>CM060731.1:76141230-77383178 GCA_030704615.1 Takakia lepidozioides
GAGGAGCACTGGTCGTTGGTAGCATGGTGGCATTATTGTTTCCTCCAGTTCGGCGACTTATAGCGGGAGGTGAGTTGCACGAATTCGCGTCTGTTGAATATTATTCTTGGCCATATTTGTAACTTGCTTGTAACCTCAACATGTGCTTGTGTAGGAAATGTGTCTCGACTCCGACACCGACATGCCCACGACAAACATGGCCGAATCAGTGCACTCTCCTGGCGTGCCTCCTCTGCGGCGACGCATCTGGTGGACATCCTCACTGCCACAACGGAGGACATTGTGAGGTCAATTATGCAGCAATGCAGGTACAACGAGTTCTTGAAAGGGAAACAGTGGGGCTTGGCGGACAGGCAGGAAATGCTGATGCGGACTGCCTCCAGATCGAGAATCCTCGGAAGTGGGCGGCGGCCTTGCGAGAGGGCCTTTGGGACACGCCATTGCTGCGAAGATGCCAACATTTGGAAGGAGATGTTCATACCCGTCCGGTGAGACGAAGACTTGACGAGGCACCTGGCGGAGAAGAGGATTCATGGCGAGCTGACAAGAATATTCGCACGCTCCCTCTTTGTCCGGTGATGTTGCCCGAGGAGGTCTCGTCGAGCACCGCAAGTCCTGCACGTTCAAGATCGCCATCTCCTTTGAGCACAGGGCGCGTGCCCCGGCAACATAACGAGCCATCTGTAGTAAAGCAGTACAACATTCCCATTGTGGAGACAAGAGTGTCGGAGTCACGTGGAGAATTGCGAGGACATTGCCGGCATTTCGAGGGAAGTGCTGCGCCATCCGGGTGGATACGAGAGCACGCTGTGGTGAGATGATTCAGAGGAACCCACACGGTGCTGTACCTGCACCTTGTTTCAGCGACAGATTTTTGACTCCCACATTTGCTCATGCCACAACGCAGACATTTTGGTTCTGTAGGCACGACATAATGACCTGTGTATTTGGCAAGCCCAAGTACGGGATTCAGGGAATGCCGGAGCCTCCGGACGTCTGGCTTGTTGCACCGGGTTGCAGCCTCTCTCAGAATGAGGCGGATGCTCTATCTGCAGCAGGATTTTGAATGGTGCAACGCACAGACATCCCGGCCCACGCATTTCCGGTTCCTCAGACCCAGCCATTGCAGACTGCTCGGTCCAGTAGAGACGGATTGGACAATTCTGCACATCCCACAATGCGATTCGGAAGAGTGAAGAGACGACACCCTCCCAACAAGTTGAATGAGACTCGGATTGCCAATGTTCTTGGGATGGCTTGCACTATTCAGAGCTCCGTGGACGTACCCCCACCCGGCCTTGGGCGTGTGTATCGGATGCAACGGCCGGCTCGGCTGTACACGACGATGTATATACAATTACGATTGGAGTGGAGCCGACTTGCAATTGTACGGACTTCTCGTTGATGGAAGCAAAGAAGGGTTCAAAGTATTATCCGTACAAGCATCTGTATTACATTTACCTGAAGAGGTTGAGGATGAACGTGACTATTGATGACTTTATTCATGCACCGGCGTTGAGCGTGAACGAGCTGCACAAACTCCTCCTTAGGGATTCCAGAATCATTGATGGGGCAAAGGGAATCCTCCATATGGATATTTTCAATTGCATTTTCATGTATCAGATTTTTTTTTGCAGTGTAATGAAATGCACCCCAAAACTCCTGGAATGAGGCAATATTCCATTCAAACTGAGATCCAACAGAAGCAGTTGTGGGGCCATTTCTGGAAAATGGCGCCGAATTTCTCTTTTTGGGCCGAAAACTGGCTAAGTCCCAACATGCACTGGTACCTGTGTCTGGGAAAATGGCGCCGAATTTCTTTTTTTTGGGCCGAAAACTGGCTAAGTCCCAATATGCACTGGTACCGTGTCTGAAAAATGGCGCCGAATTTCTTTTTTTGGGCCGAAAACTAGCTAAGTCCAACATGCACTGGTACAGTGTCTGGAAAAATGGCGCCAAATTTCTCTATTTTGCACCGAAAACTGGCTAAGTCCGAACATGCACTGGAAAAATGGCGCCGAATTACCTGTCATGAGGGGACCTATAGCCGCGGAATTCGGCACCATTTTTCGCCAGAGAGACCTATTACCGCGAAATACGTTGCCGTTTTTTTCAAGTTACGGACCCTATTACCGCGAAATTCGGCGCCATATTTGCACATGTCGCTGGGAATGGCATGAGCGGAAGACGAAATATCATGAGCACAACTGTCAAAACTGCAATTTTCCCTCAAGGGGCCGAATAATATATTTGTTTTTCCTGACACATTGCATTGAATTATTGTTTTTAATTGTTTTTTATTTTCGAAATTTGTACTTCTGCTCATGAAAACCGATTGTCTTACTACTCCGCTCATGCCGCTCATGCTCATGAAATAGCAAACCTCCTTAGTTCCTCTGGTGTAGAGCGGTAATATTCGGATTTTCCCTTCTCAGCTGCCTCTGCTAGTTCTTGCTGCATTGATTCAAATAGTGATTAGCACCAAAAGAACTACCAACATGTATTCGAAAAGTAAACTGAGTACAGACTCAGGCTTACCGCATACATGTACTCCAGAAACGCCTCTCGAGTAAAAGAATACCAAGTGCCTGCAGCTCTTCCTGTTTCGCACTTCTTGATTATATTGGGGGGGAGTACTGTCCGAAAATCATCCAGCTTCATCAGACCAATCCTCTGAATTCGGAATAGTGTGTGGACCAAGCTTGTTGTCACATGCGATTTCTCTGTCGATCTGCAAAAACATTGGAAACATTGCATTCCTTAACACTGTTTTTTTGGGATTAACAAGACACTACAGAGGGAATGAAGTCTCTAGGATGACTTACTTGTTCACGTCGTGCAGAGCTGTAAGAAGCCTAGCGATGTCGTTTCCTGGATCCAAAAACCATTGCCTCCACAGCAACATGCTTGTCTTTGTCTTTCGCATGATGTTTTTGAATGTATCCCATCCATGCCAGCAATCGGTGGTTGCCGTCCCAGACGTAGAACATGTGGTTGCAGAATTGCTGGGTGTTCTTCCCATCATGAGGCCCAGCTCGAACTCCTCATTAGCATCTTTCCAGCACTCATCCCAGGTATCACTGATCTCTGGAGACACTAATGTGCTTTTCCCATTTATATCAGTCAGTGACACATAAAAAACTTGTGCACCAAGTCTGTATCCATGCACGAAACACTCTCCAATTTTGTTATGTCATGGGAAAGAGGTGGACGCACAACAGACATAGATATCATCCGGCATAGAGGAATGTCGAGACGCCCTCCAGATACGAGCATGTCCCTTATAACCTCATGAGAGTTTACCTTCTGGAATGACATGAGTTCTTTCACCTTGTCAAGGTAGTGCACTTCAGATTCATCTGCTTCATCGTTATTCTCTGAGCTTTTCCAGACTCGTCCCCATCTCCAGATCCTTTCCCCTCTGATCCTGTAGGCTTGGACCTCACAGTTTCTGCACGATGCCATTCAAATCTGACTGAGTAATGTGCAAATAGTGAACGGCGGTAACGACCATCACTCTGTTTTGTCTCAACTCACAATGAATGGTGTGAAACAAATTCAGAACCATCTACACAAGCAAAGCTGATCCTGCCGAATTATGATTCTAGGGACACAGGAACAGAAAGGTTTTGAGCAAGAACGAACGGCGTTAACGACAATCACAAAAGAGTGGGACCTGCCGGATCGGTGTTGTGCAATGACATATATGTGTGAGTGTTTGGCGGCAACGACATTCAGTATAGTTTAGGGTGGACAGTAAGTGCAGATTATTCAGATTGACTCCATTGTGATGAACGTCGCAAGCATTCACTGTTTCTTGTCTATGTCGAGAGTACTTTCCAATCGATACTCTACCTGAATCTACAGTATGGTCTTCAAATCTTTGATTGGCGGTATCGCCTTTCCACTTCTCTATCTGTTCAACCTCAAACAAAGAAAATGCATTGCAAAACAATATGACTGAATATGCCGACCCTCACTCTCTCTTCAAACACATAGGTACATAAAATCTCATGAGGAGAATCAAATGGCGTTAACGACGCTCGCAATTTAGTAGACTTCAATCACATGTTCCTGCTAAAGAAGGGAAGAGGAAGGACTGCTTGAAAGGCAATCAGACAGACTGTATGATCTGAACAACAGTGAATGACGGTACCGTCAGTCACCCACTCATTGTGCGGTAACCCTTAACAGAGGAGTAGAAAGCAAATCACCGTTGTTTCATGGTGATGGTCGGTAGCGACAATCCCTTTCTGGGACATTCCGCTCAATCTCTACGTAGATCTTCAACAATGAAATGTAAGTTAGAGAAAACTTACTGGCGCCTTCTTAGGTTTTGAAATTGGATCCCCTTCAGCAGCTTTCCTCTTCCCTCTCACATCTGCTGGAATTTCTGTCTGCTCTAGGGTTTCTGGACCTTCTCCCGGTTTAGCGTTCCTCGTACTTCCACCTCCTTCAGTTTCCCTGCAAGTCATCTATGCATCCACAGGCTGGTTTCCAACTCGCACTGTTATCGCCGACTGTGTCACAGCCGTTGCCTCAGTCTCGGTCTGATCTTGTGAATCAGTCTCCGCGTTCACCTGCTGCCTTGGCCCTGTGTTCTCCAACAAACGACGCCTTGTCATTTGCTCTCTTGCTCTGCGTCTCTATCTAAGGGAAGTAAAATAGAGAGACTTTCTTCTCTTTCGTATTGCAGAAGGAACCCTCTTTGTCGCGCACCTCACTTCGGTAAACTCCCCTTCAAGTCATAGTTACTCGCTTTGATGCGCGCGCCTGACTCCCAACTTGGCCGCCGGGCTAACTTGGAGCTTCAGCTGCTCACCGGGACATAACGGTCCCCCTTCACTTCCCTCTAAAACCCTCCACCTAATTGGGACTAGGAGAATTCCCTTTGGTAGATGGCAGTCCGGAACAGCTCCCCACTCTTTGGTCGCTTTCCGGCTCGCTCGCTTACTCACTAGTTTTTGGTCACCAACGGGCTTGCACCGTTCTCGGGGTTACTACTCCCTATATATACTTCTGTAGCTGTCCGCGGGGGTTTCACAACCAGCCATGCCATTTTATGGCGAACCACCACGAAGACCCTCGATTCCCGGTGGTGAGTCGCGGTGAGTCTTGGCCCGCTCACCACGGCCCCTATGGACCGTGATGAGTCCCAAGACTCCCCACGACTCTCACCACGAGGTCTCCACCCCCATGGTGAGTCCTATGCCACCCCCACTAAGTCCCACTAAGCTACCACCACCCCTTGTGGAGCCACCCCCACCGCAACCCGGTGTGCGGGGCTCCACCTAGTGAGCGCCTCCGCCTCCTTGAGTGCCTTGGGCACTCAAGGGTGCTTCAGCCCCCGTACCTATCGCTGCTACTGCCCCCACCACAGGGGCAGCCCCTCTTGTGTCCCGACCTCCCTGCCCTCAAGGCAAAGGGACGCGACACACACCCCTACCAACAGGGAGTCGATGTCCTCATCGACTTGTCCATTTTGTAGAAACGAACATCCAAGTTGTGGCGTCCCACATCAAGGAGTTTGTTTCCGTACCATGGCGTCCCATGGCAAAGAACCAAACCCCACACTTGACTCTACTCTCCACTAGCTAGTTCGGCCGACTTCCTCCAAGTCCCGGCCAAGGGTGGAGCCTCTCCAGCTCCTCCCAGTGCACTCTTCTTGGCCTACTTCAAGGCCAAGGAACGATCCTCCCCGAGGATCGAATCGCCTTACTGCAACAACATTGCTTGCGATCGCTCATGATGCCGCTTTTGGCATCACCTTGAGCAAGGGTTCCCTGGAACCCTCTTTGACTAGGAAGATAACCTTGAACCAACCGCGCCCCAATCACTACAATTGGGTCCGCCTTGGAATGCTGGCCTGAGGTACGGGAACACGCCGAAGCCGCACTACGACTTCGTCCCGAGGCTACACGATTATAGTACGTGAACGGAAGCACGTAGCTTCCGCGTTAGCCCGCACTACAAGGCAACCCCCTCGGTAGCGCAGTTATAGTACGCGCACGCGCCAGGTGCGCACTAGCACGTGAACTCCCAAAGAAGGCGCAAGTTTCCTTGCCCCTTGGATGGAAGTCACCCGATTTCGGCACTGCGCAAACACACGATTAACCCAATTTACCTCTCCCACTTTTGTAAGCTAGCATGCATTCTACACACTAGCCAACCATACCATGCATCACCATTCCAAACACAATAGGACGCACAATATTTGGAACCCCTTTCCTTTATAACATTTTTTTTTTTTGTACAATACAAGTTTTTGCAATCGGATTCCTGAGCTAGCTAAACCGGGCTAAGCATGCATTTCCTCCCCCACGCTCCAAGGTTGATGTCCCCATCAACGCTTCTTCCGCTTTTGAGGTCGCCCTTCGAAAGCTGCAACCGCCTCGGATGCGTTTCCCATTTCTGAGGCACGCACCCAAGATGCCTCCACATGATGATAGCCCTTCCATTTGACGAGATACTCCGTTTCTCGGTTCCTGAACCTCCTCGACTTAAGTATTGCCTCCACCTCGTACTCAGGTTCATTTTCATGATCCAACAGCATAGGTGGTGGACGCAACACTTGATGCCGATTCGGACGCGCTTCATCTTTGAAGTAAGGCTTCAAAAGGGAGACATGGAATACTGGGTGCACCTTG
The DNA here is from genome assembly GCA_030704615.1 of Takakia lepidozioides. Classification (NCBI taxonomy): domain Eukaryota; kingdom Viridiplantae; phylum Streptophyta; class Takakiopsida; order Takakiales; family Takakiaceae; genus Takakia; species Takakia lepidozioides. Next base: position 76,147,878 of record CM060731.1, read on the forward strand.
CTGTTTGCCGGCAGCTCCAATTCATACACATCCTCATTCATAACCTTCCGAATGCGAAAGGGTCCCGCATACGGAGGTACGAACTTCGGACTCACTTCCGGAGGTAGTCGGAAATTCTTGATGTTCAACCAGACCTCTGTGCCTGCCTCAAACTTCACTTCCCTCCGCTTCCGATTCGCCTGCCTTTCATACCGTTTCCTAGCTTTGGCAATATTGTACTTTGCGAGCTTCAACAAACGCTCGCGTTCTTCCAGTACCGCTGCTACTGCCGGTTCCTCAACGTCCTGGGCGGCCCAACTTGTCGGCACCAGAGGTGCTTTTCCATAGACCAATACGAAAGGGGAAACTCCCGTTGCGGAGTGTTCTGTGTTATTATAACAGAACTCTGCCGCGTCTAAGTGTTCCATCCAGTCTGATTGGTCTGCCGACACGTAATTCCACAAGAATTGCTTCACTACGGAATTCACTCTTTCTGTTTGGCCGTCCGTCGTAGGTCGGAAGGCGGTGCTCATCTTCAGCCTCGTCCCCATCTTCTTCCAAAGTGTCCTCCAAAATTTACTCGTAAACTTTGGATCGCGATCCGAGACAATATCCTTCGGGACTCCATGATGCTTTAAGACGTGGGCGAAGTAAAGTCGCCCTGTCTCCTGCGCCGTTGCCGTCTCTTTGGTGGGGATGAAATGGCCCATTTTACTGAACCTATCCACCACCACCATGATTGCATCGAATCCTTTTGACAGCGACATAGTAGTCATGAAATCCATCGAGACGCTTTCCCAAGTCCCCTCTGGAATCGGCAAGGGTTGTAACAGCCCCGCTTGCTTTTTGTACTCGCTCCGGTTTTGTTGGTATGTGGTGCATGTCTTGACATACTCCTCTGCCTCCTCCCTCAGTTTGGGCCAGAAATACTCTTTCTTCAAGAGTGTCGCAGTGCGCTTGGCTCCGCCGTGGCCCGCAAGCGGGCTATCATGGCATTCACTCAAGAGGCTATCTCTGATCCCTCCCTTCGGCACGTAGAGACACTTTTGCTTATACCGGAGCAACCCATTTTGCAAGTGGAACTGCGATTTAACCCCCATTCTCAAGTCCTGCATCACGGACTTTGCCAGCTCATCCTTCCGGCAAGCCTTCCGGATCTTCCTTTGGAGCTCCGTCTCGCCCTTGTACACCAACAAGAGCTGCTGCTTTCTACTTAAAGCATCGGCCACCACATTGTCCCGTCCCGGTTTGTACTGGATATCCACGTCGAACACCGCCAAAGTATCTTGCCACCTAAGTTGTTTTGGGGACAATTTGGGCTGCGTGGCAAAATACTTCACTGTGACATTGTCCGTGAACACCTTCACTGGGTTGGAACCAACATAGTGGCGCCAAAGCTCAAGGCAATGCACCACCGCCTTCATCTCTTTTTCGTGCGTCGGCCACCGTCGCTCCACTTCATTCAGTTTCTTACTTTCGTAAGCCACTGGACGTCCATCTTGCATAAGTACACCCCCAATCGCAAAGTCCGACGCATTTGTATGAATCTCAAATGGACGATTGAACTCCGGGATTTTCAAGACTGGAGCTTCCGCCATCCGCTGCTTCAATTCAGCAAAAGCTTGGCCACAAAAGGTGTTCCATGCCCAGACTTTAGATTTACACAGAAGGTCTGACAGCGGCCCCGCAATCTTGGCGAAATTTCTCACATACTTCCGGTAATAGGAGGCGAGTCCTAGGAAGGATCGTACTCCCGGGACCGAAGTCGGAGGCTCCCAGTCCAAGATCGCCCTCACCTTTCTATCATCCATTTTGATCCCATCCTGTGTAATCACATGCCCCAAGAACTCCACTTTCGTGACCCCGAATTCGCACTTTGAAGCTTTGGCATACAGCTTCCCTTCTCGCAATTTCTGGAACACCCTTTTGAGGTGCTCCAGGTGCTCCTCCTTTGTTTTCGAGTACACCAAGATGTCGTCGATGTACACGATCACAAAGTCATCCAACCACTCCTGAAAAAGGCTGTTCATCAGCGTGCTAAATGTCGCTGGTGCATTGGTGAGCCCAAAAGGCATCACCAAGAACTCATATGAACCATACCTTGTCCTGCACGCGGGTCTTCTCCTCATCTCCTTCCGCCACCCGAATTTGGTGATAGCCGGAGCGCAAGTCGATCCGGCTGAAATACTTCGCTCCTGCCAACCGATCGAAGAGGTCGTCGATCCTTGGCAAAGGGTACTGGTTTTTGATAGTCACCTTATTCAGAGCCCTGTAATCGACACACATTCGCAGCGTCCCATCCTTCTTGTCTGCAAATAGCACCGGGGCTCCGTAAGGTGACTTACTCGGCCGGATGTACCCCTTTGACATTAGATCCTTGAGCTGAGTCTTCAGCTCGACCAACTCTCTGTGGCTCAACCGGTAGGGCGCCTTGGCAGGTGGTTTCGATCCCGGTATCACCTCAATCTTGTGGTCAACTCCTCTTCGCGGTGGCAAGCCGCTTGGTAAATCCTCCGGCATCACATCCTGGTATTTTTCCAAAATCCCCTTGATCCAATCTGGGCTCGGCTCCCCATCGCCTTCTCCCTTCGCTTCTCTAATGTAAAGCAAGAACTGGGGTTCGTGTGCCTCCTCCACGACCCACTCCCTTGCTGACAGGAGGTTTATTCGCCCTCCCACGGATTTGGGCGTTTCCGACACTCGTAAGACCTCGCCACCATTCCCACATGGCAGCGTGACTACTCTCTTGCGGCCATCTATGACCGCTCCGGATTTGCTCAAAAAGATCATCTCTAAATGAGATCTACTCCATCGATCTCGCAGATGGTGAAGTTCTCACGTCCCTCCCAACTCCCCAGTTGAAGAGGAACATCAATCGCCAACCTTGTCGCCAACTGTGGTTCTCCTTTGGCAGAACGCACCTCAATAGAGGCCCCCACGTCACTTGTCGGGAGTCCCAGCTTTTGTGCCGTTGCCGGTGTCATGAAGGAGTGTGACGCTCCTGTGTCCACCAACAACGACACATTAGTTCCGGATATTATCCCATCCACGAACAATAACTGACTCCCTTTTCGTAAGGCGCCAGTTTCCTAATACAACTCACAAGAAAATTTGCCTACCTTGCAAGTCCTGGCGACCACCGCTTCCACTAAGCGACTGATGGTATCTTCCGACAGCTCCGTGGTCGCCCGAGTCATGTTCAATTGCCGGGGCTTCGTGCACTTCTTGGCCATGTGCCCGGGCTCCCCGCAATTGAAACACACTCCATCAAAGGTCGCCTTCTGTCCGCCATAAGCCGCTCCACCTGCTTTTCCTTTCGGAGCACCGGGTGCCGCCTTGACGTGTGAAGGCCCTCCCTTTGATTTCCACGTGCCATTTTCGCCGCGTGGACTATCCCACTTCTTTTCCGGTCGGAAGGAGTCACCTTCCCGCCGAATCTTCTTGTGGTTCAGCTCCGTACGGCCTTGTCTTTCACCCCTAGGGACATCCGAGAAACATTCAGCCCTCTCAATTGCCTCGTTCAAAGTCTTGGGTGGCTTCTCCTCCAACTTCCGCCTGGCCCACGGGGCCAGTCCCGCCACAAAGTTGACGACCATTTCTGGTTCTGCCATGTCCGCGACTTCGAGCAACAACACATTGAAAGCCTGGACATACCCCCGAATGTCATCTGTTTGCTTCAAATTCCTCATCTTGTCCCGGGCGAGCCAGGACGCGTTGAGGGGCACAAACTGTCTCTTCATCAATTCCTTGAACCCACTCCAGTTCAAGGTTTCCGGGCTTGGACCTCGGTCGTGAAGGCGTTTCTGCCACCATTGTTGAGCATAGCCTCTCAAATAGGTGGGAGCCACTTCCACCCGATCCTCGTCACTCAACCTGGCCGCCCGGAAGTACTGCTCTAGCTCCAAGAGCCAGGTGTTGAGTGCCTTCCGATTTCGGACGCCCTCGAAGGTGTCGGGTTCCTTAGGCTTCACCTTAAACTTTGCCTTAGCGGAAGTGGCATTAGCCGCCTTCAACACGTCTTTCAACGTCCCGCCAAACTGTGCCAACAACCCTTCCCAAAAGGCTGCCGGCATGGGAGGCATCTCTTGGTTTCTCGGAGCTCTCAAGGATTCCTCGGGCTCCGACTCCTCGGATTCCTCCCGCTCTTGGGCGGCCTCATTTTCGGAAACATGCATCGCTTCCTCAAACGGCCGCCTCGGTGACACGTCGCCCCCATCGGGCTCACCGGGATCATCATCTTTTGGACCGTTCCGCTTTCGCTTCGGCTTGCCCGACCCCATGATGAGGCCAATCCCAAGGACGATCGCGTACTGAACTCTAAGCTCTGATACCAAATGTCGCGCACCTCACTTCGGTAAACTCCCCTTCAAGTCATAGTTACTCGCTTTGATGCGCGCGCCTGACTCCCAACCTGGCCGCCGGGCCAACTTGGAGCTTCAGCTGCTCACCGGGACATAACGGTCCCCCTTCGCTTCCCTCTAAAACCCTCCACCTAATTGGGACTAGGAGAATTCCCTTTGGTAGATGGCAGTCCGGAACAGCTCCCCACTCTTTGGTCGCTTTCCGGCTCGCTCGCTTACTCACTAGTTTTTGGTCACCAACGGGCTTGCACCGTTCTCGGGGTTACTACTCCCTATATATACTTTTGTAGCTGTCCGCGGGGGTTTCACAACCAGCCATGCCATTTTATGGCGAACCACCACGAAGACCCTCGATTCCCGGTGGTGAGTCGCGGTGAGTCTTGGCCCGCTCACCACGGCCCCTATGGACCGTGATGAGTCCCAAGACTCCCCACGACTCCCACCACGAGGTCTCCACCCCCATGGTGAGTCCTATGCCACCCCCACTAAGTCCCACTAAGCTACCACCACCCCTTGTGGAGCCACCCCCACCGCAACCCGGTGTGCGGGGCTCCACCTAGTGAGCGCCTCCGCCTCCTTGAGTGCCTTGGGCACTCAAGGGTGCTTCAGCCCCCGTACCTATCGCTGCTACTGCCCCCACCACAGGGGCAGCCCCTCTTGTGTCCCGACCTCCCTGCCCTCAAGGCAAAGGGCCGCGACACTCTCCAGCTTGACTACCACTCTCCCTCTAAGCGCGAAAAGTAGAAAAACGAAGTGACTCCCGATTTCTTGCGGGATTGCGTGCGTTGTTGCTTGTCTCTAGAAGCATCGGATTCCCTCTCGCGTGACCGTTACACATAGTCATTCCCTAATTAGTGCACATGCTAGCAATTAGTGTACAGCTGTTCGTATTCAGTTATCGATGTCTGACGTGTGTCGCCCAAAATAAACGGCGTGTTCTTTATTAGAACGGTTTCAATATTTAAAAATAACAGCAAATCCCAGAAATCTTGGCGCACAGTCTTAGACAAATATATGTAAATGAACGAGAGTTTGATGACAAATTTTGGGATATCATACACGTTCATCCTTGTTAGCCAAACCCACGTTTGTTTCACATTTTGAACTTTCCAGGTGCGCATGATCATTGGTAGTAGTATAAAGATGCATTTACTTAATCTGCAATCCCACCCTCAGATCCTGTGGCATGCTTCCAGGAAGTCGGCTTGTTATTGTGTTTATTGATGAGGTTCTGATTAACGGTTTAACAGCTGCCGACATTGCTCCTAGGGATACTTTGACCACTGGGCCCACAAGAAAAGTAATTAAAATGGACGGCTGCATATCTGGAAGGAATAACAGAATATGCAGAATCGTCGTCTGAGCTTCCTCCGCCATATTCTCTGCTCATTCTTTAACTGTGTTTTGGAGACATCAGTAAACCGATTTACACTGAAGGTCTGCGATAGCAAGGTATCAACGTACGCGAGGAAGGAAGATGGCTTCCTCTGAAGCGGAGTTCTTCTCTGACGACAAACCAGTGCCGTTCTCCCAGGAAGTCCTGGATTTGCAATTGTTCTGGAACATGTCTTGGCTACCCATTTTCAGCTTCAAAATAGCTCCATCTTTTTGGAGAAAGAGGTGTACGATTTGAAAGGGAAGTTGTTGAAATACTCTTTCCAAAACCGTGATGAGACGGCTCATGTCAGCCAGTGGAGAGTGCACCCTGGTCGATACAGAATACTTGGAGAGCCTCGGCGAAAGTCCCTTGGATCATATGTGACACCCGGGACTGCTGCTTCGGTCGTTGAAGACAAGAGGGAGGTGGTGGTGAAAAAAGAACAGACGTCCTCCACTCCAATCGTTGAGCTTTCGGATTCGTCTGATGATGACATAAGTGAAATTCGAAATCCAGTCCTTCCTACTGTGGTTGGAGAAGCTGATGAAGAAGAGATTTGTAGTGTCATTCCAAAACTATGGGCGATGGGAGGAATGGCTGGATTCAAAAGTGAGTTGCGAGGAATTGATTGGGAATCTTTGAAGCAGGTGCCTGTGAAGTTCTTGCCAGAGACTTTTGATGGCGATATCCTATTCGAGCTGCCTCCTCCTCCGCGAGTTGGAGGTGTAACAATCATGATGCATGAAATGGACAAGAAACACGACGGGCACCCGTGGTGCAGAACAAAAACATCCAATATTCAGAATGATGACAAGCTTGTTTTCAGAAGAACAGTTTGCAATGGACACCTTAGTAATTTGAATTGCAGACACTTTCTTCAGTCTGGGGTTCATAATCAAAGCGAATGGGAGGGTCTAGCGGAAAATCCATTTCAGCCTGGGACTGCCCCACCACCGGCAAACACTTTCGTCTGCAAATTCTGCAAACTTGTGCCATCCTGCTTGGCGCTCTGCGGAGCAAGAATGTACTATGTTGTCCACCATTTGAAAACAATGACAAGAGCTTGTATGCATTTCGGATTCCATAACCATCTTGTCTCGAAGGGGGATTACATGGAGAGTGTTGAGACAGTATCGAGGTTGATTAAATAGGAGTTCGGGAGAAACCCATCCGCAACAACATCTGCAATTGCTCTTGGCGCAAGCAAGTCCTTCTTGGAAAGCCATATTTTGAGTGAAGGGGATTATGTGGGGACTAAACTTGACGGTGCAGCATTGGACCTGGTCATGGATCATTTCTCCACTTTGAGTTCACCTAACATTCGGCATCAGATCAATGCATTAAGAATGGGCTCTGGTATCAGAGGCTACATAGACAACATTTTGGAGTTGAAACGAGTGAGCAAGTACGATTACATCCAGGACAATGTATTCCTAGGTCAAGGTGCCATCAAAGTTTTTCTTTTCAAAATGTCGACTGTTGGGGAGGGCAGTGGGGTTAGCCTCGTGAAGCGGATGCAGAAGACTGGGGACTTGCAGAACTGTTTTCTTATGTTTGATCATGTGAAACGAGTGAAGGATTGGATGACAATGGCTTGTCATGTCTACGATCCAGTGTACCAATGAGTTATGACAATTGCAGTTTGTGACATGCAATCCGAGGATACGGAATCCCAGAAGCTCATGTGGAATTCCCTGATACGTGTCATGGGCTGCCATCTCCAAATTTCGCAGGTTTCATGGCGGATAGTGCTCAAACAAATTTCAATGCTGTTTGTATTGTCTTCGGATCGGGCGACCCAAAAGTGCCAATGCGAGGAAGAGAGCGTACATGTCTATTCCATTGGACACAATCTCTGAAAAAACATACAAAGTCGGACATCAAACCAGAGATGCAGACTCAGCACCGTAAATTGTGCAAAGAGTACAAAGATGCTAGAACAATGAAGGAGGCGGACACTTTGTTCCAGACAATGCGTGCCTGGTGGTTCTCTTCTGGAGCTGCATCACTTGAGAGTATGAGAGCATTGGAAGATTGGCTGGCAGATTGGCTGGCGTCTTGGCACCGATATAGACAGTGGGGAGCAGCCATGGCAGTGGTACGAGACTTATATTTCTTGCTTTATTCATACATTTACTTTCCATTTTATTGTCTCCTCACTTTCTTTATGTTGTTTCCTGTTCACTGTTTTGAAGTGTGGTTCTCCACTTTGCAGAACATGTCCATTGAGGAAATGGGGGACATGCCATCTTGCAATTTGGCAGAAACTGTGCACAACGCATGGTTGCAGCAATATGGGAAACGAGGTCGGGATTTGTATGTGACAACAACAGATGATTTGATACGTGCCTTGCAACAACAAACCCGATACCTTGTTTTCTTGCGAGGTGGGGTTGGTGGCAAGGGTCCGGACAAATGGGAGTTGATGTTGCGTGCTGCAAACAGATCTGGGGATCCAATCAAGATAGCACGGGAGGTGAGCATATATGCCCAGGGAATGCCACTTGTTTCTAGAGTTCCACATCTTTGAAGGGGAGGAGAGATTCGGCTCCTCTAAGAGGAAATTGAACACTCCATCTGGTTCGGATTCCGATTCGCATAGGGCAGACCGTGATAACTTTTCGAAGCCTCGTGTTCCCCTACATGACAGCTCCATGTCCAGAATCTCCATTCTGGAGGAACCTCCAACACGACGGCAAGCTCCAGCATCAAACAGTGCCACTGAAATGGTGCAGGAGAGAAACAACCCCCTTGATGTGCTTGAGTCCGCATGCCCCGACCACGTTTGGCACATAGAACGCACAAGTGAAGGGTCTCGTGTGAAATGTACAACGATCAGGGCAACTAATTTCGAGAAGAGCACTTCATCTATATCCAGAGCCCGAACTCTTGCTCCGACTTTCATGGGTTTGATACGTCTATACGGTCAACCAGAAGCCAAGAGCCACAAGTTCTGGTTCTGCGTAGATGATTGTGCCAGATGTGTGCATGGAACTGTGCGTCCTTCCGTAGTGATGAAGCCATCTCCTCCAACCGTTTGGCCCGTGAAGGTGGGAACACATCTCAGATTTCAGGAGATTGAAATGCTGGAGGAGGCAAGCTTTTCCCTTGCGAGACAACCCCAACTCCATGCATGTGCTACTACTTCTGCGTCCTCCCGACAAATCCTGACTTGTGGCCAACCAAACGAGATGGAAAGCTCGTTCGGCGTTTCCCTCCAACCGCTGAACACTTTGGCAAAGTGGAGTCCGCAAGAATGCTCCAAGCTCGTGTTGGAAGCACCACGGAAGTACCCGATCCAGGATATGGTCGGGTATTCACAATCATCACTTCCACATCTGCTGTTCATGACAGGACCTACGACATCACGGTTTCCAATTTCCCCAATTGCACATGTCCTGATTTTGTGAATATGCTATTAACCAGTTTGGGCAAGAGAGGCATACCCTGCAAACATTTGTATTTCATATTTTTGAAGAGGATGGTTTGCGATCCCAAACGTGACAACTTCATTCACCAGGCCACTATGAGTTTCAATGAGCTCGATACTCTATTGCAGCGGGATACAACACATGGGTAGCATCAACTATGCAATGTGGTATGTGGACGACCATGATTTGAAATGTGTAATTCACATCAATTCATCGGCGGTGCAATGATATGGCCTCCAACTATATTGAGTGAGCTCTGAGTGGCAACTTTTAAAAGCACATTTGTCATTGCACCATTCGAAGTCTACATGTCTTGCTGTCGCTATGCACTACAATCATCTTTTGAAGATGATCCTAACTCTCATTGTTATTTGAGGAGGGAGGAAGGTCTTCCCGTGGCAGCCTCTATGGCGCACACTTTGTGAGGATATTTTCTCGTCCTCGTAATTGTAAAAGTGAAACAAGCATTTGTAATTGCACAATGTTGGATGCTACAAATGTAGGCCTCATGGTAGTCTTGATTCTATTTAGGCAAGATTCCCTGCATTAATTCCACGGTCATAGGACCATCCTCGGTTATAGGCGGCGCATGTTAATGCTGACGTGGCAAATGACGGACAGTGCCACGTCATCATTTGCCGCCACATCAGCATGTTGACATGATGCTCACGCCACGTCAGCGTGGGTGCAGGCTCACGCCACATCACTCCTGCGTGAACGTACGCTCGCGCGCTCACGCGCAACGTTCACGCCATTGCGACGTTGGATTTTTTTTATCTCGTTGCAAATGGATCTCTTTTGTAGAGAGCCTAGAAAATCAATGAGATATAAAATGAATAAAGCAAATTTTCGCAAGTCTAAGATTCGGTCGGCATAGATTAATATTCTAGTATCCTAGCAATGGTAGATCAATCCAAGAACATCGAGAAATTAGATGGGTCTAATTTTTCCACATGGAAAATCAGGATGTCTTATCTGTTTAAAAAGAAAAACTATGGGATTTAGTAATAGGCACTGAAATTAAGCCTACCAGTACTACATCTCCTGGGGGTACAGTCATCAACCCCCCTCTGATTGGACAAGGCTCTATCTCAGATTAGGATGATCGAGATAGAACTGCACAAACGCTAATTGTTGATAGTGTGAAAAATTCATGTCTAGGTCATGCTACACAAGGTAGTACAACCAATGAAAATTGGTCTGAAATATAGAAGAAGTTTCAACATACACACATGATGAACAAACGGTTTCTGCGGAAACAATATGTCAATTTAGTCATGCATGAACGTGATGATATTCTATCACACATTCACGCATTTAAATTGCTCATAGCACAATTGGCATCAGTGGGGGTAATTTATACAGATGAAGATAAAGTACAAACCCTCCTTGGAAGCCTTCCCGATTCTTTTGATCACGTAGTCATGACTCTTGAGAACACAATAGGATTGACATTTCAGGATGTGTCATCCAGATTAATTCAAGAAAATATGAGACGGGATAAAAACAAGAATTCCACATAAATCAAGGGATCCACAGCTTTGTGGGTTGGCATAAGACCCCAACAGAAGGGTTAGTCAATAAAACCTCATGGTGCAGATAATCGCACATGTGATAATTCTAGTGTTGGATCAGGGTCGGATCCATGGGTTCCCAATCTCAATCCCACAGTAACCCAACCAGACTTGGCCACAAACTTGGAGTTCGATGTAATTATTCCGAAAAGTACAATCACATTAAAAATAATTGCAGAAAGTACTTAAGGGATCTTAAATCGGGAAAGGTCAAAGCTGGTCAGAGCCCAACAGGACAAGTCCCGGAAGCTCATAATATATTTATGACATTTGTATCCAATGCAATAATCTCAGACAATTCGTGGTTCCTAGACTCAGGAGCTACAAATCATATGATTCCTCATCGAGATTGGTTTATTAGTTATGATCATATTTCTAAAAAAGAAAAGGTATTTCTTGGAGACAATTCCTCTCATGATATTCATGGTCAAGGCAATGTTGTCATCCGTTTATATAATGGGGATGTGAAAATGTTGCATAAAACACTCCATGTTCCAGGTCTTCGTCGTAATTATCTAATTTCAGTACGTAAAGTTGTTGTTGCTGGGTATACCGTTAAATTCACCAATATGTCGGTGAGTGTGGAAGGTTATGGTAGTGTTTATATTAATCATATTGATCCCCATCATGATGGATTGTACAAGCTTGGTACCACTGATAAATCAGCTATTCAATTAGTGTTGCTGCTAGAACATGAGCCTCTTGCTTTACATACAGTCAGAAAATCCAATAATGATAATTCAGCTGTATAGCATCAAAGGTGCGGTCATGTCAATTTATCCAAGCTCAATCTTATCAAGCTGTCCATGACATTATTTCGACCAATGTTGGGTGGGTATATTAATTACCCTGATATACCCGGATATTGATATATATATACCCTGGTGTGGCAAGTTTAGGTACTCGGATATATACCCGTATATCATGGTATACTTTTATGATATACCCTTATCCATATATTTACCCTGCATGAAGACGTCCAATATACCCTACTTTTGTGAAGGGTATATGTTAAAATGAAGGGTATATCTAATCAGGGTATATAAGGGTTAGGCATTAGGATATAATTGAGCCGCCATCCATAAATGTAGGTATGCTAAGGATAGCCACCTTCGACACAGGAAATCGTTCCTTCTCGATTTCATATTCTAGTATTCTCTATTTCTCCTTCATGTCGACGGTTCTGCATCTAGTTACGCGTAGATGTTAGCATGATCTTCACTTCACGAGTATGGATACTCAGAACGAGTATGTCATTGGCACTACGATTCGGGATGGCCACTTTCTTGACATAGAAGAAACTCCTGATATCGAGCACAACCTTGACGTTGGGCCTTCAAGTGTCTCTCGACATGACAATCATATACCGGTTTTATGTGAAGGGTCGACAACATGTAGGAGCACAGATACAGAGGAGTCAGCTGCAAAAGAGGCAAGAGTATGTCGGGAGCTGGAAGCCTTAACAGAGCAGGCAAAATGTTGGGTGCCGTATGGTCGAAAATCTCCACCGTGGGCATTTTTTACGACAAACAGTGAAGAGGTAGTTTCATTGGGCAATGAGCAGATTCTCCGTTGCATTCTATGTCATAGCAATGCTTGTGGTGCTGAGCATCTTGTCTTAAAGACCAGAGGTAGAAAAGGTCTCATAAAATACAACAAATTGCATGGCACTAATGTAATGAGGAAGCACATTGAAAATGAGCATGGAGAGGTGTCGAGTAGATATCAGGACCTTTGTGCTGCTCGTCGTAAGGATCCTTTGGAGCCACATGAGCAAGAGCCCTCTAAGAAACGGCAGAAAGTGGCATCGGGTGCCATTTCCACATTTTTTTGTAGCACTGTTCCCTATAAGAAAAATGATTAGAAGCAAAAGTCTTTCATGGAGGATCTGGTACTGCTTATAGCAAAAGGTTATTTTCCCTTGTCGACTGTAGAAAATCTCTGGCTCAGACATTGTGTTCTACGCCGAGACCCACGTTGCGTCTTTCCTTCTCGGAGAATGCTCACGGAAGAGATTTTGCCCACAATGGTTGAAGCTACTGTTGAGAGAACATCAGATTGGGAGCCAAAGCAGATTACATTGGGGCTTTTTGAAGCCACTGATACAATTGGAGCTGGCTTAGCAAGGCAGCTGAGATCCTTACTTGACTGACCACAAAATTTTTATGTTATGTTAAAGATGAAGGCAACAATCTGTCCACTATGACTCAAGCTTTGAAATCGGTGGTAACTTGTGAAGCCTTTGGATCAAGCTGTCCCATTTGATGGGGCTTGCTATGGCCATACCATGAGCAAGGCATGTCAATATTCCACCACAGAGGAGAAGGTTTGTGAAGGCCTTGGGCCAATTTCTATCAAGGCAGCCTAGTCATCAATTCAGTCTTGCATTACATGGCCCAAAAAGTCAGGCAAAGGGCGGTAGGAATGGACAAAAGCGTGCTTGGATTCATCGTTACATCCCCGAAAATTGAGTACACCGGTCAAAACTCGTTTTGCTTCGAAGGTCATCATGTTTCAGCAAGCACTTCAGTTTCGTCAGGCCATCCATCTTTGTTACAGTCTCCAGACAATTGCACTACAAGGTCGAATCCCTTCAGGTGCAACATGGGCAATTGCACAAGCCATTTCTGCAACTTTGTCCCCCGTGGTCTTTTTATGTGTGCTGAATCAACGACGTGGCTATTGGCTGTTAAGTGATGCATTGGCTACAACCATTTCATTGTGTGTGAAGATGCAAAGTGAGAGGGTGCAAATGGAAGCTCAGGTTCAAGAAGCTTCTTTCTTTGACTTTGATATGAAACTCATCATGTTGCAAGTTCGTATGCATGAGCAAGTTGTAAAGGTCTTGGCTCCATTCTTGTCATTTACAGAGATGTACATACCAAGCAAAGCACACAACATGCTTGTGCTTATGCTAGATCCTCGATTCAAGGACCTTTCACTCATCGGCAGTTTTGTTGGGAAGGTAAATGCAACTCTGATGGCACGACAGTATGACACCCTCCTCTTATTGCCTTTATTGAAGAATGGGATAAGTGTGGAGGCATGTGACGTTGAAACACAGGAAATGGACAATGTTGTATTTGGTGACAGTCACGTTGTATTTGGGGCTGGAATTTCCGAAGAAGACACAGCCTTTGAGCATGTGAGTTCATTATTCCATCAATTAGGTTTTGTGGATGCAAGTGGTTGTTGTAGAGTCCATTCCTTCAACGTGTCCAGACTCCAGACCTCTAGTTAATTTTTTCTGTTAGGCTTTCTTTCTTATATCTATTCAAGTTGTCTTACTACATTTGTCAATTCTTGTTGGGTGTTGCAAGTGCGACGGGAGCTCGCTTGTTTCCGCCATCTCCAAATAGTGCCTAAATCTTGTGAGAACCCCTTGCAATGGTGGAAAGCTCATGAAGGGCAGTTCCCCACAGTGGGATTCTTGGCCCGTCAAGTTCTTGGCATTCCAGGTAGTCAAATTGAAACGGAACGTATTTTCTCAATTGTTGGTATTCTTACTTCACTTCGTAGATGTAGGCTTGGATCACAGAACCTAGACCAACTGGTTTTGCTCATCAAGAACTTGCCTGACGATCCACGAGTAGGTTGCGACAGGTCTGATACAACATTAGATGATTTTGGTGATGGAGAGGCTGCACTTTTGGACTCATTAGAAGATGAGTTTGAAAGTTTTGCAGAGTCTATTCTAGAGGACTGTTCCGATGATATGGATATCATGTAACATACAGACTTTAAAGCGCTGGAGCACCAATGGTAAAGGTAAGCTTTTGCTGCACTTTGCCTCCTAACTCAAGTTGAGTAGTGTTTTCATGCTCATTTCCATAGTATTGTGCTTGCCCATCTGAAACAGTACCTGTAGTGTACGGTACTCTAATGCAAATGATTTTCACGTTTCTGGCCAATTTCCAAGTCTTTGTAGTCTTACAACATTAATGAAATCATAACCTTGGTGGCATCCTTTTCTGAAGCTACATGTTTAGTCAACACAGGGAAGTGAGAGACCAGGCCAACTTGCTTACATATCGAATAATGGTCAGCACATGGACCTTTGAAAGTAACTTTCATGAAGTCATGGTCTGGCTGGATCTCATCCGCTGGTGGGTGGGTGTAACTAATAACAATGACAGCCCTGTGAACGGCATCCTTACGGGTCCCCTAAAATGGATTGTGGAATTTATTTCCGAGGCAGTAGTGGCTGTGGGTAGGAATTTGTACAAGTACTTGGACCAATTGCTCTCCCTTCTTGCTGTGGCCACTCTGGAGGAGGGCTCCTCTGGGCAGGGTGAGTTAATCAGTAGGTGTGATAAGCTCATGGCGCATGTTTATCTTTGCCTTTGCAAAATTGAAGGGGTAGAATCATTAGTCAAGAAGGGGAATCATTAGTCAAGAAGGGGCATCATTCTTTCAGGGGTGGTGAGCATCTCCACACATGCATGCACCAGGGAATCGTGGTTATGGAATCATCCTCCATCAGCCAAATTGCTTCTTCTAAGGCACTTCCCATTCAAACGTCAAGGGAGAGGAAAGCTTTCAGTTTTTTTTGTTCTTTCACTCAAGCTGACCTGGGGTTCTTTTTTATTTCCATCCGTCTGTCATCTTGTGGGATAGGCTTGCATGCTTCTTCTTTGAGATGCAATGGTGTCTTCCTTCTCTACCTTTTCTTATCTCTATTGTATGTACATATGTAGTTATAGATCGTAGAGTCCCCAGTCCAAGTGCATCCGGCCTCTTCCTCTTTATGAGCATTAATATTGATGGAGTTACAGTTTGAGTCTCAACCCTAATAACCACTTCCCCTAGCCAATGTACTAGCACCACCTGGGAGCTCCCACTTGCCATAGAGTCCATATTGCTTGAGAGAGAGACAGAGAGAGCCACACAAAGCTGTGCTAATACAAGTCCATCCCTAGGGGATGCCGCGGGAGATGGAAAGTCCACACTGTTGCTGTTTCTGTAGGTACTGACAAGAAATAGTGTGCCCAGGAAACATGCTCTAGACACCTTCTTATCAAACAGTTACGCACTAAAGTGACAAATGTCAAACAGATAGACCCCCCTTGCGCGCCAGACCTAATGCCTCCTATCTGAAACCTAATTTCCCTTCATGGCCATTCACATGGCAATCAAGACATAATGTCCAATTCCTCCCTACTTAGAAGCGGCTAAGTAGAATTACATTGTAGCAGTTAAGACACCTTTGGAACCAAAAGAATGATAGAGTGCCAAAGAAAACCTCTTCAGATCTCGCATATATATTTTTCTTAAGAAGATGGACAATGGTGTACCTGTTGTAATCAATATATATGATGAAATATCTTGCATGACCTCTTGATTGTGTTTGCATGGGCCCGCATATATCATAATGTACAAGAGATAAAAGGGCAGATGTCTTTGTACCTTCCTTACGAGACTTTTGTCCCGTTTTTGTTTGCCATGAATACAGCCATGACACAATGGAGTACTTGTACAGATTCCTATCCACAGCCTTTACTGCCTCGGAAATAAATTCCACGATCCATTTTAGGGGACCCGTAAGGATGCCGTTCACAGGGCTGTCATTGTTATTAGTTACACCCACCCACTAGCGGATGAGATCCAGCCAGACCATGACTTCATGAAAGTTACTTTCAAAGGTCCATGTGCTGACCATTATTCGATATGTAAGCAAGTTGGCCTGGTCTCTCACTTCCCTGTGTTGACTAAACATGTAGCTTTAGAAAAGGATGCCACCAAGGTTATGATTTCATTAATGTTGTAAGACTACAAAGACCTGGAAATTGGCCAGAAACATGAAAATCATTTGCATTAGAGTACTGCACACTATAGGTATTGTTTCAGATGGGCAAGCACAATACTATGGAAATGAGCATGAAAACACTACTCAACTTGAGTTAGGAGACAAAGTGCAGCAAAAGCTTACCTTTACCATTGGTGCTCCAGCGCTTTAAAGTCTGTATGTTACATGATATCCATATCATCGGAACAGTCCTCTAGAATAGACTCTGCAAAACTTTCAAACTCATCTTCTAATGAGTCCAAAAGTGCAGCCTCTCCATCACCAAAATCATCTAATGTTGTATCAGACCTGTCGCAACCTACTCGTGGATCGTCAGGCAAGTTCTTGATGAGCAAAACCAGTTGGTCTAGGTTCTGTGATCCAAGCCTACATCTACGAAGTGAAGTAAGAATACTAGCAATTGAGAAAATACGTTCCGTTTCAATTTGACTACCTGGAATGCCAAGAACTTGACGGGCCAAGAATCCCACTGTGGGGAACTGCCCTTCATGAGCTTTCCACCATTGCAAGGGGTTCTCACAAGATTTAGGCACTATTTGGAGATGGCGGAAACAAGCGAGCTCCCGTCGCACTTGCAACACCCAACAAGAATTGACAAATGTAGTAAGACAACTTGAATAGATATAAGAAAGAAAGCCTAACAGAAAAAATTAACTAGAGGTCTGGAGTCTGGACACGTGGAAGGAATGGACTCTACAACAACCACTTGCATCTACAAAACCTAATTGATGGAATAATGAACTCACATGCTGAAAGGCTGTGTCTTCTTCGGAAATTCCAGCCCCAAATACAACGTGACTGTCACCAAATACAACATTGTCTATTTCCTGTGTTTCAACGTCACATGCCTCCACACTTATCCCATTCTTCTTCTTGTAAATTGAAATCAATAAATGCAATAAGAGGAGGGTGTCATACTGTCGTGCCATCAGAGTTGCATTTACCTTCCCAACAAAACTGCCGATGAGTGAAAGGTCCTTGAATCGAGGATCTAGCATAAGCACAAGCATGTTGTGTGCTTTGCTTGGTATGTACATCTCTATAAATGACAAGAATGGAGCCAAGACCTTTACAATTTGCTCACGCATACGAACTTGCAACATGATGAGTTTCATATCAAAGTCAAAGAAAGAAGCTTCTTGAACCTGAGCTTCCATTTGCACCCTCTCACTTTGCATCTTCACACACAATGAAATGGTTGTAGCCAATGCATCACTTAACAGCCAATAGCCACGTCGTTGATTCAGCACACATAAAAAGACCATGGGGGACAAAGTTGCAGAAATGGCTTGTGCAATTGCCCATGTTGCACCTGAAGGGATTCGACCTTGTAGTGCAATTGTCTGGCGACTGTAACAAAGATGGATGGCCTGACGAAACTGAAGTGCTTGCTGAAACATGATGACCTTCGAAGCAAAACGAGTTTTGACCGGTGTACTCAATTTTCGGGGATGTAACGATGAATCCAAGCACGCTTTTGTCCATTCCTACCGCCCCTTGCCTGACTTTTTGGGCCATGTAATGCAAGACTGAATTGATGATTGGCTGCCTTGATAGAAATTGGCCCAAGGCCTTCACAAACCTTCTCCTCTGTGGTGGAATATTGACATGCCTTGCTCATGGTATGGCCATAGCAAGCCCCATCAAATGGGACAGCTTGATCCAAGGCTTCACAAGTTACCACCGATTTCAAAGCTTGAGTCATAGTGGACAGATTGCTGCCTTCATCTTTAACATAACATAAAATTTTTGTGGTCAGTCCAAACCTCACAAGTAAGGATCTCAGCTGCCTTGCTAAGCTAGCTCCAATTGTATCTGTGGCTTCAAAAAGCCCCAGTGTAATCTGCTTTGGCTCCCAATCTGAGACCAAAAAATTGACTACTAGGGCAAATGTGTCCTGCGCCCCTTTGCTCATCCATAAGTCGAAAGTGGCAGTGGCAGTAACACATTCAGCCAAGTATGGTCGTGCATGTCTCTCAACAGTAGCTTCAACCATTGTGGGCAAAATCTCTTCCGTGAGCATTCTCCGAGAAGGAAAGACGCAACGTGGGTCTCGGCGTAGAACACAACGTCTGAGCCAGAGATTTTCTACAGTCGACAAGGGAAAATAACCTTTTGCTATAAGCAGTACCGGATCCTCCATGAAAGACTTTTGCTTCTCATCATTTTTCTTGTAGGGAACAGTGCTACAAAAAAATGTGGAAATGGCACCCGATGTCACTTTCTGCCGTTTCTTAGAGGGCTCTTGCTCATGTGGCTCCAAAGGATCCTTACAACGAGCAGCACAAAGGTCCTGATATCTACTCGACACCTCTCCATGCTCATTTTCAATGTGCTTCCTCATTGCATTAGTGCCATGCAATTTGTTGTATTTTATGAGACCTTTTCTACCTCTGGTCTTTAAGACAAGATGCTCAGCACCACAAGCATTGCTATGACATAGAATGCAACGGAGAATCTGCTCATTGCCCAATGAAACTGCCTCTTCACTGTTTGTCGTAAAAAATGCCCACGGTGGAGATTTTCGACCATACGGCACCCAACATTTTGCCTGCTCTGTTAAGGCTTCCAGCTCCCGACATACTCTTGCCTCTTTTGCAGCTGACTCCTCTGTATCTGCGCTCCTACATGTTGTCGACCCTTCACATAAAACCGGTATATGATTGTCATGTCGAGAGACACTTGAAGGCCCAACGTCAAGGTTGTGCTCGATATCAGGAGTTTCTTCTACGTCAAGAAAATGACCATCCCGAATCGTATTGCCAATGACATACTCGTTCTGAGTATCCATACTCGTGAAGTGAAGATCATGCTAACATCTATGCGTAACTAGATGCAGAACCGTCGACATGAAGGAGAAATAGAGAATACTAGAATATGAAATTGAGAAGGAACGATTTCCTGTGTCGAAGGTGGCTATCCTTAGCATACCTACATTTATGAATGGCGGCTCAATTATATCCTAATGCCTAACCCTTATATACCCTGATTAGATATACCCTTCATTTTAACATATACCCTTCACAAAAGTAGGGTATATTGGACGTCTTCATGCAGGGTAAATATATGGATAAGGGTATATCATAAAAATATACCATGATATACGGGTATATATCCGGGTACCTAAATTTGCCACACCAGGGTATATATATATCAATATCCGGGTATATCAGGGTAATTAATATACCCGCCCAACATTGGTCTCTACGCCTTCCCAACAATCTCTGTGTAATAATCCATTATTTTATTCTGATCATGATGATGACTCCCCTATTACAAAGGTACAATCCCCTCTTCCCAGTCAACCTGTCTGGACTGATGTAGAGGAAGCATTTCCCCAACTTGTCCTTTCTGGGTTCAACTTTGATAAAGTTACTCCTAAACCCACTACATCTCGTACGGTAGGAAGCTGAAGCCTAATCCTAAATATGCTAATTATCATCGGAGTGTCCCTGATTTGACAGAGCCTCTTATCAAGAGGCTATCTCTCGATCTGACTCAAAATATTGGCAAGCGGCGATCATCTCTGAATATGATTCTCTCATCAAGAATCATACCTGGGACTTCGTTGTATTGCCGGTAGGCCGTAAACCCATTCGTTGCAAATGGTTGTTTAAAATACAACTTAAAGCCGATGGTACCGTTGAATAAAACACGTCTTGTGGCCAAGGGCTATTCACAAGTGGCAGGGGGTGATTATCAAGACACATTTTCTCTTGTTGTTAATATAAGTTCAATTCGTACTTTGTTAGCCTTGGCTGCGGTCCATGACTGGGAGGTCCATCAAATGGACGTTATGACAGCTTTGTTGCATGGTACTCTACGAGAGGAAATCTATATGTCTCAATCTAATGGTTTTGTCAAACATGGCCACGAAACAAAGGTGTGTCGGTTGCTCCGTAGCGGCCTTAAACAAGCTCCCCGAGTGTGGTATGAGCGCATTGAGTTCATGGTGTTGGTTTCCATTGGAGTTCATCCGACTCTAATGTGTACATTAAGCGATTCAACCGTTTCATAATCATAAACGCTTTGTATGTGGATGATGCTCTTTTATTTTGTGATAATTCTGCTTTACTCTTGGACACAAACAATAAGTTAAAATCCACATATGAGATGTCAACCGATAATGGTCCCGTCCACTATATTTTGGGTATTCAAGTTAACATAATCGCTCCCTTGGCAATATTACATTAACACGGAAACACTATCTTTTTGAATATTTGCAACGTTTTCATATGGTTGAAAGCAAGCCTGTTGGTACTCCCTTGGAGGTTAATACCAAACTTTCTCGGATGAGTCTCCAGCCAGTGATGAGGCTCGCCAGGCTATGCTGCATATTCCATACCAAAAGGCTGTTGGTCGTCTCACCTACGCCATGGTTTGTACGCCTCCAGACTTGGCGTTTGCGGTGGGGGAAGTGGCGCAGCATTCCGCCAACCTTGGACCGAGTCATTGGCTAGCAATGAAACAAATTTTTCGATATATCAAAGGTACTCTTAACCTTGGCATTATATATTCCTCGAGGACATCATATCCTCTAGTACGTTTGGGATATTGCGATGCAGATTGGGCAGGGGACGTCGATGGCAGAAAATCCACTACCGGATATACTTATATTCTAAGTGGTGGTGCTATCACTTGGACAAGTAAACGTCAAAATACTGTAGCTTTCTCCAGTATCGAAGCTGAATACAAAGCAACAACAAAAGCAGCCAAAGAAGTCGTGTGGCTTCAACAGTTATTGAAGGAACTTCATTGAATACATCTCCAACAATTTTGCAATGTGATAATGAAAGTTGTATTACCCTATGTAGGGATCAAGTATTTCATGTGCGAACTAAGCATATAGAAATACAATTTCATTATATTCGAGAAGTTCAAACACAAGGAGTGGTGAAGCTGCTATATTGTTCAAGAGAGGATAACATTTCAGATATATTTACTAAGGCTTTGACGAAAGTCAAACATGAAAAGTTACAAAGTAGTTCGTAACTCCAGATCTGTTCCCCGAATTCAACTTCTCCTCGATGGCACGATCAATTGCAGCAATATTCTCTGCAGATTCCCAAAATTTGTCATTCGAAACATGTGAAATAATCTGAGTTGAAGGGCCTGCTATAAGCTATCTAGATCAGTCAAAGTCAGGATCAGAGATTTAGCATAGGAAAACTTGATGAGAGAGTAGAGACACAAACGAAGTTCTGCACGGAAACTGGCCGATCATGCCACCTTTTGACAAAGTTTGAAAACATATCCTATATACAGAGTTGAGTTCAGTGAATCCCTCAAGTTCATGTATTGTCGAATCCTTTCTAAGAGTTCTATACAAGTTGTCACTACTAGCTAAGTCTGCAACAGGTTACAAGACCACCTCCTATTTCATCACTGCACTTGATCTTGAGGTTGACTGGACACCTGTCGATCTTCATGCTAACACTCCCACTCAGGCAGCCGAAAGACTATGAACTCCCAACATGTCCATGCATTTGTAATGCTTGGGTTTCGGAAGGGTGTCCATGCATTTGTAATGCTTGGGTTTCGGAAGGGGCTTTGTCGAAATATGAGCTGCCATATCATCGGTTCTACAGTAGCAAAAAACAACTTTAAATGACTTCTCGAATAAAATGATACTGCACATCTATGTGTTTAATTTTGCTATGGTGAATTGGATTCACATCAAAGCCAAACTTCCCTGATTGTCAGTTTGAACCTGTGTTGCTTCTTGTTGTAAGGAACCGACATCCTCCAACAACTGTCTCAACCAAATGGCTTCTTTTGAAGCATGTGTAGTCGACATGTACTCCGCTTCTGTGCTTGATAGAGCCACTGTAGCTTGCCATTTGCTATTCCAAGCAATAGCTCCTCCACCAAGAAGATAAGAATAACTTGTTGTTGATCTTCTTGTTTCAACATCCCCAGCCCAATCAGCGGCACAGAATCCGGACAGAGTACTCCACTGTCTAGGTGATCAGTCTCTAGACTACATTTAAAATACTTTAAATATACTCAGAGTTGTACCATGCTCTTGGACCTATAAGTCACAATGTGATGGCACCAAAGCTTTCGCGGTGTCAACAATTGTCCCATAATTTTCAATTACCTGATGCTCTTGGCAAATTTTCTGAAGAAGGATTGATCCTAGAGTGATTTCTGGCAGATATTGATTCATGGATTCAGGAGCTTCTAGGTTTCAAATTCTTAGCTCTATTCAGGAGCTTCTTAGTTTCAACTTCTTGGTAATGGCTTGAAGTCAATTCAACTCAGATTCATTGGTGTATAGTTGTATAGTCCAATACTTCATTTGTAAATTGAATTTCAGCTGGCTGATTATTTGAATTTTGTATTTTTGAATGTTGCGTTATAAATTACCTTCAAATTACCGATTCTGTAGATCAGGAAGTGCCGATTCTGAGTGAAGAATCGGCTATTCTCAGTGCAGAATCGGCACTCCCCTAAAACAGCCAAGTTCTTCAATTTAATAAGCCTAAAAACTATGCAGAAACGGCCACCCCAAACCTTTACGTGGTGCTGTGTGTTCGGTGCATGGAACGTCGGCCGAAGGGCACAGCCCAGCTGCACATACATTCGTGGTGGCCGAGCGTCTCTATCGGTGTAGGTACTGCTTCGAGTGCTGCCTCGAGTGCTGCTTCGCGTGTTTCCTTGCTCGCTGCGTATTGCTGTGCCGCCGTCGGGCCTATTTGTTGCTGCTGTTCTAACATGCGAAAGTAGTTCTGTTCTATTCTATTCTACAGGTGTCCCCAGGCCTCCAGCAGGTGTAGCAACTCTGAGGCAGAACCACTGGAGGAGCTAGTGTTTGTATGGTGGGGAAATAGAACTCTATGCTGGGACGGCCTGTGTGTAGTTGGGTGCAAGATATAGTCTGTACTTGACGTTGAAGCTAGAATTTGTCGTGGATATTAGCAACAATGCCATTGGGTGTCAACACCGAAGGTGATGGGCAGTCTAGCACAATCCAGCAGCAGCGGTATGTAGCTGACAAAGCATGGTTACAAGCAATGGACTTCTTGACCATGAGCTCAGTACCTGAAGCTTTGAAAGCCGCCATTCTGCTGAACGTTCCCGAAACCATAGCCAAAGCTGGACCTGATGCCGGTCTGTCAGCTGAAGAGCTCGCCCTGCAAGTAATGCCTGGAAAACGACTCAATGCTGTCTACTTGGATCGAATTCTCCGTGTGCTAGCGAGCCAGGATTTCTTCAGCGAGATTATGGGGAAACAGTCAGATGGTACCAAGATGGTGCGTCGTTACGGGTTACTGCCAGTGAGCAAGTATTTTGTCAAGAATGAGGAGGGGTTCTCGTTGGGACCGCTGCTTTTGATGAACCAGGACCAGATTATGTTGGAAGCTTGGAAGCAACTCCACAACACAGTTTTGGATGACACCAGTGAACCTTTCAAGAAAGCACATGGAAAGAATGTATTTGAGTATGGCACCGAAGATCCACGTTTTGATGCAGTCTTCAACACAGCGATGTCTAACCATTCGCACCTCTTCATGCAGCTTGTCCTGGGCGCCTACCAAGGCTTCGGTGATGTGAAGCGCTTGATAGATGTAGGGGGAGGTTGGGGCTCCTCCCTCAGCCTCATCATTGAAAAGTACCCCCACATTGAGTGTGTAAACTTCGACCGGCCTCATGTTGTTGCAGCTGCCCTTTCTTTGAATCCTGGTGCGCCGCTCTGAACACTTTCTCCGATTTATAATTTGCAAGTCCCTGGTTTGTGCTGTAATGTTCATTTGATCGAAGTTGTTTATATCCCAAGCATGCGGCCAGGTGTGGAGCATAAAGGTGGCGACATGTTTGAGAGTGTACCATCGGGTGATGCTATCTTCATGAAGGTACCCTGCTGACCCTGCGCCGAAATTCAATTTGCTTTGGAATCCATGCCTTCACTCAAGAATGAGCTAACGGTTATGCTGCACGAAATTTCTCTTGCCCTTGACACAGGAGAGTGGGTTCTGATGAATCATTCGAACAGTGGATATTGCATGACTGGAGCGATGACGATTGCATCAAGCTGTTGAAGAACTGCTACAAGGCACTCCCACCCACTGGAAAGGTTATAGCAATTGATTCAGTGCTTCCTGGGGATGTTGATCATGGGGTAGGGGCTCGCATACTCTTCCAAATGGACCTCTTCATGCTGTCCTACAGCCCACCGGGCGCCAAGGAGCGCACTGAGCAGGAATTTCGGCATCTGGCTATGGCAGCAGGCTTTGCACGCCTGGACATTGTCATCACTTTCGGCGGTTCGCTCTCCGTTTTGGAATTCGTCAAAGTATGAGTTCTAGATAATCTTCTGCACATGCATATGCTGGGCACTCCGAGGTGATACCATGGCTGATCCTTGAACTATCAGTCTGAAGCATATTTGGAATGATGGAGCACAACGTATTGACCAGTGACAACGCATTGATATCCTCTGAGAGATTGAAAAACAAGTAGCTAATTACAAGTGTTTTATTAAAAGGTAGCACAAGAAATCTGGAGCTATTGATAGTGAAGGAAACATGATAAGTACATATGGTACATGCACTTAGGGATGACGGCTCCCCATGAAAATCACTCGAAATTCACCTTCAAATTTTGAAACTCCCTATGTTTTAAAAGCTGTCTCTAGGCTGTCTCATCTTACTCTCCCTGCTACAAAACCATGCAAAATGAAGTTGCTGGAGTCCCTCCCTCTCTCTTGCTGGCTGGAAACGGGACATGCCAGGTTACAAGAAGCTGCGTGCAGAGAGAGGTTTAGAACCACGGCACACTGTCTCTGTCCAGGATTAATATCCCAATTTTGGCATGCAACAGTGCAGCTGCCAAGAGCAGCAAGATGAGCTGTACTTCTTAATTCGCAGCAAGACTAGGATCACATCATGGGATTCCTGTGCACCACCATGTGGCAAACGTTTAGGTAGGGTAGGGCTCCCAATCTGCTACGTGAGAAAGACCATTAGAGGTCCGAGAGAGGTCCTGGACTCAAATGACTAGAAATTCAGGAAACAAACAGTGAGAAGCCACTAGACTTTGCAGCTGGTCAACAGACACATTCACCATTAATCGTCAGAGAACAGTGTGATCAAACCTTTTCTGGGGAGGGAGTTTAGGTAAAGGGTTGACAGCCACACCTTAGTAAACGGGGAGCACGTTAGTGCCACGAGCTAGCTAGCACCTTAAATTGAAATGGTAGCTTCCGAACAATGATGAATAATCACCTTAACACTGCTGCTTCTTTCTGAAAGTCAAACAACCTAATGAGGTGTCCCATGTCAACACAGATCTTCCCCCCCCCCGACCATCATCTTGAACAGAAGCTATTGTAATATTCCAACCTGCAGAAGCAATAGCACAGGTCTCCAGACAGCTGACAAAGGGAAGGACAATGCCTGGCGACTTATTTCCATGACTTGTTTACAACAATGAATCCACCTCCCCCACCTCACTCAACTTTACATTAGTCTTACAGATGACTAGTGTGCACATGCATGCATGAATATGAGTAAGTACCGTGCACTAATTAAACACCCGATCGTCCGGAAACGATTTCGTTTCCAAGATGCATTAAGCATTACCGAGAGGGTAACAAAACGGGTGTAGATTATATCCAATTTCTTGCAGGGAAGACTCTAGTACATTAAACTTCACCAAGTTCTCCATCTTTAATGTACATGTTGCCACTTGGTTTCAATGTTCCTAGCTTCTCTCTATGAGCTTCGGACTCTGGTGATCTTTCATCTGGACCAGACCCTCCCCGTCAGTGGTGTTGAATCTTGAAGTTCGAGCAGTAAATGGAGAAGAGAGAGTAAACTGATCAGCTTGAGAGAGGAGATTAGGAATGGAGTTGAGGACCGAGAGGAAAACGGATCATCGTCAGGTTTGCATAATAGTTTAGAATAGGTACGTTCAGACTGACGATTATAAGTTGGGGGATAAAGTACCACCGGGTCTATCTCTGTTCACATGTGTCCATGTCAGTAAGTTAACTGCTGACTGGATGTCGTCGTGGCAGGTGACATGGCATAAAGTTATGCACAAAGTTAGGCCACTGATATTTCTATTTATTTGCAAGATCAATCTTTGAATAACCGTAGATGTGTCTTATTCATTCAAAATTCAACCTAATAAGTTATATATTTCTTACTGTGATTCATGGAAGGATGATTTTCATCTATGTAATTTTTCTCATCATCTTCTTGTCCCGCCATCGCGTGTCTATGCTACAACGGAAGTTGGAGCTTCTCTCATCGTGTGCTTCTTCCTTAATACCAGTCGTGTGTATTGCTTCATTCTCCGGTAGAGATTGCACCAGCAACGACATTGAATGAATATGCTTTTCATGTTGAAAATTGGTTGAGTTTGCAAATCACTTGAAATTCATGCAATTCATTTTCATTCTGATCACTGATGTGTTTAGCTCTTGTGATTGCAGGTATGGCTTCACCTGTGCAAAATTCAGATGATGTTGGCGGTGCTGGAAAAGCAAACAGAGGGAAAGGGAAAGAAAAACGAGCAAGACAACCAAACTGGGAGGATGCCGAGATCATGGCACTCATCAGCGCGAAGCACATGGAATATATTTGGTTGAAAAATACAATTGATACCATGTTGAAAGTTGATACAGTTTTGAGGGGCCGCATCACGATCTGATGCTGCAAGGAAAGTGATTCTGCAAGTGCAGACTTGTGCTGCAAAGAAGAACGATCCTGCAAACGACTCAAAGGAGAGCGACGCTATGGAGGCAGTTTATGTCATCCACAACAATTAGGGTAAATACACGTGGTATGTTATGAACAGAGGTAAGAGTCTAGAATATAAATAGGTAAAATTAAAATAGAATAAGTTTCATGTATAATATAACTCGAATATAAGAAGGTAAAAAAAATTGAATATATGAAAAGACACCTTAAAAATGTTATAGTGATGACATGGCAATGATAACATGTCATGACTATGACGTGGATAATGATGTGTGTGATCTTTCATCTGGACGACTAGACCTTCCCCATAGTGGTGTTGAAGAAGGTCGAGAGCAGTAAAGGGAGAAGAGAGAGTAGCCCGCCCCCACAGCCTATTAAAGTCCCAAAATTAACAGGATAAACTTGATGGATCGGGACCTCTTAACGCACGAGACCCCTCACAGGCCCGTTAAAGCCGGTTAAATGACCATGGAATATGTCAGGGTCTGGTAACAGGTGAGAGCCCCGCACAACATTCCGTTGTCACAGTAGATGGATGTCTGGCGCGTCTTCAACGAGAGAGACGATCGTGAATTAAAATTCATCCATTGTTCATCCAGGTGAGCTTTTAACAGGTCTGACAGGAGCCAAAACGTCCTGTTGCGATCCAAGCGCGGATATCTTCTTCCGTTCAGCAGAATCTGTCATGCCGTGGATTCTGTTATTTTGACCTGTTAAGAGCACATAACGGAACATGTGTGTGTGGGGACCTTTTTCTAAATTTAACATTTTTTAGTGCATTTAACAGGCCTAGCTTCTGATCAGCTTGAGAGAGTAGATTAGGAATGGAGTTGAGGACCCCGGTCCTCGGAAAAGAGGGAAACGGATCATCATCAGGTTTGCAAAATAGTTTAGAATTTACATTGAATATATGAAAAACAGCTTAAAAATGTTATAATGATGACATGGCAGCGCATGACAATGACGTGGATGATGATGATGTGGCGAAAATGACACGTCATTATGGCACCCTATTCCTGCTCCACACTAAATATTCGGCAGTGCGGTTGCGTAGTGACTACTCAGAGATGGTACTTGAAAAATTAGTTTTTGTTTTTTTTTAAAGTTTTGAGTTTTGTTAAAAAACCAAAAGTATTGTGAAAAATGAATCAAAGAAAAAAGAAAAAGGAATGAATCAAGTCTACACGTCTACACTCTAAAAACACGTGTGTGAAGGTAACGGTTCCGTCTTCATCTCGTCCAGAAAGCCGACGTTTCGTCCATTCAACACCTCCGTTCGGGTATGCCCGCGGCAGCCGCGGAGGCATCCGGCGCCGTCAGTAGACCGGCCACGTCACCGGAAGGGGACCCCACCAACATTCTCGCGACTTTCCTCTTCTCTCGCTCTGTCTCGCACACATCTCTCGCATTTGTTTTGGTTCTGTAGATCCCTTGAGTCCAACTCACATGAGGGTAACATTTTCCTTAAATTTTTGGGGAGAAAATCTCCGGGAAGAGAAGGGAAAATTTGTACTGAGTACAGTTCATTGCTGGGCAGTTTTTGCAAGGAGACAGAGGAGGCGAGGATCTGGAGCCTGGTGCACCGTCAGAGAGATCGAGGTTGAGAATCTGTTAGAATCCATTGCATAACAAGGTTCTAGTTATTTTCGGGAACAAAATGGGGCTGGATTTTGAATCTTTGACGGAAGCGACTTCAGGAGCTGTCGGAGGCCTTTTGAGCACAACAATTTTGTATCCGTTGGACACATGCAAGACTAAGTACCAAGCCGAAACTCGTTCTCGGGATTCTCGGAAATACAGGTGATTCTTTTGGTCTGGGATCTTAAAGAGACCATGGACCAGAAAGGGACAAATTGAACCACGACGGGAGTGGAGAGAGGGAGAGTTTTTCTGTATGTCTGAGAGAGAGAGAGAGATCATATTCACAGTGCTGCATGGACGTAATTTCCACTTTCAGCAGTGGGAGGCATTATTTCAGCAGATCAAAGCGAGAGAAACGATTGAGAGAAAATATTGAGATTTACTTCATCGAGTTTGAGACGACCATATGGTCCACCCTGAAATCTCTGGGACTCCGTTGTGTCAAATTTTTAAAAAAAAAATCTTTTAGCAGTTGAAAATTGATGTGCGGATGTCAGCTGCTCATTGTAAATTTTACATGTCGAATTCAGGGGGATCTCAACCTCTTTAGGAAGGCCTAAAAGTTCTCTAACTTCCTGGTATTGTGTGTTCATAGGTCACTTCTGGATGTGTTACGAGAGGCTATCAAGTCTGGCCAGATCCTTTCTTTGTACCAGGGACTTGCAACTAAAAATCTGCAGTCAGTCATTTCCCAATTCATCTATTTTTATAGCTACAGCTACCTCAAACAACTTTATTTGCAGCGCGCCAAAGTCAAACACATGGGCACTGCTACTAATTTGATTGTTGCTGCCGCCGCTGGTACATGTACAGCACTTCTTACTCAGGTGGGATTTTTTGGCGCTCCAGTATATGTAGGATCAGTTGCATGAGCTTGTCTCCCACGGTCAATTTCTAGCCGAGCCCACTCTTTGCTGCAGGCTTTTGAATTCGCTATTGTAGTGATGACTTTTTGCAAATTGGATCAGTGAGTTCATATGGACTCCCAACCAGGCAAGACTCAGTTGACCCTCTAGCACTGAAGTCCTCTGGCTCTTATAGAATAGAAGTTCTGGGAAATATTTGTCGGAACTCTGGTACTAGTTTGAAGACTACAGCAGTATCAGTTTTTTTGGGTAGGGTAGACTTTGTTAGTGGCTTACAGCATTCGCCCCGGGTAATGATATTGTGCTTTCTTGCTCTAGAGTGGATTTGTGCATGGGATTACTATGCTGGCTATATGCACTTGCTTGTTGGTTCCCATTGTGATCTGCTTTCTACTTCAATGTCAATCATTCACTAGTTATGCAACACTGCAATCATTGTTTCTATCTGAATTGGGTTTATCATCTCTGGTGTGTAGCCTCTGGATACAGCATCGGCTCGGATGCAGACCAGTACGTTTGGGAAGTCCAAAGGGCTGTGGGCAACACTGACAGAGGGTAGCTGGAAGGAAGCATTTGCAGGCATTGGTGCTTCCCTTGTGCTCACCTCTAATCCTGCCATTCAGGTTCCATTCAGCCAATTCCTTTTCTTACCTGTTTCGTATCCTTCATGTTGCAGTTTTCTGTTTGTGGTTCTTCTACTTGCTCTCATTTTCTCTAAGCAGCTGCTTCTTATTTCGGGCTTCCTGGATTTTGTTCAGTTTTTTTCTCTTCCAATGTCTGTACTCACAGAAATCTGTAGATATTATGGTACAAGCCTTCCAGATAAAAATGGAAGGCCTAGAAACAACACTCTTAGTCCCACAAATTGAGGGAGCCTTTCACATAGTAGGGAGCCCCATTTGGATGTCCTTTTGCTTTCCCGCTCCCTCTCCTTGCTTGGTCAAAACTGGGGTGGGGGGTCTACAGCCACAGGCCACACCAGGCGAGGTCTTCTGGGTTCGTCATATCTTTACTTTGTCCCATTTGGCCCCCTATGGACATTCCGTGTGTTTCTTTTGTCTCCCTGTTGATTTATGCAAGCCAACACTGAGTTTCTGGCTGGCTGCAGTATACAGTCTTTGAACAGTTACGAGAGGGCCTGCTCCAGTCTAGAAGAGCTTTGCTCGTGGGCAAAGGAATTGTGTCAGATGCTGCCCCAATTGCATTGTCAGCCTTCCAAGCTTTTCTACTGGGAGCCTTATCCAAGACCATCGCAACTATTATCACATACCCTGCCATTCGGTAAGCCCTCTCTGACCATTTCCTTCCTGTCTCTTGACTGCAGGCAGGAGTTGGGTACCTTGGAGGAAGGGATATCTGGCCAGCGTGTGTCATCCCGCCGTATCTAAGATCACAAGACTAGCCAACAATTACTACTGTCTGAAGGGAATTTGAGCAGCAATGCAGAGGGATAACTCTGGTTGCACAAGGCCATTACGGTGTTCTTTTTCATCTCGATCAGAAATGCCTGTGTTTCCAAATTTGGGCAACAGTCTTTCACATGCCAGTGACTGTTCAATAAGCATAGTGGTCTTGACTAAGGTCTAATCACATTTCTCATAAAGGTATTCCGCATCCTAGCCAGGGATTTTGCTGTGTCACCTGGCTTAGAAATCAACTATGCAGGGAAGGGTGGATCGTGTGTAGCGTGGGTCACATGGCCAAGATGTAGTATCTGCCAGTGCCATCAATTTTAAGTTTTATGTGTCTGCTACTTCTGTGGGAAATACATGCACAAGGCTGGGTTGTCATTGCAGACACTTCCTGGCTTTTGGGCAAGCGCCATAGATTTTCTTGGAAAGCACAGTTGGGGTCTGTTATTAGGAAGTTTCCATATGTCAAGGACTCTACTTTCGCTTTATCATGTAGGAATCCTCATAGAGCCCAACCCTGGATGGTAAGAATCTAACACTAACTTCAAGACATGATCGTGTTTCAAAGCTCCCCAAATAAAATTCATGTTGGGAAGGTTTTCCTTGCAGGACCAAAGTGATGCTTCAAGCGGCAGAATCTGAAGAAGACAAGGAGCTGCGATTAAACAGAGGAACAGATGTGCCAGAGGGGCCTCCCAAGAAAATGCTGCAGGCAGTTCGTGCAATCTGGAAGCAAGAAGGAGCTGGGGGCTTTTACAAAGGACTCCATGCACAAATTGTGAAGACAGTGCTCGCAGCTGCGTTGATGTTAATGATAAAGGAGAAGACATCAGAGAGCACCTGGGCAATCATGCTAGCAATCCGACGGTGGGGGCTTGAAGGACAAACCAAATTGAAGCACGTCAAACTCCCTCCACTGATAACTGCTCCAGTTAGTTTAGCTGCAGTCACCCTGGCATCCAGGGCAGCTAGTAGGTAGTTGAAACAGGGGTCAAGTTCGCCCTTTCTACATAGCCAGGGAGAAAACGGGGCTTCTCAAGGCAATTGCCACAAGGCATCTTGAGAATACATGCATTGTCCCGGCCATTGGAAAGTCTGCGGTAGCTGTTCTATAGAGGCAAATGCCAACAATGCGATATAGAGACTGGACATGAATTTACTGAAAATTGCACACTCTGAAGCAGTATAAGTTTGCTGCACATTTCTCACCAACAGTGGGCACTGCAATGTTGTAAAGGCCTGCCGCAAAGTTCTGGCATTATTAGAGCCCATTTTGGAAGTCTGAAGAACTCATAAATTAACCTGCAATGTGCCATTGAGATGTTCCAGGTTAAAGCTCAGACATTGACATCAAGACGAGACAAGAACTTCCCCTGAAGCCCCTTCATGGGGTCCTCCATTTGTGAAGGCAACATCAGCATCGCCATCAATCCTGTGCTCAAGCTGATTGTCAGTCTCGATTACTGATGCAGACAATAGCGCCTTCATGTCCCGCTCGCTGTTTGTGAGTTTCTCAGAGCAGCTCTTGTAGTGGGAGACACCTGATTGTAGCCTTCTCAGCTGCAGCTGCCGATTGGATGCCACTGACATAGCATTTGCCAAAGAATCCTCCAGTTTCTGGGACTTGCACTGCAGCGATGCGATTGTCTGTTCAGCACGCTCCACAACGCCCTTCAAATTTGCAACCTTCTCTTCCAGCTGTTTGCGACCCTCGATGGCTCTCTCTAGCTCATCCTTTACCAGTTTTATGTCTGCCTGCTTCTCCTTTGCTCCTACCCGACTGCTCACCTTTGGAGCTTCTCGCGATCCTTCTTCCTCGCGATGCGCACCATCAGAACTTTGGGGTGAGGGTGACGACCGAGGGCTGCGTGTTCGGGGTCTACCCCCAGGAGATGGATACCGGGACGGACTCCCGCCTGGACGTGGAGAACGGCTTCGGTGCGGTAAAGGAGACCTGGCGCGCGCTGAGCGAGAGGGTGGAGGAGATGGCCTGCGAGTGCGCACCCGATCTCTGTCCCTATCTCTATCCCTATCTCTGAAAAAACCATCTCGATTCAGCAATCTATGCTTCTTGACTTCATTCACTCGTACGGTTCTGCCCGCAATGAGATTGCCATCCATTTCTTGGATTGCATTGGCTGCTGCTCGCGGGTTGGTGAATGTGACAAACCCAAATCCCCGTGACTCTCCAGAATCGCGGTCATACACGATCTTCACAGACACAATCTCCCCATACTCTGTAAACGCCTTCCTCACCACGTCCTCCGTGCTGTCGTAGGACAGCCCCCCCACATACACCGAAGTGCCATCCCCCATGGTCAGCAAACTGGCATCGCCCACACACCCAAATTGGCCCTAGATCAGGGTTAGAAGCAAGAAAGAAACCGCACCCACTAAGCTCCAGCGTTCCTGCTATGCCTGCGGAAGCGAAAGAGGAACAATGTCTGCACTCTGCACGCCTGCATGTGGGTAATTCTTGCCGCACTCTCTGCAACTGCTACCACGCTTTGCTGTGCTTCAATACCTGCAAAAGCTTATGTAGGTCTTGACGACTGCGCCTGCACTTCTAGAGCACTTCGTGCAGGGAACGAGTGAGGTGGCCTACTCCTCCGCTCTTGCCCATCGTAACTGCCATCCTCGTCGTGTCCTTTTGGGCCCTAATTACATGCATCAGAAAAGCATCGATTCTCCCTTTGCTGATCCGATGAATTGATACTTTTATCCAACAGAAAACACCTGGGAGCCAGGCCCACTGTACCCAAGTAAAGGGCAGTTGCGAAATATCCAATCCATCATCTGTTGCCACTTGGTCCACCCGAGCCTCGGAGTCCGAGGGTACCTACTTATTAGTATTGTTCCATCTTGACCCACCTAAAGAATGATGAATGAAGCAGCACTGTTGATCCACCTTGACAACTGAGAGTTTCTGGCTTGCAAAGTGGGCTTAACTTAGGAACATCGCCTACAGACAAGGTCGGAGATTGCATGCTACTTGCTGTTTTCGTGGTGGTCTTCGCTGCGTACCCACCTCGGCCCCCATATCTCATTTGTCCAGGATGAGGGAGTGCAGGAATTGGTGAAGAAAGAGTGGAGTGTTTGGGAAGTGAAAGAAGCAGGGAAAGGATGAAGATCAACAGCTTGAAGAATTTGCCT
This sequence comes from Takakia lepidozioides, assembly GCA_030704615.1. Classification (NCBI taxonomy): domain Eukaryota; kingdom Viridiplantae; phylum Streptophyta; class Takakiopsida; order Takakiales; family Takakiaceae; genus Takakia; species Takakia lepidozioides. Next base: position 76,182,188 of record CM060731.1, read on the forward strand.
AATGCCCACAACGATGGGATCTGGGCAGCGACCTGGGCACCGGCTACAGAGTCCCGCCCGGCGCTGCTGATAACGGGTTCTGTCGACGAGACCGTGAAGCTGTGGAAGGGCGACGAGCTGGAAGTAGAACGCATCAACACAGGTTCCGATTGCTTCTTCATGTTCACGTTTCCCTTGTGTGTATTTTGCTTCAATGTTGGGTAGTGTGCATCGGTTCTTTTGGTTGTTTGACGAGGGAGTCGCTCCAACGGTACTTCATCAAACATAAGCAGCGTGTCTAAACTTTCGAGGGCACGGACTCGTCTGTTCACCGCTACTCCATCTGATATCAGCGTGCTGGATTGACAATCAGTTTCTTAGGTCACTTGGAAGAGGACGAAGCCACATTTATAAAACTGTGATTTTTGTGGAGATAGAGCTTTTTATACCTTTCTCTCAGGACCTTAATGTACGAGATTTACAGCAAAGCACGAGAATCCTGGCTGTCCTTCCTGGCTGTCCAGAAGGGCATGGAACGAGCCAGCAGGGCGGGCCTGGGGGACCTGGGGCTGTTGGGGTAGTGGGCGGGGCACTGTGGGGGATGGGGCGGGGCTTGGGACTCGAGGGAGTCTAGGGTGCCGGTGGTGGATACTGTGTAGGCAACTGCTTGTTGTTTCGGTAATTGGACTTAATGGGTGCGGGTGCTTTCTGTTGTGAACATTGCCAGAGTGAAAGACATGCTTTCACTCACGCCTTTATCTTGACACTGGAATTCTGAGGACCGTCACAGAGTCAAGTAAGATGACCAACTGTGCAATGGTGATTTAGACAGAGATGCATTAGTCAACCTACAGATCATGTTCCTTGCAATAGTGAGGAAGTTACAGATATCCTGGAAGCTTGGGGGGTTGGATCTGCCTATCTTTTAATCTTTGGTTACCTCTCAAATGTGAGTTTAGAGCTTACTAGGCTCTCACATTGATATATATCTGTGGTCTGCAAGCTTGGGGGGGTTTATCGGTGCGGTTTAGCACCCTAGTCTACAGAATCACGGTTTTGAGAGTTCTCAGGAAATGATTCTCTGCTGGTGAACGAACCCTGCCTACTGATCCGCCAGAAAGATGTAAACCTGCTACTCACAATCCCAATATATGTTTCTTGGGGAAGGGCCAGTTTCCTTTATGAGGGTAAGTCTTTTCTATGGAGACCTGCTGTTGGGTGGTGCCATGGATGCTCAGACCTTCTGAAACATGCTATGATCTGATCAAGTGCTGCTGTCTCTGCAGTATGTAAATTGACTGCTAAACATTTGAGTTTGGATTGCAGGGCATGCCCTAGGTGTGCTAGCAGTAGCGGCACACCCTGCAGGCACCATAGCCGCTTCAACATCTCTGGACAGTTTTATACGCGTCTTTGACATTGATACCAACACCACAGTTGCTACTCTCGAGACACCTCCGGCAGAGGCCTGGCTCATGCAATTTGATCCCAAGGTTGGTTCTAAAATGTTTTCTTGTACTTGTGGGGGTTGAGTATGGCATTGGCACTTCTACTGGGTTTTTTAATCCTACATTATGCAATTTAGCTTGAGGTTAGGAGCTATACTGTTAAACTCGCCTTTCCTATGGAGGTTGAGCCCTGTGCATGGGTCTTTATCATTACCACATACGCGGATCGACAGGATCACTCAGGAAACAATTTGACATGAGGGTGGGACTTCCTCGCAATTGCCATGCATCTATGCGCTTAGATCAAGTCAGCCCTAGGTACTGGTGAGTGGTGTGGCCTGATGTTTGTTGATCAATCAGTTGTGCTTTGCCAGGAGTGTTCATATTTCATTGTGGGGTCGATGCCTCACAGCAGACCCACTAACTCACATGCCCCACCATCCATTCGTCAGAAGACCCAGAGGATCACCTTTTCGGTGGTATTGTAGCAGATAGGCTGTGAGTGGATAGCATAATTGCCCTTTCAAACCCTCATTGTATCTGCAACTCAATGACAGGAGAACAGGATGCCCGTCCCCAGCAGGAGGTACCAACCCTTGGACAGTAGGAAAGTGAAATTGTGAAAAGAAGCCTAATAACGCTTGCCCTTTGCACGGCTTGTTCTTAATATATCAAGTCTTTGTTGCAAGAGCCACTGGTAAACTTGCACGGCTTTGATCACCGTGGTAGGGGAGTCCGAATAAACTTTTGAATCCAGATCAGGGCATCACAGGATGAACTACCTTGCCTTATCATTCAGTCTGTAAAATTTTCACTTTTCTGAGTGTATAAGCTTCTATCTCGGCTATTTGCTAAAAGTTCCAAAGGTTTAATCGAGGCAGTAATTGCAGTTATCAAGCCGCATGGCATAAGCTAGTCCTATGGTGACATGTTGTAATCTGAAGATGTGGATCTGTAGGGTGAAGTGCTGGCTGTTGCAGGGGGAGGGAGTGCTTCGGTGAAGCTATGGAGCACTGCCACATGGGGCATAGTGCAGGCTCTCACACTGCCCAAGGTGGAGCTAACTGCTGACAGCAAACAATCCGACAAGAGTGGTGGCGGCAAGTTTGTCCTTTCAGTTGCCTGGAGCTTAGATGGAAAGCGCCTAGCATGTAGTACCATGGATGGAACGGTAGCCATATTTGATGTTGGAAGGGGAAAACTGTTGCACACACTAGAGGGACATGCAATGCCTGTTCGGTCATTGGCATTTTCACCTGTTGATTCGCGTGTGCTTTTCACTGCATCCGATGATATGCATGTACACATGTATGATGCCGAGAACCACACATTGATTAGTGCTTTTTCAGGCCATGCTAGCTGGGTGCTCAGTGTGGATACAAGTCCTGATGGAGCAGCAATTGCCACAGGGTCCAGCGACCGAACAGTCCGGTTATGGGATCTTAAGATGAGGGCTGCTATCCAAACTATGACAGACCACACTGACCAAGTATGGGCCGTCGCATTCCGTCCACCTGGGGGTGATGGTGTCCGAGTTGGGAGACTGGCAAGTGTGTCAGATGATAAGAGCCTCTCCTTGTATGAGTATACGTGAATTTGTTTTGCCCTTCTAAGAATTTTTCCAGTGAATTTATTTACTGCTGGCCGGAATTTTGCATCTGACCACCACTGTATAAATATCGAGAGGTGATCTGTCAGGAATCCTGACTGCCACAAAGGGCCGCAATGATGGAAACTGGGTTGCTTCTGGCAACTGTAGAACCTAGCAACTCTCTCCGCCTATTTCTTGGCACTTGTGAATGCATGGTTACTAGCTTTCAATTCATTCTATGTATTCAATTTGCCACCTTTGGAACATGTAAATGTTGATCCTCCTTCTCACTTTGGATCGTTGCAGATGTAATTAGTTGGGTCCAACTAGCATGATGCTATAGCTCGAGATAGCGAGGAGAAGCTTGCTCTTTTATCTGTCTGCCCCAAAAATGGATTGGCTTTTTGAGGAGGGCGGGGATGATCTTGGCCTGCTTGAACAGGAAGGAAGCAGCCTCTGTATTTATGCCATAGACAAATGGACTCGTTTCTTGTTCTTGCCTCTGTCGCCCTTTGCACAGAAGGTGGTGACCAGTGCACAAGGTGATCGCATTGGTTTGACGCACTATAACGAAAATAAATCGTTGGTATTTGACACTCTACAAAAATCATGGATGTTTGTTCACCTTCTAGATGATACACTTTCACCATAGGAAAACCGTGGATGGTGGGAAACTGTTGTGGAGGAGTAAATATATAATTCATAATTCCTTAGAGGTTGTTGATTCTCTCACCTTTAACAACTTTAAACTTCTAAACCTTCTAGAATGTATAGAAACATTTGATAGATAAGGTAGAAGAACCCCGGGTCATTGTTCTTTGAGTTTTGGTCGTTTGATAAAATGTGTAGGTAAAACTACTGTCATGATTGGTTACAGGGCCCACCCCTCAAAAGGGGGCAGTAGCCGTAAGGGGAAGTGGCTCTTAGTTCCGTGGGCTAGGGCTGGAGTCCTCTCTCTCTCTCATGATTGATGGTTGAAAATCAACTCGTTATTTCTATGCAGAATTATTGTGATGAGACCACATTGCAATATTAGCCTCCCAAAAAAATAAAAAAATAAAAAATCAGTGTGCCTCATGGTGTAACTCCGGGGGATTTAATTTTTTCCCCCAAAAATAAACTTAATAAAATTTATCCAGGACACTGTCCCCTGTCTATAAATTATGTAATAGTAATAATAATAGCAGTGATGACTAGTAACAGGTAGTAATGATGATCGCTCTTAATTAGCGGACTTGCTTTAACCACAATAGATAGGAATTTAGTGTTTGAGAAAATTCTGAGAGAACTTTGTGGTTGTGAAGAGAACTGAAGATTTGAGTGTTTCTTTATGGTATTGGCGAACAATGAAACGATGATTTGATCATGACATTTTCTTCTGATTATGTCCAAATCAAGAAGCTTTATGGTCACAATTTCCATACATGGAACATTAAGATGAAGTTTATTATCTATGAGAAAGCATATTGGTGTGATGGTGGTGAGAAGTCACATTTCCAAACATTTTAATCAACTACGCAAAGAGAATGACATTGTGAAATGAACAACCATACTATATTTGTCGGAGTAGAATGTGAGGAAAAAATTGAACATGTGTTGAAATTATGAGATGTATGTTGGAGCACACAAAATTGGAGCACAGTTTCTAGGTTATAGCAATGGCAATTGTAGCATATATCCAAAATTGAGTTCTTACTAGGGCAATTTTTCAGTCTACATTACACTACATTTCATTGGGCAATGTTCCAAAATTACATTACAAGTATGATCAAAGTAAGACCCGAGTGGATCCAACAATTTTGAAATGGGGTCCTAACGGGACACGATATCCGGGCCGATGAGTAAGCAAGAGGTAGAAGACAGTTTTTGGTCCCTATACACTCAACCCGTGTGGTACAAGAAATGATGGCAGCAATAGCAGGACCTTCTTCTATACATGACAAACACTCATCCAACTTCAAGAATCATGCAGTGTTGTGCACCATCATGTGTTGCAGGATTTCTTACGTCTCTTTCCTTAGATTGGATTTTCCAAGGACGTATCATCTTATCTCAGCCCTCATCCCGCCCCCGAACGCCACCAAATAGAGATGCCTCCTTTGCAGTTTCTAGTGAATTTATTTACTATTGGCTGGAGTCATATCAGATCAAACAAATTTGTGTTGTTTGTCATGGGAACGCGCTGTCATGTGCTTGGAAGTTGGGTAGACCATGGAGTATTTGCAGAAACTGGGTTGTTTCTGACAACTGTAGAGCCGAGCGATTCTTGAGTTGGGTAGGCCTATTTCTTCGGAACTACAGAATGTATGGCAACTCCATTTTAATTCATGTCTGCATTCAATTTTCAGTGTTTTGTATGTTTGACCCTCATTCTCACTTAATTTGGATTTTTTGAGATATAATTAATAGCCTAGAACAAGCATAATGATATGTTTTCTCTCGATTTGATTCATGGTCATGTTGCTAAAACATACGTTTTTTGCGCTTTCAACTATGGTAAATTCTCTAACTTTCTTGTGCCTGTTAAATGTGGAAGGATGTACTACCTTTTGACTATTTACCAATTAGATCGTTGTTGGTGAGCATGTGTAAGAGTAGACCAATCTGTCACGAGTTGTTGACGACTTCGAGGAATATGGACAGATGGCTAGGACCACACCTTAGTGACCCTCCCCAAAATATCAAAACTCGCACTTTGATGGCAGCAAAATACGTGAATATCAAGACTTTTGGAACCTGGAAGCCAAGTGGGAGCTCTGTGATCTGCCCCAATCAAAGATGTGAGTGGTTTCAGGTCATTCGTAGCAACTTTTAAGTGCGATGAGCTACTTCAACATTTGGGATGTTGAGAGACAACACTAAATGTTTCCACTCCCTGAGTGTTCTACTGTAATTGATGCCTTGAAATGCCTTCAGAAGGTGAGGTATTCTGAGTGCAGTTATTATGTAATGTCTTTGTCTTTATTCAACCATATATAGTTGAAGGAGTGGTAGATGGCCCACTTGTAGAGGATAATGGACGTATCTTCTTCTGTGGTTGAAGAGCTGCTTCTGTTCTTTTCTTATTGATGGGATTGAGGGGGTGTCTATAGGGTGATCCACAAAAGTTTGGACTAATGTGTCATTGGGATGGATTTTTATCTGCGAAGACGAGGTTGAAGGACTGTTGGACCGTTGACATGGTTGTCTTGAACACCGGAAATGGTGACTACCTTGGTCCCTATCCCTATCTTGTTCATACCCTCAAGTCCTAATAAGTTGATTAAGCAAGTAACCCCGAGCATTTCTGATAACATTTCTTAACGCCATTCATTCATGAGTTTGAAAATGCTTTCATTTACAGGTTTCTAGTCAAATATGCATCCCCCGTTCTACTCAGTAATGGACACCTCCCTACTCTACCGGTCAAAGAGACAATCATAGTATGAGCTATGCTTAGATGTGGACAGGAGACCATCCTGCCCACTGCAAGGTTCGAGCTATGAAAGATGAGAGATACTCTTGTTGTAGACACTACCATCTGGCTTCACGATGGCAGGGCAGAACAACCACCACTGGTAGAGGTCCAAATGGTTTGGCGTAGCCTCATGAGTTTCTCAGTGTCAAAACCTTCAAAGTTGGTGAATTAAGGCTAAGGCGCCTCATGACTTTTTAAGTTGGTGAACTGACATAGAGAGATTAGTCCCCTCGGATGAAAGCAAGCTACGGTGGTTCAAAAAAGTCCACAGGGTGGCCTATACAAGAAATCCCAAGGTTTTTTACAATTTTGATTTGATGATCATGAAAAAATTATAGTCACTAGATTCATCCATGCTGAAAGATATACACCATCTAAAGTTGACAGTAACATACATTATTTTTATTTTCCTATTTTACTTCCTATATTTTATATTTTCACTATATCGCATAGTGGGACTCAAGCTACTCTTCATCTACATGAAATGTACCTTTTAGTGAAGCAAGTCCATTATCAATGCATTCAAGTACTTTGGCAAAAATCAGTTTTTCGAGGCTCACAATAATACATAGAAGTAAAAAATTTCACTTTTTTGATGTTGTCTACATGACTTTAGTATCTTTAGGAGTAGAGCAATACTAATATGAGTCCCTTTTATCATATTTGTTTTCTATAGTGAGTGCATAAAGTCCATAACACATTTTTTATGGATTGTGATTCTGTCGTATGCAATTTTTTTAAAGTCCATTACTTCGACAAATCAATGTAATTTCTTTGTGAGAATTTAAAGATTAGAGCTTGTAGTAGTTGGAAACATAAGAGTGAGTCCCATTTCATCATTGTAATAAAAATTTGTCTCTAAGCTCCAGTTGAATCAAACTATGTCCTATAAAACATGTGTTGTGATACAAAAATATAGTCACCGTAGTCTATTTTCACCCCCTCACCCTTTGGTAGTCCCTCTATCTCTCCAACAAATGATAAAGAATAGAGAATAATATTTGAGCGGCTCACTTCTATAGCAGGATTGTCACACAAATGTCATTTATACAAAAGGTCAATTTGTTGTGCGCAGTACAATTAGACCACAACAAGGTGAGTGATGTTCAGAATTGATGAACTGAGGTACAAGGTCGACAAGTGGATCCCCCACCTACCCCGGTTTTTTTGTCACCACAGGGATGACGTTGGAAATGACTACTATATTGTTCCTTGTCTGATGCTTCGGCAAACAGACTACTCAAAGTTGGTGGAGGCCGACAAGCAAGCTTCTTTCTAAATCTTTTTATTCAACTTGCAGTCTTTCCCGATGAGCGGCTGTTTCTTCCATGTACACACTGATGCAGATAGAGCAGACTTGTAGATTATATCATATTGTAGGCAAGCTTCTCCGGAATTACAACTCAAAAGTTTACAGAGAGAGGTCAGGGATATTTTGCTTGCGTAAATACCCCGGGGGGTGTAGTCTTCATAAAATTAACATATAACATGTGTTCATCATCCAATTAAAAATACTCATATACATAGATTATTTCTCAGATTTATCATATGTATACATATATTTTTAAATAATAAAAATCCCTAGAGTAACTATATAAAATAGTATTATTAGATAATTCTTTTTTATATGTATTCAAGTGCAGGAAGAAAATGTAAAGTGCCCTTAAGAAGTGCAACCAAAAAAAAAAAGTTGTTGCGATGAACATCATGCCTACAAACCCTTATATCACATTAGGTACCAATTACCACTCTATTGCACCACTGGCATTTTGTAGTATCCGGTTAGATGCATAATCAACGGATATGAAAATATGAAAAGAAAATTCTATACTCGATGTAATACCCGTCCAATACTTGGTGGATATCAGCCCTAAAACTTAATAACCGGATGCATACCCGGATCTGCTGTTTGTCATGTTGGTAATATCTGGAAGCGGCGGATATCTGAAACCAGGGGGTTGGTATCTTGTGAGCACATTGATGTGAACATTGCTCATGTGTCAAGCACAACTCACAATCATGTGAGTTTTATGTTTTTAAACCTTGATCACAGGAGTTATACGTTTTCAAAACGGAATAAAACCATAAGTGGGTATAGAGGACTGGTGCATTTGTACGATACATCTCTGCCAATTCAGCGAGATGAAACTTTCAGTAGTGTAGCCAGAAACCCTAAACCTATAGCGGTGGCAAATTTCGCATTGAGAAATAATATATAATATGGGCACAAACCTAAGCGGTGGTGGGTTTCGCATTGAGAAACCCTTAGTGGTATAGCTTGAGTCGAAACTTTCTATACGAAATCCCATCACCCAACAATCCCACATCCAAAATGAATGGGTAGGGACTTTAAAAGTGACCTATTCATCATTTCAGCTACACTGTGATTTCTTCTCCGGCTGGTCGGTACAGAGTTTCGCTGTGCGAAATTACCTACATGCGAGGACCTTAAATTTGAGGTTAAGCCTCACCGCCCACTCTTGCGGATGGTACGGAGAGAAAAAGCCACGTTTATAGGGTAGCATGTTCATAAGGTATAGGGGCTACTTGTTCTTTGTGTGCTAGTTTCGCATAATTGTTAATTTCACCAATTTCATTTCGCTGCTGTGGAAATTTCACGGAAATTCGGGGAAATTGCCCTTGTGCTCACGTGAGCATGCTACCCAACCTCCTAAAACAAAAGTTTTTAATATCCAAAACTGGCATATATGGAAAAACAAATCCCTAAAATATTTTTATTTGATTTCCTTAATACCATCACTTCATGTATGTTATATAGCGGCAATTAAAAATACCCTCGGTGGTTGGTATAGGATTGGTCAGTGCGTCATACTCAATTTTGCATGTAGTGCAGTATCTCAAATTTATTTACGTGGACTTGTTACAAGCGTGAGGATCAAGCCGTTGGCATATTATACTTACAACAGAGGACTAATTATATTATTATTATTATTAAATATCATTACAACAGAGGACCAATTCGAAGCCGATCGACTCATCTCCGGAATGAGGACTCGACTCCAAGTTTTGTCTTTTCTCTAGAGATGCTCCGGTACGCTCGATAACTGAGCAAGTGTGTGGATGAGGAATACGTATAAGGTCACTTGCTCAGGTTGATATGACAGAATAGGGAAGATGGAGAAGATTATGGTCGCTCTAGTTGTAATGATTACAACCATGTTTACGACCACACCGCTTTGTCTGCGGATTGATGCAGCGTCGAGTCCTGACTTGGAACCCATATCTAAAATTGAGGCTAAATCTCACAAGAAAGCTAGGGCAGGTGCATACTTTGTATTTGGGGACTCCTTGCTGGATGCAGGGGAGAACAACTACTTGGGGCCGTCTTCACCGAAAGCCAACTTCCCCCCATACGGAGAGACCCACTTTCACAAGCCTACAGGCCGCTGGACAAATGGTCGCAACATTGGCGACTTTATCGGTAACAGATCAAACCTGGGTCTTATTAGCTACTAGTAGGCACGACATGTATGTACTCGTTCTTGTTCACTTACCCTCTGTGCAGTTCCACGGTCAAGAAGTCCATCAGTCTGTCACTGAGATCTTCAGTCGTGAACTAGCAGAAGGTCCAATCGTCGGGTGAGCTTGATTCTCGAAAAGTGGAGTGCATATCCAGCCAGGGCTGATCAGATCACTATCGTCTGTCAACTTTCGGGTTACTGACTAAATTATGTGCGGTGGAATTCACATGTTGACAGCGCACCAATTGGGACTGCCCTATGCGCCCCCATATTCGCAACCGGGTGCCAGCTTCCGCAAGGGAGTGAATTTTGCATCTGCTGGAAGTGGGCTTCTAGACACTACAAGCCCCAATACGGTAAGATGATTCCATTTAATATGATTGAGCAGCACTCATGTGTGTGTACTACTCTCAGTACTTCATAGCTTTACCCAAGCTACGTATCAGTCGGCCATGATCTCCGATGGTCTCAAGGCTCGCGAGGCGCATCTGTCAAAATGCGACAGGATTCTCGGATTTCTATAAGCTGGACATGAAGCAACTCGTGCGGACTTTGAAGTACAGGCCGTAATTTAGCTCTTGACTGTAAACTATACAGACCGCGTTGTGCTGTGCCTTTAGAAACAGGGTGGAAAACATGCAACCAAGGGCCTCCGCTTGTCATCCGGGATTGATACCTCAAATGAATGAAAGAGATTATCACAAACAATCAATGTGCCAATGCTACCGAGACTAGAGTACCCTTGAACCCTGGGCATGCGCAAGCTTGAGCGTCTCAATCATCCAGTCTTCCGACATTTGCACCAATTGGCCCACAGCTTCAAATCTAGGTCGTTAAAACATTTGTTCGACCAGATATGCTTTCTTTCAAGTGAGTGGGTAGACTGTTATGAGACTGTTATAAGGTGTTTTTATTGGGCCATTTGCCTGTGGCTCTGTAGATGTAAGAGAGTGACCAGCGGTTCAATCCTCATCGTGAGGTCTTATGCTTGGAACCATTGCAGAAGTCATGGAGCCGATTTTACTTCATCAGCTGTAATCTGCTGAAATAACTCATACTTACCTTTGGACAGGGTCTCCATCAGTAAGTCACCTGGCAAGTCTGTGATTGATATATCACAACTGCACGACTGTCCCTAACGGTTTCTAATAACAAATTGAGGAACGGCAGAGAATGCTTATTGTAAATCATCCAGCTATCATCCAGTCTTCCGACATTTGCACCAATTGGCCCACAGCTTCAAATCTTGCTCTTCATCAGCTGTAATCTGCTGAAAAACTCTAATACTTACCTTTGGACAGGGTCCCATCAACAAGTCACCTGGCAAGTCTGTGGTTGATATATCACGACTGTCCCTGACGGTTTCTAATAACAAGTTGAGGAACGGCAGAGAATGCTTATTTTGTTACTTTTTTAGACTGCTCAATCTAGGTCTGGTTTCATTGCTTGCAGACAAATCCCATGAGCCTGCAATTAGCCCAGTTCAAGAATGCAACTGCCATTCTGAAATTGGAGCTGGGAGCACATGCTGCTCATCATGTCATGACTAAAGCATTTTATCTTATACAAAGCGGTTCTAATGATCTTACTCGCTACCTTCAAAGTCCGGATCTCCAGAAGCAGTACACTCCGAATCAATACATCGCCTTAATTGTGGAGGCACAACAACGGATTCTCTCGGTAAGTTTGTGGATTGTTGATTTTGTTACCAAGACCAATTGCGATCGGTCACCTGTTGCACGAGCATGTTCACCGCATTGTCACAAATCACACCTGTACCCGCATGTGAAGTCGTGACATCTCGTCTCTGGGAAGTTCGTTTTCAAAAGCTCACACAGGAAGGACTAGCTTAAATGTTGAGAGCACTGTCTGAATGATTAGATTTCTAGCATCATCACATGGTCAATCTCCTCAAGTATTAGCCTTACTGCCTGCAAACGCGCTGCACACGTGATAATCTCCCCATAATCTCATACAAAACTGCACAACAATTGGAATCCATGGCAGACGTTATACCAAGCAGGGGCACGCAAGGTGGTGGTGTTCGGCATTCCTCCGATGGGCTGCACACCCTTTGCCCGTTTCTCCAATTCGGCACAGCCTGGACAGTGCCTTTCGGTTGGGAATGAGTTCGCTGTAGAAACCAACGTGGGGTACAAGAGCGTAGTCGATGCCGTCCGCTCGAAACTTCCAGGATTCCATGCAGTGTATACGGAAACCTTGAGCCCAGCGATGGCTATCATCAACAACGGCCCCGCCCACGGTACTATTCCATGATCCTTGTCACCACTCCTTGGAAGGAAAAACAGACCATCACCTCAGTTCACCATGGAATTTTCCATGACCATACTCAAAGATGGTGGTATCCTTTGGGTGCAGGGTTGAAGAATGTGAGTGCTGCCTGCTGTGGAGCTGGTCCTCTGCAAGCGGAAGTTCGCTGTGGATTGCCATTGCCTGCTCATCTCACCCTCTCGGTCTGCGACAGGCCAGATGAGTACTTCTTCTGGGACACTCGGCATCCCACTGAAATAGGTCACCGCATGCTATTCGAACTCTTTTGGGATGGCAACTCCTCCATTAGCTACCCCATCAATGGGAGGACCTTGTCCAGACTTGGAAGGACAGTCTAATCATGTGGCTTTCTGGGTCACAACACACTGACAAGCAGTGACAGTGCCCAGATATTATGTCAGGGAAGTTACGGTGACCACTAGCGGTCACTCCTTGTATTTAATTGCTACTGCTTGCAACAAAAAGGGTGCGTTCGTGTTACACAAACCAATGTGCCTTCTCATGCACTCTCTTCATTTTTTTTTTTTTTTAACCTGTTGCGTTAGAGGTGATGGACCCACACACTCTTCACGACGGGAACTTTTGGGCGTTAATGCATGTTTGATTCTATCTTTGCTTTTGCCTCCTTTGCCTATCACTGAAGATATTTTCTTTGTAGTTGAAATGGAAACTATACAAGAAGCAAAGGTAGAGAAGTTTGACGGCAAATTTTTTGGGATGTGGAAGTTCAAACTAGAGATGTTGCTTTATGATCGAGGTCTTTGGAGAGTTGTCCAAGGTGTAGAGAAATCTCCTGAGAAACCTGATGACTTGATTGGAGACAATGCAACGACCAAAGTTTTTTGCAGTGGGAGCGGAACGATGAACGAGCAACGACTACCATCTGTCTGCACCTCTGTGACAAGCAGTTGATCTTTGTAAAAGAAGACAAAACATCAAAGGAGGTTGGGAGTTGTTTGTGAAGAACTATGAAGGTGTCGTGAGCATACATATCGCTACACAACTACATCGTTGTCCAAAACCACACAACACATGTGCACGCCACACACTAGTATATCACTAGTCCACCACTAGTCCAGCCACTAGGCTACAACTAGTCAGTCACTAGGCTGCCACTATGCTGCCCACTATGGCAGTCATTAGTCCACACAATGATAAAGAATACAAGCACAAGCTCATGCGAGCTCACAAAGCTGAAGCATAAACTCCTCGAGCACCACCCACGTGTGCCATGGATGCCTGCACCCCGTGGTCCTCACATGCTCGCCCCCACTCACTGCCTGTACCGTCTCGGTAGGCTGAGAGACCATCGAGGGAAGTGTACTCCGCACTCTGCGTTGCTCAGCCATAGCCAAGCTGATAATCCAGGTCAAGCAATTGAGATCCATTGCTTGCCCCAACACCTGACGACGTGATGCCTCAGAAAGAGACGACACCGCCGTGGTACCAGTGGTAAAACCCATTGCCCGCTCACTCTCGTCAGCATTAGGCTCCACTAACTGCTGCAACTGAGCATCCTACAGGAGGCCAGGTCCACAATCCCGGAAAGCATGTGATCATGGGAAGCTGAGCAGTGTAGGTAATGCTGCTCGTGATTGACCCACCTTGTTGACCACTGCCAAAGGCAAACGGTCATCGTGTCTCATACGCTGAGACTGCCTCCCTGTGTCCAGAATGCTATCCACTATGAGATGTGCTGGCCGCTGCACCCCATCAAATGCACGCTTGAGCAGTGTGGGTGGCATCAAATTAGTCCACCATAGCCGTGGACGATGAGCCCGTGACCCCATTGTAGCTGCATCTAACAACACTGCTGACCCAAGCCACGACCGAACTTGATGCACACTGGCCATCATCCTGGCCCGAGAATCGCCGATCAGTGGCATATTCTCCAAGATATATGCTGGAGATACAACTTGATGAAACTGCAAGTGACGCAAAACCCGCACCATCTCCCAAAACAGACCCGACCTCGAGTCTCGCAATCCATTGCCATGCTCGGCTGATGAATACCCTTAGCAGGGCTAACCTGCCATTACCAGATCAATGGAGCCAACCCGCTCCAAATCCTGCGCCCCCAGCAACGAAATGTCTAATGGCAATGCCAGCTAATATCCACAAACTGCAGCCACCGGCAATAACTCAGGGTACCGCTGCACTAACTAAGCAACACGGCGAAGTGAAACGCGTCGTGTAGTCTCATCCCTCTCCACATGCAGGTAACGCCAAACTCGTGCACCTGCCTGTAACACAGCAGCCAATCTAGTGCTGATCCCGCCAAACAAGTCCAGAAGACAAATGCCTTCATCCGGATACTGCCACACAATAGGTGTGGTGTCCAATGGAGACAACTGAGGTGGTCCTGGTGCAATCCCCGCACTCTCCTCCTCTCCTGATGGTACAAAAGCCTCCACTCAGGCTTGTTGCACCCGTCGATCAGCAACCCGTCGCAAATCCTTGCTCGTGCCCCACAATGGAGTCTGAGCAACCATGACAGACAACTCCGCCATATCATACATGTTATCATGTTTTCCTGGAGGTATGTCATCCTCTGAATGAGCGTTTCCCTCAAGCAACTCTCCAGGCCAAGTCACTACAGCTGTGAATGCTGCTAGTGTCGGCATCTTGCCCCGCTGGGCAACTGCAACTCCTCCTATAAACGTCACAGGGAGCTGTACACGCCGGCACTCCCCTGACTGCCATCCAGGCCTATAGGAAGCTGACTCCTCCCAAAAATCTAGGGTGAAGCCCATGGGGTACAACATTGCCCCACCAACCAGGACATCGTACGAGACCGCGTCTGTCACAATGGCCTTGGCTCACATCACTGAGCCATCTGTAGGGTGATCCAGCCGTAGTCTGATAGCCAACTCACACCGTGTCATGCCCCGAGCCTGCTCCGATCCTCTCAGAGACGTCTGTATCTGGAAAGGACAAGGCTCCATATCCGTCTCTATGAGGCCCAAGCCTGCAATAGCAGCTCTGCCTAGCATCAATGGCTGAGCTCCTGAGTCCAACAAGACCCGCAGTGGCCGGTACCTCTTGCCTACCGGTCCACTCAAACAAAAAATGCCATCCTGGTTGTCTAACATGACAACTCCAAGTGTCACCATGGCGCACTCAATGGCTGGCCTAGCTGACAGCTCCATGAACCTTGCAGCTGCAGCTTGCCATGGCGCCGCCGTGGCAGTCTTGACCCTCAAATCCGAGGATCCCTCAGGCACTACACCTCCCACTATCTCCGCAGAAGATGAAGTAACCTCCCCACTCTCACAGAGTGTAGCTGCCAGCTTGAACACCTCAGCTAGTCTTACTCCCCGGCGTCGCAATCATGGTAACCGAGAACAATGGAGCCTGACACACAGATGCGGCCGCTCCCAGCAGCATACTAGCTGCCGTAGCCTTGGCAACACTAGATAGTGGTGCTACCCGTGTAGCTCTCCCCAATGGCGTAGTAACCTCCGTCTCGGTAACAGTCGGGCGAGAACTAGGTGCCATGGATGGCGTCGACACTGTCTCCGCCAATGTGAATGACTGAGGGAGCCTAGCCTGACGGCTTGCCTCCCCACGCTGTGGATCCAACTCCACCTCTGCACCTCGTGGCTCAGGAACTCGTGCTGCTCCTCGAGTCACAGCTGCAGCAGACTCCACCTGCACTAGTGGTAGTGCTGCTCCGCACATGAATCCCATGCCTCCCATATCTCCTCCCTCAGGAGCACGAGGTGGACCATCCGGCCTTGGAGCCGGTACCACCTGAGGTGTAGCCATGGCAGCGAGCCTCTGCTCTAGCTGCTGAAGCCGGTTGGCCATGCCTTGGTCAACACCCTGACCTCCGCGTCCTTGGCCATGTTGAGCTTGCCCTTGGCCTACACCCCGTGCCTGGCCACCTCGTCCTCTTTGGGCTGCTCCCCCTCGCCCCCGGCCACCATTGTTCCCTTGGAACTGGCCTGGGCGCAACTCGGGATGCAAACCATAACACTGGGCCTCTCCACGCCCGTGCTTGCCACAATGCCCACACTGCAACTGTGCAGGCTGTGCATGTGCCGGCCCTTTGCCTCCCTCTGGACAATCCTTCTTGACGTTGGGTCCTCGATATGTCCAACACACCACATCCGCCCATTGTTGGCCTGCAAATGAAGGTAGAGACCCATGCATCTGAGGTCCTCTCTGCCCTTCCCTGAGCTTCACATGAGCCCCCTTGTTGCCTTGAGCACGTTGAGGTAGTGGTTGGCTAAGAGCACCACTACCCCGTGGTATCTCCTTAGCAAATCCCACCATGACCACTCGTTCCTCCACCATGTTGAGCTCTATCCGCTCTGCCAGCAAAAACACATTTGCTAAGGTGGGTTGGGCCGCTTATAGGAGAGTTGCATCCCGCACCCTTCTCCTCAACTCCTTGTCCAATATCCCATACCGGAATTGGACTGCCTGAGCTTCCGTAACCCCTTGGGTTACATTTATCAAGCGCCTCATGCGAGTGAAAGCCTCCCTCAAGCTCTCAGTAGGCTTCTGTTGGAACTCTTCGCAACTTCTCTGTCTTCACCCCTCGGTAGTTCCCTCTCAACTCTTCGAAGAACTTCACAACAGGGTTAAAGGCAGGCACGGGTACTGGTGCTGGTGTTGGTGCGGTAGTGGCTTGGGTGGACGTCGTAGCTACGGTACCACCAGTCCTACTAGTCCCACTCCTGCTTGCTGAAGCTACCGGTGCAGCGGCAGGTGTAGCCACTGCCCTCGTGACTCTAGTGCCCCTAGTGATGGAGACATAGTCGGGTGACCAGTACATCCTCTACTCCTCGATCTCAACCTCATGCCCCCGCCTGAACTCATGGTAATCATCCATAGGCGGCCCCTCAAGGTGCTGAAACAGCCCCTTCCATGCCATGAAAGGCGTAAATAGTTGTGGATTGCGCATTTGCTACAAATCACACCAACTATCAAACTCTTGGATAAAATCATCCAACTCGATGGTGCCCACCGCCCCAGAGTACCTTCGTGGCCTTGGTAGCTCCATACATCTCTTCCATTGTGTCCCACAACAATGGCAAAGAAATAACTTGCACCGCCGGTATGAGTCCTCCTGATTCACAATCCGAATCAGAACCTTCCGTAGAAGACACAGGAGGTGAAGGTGGCCTAAACCGCACACCTCGTACACTAGTATCGCTAGTGCTCGAACCGGCACTGTCCCCAGCAACTAGTGGCACCTCCGTGTTGACACTCAACCGGTCATGAACATGTCCCTAAACCCCCTCTCCACAAGGTAACCGGGTAGAGAACCTGTTGCGGCTTATGGATTGGAATACTAAGTTCCTAACATAGCCTACACCTGTACCTGCATCCACCGCAAGCATTCCTATGGTTGACTGGTCATCACCTCCAACCTCACCACAGGAGAAACAATGATGGTCTGGCTGGTAGCGCCCACACAAAACTAGCATGGCGCACAGTCAAGCATGCAGGTATGGAGGAGATCCAAACACAAAAAATCAGAACGACAACTCCCCCACACCAAAAACAACTCCACGGTGTTGCTCATGCAAGGACACCCCAGCCCAAACCCGGACTGACTCTTGCCTCCACCTACGGAAAGGTCTTGGCCTAATGAGAGGGTGAAAACTACGAGGAAGAGAAGCTAAAGCAATGCCTAACCCCAGCATGCCCTCATCCCAACACTCTTCATCTCCTCTCTTCCCTCACTTGCATGACCATGGGAATATCATGAAGATACTCCTCAAACCGCCCTCCACGAGCTTCAAAATTCGGCCTTCAAGATCACATGCCAGTCCTTAGGCAATCCACCAGTGCCTCCATGAGTCAGCACAGGCCGTCCACAGGTCAACACGGGCCACCACAGACCAGTACAAGCCCACACAGCTCACTGGTCACAGACGTCACAGCCCCACACAAGCCATAGCCTGTCACAGCCCTACATAGGTCACAGGGTCACAGCCCCACAGGCCGCAGCCTGTTACAGCCCGTCACAGCCCCAAAGGCCACATATCACAGCCTGTCACAACCCCCACGGCCACAGCTCACAGCATGTCACAGCCCTACAAAGGTCACAGGGTCACAGCCCCAAAGGCCACAGCCTGTCACAGCCCCTCACAGCCCCACAGGCCACTGGGCACAGCCTGTCACAGCCCTCACAGCCCCACAGGCCACAGGGCACAGCCTGTCACAGCCCCTCACAGCCCCACAGGCCACAGGGCACAGCCTGTCACAGCCCCTCACAGCCCCACAGGCCACAGGGCACAGCCTGTCACAGCCCGTCACAGCCCCACAAGCCACTCATGACAGTTTAGCCATTTCTCCAAGGGGTTTAGCCAAAAAAAGCTAGGGTTTGTGTCTCTTGGACTCTAGGCTTCTTTGCACCGAGCTATGGCGGCTGTGAAAAAATCAGCAAGGTATTCTTGCTCTTTTGGCTCCCACACACCACCAATAGTAGCCCTAAGCCACGAGGAAGATGGTTGCCACAAACCAAGCCTTCTTTCTCACTTAGACTGCCCAAACACGCCACTAAACTCAATAGCAAACCACCAAGCCTTGCTGGTTTCCAGCCCTTGTGAGCATTCATTCAAGCGTTTCCCTTGGCCATAGCATCTGTCTTAGAGCCTATTCCAGCCCCCTACACTTGCCACTTCAAGAGCCATGCTCTATCTAGGCTTGAGGTTGAAACCCCAACTCAGAATACGCCCCGGGGGGTGCACTCTTTATAAACTGTGCGTATCACGTGCGTTCGTCGCCTAATAAAAAAACCCCCTGTATATGGATCATTGGATAATTTATACCCCATCTGTACATACTTTTTGAAGATTATAAAATCCCCTCCTGTAAATATACAAAAATTTACAATTTTTGGAAAGTACCCCCTTCTGTATGTATATTCTCATTTTTCATCATTAAAAATAACCCTCCAATATGTATATGTATGTTTTTATATTATATCAAATTTATTCATTTAAAACATAATAAAATCTAACAAATTAATTAAAAAAAATATTTGCCTTTGATAAAGTTGTCAAAGACTTTTCGGTCATTTGCATCAAGAACATATGTGTTTGACTTGACATTGTACTTTAAACATGCTGACGCGATAATGGAATCCAAATCAACCATCATGTTATCCGTCAAATCGTACGACACTCCTCTTGTGGTGCAAGAGCTCTTCTTCCAAGCTCTGAAACCCTAGGGGCACATTCCATGGCCTTGCCGCACCTCTTAGCTCCTATTCCAGCCCTGCTCTTGCCATGACAAGAGCCCTCTCAATGCTGAAGCTCGAGATTGAAACCCAATCTCAACATCATGAGTGCCTCAATTTGTTATTGCACCATATTTTCTTCAGCTTCTGACAGTCTATTTGCTAGTGTTCTTGTGGCAGAAAACCTATAATTTCGGCGCTGACTAAATCAAGATTCTAGAGCAAATACTATATTTCATCCAAATAATGCTGTTTTTACAAAGTGCACTGATTTGCCCCAAGCCAAATCAGCCCTTTTGCTTGGTTTTGCAATCCTGCAGCATGGTGCTTTCATCTCTGAAGCTGAAGATCGAATGCCAAGGTCTACCACCTCGTAACCCACATCGCCTCCGCTTCTAACAACCAAGAGCTCCACGGTGCTCCTTGCATAACAACCTGGTTTCTCTCATTCTCAAGCAAAAACCACAAGTGCTACAACTAACTCGTATCTGGCACTCACAGATACGAGCTCATCTTTCTCGAGTGATAAAGAAGAAGAATACAAGCACAAGCTCATGCGAGCTCACAAAGTTGAAGCATAAACTCATGCATATATAAACTCATCACTCAAATATAAGTCAAGCCAAGTGCACCCCACGCCATGGGGAATCCACACTACGGCGCCATAACTAGGCGTGGTGAGGCTCAACTCGAGAAAGATGAGCCTCCCGCGCTTGCCGTGAAGATAACCACTCCAGGGCCTAAATCTGCCTTGACCCCTGGATTGACACTTGGGCCAATCCCAAATGTCAATTTGTAAAAGCTAGTTATTTCCTAGCTAGTTTCACACTAGTGGTAAAATAACTTGACAAAGGTATGGGTACAGCCAGTATGCTTCTTATTAAGAGAGAGTTCTTGACTTACAAAATGGACCCCAATGACACCATTGATGACCACATTGCAAAGATGAAAGACATGGGATCTCGACCATTTGGCATCAATGGAAGCCCCGATTGTTGAAGAAGACTTGACTCTTGCTATCTTGCTGAGCCTACCTACTACTTACAAGAATCTAGTTGATGTGATGATGACACAGTACAATTGACTATGTATCTATTAGCACATTGATGCTAGATGAAAGGAGAAGGTAACACGACATGTTGGCTGAAGAGATAGCTTTGGCAGCATAAAAGAGAAGGGACGCAACCAACGCAACTAGTGCAAATCTCGCGGAGACTCGTACCTGTTACACATGTGGTGAGAGAGGTTATATTGCCCCATTCTGTCCGAAGAAGCGACAAGCGCAGAAGGACAAAATGAAGGCTAGGAAAGAAGTGAATTCAAGCTCTACATCAGCACAAGTTGCTGAATCAAGCGAAATGCTCTTCATGGTAGTCACAAAGAGCACAAGCGAGGACAAATGGATTCTTGATTCTGGAGCTTTTGAGCACATAAGTTGTCGCAAGGACTGATTTATGTATTTGAAGCCTATTACAAGACTTCCAATTCACGACATCGCTGGTGCACTCTCGGCAGATGCTCGTGGGATAGTTCAATTGGAGATGTCCATTGATGGCGGGAAGAAAGGTACTGGTCACCTGAGAGTTTGCATGTACCTGGTATGAATACTAATCTCATCTCTGTGATAAAGTGAGCAACGGAAGGTGTTCGTGCCGAGTTTTTCAATACTTTTTGTAGGCTTTGGAAATGAGTCAAACTTGTTGGGGAAGGAGAATTGGATGGTAGTCTACTTTACAAGATGAAATGTAATTAAGTCGTGCCTAATATCCAAGCCAATGTGTCAAGTACTGGTTTGACAAAGTTATGGCATGATAGGCTAGGTCATCTAGGCCTTCAAAACCTCCACTTAATGAAGAAAATGGTGACGGGCTTTGACTTGGACCAAAAGGTAGAGCTAGGGTTTTGTGGCGCATGTGTGGCAGAGAAACTTCACAAACAACAAGTGAAGAGTGATGAAGAACGAAGAGACGCACGAGACTTGCTAGAGCTCATACATTCTGATGTGTGCGGTCCAATGAGAATTGCTACACACTATGGTTATGTGTACTTCGTAACCTTTACTGATGAGAAGTCTAGAAAATCATTCGTAATCTCATGATGAAGACCAAAGACCAAGTTTTGGAGAAATTTCAGCTGTTCAAAACATTGGAGGAGAACCAAACAGGCTTGAGAATTAAGAAACTGATGTTAGATGGAGGCGGAGAGTACAAGTCAAAAGCATTTGCATGCTTTATTGCTTTTGCAGGGATTGAAAGTTTGACAACTAGTCGTGACTCACCAGCACAAAATGGGCTAGCTGAGTGCCTCAACCGCACCTTGATGGAGAAGGCGAGAGCTATGTTGGAACAAAAGCACCTCAACCATTCTTTATGGGGTGAAGCTGTTTTGACAGCAAACTAACTCCGGAACGTTAGCCCCACATCATCACTCATGAATGCTACACCGGCGGAAGCATGGAGTGGAAAAAAACCAGATGTCTCTAAGATCAAGGTGTTTGGAAGTGTGGCTTATGTCCTAAAGCCCAATGAGCAACGTGTGAAACTTGATTCCAAAGTTGATCATAAGTGCATTTTGCTAGGATTTGATGAGGGGACTCCAAACTATCGTTTGTACAATCCTAGCACTAGCATATTATCCACAGCAATGACGTCATATGTGATGAAGTGAGAGACATTGTGCGCACAGAAGAAGAAAAGAGAGAACGTGTACTAATGCCTTGACCATTCACATTGGCCGATGGGAATGAGGCGGGCAGTTGTAGGATAGGGTGTCTCACTTTTTGCAGAAGGTGACGTCCATGAAAGTCCATTTTGTTTTTTTAAAGCATATTTTTTCAGTTTGATTCTCATAAAGATAGACAATAGTATATTTAACATCTTTAATAAAGGGTCTAACCCCAAATATTATAGATATTATTTATTAGAATTTTAATCTTTAATTAGAATCAATTTTTAGGAGTCAAATCCTAGAGTGTATAGCCATTTGTCCATATACCACTGGCCATCCTAGATTATATGTTTGTATATTTATTAATAAAAGATGATATCCCAAAAATCCAAAAGACAATATGCTATAGACTAATAAAAAGTTACACATTTGTTTTGGTGTATAAGAAAATCCATAGCTTGGTAAAACTTTGATAGATTTCCAAACGACTTTCACCTATTAAAACATTGCACACTTTCTACACATGGCTTTTCGACCTTATCACAATTGGTTAAATTTAGATATGTTTTTTAGAGTCCATAGCATAAAAAACTGTGTCGATGACAAAACAATGTTTTGAGTTTCAAAAGTCTGTGGAACATATGGAAAATGAAATGTGTTGTTCTTTTCCAAAACGTGAGGCCTTGTTTGCAGAGAGTGTTGTATTGGGCTCACTAAGACCTCGTGTCTGAAGCTCGAAAAGCTTGGTTTGTTGTTGTGATAGCTCTTCCGAAGTGTAGTGAGGCAAGAAAGAACCAACTGCTTACAGACTTTGACAACTCCTGGGGAAAGAATAAGATCTTTGGTAGAGGAATTTTAGACTCTTGGCAATGCAATTAGCTCCAAATAGTCTCCCTTAGAAGGAGACGAGACTAAGGTGAACTGGAGGCACAAAAAAATAAGCCAGTGGAAGAGTAGATCTAAAACCCAACTTTCCTTTGAGGCTCCCAAATGCAAGAGGGGTAGTATGTGGGTTAAAGTCTAGATTGTATGCAGCTCTCCTAGCAGCCTGCTGCTTAGTTTAAGTTGTTGCATCCCCCTGTTTGATTATCATTTTCTCTCTCGAGGGACTCTTTCTCCTCTGTTGAGATGCCGACTCCCTAGTTAGTTTATGTTCTTATAAAAAGTCAATTGCTCCTTTCCTTTAGTTCTCTTTCTTCTTATATTGGTCTTTTCTGGCTTGGAGTAGAACCTCGTTCTTTTGCCTCATGGCTCTCTATAAGGTTATTTTTTTTCCTATGGATAAATAAAGTTTATCAGGGCTACAATCCCCCTGTTTGATAAATAAAAATAAAAATAAAAATAAAATAAATCCATAGCATTCTTATAGTTCATCCAATTTGCGAGAAAATTGTTACATTATATAGGTTTGTAGGTGGTATACAAGAACCCATGTCTTTTCTAATAAAGATGAACTATTGTGAAGAAAAAGATAACATGAAACACAGTCACTGAAAAACTGCCTGATGACGTCCGAACTAAGACACCCTAACCTACAACTGCCAGACAAAATCATCGACTTCAGATGAAGATAGTTGCAGAGATCGCGGTGCAGAGTCTACTGTTGCAAAACAATATGCAACATTGGAGTACCAAGAGTTTTCTTTTGAATGAGAATAAAAAAATTGAGTGAATGGAACTACTAGCTAATATTGAAAAATTATTTGTTTTTCAATACCAGCCTGACCCCGCTGGTATAAAAAAAGTAATACCCGTCCAAAACTGAGCACCAGGAATGTGAAAGCAAATTATGGTGACTACGTTTTTCTGTCACAACTCGTTTTTTACATGACATAGTTTGATTTAATTGTACCTTAGAGAGTTTTATTACAATGATGAAGTGAGACTCACTCTTATGCTTCCAACTACTATAAGCTCTAATCTTTAAATTTTCACCATGAATGAAGTTGATTCGACAATGTTACAGTCCATAAGAAAAGGTGTTATGGACTTTTGCACTCACTATAAAAAAAACAAATAATAGTTGGGATTCATATTAGTATTGTTGTACTCTTAAAGATACTAAAATCCTATAGAAAACATCAAGAAAATAAAATTTTGTACTTGTATATATTATTGTGAGCCTCAAAAAATTGATTTTTTATAAAATACATGAATGCATGAAAACAAAGTAAAACAATAGACTTGCTTATTCGAAATGTACATGAAGAGGAACAATAGCCCGAGGGTCACTATGCGATATAATGAAAAAAAAAGAAATAAAAAAAAGAAATATTGTCTGTTATTGGAAAAGCTAAGGTAGCCTGTGCCATTGGCCCAAGTATCAAGTGTCATCTAAGTCCAAGTGCAATCCCCTCACCGACGCTACAAAACAAAATAAAACAAAAACAAAACAAACGTCTCACTTCATATATTGATAGGAATAATCCCATAGTGTCTGTTGCTTACTGGCAACTTTAGATGGTTCAGATCGTTCAACATGTGACTATATTTTTTCATAATTATTAAATCAAAACTGTGCAAAACCTTGGGACTTCTTGTTTATAGGCCACCGCTGAGACTCTTTTGAGACACCATATGTAGCGCAGCGTGCTTTCACCCACATCAGGGATGACTTGGAAAGGACTCCTATATTGTCGTGCTCAAAAGTTGGTGGAGGCCGTCTTAGAACCGGCAAGTCGTTTCTTTCCGAATCTTTTCGTTCGGCTTGTCTTTCCTGATGAGCGGTGTTTCTTCCCTCACTCTGCACACTCTGATGCAGATAGAGCAGACCGCTGGATTATATCATGTAGGCGATCCTCTCTTGGATTAGAGCTCAAAGTTTCCGAGATAAGCCAGGGATATTTTGCTTGGGTCGTACCCAGTCATACTCAATTGCGCATGTAGTGCAGTACCTCAAATTTATTGACGTGGACTTGGAACAAGTGTGAGCACGAAGCCGCCATATATACTTCAAACAGAGCACCGATTCGAATTTCATTGATCTCCGGAAATTATGCTAGATGAGGACTTGACTCCAAGTTATTAGTCTTTTCTCAGGTGCTCCGGTACGCTCGATAACTGAGCAAGTGTGTGGATGAGGAATAGGTATAAGGACACTTGCTCAGGTTGATCTGACAGAATAGGGAAGATGGAGAAGATTATGGTCGCTCTAGTTGTAATGCTTACAACCATGTTTACAACCACACCGCTTTGTCTGCGGATTGATGCAGCGTCGAGTGCTGACTTGGAACCCATATCTAAAATTGAGGCTAAATCTCACAAGAAAGCTAGGGCAGGTGCATACTTTGTATTTGGGGACTCCTTGCTGGATGTAGGGGAGAACAACTACTTGGGGCCGTCTTCACCGAAAGCCAACTTCCCCCCATACGGAGAGACCCACTTTCACAAGCCTACAGGCCGCTGGACAAATGGTCGCAACATTGGCGACTTTATCGGTAACAGATCAAACCTGGGTTTTATTAGCTACTAGTAGGCACGATATGTATGTACTTGTTCTCGGTCACTTACCCTCTGTGCAGTTCCATGACGGTCGAGAAGTGCATCATACTGTCACTGAGATCTGCAGTCGTGAAGTAGCAGAAGGTCGTCTGGTGAGCTTGATTCTCGAAAAGTGGAGTGCATATCCAGCCAGGGCTCAGATCAATATCGTCTTTCAACTATCGGGTTACTGACTAAATTATGTGCGGTGGAATTCACATGTTGACAGCGCACCAATTGGGACTGCCCTATGCGCCCCCATATTCGCAACCGGTTGCAAGCTTCCGCAAGGGAGTGAATTTTGCATCTGCTGGAAGTGGGCTTCTAGACACTACAAGCCCCAATACGGTAAGATGATTCCATTTAATATGATTGAGCAGCACTCATGTGTGTGTACTACTCTCAGTACTTCACAGGTTTACGTAAGCTACGTATCAGTCCAGGCAGGACCGACAGGATGATCTTGTCTCAAGGCTCGCGAGGCGCATCTGTCAAAATCTGACAGGATTCTCGGGTTTCTCTAAGCTGGACTTGAAGCAATACGTGCGGACCTTGAAGTACAGGCCGTAATTTAGCTCTAGACTGTAAACTATACAGACCGCGTTGTGCTGTGCCTTTAGAAACAGCGTGGAAACCACGCAACCAAGGGCCTCCGCTTGTCATCTGGGATTGATACTTGCCAGAGTATCAAATTAATACTTCAAATGAATGAAAGAGATCATCACAAACGATCAATATGCCAATGCTACCGAGACTAGAGTACGCTTGAATGCGCAAGCTTGAGGAAGTAAATCATCCACCTATCATCCAGTCTTCCGACATTTGCACCAATTGGCCCACAGCTTCAAATATTGCTCTTCATCAGCTGTAATCTGCTGAAATAACTTTATTCTTACCTTTGGACACGGTCCCCAACTGCACGACTGTCCCTGACGGTTTCTAATAACAAATTGAGAAATGGCACAGAATGCTTATTTTTGTTACTTTTTAAGACTGCTCAATCTAGGTCTGGTTTCATTGCTTGCAGACAAATCCCATGAGCCTGCAATTAGCCCAATTCAAGAATGCAACTGCCATTCTGAAGTTGGAGCTGGGAGCACATGCTGCTCATCATGTCATGACTGAAGCATTTTATCTTATACTAAGCGGTTCTAATGATCTTTCTGGCTACCTTCAAAGGCCGGATCTCCAGAAGCAGTACACTCCGAATCAATACATCGCCTTGATTGTGGAGGCACAACAACGGACTCTCTCTGTAAGTTTGTGGATTGTTGAGTTTGTTACCAAGACCACTTGCGATCGGTCCTGTTGCACGAGCATGTTCACTGCATTGTCACAAATCACACATGTACCCGCATGTGAAGTCGTGACATCTCGTCTCTGGGATTAAGTTCGTCTTCAAAAGCTCAAACAGGAAGGACTAGCTTGATATTTGGACCGCATTTTCTGAATGATTAGATTCTAGCATCATCACATGGTCAATCTCCTCAAGTATTAGCCAGCTTACTGCACACGTGATAATCTCCCCATAATCTCATACAAAACTGCACAACAATTGGAATCCATGGCAGACGTTATACCAAGCAGGGGCACGCAAGGTGGTGGTGTTCGGCATTCCTCCGATGGGCTGCACACCCTTTGCCCGCTTCTCCAATTCGGCACAGCCTGGACAGTGCCTTTCGGTTGGGAATGAGTTCGCTGTAGAAACCAACGTGGGGTACAAGAGCGTAGTCGATGCCGTCCGCTCGAAACTTCCAGGATTCCATGCAGTGTATATGGAAACCTTGAGCCCAGCGATGGCTATCATCAACAACGGCCCCGCCCACGGTACTATTCCATGATCCTTGTCACCACTCCTTGGAAGGAAAAACAGACCATCACCTCAGTTCACCATGGAATTTTCCATGACCATACTCAAAGATGGTGGTATCCTTTGGGTGCAGGGTTGAAGAATGTGAGTGCTGCCTGCTGTGGAGCTGGTCCTCTGCAAGCGGAAGTTCGCTGTGGATTGCCATTGCCTGCTCATCTCACCCTCTCGGTCTGCGACAGGCCAGATGAGTACTTCTTCTGGGACTATCTGCATCCCAGTGAAATAGTTCACCACATGATATTCAAACTCTTTTGGCATGGCAACTCCTCCATTAGCTACCCCATCAATGGGAGGACCTTGTCCAGACTTGGAAGGACAGTCTAAGCATGTGGCTTGCTGGGTTTCCAGGGGCGACGGCTGCCCAAATTTCCCCGTCACACACAGCACACTGACAAGCAGGGATTTGAAAGTGCCCAGATATTTTGTGGTGGGTTCTTTGAATAAACATGATTTTGTAGCCGTCATTCCTAACGACTGGAGGTCACATTCATTTTGCATCAACATAACTTCACTGTTTTTGAGGCACATCTAAGGATGACTCGTGTGTATCCCAGAAATGAAATTCCATGCACCTAGCAACAAGTACACATAGGCCTCTGTGCGTGCTGAGAGAACTGTTGAAGACAAGAAAGACTGAGAAGTAAGAGAATGTACTCATAAGACGTTGTTTGCTGTAGCCTCGTGGCCATTGACCCAGCGCCCACTCTGAGCGGAACACAAAGACACAGAGACTACGATGTCGGGGGCTGACGCCGGTAGTATGACTTACCTTGAAACATGCTTACCTTGAAACATGCAATTGATCCGAGTCTTCCAGATATCCTTTAGAAATCCCTTCACACAAACATAAATCTGCTGTGTGTGATTTGCCCAATATCTAGACCTCAAAAGGGCCTGGGCTATTGGCTCAGCAACGAGATTTTTGAAGTTGGTAAACAGAGGTACAGGAACATTTCCCTTGATGAATTGAAGAGGGCGTCTCTCTGGTGAGAGTACCCAGGACAATGAATCAGGAAATGGAAATTGTCTTCAGGTTCCCCACACAATGGACATGTGCAGTCTCCCTTTCCTCTCTCCGTCTGTTTGCTGTTCAAAGTAGCCACCCTGAGTTTGAATTTCAGTCAAGTGTCGAGAGTGGGTAAACCCTTGAGGTCATCCACGATGGCCTCACCCATGTCGCAGACTGGAAACAGATTCAGGGAAGTTTTCTGCATAACTTCATTTTCATCAGACAATTTCCTGGCAACAGACAATGGCTTTGGAAAGTTCAGCCTCTAAGTCACATTTATCCAGCAGGGTCATGGGTTGCGGACTTAGATTTCAATTTCTTGAAAACATCGACTTAGCCTACTCCTGCTTCCAAGATATAAGGAGATTAACTTAGATATCTGGTATTAGTCATACGTTACAACTGACCCCACAACCTGACCTTGGATTCATCGAGTTGGGAGCTGGAGGAAGGCCAAACTCACCCGAACAGCCACATTAGCTGTTTTGGAGCATGCTGACATGCACTCCTTGAGCACCCCCACTTGAATGGATTCTAGAGACTTAGCCTGGTTGGAGTTATCAACCCACACAGCAGATGCATACTCCAATAATGCGGCAGCAAAGCATGGGTTTTTCTACTTCAGAGTTGATCCCTCAGCAGTGGAAAAGGATTGAATCACTTTTTAAATATGCATTCCCAATTACATTTGAGGAAAACCGAACGCCGAAGTAGGGATGTAGGACAGGAATCTCTTGGCTTCCCCACTGCCACTAGAGGTCGCCTCCTCCCTTCCTACAGTCGTTAGTCATTGAATGTCACCACTGCACAACTGAGAAGAGAGGAACAGAGAGGTGGAATGTAGCTGCAAGAGCTTGTGAAAATAAGGGCTCTTCTGCGTCCATGATAAACTCCATTGATGCAAATTGAGAGGAGTGATATGGACTGAACAAAAGCAGATGTGATTTGATCTATTTGGGCAAGTGTTATTTCCTTGTATAGTGCATCTTGCTGTGGTACTACCACACCCAGTAGTTACCCTTCCTCACAACGGACATAGCTTTTACCAAACTTGGTTGCTGCAAGCTACTTTCCTGCAGACTTCACACTGATGGACCAGATAGACTGACAACAAGCTTGGACTACAAGCAAGACTACAACAAGCTTGGACACAATAAGTATCGGGGCTTGTGCGGTATGAAAAAGATAGAAAAAAAGCCATGTAACATGGATACTAGTTGCGATGCAAATTGAAGCAGATTCATAAATTCGACTGACATAGACTCCATATTATACTATGATTGGAATCCACCCCTGTTCCACTGCTCTGGACCATATACACATGTTTGCATCCACACAAAAATGCACATGGAATGTGATCTGCAATTCAGGATGCTTGAGGTGTGCGGTTGATATTGCAACACTTGCA
This sequence comes from Takakia lepidozioides, assembly GCA_030704615.1. NCBI lineage: Eukaryota > Viridiplantae > Streptophyta > Takakiopsida > Takakiales > Takakiaceae > Takakia > Takakia lepidozioides. Next base: position 76,212,069 of record CM060731.1, read on the forward strand.
ACACCGACAAATTGCAACTGAGACTTGCATCTCAAAAACTTTATGCCGTGGTACCCCTACTCTACAATCAGCCCGGTCAAGTACTTGAAGTTGTGCCCTATTTTCAGCATAACACATGTCAGCCTCCCCTAAGTTGCCAGACCTATCAAGCTCTTGGTGATAGAGCCCAGATTCGGCAGGGTCGAAACTGCAAGAAGGGCGACACAAAACGAGAAAGGAACACCTACTTTGCCCGTGGTTGTGAGGCAATGTACTCAATGGCGTCTGCACAAGAGAGAATTTTGTCCGCTTCAGCATCCGGAATCTCGATGGAAAACTCGTCTTCCAAGGCCATCATAGTCTCCACGACATCCAGGCTATCAAGACCTAGATCATTCTGAAAACGCGATGACGGAGACACCTGCCCAACCCACACCACGTCTCATTCAACCCTTGCACAACTGCAATCTCGTGCAAATACTCACTCTACATTAGCCTGCAATCCCCTTCCCTCCAAAACATCCCCTCCAAAACTCGACATGCTTCCAAGGATATTTCCGTGTAATACGAGCTGTAATTCAATCAAATTTTCGTATTATAATTTCATAGAACTACACATTGTTACATTCACCTGAAGTCATTGCAGCTACCAGCAAGTTCCATCGTCTTCATTTCCCCTGATTACAAATAGAATGAAATTCAAAGAGGACTAACAGAAATGTCCTACCGACCACGATAATCATAAAATTTTGAACAATTCCTGCTTTCTCCTTCCATCGAATCTAAAATGTTCCTACCTGAAGATCACATCTCAGTAAGTACTCTCTCCTTCTGGGGATGGGTAAAGAAAGATCGCGTCAGAATCACACGACCTCTCTTCCTCTAGGGGTAGAAGGCCCAAGAAAAACCTTGGCAGGATCAACTTGTTGCATTCTCTTCACCACGGAGACCACGCGATCGGTCACAGCACTCTTGTCTAGATACGTGTTCTGCGCGCTCTCCTGTGCAAACCCTCGGACGCCATTTCCCACCAAAATGTTCAGTCGCAGGGGTGACCTCTGCGATGCTACCGCAACTCTCAAATGCTGCAGCAATGCCGATCTCGCAGCCGCCAAAGAGCCCCTAATCGCCAGCATCGCGTCCCGATCTTCCTTACCTCCTTCCCGCTGCTGCAGTGCTCAACGCTCAGCTCTAGGGTTTCCACATGAGGAAGATCGTCTCGTTAACTGTCGGATACTAAACTGATAGAAGACAACAAGGTAATGTATCGTTAACTATCGGGTCTCTGACAGCCCCGAAACTGTATGTTATATTGTTGCGTCTTCTTTTTAACGAATAATCCATAGAGGCACATTCCACATAGAATTGTCATGAGTTCAGGTCACATTTCGCTCAGAATGGACGGATGAGTGGAGGCGCTCAACGGCATAACGGCTCGGAACGGTCGTGTGAACGATGGCGGGAAAAGAGCCCAGTACAGTGCTGGAATGTCGGTACAAAGGAGAGTTAGGGCTGACGTGGCAGGGCAGCAGAGAGGTGCATCAGCAGTGCGGTTCACGTGCCTGCTCACTGCGGGGCTGCGCGTGTGAAGCTGCGGATCGCTGGCCTGCGGATCATCAGCTGCCAGGATCGTCTTCCTCGCCCCGCAGTCGGGCTGGGAGGAGCTCATGCAGATGTCTTACTAGACTGGAATGATGTTTTAGGCGTTCTGCATTTTGTTTGGGGGTCGCTCTGTCAGTGCTGGATTGACGATGTAGTCCGTGGAGAGTGTCATTTCGCCGCAGAATTCTGTGGAAGCTGACAGCCAGGGATGGGCAGATAATTTGTAGTTTCAGAGTTCAGAGGTTGTGGAAAGTAATAGACGGGGATTCAGGAGGTCATAGGATGTTGGACGGTCAAAAGGGAAATTTATAGAAGACTCGGATGCACATAGGCATGAGACCTGTGGGTGTAGGGCAAGAAAGAAGTAGCTAGCTTGGAGAAGGCAAGTCTACTGGCACTGGTTGCACTGGAATTTGGACGAGTGGTACAGTGGCCGAGGTTTTAGTCAGGTTATGTGGAGTGCGCTGCAGTGAACCTGAGAAAGGAAGTTAGTGATTTGGGGCGGTCGGCAGGAGCATGCAGTCTTGTAGATAGTGGATTCTATCCAGAGACAGAGGGGTAAGCCATGGATCCACCCCCAAGAAAACGGGGAAGACCGCGGAAGTATCCCGAGCTCGGTAATGCCTCCACATCTCTAGGTGCACCAGCTTTGCACAACTCTAATATCAAGGCTACTTCTTCTGATGGTGATGACGCGGAGATGTTGGATCACACAATTGAACCAGTCCGGACAGGGTTGCGTGGCAGGCCCAAGAGATTATCCAAGACAGGGTTGCGAGGCAGGCCCAAAAAGCAACCGTTGCTTGCTAAGAAGGCGGGTTCCAGAGGCAATTCTGGCAATGAGCTGGAGTTTCATAAGGCTGAAACTGAGGATGAAGAACCTCTGGAAGACCCACCTGAGGAGACTCCTCTTAAACGGAGAGGCAAGAAGCACTCTCAGGTGAGCTTAGTTTTGTATCCTTACTTGCGTTGACCTCACCTCGCATACATGCAAGAGTCGAGCTTTAGAACTCAGGGTTTAGATTTCCAAAGAGCTCTTAAGGGTGGTCTTCTGTTTATTTTAGTTTTGAGTCTTTGTTTCAAATAGCGACCGCACCAAGGTATAATTTGGGAGAGAATACCACATGCAATGCTAACTATTTACTTCATGGGGTGATTCACCAATTTGACAGTGATTTGAAACCTTGATGTGTTTCCTTCTTTGCTGTCCAACCAAGCCAAGGACCTTCTTGGGCTAACCTCTCTTTGGTTACCTCTTTGTATAGTTCTATATGATAGTTGTATTGTGCCCACCATTATCATGTGGTATCTTTCAGTTTTGTTCCTGCACTGATGCAGGGTTTTTGGCTATGAAAGAGGTGAATTGTTTTAGCAGGACCAAATTGGTTTATTTTTAAAGAATTAGGGTTATCTCGTATTGACATTGTGCTACTACAATCTACATTGCAGGCTATAGAGTTGCCCAGGGCACACACCGTTTCATATGACGATGGAGGTGTAGCAGCGGAGGATGTGAAGGACGCCCCTTTTATGGATGCCGTGGTAAAAGTATTTTGTGTGCATACTGAGCCCAACTTCTCACTTCCATGGCAGCGGAAGCGCCAGTTCAGCTCTAACAGCAGTGGTTTCATCATTCAGGACCGTCGTGTGCTGACTAATGCACACTCTGTTGAGCATCACACACAGGTCAAGGTCAAAAAGCGTGGCTCTGATGTCAAGTACTTGGCCACTGTTCTTGCAATTGGCACAGAATGTGATATTGGTACAGTGCCCCTATGCACCTGCGAGTACATTTGTGTGTATGTGGGAGGAAGTGATAGGTAGAGAAGTCATACTCATCCATACTCATCCACGGGAGTATGCCTAGTAGGAAATCTCATGTACCTCCTAATCTTCTTTTTGTGTGTAAAGCAAGCAGACAGAGCTCATAGATCTGATTCCAATGGGCTTTTGTGCCTGTGTACCTAGCATGCTGTGGTGGCAACCGCACGGACCAGAACCTGTTTTTCTTAGGATTATCACAGTGGGTTTTGATTAGCAATTTTCAGTAGCAGGTGGTGCAGAAGTTACAGCTTGCCAGTTCCCAAGGTCTAAGGCAGTCGATACCCCAAGGCTCCGTTCCAAAACATGCATTTAAAAGAATTCCATTCTCTTGACACCTTCAGGAATATGCTCCTTTAAAATAGAAGTGCTACTAGGAAATCTTTCAGAAAGAGAAAGCTCACCACAAGCATTGGAGCAAGGGTGGCAAGGAACACAGAAGTAGCAAGAGAAGTGATAGCCAATTGGAGAGACAGCAGAATAGAGAGGATTCCGAGAGATTGACTGAAGCGGCGTGAGTCTGGGGGTTTGCGTGTGCACGGGTATAGCAATGCTGACGGTTAGCAACGACGAGTTTTGGGCGGATGTGAAGCCAGTGGAGTTTGGGACCCTCCCCCGCCTGCAAGATGCGGTTACAGTGGTAGGCTACCCCATTGGTGGAGATACAATCTCTGTTACCAGTGGTGTTGTATCGCGCATTGAGGTCACTTCGTATGTGCATGGAGCCACTGAGCTCCTGGGTGTGCAAGCAAGTCTTCTTACCTTTGTTTGTTACTTTCTCAAAGGAATCGGTAATTTATCTATTTGGGAATAGTGGACCTGGATAAGGAATTGTTGTTATTATTTGTGTTTTCTGGGGCACATTGCTTGTTTTTATCCGATATGCTTACCTGCATTGTCAAGAGCTCGGGGGGGGGGGGGGGGGGGGGGGGGGGATGTGGTTTTCTAGGACAGTAGGGCTGAATATCGGTTTTTTTGGTGGGCTCAGATTGATGCAGCCATCAATGCAGGCAATTCTGGTGGACCTGCTTTCAATGATAAGGGCGAGTGTGTGGGCATTGCATTCCAGTCTCTTAAACACGAGGATGCTGAGAACATCGGCTATGTGATTCCCACTCCTGTCATCCAACACTTCATCAGTGATTTCATTCGCACTGGAGACTACACAGGTTTTTTCCAGAGTTTCCCCTTCATATTACAATCTGTTTTGTGTATGTTCTCAAGAAACATTAGTTTTTCTTATGTCCAGTTTCAGGTACTTCTATCACCGGTCCTACCTCATGTGACATGTGAAGGTCTGTGGGACTGAATTTATTCTGTATGTGCCTTTCAGGTTTCCCGATTTTGGGCATTGACTGGCAAAAGATGGAAAATCCTGACCTGAGGAGAGCACTAGGCATGAACTCCAGCCAGAAGGGCGTCCGCATCCGTCGTGTGGAACCCACTGCACCTGCAGGCAAGGATCTACAGTCATCTGATATAGTGTTGAGTTTTGATGGTATTGACATTGCCAATGATGGCACAGGTACATGACTGTACCCTCTGCTTTACTGTTTGGTGGATTTGGTTTGCTAGAGCAGCTGCACATTGGGATATGTTCGTTGGATCATGAATAAGGACTCAACAAATCACTCCTGAATGAAATATACCTACACCTCTTGACAGCTTGGTTGTGGAAACAGCTTACTTTCTACAGCAGTTAGACACTTGAAAATGATCTTCTCAACCGTGTATAGTGCATGAAATGTGACGCAGTTGCATACCACAAGGCACGCCTGTGCTTGCACTTCACATGATCTCTTCTGCAGTCCTCTCCTACCCAGCTTAATGCCTCCCTTTGATGAGCAACATGAAATGATTTGCAGTATGTCGATATGACCTCTTGCAAGCTTAGTCTTAATGAACACTAGAACCATGGATCAAAATTGCTATATTGAAATGGACATACAAAGTGCCATATAGTGAGCCAAGTCAGCTAGGAAGGGCATGGTTACAGTGGCATGTATCTTGTGAGTGCAGTTCCATTCAGGCATGGAGAACGCATTGGATTTAGCTATCTTGTCTCCCAAAAGTACACAGGAGAAAGTGCAAGGATACGAATATTGAGGCACTCCAAAGTTAGTGAGTTTGATATTGTCCTGGCCAATCACAAGCGATTGGTGCCAGCCCACATAAAAGGGAAGCCACCATCGTACTACATAATCGCAGGGATTGTGTTTGCAGCGGTCTCTGTGCCCTATCTCCGCTCAGAGGTTGGTACCAAGAAGGCACGTGGTCCCTTTACTGCTTGGTCTGTAGGGTATTTATTCCTGCCAACATAGGAATGCCTATTCCTGGACTGAATCAAGACGTCAGTTTGATGGAGGTATCCAAATATTGGCAGAGCAGAGGCGTTAACGTAGTGGTTTCCATAATGGATGCTGGGAGTTTCCAGCCAAGCCTCTGGGGGCTGGCTTTCTTCCAGGATCTTTCCAATAGGATGCAGAAGTAATGTGTTTAGTTGAACACATCTGGCAGCTGGCAGGCAGAGGTCCCCACGCACGGTTGTATCTTGGATTTTTGAATTGAAGTCTGGTTCAGAAGCTGGAGGAGTGCTATTACTTCTCCTTTACTGTAGTCAGAGATAATTGCTAGATTTAAGCAGTTGAATCCATGCCTGCAGAATCTTTGCAAATTAGACATTGTTGCCAGAAGCTTGTAAGTGGGGTAGGTTTTTCATAAGTACATATTCTAGTATGGAAGCTTAACTGATGGTCGAGTGGGAGAATGATTGGGCAGTATGGCAAAGACTATGACTATGATGCCCCGGTGAAGCTCCTGGACAAGCTACTGCATGCCATGTCTCAGTCTGAAGAGGAGCAGCTGGTGGTTGTCTCTCAGGTAGGGTCCTGAGACCTCTCTTGGTCAGGTGTCAAGAGGTCGTTCGCTTTGCAGTGAGTGTGCTGGCACTGCTGCAGTGTCTTCAGGCTGTGCCCTGCACATACAAGAGTAAGTGGTTACTTTTTCTTGTCGATGGATGCCAGTGTTGTAGCTATGATAGCTGGGTTTATCATTGGCTGCCCTGTGGATACTGAAAATAGTTTAGAACCACAAGTTGCATTTGACAACGGATTGCCCAAGTGTGGTACCATGGCTACTATAAGCTCTTGCCATCTTGTTGCTCAAGTGCTCTGGAAATCTACATGTGTTTCTGTCCACTTGGAGAATTTGAAGATACACCCCAGCTATTGCTCAAGTGAATAGAAATGTTTGTTCTTGATGTAAATTTTGGAAAGTGAAAGTGCCAGAAATGGGGATGGCAGTTATTTTCCATAGGGCTTCCAACTGAAATGCATCTATGTGTTAGGCAAGCATCTGCACTTGGAGGTGGTAGTGTTGATATTATTGAATTTCCTCCTTTCTAGGGGTTGAAAGTTTCTACTAGACTCTGTTGTTGGATTGACCAACTGTCGTCTGCATGCTGTGTAGGTATTGGTGGCAGATATTAATATAGGCTATGAAGACATCGTCAACACACAGGTATGTTTTCCTGCTGTCAGTACTACAACCTCATTGCTGGCAGCCTTTCATTCCTGCCCATGTCTCTCCTCTTTTCTTTTTGTCTCACCGTCTTGGGAGAGACCTTCAAAGTGTCTGGCAGGTTACCTGCATAGGCAATTCATTATTTCATGCGAGTCTATCGCAGAGTCTATACATTCATGTACCTTGTTGGGCTGGAACCCAGCAGGCGTCCTTGGGAGAGTTATGACCCTGTGGGTATCTCAGGAAGTAGATAAGCAAATGCGTCATTTCTCCCTCTCATTGACACAACCTAGTGAGCCCCTCACAAAAGTAGTGACTGTTCTACCCAAACTGGGTGTCTATGGCCACAAGGCTATGGCAAAAAACGTCTTATGAGTACATTGTCTTTGACACACAAAAAGATGAACTTGATCCTGCAGATATTGGCCTTCAATGGAATACCAGTTCAAAATCTGAAGCATTTGGCGAATATGGTGGAGAACTGTGGAGATCAGTTTCTTCGTTTTGACCTTGAGTACCAGCAGGTTTGCATCCTAATGCTAGTATTCATTGCAAGTGTAAAAGTAGTATTAATACCAGTTCTCAAGGGAGACAATTAGTTTGTCTCAAAATGCGATATACCACGTATAACTAAAATAAATAAATTGGCTGAGTAGAAGAGGGCCTGCAAAGCCCCTATGGTCTTTGTAAGTCCATGCTTTGGCTCTTCTTTTGACCATCCTGTGGGGTTTGTATGTTGAACCCGGGTACCGAGACATTTCTGTAGCCTGTTCAGAAACTAAGACTGCCCCACATGAGTGTTCTCATCTTTATTCAGGGTCATCGTTAAGTAATGCACAATTGTTTTTCCCTCTTTAATTTTCTGCCTACTGTTGTCTTGCTGCTTTTGTTTGGACATGAAGGTGGTCGTTTTAGCTTCCAAGGGCTCTCAATAGAGCAGTGTGTTTTTAAGTGCGGACTACAAAAATAGCTGATCTTAACTTGCTTTTACTGATTTGGACTTCGCAGATAGTGGTATTGGAGACAGCTGCAGCCAAGTCTGCCACACCTGATATTCTTTCCACACATTGTATACCCTCGGCTATTTCTGATGATTTGAAAAGTTAGTTCCTTCTCCTGATGTCTTGCACCTCCCATGGTTTGACATCAAGGCTTATCATGGGCATGGCGTATTGTTGGACTAGACTTGTGGAGCAGAAGCATTATGTTGAGGGACAAGTCATTATTATTCAATTCAGCTTGGAGCCTAGCAGCCTTGTCTTTTGTGAGAATCCCACAAGGAGCTGGCAATCATCCAGAGATGCTAATCTGTTGTAATTTGGATGTCAAATTATGAGAGGCTTACGGACATCATTGATCTGGAAGTACCTCTTTAACTGCTCTTTTCATTCTCACACTGCAGACATAGTATAATTGTTCTCTTAATCTTCCATGAGTAGCTTTTTCAGGGTTTGTTTCCCATCCCCCGAAGCTACTAAAATATCTCTGTAAGCAGGGAACAGGTTAATGAGTGCATTCCCTCCCGCATGCACAGATGTCCCTTTCCTTCGACAATGTGAGTGGCAGTAAAACCACCCAGCCATAATTTCTCTTTTGTTTCCTATTGGAAGTGTTCCTATCAGCCTGTCTGGGATCTACCTCTTTCATTCTAACATGCCAGTCTAATCATCACATACCCACGCCTCTGTAACCTGATTGTCTTGGGCAGTGAGTGATTTGGCAGGTTCAGGTTGACCCTCATGTCCTGTCCATCTGGCAACAATTGCCAGGAGCTTGTGTGCCCGTCTCTCAGCTTTGGCTGCCCATACACTGTTGTTAGAGGACCTTGCCTGCAGCCCGGATCTCTGCATATACATTTGCGTGTAGTTTCATGCCCACTACCTTGGAGATGTAGTGTTGCAACTATCTGAAACACACAATCACATACCGTCACATTCAGGTGTTCCAGTGCATTTTCTCCTGCTGTGAGTTTGCAGCTAAAAAGCAAATCCAAGGTGATGTTTTGTGTGGCTGCAAGCCTGGCTGAATGGCTCGAAGATGACGAAGGTGAGTGACTCGGCATCTGCATATACTCTTTCCATGTGATTGTCCAGTAGGCTTACTGGCCTTTCTTGATAGTGGATGCTGTGAGCATGAGGTTCTGATATGAGCTCCGCTTTATGTAAATACCACCACATTGAATGGCCCACACCTCCAGCGGCTTCTCAGCAACTATGATGAGTCCATCCTGGTAAGGTGGAATGGCCTCCAGAGTCCCCACTGGATGAGCGGGCCGGAGGCAGCCAGAGTCTGGACCGTTAACCCTCTGGACCATTAGCCCTTAAACAACCTTCTCAAAAATAGGACCCCTCCAGTGAAAAAGCTCTCATTTTAAGATAATTGCGTCTTCAATGCCCCCATGGGTTCAGCTCATAAGCCCTGGATTCTGAAATTTTCATAAGTCTTTGTTTTTTTACGGCGCGCCCATTGAATATGCTATTATCTTTCATTGAGAATCATAGAGAAAATATGGTGTAATATTTAGAAAAATATTTGTTTTGCTAGTTTTTACTGCAAAAGTTTTTTACTGCTTTCGTGAAATTTTCGCACATAATTTTCTCTTGCACTCTCCCCCTTTTGCAGGCAATCAGCCCCAGATCCAGAAAACACCACAGGTGAATGTGGGGCCTATTGTTGGGCCCATTGGTGAAACAGATCATTCATGGACTTTGATTGAGGCAAGATTTATAAGTCTTCCCCTAAATTGCAATAAGTAAGTGTACATTATCCCCCTGCTGATGTACCTGCAGCGGGCTTGGCACTGCAAAAACCCATGTGAGTAAACTTGTTGAACAGCCTACCACCCCACATGTGACCACTATTATGGCATTGCCTTCCCCCCTTCGTCCTCTTCGTCCTTACAAGATGGTATTTGCCGGTTCAGATACGCCTCCCAATTCTTCTGGTAAGTTAAAATGTGGGCCAGAACAACATCATTCACACACAGGGGATCAAATATGTGGTACGTTACCTTCGATCCTGTGTTTGCACATGCCCTCAGTGTAAATAAGTGTTAATGAAGCTCTGTGTGGGCCCTCTTCAGGATTTCCTGTGGTGCACCGGAGGCGAAAACCACAGACATGTGGTTTTTCCAGGAGTGTCCGCCATAGCTGTTAGCATACAACCAAGTAACATCTATGCCAGAGGGAGAGATCTTCGAAGGCACCATGAATTTGAGGGGGTAGTGAGCAAAAACCATGCAAGACTGCCACATCATCCTTCTGTAAACTATTCTTAATCAGACATCCAAACCAGACATGGTTGCCTAAACTCTCACCATGAGACCAAGGAGGGTACGACAATGCGAGCAAGGTGTTATCATCCTTCCACAAGAAAAATCAAAATCAGCAAGGACGTTCTCCATTCTAGGCGAGAGACTCCCACACTTACGAGTCCCGATGAGTCTTGGGAGGCATGTGCCCGAGAATCCGAACAAAGAGAAGTGGGTGCAAGTAACGAGGAGAGCCTCTCTGATGTGAACCTTCGAGCTCACTTGCCACAACACGGGTCACCACACGAGGAATCCCAGTATGTATGAAGGAGAGATGTAGTCTCACAATCTTCTCAGCTCAATGGCTGCTACACATATATTTCTCATGTATTTCCACATGTATGACTACGTATGTATGACTATATATTAGCACCCATGGAGCACGGGAGACTGTAGCTTCAGGAGGGGGGAGGTGTGAGGATGAGAGTCCTTGGAGCCTCGGTTGATGAATTACCAAGTATCAGCAGTCACTTCTAGAAGAAGATGACCGCTATACCAACGATCTGTTGGAGTTGAATAAGCTCCTCAAGTCTTTTGATGAGCGAATATCCAAGTAGGAGGTTGAGGTGAATAAGATGGTCAAGGAGCATGAGGAGATGGAAGTCCGCATTCAGTTTTGTGGGTTATTTCATGAGGCAGGTATGCGGTTAGCACTCACCGCCTTCTCCAACAAAGTTGTTGATTTTGTACATTCTGCCCATCAGGAGCACCTGGATACCAGAGACAGGGCAGCATGGTTGAGGTCTCATGTAGCCTATCAGTCTGTGAGTGAGACTACAGTGGTATCAATTTTTCAATGTGCAGTGCCTCATTCAGCACACATGAGATTCAACATGCATCAGCACACATACTCAACAGAGAGTTTGCCATAGCTTTGTGGTCCACAGCGTCATACAGCAGAAATGGGAGAAGAAATCCAAAGAGAAAGACTCAGAGTTGCAACAACAGCTCATCCTATTTGCATAAGATCAACGTGGCTGAATCTGTCGAAGCCCAATCAGACCAACGTATACATTGCTCTAAATCCTTTGGAGGCTCAATAACTTCATGATCCTGGTCATATATGCTCAGCTGTGGTGGAAGAGATCATGGATGAGTGGCAACAAATTAGTAGAACGACTAATAGCAATCTTACAGCTTTAATATTCTGGGACAGTAACTGGTCCATGCACAGCAGTCTGAGCTGTATGTGTGATGAAAGATACAGTCCATGACATGTTATTTCAAGCAACATTTCCTGTCATGGGTACTGACACGCCCTGAGTAAAATGCCTACAAGATAGTTATACAGCTGGTCCATAAGGAAGACTGATGTTATCTCTCTAACTTAGACTAATGCCCCACTAGTCACACAAGACGAAGCATTTTAGCTGTGAGGCACTTAATTACTGGAACAAGAATGCACCAGCAGGGCCATGCTCCACATTCGCTTCTGTCCTCTGAGGGCCCAAAGCTCAACAGCCATGTGCTTGCTCAAACAAACTCCCTCCTCTGCATTTGCGCCAAAGTATCTGGACAGACTCTCCGGTCATCATAAACCATGAAGTGAGGAAATTCTTAAGTTCTGAAAATCCATAAGCAGTGGACGAAATTTGGTAAATGATCAAATCATTTAGAACACCTGATTCTTTTATTTGGGCAGATGTAGGAAAATTGGACTAATGGACAGAAATAGCGTACCTTCTAACAGACGAGAGATTTGATGCATGGTGTAACAGCAACCTTGGCAAGGTTGCACACTGCTTCTGTCTGTCCAATCATGTCCCTCTAGGATAGAATTCAAGGTACCAATACTACAAGACAGCACGAGACAGCATCACGTTGAACCATCTTGTCAAATACTTTACGGGCATCCTGCACGCTCCCACAAGGGGCATACATGAACGTACAAATATTTTCCAGAATGATATCTGTAGCAGTTCCCCATTTGACGATGTCAGCGTGCACCTCTCTGCCCTTTTCCAGGGATCCCAGCTGGCACATGCCTTGAGAACGCAAGTGAGTGCAACCTTGTCAGGCCTTACCCCAACCGGTATCATTTGCTCATACCACTTGAAGGCTTCCCTTTTATATCCATGCTGAACATATATGAGATCATGGAGCTCCATGAGGCCACATTCCGCTTAGTAATGCTTGCCGTGCATGTTTCACACTCCCGCATTCGGCATAATAACCGATAGTCCATTGATGGATCATTTGGAGCGATTTTGTCCATCTATTTAAGAACGAAATTTTGTGTATGTCGTTCTTTTTGCATCTATCAAATTTTCATATCTCTTGGATGTAGATGTTGGAATATTCGATCTCAATTTCAATCTCCACGGGAGGTCTCCCGTCCCTAATAGAATACCAACTCTATATATTGTTGACAATTGGATCAGGCGAACAAACAAATGGGCTTGAAGGAATTGTCGAAGTCTGGAATTAGCCGAATTCGAACGAATTTTTTTGGGAATGTTGAGGTTCGGAAACTTGGTGGAAAATTCGCGAAATGCACAGATTGTGAGATGTTCAAAGATCTTATCCAAAAGTCAATCAGCGGAACAAAGGAGCAGAGAAAGCACAAAAGGAAATTTGAGAGACATTTGAAGCATCAGGAGTCATGTCGCAGGCTTTATCATAGTTGGCGAAATGAATCAACGATGATGGGTGAGGAGTTTCTGTGTATTATACACGATAAGATGGATCACTCGAAGACTGCGTTGCCCCGGCTCCTCGTAACAAACAAGATGACATCTGGTCTCGGTTAGCTACCTATATCCCTAACAGGTATGGTGACTCATGGCCATGGTGACGGTGCTTATGCTCAGTTCACGAACGAGTTCTGGCCAAGTGATCCTAACTTGACAATCAGCTCCTTGGCTCGTTGTCTTCGTGCTCTTGAGAAGCCCACGTGTCGAAACTCAAGAGAATTTTTTGATCATCCAATGTAGAACTCCTTTCTCGAAACTCTAATGATAGGAAAGTCTCGATGTGAGAAAGCACTGAAGTCTAGGGTATCCCAAGGCCCTGTTCGAGCAAAGCCATTACCCCGTCGACTAACCTGCAAATGGACAATTCTTCAAGAGAGAACAAAAATCGCTGGATGCTTGTTTTTTTTTATCACTCTTGACGGCAAGAGGTGTTTTTGAAGAGATCCAGCTTGGATTCCTGATGGTCGGTCACACCCACGAGGATATTGATGCATACTTTAGTTATCTGTCGAAGAAGTTGAAACAGAAGAGCACATATATCCTTCCGGATCTCATGCGCATCTTTATGGAGTCTCAAAACTTGTCATTTATCCCTCAACTGATACAGGAGGTCGCAGACTTCAAGAAGTTTGTGGATGGATATATTATTGATGGGAGCGATGCACTAATCGGCACATCTGAAATACACATCTTCAATTTCTATGTGGATTGTGACGGTTGGCCTGAAATGAAGTATAAGAAATCGGCAACCAACGCTGACTGGCTTCTGAAGCAGGGTGCAGTCAAAATGTGGAAGGTTGCTGAGGATGGGAGGTCTCCCCTGCTACCCCAGGGGGTCTCGGAACCTGTTCCACTGCAGCCTATTTGGAAAATAAAACCAGACGCCAGGGAAAAAAAATGCCAGTATTGTAAATGGCCTTTCAAAGTACCGCGAATTCTGAAGACTTGGGATGGATCTCGACAAGAACTACGAAAATGTCATGAAGAACTACGATGAGTATTGGAAGGATGTTCTTATTGAACTTGGTAAGCCATTGCCTAAGCCAAAGGACAAGCTGGAAAAAGGGGTTTTGGCCTTTGACTCTGTGGAAAGATAACCATGACAGAGATGTGATTAGGGTTGAATGTGAGAGTCAGGAGGAGTCAGAGGAGGAAGATCGCAACTAGCTGGATCCCTATTGTAGGCCAAAGAGTCAGAGACCTAAAGAGCCGATGAACCCATTCAAAGATATTGAAATTGGAAACTTCGTACTTGTTCGACCACCACACACAGAGACATATCCAGTTTGGATGGGTGTGGCAATCTCTGATGTTGTTCGTGACCGTTCAGATGAGACATATCGGCAAGTCCTTCTGGAGTGGTGGAGACCTAAAGGTGCTACAGCGGAGGACGTGGACAGGTATAGAAAGTGCTGGGACAAAGCTTGGGAGTTCAATGAATCTGATCCACCAAAGTGGATACATACGAACAGTGTGGTGTGGACAATGCGACCTCGAAAGAACACCTCTAAGTGGAGCTATAGACGTATTGGAAAGTCCGAAGCAGTTAAAGCGAAATGATGATTCCAGCTTTGATGATATTGGCATGCACCTCCATGCCCTGCTTCAGGTCTCCCAGGCAAGCACAAGCCTTGAGAATGCAAGCGAATGTGACCCCATTGGGCATCACCCCATCCAATCTCCTTTGCTCATACATTTCCAAAGCATCCCTACCATATCCATAGTCGCCCTATCCTGCAATCATGGCACTCCATGAGACCACGTCTCGTGGAATCATATTGTTGAACATTTGAGGCTGCCGCATTTCGCATACATATCGATAAGGGCATTCTGCAAAATGATATCTGGGATAAGTCCAGCTTTGAGGATGTCCTTGTGCACCTCTCTGCCTTTTTTTACACCTTGTGATTACCACCATCGAGAGCTCCTGTGGTATACTCATAATCTGCAAATGTCTCCATCTGCGGTGTGTGAAACCCCTCATCCCTTCCCCGCGCTGCAAGACACCTCGGGCATTTCAGGCACGTTCCAAGAGAGTTGAGGACGACGATGACATGGCGATGATGACTGTGGTGAAGATGACGTGGTGGTGATGACTTGGTGACAATGGCGTAGCGAAGATGACATGACGACTATGATGTGGCGACGATGACTTGGTGATAATGACGTGGCAAAGATGACATGGTGACTGTGACGTGGCAAAGATGACTTGGTGACAATGACGTGGCATAGATGACATGGTGACTATCACGTGGCGATGATGACGAGGCACTACGGCTCCCTATTCCTGCTCTATGCTATCTAGCTTCCTTGGAATAGCGTATGCCTGCACCTTAGGATAGGTGGCTTAAAGGAGGTTGTCTCGCGGGTTTGCGAGTCCGCCGGTGGGGACCCACCATGCTGCAGACCATCCCTATAGACCCATCAAGCCGCTATTAATCTAAAATGAGAGGCAAATAGGAGCCCCGGCATTTTTTAGTTGGAACAATTTTCAGTAAAGTTCATCTACTAAAGGATAGTTTGAGTGTAAAGTGATGATTAAATGGTATTGTGGTTCATTCCAGTGTTGGACTCGTATATCGATAAGAAATTTGTATCAATACTGGTATGTATACTGGTATGAAGTACCAGACCAGTCTGGTATCGCCTCATGCCACTACCTAGCATATACCCGTATTGGCCTGGTATGTGCCTCCTAATACTGTGGACGACACCCTACCAATCTTGGTAGGTGGTTGAAAATCTGGTACTTGATACCAGTTTTTGTCAGGAAAACCTAGGTATCAATATCGACGACGCAGTATGCACTATGCACGATGTGGATGCAGCTTTCAATAAGCAAAATAAAAATCAGGCCGGAAGATGAAATATGTGAAGCCGGATACTTTGAGGAATAATATCAATGAGAAGCATGCTTGTACACATTTATATGACAAGTGGGAGTTTTTTTTATACCATACCAGTATTGATATTACCTTGGTATCGATTTCTAAAAACTCTTGCTATTGATACCCCTAAAACACCACACTAATCATGTATTATTGATACCACCATGGTATCAAAATCTTAGATTTTTGCCAATACCAGTACCTCCCTGGTATCACAATTGGCCGGAGGCCTATCTACCAGTACCAGTCTGGTATGTTCAAAATACGATACCAGTCCAACACTGGTTCATTCCTCTTTACCAAGCTGTTTCCACACACATACATTTGCTGCCCTACCTCAGTGACCACACTGTCGAGTGGTGTTGCTATGATCTACAGCCACCTTCAAGGAAGAAGAGAGTGTGACAGAGAATCCTTTTGTGGGGTTCGCAATTTGCATCCACCAGGGTACAGCTCACGATCACCGCAACTCAGCTGCAGGTATAAACTTATTTTCTCGATAGCCCAGTTGCGGGGATGTTATGAAATGGCAAGACGGGTTCGGAGCAAGGACATTTCATGGAGAGACAATGGAACCAAATTCAATGGGCGGCAATGTAAGATGGAAGGCCCGAGTGACAGTGACAATGGTGGGCCTTGAGTGTGGGAGCACACTCATTTGTACACTGGCCGTCTGGGCGGCACTGGGCCAGGTTGCTTCCTTTCCTTAACCCGAGAGCCGTTCCATTCTGAGTACAGCTCAATTCTGGAAGCTCGCTCCCTTGTCTAAATTGGAGCTGGGTGCTCTCAACCTCTGATGTTGTCATAGGAACTGAAGGCAATCCAGGGCTCTATTTGGTCTGTCTGTTTGCAATCAGCGGTTCGCCAAAGCAGGACGCGCCATATTGGTTTGACTATGAAAATAGAGGGTGCCTAGCAATGGGAGTGTATTTCCAATGGTAGTCTGCGAGGGTCTGTGCAACAGACAGGTTTAGAGTTGAGGGAGGGAAACCAGCGCTGGGAGCCACCTTCATGCATTTTGTTGAAATGTAACTATAACTCACCTGACTAGTCCCAATATTCAATTCAGAAGAACTTTCCTGGGATACTCTCTTGTGTGAGGGATGACACAAAGTGCTGACCTTTTTTTTACTGAGGCATCTGCCTAGGGAGGCGGGGGGGGGGAGGCTTAGTAAGTTCTCATGTCGCTTCCCACAGCTGCAAATGCAAGAGCTATCAGCTCACACTCAGAAAACTTAGAAGCCTACTAGATGAATGTCAGAGTCTGAATGCAGACATCATCCAAACCGTGTGACAGCTGGGACACAAGTGCGTTTGGCATGGTTCCAACACTTGCTGTCTCTCCACTTGAACTTGGCTTAGTTTCTCCCTTTCCCAATGAGTTTCATTCTTCAATCTCTCCCTCCGTTATAAGATCTCCTCATTGAATCTATCTCGAACTTAATCCTGAATTTCTCCATTTCCCCTTCAATATGCTGCCTTCTTAACTCTACCTCTTTCTTCACATTCTGCCTCTCCTCCTCCATCTGCTCCCTCTCCCAGTCTTTGCGCACTTTCTCCCTTTCCTCCTCAATCTGCTTTTCCTCCAGTTCACACTCTCTCATCAGGTGCTCAACGCCTCTCTTCAATTTGTTGCTGTCACCAATAAGCTTCTTCTGCAGCATGTCCATCTCCTCGATTGCATGTTTCCCCTTCTCTTTCAGGTCAGCAATCTATCTCTCTAATTCCCAGTCTTCGTGCACTTTCTCCCTTTCCTCCTCAATCTGCTTTTTCTCCAGTCCACACGCGCTCCCGCTTTGTTGCTTTTCACCAATCAGCTTCTTCTGCAGCATGTCCATATCCTCCTTTGCCTTTTTCCCCTTCTCTTTCAGGTCAGCAATCTATCTCTGTTCCTTTGCTCATCAGACTTCGCCCCTTGCTCTATTTCTGTCCCTTCTTGAAGCTTCGACTCCCAAGGCTTGGTTGTATTGTTGTTTCCATTGCCTCATCTCTAACTCAAACTTGATTTTTTGGTTTTATAGCCCTCCGTTTACCACAGAAATGACATGCCCATCACTCTGGATTGTGTGCAGGGCGAAGTGAGCGAGAAAAGGTACTCAGAAAACTTTGTTTGCCATAGCATTTTGGCCATAGACCCCGCGACCAATTTGGGAACGAGAGAGAAAGAGAGATCGATTGTTGAAGGGATCTGAGTTGGGGCCAGTCCTGTGTGTCAACTACAGTGGATAGCAACCATCTATCCATTGTAAGCAGATCTGACCTAACCATGCTCAGGACAGTGTCAAACCTACACACGGGAAGGCAGAAGCTGAGGTTGGAAAAGGTCAAGAAGGTGCCGCCATGGCAGCAAGTACAACAAACATTTCACGCATGGCATCTTCCACAGGTTCCATGGGCCCCTCATGGTTCCTTCACAAGCCTCGCCGAGGCTATGCTGCATGCAAGACTTGTCCTGTTCTGAGAGCTTCAATAATAAGCTGCTTGCTCTGTATGGGACCCTTGTGCATTGGCCGAACAACGTAATGTTGAGATTTGCTTCAAACAGTTTCAAGCTGATTGCTGGGCAGTGGAGACCAGCGGGCAGAAAGGTCCATCCCCAAGGACCAGATTTCAAGCACTGGAGCACCAGTGAGGGGATATGGATTGACAGGTACAAAGAACCTCTATGGGTAGATGCTCAGTCATGTAAGCCAGGCATCCTCACCATGACAAACTCTTTTAAAAGATGTGGATATGTGAGGAAACTATGCAGGGCTGGACAATTGAAAGAGGCGTTGCAAATTTTAACCCAAGGAGGCATTTTGGCGGACTCCAAAACTTATGTCTGTCTCTTGCAGGAGTGCACCAAGATCAAAGCCCTAGCAGAGGGAAAGCAGGTGCATGCCCACATCATCCAAAGTGGATTCAGGGCAGACATCTTTCTGCAGAACACTCTCATCAACATGCATGCCAAGTGTGGGAGCATTGTTGATGCACGCCTAGTGTTTGACAACATGCCTGAACGAAGTCTAATCACGTGGAATATAATGATGGCAGGATATGCCAAGCAGGGATATTGTAGGGATGCCTTGAAGACCTATGAACAACTGATGTGGGAAGGAGTGAAACCCAACCAGGTTACATTTCTCTGTGTTCTCAAGGCGTGTGCCAGCCTGGCAGCCCTGGAAGAGGGCAAAGACGTTCATGCTGACATCACAAAAGCTGGAATAGTGCCAAATATCATCTTGGACACTAGCCTGATGGACATGTATGCCAAATGCGGGAGCATCGAGGATGCAAAGCGAGTGTTTGACAACATGGCTGAACGAGATGTGGTGTCATGGAATGCGATGATTGCAGGATATGCACAGCATGGGTGTGGGATGAAGGCTTTGGAGACCTATGAGCAGATGATGGGAGAAGGGGTGAAGCCCAACCAGGTCACGTTCATTTCTCTTTGTAATGCGTGTGCCGGTCTGGCAGCCCTGGAAAAGGGCCAAGAGATCCATGCTGACATCATGAAAGCTAGATTTGTACCAAATATTATTCTGGACAGCGCCCTCGTGGACATGTATGCCAAGTGTGGGAGCATCAAGGATGCAAGGGGAGTGTTCGACAATATGGCCGAACGAAATGTCGTGTCATGGAATGCAATGATCGCAGGATATGCCCAGCATGGGTGTGGGATGGAGGCTTTAGCGACCTATGAGCAGATGATGCAGGAAGGGATGAAGCCCAACCAGGTCACGTTCGTTTGCGTTTGCAATGCGTGTGCCAGCCTTGCAGCCCTGGAAAAGGGCAGGGAGATCCATATTGACATCATGCAAGCTGGAACTGTACCAAATATCATTCTGGACAGTACCCTCGTGGACATGTATGCCAAATGTGGGAGCATCAATGATGCAAAGGGAGTGTTCGACAAAATGGCTATTCGAGATGTGGTGTCATGGAATGCGATGATTGCAGGATATGCCCAGCATGGGTGTGGGACAAAGGCTTTGGAGGCCTATGAGCAAATGATGGGGGAAGGGGTGAAGCCCAACCAGGTCACATTTGTTTCTGTTTGCAATACATGTGCCAGCCTGGCAGCCCTAGAAACGGGCAAAGACATCCATGCTGCCATCATAAAAGCTGGAATTGTGCCAAATATCATCTTGCACACTAGCCTCATTGACATGTATGCAAAATGTGGGAGCATCAATGATGCAAAAGGAGTGTTTGACAATATGGCCAAACGAGATGTGGTGTCATGGAATGTAATGATTGCCGGATATGCCCAAAATGGGCTTGGGATGGAGGGTTTGGAGGCCTATGAGCAAATGATGGGGGAAGGGGTGAAGCCCAACCAGGTCACTTTTGTCTCTATTTGCAATGCCTGTGCAAGCCTGGCAGTCTTGGAAAATAGCAAGCAGATACATAATATCATCCTGAGAGCCGGAATTGTACCAAACATCATTCTGAGTAGTACCCTCGTGGACATGTATGCCAAATGTGGGAGCATGGAGGATGCAATGGGAGTGTTCAACAATATGGCGGAACGAGATGTGGTGTCATGGAATGCAATGATCGCAGGATATGCCCAGCATGGGTGTGGGATGGAGGCCATTGAGATTTATGAGCAAATGACACAGCAAGGGGTGAAGCCCAACCAGGTCACATTCAGTTGCATTTGCAAAGTGTGTGCCAGCCTGGCAGCCCTGGAAAAAGGGAAAGAGGTCCATACTGATATCATGAAAGCTGGGATACTATCCGACATCATTCTGAACAATACCCTTGTTGATATGTATGCTAAGTGCGGGAGCATTGAGGAGGCAAAAAGAATATTTGATGGCATGGCTGAACGAAATGTGGTATCATGGAGTGCAATCATTGCAGGATATGCCCAGCATGGTTGTGGTAGGGAGGTTCTGAAACTATTTGAAGGAATGCAAAAGGAAGGTTTGAAGCCGAACAATGTCACCTTTATATGTGTTCTCTCTGCATGTAGCAATGGGGGCCTAGTGGATGAAGGGAGACATTACTTTGATTCCCTAAGTCAAGATCATGGCCTCACTCCCACAGTGGAGCACTTTGGCTGCATGGTGGACCTTCTTGGCCGTGCGGGGCGATTGGATGAGGCAGAAGATTTCATCAACAAAATGCCAGTAGAACCAGATCCTGTGGTGTGGATGGCCCTACTTGGTGCCTGCCGAGTTCATGGCAATGTAGAGGTAGCGGAACGTGTGGCAAAGTTCTGTCTCAAGTGGGATCCACAGGATGCTGGAACTTACGTGTTGCTGTCAAACATCTATGCTGCAGTTGGCAGGTGGGATGATACTGCAAAGGTGAGGAAAATGATGAATGTCAGAGGTGTCAGAAAGGAGCCAGGTTGCTGCCACATTGAGGTTGGCAACAGGGTGCACACCCTTGTGGTAGATGATAAATTGCATCCACAAATTGAGGAAATTCATGCTGAGCTGACAAGATTGTCTCAGTTGATGAATGAGGCAGTGTACGTTCCTTACCCAGGGTTCATATTGCATAATGTGGAGGAGCAAAAGGAGCTTTCAATTTGCCACCACAGTGAGATGCTGGCCATTGCTTTTGGGCTGATTAGCTCGGACCCTGGGAAGCCTCTCCGTGTTATCAAGAACCTTCGCGTATGTGGTGACTGCCACATGGCCACCAAGTTGGTCTCAAAGATTGTTGGGCGAGTAATTATTGTACGGGATGCAAACCGAATTCACCAATTTGAAGATGGGGTTTGTTCTTGTGGGGAATACTGGTGAAAGTGAGACTGTCTTTGCTTCATATATCAAAACTATGGAGCTGCTTGGTTCATTCACCATTCATGGGAATGTTTGCCATGACACTGTTCAGTGCATTTCCTCTGAGGCATATTGACATTCCCAAGAGTTGATTGTGGGTTCTACCCACCAGGAGGTTGAAACTGGGTGCAAATTGAGGTATGCTCCTGCATAATCAATGGTTTACAGGATTCACTGTTCATGTACAGGGTGGTCCAGATCATTTAAGGAAATAAAATGTGGGTGGCAGTGCTGCCGCTTTAGCTCCTAATTTGCTCACTAATGGGACAGGTGGCTGTTGTTAGACTGCACCGTTGTCTGAAAGAGAGAGAGAGAGAAAGTTCTTATATTTCGTGCCTGACATGTGCCGGGCGAGTGTTCTGTGCTGGGGATACTCTTGGTATGTTCTACAACCTGAGAAGACTGTACTGGTGAATTGTTTGCTGTCCCCTGATTTTTTCCCCAATCTTTTTTTCATCTTCTCTACCTATCCAATAGTGTGTGACCATAGGCATGTTTACTGCTTACACTCACATTGATCTCTCTTTCTTTTTCTGATACTGCCCATCATCCTGCATGCTACCACATTCTGCTTCTGTCCTAATTTTTCATCTCTTTGCTCTCAATGGCACAAGGAAGAAGACACAAGAAAGACATCTGTGCATGTTTGTCTAGTCTAGGTTTGACTGGGAAGTGTTGAAGTAGTTTGCGTTGATCACGCCTGATGCTATGCTGCAGGTGAATTGTGGACGTAGGTTGCATATCATTATCATTACTGGTTTGAGTATGATGTGGCCACCTATAGGAAGACCGTGATAAGGCATCTCCACATAAACAGATAGGTTGACAGATGGGTTGATACTGCAGATAGGTAGGTGAGGCCATGTTTATAGTAAATCTTCAAGGCCTTCATCAATCTGCTACCTACTAGGGAGCAGGAGCAGGGAGAGAGTGAAAGACTCTGAAAGACTCTTGCAGCTGCATTCTGGTAATAAGATACTTGCATTGCATCAGGAAATGGATGCATTTCTGCAATTGGGCATATTGCTTTTCTGTAACTTGTATTTGAGGTTACCTTCTGAACGGGAAGGGATGATGCGGATTGCCTCAGATACTGCTTCTTTCTGAAATTTTCATGTCTTCACTGTTAATGGTACAAGGAAGAAGACACAAGAAAGACACCTGTGCAGGTGTATATGGTCTACATTTCACTGGAAAGTGTTGCTGAAGTTTGAGTTGATTAGACCTATTGCTATATTGCTGATGAACCGAAGAATCGTGGAGAGAGGTCATCACTGGATTGATTATCATGTGGCCATGTATAGCAATACCCCTGTGAGGCATCTTGGCACATGCTTCTTGGTATGTGACACTGCAGAGGTTGGGTGATGCCAAGCTTAAAGTAAATTTTCAAGCCCTCCGTCAATGTTCTACCCAGTTTGGGCGGGCACAGCAGTAGTAGGGAGAGAGTGAAAGGTTATGTGTCTGAAAGAATGATGTGTACATTGAGATCAAAGAACTGCAGTCATCCTCATGCAGATTATCTTCTAAATGGGAGGGGATGATGTGGAGTGGCGTAGGTCTCACATCAAGAATGTTGGGCAGGATGACCCAGCAGGACAAGTGTGACCTAATGGTGCACATGACAAAATGTACTGAAGCACCTGAGGAGGTGGCTCACCTGGCTGTAGTGGTATGGTTGGCCAAGCATTCTTGAGCTCCGAACTTCCAGACACGTACTAGAGTAAGAGTAAGAGAAAATTAGTTGTCCAAAATTTTTCACTACTTAATAACCAAGTACACACATCTAAGTGCAGGAGCTGAGGTTTGCATGTGCTAGACACCAATAGAAGGCAACCTATGGTGTGCTTAGTAACAAGTTTTCGGCATATATTCATGTGCAGCACCACAGGGCTCCAACTTGTTTTTGCCACTCGATCAAATCCTTCTGATTGGAAGGAGATATTCTGGAAGAAAGCTCTGAATGTTGCATAGGCTCCCATATTTGCAATTTGCAAATTACTTGGGCTATGTACATCAGAAAAGAAGCACGCTGATGTTGTCAATATCCGATTTTGTAAGCTCAGAGATTGAAGGAAAGATGTTTGTTCATGAACAATAGCTGGGGAGCAGAAGCAGGTCCTTGTCTCCCACTGCCTGCTCTTTCAGCCTGCCTGCTTGACTGACCAGCAGTCTCCGCGTCCTCCGTCAATATTCACTTCGAGGACGCATCCTAACACTAGGGTGCAGGTGGGCTCGAGCATGTCTCTCCGCTTCACTGGCGGCTCTCCGAACCTGCTCTAGTTCCGAGCACATGAACATATAAAGCGAAATGTGCCACCTTGTGGCCTCGTCCAATTCATACATGGCTCTGTCTGCTCGCTCGTTAGCTTCTTTCACCTGCTCCTTCAACTCATCCACTTCCTCCGTCAACTCAGCCACCTGCTTCATGCTGTCGGTAAATTGGCCTCGCACAAACTCATACTTATTCTTGCATATCTCGTGCACGTCCTTGACTAATTCCTCAGGCACAATAGTCATCTTGTTGGCATATGCCTCCAATTGGGTTACTAACGCTGACGAGCCCCGCGTGAGAATCTCCTGCTTGGACACTACCAGTGAATCTGGTTCTTGTTCCAGAATCTCCCGGTTGGACACTACCGGTTCTGGTTCTTGTTCCATTGTCCTGGCCAACGGCTCTGGACCTGGCGCTCTCTCGATATCTGGGGATAAATTGCATGAACGAATTGCGCTACAGTCAAGCTCTGACATGGAGATCCTTTCAAAGTTCTGAAAGAAAAGTTGTCCAATTAATTGATCTGTCACTTCTGTCAAAGAAGATGCATTACTTATAAAGCTCTGAAAAGGAGTCCGTTTGTGAGCAAATGATCTCCAAACCTCGTCTGCCTACAATTCACCCCGGTGGCTTTTCGTAACATCTTGCAGAAGCTCAAGTGTCTTTCGACGTTACGGCAGATGAAGATAAACTGGTAGCTAGACAAAACATTTCCACTCCTGTGGCAGAGCCTGCACATGGCATATATATCACACAACATAGACTGAGATCGAGAAATTGAGACTGTGTACCAGTTGCAGCCGGTTACTCTGACCTTCAGGATCCCCAATCGCAACGCTCGAGAACAAATCCAAGCCTCAGGTCTAAGTAAATTCAGAGTTCATCTGAAATTAGCGTTCGTAATCAGCGAACGAAACTGCAGTAATGCGAGACTGAAGGAAATAAGTCGTTCTGAGTTCTACACGACTACCGAGGAGTTGATTGGCGTTATGCAGATCAGCGTTATGTTCCCTTGAGAGACATAGTAGAGACATAGATCTTAAGTAGCTATGATCTAAACTAGACTAAGTACTGTAAAGTATCAACCGCTTGAACTTGGAATAACAGTGTCAGCTTCTTCTAATTAGTAGTGTGGAACTTCCTAAGGTTTTCCCCCACCTGCACGTGAGCATTAAGAAGATATCAAATAGATTGACTGAAGCAGAGGCTGGCCCATCGATGCTAAGGGTGGAAACAGCGAAGGCGTACGGGTCGGGATAGCTAACCCATTGCTGGTATGAGCGGAAGATCGAGGTGAGATCTTCAAATGGTCAGGAGATGTTTTGTTTCTATCAGTATCAGACTATGATCAGTTAATATTCTTGAGCAGTTTGAGTAGCACTACCTTGATTGATTTAAACTACAAAGAAGATTTATTCAGCATCTTGTAACTAGCTACCGAGAGTGCGAAGAGATGGTGTAGTTTCTTCCGAGCGAAGATACTCAAGTCTCACTCAAGTCTCTGCTGATCTAACATATGTTTGGATGCCTTCCAGCTTGCCCTGAATCTTTGACGTTCATGTTGATCAATGGTGTTGGAGCTCTCGATTTCCGTCGAAATTAGTGATGGTTTTTCACGGTCGAGGTCTTACACGTATATCTGCATGCCACCTGCAGAGTTCTAAGCACCAAGTGTTCAGGACTGTAGAATTAATAACATGTTTCAAAGAGCCTTCAATCGTTTTGAGCTGCAAAAGCTTGAACCGTCCGACCCTTATGACAGACCTGTGAGTTCGAATGCGAGCATGATGGAGAACGTTAAGGGGCCCTCCGAACTTCGATGCTCGCAGGACCATAAGAAAGATAAGCTTTAGAGGTTACATGGAGGGCCTGACGCCAAGTCAACTATTGGGGCTTGGTCAGTCCCATTCGAACGGTGACCTCATTGGAGGGGGTTGGGTATAGATGGAAACAGGCCCTTAGGGTTTACGGTACGCTAGCTGGAACGTTCGGAGGGGGTTGCAACGTTACTACGAACGCTGAGTTTTCACACAGCCCGTGCGAGGATAGGACCTGTAATCGTTTGCGTGGACAAGCGTGTTTCATGGCGAAGGTATGAGCATTGTTCTTATGTATTTTTTGTGCGAGCCTCGTGCCCTCACCTGCCCCAAGTCTACAAGCTGATTGCAACGTCTGCCTGTGAGATGGTATAAACTTTGAAGGCTTGTTCATTTTTCCCTTCCAATCTGGTGACGGGGATTAGTTGTGCGTTCTCTGAACTTGTAGCCACGTCATGATTGTTGCTATGGTAGTGGCTGGGACATCACATGGACAGTGTCATTAAGAACTTGTTCAAAGAAACTGTACAAACGATGTCAGTCAGCAGTATTTCAGAAATGGAGTGAATAGCTTTCAGGAGGCGGTGAAGTCGACTCATGACTGTGTCATCACGTTGGCATCACCCGCACCTGATGACGCCCTGTACGCAAAGAAGCAAGTACGACTCTCACCTCACCTCTGGCATAATCTATGGGCACAATTCGAGCAGCCATGATGTCTGCTTTTACTATCTGCTACAGCTATGTGTGGCTCCGTTTGATGAGGTGTGATTTATGTGGGCACACACCCACCTATTTACTACGGACAAATTTTACGCAGGCATTATTGGCGAAGAGGGCGCTACGTCTTACGTTTCATAGCTTGTCCATGGAGATGGATGGATCGGGGAGAAAAACATACCAATGTTTGCAATCTATGCTTCACGCAGCCCGCATCTTGCAGCTCACTGAGGTGAGAAATAATCTCTTTTATGGATTTCTGCATAGAGCCTTTCTCATATTTCATAGCTCAGGTTGTGCTTTTGAGTTCTCGAACAGATTTTAATCTTTTACAAAGTTCTGCAACACTGGCATTGCTTATCCTCTTTTTAGAACATGGGGTGATTGTATTTGCAGACAGAACTATACTTTGTTGAAGATGGTGACTGTGGTCCGTTCAGCATCCGAAATGAGATGCAGGCGCTGCTCTCTCTGCATGCAACTGTTTGTGACTGCATCAATGCCAGGGCAGTTGATGACAGCTTTGTGCTATTAGGTCTTCGAGATACAATTGTCGCACATCTTAACTCATTTGAGGATGAGCAAGCAAGCAAGAGCTCTGGCACTCCCTGCACAAGTAGTAAGGATGCCACTTTCTTTGCATGGGCAGCAGCACAGGGCATCAAGAGCAGAGTGACCATTGCAGGTGAGCTTGCACATTCAGCTGGCTGCTGTAAGTTCCTAATATATTTTTGCTAGACATCATGACATTGTGGTGGTCTTTCCAGGGTGACTCACCTGACTTGACCTCAAGAGAGGCTATGTACCTTGACCTTCAGCAGGCTCTGATCTTACAGCCATGCTTTTGACTGTTGGCAGTGTTTGAAGAAACTGGAAGGGGTGTTGCAGCTGAAATGGATGTACAGGCTGGTGAGCTTGTTCTGGATGTCCCTGAAGAAGCAATAATTTCCGAGGATTCAGCGATGTTTTCTGACATGGTATTCTGAGGGCTTCACAGTGTAATCCTAAGCATGTGTGGCAATATGAGAAACTGTCACAGATAGGATGGTTGTTTGAGTCATAAATATTAAGTAGTATTGAGCAGTGTTGCTTTTATGATTGGCATGTTGTGAATCTCTTGCAACTTGGAAGGAAGGAAGCTTCTGCAGTGCTTTTCCCTCTGCTTCCATGTCACATAGTAGAATTCTGAAATGCGGTGTGGACAGTCAAATCTGGTTATCTTGGAATTGAGGACAAGACACATGCAAATGCAAGAACATCCTTATATCTCTTTGTCACACATCAGACAGGCTTCTTGTTTGTGGAGGTATATACCAACTTATTTAGTTGCTGTGAGGCAGGGTGCCACTTTCCAAAAAGTTGCTGGGCTAAGTGGAGAAACAAAGTCTTTGTTGTGGAGCATGAGGACGCGACAGGATCTGATGTCAAAATTTGCACCCTATTTTGCATCTCTGCCTGACTCGATTGGTACAGGTATATGTCCCATTTTACATCTATCATTAGAGGCACCTTATTGTTTTCTGCTAGCTAAAATTGTGATAGAGCTTTCAGACCACCCCGACTGCTTCTCTTTCACACTGCCAACTGTCGACACATGTGAAATATCTTGCTCCATTTAACAATGCCCATCTCATAGTTGAGGCCCAATCTAGACTGATGTCTAGTCAACTAAGTTTGAAGGATGATGCAGGATTGAGCTTCGGGATGGGTGGTCTGAAAGCCTTGGAGGGCAGTCTTGTGCTGGAGGAGCTCCTGTATGCTCAAGAGGTTGGTGGCAAAGCAGCCCTCCTTCCTAAGCATGCCAATCGTTTTTGAATGTCCATCAGTGCTGCTCCTGGGCTTTTTGTACCACTAAGACTGGGTTTCATTTGAGACACCCATTCCTGCTAAGTTTACACCATAGGTGAAATTACTGATGAAGGTCTCACCTGGTAAATTTGAATCAGCATCTGCGCTCGCAGTACAACTCTTTGTTTCCATCATTGAGTAGACAATATCCGGAGGTCTTTCCTGAAGAGTTCTTCACATGGGAACATTTTTTATGGGCAGCAGAATTCTGGTATTCAAACGGCATCAAAGTGGTATTTCCTGATGGAACAACCAAGACATGCTTGATTCCCATGTTGGGCCTCTTCAATCACTCGGTATGACCCTACCTTGTCCAACACCTCAACAGCCTTTTCTGGCATGGTGTCAGCAATGGAGTTGTCGATGTTAACCAGTTACACAGCTAGGCAGTGGCCCCAAGGATAGATGATCGAGACTTATGTTCGCATTTCTGTATTGCTATGGTAGGATCAATCAGTTGACCTGGGCCTGTAAAGCAGGGTCACTACCATGTGTTGAGACATTTGAGGTAGGCTTTCAACGCTTGTTGAGCACCACATGCTGTTCCTTCTAAACATGCTCTCATGTGTAGGTGTACCCGCATGTGACTCACTATAGCACAATAAATGCAAGCTCAAACTCACTGCAGCTGTTCACAGTGCGACGTTGCAAGGCTGGAGAGCAATGTTTTTTGAGCTATGGAGCCCTCCCCAATTCTCATCTCCTTACCTTCTATGGCTTTGTCCTCCAAGCCAATCCATATGACATAATCCCAATCGGTAAGTTTCGGTACAATCATGTTAGCCAATTCCCAATGATTGGAGATGATATCTATCCTCATTATGCAAGGAGCTGGTGGCCGCTGACTGACTTCCAGATATGTGTCCACAGATCTTATCTTTCCGGAAAGAAAGTGCTGCAGTTGGTAGCATAGTTCCTGTGGTGGCAAGTACTCTTAAATGAATCATTGAAAACCATAAAAACATGTATGCTTTGGTTGTAGACTAGTTTCTTTTTGTCTGATTTCTGAGTGACAATCTAAGCAGCCGCTCACTGACATTCTAATTCAGCATTAATAATGTGGTGCTATGTTGTGCACAATAGTATGATGTTCTGTTGCAGGCAACAAACATGATATTTTGGGGGCACCTTGGATGGGCCTACATGCAGACCTGGATATGGAGCAGATTAGCTGTCAAGCACAACACATGTTGGTAGAACGATATGAGATTCAATCCTCTCACATGCTGCAGGCTGGCATGCATGCTTTGCCATCACGCTTACTTGGTGCTCTTCGTGTTCTTTGCATGGACCAAGAGGAGGCCACACTATTTTCGGGCGATCCCAAACAGACAGTGGTGAGATCCGAACCAATTCCTTGTCCCCATCACAACATTTAGAGTGCTGTCTTTATTTTTTCCTGCTTCTCATCCATACCTACTTCGGCAGGTCAGTGCAGAAAATGAAGAAGCTGCAGTGAATGTATTGCTTTCAACTGTTGAAGCTCTGCTACATTCTCTAGGGGCTTCAGATGAACCTCCAAGGTACGACACCTCAGTGGTCTGCTTTCAATTCACATCATTTCTATGTAGTCTCCATGGTCTGGGGCATTGCAGCCCAGAACTCCAGCACTCTACTCAATTGTTACGAGGTTCTTCACGCTGCAGAAGGGTTATCCCACAGCAGCACTCAAACTTGTCTGAATGCTGAATTGCTTAGTACCCTTTTGGTGAGAAGGCTAAATTTGGCTGAATTGTGCTAGGCGTGAAGCACTTGCAGAGGCAAGTAGTACAGATGCTTGGGATGTGCAGTTGGCGTGGCACTTCACATGTTCCCAGAGAAAACTCCTCCAAACTGTCCATTCACTTTGTTTGAAATCTATGAGCGAAATTGGTGATGAAGACTGAACAAAGTCAATCCTGAGAAGTGAAGGATGGACCTGAACAGGTTTTCAAATTTTTGCGATCTGAATTGTTTTTGGTCTTTGAGACTTAAGGTGTACCTTATGTGTTCAACAATTGTTCATGGCAACTTGAATGATGAACATCCAAGTAGCAAGTTACCTGCAGTCTGGAAACCATGTGTGATGAGGAGAGGAAGAGTCATTCCGAACAAGTGCCCACTGTATGGGTTTCTAACTGAATTATCTAGGGAGAGCCCTGCTGAGGTCATTACCTGCACAATGTTGGTGAGCTTGACCAGGTAATGACCACAACAAGGCCTATTCACAAGTGTAAATAGCTTGATGTAGATGGAATTTGCAAAGTACATTTGATGAAAAAAACTCTCCTGCATGCACAGAAGTAATCAGCATTATATCATGTGACAGTGAAACATATTTGTAGGGTGCATCTCTTTCTCAAAGATAGTAATGTGGACTTCAACTATGCCTTCAACCTGGTATGGCCATTGTATTTCAGTTCTCAACTTCAACTACTAACCTCACCTAAACCTCACCTAAAGTGGGCTCACGTGCCTGCACTCATTCAGAAAGAGGCAACCAAATATGTCGTTGAAAAACTCTACGCCCCGCATCAGTCCTCTTTCTCCTACCATGCTCTCCACATCATACTTGCATGCTCTCCCACAATCCGGACAGTAGGTGACCTGAGCATATACAGACTGAACTGTAAGGCATACTCCGCTGTGACATAACTTTCTTCTTCAAGTTGTGGTGGCAAGTCAGTTAAAGAAAAATACTTTGG
Source organism: Takakia lepidozioides (assembly GCA_030704615.1). Taxonomy (NCBI): domain Eukaryota; kingdom Viridiplantae; phylum Streptophyta; class Takakiopsida; order Takakiales; family Takakiaceae; genus Takakia; species Takakia lepidozioides. Next base: position 76,243,014 of record CM060731.1, read on the forward strand.
ATAACAACCTGGCAAATTTTTGGACTTCACAAACTGACAAGAAACCATGAACATGTTCTCCAGTCAAACTTCCATCCATGGCGAGAGTCTTGAATTGGTACCAGCATCAAGCACATATTTGAAACCTACCTCTAGAAGCTTCGGATGGAAGGAGTTATCCAGCATGATGTCAACTCCATAAATAGCCCTTGATCTTGAACAGTGCATTTCTGGATGCAATGCCACGGCTCCCTCGAAAACAGCACGAAGAACATCCCTCACTCTCTTATGTATGTCTATCCATTTCACTGCACATTGATTGACAAATTATGATAAAAAAGAGACTACGCGCAAAATGAACTCGTTGGGTATGCATAGTCTCTTCGCATTTTCTTACTGCATTTTTTCCTCCGCCCAACCACTCTTCTGTCATCCACCCTCACTCCATACCCAAGGGGCCAAGAAGATAATTTCAACATCAGTGAAGAAACAGCCGATAAAGTCCTTTGGTTCCAAACAGCCCTGCTCCACCTAAGGCACATCAGATCAAAATAGACTGGAAAGAGAGATGGACTGAAGCATTTATATTACCATTATGCTCCTTCTCAAACTGAGGAACCCAGTCGTGAGCATTGATGTGATTCAGCGGCCTGGTACCATAATTCTGCAAATCAATCATACCCACTTTCCTATATGAATCCTGCATCCAGTAACTTCTTGATTTCTTCCCAAACTTTAGCTGCATAGTTGGGATTCATTCTGTAACGTTTAGGGTTGGGCTGAAAAGACATGGTAGTTATGGAATGCAGAATTTCATTTTCCTATCGTAAAACCCAACTCCACAATAATCACCCCACGGAACAAGGAATTTTTGGTGAAAATTTGAACAGTCATGAATGGACAATTCGAAAACAAAAAAGGGGAAATAAGCAGATCAAATCTGGCTTCAGTGGACACATCTCTGTTAGAGGGACGATTGGTTTGTTTTGAGTGCAAAAATCAGATCAATTTTTTGGGATGTAGCTGACAATACTTTCTGCAACACAGTGTGGGGCTACATATGATGAAAAGCACTACACTCTGTGTGGTATGCTCAACCGTGTTTTGTTGGGGGTTCGCATATCATCTAATAAGGCTTTGAAATGGTAATTTTGCATCTGAAAACATACTATGGGACAGGTATATCATTTTAAATATGATAATAGGTAAAACCTCCATGTTGGATAATGTAATGAACTGGGAAAAGTCCCAGGATGACACCCCACATCAGCCTATCATGCCCTACCCTTAGTTAACACAATTACTACAGACTTCCCTGATTCTTCGACTTTAGCACGTATCCTCGTGCAGCAAATTTCTAACATATTTGTACAATGCAATAAGTGCCACAAGGCCATTTCCCCCTTCAGACAGGGCAAAACATGAGGACAGGCTGCAGGACCTTAGTAACCAGGACTACACATGCAGGGGAACATTATGAGATCTTGAAGATGTTACTCACCATAACTGTGAAATGAGTGTCATAGTCTGTAAGGCTGCTCTCTTCAGTAGTGTACTGGTTGTTTGAAAATCGAGCCTGCAGCACTACCCTCTTCTTGTTATTGATACTCTCAACCCACGTTCTTGATCAGATGTGACTAAGTCACCTCCGATGTTGTTGCCACTCCAAGATTTCAAAACCCCAGCATAAACAAATTCTGTCATGATTGAGACGAGAGTAACACTTAATACTTAATAACCTTGTCAAAATCCCCTGGCTCAAATGAAGACAAAGAAGGTAAGAGAATTTCAACATAGACAAAGAGGTGAAGGCCAGAGGGAGGTCAACTGGTACCCAGAAAACATCAGAGAGGAATATCTCCAAGGGTTGCACACTCCTCAACAAAATGATGTAGCGCAGATCAAACTTGCGCCCCTGGTAGAGGGCAGGCTGCTCAATATACTTTTGGCCAATCTTCGGTCCTGTCTCCACCAGTCGCACCAGTGCTGGTAAGCTCCCTGTCACAGTAGTGTCGATGGTGCGTGCCATGTTCCACGGTTTCACAATCCAAAGATTGTCTCGTCCCATCTCCTCTCTTTCCAAATACTCGCCAATTAGAGCAGGTAGCTGTGTCTCCATGTTGTAGGTTGGTTGGATCCAGTCTGGCGCCCCGCATGCCTAGGCACAAAGTAATACAACACAACTGAGCTAGATGCACAAACCACACTGACTACACTTTAAGGTATGATGTATTTCCAGCAAATTCCAATACCGTATTGGCAGATGATCTCTTAGAGGAGCTGAAGCACTGAATCCGTGAGGATTATGGACTAAGAACTAAGAAAACTCCAGTCACAGTCGCATGCCCCAACTGTAAAGATGGCTGAGCAAGCCCCCCCAAGTCCCAAGACTGACCAGTCATACATCAACCATCACCCACTTACGATAGATACAAGATTTTGCATGCTACTAATGTATTTCCATTTCCCTCATCACCTGAGCTTTTAGTAAGCGTATATGAATTTCTGACTTTGCTTATAAATGCATCTATGGATTAAGAAGAGACAAAGATTAGACATGAGGGAGCAGAAAAACCTTCTGGATTGTCTGGGCTAAGTGGTGCTTCATCACAAGGCACGCCTCTAATGGGAACTGATTGACATACTGGTGCGATTGTAGCCACCATGCTTTCTGCAACTCATCGTCTATTTGCATGTGTGTCCATATGATATCGGCTTTCCCTGGGTCCTCAACTGATTGTACCAGCCCAAAAGAAAAAATACAACCAACTTCCATATCCATCAATAAGAAAATAGAGAGTTCATTCACATCATTACCCCTCCCTCCACAAATACAGCACTTTTCCTAATCTCTCAATCTGACAGCAAGCCTACGACACTCAGAAAACATAAACTGAAGCAATAACAAGGAGCATGCAGACAACAGAATCGTGAAGGAAGATGAGGCCAGACATTCAGAAAACATAAAGACCGAAGCAGCATGCAGACAAACAGAATCGTGAAGGAAGATGGAGGCCAGTAAGGAGATTACATCTCACCGAACACGAACTCAGGCCGACTGAGAAACTCGGTAACTGCTGGGATATCACAATACACAGAAAGAGGCCCTCCATCACTTGGCCGAGCACTCTGTGTAGGAGCACCACTTGCAAGAGTCTTCATCACTCTGGCTGTCATCAGTTGATTGTGATGCATTTGGTATTCCTGCAATCATGAAGACTCATATTTAGAGAAAGAAAGTCCAAGTAGGGAAGAAGGGCCCTTGCCAGCTCAATATCTCCACTTACAGCCTTGGTGCTGCTTGAGTATGAATGAGAGTAAGAATGTCAATATATCCTGCATCATATCATAGCTGCAATTGGGTTCAAACAGCAAGATATGAGCTGCAAAGTGCTGTACCTTGGTCAACATTGAATGAATTGTATACTCGGAGAGACTTGATTGTTCAAGGGACACTAGCCACTTAAGGAGTCTATCCGTCTCTTTAAAATGGCACTTGAAAGCAAGAAAAGCTCCACCTGTTTGAAAAAGCCGCATGGAGTCTGGAACCAAGCAGACAGGCGTGAGAAGCGCTGCTTCTCTTCTCCCACTCCGAACAAGTAGTCACGCATGCATTCGTCCCCTTTTTCTAGGTCTTGGATAGGCCATAGCAATGAATAGCTGCAGAAATGATCTGCCATAATTAGATATTCCAAAGCAAAGTCAGCTGACAATATTACCAGCTACTATGGAGCCTGAGTGCTCTCTCTCACTTCTATCAAGGATCAAAAGTTTCATAAATTTTTCCACTGCAGAGAGATCAACTCTGAAGTAAAAAAAACCATGCTTTGCCACGCTATAGGCCTACCCTGGAGTACGCATCTGCTGTGTGGGCTGACAACTCCAACCGGGCCAAGTCTCTAAAGTCCATTCAAGAGGGGGTGCTCAAGGAGTGCATGTCAGCATGCTCCAAAACAGCTGATGTGGGTGAGTTTGGCATTTCTCCCTTAAGCTCCTAACACGATGAATTCAAGGTCAGATGGTGGGGTAAGCTGCAACGTACGACTAATACCAGATATATTAAGTTAATTGACTCTATATCTTGGAAGCAGGAGCCCCCTGTCAAACAGGCTAAGTCCTGGCGGAAGAGGGTAGAAGAGATTTTCAAGGATCTGAATCTAAGTCCACAAGCCATGACCCTGCTGGATAAATTTGACTTAGAGGCTGAAGTTTCCAAGGCCATGTCTGTTGCCAGGAAATTGTCTGATGTGTGCGGGCAACCTGACGACAATATCCACTTCCTGATTCATCGTCCTGGGTACTCTCACCAGAGAGACAACCTCTTCAATTCCATCAAGGGAATTGTTCCTGTACATCTGTTTACCAACTTCGAAAATATCGTGGCTGAGCCAAAAGCCCAGGCCCTTTTGGGGTCTAGATATTGGGCAAATCACAAACAGCAGATTGATGTTTGTGTGAAGGGATTTCTAGAGGATACCTGGAAAACTCGGATCAATTGCATGTTTCAAGGTAAGTCATACTACCTTCGTCAGCCCCTGACAAAGGTAGTTTCTGTCCCTTTGTGTTCCGCTCAAACTGGGTGCGGGGTCAATGGCCGCAAGGCTACGGCAAACAACGTCTTATGAGTACATTCTACCAAGATCAAAGTTTCTCCTTCGTTTCACCAGACACCAACATCTAACCTCCTCTGCAAGATCAAAAATATCTGCTTCACCAAACATCAGAGCTTAAGAGGGAGTGTCATTTGAGATGTTTCAAGAAGAGAGGGAGACGGACACACGAAGAGAACCTGATTGCAGACTGAAGTGTGCCATCAGGTAAGAACATGAAGGGAGCAACCCGGAAGTTGGGTGCATCGCTGTGCCGAAGTGCGGACCCCAGTTCATCCATTACGTACCTGTGATAATTGCTGTTTATTCAAAAACCCACTTCTTGTCTAATCTGGCAATGTACAATAGAACCAAACCCTGGCCAAGACATCAGGTTTCCAAGCAGGGTCAGCTCATGAGCTGACAACCAAATGTGACTGCAAAGACTCTTTGAATGGCCAGCATGACAAAAACCCTCTCAAAACCATACATTAATAACTAAAAGAAGTCCTTGAAATTAGAAGTACTTGGATAACCCAATGAACCAAACATACCTCTGGATAAGAATATCGAGAGAGTCAGTTAAAACATTCAGGATCTTAGAAAGAAAATGGAAGATGTACTTACAAGACTGTAGAATTGTTTTATGGCTCAGTCGCCATGCATCCCATAAAAGCAGGGAGTTTGGGAGTCATCACCAGTCAGAAGAAGAGAGTGACACAAAAGAGTGAGAACAGGAAGCAGGAACGGAGAGCCAGCAAGGCCACCTTTACCAGATGGGGGTCTCATCAAGCTTCTCTTCGTCAGCTAGTCTGTATGTCAAGATATATTGCCACATAGCACTCATCACTCGCTCCACCAGGGGCTCACAGAGGGAAAACACGGGCAGCCGTGGTCTCAGATTGATGTCTAGCACTTGATTTTCTTTTTCAAGAATTTTGGTCGCACTCATACCATTCAGTTCATGAAGGGTTGGTAAAGCTTCCACAATGCTCACCGCACTGATCCCAAAAGGTCCTGGGATGTCTACCTGCAATCAATAGAGCCCATTCAAACACACCATGTCATTTTCAGTAATACCGGCTTCATTATACTGACCTCACTTGAGGGTAGAGGAAGGCTATGCTTAGAGTCTCCAGGAACAAAGCACATCCTTCTTACTATCTCTGATATCACCGTCGGTTGGCTATAGCTGACACTGGCATAGTCAACAATTTCAAATGAATGTCTGCAGCAACTGCTGAAGCATCCGATTTCCTTTGCTGATTGGATGCCAGAATCATGATTGATGGAATGCTTGTAAGGTGAGATCTACATGCCCCATCATGGACATTGCTGAGATGCATCGTATAGTGCTCATTTGTGTTCCAATTGATTGCCATCTTTGTTCTCGTGATGTATCGTTCTAGGCACAACAAGAGTAACCTCATTTCAAAGTCAAACCAACTTCCCCTTGAAGAACTGAGGACCAAAAGTCAAGTGAGTTATCTAACAATGGTAGACATGGTATCACCTGAAGTGACTGCAGTGATACCAGGGACCATAATGTCCTGAGCAAATTTGCTACAGACTCCTCGGAAAATTCATTTTCTCGGAGGTTCAAAGATGTAAGTCTTGGCAATTCCTCGGGATTAAACACCTGTCAGGACATACCAACATCAGCAAACATATAACAAAAGGCTCATGGACTGTAGAAAACAAGGAAAATTTAAGACAGTTGGATGCACAAAGGAGAAACCTACATTGGCATTTTGTACAATCTCAAAAAGTCTACACCCCAGTTATGGATATCAAAGGGAATTCAACCACCTGCTTTGACAATATATCCCCAATGCTCATTTGGCAAGGAAGAAGCAGGATGTCTTCAACATCTGGCGATATCTGATGTATTGGTCTACATCTTGCCCTTGATAATCTAGAGAACACCACATATCCGAAGGACATATGAGTCCATCAATAGCCAACAGATAACATGCAAGCAACTTACCTTAGCAGAAAGAATTTGCATGTTGCGGTCCGATAAATCAAGACAGGTTATATCTCTCAGTATGTGGCTTTCATTTATAGTTTCACTGAGTAGCTCCACTCCAAAGATGCCCGCACAAAACCCGATGGCCCATTGGCCATAATTTTCCATGAGTTTACTGTTGTAGATCTCAAGGTGTGGCCGTGCTGCAAGTATCGCCTCCTTTAAAGCAGCACACCTGAATGCCAATTGTAAACATATTGTATGAAGAGTTTGAACTGACAACAGCAGACTGCTGAACAGAAAGTTGTCCCAGCTGCAAGTGTTCTCCCTTGCACTTTGTCACCAAAACTGTCATGTCCTAAAGGTCATTGACATCCAGGCGAGGCAGGCGGAGGAGGTGGAGGAGGAAAGCATGGAGGGAGATTACACTTATGAGATACATACTCATGTAAGTCGACAGGAGTGTCATTGAGCCAAAGAGCACGCAAAAGGGGAAGGCCTGCCACTGTGTGCACCACCACATCCATTGACTCCAACTGATTTCCCCAAAGGCTCAGCCCCACCAAGTCCTACGCCACAACATTAAGAATGTTAGGAGCAATCAAATTGACAGATCTAACAACCATGCATGACTGGTCACACCATATGATCCAATTTGATTATTTCATGATATCCCCACAGGCTTAGCACCACCAAATCCTACACCACAAGATTAGAGAAGTTTAGAGCAATCAAATTGACAGATATAACAACCATGCATAACTGGTCACTCCATGGATCCAATTGGATTATCTTACTGGAAATCTGGAAGACAAGTTCAGAGTTTGAAGGCTGGCATCCGTAATGCCTGAGTCATCAAGCTCGAGCCAAAAAACATTATGTCCCTTCTCTCTTGCTGTGGACTCTGCTTTCTCAATTACAGCTTCCACACTTGGGCATTCTGCATTCTCTGAAAACTGCTCTTCATCCTCCACCTCTTCATTATTTCCGAGGTCCGACTCATCCTCTATGCACATCAGTGCAGCCATCCTCTTAGCCAATCCTGGAGTTACTTGCAGCTGCTACAAGTGATCCAACATGCTTGATCAATGAGTAAGAAATATATTCACACCTGAAATACTTAGGCAACCAGGGTAATTTCCACTATAATTTGCACCAGTATCAAACCCAATCCTTGTGAGTCCAAGCTAGAGGTGGTTAGTTTGAAAGTTATGAATGCCCCAGCACCTGCCCATCCCTTCCCATACACCTAGAAAGGCATAAGAGAGGTCTGTGCTACTCCTGCACCTTGAAAAATGTGGTCAGTACATGTGGGACTGCAAGAGGTCAATTCCAACTAGACCAGTATTACACTGATATAAAACAGCACTGCAAGCAGTACGGTTTGCTACTTCAACCTCGACAACAAGTCAGTCAAGCAGTCATCGTCCAAAGGTAGCTTTTTTGGAGTAACCTCTACCTGTAGGAATAAATGCGAACCAGAAAAAAACCCATCCATGACCCACCTGCTTACGTGCATCAGGGAGGCGGAAAGACCAGGCGTGGTCAACTAAGAACACACTCTCACACTTCCCCATTCTTTCAGTGGAAACAAGCCGCCTCTGTGCTCCCCATTCGCTAGGCTCAATCTGGAAGAAGCTCCCTCCATCGAAGACATCCGCTGACAGCTTTTCAAAAAGACTTTGGTAGAGCGATGGCGGAAGACCTGCAGATGCCAGCAGCACGCCATGCACCTTCTCAAACTCGTCAAATCCCTGGATGATTCCCATTCAAACCGCCTTATGCCTGCTTCTAACTTGCTCCAATTTCTCTCTGCATTCGGGCTGCGATGTGCTCTCGGATTATCTCTCGATTTCAGTCGAGACCTCCCGCAGTCATTCTTGAACCCTTCAGGAAACCCTTAGTGTGGTGAAGAGCTCTCTTTTCTCCTGTCTGCCTTTTCTCCTGTCAGCAACATGACGGTTTGTTTAGTGTGGCCTGTGTTTATTGTGGCCTGTGCTTTTCAACTTGAGCACATAATCGTTTTGTATTCCAGAAAACCCCAGTTTGCTATTTTTCATAGGCTCGCTTAAATTTCGAGGCTCGAGCCTCTCCGGTCTAAGAGAGAGTTCTACTCTCCTATGTTTTCTTGTCTTTCTCCTCTTCCCTGAGCTTAGCTCTTCTTCTCGTACTTTTGTTTCTGCCCCCCTATTGCCTCGGATTTTGCAGCACTCGGTGCTTGGGCTTCGGCACCGAGTGCTGCAAAATGAGACATATCTCCACCGAATGAGGCTCACGGCTAAACCCAAAGGCTCCGGAGCGGGAAGGAAAGGAGGAGGAGGAGTTGCGGGCATCTAGTCTACGGCAGCCATGGCACGAGGGGGTATATGTTGGGCTTCGGGGTGGGGCTCTGTTACGGGCTGTTGGGTTGCATCACCTCGGACATGGGGTCGTGCGTCTACTAATGGGGGGATCAGAGTGGAGATGAATCGTGCTAAGGTTGTCTGAAACCTCCCATTTCGGAAGGGTGATTCATAATAGTGGAGAACTTCACACTTCGCTTGCATTTCGAAAGGTGGAAGATCTTACGTAGTGCAGCAGGAAGCATGAAGTGCACATGACTAAAGCTTTTGATTTGCTCTTTGCCCTTGGATTTTTCCCGTTGATTTTCCTGCTCATTTGTCTTCGTCACCAATATTTGCATTCGATTTCAAACTTATCCAGAGTGCCAAGCCAGACAACGGGCTTTTAACCTTCGAGACTCCTCACAGTGGCGTTGAGAGCTTCACTCAGACTGAAGTCGGCGTGGAGAGCAAACCCACATGGAAATGGAGGTTGGTGATCTCCTATGATGGCACCAATTACTCAGGTTTCCCCTCCAACCTGTGTTTAGTATATCTTATGCCCTCGGTAGGCCCCTTGTAGCAATCTAGTTGGCAGCTCAACTAAGGTAGAGACGAAATTGAGTGAGCTTTCATAGCGACGTGGTGTCGGCAACTCTTGGTGACCTCGAGGGGATGAATGGCAGGGTGGCAACTGCAGCCAAGGGCAAACGGTCTGACAGTGCAGTACTTGGTAGAGGATGCACTGGCCAAGGTGACCAGATGCACACGTGATCAGCTGCTTCTTTGCGCTGCAGGCCGCACAGATGCTGGTGTTCATGCCTGGGGTCAGGTGAGACGTCCCCCTCTCGTCACCCCCCTCCTCGTTCTCTCTCTCTCTGCCCAGTATATGTCCATGGCCAAACTGGAGCTACAGCAGCATCATGCTGAAATGAACTGGTGTTTTCTAGCCTTATGTTGGTACCAGCTTTGTATGTCAAACCTATAACCAGATTGTCATTGGCTGTATGTTTGCTGGGGGCCATTTTGCAAGGAGTCCATATACTGTGGAGGGCTGAAACCCACTCTCGCAAGGAGGGCAGGTAGTATACTCCTGAGACTATGGTATGTGGTGTCATAGGTACCATCCACAGGTAACGCTCATATGAGTTAAGTGGCCTGGTATAAAACAGTTAGTAGTTAGTACTCTAGTTTGCCCTATCTGTGCAGACCAATGGCTTTAGAATGTCTTCCATCATTTTGACCCCGGGCATGAACAATCTCATTATGTGCTGTACAGGTCATTGCATAATGTCGTCATTATCAAATTTGCGCAGGTGGCTCATTTTGTGACTCCATATTGCTTTGACCAGTTACAATCCTTGCATACATCCCTGAATGGCATTCTGCCCTATGACATTCGAGTACGAGAGGTGTCCGCAGTGCAACCAGAATTTCATGCCCGATTCTCTGCCCTTAGAAAGACATATCAATACAGGGCCTATGTTGCTCCAGTTATGGACCCCTTCCAGCGCTCTTATGCCCATCACATAAGGCATGAGATCAATGCTCATGCCATGCAGGAGGCTGCCTCTTACTTTGTTGGTGAGCACGATTTTTCAGCATTCGCCAATACTTCAAACGACCCACCACTGCGGCCTCCGATCAGAAAGATCCTTCAATTCAATGTCCTTGCAACGGTGTGTATGTGTATGGCAACTAGATCTTCCATTGGCTTAAGTTAGAAAAACAAAGTATGTTCGATGACTTTCCATCAATCATGTCTTTGTTTCTAAGAGAAGATGAAAGCAAGGCAGCACAGCAGAAGAAAAGAACCTGCTTGACTTTCAACAGAAATTTCTGTCACACTCTCAGGTGGTTGTGATTTGGTGCAGTGTTTTGCTGAAGGTGAGAAAGAGGAAAATGTCTCGGTCCCTGTTCTTAAGAATGTGTGGGTGGTCAAGTTGTACTACAATCCACATTGGGTGGTTGCACGGTATGCAGGGTCCGCAATTGCAGTTTGAAGTGGAAGGCACGGGTTTCCTGTACAAACAAGTGCGCAACATGGTAATGCCTGTGGTTAACTTGCAAGGATCACAAGATGAAATAGGTAGGGGGGGGACAGGGTCAAAGGCTTGTTGAGCTCTTGTAGTTTTTTGGTGCACAGAAATATTTATGTATATGTGAAGTAGTGCTAGAGCCCCAAGGATCTAAGAAAGTCTTAACTGATGATGGGTGCAGGTGGGTTTGTTGATAGAGATAGGAAAGGAAGTATTACCTCCAAGAGCAGTGTGCAGTCTGGTTGCTTCTCAGGACCGAAAAGAGGTGGCCAAGGTTGCTCGAACTGCCCCACCTAATGGGCTGTATCTCATGTCAGTGGTACATGATGATGCACTTCTAGTGCCATCATCAGATGCACCCATGTCAAGCTACGGCAGGTGGCAACAATCTGACACATGCTCCTTAGGTACCGCCCTTCCAACATGATGTGTTCCAATTCCTGTGGATCTTCTGCATTTCTTCCTTGTGAACTGCAAGAGGAAGAAATTGTGTGTTTCACAGACATTTTGGCATTCATTACTTCTCTGTCAATGTCAACCTTTATTGGATCTCTCCGGATTTTTAATCATCAGAAATAGCCGAGGGTATACAATTTGTGGCAGACTTGGCTGCAGCTGTGTCCAATACCCCACTATCTGCCAAAGTCCAAATCAATGAAAGCAAGTTGTAACAGCTGTTTCTGCATTTAAAAACACACTCGTCCACTAAGAACTGCTTACTACCTTCGAAGCTAAAATGTGACCACCTTCACTTCCCAAACAAAAGCAGCCAGGAAACAGTAGGCAGAAAATTGAATTGGGAATAAATATTGTGCATTGCTTGACGATACCCTGAATTGAGACCCTGAATTGAGATTAGAACCCTCATGTGGGCCAATCTTAGTTTCTGGTCAGGCTCCGATAGGCTACAGAAATGTCTCACTTGCAGCTGACTATACGGAGTTCAATGGACAGCCAAAGCAGGGACTTAAAGAGACTATAGGGGTTTGCAGGCTCCTTCTCCTGATGTCTTGCACCTCCCACCGTTTGATGTCAGGGCCCGGCATAGGCATGACTGACATGAGAAGCAGAAGATTTAGGTAGAGGGACATGTCATTGTTACTCAATTCAGCTAGGAACCTAGCAGCCTTGTGGTGTGAGAATCCCACAAGGAGCTCTGCAATCATCCAGAGATGCTAATCTGTTGTAATTTGGATGTCAAATTATGAGAGGCTTATGGACATCATTGAGCAGGAATACTCTTTAACCCTTAAGTTCCCTTTTTTGACTTTTTACCAATTTTGGGTACCCAGCTGCAGTAAATTGCCCCTAGAAACCTACCAAAAATCATCCAGAGATTCCAGCCTTATAGCAATGGGCCCAGCTCATTTATGCATGACATACCAAAAAATGAGCCAAGTCCACCGTGGAAATTGTGAGATTATAGCGTTGGCCCGGACCTCAAATATGAGGTCCCAAAGAAAAAGTGAGAAAGAAATTGGTTTGACCAAATCAAAACCTAGCTTTATCCAATTTTGCTTGCCCCAAGACCCACCATTTCCAAATCAATAGTGGAGTGGCTATGACCCCACTAAATTGCAGGTCCAACTGATTTTTTCACCTATGGTTGCTATGCATGCAATTACATGGGGGTTGAAATCTCAAAATTGACAAGAGAAAATGTGCCTCTAAATGAAGTACTTTTTTTTCTACAAAAATTTTAAAAGCCAATGGTGGATGTGTGTATGTAATGCTCACACACAACAAGGTGAAGTGCTTTTTCCAAGATTGCTAATTTTCTGCCAAAAATGGCCTTTTGGAGTGCAATCTGTTTTGGGCTTGTTTACCTGCCACGTCAGCGGTCAACAAGCCCTTTTCACGCCCCCAAAACGTAAATGAGAGATCTAAGATATTTTTTGCAGGTCCTAGCTTTTGTTTTTTGTTTTTTTGGTTAGACAAATCCCTTGTCATTAAAGCTTCAGGAGTGGGCCCCATCAGATTAGATCTGCAAAATTTAGGTCCAAATGCAAATTCAAAGTGACCCGATTCAGGTGGCTTGGGAACTTAAGGGTTAACTACTCTTTTCTTTCTCTCGCTGCAAACATAGTATGTTTCCTGTTTCTTCCTTTTCCTAATTCTTGCATGAGTAGCCTTTTCAGCGTTTGTTGGCTCCTCCCTAGGCTATAAGGGAGGCTATAAGGGAGAGACCATTCGTGCCAAAAATGAGTAAGATCCTGATATACCTCCACTAGATAATACCTACATGAAGCACATAATCCTCCCTCACTTAAATATTTGCTTGAATGTACCTTGATTGGATAAGACCGATAAGTGAATCTTACACATGTAAACTATTCATAAATGAAGACCCATAACAAGCAGCACAGGGGCTCAGAATTTTGTGTGGCCTCGTCGTAATGAGGCTGGTCAGACGATGGGGCCCGCCGTCTCATTAATATAGGAGCAAACTACCGTCATGCGGGAGTTAGAATTTTTTTGGCATATGAAATTTACAACCATCTCCATGCAGGTAGTTTTAGGATTTTCTACATGAAGGTAGTTGCAAAACCAAGCTGAAACTACCTACATGAGAGTAGCTACATACTACCTCCATGGAGGTAGTTGTAGTCAGCGCCTGCCACGTGAATCACGCTTAGGGAATGGAACCCGAGACCTACATCGCCATCGACCTACCACCATACCACAACCTCCACCGTGCCACCCAACTGTACTTTTTTTAATATCTTAGAGAAACGGGGAATAGGGATCGTTTTAATGTAGCGGGGCCTGCTGTCAAGTCATGTCCCCTCTGCACCCTGCGGCCTCATTACGACGAGGCCACACAAAATTCTGAGGCCACAAGAGGTCCTTTCGGGTTGATGGTCATGACTCATGAAAAAAATCAAGGACAATGTGGTGAGGGCACCTTCTTCTTCACATGTATGCCAAATGTGGGAGTGAGGATGCAAAGGGAGTGTTCAACGCTATGGCTGAACGAGATGTGGTGTCATGGAACCCGATGCTTGCAAGGTATGCACCAGCAAGGTCGCGGGATGGAGGCTTTGGAGACCTATGAGCAAATGATGGGGGAAGGCCGACCACATAACCTTTGTGTGCGTATGCAGTGTGTGTGCGAGCCTGGCAGCCCTGGTAAAGGGAAAAGAAACATTATTTTAATTCATTCTGGACTTTTGGCTTAAATCCGGACTAAACTTAATATATATTTGCATTAAAATTAATTGAAATATTAATAATATCATGGTGTAATGTGTGATTGAACTTTGTGAAATTTCAAGTGATGTCATACTGTTTCAAAATGTGTCATATAAGAGGTCCATTTGACATTGAAGTGCTCAATGTGAAGTAGCAGTATTGAACAATTCATTGACGGTCCACTTGGAAGTCGAATAAAGTAATATTTCATTGCAGGATCACTATAAACAAATGGGTCGCATCGAACATGGGCCAGACTCCTACTCTTCCATACTCGATACAACTTGCTAGTAATTTTATTGATTGAATCTTCATATGAAGCACAATGTTCACAGACCACGCCATTGGAATGAATCATGTTTTGGATATGACAAGGGCAGTAAAATATTAGAATAGCATGAAACATTCGGAAGAGGTACTAGGGTAGTACAATAAGGTGTGGGGTGTAACTAGAGAGAAGTGTAATAAGGTTTGGGTTTACAGTAAGGGTAAGGGTTTAGGGTTTGGATTTAGGGTACAAAAGGACAAACAAATATGATGGACTCACACTCGGTAGAATTAAGAAATGGTTGAGGAATTTGATATCCCTGTAATCATTCTATCATACCTTATCCAACAAAAGAAAATATTAAAAGAGCATGAAACATTGAGAAGAGGTAACATGGTAGTACAATAAGGTTTGGAGTGTAACTAGGGTAGAACACTAAAGTTATTGGTTTATGGTATTAATGGTTTAGGGATGATGGTAAAAGTAGGGTTTTCGGTTTGGGTTTAAGAACACTATTGGACAAACAAATATGGAAGACTCACAGTCGCTAGAACTTGGTGTGTGTTAGTAGGATAAAAAATAAAAATAAAAATGGAGAAACAAATATTATGGAAGAGTCGTTGGGCCGGAGAAGTATTTAGATTGAGGATTCGTCCTTGGAACCTGGTATTAAGATACATATGGTTATGGTATGGATACTTCATTCCCATTTGTAGGGGAAGGGTAAGGGTTTAGACGTAACAATGGCATAGGGTTTTGTTTAGGATTCCCGACGAGGGTTTAGGGTTTGGGTTGAAGGCAGAAATGGTGAGCATACATGCCGGAAGACTCTCACTCGCTACAACTTAGTGTTATTAGTAAGGTAGCACTAAGCAAAATAAAAATGAAGAACCTAATATTATGGAAGTGTAGTCATTGCATCGGACAAGTATTTAAATGAAAGACTCGTCCTTGGAACCTGGTATTAAGATACATAGAAAGCAAAGTTCAATTAAAAAAAGGTAAGTGCATGTCAATCCAAACCAAAGACGAAACCTTGCGCAATGTGAAGGGCGAAGAGATTTGAATAACCATAAATAGTTATGGTTATGGTATGGATACTTCATTCCCATTTGCAGGGGAAGGGTAAGGGTTTAGACGTATCAATGGCGTAGGGTTTTGCTTAGGGTTTTCGACGAGGGTTTAGGGCTTGGGTTGAAGGCAGAAATAGTGAGCATACATGCCGGAAGACTCGCACTCACTACAACTTAGTGTGTGTTAGTAAGGTACAAAATGGAAATTTGGATACATTGAAGAGATTTGGATAACCAAAATGGTTATGGTTATGGTATGGATAGTTCATTTGCAAAAGGAAGGGAAAGGGTTCTGGGGTATTGGGTTAAGGGTAAATATTTAGGGTTTTTTTAGTAAGGGTTTAGGGTAAGGGTTTAGGGTTTTTGTTTAAGTTACAAAATAGACAAACACTTATGAAAAACTCCAGTGTCAATCCAAAATCCTAAATTATCACAAAAAAAAAAAAAAAAAAAAACAACACACTATGAGATTTGGAAAGAAAATGACGTTATATAACGACTTTTGGGAAGCGCCTGGATCTCATGGGAGAAAATGGATCCGAAGAAAACATGAGAGAAGATCAAAAGTCAGACCACCAAATAAAAACTAAGAGAAATGAAAATTGCTTAAAATTTGAACAACGGAAAAGGACGTGTGAAATTCCCTCTTAAACCAGGGCCAAAGATGAGAAGTATGAAAATGAAATGAAATGAAAATTTGGTGCAGAAAAGTTGTAGAGCTTAGAGGGAAAATGGAAGAAAACCTCAGAGAAAAAACTTCAGGACTGACAAATTGAAAAGTATGTCAACAACGATTGAGTTAGGCTCTTCCTAGTATGAGACTTCCATGGGAGACTTGGTTATGCGAAAAGCAAGTCCAATGTTTCAGAGAATGACTAGAAATGGGCTATTTTCTTTCGTTGTTAAAAACCTCTTTGACCGAATTTCAAGACTCCAGTGGTTGTGCCCGCCATTTTTGTTATGGCTATGGCAGGGGACGAGGCAGAAACAGAGCGTCGAGCTCCACTAGGTATAGTAGCGAAGGAGCGAAGTTCTTAGAAGCTGTGAAGCTGCAAGGCGTAGTTGCAAGGCACTAAGGTACGGCGTAGCCAGTGGAACAATCGCGCGGTATTCTCACCAGGAGCCCATTGATGTCGATTTTTTTTCTTTTATTATCCTAGTTTCTGTATTGACGTGCATAGCCTCAAGTTTTAGAGCTTTTTCTTTTTGTTAGGCATGGAGAAGAGCTGCACAATGTAAGCTCTAGTATATGGCTACAGTTTTGGAGTTGCTACTGTTGATATGCTTCCCTGTGAGCAAATATAGTTCAAAAGGCAATGAACAATATTCTATTGTAGTTGTAAGTGTTGTTGGGGATTTAGGTTGAGTCTGTTCTTGTATGAAGAGGCCTAACAATGTGTTTGTGGCATGTTGGAAGGGACATGGCAGGGCAATGCTTGGTGATTGAATGGAGCATTCGGGTTTGTAAGGGCAAGGTCCATACACAACTAGTTCCCAGCCAGTAAGACAACACAAAGACTGGTATGCAATAATGTCAACACAAAGAGGTATTGCAAACACTTCACTTACAAAATCATTGTAAGCTTGGACACAAGGCTAGGGCTGTCATTGCTGGGGCCATGACCACTGTCTTCTCTTTTTTGTGTCATGTAAATTTTTTGAACACGTAGGGCAGCTGAACTGTAGCAGTTGAACTATAGCAAAACTGTCAGTACTCAGCTGAATAGCTGAATGTCAGTATTCAGCTGTTACAGTTGAACTGTAAAGAGAGGGGGCAATCAGAAGACAATCTTTGGGCACCAGACGTGGCTTTGGATACAGCCCTAGGCTGTAGATCTACTCCCATTCCAAGGATCAGAAATGTTGGATAGCTTACATGTTGAAGCCGTGACTCTTACACATCAGGCAATTACAATCTCACACTACAATAGATGAGCGTTTTTATGACTTCACATATGACTATTTTTTCAGTCTTATATGAGTTCATGACTACATCACTCTGTAGTGAAAAAAGCCCTGTCATAGCGACTAGTCTTTAGGACTGCGTTTTGCAAGTCATATCCATTGACTGCTTGCGTGGCACTTGGAGTCCTGCTGCAGAGAGGGTTGCAGTCACAACTATATGACTAATATATGACTACATTGTCTGTTGAGCGTTGCCTACATGGAGAGGCGCGGGACACGCGCGCCACTGCTCAAGCGACACGTCATACATTCGTCAGGGGATCATATGACTATATGTCTGCAAAGTGATGCCTACATGGAGAGGCGACGGATGGATACGTGCGTCACTGCGAATTTGACATGTCACGACTTCTTGCCATGATCATATGACTACATGTCTGCACAGTGATGCCTACATGGAGAGGCGCTAGCGAAACACGTGTGCTATGGCAAATTTCACACGTGGTGACTACATGACTCGCTCATATGACTACAGGGATGTCTACATAAAGAGATATTAGCGGGACACCTGTTGCACTTGAGATGTGACATGTGGCACACAGACAAAATATATGACTAGCATATATGACTACGGATCTTTACACGTGGTGAAAATATGGATAAAGAATGTCGTGTCATATACTGCCACGTGTTCTGGTTTGAGCAAGAGTGATGCCACGTGTCATCAAGATTGTTTTCCGAAATAGTTTATATTTTTAATGTTCATATTTTAATTTTTAGTTTTCATTTAATATTTAAAAGAACAGAGAGATTGCAGCCTTGGATTTTTTTTTTAATGGTATTATTTTTAATATTATTATTTAAAATGAAAGTAAATTAAATGATTTAAAATCTTCATTACATGGTGAAATTCCAACATGAAAACAGAATGGATCCCTCCTGCATACTATCAACCACAAGGAGAATGAAAATAGTCAACTACAGGGCAATACAAGCCCTATAAATCACATTACAAAAATCCAAATGAGACCAATATCCCAATGGACACCTCAAAAGCCACAAGGTCAAAAAATCCATGCCTCAAAAGGCCCAGCCAAGAACAAGCAAGCCCACACATGGGCTGATTTGTTGTAGCTAGTATGTTCTAGTGCTATTAGAATCAATAAGTCTGTCAAACAGTGCAATACTGACTATCCCTTCCGCAGCTCCATAAGTTTCAGTAACTTTAGACTCCAAAGTGTTGTCTGGCCAACCACCTGCCCCAACTCGGTCTGTTTCCTAACACCATTCACATATGGTAGAGGGGTGTTACTGACACATGCCTCTTTGATGTACACACACGCATAATCAAGGGGCACAGCAGGGTACCCGTAACCCACCACGGCACCTTGAAGAGCAACAATCAGCCCTACTCCACATTTCTTGCGTTTGGAGTTCACATCCAACAGCCGAACCTCGTCACCCACCCTGAACTGTGATCCCAACTCCACACAAAAAAGAACACGATGTGAAAACCCATGACATACACACGACTAGGACACTCAACATTTGCGAGTTAAAGAGAGCCCCAAGGTTGGAAAAAATATAACAGACAAGACAACGGCCTGGACTTACTCCATTTGCAGTCTCCAGTGGTGGTGAGACCTCTTTTGGGGGGCTACTCGCCGGGTCGACACTCTTGCCCCTCGTCTGTACCGGCTTGTCGACAATATCACCTTTGTTTGTCACAAGTTCCTGTGTCATAGACCAGAGATCAACCAGGAAAGCAATGAGCAAAAAAGAATAGTGAATAGAAACAAAATCCAAGTATGAATCAAACAAAAAAAGCCAACATGAAAAGCTGCAAAGAAAACCTAGCATTAATCAAGCAACCGAGGAGAAGCATCCAGGAAAGCAATGCAATGAATGAACCCACAAAAATGTAGCCTCTGGAGCACTGTCAAAATGTTTGTACCTTCACAGTAGCAGTGTTGTATGGTTGTTGTCCGAAAACAGGCTGAGACTCCAAAAACTTGGGAATACTGGCAGCTTTCGATGCCTTCCACAAGAAAGGCCACAACACCTCTGTTAGATACTCATCAGTTGGTGAATCTGGTTGCACCTTCCATGGCTCTGGAAAAATCCCACTGAAGGGAGGATTGTTTGCCGCCTTTCTTGGTGTGTCGTCAACAAGAACAGTGTCCTCATAAGTCCATTCTGGCCAGTCTGCCCACACTGTAGACAAGTTCTTGAAATATAATGGCTTTGAATCAGACCCCTTACGGCATGGGAGGACTGGATCCTCGTCACAGTGAAGGGCATCCCACTGGAAAACCAGGTTAGTGTGGGCTGCAAAAATATAGTCCACCATTGGGAAGAAGTTGCGAGCTTGGCAACAAGACCACACCGCCACCTCAAAGTGTTCAAAACACTTTTGCAAAAAGTCATAACAGCGTGGTCTCAAAACTACCATCTTCTTGCCACACATCTTCCCCACAAAACCTTTGGGAAGGGATGCAGGCCCATTAGCAGAATGAAAAGATTCACATAACAGACCATTTAAGTCCAGAATTAGTAAATGCTTCCTCGTTGGTCCAGGAAGTAAACTGACATTTGGCTTCAACATGTGAGCAGGAGAAATTAAAGCAACCTGCTTGTTTGTTTTGTCCCCGTCTCTTCCTCCCCATCTAAACTCCCACATACCTGCATACCAGAATCCGGTGTGCCCGGCGGCTCTGTCACCATTGCCCCCTGGACTGCTACTGCCTTTGTACGTGGCAAGGGCTGAATTTCCACGTGTACCTCACAGCTGGCCTTCCCTGTATCCTGCTGCTGCTCGGTCAAATTCAAAAGATCATCAGTGACAGGAAGACATAAGGGCTTAGAGTGAGCACCAGTTACCGTCTGAAATTGGGATTCCAAACATTTTGATACTGTCACAGCAGACGTATCCATCGTAGATGTCACTGGTCCTGCGCCTGGTAGATTAATCCCCAATCTGGTCACAATGGCTTTCTGGTACTCAATCATACTCTGCATCTGTAATTTTAATTCTGCCATGTCACGTCCTTGTGATTCCACCAGTTTGTCCAAGCCATCCATCCTGCCAACTACTGTAGAATATGCGAGACTTCCCTCCTGCCAATCCATGAAAACTTGCCCAAGTATGAATCAAACCAAAAAAACCTAGCATGAACAACCATTGGAAAGAAAACCCAGGCCAAAAGCCGTGAAAAAAACCCTAGCAACCTATGATGCAGCAACCACTCTAGCAAACGTGGAAAACACACTTACCCGCCTGTCACTCCCAGCTGACAACCGTGACACTGAACCCTCTTGAATTTCATATAATGTAGGAGGGCACCCTGATAGTGTTTCCTACAAATTAATCCATGCCACAAACAAACCCATGCCACAAGTCAGTAAGCAATGTGAGGGCTGACTATATACACATAGCAATTCAATGAGGAACAAAATACAGAGTCGTGATGATGCCACTTACCAAGCGTGCTTCCACCATTGCCTTCCCACCACGGCCAGTCTTGGTAGGATTCAGAATTGCACCATTTGCCTTCTTCATGTTGCCCGACACTTTGTGGAACACCTCTGTCTGCCAGTAACTTACAAGCTTGTTCCATACCTCGTCAGATACAGTAATGGGTTTCCCCTTACCACCCAACCACGCAGTGTGTGCTTCATAACGCTGGCTCTTCATTATTCTGCCAATTGTTTGTTTTAGGTGGAAGTCTTTTAACTCGTGCGGCGTATATGAAAATAGCTTAGCCAGGTGATCTCTGATTTCGTATACAACTTCATCAGGTTGGTTGTTGATGGCAAGGGAACAATCTAGCTTGCGATAAGCCTGTCCTTTAAGGGCAGCGTGCCATACATTCCGGGTCTGACCATACGGGGCTCCTTTGAGGTTCGTCAAAATCACCGTGGGAGGAAGACCTGCAGCTATTCTCTCTTCCTTGACCTTGGCAGCTTCAATTTTGGCTGAGCTATTAGCCCTCCTTAAAGCATTGGTTCTATCATTCTTTGAAACGGCACCCTCCCCTCCTTCAGAGACCTCCGTGCGCTCAGGAGAATTCAAAGCAGGATCCTGCCAAGTAGGGACTGGTGGCCATGGTTGTTGGCCAGAAGGCCGAGGACCATACTGTCCATACTGTCCATAAGCAGGAGGATATTCCGGTGGCCTGCCACCCCCATAGCTATTAGGGGGTGGCAAATATGGTGGAGGAGGATACTGGCCATACTGCCCATATGGAGGAGCACCATATTGACCCTGACCATACTGAGTGCCAGACTGTGGGTACTGAGGCATACCATAATAAGGTGGGGGTACTGGTGGCACAGAACCCACAACGTTGGGAGAGTTAGGGCCACCTCCTGCGTTCTTGTGGGCGCCATCTCCATTGCTAGCAGCAGGGATCGTGGATCCAGTGCGCTTGTGCTTGCCCTGAAAAGAAATTCCCCCAGTACAATGTGGGTGATTACACATACATATAGGCAGCAAGCAGCAAATCCTTGAATTCAGGCAAAACAAACTGAAGCACATATCATTTGTAAGGACAAGATTACCCAAAACTCAGTATGATCTTGGGCAGTAAATCTCCCAAATTTGATTGGCCCCAATGATGTCCTCCCAGTCCAGATTGCTGAATCTGCTGTCAGTAGTACATTTTTGAGCCCTCTTAGGTATGGGGTGTTCCTGAAATCCATAGCAAGAATTCAAATGGACAAACCTGATGGGTCCATGAGAAGTATCCCTCCATGGGTGCATAAGTAACCCAAGTATCTCTATAAGTAGCCATTGTAGCTTAGTACCAGGACGTTGGTTTCATGGGGCAAAGAATTTGAACACACCTGAAGTCTACATTGGCCTGACATCATGCCTTTGGCACTTCAACTTGTCTAGTGGAAATCATTTGTGATTGTGCCTTGGCTGACCCCTGCATTGTCCAACTTCCCTGTCTTGACAGACATACCCTATCTCTTCGTGATTTTACCAAAAACATACATAATTAGAATCATGGTCATTGTGAAGAACTATAACTCACAGACGGAGAAGGTGTTCGTAGTGTAGATGATGGGCGTTTTTGTCCTGCGACATGAGCATGGGCATGTTCTCCTCGGCTTGCCGTGGCATCCGCCGACGACGCACTCGCCTCGCACTGGCGTGGGAGGAGTGGATCGTCCTCATCGTCCTCAGAAGAGCCCTCATGCAGAATCGTAGTCTTCATCGTCTTCAGTCTGGCACTTTGCCTTGCAGGACCTTGATCCCTACCTTTTTCCTTCGGAGCGCGTGGCTTGCGAGGGCGATTCGCTCCCGCAAGCCTGCACAAACACCTCCATGACCTCCCTCTCAAACAATCACAAACAAATGTAAGCATACATACCCTAATACTCTTAAGCCTACGCTGAACCACAGCCGCACCCTACCAGGACGTAATGCCTGCCCACGAATGACGGCGGACATCTCCCGCCTAATGACACACCCTCCTCAAACCTAATCGTCACTCACTGCATGTTGTTTGCCTCTCTGTTTGTACAAGTCGCAGCTACTCGCCCCCATTTGTGCTATGAAGCTTATGATCGCTGTAGGAAGGTTAGAGGATAAGGCAAATCGCAAGTTTAGTGGGTGGTATCCAAAGTCAGGAACTAAACTCACCCATCTATCGACTGCTTGAACGTTGCTTCCACCTCCTTTATGGCAGCAATCCGGTGCTCTCGGAACTTCTCAGTGTGAGGGACTGTCACTTCGAAGACCTTCCGCTTCACCATGGACACTCAGAAACGATACTTATAGTATACTATAGATATAGAAATAGCACATTGGCAGCTGGTGCAAAACTAGAGACAATGCACTGTGCGTAGCATGCAAAGAGGGAAGGGGTGACGTTCAAAGCATGTACAGTGCAGGTGGCGAACGGATGCGTAGGCGTAGAATAGATGACCGTCTATGGCGAATGGAAGAAGCTTATGCCACAAAGAATGGGCATACAAAAATGCTATGCAACTGCGATGAGTGTCATGGAGGAAAAGTACTCTTGTTGGAAACAGTGAGGAATCATTACATGATACACGGGAGGGATCCTCTTCTCCAACGCTGTTCTCTTCCGGTAAGATCGTCACTTTCCCTTCAGCACTTTAGTTTGAATTTTGAATGCAACGATCCTCTTCTCCACATGTCGACATTTCGTTGGGTGATTGTAGTCAAGAAGTCATAAGATACAGACGTGAGTATGACTACACCACTTCCGTTATCACTTTAATTAATGCACATGTCGTGTTTTCATTGGTCATGTGTAGTCATGTAGTCATATATGACTAAGTAAGTGACTGCAACTATGACTTCAATGGTTACAAATGTCGTGTTTTGATTGGGTGTATATTCATAAGATACATACGTAAATATGACTACATCACTGCAACGTCACCGTGCCCTATGTCATAATATGAACAAGTGTCACATCGTTGTTGGTCCACTCACAAGATGACTATTGGGATGCAGGGATGTGAATATTCAGATGATGAAGACGAAGGCCCTGCGGCACAGCGGGAGCCCAATGTCACAGAGAACGCAGATGAGAGTGGTGGATTGGAGGTAGAAATGCAGCGTGCATTGCAGGAAGCGTTTCTCTTTGCAGATGCAAACAGAGAGGACCCCATTCATGGTGGAACCGATCACACATTTGCCGATCATGACGATGATCTCGACGATTCGGGAGACAATGAATTTGATGAGAATGCTCACCTGCACGTTGATCCCGAGTATGATAAACTCTTCCGAGCGTCGCAATGTCCACTTTTTGAAGGGTGCTCCATCAGCCGGCTGCAAGCAACTTTGACGTTGCTGAACGCATGCACGACCCACAAGTGCACCAATGCATTTGTGGATGAGCTTCTGGGATTGTTGCGTAAGAGTTTTTTGCCTAAAGAGAATTCATTGCCGAAAACTCACTATGAAGCAAAAACCATGATTGCCAAGATGGGATTGCAGTACACGATGATTCATGCTTGTGAGCGTGGTTGTGTACTCTTCCGTGGGGAGTATGAAATGTAGACATTTGCCCAGTGTGCCGCAGTTCCCGTTACATTCCAGGTCGTGGAAGTGTGCCCAAGAAAGTATTGCGACACTTCCCTGTCATTCCAAGGTTGAAAGGTATGTACCGATGTTAATCGATCGCTAACCTTATGACATGGCACGACAGACATAAGAGCCAGGATGGGTTGGTTCGACATCTAGCTGATAGCAAAGCATGGAGACACATTGACACCACATTTGCGGATTTTGCTGCAGAGCCACGATCTCTGCGATTTGGATTGGCCTTAGACGCTGTAAATCCCTACGGAGCTCAATCCACAAGTTGGAGCACATGGCCCGTTCTCTTGGTCAATTACAATCTGCCTCCGTGGTTAATGACCAAAAAGTTCTTTGTCATGTTAGCGCTACTGATTCCTGATAAGGAGTCTGTTACCTCGGACAACGTAGATGTTTACCTGATGCCCCTAGTGGAAGAGCTATTGGAACTATGGAGAGGGATTGCAGCTCATGATGTTTCCCGTCCTCGTGGTCAACGCGAATTCACACTGAGGGTAGTGTTGATGTGGTCAATCCATGACTACCCTGCATATGGCTTGCTCTCAGGTCAAGTGACGAAAGATTATGCTGGTTGTCCAGCTTGTGGACCCGGGGTGACTTCACAGTAGTTACACACATGTGGAAAAATTGTTTTCCTAGGCCACCGAAGATTTTTGGCCCGCAATCATCCATATAGAAGGTCAAGAATGTTCAATGGCGCTACTGAGCATGGAACTCCTCCAAAAACGCAGACTGGAACACAAATCAAGGACCTTGCAACAGCTCGCACTGCATGGGTGGAAAACGGAGGGACGCCAGATAGCAGGACAGACCCAGCAAAAACTCATGGAGTTAAGCGATTGTCAATTTTATATGTCTTATCTTATTGGGAAGTAATTCCTTCATGGCCTTTAAATTGGTTGTGTACATTTTTGCGTTTTCTGTTTAAATTGTGATGAGTAAATGCTCAATTGCTTATGTGTTCATTTTGTAGGGTCTCCTCATCCGCCACATGTTTGACGCAATGCATTGCGAGAAGAACTTGACTGAAAATATTATTAAAATTATCTTTGGTGAGAAAGACACATTGAAAGTTCGCCGTGATTTGGAGCTACTTGGGATGCGCCCGGAATTGTGGCTACAACGTGATCCTGACAGAGCAGATACGTTAATTATGTCTCATGCCCCTTATGTCCTCACTGAGGCTGAGTTACAAGTCTTTCTGGAGATTGTGCAGAACTTGAAAGTGCCAAAAGGCTACGCATCAGCTTTCAAAAAACATGTGGTGAAGAAGAAGTTGTCAGGCATGAAATCACATGACTATCATGTGCTCATGCAGCAAATTATACCGCTTGCTATCTGTGGGCTCATGTCAAGTGGTCCTCAAAGGGCCATTTTGCGAGTATGTCGTGTATTTAAGAAGTTGTGTGCAAAAGTGGTGAATCCTGTAGAGTATGAGGAATTGAGAACTGAAGCAGTTCTCACTCTGTGTCTCATAGAGAAGGAGTTCCCACCATCATTTTTTGATGTGATGACACATCTGGTTGTTCACCTAGTGGATGAGTTGTACTTATGCGGGCCCGTAGCATCTCGTTGGATGTACCCCATGGAGCGGGCAATGAAAGATATAAAGGGCTACGTAAGAAACATGGCAAGGCCCGAGGGGAGCATGGCAGAAGGATACCAATTTGAAGAAGCATTGGGTTTTTGCATAGAGTATATGGCAGGATTTGATGGAAGTGTACGAAGGGTGTAGGATGCAGATGAGGCATAATCTGTGGAACGTGAAGTTGTGGAAGGAAGTTCTAAAGCCCGAAAATTGAATGACCTGTGTGATATTCAGAGTACATCATTCAGAACCATCCTCGTCTATCAGTCATGTTGGGGTAAGAAATCTACTTCATTGACATTCAGATTTCCAAGTTTTAGTCATTTATCATTAGTTGGCATATGGCGTCTTTTCAAATCTTCCACGCCACCTCTGTCAATCTCCTGGCTGACCCTCGGATTGTGACAGGATATATGAAGCAGAGTCCACACGGATAGAAGCCAGACGACGCTTGTTTCGTGAGGAGCAAGGGCTGGAAGACATGAGCAATCCCACGGCAATTCAGTACCCTCCTGATTTGCATCCTTGTCCTCCATTTGCTGTTTGGCTCCCTCAAGGTGTACGGGATCATCTCTCAATTCAATCAGATGGACTTGATCCTACAACATGTGAGGAATTACTGGATCTTTCAAGGCCTCCATCATTTACTGCCCTGTCATTCAAGAGTATGACAGCGTATGGTAACCATTACAGGGTTACATCCCCCGGCATGAACACAACAAGTATGGTGTCTTTTGATTGTGGAGTCTCATCTGTTTTCCAGCACCAGCCCATTACCAACAATTCAGGCAATGACATGGAGGAACCTACAAGATATGTGGGTCTTATAAGGGAGATTTTGCAAATTGACTATGGCCAAATACAACCTATAGCGTTTTTGTGTTCGTGGGTACAGGCGAGTCGCGTGGGTCGTCAACCTATGTCAATGAAGCAGGATGATGCTGGCTTCACACTTGTCAATTTTAACCGTATGCTTCCACCTTCTGAGCAACCTTTTGTGTTTCCTGGCCAGGTTGATCAAGTGTTTTTTTCTGATTGTGTGAAGGAGCCAGGGTGGAAAGTCGTCCTGGAGAAGAGCCCCCGAGCATGTAGAGTGGTCTGCGACATATCAATTGATAATGATGATGTGGCGGAAGTGGAAGGATTGTTAGCCCCACAAAGACTAGAGGAGACTGTGGTTACTGATGGCCCAACATGCAGCCGAGCGGTACCGGTTACTCCAGAGCAGGTGGCCTCCTTGTACCTCCGAGCACCCCGTATACGTGGTGATGATGTTCAGCCAACCCTTGGAGAAGATGAAGTCTGTGATGAAGACAGTGATACATGTAGTGAGCCAGACATAGATGAGGATGATGAAGATTAGATATGCGCGATTGGTGCACTCCAGTTATAGACCATGCATGATAGTTTAAGGTGGTAACACTCCCTTCGCATTCCCATTAAGATATCATGCTTGGACACTGGATTTTATGATCAATTATGGAGTGCTTTCCTTTCAGGACCCTTTATTCATTTGTTGTTGCAATTGGCTTTGGACCAACCCGTGCTGGTACCATTGCCATGGGTTTTGCCTGCAATGTTTTCTTGCCATGGATTCGGCACACGCCACGAAAGGCCATCCAGACCATCCTCTGGAAATGCTCCAATGTTGTTTCAAACATCTCCACATTGCAATGGATACAACACTGACATTAGATGAGTGAAAGTGAGACTAGACCTCCAGCCAGCCAGTTTTCCCACATCAAATTGAAGGGGATCTGTAGATTATAGATAACGGTTGTTGCCTTCTCAATGTCTTTTCCAATGACCTCTGCAATGAACTGGGGTATAAGATCCTTCAAATCACAAGTTTGAGCATCACGCACAAGCCACTTACGGGGATAGAGTTTCCAATGCGAACCATTGGTCTTTTATTGATAGCATTGTTGTAAAATACATGGACCAACATGGTCAATTTCGGGAATGACATATAGTATGCTTTCATGTACTATGTAAGCATGCAACTATGTACCAGTGACGTGGCTTGTTCGCCACTTAACCTGTTTGCCCATTCAGCCAGCTCCACATTGTCATGGATTTTGCATGCTGGATTGTGAGGCCATCCACACCGTCCTCTGGAAATGCTATCATGGGGTTTCAGCTATGTCCACATTTCCTTGGATTATGCCTGCACGAAGCAAGGCCAACTGCATTCAGCACCCTCCACTTTATTATAGTATTGCAGCAACATTCAAAGCACTTCAATTTGTATCCATCGAAAACATCTAGGCTGGAAAAAGACATTGTTGCAGCAGAACTTAGGAAAGTACTTCTCCCCTTCCACTACACACGTGAAATGAAAGAAGCCAACCAACAGCATACCAGCCAAGAAAATATGAAACCAGCCAAGAAAAGAGCCAATATATGCAGTGAAGGTCGACACTAAATGAAACTTATCCAACACTTACATTAGAGGAGGGAAGCTAAGTCATACCTCCATAAGCTTGCCCACATCAAATTTGGGAGCTTTCAGAATTTCTCCTTTCCGGTTGAATGAACTTGGCTACAAGATCTTTCAAATCGCAAGTTTGAGCTTCACACACAATGAACTTGCAGGGATTGAGCTTCCAATGCGAACCAGGAGTCTTATATTGATAGCATTGTTGTAAAACACATGGACCAACAATGACAGTCTCTGGAATGACATATAGTACAGCATGCCGCTTCCAGTTGACCATCTACCCATGTAGGTTTCTTGTACCTATCCTTCCACAGGGAATCATAGGTAATGTGGAGCTTGAAATCCAGCCCTCTTGGATGAATGTGGACCCACACTCTATCCCTGCTCCTTCAGCTATCCATGCCTCTGACAGCCTACAATTCTACCAGCAAACACCCCAACCATACTGGTGTGGAGTTCTTCCCCAAAACACCCCAACCCTACTTATCACAATCTGAAATGCATCTGCTTCTCTCTGTAGTCCAACAGGCATTCGCCTTTTTGTGGAAAGTGTTCACCCCAAAGCTTCTCCTCACCTCTATTATATGTTTTTGGATACTTCCCTGCTGCCACACTGGCAGTAACTTGCCAAAGTCACTCCAAACCACCACAGATGTACCCAACGACCTAACTTACAGAATTCAATATGCATCTTGCAGCCGAGTCTGATGAGAGGGCAACACAGGCTGAAATAGGTTGCCGAGGAGGAGGGTGATGGAGGGTGCCAAAACTTGGGACTTCGGGGGTGATGGGGAGTGCCTGGCAGCCAGCCTAGATATAGGGGATAATTTTGCTGTCATTGTTGAGCCTGGTAATGCTGAAGGGGTGGAGTTCTACTTGCTCATGTGTGACCTCCCATGTCACTCTGTCAGTGAAAACTCTCTGGATGAATGGGGTCAAGAAAGGCTTGCAGGTGAAGTCGTTGTTCGGGGCATACACTATCAACAAAATCCTGCTCGTAATGCTGGAAAACAGTCATATATCTTGTTGTCCGACAAGCCGCCTGCTTACATTTATTCGCATTTGGTTCGGGCCTCAAAGTTCCCTATGTTGCCTTCAAGATCAAGGAAGAGCAAGAGACCGGTATACACTTTGGGGGAGGATGCCTTGGAGCTCATACTGACATCAGTCATGCAAGATATTCCTGATTAGTCATAGTTGATTGTCGTTTGTCATTTGACTCCTAGGTATTTTCTTTGTGCTTCATTAACTATCCTCTTGGATTGCCTTCCGTTATTTGATTCTCTTATTCTCCCTTCATGAATTAGAAGCATCTTCAAGAACAGGCTACCCTCAGCCGTTCTTGCCCCGTATCTTTGGCATTGATGTTATACTTGGTTAGGTGGCCAACTCAAGCTGGGTCAGTCCATAACGTGCCCTAAAAACTGCTTGCCCTAATTTGAATTGACCGGGCTTTTTGGGATGTTCGCGCGTCTGCCACCACCTCACTCCTAGTCCGCCATCGCCAAGTCCTTGCTCCTTGCATAGATGACGATTCAAGCTTCTTACTCCTAACGTCTGGCCAACATTGCTATCGCTACCACTTTGACTCTAAGCACTGCAGTTGTTCCCTGAGATCGCTGAAGCTTTAGAAAGTGTAGCTAGCATCACGTTTTGGTGAGCTTAATATTTTTGGAGATGTGGGTTCTGAAATATCCTCGCGAGTAATCTACAGACCTGTTTTCGAGTGGGAGCCTCTTCCGTGCACCTAGGGGGGTGGTGGCTCTTAGGTGAGGAAACCACTACTGAGCAACACCTCTTGATTTTAGAGATTTGCGCTCAAGTTTATTTGAGAGTTTGTTTTAATGTGAAAACAGTTTAGGCATGCCATGTAGGAGGCTTCATCAGGAATGTGTGCTTTAGTTGTTATTTTGTTTGATGAGATCTTTTGGTAATGTAGTGGTTGTACATCGATTCTCATTCCTACTTGGTGTGTTTGTGTGTAGGCCCTACAATATACATAATGACTAGCCGTTGAGTTTGCATCTTCCTTATGGTGTTGTCTCAGTATCTTGCTTTATGCAAATCTATGGCTAACAAAAAGAACAAACAGAGAGATGGGCAGAGAACACGAGAGATTATTGAGGCCGAGTTAGCAGACAGAGCAAGGAAAGATAGACAGGCGAGGTTGAAAAGGGAGTCTAGAGCTAGGATGAAGCTCAAGCTAGAGGAGGCAAGAGCTAGGGTACCAAAGGATGTGCCAACTAATTGTCCAGTAAACTTGGACAAGGCATCCTTTGACATGGCAAGGAAAATTGCTCCTTTGCTACATGATCTAACTTCTCATTATGGTGAAGAATGTCAAAGAATGGCTTATGAGAAACTACTGAGACAACCCATATTGAAGGGACAGATGCCTACAGTAATGAGTGCTAAACAGAATAAGCATATGCAAGAGCTACTAACATCTCTGAGACTGGGTGTTAATGATGTCAAAGGTAGTCACTCCCGAGACAAGCTGGCTGCCAAGAATGTTGTGTGTAGTATGGCCGTGTCAGAGCACACATCAAGCTTCCAGGCTAGAGCCGATCTTCTTGGCATCCATAGGAAAAATCTTTCCAAGGGTTTTGAGAGAAGAAAGTTGTTGGAGGAAGGAAGTGGGATGAGTTGGGCATTGGGAGATAGACCAAAGCGATGTGATGTCTTGAGTGCAGACGTCCGTGATATTGTTACTTTATGGTGGACTGAGGAGACACGCGTGAGCCCTAATAAAAAGGATGTTGTACACAAGCGCATTGTTGTGAAGCAATATGAGATTCACGCAACTCATCACCTCATGGAAACACATGTTATGTGCATTCTTTCAGTTTTAAAGTTGGTTTGTATTGATGTTTGTTTCATGAAATGTGGGCTGCCCAATGTGAATGATGTGAATTAGTATCGTGTCTAGGTTATGAAGGACCTGTTGTCATTGACATAGATCCCTGCTTTGGTTCATGGCGTCATTTCATTCTTCATGCTTAGAAGTCTGTTTTCCAGATATTGGTCTCCTTCTCAACCACATGTGTTGTTGAATCATCACGAGCTGTCATTGTGCATGCTTCTGATCAACAATGCAAGTGTTGGTTTATGACTACTTTCATTCTTTGTGCTTGGTCTCTTTCTCAACCACAATTGATATTGAATCATGACGAACTATCATGCAACATGCTTCTTGGTCCAGCTCTTTGACGATACATGATAGCATGCCATTCTTAATCACAATGTTTCATGTCTGAGGATTGACATTCTTGGCTCATGATGAGCTATCATGTTGTCTGGCTTCTGCTCCATTTATCATGATTGTATCATTCTACATGAAAGCCAGTGCTTGATTGTAATGTCTTCTGTCATTGGAAACAAAGCCCTGTTGAAACAATCCAGCTTTATGATTATACATGATAATGTCATTTTTAATCACATGGTTTCATTTCTCACCTGACTAACATCCTTGGTTCATGATGAGCTATTATGGTGTCTGGCTTCTGCACCAATATTTGTCATGATTGTGTCATTCTACATGAAAGACAGTGTTCGTTAAAATGTTTTATTATTTATGTCATTGGAAACAAAGCCTTGCTGTAAACTCATGGTGTTGTCATTGTGCATGACTGTAGGTGGATTTCTTCACACGCTTTAAGACGTGCTTTCCTGTAGTAACGGTGGGATTGCGAGCCTTTGAGGGGTTGAAGCCTTTTTTTGTGAAGAAATGAAGGGACAGAAATACTTGCTGCTGCAAATACCACACAAAGCTTAATGTTTTGAGGGAAGGGTGGAACAATATGAGAGGGGGCGTTGAGACGAGCCTGCATGGGTCTCAATGCTCTTGCACGTGTACAACAGTCTGCAGCCATAATGGTGATCACAGTTCTGGAACTGGTAAGTGTATGGCTTCCCTCACAAAATGTAATCAAATCACGATGTTTTGGGAGCTCATACTTTGTCCAAAAGATGATCTTGCCGAGTGGCACAACCGCAAGTGTCTCTATGGTGAGTGTTCAAATTGTGGCATTGAAACCCTTCCTCTTTGCCCCAGTGAAACATCAAGAGGCTCTGATGACAAACTTGTCCAATGGAGATGCTATGGAAAAGTTCATGCAGGGCGGACTAAGAAAGGTGAGCCTAAAACTGTGACGCGACTTCAGTACAAGGAAACACCAGCTGCTGAATTCATCAAGTACCTGAAACAAAAATTGGTGAAGTTTGTGCTTCACAACTTTACCGCAAGATGGCAGGACAAACAATTCAAAACCTCATTGGCAGAGCTACAGGAAGATACCATCTTCTCGGTCATAGACTTTGCTGAGAACTACTCATTCCAAAAGCAGAATGAGATACAAGAAATGCATCGGTACTCATTCCAATGCACAATTCTTGTCCATATTACGTATAGATTGAATCCAGATTTCAAAGGAGAGCCTGAACAAACTCGGATTTTGAAAGAGTATCACTATTACTTATCTGATGATCGGAAGCACGACACTCTCTTTGTGCAATACTGCCTTCAAGTTAAATGACGATATCTGCGTGAGTTTGGTTTTACACCTACACATCATATTGTGTGGTCTGATGGGTGTGCGGCTCAATTCAAAGGAGCTAGATCATGGTACCATGTTGCAAGGTACCCAAACTTGACCACTTCTCCTGATCTTCGACGGGGTTGCTCGATGGCTTGGATTTTTTTTGGATTAGGCCATGGCAAGGGTGAACATGATGGGGCAGGGGTTGTGCTGAAAAGAGAACTTCGCAAAGAGTAATTGCGTCCAGATGGGGTGAAAATGCAAAATGCCTCTGATGCTGCCAAGTTCTTAAGGGAGTCATTGGGGCGTGCGCATGGTGCTTACCCATCAGCCAGGAAAGAGGTTGCACGGTGCTTTTGGGAGATTGATCCAAGTGACATTGACAGGACCAAAAAATGGGACTGTAAAATAGTTGGTGGCTCCTGAAAGATACATTCCATTTGCTCGGTGGCAACCTATCATTTGTCAATCCGTAATCATCAGGTCAGTGCACTGACAGTCAGGATGTCAGTGGGGGTGTACTGTCATTCTATACATCTTTACTCCGACACACTGGCGAAACCTCTCACCCTCAAAATTTACGCCTGATTTGTTCTTGGTCCAATGTTGTACGATGTATATTGTCTTCTTGCGTTGAATCTGATTTATCTGGCAAGTTTTTTGTAGTCATTTCGATAATGGCTGTAGTATTCTGTTTATAAATCTGATATATAACTTCCATGGGCTCACAAAATTTAAAGTTGCTAGAGTGATTGAATATCTCCTACTCCCCTTCATCTAGGTTTGCAATCAGTTTGTCAGTCCGTTCACAGAATCGTGTCATTTGTCAGCTTGATAATGTGAAAATTCTTCGGGACAAATGAGTCTGGTTGAGCAAATGACTCAAAATGACACCTTCAACCCGCGTTACACGTTTGAATTGCATACAGCTGCATTCCTGATCTATGCCCTTACCTTTATATTCATTCAATCATCTGTAAAATCCTCACAAAAAAAAGTACTAGTGACAGTTTTGAGGAAAGTCATGTGATTTTCGATCGGGACAGTCATTTTGGGGTGACCCTAATGTGCTTGGACCCTGCGTCTTCTTTGGGAGTTCACGTGCTAGTGTGCACCTGGCGCGTGCGCGTACGATCTTTGCAGACAGTGGATGGGAACAGAGGAGCAGAGAGACAGAAGAGAAACCCAGATGAAGTGGAGAGGCTCATAACTGCGCTACCGAGGGGGTTGTCTTGTAGTGTGGGCTAACGCGGAAGCTGCATGCTTCCGTTCACGTACTATAATCGTGTAGCCTCGGGACGAAGTCGTAGTGCGGCTTTGGCGTGTTCCCGTTCCTCAGGCCAGCATTCCAAGGCGGACCCAATTGTAGTGATTGGGGCGCACGGTTGGTTCAAGGTTATCTTCCTATTCAAAAAAAGGTTCAAGGTGAACCCTTGCTCAAGGTGATGCCAAAAGCGACATCATGAGCGGTCGCAAGCAATGTTGTTGCAGTAAGGCGATTCGATCCTCGGGGAGGATCGTTCCTTGGTCTTGAAGTGGGCCAAGAAGAGTGCACTGGGTGGAGCTTGAGAGGCTCCACCCTTGGCCGGGACTTGGAGGAAGTTGGCCGAATTAGCTAGTGGAGAGTAGAGTCAAATGTGGGGTTTGGTTCTTTGCCATGGGACGCCATGGTACGGAAACAAACTCCTTGATGTGGGACGCCACAACTTGGATGTTCGTTTCTACAAAATAGACAAGTCGATGAGGACATCGACTCCATGTTGGTAGCCTGGGTGTGTGTCGCAGCCCTTTGCCTGGAGGGCAGGGGGTCGGGACACGAGAGGGGCTGCCCCGTGTTGGGGGCAGTGGCAACAATAGATGCGGGGGCTGAAGCATCCTTGAGTGCCCAAGGCACTTAAGGAGGCGGAGGCGCACACTAGGTGGAGCCCCGCACATCGGGTTGTGGTCGGGGTGGTTCCACGAGGGGTGGTGGTAGCTTAGTGAGACTTAGTGGGGGTGGCATAGGACTCACCATGGGGGCGGAGACCTTGTGGTGGGAGTCGTGGGGAGTCTTGGGACTCATTACGGTCCAATGGGACTGTGGTGGGTAGGCCAAGACTCACCACGACTCATCCCCGGGAGTCGAGGGTTTTCGTGGTGGTTCACAATAAAAGGATGGTGTTGTTTGTGAAACCCCCACGGACAGTCACAGAAGTATATATAGGGAGTAGTAACCCCGAGAAGGGTGCAAGCCCATTGGTGACCAAAAACTAGTGAGTAAGCGTACGAGCCGGAAAACGACCAAGATGTGGGGAGCTGTTCCGGACTGCCATCGATCAAAGGGAATTTCGACTTGGCCCAAATTGAGAGAGGGTCTCGTGGAGGAGTAAAGGAGGACCGTTATGTCCCGGTGAGCAGCCGAAGCTCCGAGTTGGCCCGGGCGGCCAGTTTGGGAGTTAGGCACGCGCATCGAAGCGAGTAACTATGACTTGAAGGGGAGCCTATTGAAGTGAGGTGCGCGACATTGATCCTCGTGTTTGGATCCCACAACAAAAAGAACTTGATTACCTTGGTATGTACTTATCTCACTGTTTGTTGTTTATGGAGAATTTGATATTGAAAGTGTTTTCCACTTGCACTTTTACTTTATCATTTTTTCTACAAATGTTCCACATTTCAGTTGACATTTGTCATATGAAAAATTGTTTTGCCTAGTCACATTCAAGGAGCGAATTCGAAAAGAAGAAGAAGAGCTTTGTGATTGGCAAGAATGGACGTTGTATGGCTTCGAGCCGCTGGATAACATTAAGTCCAACGGATGTACAGTTGACGTTACATTATGTCTAACTGCAACGCCAAAGTTGCAATCTGTAATAAAATATGAATGTTTATCATCAATGTATGCGGACACATTCTTTCATGTCATCCTCTTCATCACATGCCATGATTGTTCTATGTTTGGTTTTGTATGTTATCTGATATGACAACCATTTTATGCAAATTTTTTTACATATCTGACCTCACATCATGGTGTAATTTATTGCATCCTCCCATTTTTTTCGTGACTTGGCAGTGGATGTTCTTCTAAAACCACAATACATACTTATATTGTCTCCAAAAAATGTTTGGAGAATTATTGTTCATGGTTATATTGTCCATAAAATAACCATGATAATCATATATATCGCTTTATTTCAATAATAAATTTTGTTTATTCATATTTCTCGTATTATTTCTGGACCAAACAAAAGTCCAGAATTAGTTCAAATAGTGTTAAGAGATCCATGGTTGCATCGTCAAATCTGCAATTGTATCAGATGTCATCCTGAACACTGCTCTGGTGGACATGTATGCCAAATGTGGGAGCATTGAGGATGCGAAAGGAGTGTTCAACACTATGGTTGAACGAGATGTGGTGTCGTGCAACGCGATGCTTGGAGGGTATGCACAGCAGGGTCGCGGGATGGAGGTGTTGGAGACCTATGAGCAAATGATGGAGGGAAGGGGTGAAGCCCGACCATGTCACGTATGTTTGCGTTTGTAGTGCGTGTGCAAGCCTGGCAGCCGTTGAAAAGGGCAAAGAGGTGCATGGTTTGCATCACCAAAGCTGGAATTGTACTAGATATGATTCTGAACAATACCGTCGTGGACATGTATGCCAAAGTTAGGAGCATTGAGGATGCGGAGGGATTGTTCAACACTATGGCTGAACGAGATGTGGTATCATGGAACGCGATGCTTGCAGGATGTGCACAGCAGGGGCACGGGATGGAGGCTTTGGAGACCTATGAGCAAATGATAGGGGAAGGCCGACCACATTTGTGTGCGTTTGCAGTGCGCGTGTGCAAGCCCGGCAGGCCACTCTTTTCCTAGAAGGTAAGTTTCTATTTGAAGGCTTGAAATGTCAAAAACCTACAGGTGTTGACCACTCGACTAGGTACTCTGGTCATGCTTGCCCTTATTTACAGCGAGCTGGTGAAAAGATTACAACGGATGAGTGTCATTGATTTCTCGATGGACATGGAGCTTCCACTAAATGTTGTTGATCTTCCTCACTCCTGAATTGCTTCTCAAATTGGTACACTAAAAATGACTTCAACCTTTCAATATATCAGATGGCCGTGTGTATGGGGAACTCAGATACTTTTAGCAAAATCTCTTACGTATTGGAGTTATCATTTTTCCTAAGTACCATGGATGCCTCCTGCCTCTGGGATATTTATTTGCAGCATTTGCGTGGATTCAGGAGGCAATCACCATACGTGGCTTCTCACACCCCAATTGCTTTTAGTGGAGGTGTGTTGCATTGCATCTTGAGTTGGGTTACTTGATGGAAAAATCTATACTCCCAATTTTTCAGCTCTTGTCCTTCATTTAATTTTTCCAATCTGCATGCTAATTGAATCAATTGAGCAAGATGGACTGGTTCTGGCAAGTGGAAATCGTTTGATTCAAAGTGTCATGAGTGGTGGCAAGTGCTAAGGTCATTGAAGCAGCTTTACTGGCCATGGCGAGCTGGCAGTAGCACCGGGGAAGGAACTGGGTTTCTGCAAGCGGCCACTGCAGCTAGCCGTGGCACAAGCAAGAATACCCCACCAGTCCATTTGAAACTCTTTTCAATGCCCCTTCCAGCAGCAGGTTGCCTCTCACTTTTGTGTTGTCTGTCTCTCAGGGTGGATTAAACTTTTTATTATAACTTGACATCTTGAGCCTTTTACCTTCACTATGGTTCAAATATGTTGTTTCTCTTTTCCATCCATTGAGGGAATTGTTCCTGTACCTCTATTTGCAAACTTTGAAAATCTTGAGGCTGAGCCAAAAGCCCAGGCCCTTTTGGGGTATAGTTATTGGGCAAATCACGCACAACATATTGATGTTTGGGATTTCTAGAGGATATCTGGAAAACTCGGATCAATTATATGTTTCAAGGTAAGTCATGCTACCGGCGTCAACCCCTGACAAAGGTAGTTTCTGTCCCTTTGTGTTCCGTCGCGGGGTTAATGGCCACAAGGCATTGGTTCCATTCATTTTTAAATGAGTCACACTCACTCTTTCTGCAATCTGCATCTTTGCCGCTAACCTTGGCTGCTTAGGCCACGGGGTCTAAGTCATGCTTGCTGTACCAAGGCTTTGGGAGGGTCTGCTTGGTTAGTATCTATCCATAATCAGCTTTCTTTACCTTGGCACAAAATCTGCTAGTTCTCACTGCAGTAGTTACAATGTTGCCATGAAGCATATTATTTCGGTTTTCTGTGATCTGATCCGCAAGTGGATGTGCAGCTTGCAATCTTAGGAACATTCATTGGGACTCTATTTCAGTATCTATTTCAGTATTTCAATATTTCAATGAAGATTTTCAGCAAGTATTTCAGTATTTCAGCCAGTTTTCAGCAAGTATTTTAGTATTTCAGCCAATTCTTCAACAACTATTTTAATATTTCAGTGAGTATTTCAACAAGCATTTCAATAATTTAAATACCTAGGCAGTAAATCCGAAGATCAGTTTTGTAATATCATACATCAATATTTAATTCACACATCAATAAAGTTCTGCCATGGCCTCTAGGCTCTGTCCCCGACATTATAAATAAATAATTTTTTCTCTTATGTAGAACATGTTTGACATATAATTATTTTAAAAAACAAAATCCTAATATGTGATATGTGATACGATATTATATTTCAATATAATATCTGTAGGAAAGTTTTCAACTTTAGAGTTTTAGGGTGGATAGCCGCTTGTTTCCCACCAAGAGTGTGGCCCCAAGGTACTAAATAGGTAGTCAATTTAAGCAGGGAACAGTTAATGAGTGTACCTATTCTCTCTCACACGCACAGCTGTCCATTTTCTTTGACAATGTGAATGGCAGTACTTGGCCACATTTTCACTGTTGCTTCCTACTAGAACTGTTCCTAGCAGCCTGTCTGGGATCTACCTCTTTCATTCTAACATGCCAGTCTAATCATCACATACTTCCCTGGGAGACTGTTTTCCCGCTTAGCGTATGCAATCAGAGCTCGTCACGTACATTTGTAAATAAATTGAGCTCGCTGTCATTTGAATCAACATGACCTGTTTGACGGAAGGAGTTGGTAGTCGATGTCCAGAGCATGTTTAGGTTAGAAGAGGGAGTCCTTGGAAGAATTTTAGAGAGGGCAGGGAAATCTCACTAAAGAGTTAAGGGACTCTTTAGACAGTCATTTGAATAACTATCCTGCAGAGGTACTGGTTGGTTAGCTGTATGTTGGGAAGCTCATGAACATCATTGAGCAGCCTGAATTACTAGAAGTGTACTCCGTCTCCAACTTTCCGTGTGCACAGGCCTTTCTTGCTAGAAGTCAAAATAGCTCCTGAAACCTCTATGGAATTATTTGGACTTAATAGTTTCTAGTACTTCCATACATGTATGCCAGTCGAAAAATCATGAATACTTGTAAATCTTCGTGATCGGGGAGTTTTCAACTACGAGATCTCAACTGCTATGGCAGGTCTAAGCGAGGCCTGTAGACCCCGACAGGTCTACAAGCCTAATCTGTCCGTTATTGCAGCCACTTTGGCTCTCGCGCCCCCAAATCACTTCCGTGTGACAGTCGCTCTGTGCGAATGCCTGCTTCTACAATCTAACTGGCTATCATCTGCATGGTTTCGTTAACCATACTCGGTGTATGATCCAATGTAGGTGCAGTCTCTGAGCCCGTGAGGTACTCCATCATAACCTGTCTAGAAAGAGTTTGTTCAGAGCCACAGCTGATGAGCTCTACAACGAAGAAATGGAAAGGCGGAAACAGCATACGTACAGGTGTAGAGATTCTTCTGAGGGTCTGAGAGTCTCAAAGGCTGAGGAGACGTTCTTGACAATCATGGCCCGAGCGAGACGTGGCCATAGTTATTTGAATTTCCCGACCGTTAAATCCGACCTCGCTGTGGTGAAGTCAACATCAATCCTGGTATAACCGGTGAACCGGTTACTGAAACTGGCAGTTAACTGTCTTTCCAAGGACGACTACCAGTTCGAATGGCACTGGCCGGTGATATGATTGTTTAGTGACCTCCAAATTGAGCACGTTCTGTACAGGTCTCTTTCTCTTTCTCTTTCCTTGTGTCTATGAAAACTTTCTGAAGGCAAGATTGCTCAGCTTAGTCGGGCTTGCTTGTTGTGCACTCTCTGTTGTCAGCCTGTCACGGGAAGATCTCTGCAC
Organism: Takakia lepidozioides; assembly: GCA_030704615.1. Taxonomy (NCBI): domain Eukaryota; kingdom Viridiplantae; phylum Streptophyta; class Takakiopsida; order Takakiales; family Takakiaceae; genus Takakia; species Takakia lepidozioides. The sequence continues at coordinate 76,283,178 of CM060731.1, forward strand.
CTGTGTGATCTGTTACCAACCTTACGCTGGACAGTTGAATGTCACGTGTAGCTAGAGAGATCTGTAGTAGTTATTGGGGTGGGATTGAGGTGTAACCAGAAACTTGTAGATCGTGTTTGATCATTCCCTCGAGCCTTTGCTTCATGCTTTAGTTCTCAAGGTCCTTGTTCCTTAGAAGGTGTTTCCTCCTCATTGACGAGCTCGCCGAACGCTCCTAGCTAAGTGTGTATTTCCCAAAGTTCCATTAAATTACATTCCCTTCCCATCTCGGCATTTTGAGAACCTCATGAGTACGCAAGCCTCAAGGTCACGAACTTGACAGCAGGACTCGCGTTGACAGAAGGAGGTACAAGCTCGAATCCAGTATGATAAACCCACATATGTCGTGTGGACGGTGTGGCTTCCGTGCCGCTTTGTACTGCGAGGCCCAAGGGGGTGCATATTTGTGCTGGTTCTGTGATGCAGCTGTTCATGGCACCAGGGATGATCTATCTCACCATATTCGCACTTTACTTTGTACCCACTGTGGAGATTGGACAGTGTGGAAAGTACTTTCTGCACTTCCGGATATGAAGTCTTCTGTCGCACACCCGTCAATGACACCGTGGCTATGCCCCATCTGTGAACTATATCTGTCACCCGCACGTAGCTGTCACTCCAGTAATCAATCGATTGATCCGATACCTCGACCTAGCTGCTCGACTCATGCCAGGTGCACCGATTCAAGCGCAAACATTTTTGGAGCTGCTGGTGTTCCAAGTTCTGCTTTAGCAAGCATTCCAACTGCGCCGGAGAGCTCTCGGAGAGCTGACATTCGTAATTATTGTGACTCGTGGCCAATAAAACGGACAGTTGACAGCCCAGTCATGGCCTCCGCGATCAGCTACAAACGTAGTCCATTGGAGAAAACATTCTCAGAATTAAGCCTTGGACCCAGATTCTGTACCCGTGATCGCATTCCGGCATCGTCACAGGTATTATAATTGGTCACCAGTTGTCGGTTCAGTCGTGATCATGCATCGTAGAATGTTTTAAGCAATTTTCTAGGTTACGCTGTGATCTAGAGCATGTGCGACAATCGCGTCTGTAGTACTTCACATGGCACCTGATCCATCTTCAGGAGCATGCACTCAAATTATTCAGATCAGTCGGATTCAACGTTGTGCAATGTATCGTCTGGCACGGGCCAGAATAGATTGGCTGAATTCTGCGGATAGGTGCAGAAGATGATCTACCTGTACGTCTACAGGTAGTCGATTTTTTTTAAAGCATTCATTTGTTGTCTCTTATACTGTCCTGCGAGGCCCATCTTTCCACAGAGTTAGACTTTCAAGAGGACAGCACGATGATAATGCTTCTTTTACCTATATATCCAGATACAAACTTGCAAAGAATGTCTCCTTACCACGGCAGGGGCCGTTGACATAGTTTATGCTAAGATCACTTGGTTATCTGGGGATGGGGTATCTGCATTGCATGCGTACGTTCATGGACGTCCAAAGGCCCGGAGGTCAGGAGCTTCGTCTGCGTGCTTGAGTTCGGCATATTCAAATCAGCAGCGATACCTGGCACCAGCAACTGCAGCTAGTTCGGATATAAGAAACGACCAGCTGGACACTGAAGGCACAGACGATGTAAGGATTGATATCGACTGTTCTGAAATCAGTTCGGAGCTGGAATCACCGGCGCCCATTCCTCCAGAGTCGATTCTGGAAATGCTGCAATTGTGGCACCGTAGGCTGCATCTAAGTAACTCTGATACTATACCAGTTGCTCTGGACATATTGCGAAGATTGGTTTATGCGCTCGATCAGCCTGGGTTGTTGAACACTGAAGCCCCTGTAAGAGATTGTCTTGCCGTTGCTCTGTGGATGGCTGCCAAGGCCGTTGAAACCCAGCCTTTCATACCAAAAGCATCCCGTGTGGCGCTTGTGTCTGGAGTTTCAGCCCCACGTTTACTCGCACTTGAGGTGCCGATACTCGATCTCTTGGACTGGAGGATACCCAAGATCACATCAGCAGGGGCTGAACAGGGTTCGTCATGTGGGCACACTTCACGATCATAATTAGGGCTCTGCGGCATATGCCATGTTTGTGAATTTTTATCAAGATTTGAGAACCACACACGCAGATGATGAGCCAACGATTTGATTATTTAAGATTCATATGCATTGCTCTAGACGCCTTAGCAGATAGGTAGACCTATCTTTGTAGAGCTCGGCCACCATAGTACAGACAGAAGGTTTCCATTTGTATAGAGGTTTGTAATTCTGCAGTGATCTTCTTTATGTTTCAGGTGAGTCCAAATGTCTTGACTCCATAGCAAGATGATTTTATGTGCAATTTTCATGTCAGTTACATCGATTTAGATAGATGTGGGGTTGGGCATTCCGAGGCACGCATGATATACCGTTCGATCTCTCTTGTCCTTCCTTGCTATATTGCTTCTGCTATGTTGAAAGCTGTTGCAGACATGGGTCACAGCCTGATTAGAAGCGCAAACCAGCCACATAACAGGCCTGCTTTACATCTACACCATGTCGCCAAGGTTTGAAGGAACCCAACTAGGTACTTTATTGTGTTCGCACCTACTGCAGGGGAAACCCTAAGTAGTCGGTAGCCAAAATGCTCAAAGCCCTATTTTAACTCTATCCCCGGAATGAAGGACGACTTTGTAGCTTGCTATGTTGTTTTCCACATGTGGTTTTTTTGCTCTTCTTCTCTTCTCTCTCGTAATTTCCTGACAGGTTGGCCACAGCATATGGTATGGGTTTAGTGACAGTTTTGGGTCCCTCCACCCTGTGAAATTGTGTCTTGCAATTGTTTCTCTTTCTCGATGCTAGCTTCAACCTCCTGACATTGCGAACACACCCCTCTGCATTCTTTTTAGTCAGCGTTGTCTGGGAGACTGTAGGAGACCTGCAACTGCCCCTGCACTCTGAATGTAGAGAATTACTGCGGTTGTGCTTTAGAAGACATGGGCACGGTAGGGGCAAGTTCAGGAGTGCTCAATAGGCTGGCAGCGTATTTCCTTCAACGTTGTGCCCCTTCTACCTGCAAGCTTCTTCGTTACCGTGGTGCTGAGGGTGCTGAAGCGTCAGCGTTTAGGTGTCCTGCACCTGTTTCAGTTGTCTCTTATTCTGTTGCTTTAGAAGGTCGAGAAAACGTTGCACTCTATTCTTCTTTTCCAAAGGAAGACGAGGGTAGGAAATGTGGTGGCTTTAACACTGGAGTGGCGCTTTCTCTGAGGTCAACAGATTTTAGGGTTTCTCGGCCATCCCATCTGCTGCTAACATTTAGGAATGCTGTAGAGAGGTGTGGAGGTGCTGGCGTGTCAACTGTTGCCTCGTCTGTTGGATTATCACGCGCACAGTTGCGGACATCTTCCTCGTGGAGGTTTGAGCAGAGGCTGAACTTTGCATCTGTGGTATCAGAGAAGCCTACAATACAGAGTAAGGATGCGACTGAAGAAGCAATATCAGTGACGTTTGTGGGCAAAGACGGCGATGAAAAGGAGATTCGAGTCCCTGTGGGCATGTCTATGCTGGAGGCTGCACATGAGAATGACATTGAGCTAGAAGGTGCCTGTGAAGGATCGGTGGCTTGTTCGACCTGTCATGTAATTGTCATGGAGGAAGACTACTACAATAAACTGCCAGAGCCATCAGATGAGGAGAACGACATGCTGGATCTCGCCTTTGGCTTAACAGAGGTTTCTCGGCTGGGGTGTCAGGTGATTGCAAAGCCCGAGCTCGATGGCCTGCGCCTGGCCTTACCTGCTGCTACTCGCAATTTCGCAGTCGATGGCCATGTCCCAAAGCCACATTAGTTATACTAATTCATAGTCTTCAATTCTTAGCAAGCAGGTATTCATAAGGTAGCGTTCATGCCGTCAGATCTCCACTACAACAAAGTCATTCCACTTGGTGCTTAGCTGTCAGAGTTAGCAGTTTGCTTCATGCAAAACACCTGCCATGAGAGTTGGTACAACAAGGCACCCATAGAATTGGATTTGAACCCATTGTGGAACCATTTCTAGGTCTTGGAAAAAAAGCAAAGGCCAACGTTCTGCTACTTCTAATCTTTGATGCTTAGGGATTTCTTCAAATCAGTGCATGTCATGGCGTTATACCCTGCTGTCCTTGAATCAAGAGAAGAGGAAATGGTCAGGAAAGTGAATATGCAGAGACCAAAGTTTTCTTCAGAGTTTCATCTTTAAGCCTTTGCAGCAACTCATTCTGCAGGCATACTTAACTTGCTGTGGACTTTATAGAATATCAGATGTCCCCAAAGTATGTACATAGTAAAATCCAAACAACATATTACATCTAGTGTCAAAGACTCACAAGTGTGTCCACCGGCAATTATGACCAGATTAAGCAATTGCTTGAAGCATTGCTTTCACTGAATCCTCATGAAGGTCCACTCATGTGGGTTCATGATAACACAGTTCTGTGGGTCTGAAACCCCAATCACTCCTCTCTCATTCAACTGATTGCATCCGATGCTTATGATGCAGGACTAGCTTGCATCAATGGGGTTAGTAATGCGGCCAATGAAAAGAATGACATTTGTCAACTCTTCCTTAATCACAAACAGAAATGGATGATCTGCCACGAATTCTTCAGGTCGCTCAAAGGCAGGCAATCCTCTCAGAGTAATGGTGGCTCCAGTTGCAGCTGCAGCCTCAGTGCCCTTTTCATTCACTTCCACAAATGCCTTGTGAAAGATGTTGGAAATATAGAGGGACTGTCCACTCGGAGAGTCCACCAGCTCTGAAAAATCAGCATCGTCTGTAAAGGGTAATACAAGACCAAGGGTTTTCAAGGCCTCAGGCACTTCAAATCCACTCGAGATCCGAAAACGCGGCAGCTGAAAGTTTGTCACTGGGACCTCCAATTTGATTTTAGACAGATCCTGCCCTAGCAATTTTGTATCCAGACTCTGCTCAAGTTGGGTCAGTCCATCTCTGTCATTGGGCAAGAGAAAATACATTGAGAACAAGCGCTTGTCATCACCTGCGAAATACAGGAGCCGAAGCGCCTTGAATGACCCAAAGCTTTTAATGAACTGCTTTTTCTGAGTCCGTATCATGGGCACTGTTACGCTCTTTCCATCCAGCAGATAAAATGTGCCATCTTTGGTCTCTGATTCTTCGAATGGTTTCTTCCAAGCTCCCTTGAAGTAAAGAGCATTGACCAACACAACCCTTGTGGTCTGGTCCACAGAATCTGGGGGAAGGAGGTCCTCAATCTTTCCCCTGGTTTCATCCTTGACCCATGTATTTATACTTGTTCTGGCTTCCTCAGCCTGTCTCAGCATCAAAAGAAAAGGAAATGAAAACCCATGTTGAGAATTTATGACTGACTGCAAAATTCCTAGTGTAGGTTAGATAGAAAATTGACACTGCTAGATACCCTGGCATCCGACCACAAATCTGGATCACCAAATGCTTATTAAACAATAGGCTTCTGGCAAGCTTCGAAAGGATTTGACATGGGGTAGGTTCCAAAGTTCCTCATTTCTTCCCAGACTTCGCAGTAAATCTCACATTATGCAAGTGGTTGATAACTTCCCACATCCTCTGGTAGAATGTGGGAAATGGGAGAGTTTCCGTATTCAGAGCTACAAAAAGCACTGAACTCACAGCCTCCGCAACTTGTTGAGGACATGACTTCTTTTAAATAGACACAGTTGGCGGCCTAGAGAGGAATCCACATTTCATGGTTGCTTTTAAGATCTCAAGTGCATTGCAAATCTTTCCCTTCCATCAGTGACTGCTGTGAGCACCCTTGGAAAGCAACATCCGACTTTCAGACCTTTGAGAGAGCTTTAAGGCCTAAACTTTTGGAGTTCCGCATATTTTTAGCGGGTTTTAGTTCAAATTCTGTCTAGACAATGTGGAATTCATTTTCTGCTTCATCTCACTAGTAAGAGCTGCATCATGAGCAGAAAACCCATTGCCTCAAAGTAGTAGGCCATGTCGAAACTTCACACTTGGCTCTGAATTTGATTACGAGGTAACATTCATTGGAATTGAAGAGAGGAGAAAAACATTGAGATAGCGGTGAAAACCACCCTACCTTCGATTGGAAATCAACCTGTCCAGCTTCAGATCCATAGCGGCTCTTCAGCAGCTCCGTAAATGGGCGCTTGGGAGGTACCGCTTGCTGCACCCACACTTTATTAGCGGACGCTACCAAGGGCCCCCCTTGTGCGCTGCCATCAGCCAACACAACGTTCCTCAATTGCGACGAGAAATCGTGCATAGCATCTCCTCCCGGGAGCTTCAAACAGGACGAGATCTGGTCAAGAGTGGCACCCTTCGCGCCAGCTCCCGCCATAGCCAGGGTGAGCCCAATACTGAGGGGAGAAAGCACGGCATTCTTCTCACCTTCATCCTTCACCACCGCTTTGTACAGGTCCAGTGTAAACCCCGTCTGCCCCTCCACTGAGGTTGCCACATCCATCGCTACCTACTTCCTGTCCCTGGCCAAATATCACTGTGAACAGCAGTAATCCTTCGGTTTCAACTTCCTGCCCGAAAATTTGAGCGTCTGCTCCACAGAAAGAAGCAGAAATGAAATGAAATGAAATGGGAGAGATGGGTCTGCGGAGGAAAAGCAATGCGGGATTGTAGTTACATTGTGCTCGTGTGTCTATGTGAATGAGAGAGACGAAACAGAGAGATTGGTCTGCGGAGGAAATGCAACGGAGGGATTGTAGTTACACACTATGCTCGTGTGTGTGTGAGGGAGAGAGAGGAGGGGCTCGTTGTCACCCTGCCGCTGTTACCCTGCCGCGTGGCGACAACGTGCCGCTCTAGGAGTGGGCAAAATTATTTTTGCATATCCAGCAGATGAGAGTCAATTTACTGTGGTAAAGTGAATTGATTAAACCATTGATAGTATAGTAGTAAAGTAAAACTTCTGTTGGGAACAATGGTGGCTCTCTTTCTTCCTTTTGCAGTCTGTGCTGTGCTGCAGAGAAGAATTCGAGATGTGGAGAGAACATCAAACATTGCATGGCAGTTTGTCGATTAATAAGTTGTAGAGTTGAATGGCTGACTTGTAAGATTACCCAACAAAGCACAGCATCTGAAAGCTTCCCATGGTTCGAAGTGCTACCCACAGCAATCCAACAATATGAGATCACTATACCCATCCGACTGCAAAATCCTGATAAAATCCATCATGGATGGAAACTTTATCAAATCAGTGAAAATGAGTGTCACCTGTTGGATTCACTCTGGCCTACATGTTGCAGCAGACACAAGGAAGCTGCTCATGCTTTCACACTGGGAACTTTGGACAAAGCTTCACTGATCTTGTCTGCAGGATATTCAAAATCCACAATGCCACCTGCAAGAAATTTGTCATAGGCAGCGAGATCGAAATGGCCATGCCCAGAGAGTGCTGTCACTATCACCTTGGCCATCCCTGTTTCCCTGCATTCCAGTGCTTCCCGTATGGTGGCTGCTATGGCATGTGCGGCTTCGGGTGCCGGGATGATGCCCTCAGTGCGTGCAAACTTCAAAGCCCCTACAATCCACGTTTCCGACATATTAAGTCAGCAAACAGATCTACATGGCACTTTCTCAATATCTGATGTAAGAATCAGACCCTGGTTTGTGGTTGCAGTCAATTTCTTGAGAGCGAGATATTTGGGGTAAGGGGATAAGGCCAGACAAGCAGCCATGCCCAACAATTGCTGAAAACAAGCTTCAGTAGAGAACAGCCCTGATTCAGCCTTGTAGTGCCTCTAAATATGCCAAGAATTTATGTGGACTTGCATATATGGCAAAGAGCGGTAGGTCAGTTGTAACTTCAAACTTCAAAGGACATGTCTGTGTAAAAATATCTGTTGCAAACGACGAAACCTGTGTTAGCTGGTAAGAGAATGACACCTTCGAAGCACTCAGTCTGGGGGATTGCAAGTGCCTCCGTGAGGCCCAAGTTGAAGACATGTGATACCAATGGTGCCATACCATGATAGCGAAGCCCCCCTGCACTAACAAAAAAAGTTCTTGAATCACCATGGAAATGCTGCGATAAGTCAAGATACAAGATAATCTAGGTGGGACTTTCCTTCCACCCTTTTACTGAAAGGCACACCAACCCCTCAGGTTTACAGCACTGATGATGATTATGACGTTCAGAGCAAACCGTCTGTGACAAAAACATATGACTACCCAGTGTGTGCACCTCATGCAGTTCAATGTAAGGAACATTGTTCTTACCTGCATGAATGGGGTCAGGAATGAAGTCATGACCAAGAGTGTGCATTTTCACAAGGGGGGTGAGCCCAGCAGTGTCCCCATAATCGTATGCATAAACACCTTTTGTCAGAGATGGGCACGCTTCTGGCTCAACTGCTCGGATGATGGGGCTCATTCTTCCAGCCATTTTTTCTCGGATGAACGGAAATGAAAGGCCCCCGAAATTGGAACCTCCACCAGTGCATGCCACCAAAACATCCGGTGTTTCCCCTAGGATTGCTAGCTGGCGAAGGCACTCCTCACCAATGATGGTCTGGTGCAATAAGACGTGGTTCAAGCCGCTTCCCAGTGCGTATCGGGTGTCCCCATCAGCTAGTGCTGCCTCCGCTGCCTCTGAAATCGCAACACCTAGGCTGCCAGGGCTGGCTGCATCTTTTGCTAGAATGGCACGCCCTGCTTGGGTGAGGATTGAGGGGGATGAGTGGACAGTGGCCCCCCAGGTCTCCATCATTGACTTGCGATAGGGTTTCTGTTCATAGGATGCTCGCACTTGCCACACCTACATGACCACATTCTTCCCATCTTTAGCAGCCAATAGCATTCCAAAGTATGACCAGACCTTACCAAGAGGACACAGATAGCTCCTTGGGCTTTAATAGTCACAAATTTCTACATCTAATATCTTTTGGTGGCCTGTCACATGTGGACACAAGGAACCCAAAGCTCTACTTTGGGTCCCAGACCATATGCCTGCCGGTTAGTACGTGCCCAGGCGAAGAACCCCACCAACAGGATCCTACTCAGGGTGGACATAACAAGCAAACTGCAACATGAAAAAGTTGCAACAACGATGACTTGGATATTCCAAATAGCTTAGTCTGGAGTCCATTACCTCACATTGGAGATCAAAAAGGCCACAAGCAAAGGCGAGGGCACTGCCCCACTGACCAGCCCGTCTCAGTAGTGAGCCGCTTCACCCCTTCCTGGGCATTGTACCAGGCCTGGGGAACTGCAGTATTAGGCTTATGTGAGCCTGCAGGGCTACCACCCTCATATTTGTAATAGATGCGTGCTGGTGTCCCGAGCAACTTCTCGAGGCCCCAAGCTCTGTTCACACCCCAGCTCCTTGGTTATTTGAAGGAGCGTTCAAGGTAAGTGCATTGTCAAGATTGCACTTTTGTCCAGTCAAAGAGCGCACCTTAACAGACACTGACCCCTTTGAAATTGCACCCTCTCTCAATTTAGGCTTGGTTCTAAGTCTTTCGTTGCTTGGTCCTGTATTAATGGCATTGACCAACCTTAAAATGACAATCGGAGCGAAGCTAAGGTGCCCAAAGAGCTTACTGACAAAGGTGGAATCAAGGAGTCAAAAAGGGAAGTAGTCTTCTTTAATAATGACAGTGACCTCAGAACATCTGACAGTTGCTACAGAGTGGAAGCTGAAAGCCTGTTAGAAGATCTGCTACAGTAGAAGCTTGAGAAAGTCCCATAACATAAGTCTAAAAACATGCTAATATCTTGTGGAAGTTCCTCCTGCTGAACATGGAAGTGAGGACAGCTGTGAACACCATGCCTGCGGTATCCTCCTTTCAGGTTCCACTCAGGGTTTACCTACCTTCACTTTTTACCTTCTTGCTGTGTTCACCTAGAAAAGTGGATGTAAGAAATTGGTGCACCATGAAAACATCTGCTTAGAATGCGACATGTAGGACCCTAAAAGGATGACTGGGTACTGAGAGATATACAACCTCAAGATTCCGAGTGGGGAAAGGCTTCGGCACTCTTTGAAAGAGATTGAAGGGGCACCTGAAAAGAGGGGTAGGGCGCCACAATTTGTAGACTTCAAGCACCTCATCAGGGATAGCGATAAAGCGATCCAGTGAAGCTTCCTGTTGGATGATGGCTGCTGGGAACAAAGGTGCCAGATCTTGGGGCTGCAATGGCTGCAACGTTTTTGGGTGTAAAGGAGGTGGAGGTGGTTGTGGCAAGTCCGGGATGATGTTGTACCACTGCCTGGGCATCTGTTCTTCATCCAGAAGAGTTTTTGTGCGTGACTTCTGGTTCAGAACTTTCTCGCTGATTGTCGCCAGACAATCTATGTGGTGAAAAGCTTGCCAGTTTCTCCTCTGTTGTCTTGGACTCGACACTGGTCATGAACACACAAAAATCAGGCTAGAGCTGGTATTCCTCGAATTGGAGAAATTAAGTTGATCACAATCCAGAATCGAGCCAGAACTAAATTTTACAAAGACAGACTTGATGCTCAGTTCGACCTACTTCTGTGCAGAAAGTATAAACCAGACGTTGAATCAGCACAGCTACAGGCCATGCTCAGACATTTGAAGAATAATAATGGCAGTTCTGTTGTCGCTCTTCGAAAGGAAATCTGCGGATAGGCAAGTATACTAGGGTGGTCGCCCAGGAATACCTTCGCATCGGTAATGAATTGAACGCCTTCAAGTGAACGTCAGCCATGAAAAAATGATGATCTACTAGCATTGGATTCAGAAAGAGCTGACAGGAAGAAGTAACAGCTAAAAACCACTTACCAAACTTTGACAAGCTGAGCTGCGTGCGATTCCCTCCATAACCTCCACGACCTCTGGCCTTCCAGGAAATTTGTGCATTGGACTGAAGTGACAGTTCACTGTTGGGGGCACTCCCGATTCCCGGAAGTGGACGAATAGAAACCCATTTGGGATTGCAGGTCTGCATCTTTGAGCAATGCAACAGCCGGAGGAGCTGTGACTGAAATTATTCGCAAGGCAGACTTCTCGATAGCTCACTTGTAAGTTAGTGTTCAGACCCACTCCCCAACCCACTTATAAGTAAAGCCGGCTGTGAGCAGTGCTCAGAGCTTTCATTTTCACTGCTCTCCAGGCTCAGCACGCCTGAATCGTGCCTGTACCTAGTTCACATGATCTCCATGCACTTGGGGAGTCCTTAAAGGACTTGTCTCCAAGTCAAACAGGCCATAACGCAGATGCCTAATGTGGCAGCACCACGGGTTTGTCGTTTACATAAATGATTTGGCGGCGGCAGTGTGTTTTTTTTCATTTTTTCAAAAATCGCCAGGGGGGCCAACTCAGCCAAGCGTCCATGTGGCGAGAATAACGAGGTGGCAGGGTTGGAAAAGTGGCTGTATGCCATGTGGCACGTGTCTATAGGTCCACGTGGGAAACCTTATAGGCTACTGGTGAATTTTTCGATCTCACCCCATAATTCCTTTGTACACGTAGCTAACCCATTTTCCAGGTGGAAATCTGGCGATTTTTCGCCAGGAGAAAAAAACAGAATATCTGGCCCTAACATCCTTTGAGGCCGAGATCAGAGGGAGGACCATGTCAGGAGTTCTCTATAAAATGCGGAGAGTCTTGGAACGGATTCCGTTATGCGTAGATTTAGCTTTGGAGAGAGCGAGGCGAGAGGTAATCGTTCTTTGAGAATGTGGTCGAAGGCCAAACCTGACTGACTCCAGAAATGCCGGACGGTGTGTGCGCTTGAAACTAGCGACTGTGCAACTGAAGCCAGCTCTCACCGATTATGTTAGTTGCAAAGCCAGTAGTTGCCTTGAATTTGCTATTTGTAATGTGCATGAGAACTTATCTTCGGAGTGGGACTCGATTTGTAACTTAGCCAGTGTCGATGTTGCTAGGTGACTTCTTTCCTCAGTGGGCTGGAGTAACCCCTAAAGGACTAACCCCAATTTTTGGGACCACCCCCAAAAAATTGACCCTTTCCCACTAAATAATTTATATCTTGAGATTTCATCCGGCCCTGTAAAACTGACCGTTGTAATATGTTCCTACCTACCTCAGATATGACCACAAAAAGTCTGGTCCAAATCGACCCGTCGGATTGCAAGAATATAATGTTCAAAGTTGGGCCAAAAACAAATTTCCTATTTACAATGGGGTAAGACAGCGTCCGGGAAATAATTTCAGTTGAACCAGCCAGTAGCCGCTCATTCCCAGCAGCAATCGGCTAAGTGGGTTGGGCAGTCGGTTGCTGCCCCTTAGTGGTAACTATACCCGGTCAATTTCCGGGATAAATTCTTTACAACCGGTAATATTCCTAATGATTTATTTTGTGTTCAGCTATAAATCCGGCCCTTATAAATATCAACTGGTTGACAACACAAGTGTCAAATGCACAACAATAAGTAAATAATAATAATAAGAAATAATCACAACCAGTTTTAAGCAATTCAAACAAGTGAAGAACATTGTATCCTTATAGAAGTTGGACCTGTCAATGCCTTCAAACCACATGGAGGTCAAGAATTGAACCCGCGTGGACAGGTGAGCTGTGATAGCAGGCAACGAGTGCAAGCAGGCGTGGGCTGGGGCTGCGAGAGCAACGTCCAGACTTAGTAGGGTTTGCCCGTGGGCCGCCCTCTTGAGTTCAATATTTTTTAACGTAAACGCCCTTCCTGGGATGTAACCCGGCCTAGCACGTTGGAATTCTGCCATGTGGCAGACTTCGACGGCCATTTCCGTTTTTTGTAATATAAAAAGGGCCGGAATCCGTCCAGGCCTTGCCAACTAAGGCAGATTTCCTGTCTGTAATGAAATGGAAAGGCAAATATCCTTCTTAAAAGTAGGGCACCCGGTTGATTTCCGCTTCGGCCATTTTCCCCCTCGGATCCATTTCCTGAGGTTTCATATTTCATTCGGAAATTCTGGAATTTAGTCGGCTAGCATGTAACTGGCTGCCGGTTCTCCCCGGACGTTGGGGTAAGAAACACAGCTTTTTCTTATCGAATTTCCCAGCTGTGAAACCAGAATCTTGTACCCTGCCACATGTGGGCTGCTTTGTACTAGGTAGCGCACTGGAGCGCGACCGCTACGGGCTGTAGCAGGTCGCTGTGACTGGCTCGACGCGTGCGCTATAGGACGTAATGTCGCATCATAAAGGACACACGAAGGACACAAAATACGAGATGAAAAGAAGGACACATGCTACAGGAAATAGCAGGCCTCCTCGTACGCAATCAAAACCTGCCACGCCCTCAAATTTCCCAATTTCAAAGGGGCAAGCACAAAACCGTATTAAAAAATTCGGTGAAAAGATCTGAACCGTTGAATTGTCAATCGCTCCGGTTGTACTGTAGTGGGCAGGTTTTTGTAAGCACAAAAAAACTTTCGCCCCAATCAGAGCTTTGTTTCACATGATTTTTTCCCCTGCCCTTGACTTCTCCATGTGCACCTATGTTTGCCTATACTTTTTGGCCAGTAGCCCTAAGATATGTGGGTTTTGGGGGGGTGCCTTTGCCTTTGCCTGCCAATGGGGGGCGCTTTAGGGTGGAGGGGGCGCAATAAAAGGTGTTGGGAGGCGCGCCACCCTGCGCAAGTGGGGGGTGCGTGGAATTTCTCCCTAACGTGACCCTAGTTGACACGTAGGATGGTGGGCAGGTTAGCTGCCCAAAATGGGGCTGAAAACCACGAGTGTGGCAGACTCTAGGTGTTCCACGTGGCTGGGGCCAGGCCCAATGATAACCAGACACTTTTCTAAACCTAACCGACCCAGTTTGGGTCGCTTCGTCCTTTAGGGGTTAAAAAACCTTCTGCACATAAGATAATTACTACACTGTTACGCTAAGCCTTCATTCTTTTGTTCGAAGTCATCTATCCCTTTTTTTTATTTTTTTTATTTAAGAGAATTGGGGACTAGGCCCATGGATGAAACTTTATTTAATGATTATTGAAGGAAAAAATAAATTAAAACCCTTGGTTGCCCGTAGGCTGCCATAAGGCATGCTGATCTGTCCTGTTTGATGTTTGTCGTGTCGTGCCTAATATATGGGGGCTTATTATATGCTGATTTTCTTCCCTGGGAAAATTCTGTCTCGAGCTGAATTTTGTGATGGCTAGATTCCTCCCCCCTTGATATTCTCTGAGGTTGGATGATTGCTAGGATGGATGACTGTTACATAAAGCTGGATGACATGAGTTGGCGGATCTATTAGATTAGGTTGTCTTATGTTAACAACTAGCTTATCCTAAATCAGATGAGGTGGCATCATATCTGGATGGTAACTTGGCTAGAATCTAGAGAGCCAATCAGCGCACGCCAACCTGTTGTGATAAGATCATGGGCCCTGGATTCTAAAGTTGGAAATCTAAGGCAGCTGGTGTACTTTCAAAGTATTTAACTCTTGTGTACAAGAAACGGAGGTGCATCTGTATGGATGAACTGAGAATCTGAGTGTGAGATCTGTGTCCTCTCCGAGAGATCCTTCCTTCTTCGCTTACTTGCTCTACCGAGTTAACATCCCTCACTTAGCATAAACCCGCAGAAGAGTGGAATAACCCAGGTGCACGCGAATCTTAGTGGAGACGGGTTGCAAAATCTCGTCAATCATTACCTGCTCATTCTCTATTGGGACGGGTAGATGTACATTGACGTAGTGAAGATGGCGGCGCCTTCTAGGTCGTGTTTTTTCTCTCTCGCTGCAGTAGTGCTTTGATGTATCCTTGTGCTTTGTTGTGCTTGTGAGTCTTGCAGCGATGGCGGCCTCGTCGCATTCTCCAACTGAAGCCGAACTCAACCCTACGGAAAATTTTGAAGCCGTTTTTGCTAGTGTTCTTCGTGCTTCAGTTGATCCCAAGCTCATAGTGGAGGTTGAGTACCCGCCCTTTGGTGAGCCAATTGAGCGCCCCGGAGCTGATATTGGATACGCCCTCCGACCACTGGGTGTGGCACCCGCCACTGGCTCCTCGGGAGAGAGAGTTTCGGACATTGGCTCGGGAGGTACCTCATCATCAGCCTTCACCTGCTCGGTGAGGTCTACTGCATCCTCCAAGTCATCTAAAACATGCCAGGGCTCGCAAGCAGATCAAGTAGTTACAGGCATTGCAAAAACCGTGGAGCAAGAGAGAAGGTTACCTTCCCCTTCAATGAGGCAGAGGCTGGAGCTCTTTCTCCCAGTCAGTGATACCGTATGAGCTCACAAATTTTTGTTTGTGGAGCATGTACACTGCCTCACCCAGAAAGTGCCAGAGTTCTTCGTCAATTTTTAGCCTATGCATGGGATAATCTGTCACCTTAGCACCAGGAAGATGAATGCCAATGCGTTCCAGGCGGAACACAACACTAGGAAAGATCAGCACGTCGTTCTCATCATGAGGAAAGCGTGAAACAGGGACCCCCGCAACATCCCAAGAAATATCCACATTGTGTTCTGGCTTCCAAGTAGGTCGTAGGTTGGCCAAATCCAAAGAACTCCCTCTTTTCACAAACTCCCACAGCCTCTGCGGACTAGGCCTTCTTCGCGGCAGAAAACTCTCAAACTCGGTGGTGAGCTCGCCAGCGACAGTGAGCTGGGGAATGCCAAGCTCGGCCCAACTGAGCTTGTCACCAGCAGACAATCATGCTTTGGCGACAGACAATGACAGCTTGAGCCCGATTTCTGCAGCATATAGGCGTTGTAGGATTTTGGCCGCCCTTGCACCTTGGAAAGCCTCAATGCACTTCCGTCTCTGCTTTGCCTCCTCTGGGGTGTGAGTGGGTTTGAGACCTTCTAAAGCAACAGTTAATTCAAATAATGCATCACCTTCACAAGGGGCTCTTGCAACGTCAGGTAATGTGCCTAACATAGATAATGATCAAGCCTATTTGTGATGCCATGACCACTCTGTCTAGTTGTCCTGCTCTCATGCAGCTCTTTCTAGACAAACAGGTGGGGGCTGCACAAGTGGCCAAGCCCAAAGAAGTGCAGTGCACTCACAAGCGGCCATATCCCAACTATGAGGTAGGTCAAGATTTTGAAAACTTTCTCAACCTTTTTGAGATGAGTGTTAAGTTCAATGATCTGCCTGCTCACATGGTGACCAATTCCTTTCACTTCTGTCTTAAGGGTGAGGCACGTGACTTGTTTGAGGCTAGCATTAAGGATCAGGGAGAATGGAGGTTTTAAATTGCCAAACAATTGGCACTCAAATTATTCATTAACTACACTATGCTAGACAAACCCTACCAACCAGGTGAAAGTATTTGGAAGTAGTATACTGACCTCAAAACCACTGTGGTCAAGTCCATACCTGTACCTTCCGAGCGAACTGCCATCCTCCAAACTTACTTCATCACTAGTTTGCCTGCTTCAGATCAGGTTTACTTGCAGAAACATCCATAATATCGTGATGAAAGGCACATGGTTGAAATGATGGATAAGCGGATGTGATTGAAAAATGCTAAGTTGGGCAAGGCATGTACGTTAGTCACTCAATCGGCCATGTTGCATGCTTGAGAGGGTTCTTATGGGGTTGTTGTGACCAAGGGTGGCTATGCAGATCTCACTCCTATACTGCTTGATGAAGTAAAGAGTCTGCAGCAGGAACTGCACACCCAATTACAGGCTATTCGATCCGATATTAGTTCCTGGCAATCACCACCTGCCAAGACCACACCTGCCGAATCCCATCGTGGCCACACTCATACAGGAACGAGGTATGAGGTCAAGGCGAGTAGCATGCTTTATTTGTGGGTCACTTGACCATTGGACTCGATTTTGCACTTATGCAGATCTGGTTGAAGAGTATGAGAAAGCCAAAAAGGAAAAGAAAGGCAAGCAGCCTTCAAACGAGGGCGATTGTTCGTGAAGGGGCCGAACGATCACACCTCCAAAGGCCCTAACCCAGGTGATTTTGTTGTCTCTGTCATCTTATCCAAAGAATTTAGTTGATGCACGGTGAGGCTAATCGCCAACTGAGAAATGAGAGAGTTCATCCTCTCATGACTCAATGTCACATTTGGCATCTGTCATTTCCTTGTGTAATGGACACGGGTTGTACTATGTCAGCAATACCTTTGTCTATAGTTCGCCTCCTTGGCCTAAAACTCACCCCTACTACTGGTATGGCAATCACCATTGCAGATGGCACTTGGTATGAACCTATTGGCTTAGTCAGAATTCCCATCAAAATCAGTCGCAATTATGTGGTTCTAACTTGTATTATGACCATTGGGGAGCAGCTCCTTTTGGGATTGGATTGGTTGCGTGGGGCAGGAGCTAAGATTGATGTGGTGGAGAATGCCCTGTGGCTTGACAATGGTCAAGCTCCAGCACACAAAGTTAGACTCAACTCCGTCTCCCTGCCCGCCGGATGTGCAAGTGCTCATCTCTCTCACATGCATGTCCTTGCTGCTGCAGCCAGACAACGTGTTGGTGAGCCTTACAGTTGGACTCGCTATTTCAACTTTGCCAAAACTCCGCCCCTGACTCTACATCAGTGGCAGATTCCCTTGCAAAGCAAGAAAGGTGGGCCTCCCGTTGCCATACCTCAGAACACTACTTTGCTGCGCAGCTCTGATGACTTTACTATTCCTGCATATTCCCATAAGCTTGTTTCTTCAGGCTTGACATTCCTAAGTCCCAAGGATCACTATATTGAGGTTGAAGGATGGAAATGCTTAATGCTTACCAAGCACTGTCTTTTAGCTTGTGGAGTTCTTGATAGGGGCTTCAGGGGTGAGCTTCGCTTACTGGTTGCCAATTACCCTAAAAGGATTCCCATCCACACATGCAAAAGTCAGGTCATTGCCAGACTTACAGCTGATCCTTTGACTTCAATTACAGAAGTTCAAGTCGCCTTGCATTTTACTCACATTGGGTTGATTGATGATGTTGTAGACCATCTAGGTCTGATGAGTCATTCAGCCCCTACACCACCAGTAAGGCCTCTCTCCCCTGAGCAATCTGCTCATCTTGATCAAGTACTCAGTGATAGTCACATTGGCCCTGGTCTGACTGAAGCAGAAAAAGGTCGGTTGCATTCTGTCATTCGTGAGAACCTTGATGTCTTTAGCAAAGGGTCCCATGACTTGGGCAAAACAGAGGTCTTGAAGCATGACATCATCACAGAGGGTGCTCCCGTTAAACAATATGCCTACAAAGAAAGTGTCAAAGAACGAGGTATCATGTAGGAAGAATTAAAAAAATGGCTAGATGTCGGTGTGGTGACCCCATCTATTTCTTCTTGGGCTAGTCCTATCGTGCTTGTAGCAAAGAAAGATGGGACTACATGCTTCTGTGTTGACTTTCGCCACCTCAATTCCTTGACTAAAAATAATGTCTATCATTTGTCTCGGATTCAGGATACACTGGATCAGCTTAACGGTGCTACTATCTTTAAATTGTCATTAGATTTGGCTGCAGGGTTTTGGCAGTGCTTCTTACGGAGTCTGCCAAAGAGAAGACTGCATTCACTTGCAAGCAGGAAATATTCCAATTTGAAACAATGCCTTTTGGCCTCTGTAACGCCACAACCACTTTTCAGCGACTCATGGATGTGGTCTTGGGTAACCTGCAATGGGAGTGTGCCTTAGTGTACTATGTGGATGATATTAATATTTATTCTCCTTCCTTTGATGCTCATATGATTGATCTTAGGGCCTTACCACACGAGCGGCAGTGAACTCGAGTGACATGGAAGTCCCTGTCACGGACATAGCCCAGAGGAACTTACCAGGAATAGATACCACATGTTACTAAGTTATCATGTTATCGAAAGTTATCGTGATCTACCATGATTTACTAATTATCATTAGTTATCAAGTTACCGGAAGTTTATCAAATTATCGAGAGTAGCTTGGGAAATTGCTCATGAAGCTTCCTTTGGAGGAAACTTCTCCATCAAGATACCTCCTTTGTTTAAAGAAACTTCTCCATCAAGATACCTCTTTTGTTTAAGGAAACTTCTCCATCAAGAAACCTCTTTTGAGGAAGCCTCTTAAGGAACCTCCTAGTAGCCAGTTTATATAGGAGGCGAAACTGGACACTCTTAAGGCTCGCCAACACAAGTTCAAGCTACTCTTGTATCTAGTCCCAGTACTCCAGTCCACCTTCTAGTACTGTAGTCCAGTTTCCAATATGATAGTACTCCAGTCCAATTTCCAAGTCAAGTTCCAGTATCTTATACTCCTGTCCATTGTTATAAAGATCATCTTGATTCATACTCATCATGCATTCGGCCACGCCGACCTTGACTTCTTGTCTAGTCTTGTACCTCTAGTCTGATCTCTTGTTTGTGTTTTGTCATGCTCTTGTCCTTGACAGTTTGGCGAGACTAAAGTTTGTTCCTTGGTTAGTTAACATGGAAGGCACATTTGAGGAAATGGTCGCCACACTACAGAGTCTTCAGCTCCAGATGCAAGAATTTCGTACCTCTACCGTCCAATTATAAGCTGATCAGTCTCAAGATCTTGGCAACGCTATCCACAACTTACAACAACAAATTTCAGAGTAACTATAGGAGTCGAACAATGGATCTTCAATCATACGAGTCTCTACTGCAACGGCTCCTACTGCAACGGCTCCTCTTCGACAGATTACGAGAGAACCAAATATCAGCATACCCGAGAAATTTGATGGGACAAGATCAAAATTTCGCGGTGCGACCTCGAATGGAATGAGAAGAGCCTCATTAGTCAGTTTCGATGTGGGCTAAAGGAGGATGTAAAAGATTTGTTGCAGACAATGCCAAACGTGAGCACACTGAGCGAATTCATCACCCAAGTCATTGTATGCGATAATCTTCAGTGAAGCCTTGGGCGATCACTAGTAATGACGGTGGGATGGACAGCCCAATCCCAATTTTGGCCGACATTGTGCTTCTGCGGCAGCTGGATTGTTGGACAAATAGCACTAACCTTTGTTCGTTTGTTCGAAAGACGTCAATAGAAGCGATCTGGATGGTCGACGACGCATCATGCCGCTGCTACTACAGCACCAAACACAACGATCCATCAGACATCCGATAGTGATCATATGCAGATTGATGCTGTCCGATTCAAGCCATTGACGTCACAAGAAAAACAAAGACGGCGCTCGAATGGATTATGCCTCTATTGCGGAGAAGAAGATCATATAGCATTAAACTGCCCCAACAAGAGAAGATTCAAGGCTCAGTGCGCAACTCAAGTATTTGATACGGGGAGGTCGGAAAACGAAGATGTCTAGTCACAGTAAGGACCATGAGGCTGGACACCACAAATTTCTCACCAAAAAAAGATCTCTTTCTACCTCCAGACCCTGTACCTTGCTTCACAGTTCCGGTAAAAATCAGAGTGCAAAATCGAGATATCTCTGTAGAAGCACTTTCGGACTCAGGGGCTTCAGTATGTTTTATTGACAAAAACTTTGCGAAGCAACACAATTTAACAGCTCGTAAAGAAGAAACTCTCGGTCCCTGTTGAAGTCATCGATGGACGACCGTTAGCATTAGAAAATGTTAACCATGAAACTCGACCACTTAAAGTGAAGCTTGAAGATCAAACATCACATATTGTTTTCAACATCATCCAGTCTCCAACGAATCCTGTGATCCTTGGACTTCCCTGGTTCATACTTCACAATCCTGAAATCGACTGGCGATCGCGAAAAATTTCTACAAGATAAAAATGTACAAATATCAAAGGTATTCAACCCTTGTTCCTTGGAGCTAGAACTTTCATGAGAGCTACGAAAAAAGATGCGGCATTTGCACTTTATGCGACTCCGATCAAGATCATAACAGACAAAGGTACTTCGACATTACCCACTCAATATCAAGATTTCAAGGATGTCTTCGAGAAGAAAAAAGCAGACATATTGTCAGAACATCGACCTTATGACTGTGCAATTGAGTTACAAGAAGGAGCCCAACCACCATTCGGTCCAATCTATAACTTATTCCAGACGGAGTTGGCTGCATTACGTGAGTACATTGATGAAAATTTGTTGAAGAACTTCATCCGACATTCAAAATCACCTGCGGGGGCGCCTATCTTGTTTGTGAAAAAGAATGACGGATTATTGGGCATATGTGTGGACTATCGCGGTCTCAACAAAGTCATAATTAAGAATCGTTATCCGTTGTCGCTGATTTCTGGGCTTCTCGACCAACTGGGACGAGCGAAGATTTTCACCAAAATTGATTTGAGATGAGCTTATAACCTTGTACGGATAAAAGAAGGAGACGAATGGAAAACAATTTTTTGAACAAAGTATGGACATTTTGAATACAGTGTTATGCCTTTCGGTTTTATAAATACTCCAGCAATTTTCGAACATATGATGAATGACATCTTTCGAGAATTTTTAGATGACTTTGTAGTCATCTATTTGGACGATATTTTGATATTTTCTCATAATGAAGAAGAACATGGTCACTATGTACGCCTTGTCCTTGATAAATTAAGAAAAGAGAACTATATGCCAAGTTGGAAAAATGTCTTTTCCATCAATCTGAGGTCGAATTTCTGGGCTACATTATTTCCGACAAAGACGTCTTTATGGATCAGAATAAAATATAAACCGTCATCGAGTAGATTAAACCAACTTCGGTCCGAGATGTACAATGTTTTCTGGGATTTGCAAATTTCTATAGAATCTTCATCAAAGACTACTCCAAAATTGTTGCACCATTGACACGACTCACAAGGAATGACAAATTTGTATGGGACGTGAAGGCTGACCAAGCATTTGAAAGGCTGAAGCAGACATTTACAACGGCTCTAATACTGGTACGTGCAGACCCATCTAAACCATTCTTCTTTGAAACAGATGCATCGGACTTTGCACTTGGCGCGATACTTTCTCAATACGGTACAGATGGCCGACTCCACCCTGTTGGTTTTCGTTCTCGCAAATTTTCCGTTGCGGAAATCAATTATGAAAACCATGACAAAGAACTTCTAGCGATTATCGATGTTTTTGAGGAGTGGCGTCATCTATTAGAGAGAACTAAACATCAGGTCACTGTCTATATCGATCACAAAAACCTCGAGTATTTTATGAGTGCTCGTGTTTTGAATCGACGTCAAGCGAGATGGAGTATGTCACTAGCAAGGTTTGATTTTGTTATTACCTACCGTCCCGGACATCTTCAAAGAAAACCAGATGTTCTTTCTCAACGATCGTATCTTGCGCCAAAAGAATGGGATGCAGCTTTTAACCAACAAAAATCCATCATCTTGAATCAGCAAATCTCCAATTGAATATGCTATCAATGTCCACCTATGACGATACAAAGATCATAAAAGAGATTCAGGAAGCACTGAAAAGTGACAAATTTGCTACGACACTACGAAATCAACTAAATTGACCTCGAGACAACTCACATGTTACAAACGACTTCGAATTCAAAGATAACTTACTTTATTTCAAGGGGCTTCTCTATGTACCTCCAAGACCTACACGACTGCGAATTCTTCAAACATGTCATGATTTTCCGGCTGTAGGACATTTCGGCTTCAACAAAACAATAGAATTGATAACCATGGACTATTGGTGGCCACAGATGTGGAAACTCGTGAAAGAATTTATAAAATCTTGCGACACGTGTGCTAGAGCGAAGGGACCACGACATCGACCTTACGGCCTTCTTCAACCATTACCCATTCTCAATGGTCCATGGTCATCCGTGTCTATGGATTTTATTACGGACCTTCGAATTTCCAAGATCACCGATTCAATCCTTGTTATTGTAGATCGTTTTACAAATATGACACATTTCATTCCATGTAATAAGACGGTTACCGGCGAGGAAACTGCAAGACTCTTCCTCAATAATATCTACAACATTCATGGACTCCCGAAGGACATCGTATCTGATCGAAGACCACAGTTCATATCAAATTTCTTGAGGGGATTATTTCACATATTAGATACTAAGATCAATCTCTCTACAGCTAATCATCCACAGACTGATGGTCAAACCGAACGCGTAAACCAGATTTTGGAGCAGTATCTTCGCTGTATGATAAATTATCATCAAGATAATTGGACGGACCTTCTGTCATTGGCTGAGTTTGCCTACAACAACACTATACATTCTTCGACCAAACAAACTCCATTTTTCTCCAATTATGGTCATCATCCTCGAGCAAACATTTTCCACATGAAGACTGTTAGAAGCCCTACTACAGAAAACCTTGCTACTCATCTTGCTACGATTCACAAGGAGCTTACATTCCACCTTGCAGAAGCTCAAAAACAATACAAGGAGTATGCAGATCAACATCGCCAACTCCAACCCCAGTTCAAGGTCGGAGATCGTGTGTGGCTTTTTCGACGGGACATACACACTTCGCGACCATTATGGAAGTTGGATTATCAACGCCTGGGACCATTCAAAATTATTCGACAAATAAATCAGGTCAGTTTTCGGCTTGAACTCCCACGAATTATGCGCATTCATCCAGTTTTTCATGTTTCATTATTGGAGTTGTATCATCCATCGAATATTCCAGGGAGAGTTTTTGTACCACCTCCACCAATCGAAGTCAATCATGACATCGAGTATGAAGTCGACGAAATCCTAGACTCTCGCATCAAGTATAAATGTCTTGAGTATTTCGTACATTGGAAAGACTACGACATTAGCGAACGAACGTGGGAACCTTCATCCAACCTTGCCAATGCATCTAACAAAGTCCAAGAGTTTCATCAACGATATCCAGCTAAGCCCCGAGCTACACGTCAATAAGACGTCACAACGATGATGTCAGTCAAGTTAGCTTCAAGGTAAAGACTTCACATTCAGTGTATCTGATACACACTAAGGAGGGAGGTTCTCCAACTCTAAGTAAGTCCAAAATTCTACCGCTCCTCGAGGAACTCGGCGCTAGAGGAGGGGTGATGTCACGGTCATAGCCCAGAGGAACTTACCAAGAATAAATACCAGAAGTTATCAAATTACCATGTTACCAAAAGTTATCATGATCTACCATGATCTACCATGATTTATCATAAATTACCATTAATAACCAAGTTACCAGAAGTTTACCAAATTACCGAGAGTAACTTGGGAAACTGTTCATGAAGCTTCATTTGGAGGAAACTTCTTCATCAAGATACCTCCTTTGTTTAAGGAAACTTCTCTATCAAGAAACATTTGTTTAACCTTGGAAACTTCTCCATCAAAGAAACCTCCTTTGGGGAAGCCTCTTAGGGAACCTCCTAGTAGCCAGTATATATAAGAGGCGAGACTGGACACTCTTCAGTCTCACCAACACAAGTTGAAGCTACTCTTGTTTCCAGTCCCAGTACTCCAACATCCTTCTAATACTGTAGTCCAATTTCCAGTATCTTGTACTCTAGTCCAGTTTCCAGCATTCCAGTATCCAAGTGAAGTTCCAGTATCTTGTACTCTTGTCCATTGTTATAAAGATCATCTTGATTCATACCCATCATGCATTCGGCCACGCCGACCTTGACTTCTTGTCTCGTCTCGTACCTCTAGTCTGATCTCTTGTTTGTGTTCTGTCATGTTCTCGTCCTTGATAGTCCATGGCTAGGATTGTAGCACCTGTATATTATAGAGAGTAGGCCAATGTCAGCAAAAACAAAGCAACGCTACTACATGAGCGGTAGTCGGGCATGGAATAGATCGTAAAGAAGCAAAAATGAATGATTCAGATGAGCTCCACGAGGAGAAAGAGCAGATTGCGCCAAAGAAGTTCTCACTACACTGTTTTTTTTTTTATTATTTTTTTTTTTGGGGGGGGGGGCGGCGATGTCTCAAGCGTCGCTAATCGGGCATTTCCGGCCCCGCGAAAATTGCAAATCTGGCGTCGCAGATGTGTCGCTACGGGGCCATCGCAGATTTCGGACTTAAGGCGACGCCATGTCGCGGCCCTTTGCCTTGAGGGCAGGGGGTCGGGACACAAGAGGGGCTGCCCCTGTGGGGGGGCAGTGGCAGCGATAGGTATGGGGGGCTGAAGCACCCTTGAGTGCCCAAGGCACTCAAAGAGGCGGAGGCGCTCACTAGGTGGAGCCCCGCACACCGGGTTGCGGTGGGGGTGGCTCCACAAGGGGTGGTGGTAGCCTAGCGGGACTTTGGGGGTGGCATAGGACTCACCCTGGGCGGAGACCTCGTGGTGGGAGTCGTGGGGAGTCTTGGGACTCATCACGGTCCATAGGGGCCGTGGTGGGTGGGCCAAGACTCACCGCGACTCATCACCGGGAGTCGAGGGTGTTCGTGGTGGTTCGCCATAAAATGACATGGTTGTTTGTGAAACCCCCGCGGACAGCTACAGAAGTATATATAGGGAGTAGTAACCCCGAGAACGGTGCAAGCCCGTTGGTGACCAAAAACTAGTGAGTAAGCGAGCGAGCCGGAAAGCGACCAAAAGAGTGGGGAGCTGTTCCGGACTGCCAACGATCAAAGGGAATTCCGCTGGTTCCAAATCGTTGGAGGGTTCTTTGGGAGATCAAAGGAGGACCGTTATGCCGCGGTGAGCAGCCGGAGCTCCAAGATGGCCCGACGGCCAGGTTGGGAGTTAGGCGCGCGCATCAAGCGAGTAACTAGGACTTGAGGGGGGGGGGGGGGGGGGCTTACCGAATTGAGGTGCGCGACACGCCAGGGGGGTCGCAGATCCAGCCCCCCTGAAAATTCCTACTTGCGATGCCCTGCGACACTCGGGGCGTCGCTATAGCCACACAAGAGAGGGAAAAAAAAAAAAAACCTCACTTTCATAATGCGACGCCCTTGGGGTCGCTATTTGGGAGCGATGCCCTGGGCGTCGCTTTTGAGGTTTTTTTGAATTTTGAATTTCGAAAATAAGCGGGATCCTCACGGTTCAAAAAAAGGCGGGATTGCACATGGTTCAAAAAATGGCGGGACACGCATTTGCCACGTAGTATCAAACCTAACCCTTGAAGATATTTTTGCAAGTAGCCGACACATATCGAATTTCTAATTCATTGAACATATTGTTAGACAAATTTGAACTCAAGACCTCTAGATTATACACATAGTAAAACACTTCACACTAACCAACATATCAGTTACCGAACTTATACACAACTCATGATTTAATTGTATATAAGGTAGTTCATGCGAGCGTTGCTCGTCGCGACCTCAAAGCGACACTCGCATCGCTCAAATGTAAGCAACGCCAGAGGCGTTGCTTTTCCTGGACCATCTACTGCAGAAACCAAAAAATGATCAAGTCATTTTGGCGTCGCTACAAATGACTTATCAAAAAAAAAAAAACTCAAAAGCAACACCCAGGCAAAAAATGACACATAAAAAAAAACAACTCAAATGCGACGCCCAAGGCGTCGCATTAATAATGCGATGTTTTTTTTTTTTTTTTTTTTGGGTGTTTGATGCGACGTCTTGGGCGTCGCACCAGGGGCCAACCCACAGTGCTTCGCAACCCAGCTGCGACGTTTTTTTTAATTTTTGTCCATTGCGACGCCTGGGGCGTCGCATGCATCCTTGCGATGCTCAGGGCGTTGCACCAGGGGCCAACACCCAGTGCGTCGCAACCCGGCTGCGATGTTTTTCTTTAAAAAGTTGTCCATTACGATGCATGGGGTGTCGCAAGATGGGGATGTGGCGGGGGCATCTTACGAGAGAGGCGCGGCGGGGGGTTGGCATGGCTAACCCCCCCTTTTTCCTGTAGTGTCCCTAACATTTCGGATTTCCAGGCAATAGTCCCTGGAAATCCTTCTTTCGCAGAGAAGCTTTACAGAAGCACCACGTCACATTGCCTTATCGTTGACGTTCCTCCCATGTGGTAGGTGAGGGTGTCAGTTTAAGATCCATCAACCAATCAACGGGCCTTGAGTAGGTTGCGGGGACTTCCACTACCGCTCGTGAGGTAAGGCCCTTAGACGGGTGTTGTGCAGACTAAGAGGTGCCCGGTTGAAGGTCAAGCCAAAGAAATGCGATCTATGCATGGCTGAACTTCACTTCCTTGGGCACATGCTCTCTGCAGCAGGTATTAGTCCTGATCCTGCTAAGGTCAAAGTTGTGTGGGAATATCCCCTCCTAGAGATAAGAACTGCGTGCGTGCTTTCTTAGGTTTGGCCTCCTACAATCGCAAGTTTATCAAGCACTTTGCTAAGATAGCTGCAGCTCTCAACCTCTTGCTTTGCAAAAATGTGAAGTTCACTTGGGGGCCTCAACAACTTTTTGCCTTTGAGAAGCTCAAGATTGCCTTGACCAGTTCTCCTATCTTGATCTTTCCAGATTTTAGCTAGCCTTTCATTCTTCAGATTGATGCTTCGGACTTGGCTGTGTCTGCAATCCTATGCCAGAAGCGCGATGGCAAGGAATATGATACGGCTATGATATGATATGATGCCTCTTGCAGGTTAGATAAGCATATCACTGACAAAGAAGGATTAGCAGTGATCTTTGGGGTTAAACATTTTAGACAATACCTGCATGGGTGTCCTTTTATTGTTGAAACTGACCATCTCCCTTTAAAGGCACTCAAACTCCTCATGAATTATCCGGGAGGCTTGCAAGGTGGTCTTTGACTCTGCAGATGTTTGACTATGATATTCGTCACAAGAAAGGCAAGGCCAATGCCAATGCCAATGCCAATGCCGACGCCCTCACCCGCAACGAGACTAAAGTCCTCTCAACCCTACACATCTGGAAGATCTTGCTCAACAGCTGCCTTCTCGTGCTTCCTCTTTGCCTTCTACTGTTTTGGATGGTCCTGATTTATTAGCTCTCTTTGCTACTATTCTTTCATCTTCCCTTGATCTTATGTCAGAATGGGATCTCCTTTCATTTGCTGCTGGTTAGTGTTTTGACAGAGTGCTGCTCTGTCACTGAGGTCACACACGGTATGGTGGTTCTCTCCTTCTCCTTCGCTGCACCCTGCTTTCTTGTTACTGCTCATGGTTCTTGTTGAGTCCTCTCCATAGGGAAGTCTGCTTGTATACTTCATTGCGCAGTCTGCTCTCTCATGAAGCAGCCCCTTGTCAACCAATTGAGTATGGTATGGAGCTCACTGTGGCAGACATTCCTTATATGCTTACACTAACCAAGGCTGTGGCTATGGGCTATGCAGACATGGAAGATCTACTCCATGGAGTGGGTAATTTGTTTTTGCATATCCAGTAGAAGATAGTCAATTTTCTGTGGTAAAGTAAATTTATTAAGCAATTAATAGTATAGTAGTAAAGTAAAACTTCTCTTGAGAACAATGGTGGCTCTCTTTCTTCCCCAGACGTTATAAAGCACCATTTCATTTCATTTCCTTGCACAGTCTGTGGTGTGCTGCAGAGAAGAATAGATGTGGAGCGAACATCAAACATTGCATGGCAGTTTTTCGATTAGTGAGTTGTAGACTTGAATGGCTGACTTGTAAGATTGCCCAACAAAGCACAGAATCTGAAAGCTTCCCATGATGTCGAGGTGCAACCCACAGCAGTCTTGTGGTGAACCCAACAATATGAAATCACTATACCATTCCGGCTGCAAAATCCTGATAAAATTCCTCATGGATGAAGATTTTATCAAATGAGTGAAATGAGTGTCGCCTGTTAGATTCACTCAGGCCTACATGTTGCAGCATCGACACAAGGAAGCTGATCATGCTTTCACACTGGGAACTTTGGACAAAGCTTCACTGATCTTGTCTGCAGGATATTCAAAATCCACAATGCCACCTGCAAGAAATTTGTCATAGGCAGCGAGATCAAAATGGCCATGCCCACAGAGTGCTGTCACTATCACCTTGCCCTCAGTGCGTGCAAACTTCAAAGCCCCTACACAATCCACGTTTCTGACATGTTGAGTCAGCAAACAGATCTACATGGCACTTTCTTAATATCTGAAATAAGAATCAGACCCTGATTTGTGGTTGCAGTCAATTTCTTGAGAGCGACTAATTCGGGGTAAGGGGATAACGCCAGACACAGCAGCCATCCAACACAAATGCAGGAAACAAGCTTCAGTAGACAACAACCCTAATTCAGCCTTGTTGTGTCTCTAAATATGCCAAGAATTTATGTGGCCTTGCATTTATGGCAAAGAGCGGTAGGTCAGTTGTAACTTCACTTCAAAGGACATGTCTGTGTAAAAATATCTGGTGCAAATGATGAAACCTGTGTT
This sequence comes from Takakia lepidozioides, assembly GCA_030704615.1. Lineage (NCBI taxonomy): Eukaryota > Viridiplantae > Streptophyta > Takakiopsida > Takakiales > Takakiaceae > Takakia > Takakia lepidozioides. The sequence continues at coordinate 76,312,239 of CM060731.1, forward strand.
GAGCTGGTAAGAGAATGACACCTTCAAAGCACTCAGTCTGGGGGATTGCAAGTGCCTCCATGAGGCCCATGTTGAAGACATGTGATACCAATGGTGCCATACCATGATAGCGAAGCCCCCCTGCACCAACAAAAAAAAGTTCTTGAACCAGAAAAGGACAGCCTCATGACCATGGAAATGCTGGGATAAGTCATATGAGACACATAAAAGATAATCTGGGTGGGACTTTCCTTCCATCCTTTTACTAGAAGGCACACCACCCCCTCAGGTTGTGAATACAGCACTGACAAAAGTGACTATGACGTTCAGGGGAACCCAGTGTGTGCATCTCATGCAGTTCAATATAAGGAATATTGCTCTTACCTGCATGAATGGGGTCAGGAATGAAGTCATGACCAAGAGTGTGCATTTTGACAAGGGGGGTGAGCCCAGAAGTGTCCCCATAGTCGTATGCATAAACAACTTTTGTCAGAGATGGGCACGCTGCTGGCTCAACTGCTCGGATGATGGGGCTCATTGCCATTTTCTCTCGGATGAACGGAAATGAAAGGCCCCCGAAATTGGAACCTCCACCAGTGCACCCCACCAAAACATCCGGTGTTTCCCCTAGGATTGCTAGCTGGCGAAGGCACTCCTCACCAATGATGGTCTGGTGCAATAAGACGTGGTTCAAGACGCTTCCCAGTGCGTATCGGGTGTCCCCATCAGCTAGTGCTGCCTCCACTGCCTCTGAAATTGCAATCCCTAGGCTGCCAGGGCTGGCTGCATCTTTTCCTAGAACCGCATGCCCTGCTTGGGAGAGGATTGAGGGGGATGAGTGGACAGTGGCCCCCCAGGTCTCCATCATTGACTTGCGATAGGGTTTCTGTTCATAGGATGCTCGCACTTGCCACACCTACATGACCACATTCTTCCCGTCATTAGCAGCCAATAGCATTCCAAAGCACCAAAGCACCAAATCCAGACCAGACCTTACCAAGAGGACACATAGCTCCTTGGGCTTTAATAGTCACAAATTCTACATCTAATTTCTTCTGGTGGCCTGTCTCATGTGAACACAAGCAACCCAAAGCTCTACTTTGGGTCACAGACCATATGCCTGCCGGTTTGTAGGTGCCCAGGCAAAGAACCTCACCAACAGGATCCTACTCAGGGTGGACATAACAAGTAAACTGCGACATGAAAAAGCTACAACAACGATGACTTGGATATTCCAAATAGCTTAGTCTGGAGTCCATTACCTCACATCGGAGATCAAGGCAAAGGCGAGGGCACTGCCCCCCCTGTCTCTGTAGTGAGCCGCGTCACCCCTTCCTGGGCATTGTACCAGGCCTGGGGAACTGCAGTATTAGGCTTATGTGATCCTGCAGGGCTACCACCCTCATATTTGTAATAGATGCGTGCTGGTGTCCCTAGCAACTTCTCCAGGCGCCGAGCTCTGTCCACACCCCAGCTCCTTGGTTATTTGAAGGAGCGTTCAAGGTAACTGCATTGTCAAGATTGCACTTTTGTCCAGTCAAAGACCAGGCAACTTAACAGACATTGACCCCTTTGAAAATGCACCCTCTCTCAATTTAGGCTTGGTTCTAAGTCTTTCGTTGCTTGGTCCTCAAGGAGTCAAAAAGGGAAGTAGTCTTCTTTAATTATGACAGTGAACTCAGAACATCTGACAGTTGCTACAGAGTGGAAGCTGAAAGCCTGTTAGAAGATCTGCTACTGTAGAAGCTTGAGAAAGTCCCATAATTGCAGAGATCTCTTGTCAACAGTAGCTAAGGTGGGTGAGACCCGTCCTGGCCAATGCCCCCTGGACAGAAGAATTGGATGAGTCTAAAAACATGCTAATATCTTGTGGAAGTCCTGTCTAATATTACAGTCCTGCTGAACATGGAAGTGAGGACAGCTGTGAACACCGTGCCTGCGGTATCCTCCTTTCAGGTTCACTCAGGGTTTACCTCCCTTCACTTTTTTCCTTCTTGCTGTGTTCACCTAGAAAAGTGGATGTAAGAAATTGGTGCACCATGAAAACATCTGCTTAGAAAGCGACATATTACCCTCAAAGGATCACTGGGCACTGAGAGATATACAACCTCAAGATTCTGAGTGGGGAAAGGCTTTGGCACTCTTTGAAAGAGATTGAAGGGGCACCTGAAAAGAGGGGTAGGGCACCACAATTTGTAGACATCAAGCACCTCATCAGGGATAGCGATAAAGCGATCCAGTGAAGCTTCCTGTTGGATGATGGCTGCTGGGAACAAAGTTGCCAGATCTTGGGGCTGCAATGGCTGCAAAGTTTTTGGGTGTAAAGGAGGTGGTTGTGGCAAGTCCGGGATGATGTTGTACCACTGCCTGGGCATCTGTTCTTCATCCAGAAGAGTTTTTGTGCGGGACTTCTGATTCAAAGCTTTCTCGCTACTTGTCGCCAAACAATCTATGTGGTGAAAATCTTGCCAGTTTCTCCTCTGTTGTCTTGGACTCGACACTGGTCATGAACACACACAAAAATCAGGCTAGAGCTGGTATTCCTCGAATTGGAGAAATTAAGTTGATCACAAGCCAGAATCGAGCCAGAACTAAATTTCACAAAGACCGACTTGATGCTCAGTTCGACCTACTTCTGTGCACAAAGTGTAAACCTGACGTTGAATCAGCACAGCTACAGGCCATGCTCAGACATTTGAAGAATAATAATGGCAGTTCTGTTGTCGCTCTCCGAAAGGAAATCTGCGAATAGGCAATTTGGTAGTATAGTAGGGTGGTCGCCCATGAATACCTTCGCAATGAATTGAACGCCTTCAAGTGAATGTCAGCCATGGAAAAAGTGATGATCTACTAGCATTGGATTCATAAAGAGCTGACAGGAAGAAGTAACAACTAACAACCACTTACCAAACTTTGACAAGCTGAGCTGCGTGCGATTCTCTCCACAACCTCTGGCCTTCCAGGAAACTTCAAATGCATTGAACTGAAGTGAGGGTTCACTGTTGGGGGCACTCCCAACTCCCGGAAGTGGATGAAGAGTAACCAATATGGGATTGCAGGTCTGCGTCTTTGAGCAACCTCTATGCAACAGCCGCGGGAGCTGGCACTAAAATAGTTCGCAAGGCAGACTTCTCGATCGCTCACTTGTAGAACGGAACTTACACCCAACGTGGTTAGCACCCAACCACACTCAAATTCATAGCTGAAACATTGACTGTTTCGTGTTGAATTACGTCACAACCTATCCCAAGCAAGCGTCGGATGGGCGTGTGGCAAAGAACACTGAAGAGTAGCGGTAGCTTTATACTGAGATGCACAAACAAGCGCGGGCAAACGATATGGGATAATTGTATGCATGGTCGTGAAGTGGGTTATTTGTTTTGTTTTGGACTCACGTTCTTCGAGGAGTTCGCACGGGCCCAACGGATAGCACTAACCCTGGCCTCCCTGTGCAGCAGCGTGCAGAGGGCCTGTTGGATTGTGCAGCTTTCCATGCCTCCCAGATCGTTGCGGTACGGTGAATTGTGGATTTCTTCATGTGGGTGCACCAGGTTGATGAACTCACAGCGCTGGATCCGTCAGTGTTGTTGCATTCTTTCTTGTGTGACGCTTCTGCAATTTTGGAGCATTGGGAGAGCTTCGACAGGTTGAAAATCTCTGGTGCTTTTCTTCTTGAAGCTGATTATGGCCGGGGTTGCATGGTCTCGTCGGTGCAGCCTACTCGCTGCTGAAATGGATCTTTCTCCAAACTTATTGGGCACTGGCAGAATTTGCAGGTAGAGAAAGGCGGTGGTTTCAGCCACCTTGCGAAGCTCGGTTGGGTGGCTTTCTTACATTCCCCCTCGCTCCAAAAAAAGTGCCGACAACGTTGTTTTCAGTTCTTTTTTTGGAGCACCAACATTCGTCAACAGATACGCCACCTTCCCACAGTTTCTTAGAATAGTTTTGATACACCTTCTCATCTGCCTTTGGGTGGTGACCCCATGCCCTGAATCATCTTGCCGACATACACGCCTGTTCCAGTGGACATCTCCGATGAATTTCCCCAAGATTGCGGTGTGGGGGGCGAGGCCCTTTGCTTGTGGGTAAGTTTCAGGGCAGCCCATATGCACTCATTTTGCCTCCAAAGGACTGCAAATATTTACTGCCAAAATTTCTATAAAATAGAAAACAAAATTTGTATCAATTTGGAAAGTGGGATCAGTGCCAAGCCTGTTAGAAATTTGACTTTCAATCATTTGTCTTCAGGAAAGGTCTTGATCAGGCATCATTCGGGTTGAGTTATTGCAATCAATAGTTACCTAGCAACCACAACGTACATAAAGGGGTTAAAAAGCAAGGCCAACAGATCCTAGATTTGTTAGGATGCCAATAACTATCCATTGAATGGTACTTAGAAGAGGTACAACAAAATCACACACAAACTTGTAACCTCTTAGATGAGCTATTCTGCATCTTTGAAATACTTGACTAGTCAAACACAAAAAATCACGTAACATACATTCGAAGCTTGGGTTCTTACTGGAGCAACTCGTTCTTACTCGTTCTTCCTCAAGCAATAATCCTACTCGCAACACTTTCACAAAAGCTCGCCTTGTCAACCTCCCTCACTTGAAGGTCTCTCCAAATAAACTCACATAAGAGGGGTAAATGGTCAGATGGAATGACGACAGATGGTAGAGCATCAGGGCCTATAGACGCTTGACTTGGTAAATTCCAACGCTTTGTGGGCCATAACTTGGATTGCACCCTGTACCATATGTAGTCGATTGTCACCTTCTTCTCACCTATTGACCTGCCCAGACCAGAACCTCGTGAGTACAAACGAGACAACATCTTTGTTCCAAATCTTTAGTAGTTTCTGCATATACCAACATTTTACAATTTTTCATCTGTTTATATCAGGTCTCTACGGAAACACAAGCAATAGAGAGGTACTGGATCAACCACCATGGCCTACCTGAACTTCCAAGTGGTGAAGGGAGGCTCTGCAGGTGCCCCACCATCACACACAGTATCGCAAAATCTCGACACAGTTGATTTTTCTACTGCATGAGGAGGGTCACAAATGCAAGTAAGCGCAAACACACTACGGAGGTGGTGCTGGAGAATCTTGTACACCTCTGATTTTGGATCAGAATTGAAATCCCCACATATTACAATTGGCATTGAAGAGTTGGATGTCATATTCTTCAACCTCTGCTCAACAACAGCGAAGGACAACAATCGACTCAAAACATCATCAATCATCACCGTGAAACTGGAGTAGATACCTATTGCACAGAATTAATTGATGGGCCTCCATGATGCAACTCCTAACTGCTCTCTACCCACAGCTCTCTACCCACAGTTTATGGACAATAGTATCATTCCATTTAACTTGCTGGATCATCCCTTCCCAAGACTCCACCCTCCTCTCCACCAGAAAAGGAGCTCTGAATGTAAGAAAGGAACTGAGAATGATAGACTTCCTTAAGGAGACGAAAAGGGAAGCTAACTTCAAAAGATCACCCTTGTTTCTGCTGACAGAACAGAGGGTGCAACAAGCAAACATGCTACATGATTGATTAGAGTTTCCTTGAGTTGCCACTTTATGTATCTAGGAATGTCAATAACCATGCCTGAAGAAGTTGTTGTGCTTGCAGGACCCGCATCTGCTCATTGACAGGGCCTTCTTTGGCCTGGACCATCCCTTGCACACAACATTCCACACGTCATGTAGTTGGAAGCAGCACTGAGTGGCATTGGTAGAGAGCACCTCTGAGCCCTACTTTTTACTAGGTGTCTAGTCTAACGGTTCAGCTTTCATCACATTTCTCTGTGAACCATCCAGCAAGTGAGTTTGGAACAGATGCCTGGACAGCAACCCTAAACGGCCCATGACTTGGACACAGACCCCCAATCATATTGCACCAGGTGGCGGTGAGAATACGCCACACCTGCTTTTAACGCCAGTGAACCTAGTTGGCCTCATATGAGATCTGGTTGAATAACTGGTGCTGACCAACCAAGTAGGGCAGGGTTCCATTTTTTGTTCCATGCAGAAACAGCCCATAAATATGTAGAGGAAACCATTAGTGTAGCTGGTCAGTTTGCTGCATTTTCACTAGTTATCTGGTTCAATCAAATTTCAAGTCTGTTAGTTTTTGCATATGTTCAAAAGTTAGGAGTGATCTTGAATTGACAAATAAATTGATGCTTTAGATACCCGTGGAGGCATTCTGCATGCCACAAGAGCACATGATTGAATGAAGTTACCTTGAGATGAGTTGTGGCAACCACAATCTCTTCTTTGACTCTCAAGTCTTTGAAACAACAAACAATCCCTCCCTGTTATCCCTAAACAACACACAAGAATCCATCAGAGAGCAAAACTTGGGAGGCTCCCAACAGGTGACTCAAGTGACGAGAAAAGATGCATCTATTGTGAGCATTTAAGTTTGGTGCAGGCTGGTCATCATCTACCACGGGCCTATAGACTCTACTAAGTGGTAACTTCAAAATAAGGCACATGACAGCTTGCCTGATTCTGTAATATTCCCTCGACATCCTCATATTGAAATGCTTTCTGCTCTGCTCTCACACCAGGTACCTACATACCAAATCGAATCAAACAGTGACAGGTCTACAATGCAGTCACCCTGCTCTATTTGCACAGCTTATCTGCCAGCAAAATAAGAATGGTTGGTAAAACAAGAGTTCTATAAGAATTTTAGACAAAGCAACTCCCTAAGACTGCAAGGGCCATGAGACAAGCACCCAGAAGCTGGAGGTGAGATGTTTGAAAGAACAGGGCGCATCCATCAGCTGCATTCCCATATTTCTGCAGAACAAAGCACCAGATTCACCACCACCTTTTATTTTCCAGGCTGGAAGAGAGATGAATTTGTGTCCTATAGCAGTGACTCGTTTCAAGAACCTCTCCTACTCTCGAGCTTAAATATGATAGAAGTTGAACACATCATGCCATAAGAAAACACATTGTACCATAACCACATTTGGACACCAAAACGCCCCCACCCACCAAATTTCTTCCAATACTGGCCTGTCCTAGGCGTAGAACATGGTGTCTCATGTTACCATGGGAGGACCAAATGACCTGTAGGCTCCACTACAGGCAATGGTACATGGTATAGCTTTACCGTCCATGTGTATCAAAGAACACTTTTGGAAGCAGCTTCACTTTGGAGGCCTATATGTGCCTGCTGTGATGTTTATCTACAAACATTCCCCCACCCTTGCTGCCATCGATCCTCAATACACTATTGCACAGCCCAAAGTGGACATCTTTCTACCATCCTTTACCCCAAAGATGTGAAGAGCTCACAACCAGTAAGTAGAAAAAGACAGAGAAGGGCATGTGAGTGTACCAGAGCCGGAGAGAAGGGCTTGCTCCAGAAGACCCCTGAATAGCCATGCTGTTGTAGTTCCGGAAGAAGCCAGTCATCTGCAGGTACACTCTCAACAAGTAAACTTCTGTGCTACCATCCCAACAGCTAGCTTAACTACTTATCAAAGCTAGGTCAAAGGCTGAATGAAACATGATAGTTATAGATACCAGGCCCTTGTTCAGTATTCATTCTTATGTAAATGGACGTAACCAAGCCTAGTTATCTTGAATGTATGCACTCCATCATTGTGCATCTAAAGGCTGTTACGCCCTTGTTCAGTATTCATTCTTATGTAAATGGACGTAACCAAGCCTAGTTATCTTGAATGTATGCACTCCATCATTGTGCATCTAAAGGCTGTTACACATGAGGTATTTTACTGATCTTTTACCAGAGAAAATTGCACATGGTAGAAGAGTGCTAGAAACCCAACAGAACCAATTGATAGCTGTTGATTGCATGACCAGGTTGAGGCTTCTCTACTCCCAGCTACCCTTAATAACTCATCTGATGCTTCCTAAGGACCCAATTGTATCCCAGGAGAGAACTTGAAAAGACATTATTCACATCTCACTTTGGGCGTCAGATCATGTCAGGAACGGTAATGCTATTTGCCTTGGAGGTTTAATTTGCAGGACAAAACAGACTTATTCTGGGTAGCTACAGATGACTACTAATCCCGGCTTATTAGAACACGGTTTGTACACTGAACAGTGCGATCAGTTGGTAGGCACCGTAATGATTGAGCTCTTGCATGCAAATGACGTCAGCGTTGGCTTGTAGGACCTCCCTCAGCAGCACAGGTGCTCTTGCCCTCCATTCGAGTAACGATTTGTGAACCTGGCATCCCACATGGCATCGATCTTTTAAGACCACATAATAGCCACCATAGGCATCAACACTGTACACCCTCTGTACCGCAACTTTCGTATAGCACTCTTCACTTACAGAGAGAAATTCACATCAGTAAAATAGGTTGTACACTCCTCCTTCATTGTCTACGATTAAAACAGTTAGTTGAGTGCTCAAACAATGAAAATTCCGCTGCAATTTTCTCGAATTTAAAGTGTGGCTCTCTTGGATCTCAAATCTTATAAAGAAATGCAGAAGGTTCAGGTTCTATCGAAAACAAATTCTTGAAAAGACCTGAAAATTGCACAGGGGGAGAAGAACACTCACTCTGTGAAAATCGCCAAATTGCGCCAGCCCATCGGCCAGAACGTTCCATTGCAACAGGCGCAGCGTGGCATCAGTCTGTGGGGGTCTCAAATTGTCCATGATTTTCAAGGCCATCACCATCTCCAATCAAACATCAATCATATATGTTAACACTCGCGTTATCATAAAGGCCGGCCACTTCAGTGGTTCTCTTTCCTGCCTGGGACACGCAAGGTAAGTTAGAAGTGCTTGTCTGTGCAGATTTGGCAAGAGCCCCGATCCGGAGCGCGCTAAAGCCGGTCAGAGTCCTAGAAAGGCGGAGTGCGGTAACCCACAAGTACCAAAGGTTCGTGGCAGTGGTTGCTTCACTAACAGATAATCTCGCACTCGTATTAGAAGGTGGAGAAAAATATCGGCAAATATGCCGTTGTCCTGCCGTCCCCAAAACCATGACATAAATAGATGCCTCTGGCTTCTAGGTTCACAACTGATGTGCGCACCTAATTTGTCTGGAGTTGTGTGCCTCTCACTTCATAGTAACTGAGTGGCTACAATCTTCACACCCTGCCTAAAACATGGACGGATTGCACAAGCATACAGAAGCACAGAATGTGACATAGCACTCACAAAGTCATGGACTGTTGGCATGTTTGCTAGAGCCAATGTTGTTTTCATTTTCGCTCAGATGGACTTTCTTGTATGTTTGACGATGTGACGCACCCTGGGATACACTTTTCAATTCAAATAGACAGGACCCTCAAAAATGTTCAGTACTTTCAAGCGAGCAGTGTACAGTTTTTCCTTCCCCGCTCTTAATTTCGTGTTGGTAGATCAATCACCTATATGAGGATTCATTTGGTTTGGGGTTAAGATCTCTGCAGATGAGTGTTTGATGAAGCAAACTTTGCGCTCCCTAGAAGACATCTACGCTTGCACGATTAGCCTCAGTGCAAGGCGCTGTCTGCAGTTGTTGGGCTTTAATGTTACACCAATGGATGCTTTGCATTGTTGTCTGTCTTCCTGATAGATTCTAGTTAGCTGTGCTATCAAAGCTGGAAGTACTTGGGCGAAGGCGGAAGTCCTGCCAGTACCCCTACATTTTGAACGTGACCAGGAACAGACATGGTGCAGGGATCATGAGCGACCATAAACACTTGTGGCACAACAACCATGAACGATCATGATTAGGTCATGAGCCCCAGACCATGAACGGCCAGAGTTATGTAGCCTCATGACTCGAGAACCATGAGGGAAGGATGACTGACGGTGATGTCCAATTTCTCTCATAAACCCCTGGTGTATCCCCGACCCTGGCTTGTCTATGTGTCTCTCTCTCGCACTCTCTCTCTCATGTATGGAGAGTCAATGGCCACAAGGCTACGGCAAGCAACGTCTTATGAGTACATTCTCTCATGTATGGATCTCCCACGGAAGTAGTAAATTTCTTTCTTTGGGGAGGGCCCCTCTCTCTTTCTTGTTGCATCCTTTCTGTTGTCCCATAAACTCTTTGAGCTTTCCGCAGACATTTTAAAGTATCATTTCATTTCTCCCTTCTCTTCCTGTCCCATTCGTCCTCTCCCTTCGACCTTATCATCTCTCCTGAGCTACAGTATCTTTTACGAGACCGTACACCTGCAGGAGTTACCTGCAGAAGTTGGAGCGGAAATGTGAGCGTGTCAATTGGGGATTACATGGGGACAGGGGTCTCCAGTTCAATTTGCCTGGATACAGCTTCTCATTTGTCAAGGATGCCTTCGAAAATCCTTCTGCTTACAGTGACTCAGCAGACCCCAAATCTTCTCCAACGGACAAAACCTCATGAGGCCTCTTTATGGCTCTCTTCACCTCTTTGTGGCTCCATCTCGTGCTGACAAGGAGAAAAAGCCGGGCATTGCAGGCTGAGTCTCCAGGCCATCGCATTGCCCAGTTCGACTGCACAGGCTTCTTCACAAATGCTGCCAATGAATGCAATGCCGCAATGACTACATCTGCGTCCGTCGAAGCAAATAATAAAGACACATGCTGCATCCTAGACCATTGACTGCTCATTTCAAGCCAAACAGATATGAACGTACTTATCTGTAATCATGTTCAGACTTACTTAAAGATGCACAGGAGGTATAGAAGTTTCCATATGACAGCCAGACAGTTTAAGAGGATAATGAATATCAGATAAAATATACGGGACGGTGGACCTATATTTTGAGCTAGCTAGATGTCACCTTCAGAAAACTATGTGCAGTGCAGACGACAAAATCGAGACATGATGCCGTTAGAATATACCTCATTTGAACTGTTCAAATATTTGTTCATGCAGTTTTCTAGGCTGATTCGTGTCACCCTAAGAATTTGCAAAACTGCCTCCTTTGGAAAAGGGTTATCTCCCTCCACAAATTCACCTTCCAGCTGCAAATCTTTTCTAGGTTTTACATACTTTCCAAAAAAAGCGATTCAACAAATCGACCCAGTGATAGAAGTCACCCTGCAATGCAACCAAACTCCATCAGAGTTCAGAGAAACGCCCATGGCAAGAGGATCTTTTTGGTGATTATGTATAGTCGAGTTGTCTAGTCCCGGATTCCACAGCAAAGGATTTGGGAGTCTCTCATGGTCAAAGCATCGCTTAACATATTCATAAAGATCAGATTAGGTCAGAATCTGTGAGGGACCCAAGTGAGAGCACTTGGTGAGATCCGACACATAGAGAAAATTATCGGAGCCATGTATGAATCAGCAAGGTACCTCCAGCTGTCTTTTGGATTAAAAAGGTGCCCAATGGGAGGCGTGATAGCATAAAGATTTTAAGTGGTGAGAGCTTCGACTCTCATCTTTTGCATGTTCTCAGCTTGATCAGGATTTTCAGGGTCGAATGCTCTGGTAGGAGTGAGATGGTCAACGATGTCCATAAGTCCTCTCCAAGGAGGTTTTTTCTTGAGTACGAATTTTCAGGTTGTGTAGTTCAAGGGACCAATCAACTCATTGACCTCGGAGACTGGATCTTGACTTGTCATGTGAAAGTGAAGAGAGGAAAAGGGTCAGTAAGTGAGTAAAGAAGAATGAGCAATTACAATTCGTGTATAGTGAAGTACATCAGATCTAGAAGCTATTTAAAACACCTCCTATCCGATTGTGACATCGGTGACAGATGATACACAAGAGATAAAGTCTGGATCTTCCTGCAGTCTCTTCGCAACTTTGTGAGGTAGTTTGAAGATGATTTTTATTGTACCATCCTTGTACTTCGGTGCAAAATGGATCAGAGAACAGGGAAGTTCCTTGGGTAAAATGGTATTGTTGGCAAAAGCCGGGCCACCTCCAAAGTCCAACTGTTCAAGACTTGGGAATCGAGTCGAAGCAGCTGTCATTATCAGTAGAAGGTCTGAAAGTACGGGTAAAGAACCATTCCTTTTTTTCTTTCTCCATCATGGCAAGTAAAGACTCGATGTGTTGTTGAGCTAAATCTGCAATCGTCTTCCGCAGCAGGTTTGCAGCATATGAGATTGTATTTCCCAAAAGCTTTCTCGTGGTGGTGACTGCCACCGCGTCAAGAAGTGCATTTCCAAAATAATTCGGAGGGAGGTCTAGGAACCGTTTCCTGCAATCGACGGTGTTGAAGTAGCGAGTTTCCTCAGAATTTGTAAGCAATCGAGCCCGGGTAATGGCCCTCCAGACATGTGCACTGATCATAACATAAGCACTGAACGTAGATCCATCAGGTGAATCCTCCGATGCTTTATCTTTGAGCTTCTTTTGCATTGATAGATCAAAACAAATGTGCAAAGTTATTTCGGAGTCCAGGTCAGAACCCTCGAGGTAACGAATAAAATTACCCGACAACGGTAATTTCTTGATAAAAGTCTTTGCAAGGGAACTTTCTGTCCAAGCTGAGTTGTCTGAGTACTGTGATACCAATTTGATTATACTCGCTCGCGAGCTAAAATTGGGAAGAAGGGAGATGCGTTCCCCCCTGTTGACCTCTGCCCATGACTTGATAAAATGCCACAGCATCATTCCGTCTGTGATTCCATGGGAGGAGACATGACCAATTACATAGCCGCCACATTTGAGATGAGTGATCTGCGTATTTCCAAGAGAATCGATATCAAACTCGAATTGTGGTCAGGTTTGCACTCGATCAAAAAGTGCTAAACTACTAATGCACATGACATGCAACACCTTCACACCTGAAACAGAAGCCACTTAATAATAAACAGATGTAGGAAGCTGACCTGGGCACCAAAAAGAGGGTGGCAGGTACCCTCGTCCTCAGGATTCCAGGGGATTGGTTGGGCAAAGTATTGATACATGTCAGCCATGTTGAACTTACTTAGCTCCCGCACAGTGGTGGAAGCTGAAGCCTAAGAAACTCCACCCCTGCGTCATTACAGTCCACAGCCGTCTGCCCGTCTTTGTCTAGCACATACCGTCCTGCATCACATGTCATGGTCTCCCAAGGTCGTCATCTAGTTTCCCCGAAGCTTGGCATGACAGACTTTGATAATCGCATAGATAGTACTGTAGCCGCCATGGCGTCGGTGCTACTGAAGGGTGGGTGATTTACCTGCAAATGGGCACTCTTGAGAGACTCTCCCTTAGTCTTTCATTGAATTGCTCCACACCGAGGAAGTCTCGAGCGCTTGCGTCGAACAGGAGGACGCATCTGATGGGAGCTACAAGTTTGAACCAGGTGAGATCGAGGCTGGTAAGTGGGAGCAGCTGCAACTCCCTGCTCTCGTGAGGACGTGGCGTGGGAACCACCATAGTTTTTGATAGGACAGTCACTTTCATCTTCATTTCAAACAATGTCGACTTCTTCACCGGGACTCTCGCTCGAGGGACTGATGACCATTACATATTGAACATTGGACCACTTTAAAGAGTATTGTTAACTAAGTAACATGAACATTGACGAAGATCACGTTCCTCTGACACAAACTCCTACTGAAGGACCTGCAACTGATCATATTACAAGCTCTGCTATGCCTAGAAAGGTTACAGGAAAGTATTCAAGTTGAAGCTATGTTGAGATGACAAAGAACTTGAATCTAAGCTTCAAGGACTTGGCATGGATTTTAATCTTGCAGGACAGTTGGATTCCATGAGAGACACGATCCATCATAATGGTTCCTATATCGATGTGCATGCCAATCCGAAGATGCCGGCAGTGGATATGGCAGTGCAGCCTTTTACAAAACTTCTCTATCAAACGCTGAGAAAGCTTACTTAAATTCAAAGTGCACCATGTTGTCTCAATGCATGGGAGCATATACATGTCGCATTGGATACAAAAAGCAGCGACCAGACTGTTTTCTCAGCTCTCAAGAAAGAAAGAATTTAACAAACCATCGAGCACGGAAAGAAGCTTGTGCACTTCGAGCCCGGAAAATTCCATGTTTGGAAATTCAGCTCGAGACAGAAATTTCCCATAATAAGCCCCCATATATAAGGCACGACAGTGACAAACATCAAACAGGACAGATGACTTCGAACAAAAGGACGAAGGAGTTAAGCTTACCGCAACAGTCTAGTAATCTTATGTGCCTGCAGAGGGTTTTTTAATCCAGCCCAAGCAAAGAAATACAGATGTCACCTAGCAACATCGACAATGGCTAAGAACAAATCGAGTCCCACTCCGAAGATAAGTTCTCCTGCACATTACAAATAGCAAATGCAAGGCAACTACTGTATTTGCAACTAACATAAGATTCGGTGAGAGCTGGCTTCAGCTGCACACACCTGTCCGGCAATTCTGGAGTCACTCGGATTTGCCCTTCGACCACATGCAAATCGAGCTCAAAGTCCGATTACCTCTCGAGGACGCACGTCGAGTTCAGTTCACAGCCGTGGTCTTCTCTACGCAACACGATATCCGTTCCAAGACTCTCCGCATTTTATACAGAACTCCTGACAAGGCCCTCCCTCTGATTTCCACGGCACTTGAGGCTTATTCTGACTTATTCGCAGGTCGTTAAAGGATGCTAGGGCCAGAAATTCTGCTTTTGTTTCTGGCAAAAATCGCATTATGCATCTGCCCTGTTTGACTCGGAGTGTAAGCTCTCATCGCAGGTGCATAGTACTATGTACGCTGTGCATAGTATAGTACGCTTGATTCCCACTGCTCTTTAGGCTCAGCACGCCTTTACCTATACTATGTACGCTTATGGTACTAAGTACATAGTGAGGCAGCACGGGGTTCCCGCCCTGCCGGGGTCGCCACTTGCCCTGGCCGAAAGCAGAGAGGCCAACGCAGGGTGGACCAAGCCCCGTTGTGGTGTTTTGTGTTTTGGAGCGTGTGGTGGGGGCCGGATTGCTGATTCTACTTGATTACAGTTGAGTGAAGGTAGCGGTGATTGTAAAGGTAGAGACTGGTGGTAAGCCGGCACACTGGCGTTCATTATGGATTTTGTCTGATGTCAACAGCTCGGTCAGGCTAGGATTAGCCTTGGTGGCAGCATGGCATCCAACTCAGATTTGGGCGCTGCCATGTGGCTGATCTGCTTAGGTTTACTACCGCAGCCTCTTATACAGTTGGGCAGAACATAATTATTTTAAGCATTTGTCTAAAAAAACATGAAATTCAGAACTTAATAGTCCAATCATGCAAAATTGTTAAAAACAAATGCTGAAATTTTATAAATTTTCATCAAAAAAATGCCCAAATCTTGAAATTTATGATTAAATATGTTTTGAAATTATCTTGATTCCTGTGCTTAGATAAGGTTCTACAAACCTCGTATAAATCCCTTGCAAGATTTCCCAAAGTCAGCACCACAATACTTTTTAGAGTGGGAAAATCACTTAGTTTTGCCATCAAACTTCCATATATACACTGTGGTCTCTGCTTGCAGCTTTGCAATGTTCTCTGCCCTCTCAACGCTGAAGCTGCTCTACTCAGTTCTCCTCTATCTCAAAGTAACTTGTTTGCCTTTCAATCTACACCAACCAAACAAGTGGATCGATGTTGTCAGCTTGATTGATGGCTTGATCCACGTAGTGCCTTGTGTCAAATAATGTAACGGTACCCGTTATCATCTCAGAATAGTTGGATCGGTGCTCTCTAATTTATTTCAAATCAGATAAATTATTTAAGACTAGTTGGAAGGTTTGATAATTTATTACTCACTGACTCTAATACATATTTGGCTCATGATCTGCCTAAATTATTATAAACTTCATAACTGGATTGATATATTAATGTAATATTGCCCAACCATTCAAAGAAAATTATTATTATTATTGGGCAAAATTCTGCCCAACCGTATAAGAGGCTACGGTACAATATATAAACTTGGGAGCTTGGGCTCTGGAGGCCGTGAAATAAGTTGTGTATTAGAAACCCCCGGTCCATAGACTTGGTGGCACTTGCGGGCATGTCTCCAATAGTCAAGTTGTAGAAATGAAGTGAAATGAAATGGTGCTTTGTAGAGTGTCGCAACAAATCCCTCTGTCGCAACGACAGAGACCCTACCTGGCAAAACAGGCACATCGTTGAATCTGCGAACCTCTGCTCAAGTTTTGGGCGATCGGCTGCTTTCTCTTGTACCTTTTGTAGCACCTGGCGGTCGTAGCAAACTGCTCTCATTTGTAAGAGGGAAGGGGTTTGACATAGAGGTGCTCCCTCCCGCAGAGTCCGTTGCTTCCGGGACACCAACTTGAATCCCAGAAATTGATGAAGAAAAAACTCATTTGGGATTGCAGGCCCGCATCTTTGAGCAACCTCTATGCAACAGTCGGAGGAGCCGGAGGAGCTGTGAGTGAAATTGTTCGCAAGGCAGACTTCTCGATCGCTCACTTGTATGGAATACCAAATGCTCGACAATTCTACTATCATCCACAACCCTCAACAAATCATCTAGGACCCTCGACAAATCAACCACTAGTGGTTGTGGATGATTTGTCGGGGGTTGATTTTGTGGGCAAACAGTATACATTGGAGCACCAAATGCCCATGAATTCATCCCACTTGTTCAGCGAATATTCTCTAATAGATTCTTATATTCTTTAAAATTATGCTTAGATGCTTTCACCTTTGATTTGTCGGGCATTTGGTACATGAAGGATTGCCATATGACCACGTCCCTCAACAAATCAACCTACAAGTTCACACCACTTGTTGACAACATGGGTGTCAACAACCTAGGTGGCGCCACTAAGGCAGGTGGCACCATTAAGGTTAGTGGCCCCAACAAGGCATGTGGCGCCACTAAGGGAGGGGGCGCCAAGTTGTTGGCACAACTTAGTTCAGATTGGCACAACCTAATTTCTGATAAACACATATATATACGTATGTACATATACATAGAGGGTTTAGGGTCATTTGCATAATTCAAATATGATGAGACCTCCTCTTAAAGAATGTTATAATCCAACAACTGGGTGTAATATCACGTGTGGATGTATAGTCTATAGTTTTCTAGTTTAGACGTATTACTTAGAATTTTTATATTATCAGATATGCAATAAAATTTTGTGAGTTAAAAAATCACAAAGAGGTAGAGATCGAATTAAAATCTATGCTATAACAGCCTTATTAAATGCAGATGAAATATCACAATTCAGTGTTCACTCTTACATGTGCTTTCTATTATTATATTGGTCATTTATGTGTACAGAGTCTCATAAGTGGAATATTTTCATTGTCCTGCAATAATTAAAAATCACACGGATGTGAGAGACCGGATTTTTAAAAATTAACATATTTATTTTAAAATGCAGATAAGATTTCATAATTTAATATCACTCTTATATGCACTTGCTATTATTATATAGATCATTTATGTGTATCCCATGAATTCAAGAAGATTATGAGTAACCTATGCATAGGATGGATGCATAGGAATTGTGATAAAGAACAGTTGGATCTAATAACATGTGTGGACGTATACTCTATAGTTTTCTAGTTTGTTCGTAATACTTGGAATTTTTGCATTGACAGATATGCAATGAAATATTTTGTACTAAAAATAATTACAAATATGTGACAGATCGAATTAAAATCTATTCTATAACAGCCTTCTTAAATGCATATAAAATATCACAATTCCGTGTTCATTCTTACATGTACCTTCTATTATTATATTGATCATTTATGTGTACAGAGTCTCATAAGTAGAATATTTTTCATTGTCGTGCAATAAGTTGTTTTAAATAAAAAATCAAATGGATTTGGGAGATCAAATTGAAAAAATGAATAACAAATATCATTTTAATATGCAGATTAGATTTTATAATTCAATATTCATTTTAACATGCACCTCCTATTATTATAGAGATCATTTATGTGTATCGCATGAACTCAAAAATATTCTGAATGACCTATACATAGGCTGCACGATTTAAAGATGATGTATAGATATATAGTCGAAGCATTTCTGTACTTAAATATTTATAAATGTGTTCATAAAACTTAGAATGTTTTGTATTGTTAGACATGCAATGCAATGTTCTCAATAAAAACTCACAAGGATGTGACAAATCAAATATAAAAGATTATATAGCATCATTTATAAATACATATAAGACTTAACAATTTAATTTTCATTTCTACAATGTACATGTACCCCCCACTATTATGTGGGTCATTTATAAGTATATCATATAACCAAGATGAAGTACTTATATAAACAAGCAACATCACGAATATATATATATATGACAACATGTCACTCCTAAATATTGTGTGCTTTGCTTCATGGAGTTATTGCCTCCACTAGACTACAATAAACATCCCACACCACCTAATCCCAAAAACAATTTTTCTTTGCACATGGAAGTACTGAAACCCAAATTTAAACGAATGGGCCGGTTCTACCTATATCAGTGATATCACATGGCTAGGAAGACCTTACTTCAATTAAAAAACTCTTCTTCAATTAAATGTTACCTTATGTCCTGTTTAAGGTTAAAAAATTCTCTATCTTTTTAATTTGAGTGTCGCGGCCCTTTGCGTTGAGGGCAGAGGGTTGGGACGCAGGGGGGCTCCCCTGTGGTGGGGGTCAATGGCGCGTAGGTATGGGTAGGCTGAAGCACCCTTGAGTGCCCAAGGCACTCAATGGGCGGAGGCGCTCACTAGGTAGAGCCCCGCATACCGGGTTGCGGTGGGGTGGCTCCATAAGGGGTGGTGGTAGCTTAGCGGGACTTAGTGGGGGTGACATAGGACTCACCATGGGGCGGAGAGAGTCGTGTGGAGTCTTTGCTCATCCGGTCTAATGGGGCCGTGGTGGGTGGGCCAGACTCACCGTTGCTCATCACGGTAGTCCGAGGGTCTTCGTGGTGGTTCGCCATAAAATGGCATGGTTGTTTGTGAAACCCACGCGGACAGTCACAGAAGTATATATCGGGAGTAGTAACCCCGAGAACGGTGCAAGCCCGTTGGTGACCAAAACTAGTGAGTAAGAGTGAGCCGGAAAGCGCCACAGATTGGGGAGCTATTCCGGACTGCCATCTACCAAGGGAACTTTCCACTAGGCCCAAATTGGTGGGGGTCGTTTGGAAGAGTAAGGGGGACCGTTTATCCCCGGTGAGCAGCCGAAGCTCCAAGAAGGCCCGGCGGCCAGGTTGGGAGTTAGGCACGCGATCAAAACGAGTAACTATGACTTGAAGGGGAGTTTACCGAAGTGAGGTGGCGCGACACTTGTGGTATCAGAGTTACACTTCAGTACGCGATCGTCCTTTGGGATCGGCCTCATCATGGGGTCGGGCAAGCCAAGCGAAAGCGGAACGGCCCAAAAGATGATGATCTTGGTGAGCCCGATGGGTGCGACATGTCACCGAAGCGGCCATTTGAGGAAGCGATGCATGCTTTTGAAAACGAGGCCGCTCAAGAATGGGAGGAATCTGAGGAGTCAATTCCTGAGAGCTCCGACAGACCAACAGATGTCTCCCATGCCAGCAGCCTTTTGGAAAGGGTTGTTGGCGCAGTTTGGGTGGGACGTTGAAAGATTGAAGGCGGCTAATGTCACTTCCACCAAGGCAAAGTTTAAGGTGAAGCCTACGGAACCCGGCACCTTCGAGGGCGTCCAAAATCGGAAGGCACTCAACACCTGGCTCTTGGAGCTAGAGCAGTACTTCCGGGCGGCCAAGTTGAGTGACAAGGATCGGGTGGAAGTGGCTCCCACCTATTTGAGGGGCTATGCTCAACAATGGTGGCAGAAACGCCTTCACGACCGAGGTCCACCGCGGGAAACCTTGAACTGGAGTAGGTTCAAGGAACTTATGAATAGACAGTTTGTGCCCCTCAACGCGTCCTAGCTCGCCCGGGACAAGATGAGGAATTTGAAGCAAACGGATGACATTCGGGATATATTTTCAGGCTTTCAATGTGCTGTTGCTCGAAGTCGCAGACATTGCCAGAACCAGAAATGGTCTTCAACTTTGTTGGCCTAACACACCTACCCCTATGGGCTAGGCGGAAGTTGAAGAAACCTCCCCCTAATACTTTGAACGAGGCATTCTATGAGGGGCTTTAATGTTTCTCGGATGTCCCTAGGGGCGAAAGACAAGGCCGTACGAGCTGAACCACAAGAAGGCCCGGCGCGGAAGGTGACTCCTTCCGACTAGAAAAGAAGTGGGATAGGCCACGCGGCGACAATGGCACGTGGAATCGAAGGGAGGGCCTCACACGTCAAGGCGACCCCCCGGTGCTTTGAAAGGAAAAACAGGTGCGGCGGCTTATGGCGACAGAAGGGCGACCTTCGATGAAGTGTGCTCAACTGCGGGGAGCCCGGGCACATGGCCAAGAAGTGCACGAAACCCCGACAATTGAACATGACTCGGGCGGCCACAGAGCTGTCCGAAGATTCATTCAGCCGCTTGTTGAGGCGGTGGTCGCCCAAGACTTGCAAGGTAGGCAACTACTCTTGTGAGTTGTATCAGGAAACTGGCGCCTTGCTTAAAGGAAGTCAGTTAATGTTCGTGGATGGGATAATTTCCGGAACTACGTGTCGTTGTTTGTGGACACAGGAGCATCACCTCCTTCATGACACGCAAATGGCACGAAAGCTGGGGATCCCGACAAGTGACGTGGGGGCCTCTATTGAGTGCGTTCTGCCAAAAGGAGAACCACAATTGGCACGAGGTTGGCGTTCGATGTTCCTCTTCAACTTGGGAGTTGGGAGGGACTTCACCATTTGCAAGATCAATGGAGTGGATCTCATTTTGGGGATGACTTTTTTGAGCAATTCCGGAGCGGTCCATAGATGGCCGCAAGAGAGTAGTCACGCTGCCGTGTGGGAATGGTGGCGAAGTTTTACGAGTGTCGGAAACGCCCAAACCCGTGGAGGGCAATAAACCTTCTATCAGCAAGGGAGTGGGCCGTGGAGGAGCCACACGAGTCCCAGCTTTACGTAAGACAAGTGAAAGGAGAAGGCGATGGGGAGCCGAGCCCAGATTGGATCAAGGGGATCTTGGAGAAATACCAGGATGTGATGCCGGAGGATTTACCAAGCGGCTTGCCACCGCGAAGGGGAGTTCACCACAAGATTGAGGTGATACCGGGATCGGAGCCGCCTGCCAAGGCGCCCTACCGGTTGAGCCACAGAGAGTTGGTCGAGCTGAAGACTCAGCTCAAGGATCTAATGTCAAAGGGGTACATCCGGCTGAATAAGTCACCTTACGGAGCCCCGGTGCTATTCGCAGACAAGAAGGATGGAACGCTGCGGATGTGTGTCGATTACAGGGCTCTGAATAAGGTGACTATAAAAAACCGGTACCTTTTGCCAAGGATCGAGGACCTTTTCGATCGGTTGGCAGGAGCAAAGTATTTCAGCCGGATCGATTTGCGCTTCGGCTAACATCAAATTCGAATGGCGGAAGGAGATGAGGAGAAGACCGCGTGCAAGACAAAATATGGTTCATATGAGTTCGTGGTGATGCTTTTTGGGCTCACCAACGCACCTGCGACCTTTAGCACGCTGATGAACAGCCTTTTCCAGGAGTGGCTGGATGACTTTGTGATCGTGTACATCGACGACATCTTGGTGTACTCGAAAACAAAAGAGGAGCACCTGGAGCACCTCAAAAGGGTGTTCCAGAAATTGAGGGAAGGGAAGCTGTATGCCAAAGCTTCAAAGTGCGAATTCGGGGTCACAAAAGTGGAGTTCCTGGAGCATGTGATTACACAGGATGGGATCAAAATGGATGACAGAAATGTGAGGGCGATCTTGGACTGGGAGCCTCCGACTTCGGTCCCGGGAGTGCGATCATTCCTAGGACTCGCCTCCTATTACCGAAAGTATGTGAGAAATTTTGCCAAGATCGCGGGGCCGCTCTCAGACCTTCTATGTAAATCCAAGATATGGGTATGGAACACCTTTTGTGGCCAAGCTTTTGCCGAGTTGAAGCAGCGGATGGCGGAAGCTCCAGTCTTGAAAATCCCAGAGTTCGACCGTCCGTTTGAGATTCATACAGATGCGTCGGACTTCGTGATTGGGGTGTACTTATGCAAGATGAACGTCCAGTGGCTTACGAAATTAAGAAACTGAATGAAGTGGAGCAACAGTGGCCGACGCACGAGAAAGAGATGAAGGTGGTGGTGTATTGCCTTGAGCTTTGGCGCCACTATGTTGGTTCCAACCCGGTGAAGGTATTCACAGATAATGTCACGGTGAAGTAATTTGCCACGCAGCCTAAGTTGTCCCCAAAACATCTGAGGTGGCAAGACACTTGGCGGTGTTTGACGTGGATATCCAGTACAAACCGGGACGGGACAATGTGGTGGCCGATGCCTTAAGTAGAAAGCAGCAGCTCATGTTGGTGTACAGGGGCGAGACAGCGCTCCAAAGAAAGATCCGGAAGGCTTACCAGAAGGATGAGATGGCGAAGTCCGTGATGCGGGACTTGAGGATGGGGGTGAAATCGCAGTTCCACTTGCAAAATGGACTGCTCCGGTACAAGCAAAAGCATCTCTACGTGCCGAAGGGAGAGATCAGAGATAGTCTCTTGAGAGAATGCCATGATGGCCCGCTTGCGGGCCACGGCGGAGCCAAGCGCACCGCGGCACTCTTGAAGAAAGAGTATTTCTGGCCCAAACTGAGGGAGGAGGCCGAGGAGTATGTCAAGACATGCACCACATGCCAACAAAACCGGAGCGAGTATAAAAAGCAAGCGGGGCTGTTACAACCCTTGCCGATTCCAGAGGGTTCTTGGGAAAGTGTCTCGATGGATTTTATGACTGCTATGCCGCTGTCAAAAGGATTCGATGCGATCATGGTGGTGGTGGATAGGTTCAGTAAAATGGGTCATTTCATCCCCACCAAGGAGACGGCAACGGCGCAGGAGACGGGCGACTTTACTTCGCCCACGTCTTCAAGCATTATGGACTCCCGAAGGATATTGTCTCGGACCGCGATCCAAAGTTTACGAGTAAATTTTGGAGAGCACTTTGGAAGAAGATGGGGACGAGGCTCAAGATGAGCACCGCCTTCCGACCTACGACGGACGGCCAAACGGAAAGAGTGAATTCCGTGGTGAAGCAGATCTTGCGGAATTACGTGTCGGCAGACCAATCAGACTGGGTGAAGCACTTGGACGCAGCAGAGTTCTGTTATAATAACACAAAACATTCCGCAACTGGAGTTTCCCCTTTCGTATTGGTCTATGGAAAAGCACCTCTGGTGCCGACAAGTTGGGCCGCCCAAGACGTTGAGGAACCGGCAGCAGCGACGGTACTGGAAGAACGCGAGTGTTTGTTGAAGCTCGCAAAGTATAACATTGCCAAAGCTAGGAAACGGTATGAAAGGCAAACGAATCGAAAGCGGAGGGAAGTTAAGTTTGAGACAGGCACGGAGGTCTGGTTGAACATCAAGAATTTCCGACTACCTCCGGAAGTGAGTCCGAAGTTCGTACCTCCGTATGCGGGACCCTTTCGCATCCGGAAGGTTATGAATGAGGATGTGTATGAATTGGAGCTGCCGGCAAATAGCAAGGTGCATCCGGTATTCCATGTCTTTCTTTTGAAGCCTTACTTCAAAGATGAAGCGCGTCCGAATCGGCATCAAATGTTGCGTCCGCCACCTATGCTGTTGGATCATGAAAATGGAGTATGAGGTGGAGGCAGTGCTTAAGTCGAGGAGGTTCAAGAATCGAGAAACGGAGTATCTCGTGAAATGGAAGGGCTATCATCATGTGGAGGCGTCTTGGGTGCGTGCCTCAGAAATGGAAAACGCATCTGAGGCGGTTGCAGCTTTCGAAGGGCGACCTCAAAAGCGGAAGAAGCGTTGATGGGGACATGAACCTTGGATCGTGGGGGAGGAAATGCATGCTTAGCCCAGCTTAGCTAGCTCAGGAATTCGATTGCAAAAACTTGTGTTGTACAAATTTTGTTATAAATGAAATGGTTTCCAAATGTTGCGCCTCCTATTTTGTTTGGAATGGTGATGCATAGTATGGTTGGCTAGTGTGTAGAATGCATGCTAGCTTACAAAAGTGGGAGAGGTAAATTAGATTAATCGTGTGTTTGCGCAGTGCCGAAATCGGGTGACTCCCATCCAAGGGGCAAGGAAACTTGCACCTCCTTTGGGAGTTCACGTGCTAGTGCGCACCTGGCGCGTGCGCGTACTATAACTGCGCTACCGAGGGGGTTGCCTTGTAGTGCGGGCTAACGCGGAAGCTATGTGCTTCCGTTCACGTACTATAATCGTGTAGCCTCGGGACGAAGTCGTAGTGCGGCTTCGGCGTGTTCCCGTACCTCAGGCCAGCATTCCAATGCGGACCCAATTGTAGTGATTGGGGCGCACGGTTGGTTCAAGGTTATCTTCCTAGTCAAAAAAGGTTCAAGGTGAACCCTTGCTCAAGGTGATGCCAAAAGCGGCATGATGAGCGATCGCAAGCAATGTTGTTACAGTAAGACGATTCGATCCTCGGGAATGATCGTTCCTTGGCCTTGACGTAGGCCAAGAAGAGTGCACTGGGTGGGGCTTGAGAGGCTCCACCCTTGGCCGGGACTTGGAAGAAGTCGGCCGAATTAGCCAGTGGACAGTAGAGTCAAGTGTGGGGTTTGGTTCTTTGCCATGGGATGCCATGGTACGGAAACAAACTCCTTGATGTGGAACACCACAACTTGGATGTTCGTTTCTACAAAATGGACAAGTCGATGAGGACATCGACTCCCTGTTGGTAGGGGTGTGTGTCGCGGCCCTTTGCCTTGAGGGCAGGGGGTCGGGACGCAGGAGGGGCTGCCCCTGTGGTGGGGGCAGTGGCAGCGATAGGTATGGGGGGGGGGGGGGGTGAAGTACCCTTGAGTGCCCAAGGCACTCAAAGAGGCAGAGGCGCTCACTAGGTGGAGCCCCGCACACCGGGTTGCGGTGGGGGTGGCTCCACAAGGGGTGGTGGTAGCTTAGCGGGACTTAGTGGAGGTGCATAGGACTCACCATGGGGCGGAGACCTTGTGGTGGGAGTCGTGGGGAATCTTGGGACTCATCACAGTCCAATGGGGCCGTGGTGGGTGGGCCAAGACTCACCGTGACTCATCACCGGGAGTCGAGGGTCTTCGTGGTGGTTCGCCATAAAATGGCATGGTTGTTTGTGAAACCCCCGCGGACAGTCACAGAAGTATATATAGGGAGTAGTAACCCCGAGAATGGTGCAAGCCCGTTGGTAACCAAAAACTAGTGAGTAAGCGAGCGAGCCGGAAAGCGACCAAGGAGTGGGGAGCTATTCCGGACTGCCATCTACCAAAGGGAATTTTCCACTAGGCCCAAATTGGTAGAGGGTCTTTTGGAAGAGTAAAGGGGGACCGTTATGTCCCGGTGAGCACCCGAAGCTCCAAGAAGGCCCGGCGGCCAGGTTGGGAGTTAGGCGCGCGCATCAAAGCGAGTAACTATGACTTGAAGGGGAGCTTACCGAAGTGAGGTGCACGACAATGAGTATCTCGACCTTTGTCCCGTTTGGATGAAGTCGCATCTGATTGATGCATATGGACTTCTAGTGTTCTCTGGACATGTCACAAAACTCTAACTCTCTAGCACTTATGGAAAAGTTGTCAACTGTAAGCGTGTCCAATCCCATAAAAGATCCACCGACCGCAACTAGTTTTGCACATGATATTTCTTTATATGTTTGTTAAAGGAGATAAAACGAGGGATGTGTGTTTTGCATCTATTAGATTAGATATTTTGAAAGCAAACAATCAATTCTTCTTCGTGATTTCAACTCCTCATGGGACCGGTGCACCATCCTTTGCATGTGACATATGATTCACACACAACTTGGTCCTCCAACTTTCTGCACGGCTAGAGGCTCTCATATTAATTTGTGGAATTCTTTTGCACACTCTGGCGACAAAATCAACTAGAGACTTAGGCATTGTACAAATATGTACTGAAAATAAATTATCAAGCAGCGTGGCGGGTGGTACTGAAAACGCATTTGAAGCATGTGCCTTTGGTAAACGTGCTGTAGACACAGCAAAAAATAGAACACGTACTGTGGACACAGTACTTCACGCGTGGGGTATACTCGAATGAACAAAATGCACTTTTCTTGAGCTATTGTGCTACAAGATGTGTGTTAGTGGGCCCATAACCTATTGTAGTCTCAAGAAAAGGTCAACATACAAAGTGAAAAAAAGACACAAGCAGTGACTGACACAGAACCACAGAGGCAAACGCCCATGAGACAAGAGTATAAATAAAGCCCTGATTCTCTTGATTAAAGCATACGAGCACTACAGAAAAGCTCAACCTGACACAGACATAACTCACACGCTCGATACTACGGTTCTTGGAGCTAAAACACACAACACACAAGCTAGAGAGAGAGAGAGCTAAGGGGAAAAAACAAGAGATGTACACCCGGACGGCCAGGGAGGGAAAAGCCAGATCATGATGGTCTGCACAGGGGTTCAAAAGGGGCCTATGTGGTGACGTACATAGGTTTGCATTCTAAATAGCCGAGCTGGACATTCCAGCTGTACAGTTACCTCTCACGTAATGACTACAACACTTCCACTCGAGAGAGGTAACTGGTCGAGAAGTGAGGGTTTTAACCAGTGCCACAAGGAATGTTGGTGATGCCCAGGAGACTGAGCATGCGTTGAAACTTCTCGCGAGGCAGGGGCTTCGTCAAGACGTCGGCGCCGTTGTCGGCAGCGGGGATGTACGCGGGATTGATCTTGTGGTTGGTGTAGTGCATGCGAATTGCATGGTACTTGACGTCCACGTGTTTGGTGCGTTTGTGGAATTCGGGGTTGCGGACGAGGCGAATTGCTGCTTGGTTGTCGGTGCGGAGCAGAGTTGGGGCGGGCTGGGGGTAACCTAAGTCGGAGAGGAGCTGACGCATTCAAAGGACTTCATTGGTGGCGACATATGCCGTGACGTACTCGGCCTCCGTGGTGGAACCTGCAATGCAGCCCTGCTTGCGGCTTCCCCAAGCAACAGGCAGAGCAAGCATAAGACGTAGTTCGGCAAGGCCAACATAAACGCAAGGATCAGCGGAGGTGGGCTGGAGGCTGTAAGTGACAAGAAAGTCGTTGAAGGTAAATTGGTTCCAAACCCGCGAAGATTGCTTGAGGCCGTAGAGTGCCTTACGCAGTCGACAAACCTTTGTAGGATGTGCATCTACAAAACCCTTAGGTTGCTCCATGTAGATTTCCTCCGCAATTTCGCCATGTAGGAAGGCTGTCTCGACATCGAATTGTGTGATGTTGAGGTCCTCTGCAGCTACGATGGAGAGAATAGCTCGGATGGAATCAAATTTCACAACCAGGGAGAAGGTTTCAGAATAATCGACACCTTCCCGTAGTGAAAAGCCTTTGGCGACCAATCTGGCTTTGTAGCGCGAGACAGTTCCATCAGCGGAGAGCTTAACCTTGTACACCCACTTATTCTGTATAGCGCGCCTTCTGGGGGGCAGATCCTCTAAGGTCCAGGTCCCATTGGTGATCAGCGAGCTGTGCTCTTGCGCCATTGCGACTTGCCACTGTGCACATTGGGGAGACTTGAGGGCTTGGAGATGCGTCTTGGGCTCGATGGGGATGGAGTCTGCGACATCAGCGTGGGCCATTCCAGCGTAAAGGTGCTTCCCATCATGGAAAACCCAGTCCCCATAGCGGTTGGTGGACGGTGATCACGTTGCTGGGGCGCAACAGTAGGACTGGAGCCGCGAGGCTCAATATGGACTTCTTCGAACATAGGGCTGTTGGGCAGTGGCAGGTTGAGCTCTGGTAATAAACTGCCAGTGCTGTCATGAGCTACGGGATCACTTGGTGAGGGTACAGGCTCGGCAACGGAGTCCTGCTCTACTTGAATGGTGTGAAGAGGGGCCATCACCTCAGGTACAAAATCAGTGTCTGTCAGTGTGATGTCTTCCCATGTTGCGAGAGTGACGTCAAGCGCATCACGAGATCCACCAAAATCTGTCCCGGTGGCTCGGAGTCAGTATCTTCTGTATCAGCTGTGCTTCCGGAGTTGAAAGGGTTCACTGGGCCGCTGGAGACGGGGTCTGTGAGGTCGAGAGGAGTAACATTGACATCAGATTGCTGATCAGGTGAGAGGATGTGGGGGAATGGGGTCGGAGCTGGGACTACAGGAGCTGCAGCAAAGACGGGCGGTGCAGGTGGTGCTGGCCAGGCCCCGACTCCTGCTGGGGCAACTCCCACTGGCTGCAACATGAGTGATCAAGAAGTGATGCGGGCAGGCTGCTGCTGGGGAGTCTCGGCATATACCCCCCAGATGACACTTGATTCGTCAAAAAGTACATCGCGACTCTCGATGATCTTGTGCTTATCATTCAGCCAAATCTGATAGGCCTTGCTACATTCGCTGTAGCCCATGAAGATGCCACGCGTACTCTTGGGAGCCAGTTTTGTACAAAGCTCAGAAGGGACAAGGACGAGCACATCTGCGTCAAATACTCGCATATGAGAGACAAAATGGATGAGGTGGTGCCAGTGCTCAAAAGGAGTGCGGTTGTCAAGTAGCCGGTTGCCTGTGCGGTTTAGGTAGTAGACGGTGGTATGCAGAGCTTCACCCCAGAACTTGAGCGCCACGTTTGCTGAATAAAGCATGTTGCGCACACTCTCCATGAGTAGATAGCTATTGCACAGAATTAACTGATGGGCCTCCATGATACAACTCCTAACTGCTCTCTACCCACAGTATATGGACAATAGTATCATTCCATTTAACTTGCTGGATCATCCCTTCCCAAGACTCCACCCTCCTCTCCACCAGAAAATGAGCTCTGAATGTAAGAAATGAACTGAGAATGATAGACTTCATTAAGGAGACAAAAAAAGAAGCTAACTTCAAAATATCACCCTTGTTTCTGCTAACAGAACAAAGGGTGCAACAAGCAAACATGCTACATGATTGATTAGAGTTTCCTTGAGTTGCCACTTTATGTATCTAGGAATGTCAATAACCATGCCTGAAGAGGTTGTTGTGCTTGCATGACCCGCATCTGCTCATTGACAGGGCCTTCTTTGGCCTGGACCATCCCTTGCACACAACATTCCACACATCATGTAGTTGGTAGCAGCACTGAGTGGCATTGGTAGTGAGCACCTGTGAGCCCTATTTTTACTAGGTGTCTAGTCTAACTATCAGCTTTCATCACATTTCTCTGTGAACCATCCAACAAGTGAGTTTGGAACAGATACCTGGACAGCAACCTTAAACGGCCCATGACTTGGACACAGGCAGCACTACTAGTTGGCCTCATATGAGATCTGGTTGAATAGCTGGTGTAGACCAACCAAGCAGGGCAGGGTTCCATTTTTGTTCCATGCAGAAACAACGCATCAATATGTAGATGAAAACCATTAGTATAGCTGGTCAGTTTGCTGCATTTTCACTATGTATCTAGTTCAATCAAATTTCAAGTCTGTTAGTTTTTGCATATGTTCAAAAAGTTAGGAATGATCTTGAATTGACAAATAAATTGATGCTTTAGGTACCCAATGGAGGCACTCTGCATGCCACAAGAGCACATGATTGAAGGAAGTTATCTTGAGATGAGTTGTGGCAATCACATTCTCTTCTTTGACTCTCAAGTCTTTGAAACAATAAACAATCCCTCCCTGTTATCAAGAATCCATCATAGAACAAACATTGGGAGGCTCCCAATAGGTGACTCAAGTGATGAAAACAGATGCATCTACAATGAGCATTTAAGTTTGGTGCAGGCTGGTCATAATCCACTACGGGCCTATAGACTCTACTAAGTGGTAACTTCAACATAAGGCACATGACAGCTTGCCTGATTCTGCAATATTCCCTCGGCATCCTCATATTGAAATGCTCTGCTTATCTGCCAGCAAAATAAGAATGGTTGATAAAACAAGAGTTCTATAAAAAAAATTAGACAAAGCAACTCCCTAGACTACAAGGGCCACGAGACATACACCCAAAAACTGGAGGTGAGATGTTTGAAAGAATAGGGCGCATCCATCAGCTGCATTTCGATATTTTTTGCAGAACAATGCACCAGATTCACCATCACATTTTATTTTCCAGACTGGAATGAATTTGTGGCCTATAGCAGTGACTCTTTTCAAAGAACCTCTTCTACTCTCGAGCTTAAATAAAAGAGAAGTTGAAGACATCATGCCAAATAGAAAACAACACATTATACCATAACCACATTTGCACAGTGAAGCGCCCCCACCCACCAATAAAAGTCTATATTACGCATAGAACCTGACGTCTCATGTTACCATGGGAGTGTCAAGGATGAAAACATGACTGAACATAAACAAGATATCAGACTAGATATACAAGACTAGACAAGAAGTCAAGGTCAGCGTCGCCGAATGCATGATGGGTAAACATGAATGAAGATGATCTTTATAACAATGGACAAGAGTACAAGATATTGGAACTCGACTCGAATACTGTAATGCAAGAAACTGGATTGGGTACCAGATACTGGAAACCGGACTAGAGTACTGGAAGCTGGACTGGAGTACTGGGTCTGGGAACAAAAGTAGCTTGAACTTGTGTTGGCGAGACTGAAGAGTATCCAGTCTCGCCTCTTATATATACTGGCTACTAGAAAGTTCGCTAAGAAGCTTCCCCAATGGAGGTTTGTTGATGGAGAAGTTTCCTCCAAAGGAAGTTTCATGAGCATTTTCCCAAGTTACTCTCGGTAATTTGGTAAACTTCCGGTAATTTGATAACTAATGATAACTTATGGTAACTTATGATAGATCATAATAAATCACGGTAATTTTTGGTAACATGATAACTTGGTTACTTATGGTATTTATTCCTGGTAAGTTCCTCTGGGCTATGTCCGTGACATCATCCCCTCCTCTAGCGCCGAATTCCTCAAGGAGCGATAAAATCTTGGACTTGCTTAGAGTTGGAGAAAATCCAAAATCCGGCGAATGATACTTGCCAAGTATTCGGCTCTTCGTTCTTGATTCAAATGATCTATAGGTCCCTACAACCATCAATAGTGTCCAACACCTTAAACTTGGGACCACGCAATGATTTGAGCATTCTGATTTTTTAAGCTGTCTTCAAACATGATTTCGTTGTCCTCTGGGTTCGAAACCTCAATCTCCAATAGGATTATCAGACTTTGAGTAGGCTCCACTTGCCGTCGTACAGGGTCTAGACGAGGAAGTACGCATCGCATTGGTGGGTCATCGTCTCGAGAGCGTCGGTGTGATGTTGAAGGTCGTGAGAGTTGGAATGGCTGATCTAGTAGTTGGATAAGCGACAACTCCAATGTATTTGGTTTATGTGACTCCATGCTGCCAATACAAGATGCAAGAGTGTTGGAAGTGTAGCTATATATACTGATGTGTGGTGCTCCTCCATCCTTAGCGTGTATCAGATACATGTTATGTGGAGTCTTCACCTTGAAGTTAACTTGGCTGACATCATCGTTGTGACGTTTTATTGACGTGTAGTTCGAGGCTTAGCTGGATATCGTTGATGAAACTCTTGGACTTTGTCAGATGCATTGACGAGGTTGGATGAAGGTTCCCACGTTCGTTCGCTGATGTCGTAACATTTCCAATGTACGAAATACTCAAGACGTTTATACTTGATGCGAGAGTCTAGGACTTCGTCGACTTCATACTCGATTTCTTAATTGACTTCGATTGGTGGAGGTGGTACGGAAACTCTCCCTGGAATATTCGATGGATGATACAACCACAATAATGAAACATGAAAGACTGGATGGATGCGCATACTTCGTGGGAGTTCAAGCCGAAAACTGACCGGATTTATTTGTCGAATAATTTTGAATGGTCCTAGGCGTTGATAATCTAGCTTCATTGATGGTCACAAAGTTTGTATGTCCCCTGGAAGAAGCCACACACGATCTCTGACCTTGAACTGGGGTTGAAGAAGTTATCGATGTTGATCTGCATACTCCTTGTATTGTTTTTGAGCTTCTGCTAGGTGAAATGTAAGCTCCTTGTGAATCGTAGCAAGATGAGTAGCAAGGTTTTCTGCAGTAGGGCTTCCAATAGTTTTCATGTGGAAATGGTTTGTTCGAGGATGATGACCATAATTGAAGAAAAATAGAGTTTGTTTGGTTGAAGAATATATAGTGTTGTTATAGGCAAACTCAGCCAAGGGCAGAAGGTCCATCCAATTATCTTGGTGATAATTTATCGTACAGCGAAGATACTGCTCCAAAATCTGGTTTACGCGTTTGGTTTGACCATCAGTCTGTGGATGATTAGTTGTAGAGATGTTGATCTTAGTATCCAATATGTGAAATAATCCCCTCCAGAAATTTGATATGAACTGTGGTCCTCGATCAGATGCGATGTCCTTTGGGAGTCCATGAATGCGGTAGATATTATTGAGGAAGAGTCTTGCAGTTTCCTCGCCTGTAACCGTCTTGTTACATGGAATGAAATGTGTCATCTTCGTAAAACGATCCACAATAATAAAGATTGAGTTGGTGGTCTTAGAAATTAGAAAGTCCGTAATAAAGTCCATAGACAATGACGACCATAGACCCTTAGGAATGGGTAATGGTTGAAGAAGGTTGTAAGGTCGATGTCGTGGTTCCTTTGCCCTAGCACATGTGTCACAAGATTTTATAAATTCTTTCACGAGTTTCTACATCTGTGGCCATCAATAGTCCCTGGATATCAATTCCATAGTTTTGTTGAAGCCAAAATGTCCTACAGCCGGAACATCATGATATGTTTGAAGAATTCGAAGTCGTGTAGGTCCTGGAGGTATATAGAGAAGTCCCTTGAAACAAAATAATCCATCTTTGAATTCGAAGTAGTTTGTAACATGTGGGTTGTCTCGAGATCAATTTAGTTGACTTCGTAGTGTCGTGGCAAATTGGTCGCTCTTCAGTGCTTCCTGAATCTTCTTTATGATCTCTGCATGGTCGTAGGTGAACATGGATATCATATTTAATTGGAGATTTGCTGGTTTCAAGATGATGGATTTTTGTTGGCCAAAAGCTGTCTCCCTTTTTTTCGGTGCAAGATACGATCGTCGTGAAAGAGCATCGGGTTTCCCTTGAAGATGTCCGGGGCAATAGATAATAGCAAAATCAAACCTTACTAATGACATACCTCATCTTGCTTGACATCGATTCAAAACACGAACACTCATAAAATATTCGAGGTTTTTGTAATTAGTATAGACAGTGACCTGATGTTTAGCTCCTTCCAATAGATGACGCCACTCCTCAAAAGCATCGATGATCGCTAGAAGTTCGTTGTCATGGATTTCATAATTGATCTCTGCAGCGGAAAATTTGCGAGAACAAAAACCAACATGTGAAGTCGGCCATCCGTACTGTATTGAGAGAATATAGCGCCAAGTGCAAAGTCTGATGCATCTGCTTCTAAAAAGAATGGTTTAGATGGGTCTGCATATACCAGTATTGGAGCCGTTGTAAATGCCTGCTTCAGCCTTTCAAATGTCTGGTCAGCCTTCTCGTCCCATACAAATTTGTCCTTCCCTGTGAGT
The DNA here is from genome assembly GCA_030704615.1 of Takakia lepidozioides. Lineage (NCBI taxonomy): Eukaryota > Viridiplantae > Streptophyta > Takakiopsida > Takakiales > Takakiaceae > Takakia > Takakia lepidozioides. The sequence continues at coordinate 76,345,666 of CM060731.1, forward strand.
CGTGTCAATGGTGCAGCAATTTTGGAGGAGTCCTTTATAAAGATTCTATAGAAATTTACAAATCCCAGAAAACATTGTACATCTTGGACCGAAGTTGATTTAATCCACTCGATAATGGTTTGTATTTTCTTCTAATCCATAAAAACGTCTTTATCGGAAATAATGTAGCCCAGAAATTCGTCCTCAGATTGATGGAAAATATATTTTTTCAAATTGATATATAGTCATATTTCTCTTAATTTATCAAGGACAAGACGTACATGACGGCCATGTTCTTCTTCATTTTATGAAAATGTCGTCTAAGTAGATGACTACAAAGTCATCTAAAAATTCTCGAAAGATGTCATTCATCATATGCTGAAAAATTGCTGGAGCACTTGTAAGACCAAAAGGCATAATATTATATTCAAAATGTCCATACTTTGTTCGAAAAGTTATTTTTCATTCGTCTCCTTCTTTTATCCGTACAAGGTTATAAGCTCATCTCAAATCAATTTTGGTGAAAATCTTCGCTCGTCTCAGCTGGTCGAGAAGCCCAGAAATCAGCGGCAACGGATAACGATTCCTAATTGTGACTTTGTTGAGACCGCCATAGTCTACACATGCATCATGATCCGTCCTTCTTTTTCACAAACAAGATAGACGTCCCCACAGGTGATTTTGAATGTCGAATGAAGTGCTTCGACAAATTTTCATCAATGTATTCACGTAATGCAGCCAACTCCGTATGGAATAAGTTATAGATTGGGCCGAATGGTGGTTGGGATCATTCTTGTAATTCAATTGCACAGTCATAAGGTCGATGTTCTGGCAATATGTTTGCATTTTTCTTCTCGAAGACATACTTGAATCTAGGTATTGAGTGAGTAATGTTAAAGTACCTTTGTCTGTTGTTGTGGTCTTGATCGGAGTCGCATAAAGTGCAAATACCGCATCCTTTTTGGTAACTCTCATGAAAGCTCTAGCTCCAAGGAACAGGGGTTAAATACATTTGATATTTCTACATTTTTATCTTGTAGAAATTTTTCGTGAACGCCAGTCGATGTCAGGATTGTGAAGTACGAACCAGGGAAGTCCAAAGATCACAAGATTTGTTGGAGACCGGATGACGTTGAAAGCAATATGTGATGCTTGATCTTTAAGCTTCACTTCAAATGATCGAGTTTCATGGTCAATATCTCTTGATGCTAACGGTTGTCCATCGATGACTTTAACGGGGGCCGATAGTTTCTTTTTTACGAGCGTTAAATTGTGTTGTTTCGCAAAAAATTTGTCAATAAAACATTCTGAAGCCCCTGAATCCAAAAGTGCTTCTACAGAAATATCTCGATTTTGCACTCTGATTTTTACCGGAACTGTGAAGTAAGGTGTAGGGTCTGGAGGTAGAAAAAGATTTTTTTTCGGTGAGGAATTTGTGGTGTCCAGCCGCATGGTCCCTACTGTGACTGGACATCTTTGTTTTCCGGCCTCCTCGTATCGAACATTTGAGTTGCGCCCCGAACTGACCACGTGGTGTGTTGTGTAAGTACAGGTGAAGGGAAGCGGTGCCGCATGGCTTTATGATTCTTACTTGCTAAAGATGACCTCAAAGGAGGAGCAGAGTGGGTAATGAATCGGATCACCTGTAAGATAGGGTTCGTAGGCATGTGAATATGCCGAGCAAGGCAATCTGTTTATGACAAGACAGAACGAGTTCTCTGTGTTTTTTTTTGTTTATCTTGCTGTAGGCCTCTGATTAGAGGTAGTGATGAAGGAGATGAGGGCAGAAGACAATGGCAGCCTGGTAAATCGAGCTGCAACCAGTAGGAGATAAGGAAGGAAAGGGAAGCACGATAACCTAAGTGTGTGGTGTTGCCAAGGGCTATGGCAACGATGGAGTACTGGCGGGTATGACGGCTGAGCGATACCAACCTGTTTATGACGATCAGATGCGGGTAACATGTTTCTACCTGGTTTTGATTATAGTTTAGGCATGTAAATAGTAGTGGTGATGAAGGAAGGGGCGGAAAGGACTGGCGGTGTGGTGATCCGTGCTGCTGATCGTGGAAATTAGGGCCTATTTATGATGGGCTGCTGAGGCGGTTGTGAAAGATTTTAGCACCATAGAGTAATGTATGATGTCTTTCTGGGTGCGCCAGTATGGCAGTGACAACGGTAGATGAGATCGAGCTGGCAACAGAAACGGGAAAGGGGGATGAACCGACAGATAGACATCCACCGCTTAAGGGAGGATATAAGAATAGCTAAGTGCGATGATTTGGAGGCTTCTTTTTCTTTTTACTTAGGATAGATGTTGTTGAAATGTCCGGTTGATGCTATCAAGTTAGCATGAGGGAGATGATACATTTTTGAAAAATGGAATGGAGGGACTGTCTGAACTTCAAACCAGGGAGATGTAGAGAGAAAGGGAGGTGATGGAAGTGTACATTGGTATGATGACTGAGGGGATTCAATTCTCCAATCCCTCAGTCACAGAGTGTGTTGTCTTGAGCTTGCTTTTCATATTCTGGTTCCAGCATTGTGAGTCTGGGATCAACTTTGCATTGGGGTTTTCATGGCAATCAAATCTGCAGAGAACTTGCTGTAGGGTGGGGATAAGAGGGAGTTGCTGGATAGTATCATAGATTGGGAATGAGGGCGCTATCTGTCAAGAGTTAGGGTTTGGTACAGCACCAGCATGCACCAAGTAATGGGATGCATTTGGTGAATACTTTACAATCTGATGGTTGTTCTTGCTTTACGTATAGTTGCAGTAGGGATTCTCTTGCTTGATGTTGGGTTATTAGACTGAGAGAGTATAGGGCCCTGGAAACTTATCAATGGGTGCCTGAGTGCAAGCTAAGGTCTTAATTTGTTTGTGGGATGCACACTTAGATAAGAAGGGATAACTACTGACTGACAAGCTGATTGCTGCTGCAAATAGTCAAGATAAGGAGGGACTCTGTTTTGGTGAGGAGAGAGGACTAAGGAAAGATGTGGTGTATGCTTGTGATTTCAAGGATGATTTCTGCAAAGGGCCCCACTAGATATCATGTCTCAATTCCAACTACATTGCCTGTAGAAAGGATGCATAGATAACAAGGGCCAGGGGATCTGTTTGTCAGAGAAGGGTGAGAGAAAATCTGGAAAAGGGGAGAGCTGCACAAAAAAAGGAAGAACAAAGGGATAACCAGTTGTAAGCTGAAAGATAAAAATGGAGAAGCTTCCCAGTCCCATCCATGTTTTCTCTTCCGTTGCGGCATGGATGAGGGCATCTCGTCTCTGGTCATGAACAGTAAAGGGTCAATGATTGAGGATAGTGATTTAGGTTAGCAAACTTGTCTTCACTAGGGCGTAGTGGGCTGGGGCAGCAAGCTTCTTTGCACTACGAACCAGATTTAGATTTTATAGAAAGGATTCATGCCCTTCTTTTTCACACTACAACAGAGGGCTGGGACTTAGCCTCCTTTTGTCTCCCGCGCCATATTTTCGTAGTATCGAGCCGAAGCAGTGAGAATTTGTGTCATGGAACGGGATGATCGTAGGATATGCAATGCAGGGGCGTGGGATTGAGGCTTTGCAACTGATGTAGCTTTTTGGAGCTTATTCTTGAGCAAATGATGCAGGAAGGGCGAGGATGTGCACAGCGGGGGTGTGGTATAGAGGCTTCGGAGACGTATAAGCAAATAATGCGGGAAGGGGTGAAGCCGGACCGGGTCACGTTCGTTTGTGTTTGCAATGCGTGTGCGAGCTTGGCAGCCCTAGAGAAGGGTAAAAGGTCCATGGTGCCATTGTCAAATTTGGAATTGTACCTGACGTCATTCTGAACAATACCCTCGTGGACATGTATGCGAAATGTGGGTGCATTGAGGATGCGAAGGGAGTTTGCAACAGTACAACAGTATGGCTCAACGATGCTTGCGAGCTATGCACAACAAGGCTGCGGGAAAGAGGCTTTGGAGACCACTCGCTTCAGTCTCGTGTCATGCAGCGGACTGAGGGGTCTTCTACCTTGCGTGTCACAGGCAGAAAAGAGAAGCACTGAAGCGGCCGACCTTTATGATAACAAGAATGTTAGCATATATGATTGATGTCTGATTGGAGATGGTGATGGCCTTGAAAATCATGGACAACTTGAGACCCCAACAGACTGATGCCACACTGCGCCTATTGCAATGGAACGTTCTGGCTGATGGCACAATTTGGCGATTTTCACAGAGTGAGTGTTTTTCTCCCCCTGTGCAATTTTTAGGTCTTTTCAAGAATTTATTTTCGATAGAACCTGAACCTTCTGCATTTCTTTATAAGATTTTGAGATCTAAGAGACCAGTTTTAGAATGAGACGACATGTCTCCGTTGTGATTTCCGGAGAAATTCAATGGTACTCTGTAGGTTGAGTGGTGTCTTCCAAATCCAGCCACACTTTAAATTCGAGAAAATTGCAGCGGAATTTTCATTGTTTGAGCACTCCACAACCCATGCTCAACTAACTGTTTTAATTGTAGACAATGAAGGAGGAGTGTACAACGTATTTTACTGATGTGAATTTCTCTCTGGAAGTGAAGAGTGCTATACGGAAGTTCCGGTACAGAGGGTGTACAGTGTTGATGCCTTGTGCTTCTGAGGGAGGTGCTACAAGCCAACGCTGATGTCATTTGCATGCAAGAGCTCAATCATTACGGTGCCTACCAACTGATCGCACTGTTCAGTGTACAAACCGTGTTCTAATAAGTCGGGATTAGTAGTCATCTGTAGCTACCCAGGATAAGTCTGTTTTGTCCTGCAAACTTAAACCTCCAAGGCAAGTAGCATCACCGTTCCTGACATGATCTGACGCTCAAAGTTAGATGTCAATAATGACTTTTTCAAGTTCTCTCTTGGGGCATGTTTTTAGGACCGATGACTTACTGTTGTACAATTGGGTCCTTAGGAAGCATCAGATGAGTTATTAAGGGTAGTTGGGAGTAAAGAAGCTTCAACTTGGTCATGTAATCAACAGCTATTGATGGATTCTGTTGGGTTTCTAGCACTCTTCTACCATGTGCAGTTTTCTCTCGTAAAAGATCAGTGAAATATCTCATGTGTAACAGCCTTTAGATGCACAATAATGGAGTGCATACATGCAAGATAAATAAGCTTGATTATGTTCATTTACGTAAGCTTATTGATCATGTTTCATCCAGCCTTTGACCTAGCTTTGATAAGTAGTTACGCTAACTGGTAGTACATAAGTTTAATTGTTGAGAGTGTATCTGCAGATGACTGGCTTCAACAGTATGGCTATTCAGGGGTCTTCTGGAGCAAGCCCTTCTCTCCGGCTCTGGTACACTTAGATGCCATTCTCTGTCTTTTTCTACCTACTGGTTATGAGCTCATCATATGTTTGGGGTAAGGGATGGTAGAAAGATGTCCACTTTAGGCTGTACAATAATGTATTGAGGATCAGTGACAACATGTATGGGGGAATGTTTATAGATAGACATTACAGCAGCCACACATAGGCCTCCAAAGTGAAGCTGCTTCCAAGAAATTGTTCTTTGATACACATGGACGGTAAAGCTATACCATGCACCATTGCCTGTAGTGGAGCCTACAGGTCATTTGGTCCTCCCTGTCACGGACATAGCCCAGAAGAACTTACCAGGAGTAAATACCAGAAGTTATCAAATTATCAAGTTACCGAAAATTACCATGATTTACTATAATCTACCATGATTTACCATTAGTTACCAAGTTATCGGGAGTTTATCAAATTATCGAGAGTAACTTGGGAAACTGCTCATGAAGCTTCCTTTGGAGGAAACTTCTCCATCAAGAAACCTCCATTGGGGAAGCTTCTTAGAGAACTTCTAGTAGCCAGTATATATAGGAGGCGAGACTGGACACTTTTCAGTCTCGCCAACACAAGTTCAAGCGACTCTTGTTCCCAGACCCAGTACTTCAGTCCAACTTCCAGTACTCTAGTCCGGTTTCCAGCATTCTAGTATTCAAGTCGGATTCCAGTATCTTGTATTCTTGTCCATTGTTATAAAGATCATCTTGATTCATGTTTACCCATCATGCATTCGGCGACGCCGACCTTGACTTCTTGTCTAGTCTTGTACCTCTAGTCTAATATCTTGTTTCTATTCAGTCATGTTCTCGTCCTTGATAGTTTTGCAAGACTAAAGTTTGTTCCTTAGTTAGTTAAGATGGAAGGCACATTTGCATAATGACATACTATATACCTCACTTGCTAGTCTGTGCAGATTTGACAAGAGCTTCGATCCGGAGCACTAAAGCCGGTCAGAGTCCTAGAAAGGCGGAGTACAGTAACCCACAAGTACCAAAGGTTTTTGGCAGTGGTTGCTTCACTAGCAGATAATCTAGCACTCGTATTACCTTCTCCACTCGTAGAAGGTGGAGAAAATATCGGCAAATATGTCGTTGTCCTGCCCTCCCCAAAACCATGACATAAATAGCTGCCTATGGCTTCTAACTTCAATAAGCCCCCCAAGTTTGGGTGGGGCCGGTTTATTTTTATTTTTATTTTTTGTGTAAGGGAAACACCTGGGAGCGGCAGCTCACAAATCAGGCCCCTTGATAGAGAGAGGAGAAAATAACCTCTCAGTAACCTCGCCGTAAGGCTTTCCGATGCGACACCTGCGCAGGGAAGGGGGAGAAGAGTGTACCACACCCGTCAAGTAGCAGGATTTGACCCCAGGGTCATCCGGATGGCACTCAGTGCACTTTACCAACTGAGCTACTGACTGTTGGTTCTAGAGTGGTCTAGGAACTAGGGCTTCGTGTTGCTCCGCACTACTAGCGACGACTTCTGAGAACAACGTCCAGATAGATGGGCTATATTCAAGTTTTATGAACATTTATTGGCTGTCTTGTAGAGAGACTACGCATCATGCTAAAAATCAATGAAGAAAATGTGGTCAAAGGACCTTACACTGTGTCAAGCCTCTGATTGTTGTGGTATGCTAAATCATGCTCCCTAGTTTTCCCTTCCTCTTACGTTTTGCCAAAGCAAGAGAGCCCATTGCAATTTGAGGCTTGTTTCATTTTATATTAATTTGACCGGTGTAATGACTTTGGCTCGTTTGATACAACAAGTAGATTTTGTTTATAAATGTTGTTTATATGATATCTTTTCATCTTTATTTTCACTTGGTTTAGGTTTCAAATCGTTTGGATTTTGGTTTAATGTAATGGTTTCATGAAAAACTTGGTTGTTTTTTATTTAATGCATATTTGTTCCGGCGTTCATCATAATGCTAAATGTGAATTAATAGTCATCCATTGTGGTAGAAGCTATCTAGGCTTGACTCTAACCTCCATGTCATCTATGTGCAAGGGTTTCCAAGTCTGACATTTAACGTGCCCATGTCTTCTAGTGCTCAGGGTGTGGTGAAATCCTTCATCGCTTTGCAATTCATCCAGGACGTAGGGCTTGGCAAAGATGGATTTCTCTCAAGCTAACTAAGTTTGGTGGTTTATAGCATTAATTGGGGATGATATGTCCCAATTATCTTTGCATTGTGGCTATTAGTTCTGGCTAAATAAGTGACATAATAACATTGTCCAGGCGGCCTATGAGAGGAAATCCAGCTAGGACTGGTCAAACAGGCTTCTAGTAGCCAATTCTGATTAAATTATTATAGTGGCTGATCCTAAATGTTTTAACTGCTCTGTAGTGTAGTGAGTAATTGGCCGTTTATGGAAGTTCAAAACTAATGGGAACTTGATGGTGATCAATGCAAAAGAGCTACCTTCTGGATAGTTGAAGACCAGAACGTGGTGCCGCATGTAATAGAGTCCATGTGCTTGGATGAGGTTTGGCATATAGAACGCACAAGTGCTGGAGGCCTGGCAGCCCTGGAGAAGGGCAAAGAGGTGCATGGGGATATCATCAAAGCTGGAATTGTACCTAATGTCATTCGAAACACTGCCATGGCAGCTCTGGAAAAGGGGAAGGAGGTCCATGGTATCAGAGCTGGAATTGTACCAAATGTCATTTGGAACAATACCCTAGTGGACATGTATGCAAAATGCGGGTGCATCGAGGATGCAAAGGGAGTGTTCAACACTATAGTTGAACGAGATGTGGTGTCGTGGAGTGCGATGCTTGCAGGGTATGCACAGCAGGGACGTGGGATGGAGGCTTTGGAGACCTATGAGCAAATGATGGGGGAAGGGGTTCAGCCCGGCCACATCATGTTTGTGTGCATTGCAGGCCTGGCAGCCCTGATTTAAATCAGGCACCTCAACCATGACCACAGCTTCTAAAAGAGGATCAAGAGAGGGAGTTCATAATGACTCTTCTGGCTCTTCTGGGCATGTGAAGATGCTTTGTGAGGCAGGCAGACTGAAAGAGGCTCTACAACCTTTAAACCAAGGAGCATTTCAGCAGATTCAGATATGTATGTCTGTCTCTTGCTTAAGTGCATCAAAATGAAGGGTCTGGAAGCTGGAAAGCAGGTGCACACTCACATTATCCAAAGTGGATTCACGCCAAGTGTTTTTCTCCTCAACCCCCTTGTGAACATGTATGTTAAGTGCAGGAGCATCATGAATGCACACCGAGTGTTCAACGGAATGCCTCAACAAACTTTGATCACGTTGAATATAATGTTGGCAGGTTTAACATGGGTGTGGTAGGAATGCTTTGGCAACCTATGAGCAAGTGCTGCGCGAAGGGGTAAAGCCCAACCACATCACATTTGTTTGTAATGCATGTGCAAGCCTGGGAGCTCTGGAAAAGGGCAAAGAGGTCCATGGTGACATCATCAAATTTGGAATTGTACCCAATGTCATTCTGAACACTGCCCTGGTGGACTGCATGTATGCCAAATGTGGGTGCATCGAGGATGCAAAGGAAGTGTTCGACAGTATGGCTGAACGAGATGTGGTGTCGTGGAGTGCGATGATTGTAGGATATGCACAACAAGGGCGCGGATGGAGGCTTTGGAGACCTATGAGCAATGATGCGGGAAGGGGTGATTCCCTATGGAAAAATAGCTCCAAGAAACCTGCATGGGTAGATGGTTAACTGGAAGCCGCAGCAGCAGCGGCACAATTGATAAAATCAGACAATGCTAATCAAGGCACCTTCTTCAACACATTTCACTCTGTTTTCCCCTCTTATCATAATCGCCCTAAATTTTTATGTTTTAAGAATTCTGCAAGTTAGCTGGTTGAGTGAACCTTTGATAGTTTGGAGTGACTTTGACATGATACTGCCAAAGTGACAATAGGAAAGTATCCAGAAATAGGTAACAGAGAGGAGAAGTTGTGGAATGAATACTTTTCTGACCCCAGCCAATGGTGGGACAACCGTTGGAAGGTAAATGCCTTTGGATTACAGAGTGGTAGATGCAATTGAGAATAGGAACTGGTGTGATAAGTTGAGTTGGGTGTTTGCTGGAACAAATCTAGGCTGCCATTGTCAACTGCTAACAACAATGCAAGGATGTATGCATGATCTGTGCAGAGGCATGGATAGCTGAAGGAGAAGGGATAGAATGTCATCCAAGAGGGCCAGATTTCAAGCTCCAGATTACTTATGATTCCATGTGGAAGGATAGCTACAAGAAACCTGCATGGGTAGATGGTACATAGTTTGGAGTGATTTTGACATGATACTGCCAAAGTGACAATATGAAAGTATCCAGAAACATGTAACAAAGATGAGGAGAAGCTGTGGAATGAATGCTTTTCTGACCCCAGTCAAGGGTGGGACAACCGAGGGAAAAAGGTGAATGTCTATTAGATTACAGAGAGTAGGAGACGCAACTCAGCATAGACACTAAGGCAAACTCTCCTTCCCTGCAAAGGGTGTGTTTTGGTATCTGAGCGAATAAATATAATTTTTTAAAACATAATTTCAATATTTTTTTATTTAATAATATTCTCGTCAAGGCCACTGTCCATTTTTTCTATAATAATAATAATCATCATCATAATAATAACAATAAATTAAATCCATTAATATTCAAACTTAATATTGGAAATCAATTAATAATTAATTAATGTGTACCACCACACAGGAACGAACACGTGTTGCATAGTGACTTGTTGAAGGTGTGAAATATGATACGTGTCGCATAGTGGCTTGTTCAAGGTGTGAAATCCGCCGTGAAACATGCCACACTGGCCTTTTTCACACTCTGCCATGTCAGCTATGCCATCGGCCATGTCATCATGCACCCGTGAAAAAAGCCCACCCATGGAAAAAGCCTCCTGTGGAAAAAGCCACCCGTGGACTTTTCCACAGGGCCACCCAAGAGCCAGGCCGTCCACGGGGTGTTCGAAAGCACTAGTCGTTTCTTACACCCACGACAGGTGTGGATTGCGGCTGATTCCACAGCAAAAAGTGTGGAAAAAACCGTGGAAAAAGCCAGTTTCTCTTCTAGTGTGAAAAGTCCAAGACTACAGGTTTTTGGGCACTTCAATGGATCCAGACAAACTTTTGGACTTGTAGGTAAAGTAAGAAATTGCCTCCTCCCTGGAGCGAAGTGGAGGATCAGGAAGAACTTTGACAGAGCTCCATTTGTTGTCTGCCGTCGAGTGCGATGCATGCACCTTCCCTGCCCTCAAACACCTTTTCTTGGAGTTGTCAGGAGGAAGAGTATCTGAAGTGAAATTTTTGTCACGACCTGGACGATGGGAGGAAGGGCCTTAGAAGGGAGCTGAACCCTTCTGCGTTTCGGCCCTTCATCGAATGCCTCCATGTCGGAGTCATCCGGATCAACTGCTGTTGCTTGTGTATGAACGCTGCAGTCCCCCTCAGAATCTGTCAAGACCACCCGTATTTGCGACCTGTTGTTCCTTGATGATTTTCTCGGATAATCACCCATTTCTTGGGACACTGGTTCACCAGAGGATGCTGGTTTTTCCTTGTGTGTGGTTTTGCGAGGCGGCATCAAGTTGTAGCGCCTGAGCACATCCTCCATGATACTCCTCTGGCAGGGTTAAAAAACATGATACATTTTAAGGGCACCCTCATCTTGCCCATGTTTCATACAACCATCTATTATGTGCAAGTTCAGTTTTTTTTTATCCCCAAAAAGTAGATGACAGTATATGCATCTGTATTGTCGTCTGTTGGACGTACTAGGTTCATGCACCCTCGCCTTGGAGTAGGCCTTGTTACTTTTGAGACGAGCCTTTGCTATGAGTATCTGATGATGGGTGAACTCTTACAGAGGACATTGGTTCTCCAGACCCATTGTAATAGCATAACCCCCTTGCAGGTTCCAAGCTTGCCCTCAAGCATGATATGTACTTTGGTAGTCATCTGTCATGTCATCAACCCACTTGGACTAAGCCTAGTGACCTCATGATAGCCTCCCTAGTTGCCAATTGATCCAAGGGGGCACCTCATTTGCTTTTCTGCCCAGCAACCACTCTGGAGTCTAATCACCACCGCTCCTCGTTGAGTGCTTTCTCTGCTTTCTCGTTCGACTCTTATTCTCAAACATTGCACGACTGTCGGATTTATCTCTATGGAGTCTAATCACCACCACATTGCACGGCAGTGTCGGATTTGTCTCTATGGAGTCTAATCACCACCGCTCCTCGTCGTGTGCTTTCTTGTTCGACTCTTATTCTCAAACCATTGCACGACCATCGGATTTGTCTCTATTTTGTGGTATTTCATACAAAACAAAACAAATAAAAAATAGTGAAGTTAGTCCAACATCTCAGTGCCTAATCTCGCACAAGAGAAGCTTCAGGGTGACATATAGAGACTAGTTATCCTTTCCTCAACTGCAGTTGAGATTTTTGATGGAAAAGATATGGAAAGAATCGACATGTGGCCTCGGAATGAGCTGCAGGAACGACAACCCACCTTGCCAAATGCCTCCTCTGTGCAGGCCCACAACTCAGAGGTGAACATGCCTTGATTCCCCCACATATCTTGGACACTAAACTTAACCAAGAGTCATAAAACTTGCAATTGTGATCCATGAAATGATCATTCCACATTGCCAAGCATTAGACTTGGAGTTGAATGCGAGGGAGCCGGTTCAGCCAGCGCGGACCCCCCACGCCCACCCCCGCCTCCGTCACCTACACACCGCTCGGCCGCGCGGGGACATGAGACGTGTCCTCACCCGCATCCCCATCCTGCCTCCCATCCTGGGCATGCCATCGTCCTCCATCTCCCATGCATGCCTTCACACTCCCCATGCATGCCATTGCATCCATATGACCCCATGCATCTAAAATGACGAGGGTAGGCGGAGAATACACGTACCAGCTTTCGCTTTCATTTCTATTGTTGGCGTACTGCGTCCCGTCATGCGTCAATTGGGTGGACAGCAGTGGGCAATCGTTACGATGCAGGATGTATTCGTCGTGTTCGAAGGTTGCAACGCTTGCGCAACAAACGTTTCTTGCATGCAGGTCCTTGTTATCGCTCCAGAACGATCAACATTATCATTGCACTTCTTTGGATTTTCATTGTTCTCTTTGTCCAGGTTATACCTTGCGGGTGAGTGACTTCTGCAATGAACATCCGAAACCCTCACATCTCTGCCATGTTCATTTCTTTGTTGGTTCTTTCACAGATGCATGCATAGGTTCACCCGTTGGATCCTAAATGAAACGTGGTTTTGTTCCTTCGACAACTAGGGATACTAAAAACGACGGAACGGGGCATGGAGGGAAAGTACTGCGTATGAACAACAACTCTCTTGCCCTAAATGCACCATACCCATACTCAGCAGTCGTTTTATCACAACAATAGTTAGCAAAGTGGACAAGTGGGCCTATTTGCTAGTCCTCAAACCACTTCATGCAAGCATTCACATGGAGGTGAGGTGAACACATTGTTGCATATGGAGCTGAGGTGAGGAGTCCGTTCCTTTTCTGATTCTTTGCTGATCCTGGGGAGACTGGTAAGGCATAAACCTGCCCATTTTGCAATTTGTGATGCTGTATTCCAAAAGAATTGAAGGTGAGGGCATCACTTTCCATAATTCACTGCCTCCCTCTAGGGATGCGCACATACCAGCTATCGCATTCTTTCCTTCTTTCCGCACTTTGCTGTTATTTCAGTCTCCATCTACATATATGGCTGTCATATGAGCTGCAGTCCATTCATGGTGTTTTGGGGTTTAGGGTTTACTATTAATGACATGCATATCAATCCATCATTGTCTGAGGTATATTGGCTGGGTTCATGGGCCATGGATGCGATTGGCCTTTGCGTGATTTATATCTTACTTAGGATTTCTGGTGGGCATTGGCTGTGTAGGTTTGCACGGTGCTGCAAGTGTTGGCAGATGCAGCAATCACGATGAAGGAGAGCAAAATGATAGAGACTGGAGGGAATACCGCGAGACATGAAACTGATGAATACGAGGACCTCGAACACAATCCTTGATGCTTTCTCTCTATAACCTGCACCGGTGGAAGTGGTATAGCAAGACAGCAACAGTAGGACAATGCCCACCAACAGTTAAATCTAAGTGGTTTGTGACTCTCTTCTCTCTGTATCTTATCTTGAACAAAGGGTTTGCTTCTTCCCAAAAAGGGGACTGAGGCTTGTTTTAATGTCTCCCGTCTTACTGGCGAAAACACTAATAGGAGATGGCTCATCTCAAGACGGATAATATCATTCCTTGAAGTCCTCAGCTTTGGCTCCTTGTCTTTACAACCACATCAATCCTCAACCAAGGAACTTCGCCTGTGCACTCATAAGGAGCAGAGTATGCTGTACCTCATCAAGATGGCCCATGACTCCTGCCAGGTATTTCAATATACATGCATAGAGACGACGGTAACTAGGATGAATCTATTCTGATTTCTTAGCAGCCACGTCCAGGGCCTGCAATCGCTCCACCAGCGGCGGATGCGAGTAGTGGTATGCTGAATACCATGGATCAGTGTTCATAGCTGACAGATTCTCCTCCTGCTCCCAACCCCCTCAATATGAGAAAAAATCGTCTTCCTTCTGCTAATCGCATCTTTTAAGTTGACAAGAACAAACAGTTGAAGGGCTTGGATGTTGGAAGTCTCTGTCTGTAACCAGAGCTCTCAGAAAGGTAAGCCACCAGTCACTACAGCAGCCTTCTGGGCTTGCAAATGTCTTACTACGTCCAGTAAGATAATGTTTCCTAGATGCTCAAACCCATCTGATCATGTGCCATATGAACAGCTTTCCAATATTGATGGAAGTATCTCATGGCAAAGTCTGTCTTTTGCAGTTGTCCTGATTTGATGTGCTGGACACTCATGATACAATATGTTCCCAACAGGCAGAGCAGTTGGTCAATGTTGATCAATCAGTCCCAGCTATGATGAAGAAACAAGCTTTGTGCATAAACATAATAATGGACATCTACCCTCACTTCCATGACGTAATTGGGTTAGATTCCTAAGGCACTGTCTCCTGGGGCTTCACACATGCACATAGAGATGCACACACATCCTCTTTGAAAGAGGGTTAGTTAGTGCGATGCACCTACTGAGATAACATGGCGGCTGAGCGAGTTTAGAATAACATCCAGTTAAGTGAGCATCCTGGAAGAAGGGAGTGAGAGCTAACCTGTAGCTTGATTAGGCCTGCACGCAACGGTACAGCATAGCCCAGCTTCCGAGCAAAAGCATCAGCCTGTCCCACACAAGAATCAACCTTAACATCACTGGGCTGACAACATCAACACAAATGGAAAAGTAAGAGACACGAGTGAATGTGCAGCAAATCCAAAATCAGAGATCTCACCCACCTGGAATTCGAAGGCCCGGCTAACGAGGTTGAGACCAAAGCTCACCAGATGATGGAGAGGCATTATGGTATGCTGCCCCAATGAATGCACCCAAGAACCCAAGTTAACTCTCCGCCTGTGAATGGCCCACAATTGGCACACAGATTCTACCCTACAACATTATGCTTATATCATAAGTAAAGGTTCTCTTCCCACCTTGTGTCTTGGCAGCATTTCTCACAGCTAGTCTAATTGAGCCAAGTGCCTGGGCTTAGGAGAGAAAGTGGATCAAGCTAACCCATTTTTATTCAAAAGAGGGTTCAGCAGATAATCAGTTGTATCACCTGTCCTAAGTTATACATTTATGTGTGGTACTTTTATTTTCAGGAGAGGCTACGAAGAACTTTGCAAAATTTTAGCATATATAGCAAGTGATGACTGATAGTGAGGTAGTGAATGGAATAGCAGGAAGAGGGTCAGGCAGGAAACCTGAAAAAGGAGGAGACCAATGAGCACTGGCTGCGAGGAGAAACCAAAACTACGGAACAGATCAGTTGAGTTCCGCACCAGTGTGTACCCTCCAAATTGTAATAGTGTCAGCACCTGCAGACAGAGTACTTGCCCATTCAACATATCAAGAACAACAAAGCAAACGCCCCCTAATCCCAAAAAATTATAGCCCTCCCCGCCACTATTACTGTATACTTCCACCTTTACCATCTCTCATTGTTACTCTACAGATACAAAGGGTCCAAACAACCAGAAGGCACTCATCAAACCTGGTGAGGACAAAAGGAAGGCACCACTCTGATGTGGTAAAAATATTGATGACCTGGCATTTCCTAGTTCTAGTGCATGCGAAACCTGTGAAAAATGAGTGAAATAGGTGAAGAAAGGGACCTGCATGGCGATGAAAGAGTACATCGTGTGACTTAGTTTCCAGTGGCCCAGTTCATGTGCTATAACTGCCACCACCTCGTCCTCATTCTTACACTGTACGTAGTAGCCCCACATTAGACACACCTGCTGCATCTACCACCTTACAGAGAATAGGATGACAGGCCCATTCCTCCCTCAGTTAGACACTGAAAGGAGCTAACAAATGACCACATTTGAGACTGCATCCACTAATCCTCAGTGAAAAGCGCATGTTAAAAGACCTCCATCAAATATGTGCCCTCCTTCAAAAGCTACTCTGAAGCCATTGAACTATGTACTGCAAAAGAAGCTGGAGTAAGCACCAAGCCAAACAAGGAGTGCACCTGAGAAATGAGGGTATCATATAGCACAATCCGTTTGCTGTTGTAGAACCCATACATGTACGCCTGCATCCCCATTCATCCCAACTTAACATCTGTAACAGTTCATCCTTTCCTACAAGAACCCATGCAATGGAGCAACAGAGAGATGACAGGAGGCAATAGGAGAACGTCTTTATGAGGGTCACAAGAAAATGAATGAAAGGGGGCATCTGCCTAGCACAGATAAGTTCCAAGTTCTCATAGCTTGTGCTCCCGCACAACAAGTACGCCTATGTCGTGAGAAGCTACGCATGCATACAACCAAAACACATGACAACAAATGAAAAAAGGAGGATGGGGCAAAGAGTATACATTGCTGTGACTGGAGCGGGTGGAGCCATCGATGACAAAGAGCTTCTTCAATGGAAATTTCAGAGATGATGCTAGATTCTCTATTTTACCCCGTAGTTCCCCTTCAGGCAACTATCTTGGCATCCACCCCATGCCCAGAAACAGCACCCACCCACAACTCAGAATCAGCTCCAATTCGCCATTCAATAGCTCTAAGGACATTAGAATACTCCACCAATTCACACTCCAAGAGAGGCCCAATCAAATCTTATCAACTTCTAGATACATATCTGGGCTCGCGATGAAAGAGGCAATTCTGTAACTATCTCCAAAATGTTTTCATTAAGGTGATTGATTTCTTGACATGCCAGTGGGCAGTTGAATCGCTGGCTTTCTAATCACTGAGAGTCACTGTCTGTAAATAGAGAGATTGTCAAAATTGAGGAGCATCTGAACTGTACCCTGAAAACCAAATCTTACGGTGAAAGCAAAAGACAGGCGAGAAAAGGAGGTACTGACAGGAGTGAACTTGTTGAAGAGCGGAGCAATAACTATGGGATATACTGCCATCATCACCAGAGATAACAGCAGCATAAAAGTCCATAGATACAATGCAAGGTAGGGACCCCCTTTCTGCACAATGATGATAATCGCTGCCACAATGGGTGGTCCCACAGCCACCATGAGACCCAGCCCCATGAGCATATCTCTGAAGTAGAGCCAGACTGTTTGCTGCAACATCCAAAGACACTTTCATAAACTCATGCCACTCATGAAAAAGTCGCATAATTCCATCAAATTGCGCCGATGCACCACATTCAACAGAATCTGTTTCAATGACAAGAACACTTTGATGAAACATAGCACAAAAATCCTAGATCTGGCAGAAACATTGGCATTGACTTAACTGACCTTGTTGAAGCCATGGCGAGCCTCAATGACAAAAGTCGAATACAAAGAGAAAGGAAGTTCTATCACCTGCACAACCAAACACTCTTAAATTAATCCCCGGGGGATCTTACCAGAGAAAAAACCTGCTGATGTCTATATCGATGGGAACAAACTATCCCGACCCACACCTAGACTCACCACACTATTCAAATTTCCTCCCACGTAGATCTTCATCTTAACCCCAATTCCAGAAGAGGTGGAACCATATATGACGAGCATCCCACATGTGCCATTGCAACAATAATTCCTCATCTTAGATTACATATCAACCTACTGAAATCCTACACTGAAAACCACTATATACAGAAACTTCAATAACAGATTATGTACATCACTTAGCTAGAGAATAAGAGGAGTACTTCAGTACCTGTGTCCACAAAGTCGTGACTGCTAGAAACGTAAGTGTATGCACAATCTCATTTTGGGGATTCAAGCCCAGTCGCTCAACCAGGGTTTCTGTTTTCTACCCACACCAACCAAGACAATTCGCCACAACATCAACTCTACTTTGTTCCCTTCTTGTTTCCAGTAAGAAATTCCCAAGTCTATGGATGTGACATGAACCTAGTGATGTCCATCTGAACCACCTCTCAACAGACAGACTACCGCGGAAGTGATACTAACCAGCCAAAGCCAAGGGAGTAAACCCAATAAGAGGATGGCAGCCTCCTCCACAATGTTCACTGCTGCATGAACAAAATGAAACTGGCTGCATCCCACCATCACCCCAGAACCCTGCTTGTCAGTCACACAGCCACCTTATTAATTCATCAATTCAACAAGGAGAAGGTATACATCAGGCCTGATGAAAGACAGAAGAGAACCTTTTATCTAAGCTATAAGCTCGAGCCTTTTGAAATTTCTCTTGGCTGACCACTCCCTTGAGGGGTGCTGGTAAGCTGGGCCGCTTCAATGCAGCATGCTGCCGAAAGTCCAGGTATGTCTCAAATCCATACATCAACACCATAAATCCTGCCATCCATTTCGACACCAACAATTCAGCTCAAATCGTCAAAATAAAAGAGAGGGTGACAAAATATAGGTCCAGTTACCAGCCAACATAACCCTGACATTGAAAATAAAACCTATTCCTGGCAGACTGCAACATCACCTTTCAGACACACATTAAATGCCGTTCAAGGTTTTCCCACCCACTTTAAGGAGAAGTTACAATCACCTGAAAACCCGGCAACTAAGAAGAACGCTTCGTTTTCAAGATAATGAACTGTGACGTAAATTCATCTTCCAAATTAACGTCATAAGACCCCTGGAAATTCGAACCCAAGAACCAAAACAGTTACTGACCTCATGCATCCTCTACACACGTGTACAACCAGTTCATGTACATTTCAAGTTGGGGAGAGGGAGAGCAGCTGACGATGAGTCGTATGACAGGTCGTATGACAGATGAGAAAGAAACCCATGATCCCTCTATTTCACTCGCAGAAATTTATGCCATAGACCCCGCTCCGGGTCAATGTGTGAGAGCGGGGAGTTCAGTTTCTCATGTGGATGAAACCAAATGCCCATTTTTCACAAACCGGCGGGGAAGGGATAAAGGGGTTACCAACGACCGATTCAAGATAGGGGAACGCCATGGTTTCTTGCCTCCTCCACTCATACACTAGACTCCTTGTCGACCCTTCACTATGGCATCCGCCAGCAACGCCCGCCTCCTGTGCAGCTCCTCGTGGACAGAGCGGGAGATCAGATGCCCACCTTTCCACACCCCTGCTCCCCCTGCCGTCCTTCCACACTGCTTGCCTTGTCTAGGTCTGCACGACGCGTCTTGGATTAGGGCTTGATCGGATTAGGGCTTGATTAGGGTAATTAAGTAAGATACTAGACTAATTAAAATAGAATGATGATATCTTTCAGTCCGAACCTCGTTCTGTTACTAGGCCAGGGAGTTACTAGGGGAAAAAATAAAGTCTGGTATGGATACTGAGAAAATTTTAATCGCTTAAGCAATTGTATCAACACAAATGTGCTAAAGTAATACCAGCTGGTGTACATACTGGGAGCTGGTATCAACAATTCACTTAAAAAACACTTGATGATGAGTGCATGAGGCACAGCCTTGATTCAAGCCTTGATTGTTCACCCAACAATCCACCTATGGCCACCATAACACTCTTTCCTACATCCCCTCAACAAAAATTGATACTAGTCGACGAAGGGTCCCGAAACGCTTGCGACGAGTATCAACACTAAACCCTAGCCCTCAACACCAGACTGATATGGTATTGGTCTGTTCTCAGAAACCCTACCCTGGGTATGTAGAATTTAGGACCAGGCTGGTCTGGTCTTTGATACCAGGGTTGATACTCGGGTCTGATATCCATACCAAACCAACACTGTTTTAAACCTTATGTAAGGTCAACGGTAATCCTTTGTAATCATCATTACCAAACCTTCGTCCTTCGGCACATTAATCGACCCTAGCGGCCTTCCGAAAAACAATGAAAAACATTGCTTCCTAAGCACCTAGAAGACGATCTATTGTATTGGAGAGACGACTTGGAGAAGATGAACAAGCAATTGCCCATTGTGTATTGTAAGTCCATTTTCATAAACACAACCTTCCAATGAAGAACACACATAAACATCATCATTGTTGTCGAATATCTGTCAACGTTTTCATAAAAGTAAGTTCTTCTTTTAATTGTTATAAATATAGCAATACACATTCATTAATGCATTATATTTATAAATAGCTATATAACTTCCGTCAGAATTGGTCGCAAATGGTCAATAATCTAAGTTTGAACAGATGCTAGAAATGTCAATCAACTCATCCACTCCAAGATGTTGGTGGACCTAAGCTTTAAGTTATAATTGTAGGGATTGTCTCCGACCACATCCAAGTTATGCCAAACCCAATTCAACATGCAATACTTTACTAGTGGTCTACCCTTTTGAGGCGTTGCAAGAAGAGTACACATGAGATTCACACAATGGCAATAACGGCTTTTCTTGAGTAATACTTTTACAAGAAATTGATGCATCAACCTAGCACACTAATCATCTAAGAACTTCACTTTCAATCATATTCACATAAAGAGCTTTTGTACGGTTTTCTATTTGCAATATGAAACAATGTCATTTTTTTAATGTGAATTAAGATATTGTTAGATGAGATTTTTTTTTTCCAATAAGATTTCCTCTGACACTTCAACAAATTTGAAGGAAAAAATAATTGAAAAAAATGATGTTTTCTCCATATGATGAGCTCCATTTGTTATATTTTTGAAGGGCGAAACCGGTGTTAATTGAACTAAGTTTTCATTAAAAGGGCAAAACATGATTGACTATAATCATGATCAACATGAACTCAAATGGTGAAATGATAAACTTGCCGTGCATTTGCTACACTCCCACACTTTGCATACATGTCGATAAGGGCAGTACCCAAACAGACATATTCTCCTGGATCATACCTTGCCCCTGCTCGGAAATGTGATAAGATTTTACGTTCACATCAACCTCGCAGGTTGGACAATTCACACGCCACCTACAGGGAACATTAACAAGGAAGAATCGCACTCTGGCCCAAAAGTGTTTCCGGACAAAATTCCTTCCCTCACATATATTTGCATGGTCCCACGTGGATATGTGTAGGGTAAAGCCTTGGCACGAGGCCATTACATGGTTCGAGGCTAGGTCGAGGGTGCTAGATTCGTATAGTTTACTGAAGTCGAAACGGCGGTGAACATCTTCACCAAGTATCTTGAACCGAAGGTCAATCTTAAAGCAGCAAGATTGTCATCAATCCAACTTCTAAAGCATTCAATTGTATATGAAAATTGTGTGCTTTATCGGCAATGGATTGGAACAAATGCTTAAAATTATAAATTGCATGAGGCAATAAAAGACTACAAACTTCTAGGAGCATTTCAACTGATTAACTATCACTCTCTATCGGGGTTTTTTCTCTTTTCTCCTCAATTATCCAAAAACTTCAAGTGTTTGATGTGAATCCTTGTGACTGCATGGGAAGAAGCGTAGTCTCTAAGTTCCATTAGAATGAAAACCATTCAAAAATATGTCTTTCATATTTCATCCGTCCGGCCGCAAGGTAAGTACAAGGGTGTAGAGAGTGGGGAGTGGAAAGAGAGTAAAGGAAGGAAGGTGCCGAAGACAACATACCCTTGTTATTGCAAAGCATGGATTGAAACTTAGAGGACCTGCATATTATAAGAGTTGTGGTGAGCGTTTTCAGCTCACAGAAGCTCGTTCATGCTACACAAATGTATTTCCTTGAGAAAGACCTCCAAATGGGTGTAGGAAGGGCACGGAATAGTGATCATCAATTTGCACTAACATGATGGCAGTCTGAGCGCAATATCAAAGTCCCCTCTGTACTCCCTGCCTAAAAGTACGTCTATTTTGAAACCTTGAAGTTCTCTTCTAGTGCCTGTGTAGGAAAGAATCTTAGTTGAGCACATTTGTACCAACATGGGAACCTACGAATCTAGAGTGGCTTACCCGACCACCTACAGCAGCTGGGCCCAGAAAAGGACTAAGCAACTGAAAAGTAAAACCAAGAAAATGTCAAACCCCATATATCCAAGAAACACAACCCCTAGCCCCAGCCCTTCGTCAATGGCTCTCTCTGTCCAATCCTTCTGCAGAGCATACCAAGAATTTAGTCCATAAACCCTACTTCAGATAAAACTAACCTGAGGATCGAATTTTGTGCTAAAAGCATCTCATTCTACACACTTTAACTTTGGTAACGCATACTATTATACAATGCGTAAAGAACCTCCCAGTCATTTTCTTGTTTGTAGTTGTAGTAGGTTTATCCTACTCGTACAAATTCATACTCTTCAAGATGAGTAGATACCATACATAGTTGTCAAAAGGTCTTCAATTATATAGACAAGTGAAAAATAACGCCAAAATTCTCATTAATTATGTTGTTGCTTCTTGGAAGTTCCAGCATGCACCCACATGGTATGATGAATGATTTCTACGGACATGCCTTTAGAGGAAGTATATATAGCTTAATACAAATCTGAAGGAGCTGCGGGATAATGCAGATTCAGTATAACAACTGGAACTTTTCTCCCTTCTGTAAAACGTACACAATGTTTGCAACATCATTATTTAGCAATTTAAAAGTATGAATTGGTCCCAGGAGTGAGTATAGATATAAATTATACTTTTTAGATACAAATGCGTTACAGTTATTATTTTAGCCGCGAAACAAAATATTCCTTCTTTATTCATATATATTAGTGGTTTTTTGCACAACCCCTACAAGTACAACTTCACCTAAAAGGTTGCTATCTACAACTCCCAAAAAAATGATGCATATAAATTGGTTATTTAATTTCATGATTAACATTTATAGAAAAAGTTTTTTAGAACTTAATCCCCAACACCTATAGTGATTTGTACACATTTCTTCCAATGAATATAGATTCATATCTAGCATAAAAACAATTTGATAATTTATGTATTTGCCTGAAAGACTAAATCATATAAAAATAAAATATATTTAAAAATCTATTGGCTTACATACTTGGATATATAGTTGAGTCATACATGTCTTTATTAACAATAGAACCATTCTTATTTAAAGATAAAGATGTCAATACAAATTTCCTCCAAGTTTGATTCAGATCAAGATTTTTATTTAATTGAATGACAACTACTAAATTTATATATAACATGTTTGAAAAAATTTATAATGATAGACCATTTGCCTTACTAATATGTATTTCTACTAAATATACTGACTTTAATTGTTGAATTATATTGGTGAGTTGTTTCATGATACATAAATATTGTTTGAAGAGGACCTGTCAGTTGTTGTCCAACTAATACGTAGCTAACCTTATTGTAGGTTGCTAATTTAGTTGCTGAGGATAATTATAAATAAAACTCATAATTTAGAAGAGACCACTTCGACTATAACTTGAAAGAATTGAGGGTAACTATGTTGAAAGACCAATTACCTCTAATAGCTAATGTTGAACCAAGGGTTTAAAACAATCTATGGATTTGGGGCGCTGGAGGTTGATCATGATTCATCTCCCTACTCAGCCCAGCTCTAAAGGGACTCTAAAGTTATCTGAATGTGTCCAAGCTGTAGCACGGTCTATATGTCATCTTAACAAAGCAAGTGTGAAGCAAAGTGTCGAGCTCACTGACGAGGAGGAAAACCATTGTGAGAATCGTCGGGATTAGTTAGCTCTCAAAGTTTGGGACGACGAGATTTCTTTCTGGAAATGGAAGGCGAACATTTGGAGAGAGTCAATGCGGGGAATGAAGAGTGATCATGAAAACGAGGTTATTTTATGGGCCGCAATCCAACTCAAACTGGTGGCAGACGACGTAATATATCACGCAGCGACAGCTTCCAATCACAAAAGCAAGAAGCGATTTCATATGCCCTCGACAGCGTTTACCAGATGCGAAGACGACTGGCGAGAGGTTCGGACGCAACTACATTTTCAAGTGTGAAAATGGTGCTACGATGGCCATGCAACCGAAGGCCTGAATGATAGGTTATTTCTTCATAAAATGGATATCATATTTTATCAAAGTAGCACAAAATGTCGGTAATCCAATTACTCCAGAGAATGTTGATTATGGACGGTCATAACAGCCATGTTACCATTCAGGTCGTTAAACAAACGAAAGTCGTGGGGCTAAATCTCAGCACGCTCTCCTCACACACCTCTCATGCACTCCAGCCTCTTGATAAACTTTTAGTGTTTAAACCAGTGTTGGGCGGGTATATATGTTGGGCCGGGTAATAATCAGGGTATCATACTATTGAGACCCGCCACCCAAATTTTTGGTGGACCCAGCTTGAGTTGGAACCGGTGAGGGCCATCTCCACCACTTAACCGGCCCAAGCTAGAACCGGTGGGGGGGCAACTTGGCTTACTATATGGAACATGAGGTGAACCTTGAAAATCAGTCGGGTATCAACTTTTGAATAAGACCTTGAGATTTTATTACAACTGAGCTGCATTCATGGGTAGTAATTATGCAGCTGCATGGGGTCCACATTGAGAGGTCTGTTAGTCAAAGCTTTTGGAAGAAAACCCCAAAACCTTGATAGTTCATACTATGGAGTTGCTCATTTATTTATTTTATTTTATTTTATGTTTTCCCCTTTTCTGGTCCTTTTAATTGTAAACTCTTCATATCTCTTTTTTTCTCTTTTTTCTTTTTTTCTTTTTCTTTCTGGTCCTCTTAAAGTCTTAGTATATTAACTGAAAATCAGATTAACAAAATTTTCAAGGCCACTGTTCCCTGTTCATTTTTGAAAAAACAAATCGGGTTATATTGATAACCGTTGTATAGGACCCGGTGGTATTCCACTTGGATAATGGCATATTGATAATCGGAACTTTTTTTTTTCCGCGACCCTTCTATTGATAACCTCTAACCACCACAATTTCCAAACCGGTACATTATGTATAACCGCCTCCATATCGCTTTAAGCAAAGATGCCTTATCTGGAACCTTCAATATGCCCAAATTGAACTATACCCGCCCAGCACTGGTTTGAACCTTCAAAATGGGCGTGCTAGATTGTGAGCCCAGTAACATGTGCTCGTGAGCTTGACAAAGCTCGCGTGAGCTTTTATCCGGAACCTATGGACCTATTACCGCATAAGGACACTTGTTACCGTGGGAACTAGCGCTTGAATGATGTGGAGAACAACACGAATACCACCGTCATTGAACACTGTAAGAGCCCCCATTGTTATGGCAATCAGGTACATTGATGCACACGCTTTATCTCTATAAATTTTTATTTATTTATTATTTTAGGGCTGGAAAAAGGGTGTGCATCAACGCACGCATCCCCCCCCCCAACCCTCTCATATCGTCTTTGTTGCCTATTGTATTGTCTAGGTCATTGCCATGTTGCAGTAGAGACGATATAAAATGTTTGGGTTGTCGGAAAAAATGCGCGCGTTGACGCACACCCTTTTTCTATGCCCCTCACCTGGGGGGCTGTTTCAAACACACGCATTTTTTCCGGCAACCAATCCAATATTGAATTTGAATATATTTTTGGGGATTCGCTGTTTTCTGTGTTCTCCATGTTGTCCTAGAGGCCACTTCACAGTAATAGGGTCCATGTCCATGAGAATAGGCTCTCTTACCAGTTGATGACTTGGCATGAGCGCAGATTTGTTCCACGTGGGCAAGCGTGAGCGTAGGCTCACGATCTGGGCTCACGACCTAGCGTTGTCCTTTTCAAAACATCATCCAGGGCTTACCGTGATGTTTGGACAATGGCACACGAGGGAGACACACCCTTGAAGAATGATCTTGCACATTGGGTTTCACTCGCTTTGAAAAAAGTGATGAGTCCTGAAAATGTCAAAAAAAGTTTTGCCTTGGTTGGGATCGAGCCTAATCCGGATGCCAAGTAGAACCGAATGGGACTTAGCGAGGGTTATAGCATGGAGGTCCCGAAGGATGACATCCATCATGATCAGGAAGATGTAAGGATTGCCACCGTTGGCTTGCATTAAATTGAGGAAATTTTGGAAAATGACATACTCAAGATGCATGCTGAGGTAAGTGCGCACCACTACTTCGTGGATAGAGAGGACGACAATGACTTAACCAGGTACCGAGCGATTATCCTCCAACCAATCCAGTGACACTAGATCCTCACATGAGCTAGAATAAGTTCTAGGAGCACCCATTCAACAACACTCTATCACTCAATTCCTACGTCTGCTACAAATCCCAGTAGCACCTCGAGGACTACTGAATGTAGATGGCTCGAAGCCAATAATTGACTTACAACAAGTCCACTCTCATGACCTCATATGAGTAAGTCTTGCTAGCTTTGGAGCAAAAGATCTAGAAGAAGCCATGAGACTCGGGGAGCAGCGTAAAAAAGAACGCAAACTGAATAAACAAAAGTGTGATGTCGATAAGGTGGAAAAAGAGGAGTAATAGCCCAAAAGGTGGAAGTGCGAGAGGCTAAAAAATATTTCGATAATTTTTGGCCGTCCGCGAAAAATTGTTTCACGATTGGAGAACGTCTCCATACTGTCATCCAATATCAATTCCATTCCTACCATTGCTTACCGAGGAGTTTCCTATGGATCTGCTCCACCTATATGTCGTTGTATAACATGAAAGTGACAATTCAGAAATAAAAAATGACGAAGGCGGGTCTAGATCAGTGTTGGGCAGATATTTGATTATGCCTCAAACCCCCGGTGGATCCCAACCCGGATATATATATATGTGGATCTGCCGGAGGTCAAAAATTTAAATATCTGCCTTCGTTAGGAACCGCCGGATATGAATAGATCGGATAACCGGATCCGGTTGAGAACTCGTGGTTTTGTTTTTTTTTTATATTTGTTTTGATCCGGAACTAGTGGCCCACAAGAGGCAGGTTATGAACCTTTATATCCGCCCTTTTAACCGGAGGTTACTAAGAGGTTATATGGTTACATAAACGATGTGGCATGAACTAGACCTCTTCATTTCATTTCCACTCATCAGGAAGGGCAACGTAGGACTTATGAGAGACGGCGAGTTGTGGATCTTGCATGGAATAACGTTGATGAACACCTCAAATATGTTCAACAGTAATATAATTTAGGTCAGATTATGGTTCAGCTCCTAATGAAACTCTATGATACAAATAACTATATTATTTTTTATTAGTATTTTTACATTAGATTTTTATTTTTATTTCACATCATAAAATAAACCATGACTTGTTTGATAACCGGATACTGAACCACCGGATGCCATCTAGAGAGAAAGTCCATTTGTCCATAACCACATAGGCTTAAAATTTTATATTTATTGTTAATTGGCAGGATATCAAAAATGAGAAAGCTCCAAAACTCCGGAACCGGAGGATGTGAATACAAAGTCAAAGTGAAACATCCGTAACCGCCTGATATCAAAAAAATCCAATAACCGCCCAACACATCATGGTTCGTCCTTATCGAACCTCCATGGGCACACAAGTGTAAGCACATGTCACCGTCGGGAATAGGCTCACGACGAGAGAGATTGGTTTTGGTGAAGGGAAAGGTGGTTGGATTACATATACTTGCCGATTAGTTTTGGGATTACATCCATGAGTGTTGGACATTGAGGAGAAGATTTGTTTATTCTCTAATAGCGGTTAGTTTTTCAGATCATAAATGTCCGTTCTCAATGTTTTCAATCAGGCCAGGGACACATCTCGTAGTCACACCCAAGGATGCTTTGATCAGCGTCAGATGCTTAAAGCTCCGTAAATAGTCAAGTTTATGTAACTAATGAGTAGTGTAACTAAATGAAATGGTGCATGTTACTCTGCAGCTTAATCAGTAAAGTGACAAATGATGCACACCTCTTGGGCACCATGCGCTCCAGATTCAGTGCATTCAAGGATTCTTCTTCGTTTTCATGTTGAATATTCACCAATATTACATATGACTTTGGATTTGTTTTTCAATAAATTTCATTTTCTTGTGCCCACATCGAAAATATATGACAACACTGCACACCTGAAATTGCCTGCATAAAAGAGCCATTAATAGGTTTGTCTACCTTAGTGCCTGTTACAAATCGTGGTTTGGTAGAGTTGATGTCAGGTTCTTTTCCTGCCCATAAGTCATTGTTTGATGGAACAATGTTGAAATGACTGGCAATAAGGCAAAACTCTGCAAAGTTCGGAAATCCTAACAGTGAACTATGTCTGTTGCTGTGGATCTACTCCTGAACTTGTGGGGGAAAAAAAAAAGGAGAACTTGTGGGTTTGAATGTATTGGGATTGCTGATGTTAGATAGATTCGCAAGCTACACGAATCTAGCATCTGAAGCATCACAATTTCACAGTAGCTCCCTGGACTCCCACGCTCTTGCCATGTTGGGTACTATCCAATTCGAACTCAGAGTTCATGCCATGGCGGGATTGGTCATATTTTTCCCCATCACCCCACAACGCATACGCCTCCTCACCGTGTGCGGCGTCATCACCCACCAGCAATTGGTCGTCAGACATCCGGAGCGGGACGACAAGCTTGATGGCGTTGAGGATGACGCTCGTGGCGATGAGGTTCCACACAATGATGAACAATGCTCCCCCCGCCTGCTTCATTAGCTGCCTGCCACCCTTGTGAACATCGTATACTAAACCTCTTTCATGTGCCACTGCCACGAAGTAGCTGCTCAACGTTGGTTCCGCAAACAATCCAGTCATAAGCCCCCCCAGGGTGCCGGCAACGGCATGTGTGTGGAAGACGCCCAGGGTGTCATCGATGGACTTTAGAAGTGTGCTTCTTTTGTGCACTACCATCATTGTGTACCACGGCACACTCCCTGACACCAGCCCCATCACGATGGCGGCCCAGCCTTCCACCACTCCTGCGTGGTCCATACAAGAGTGCTTCAATATCTAGATCTAATTGCCGATCGTTTGCATTATTTCATACAACATGGGCTAGCTGTCCCGTTAGCTGTTAGCTGTACTAGATCACAGATCAATGTATAGATCTATCTTGTCTAGACCTTTCCAAATTGATCTGATTAAAGATAGCACATATTAAGCATCAGATTAGGCTGGAAGTTTGGGATCGAAGTTTAATCCGGTCCAGTATGCTCATAGACGATATGTCGGAGAGTCTTACGTCTAACATTGAACCCTCCATCTCCCCAAGCTACATGCACAATCATGGCGGTGATAGGCGCCACAAGGGCGCAACTGAGTGACAAGCGGCCCATCGGGTATGATGAACTTATTTAAATTAACCTTGAGCAGCATCAACTCGTAGCAAACTAGAACAACCTGGTCGCATGGCTTCAGTTCACTTTAGTCGCAATAAGATCAGGCATAGATCTATGCTCCTGGAAAGGGCTGCTCTAGGTCTAGGTGGTGCAATGTGTTACTAACATTATCAACAGACATAATAGCACGGTAAGAGGGCTATGAGAGACATACCTGCAGCAGGAGTGATGGCAACAAGCCCCGTAATCATACCCTGCACTGCCCCAATCACTGATGGTTTGCCAAATGTTAATGTATCCAGTAACAACCACGTCAGAAGACTGGTGGCCGCGCACACGTTGGTGTTCACTACTGCAATGGATGCGTCTATATTAGCTGAATATGGATCTCCTCCGTTGAAGCCAGCCCACCCCACCCATAGCAAACCTGCCCCTGCCAGCATAAGTAGAACATTGTTGGGAGGGAATCGTTCCCTATCCTTCGTCAGTCTTGGGCCCACCTGTAACAATGCGATTAATCCACGTGAGCAAAAGTGAGAGGTTGAACGATCAAGCTTACAACTGGGAGGCCGAATGTAGAAATTCTGTCTGTACACTTACGGTCATGACCTTGAAGGAAGGGCCGGCCCTACACACAGGCATATACATAACACACGTGGTTACACTATCAAGAGATTTGGTATGTTGAAGACATGTAACAAATGTGAATTATGAGACGATCAAATCCTACATGATCAGGCACTACTTACCTGTGTGTACGACAGGAAATATGGCAGCCAGAGCTCTAGATATGTAAGATTTAACCAGTTTCAATCTCAGGCCTAAGGATCATGACTTGGACCCGGGCTGGACAAGGTTAGGAATTTCAGAACCAGGAGCTATTCGCCCTCGAGAACAGTTTCAAATTTACAAGATCTATGTAGGAAGAAAGTTATATGAAAAGGTACCCAGTAGGCAGCCGTAAGGCCGGCCACACCAGAAGACAGATGGATAACATAACCACCGGAGTAGTCAATAGTACCCCATTGCCACAAGAATCCTCCTCCCCAAATGCTGAAGGCCCCAACTGTGTAAGAAAAAGTGAGCCAGAGCGGCACGAACATCATCCAAGCATGGAAGTTCATTCTTCCAAGCACCGAGCCGGCCAGTAGAATGAGAGTGATGGCCGCAAACACAAACTGGAAGTAGACCATGGTGGCCATTGGATATAATAGTTTTTCTGGGCTGGAGTTATTGTCGTGGACCCCTGTTGCATACAGAATTGCTTGCTTCTGCATGAACTTGTAGCTCAATGTTGTGCGGGCCTTGCCCCAAATTGGCACTAGCTGGTGTCCAAATGCCATATTATATGCCCATAGCACCCAACACAGCAGCACGCATGCATATGCGTAGAAAGCCATGAAGGCTGAATTGACAGCCCACTTCTTTTTCACGATACTGCCGTACAATATGACAAGGCCTGGCACACTCTGCATTCCGACGAGAGTGGCGGCGGTCATCTGCCATGCATTGTCACCCTTATTTAACCAGTCTGGATTGGGTTGAGTACCCGTTACATATGCGGATGCAATGGTGGGCACGGTTGCATTCGACATTTTGTAATGCACTACTCTTGGGGAGGCGCTCGAGCGAAATATATTCGAGGATTATCTGCAAGCTCCTTCTACGTCATTGAAGCATGTTCTCATGCTTTCCAAAAGTTGTCCTTGCTGCACTGCCTCCAACCTCCGTCCCTCGTGAACCTGTCATCTCACCATCGGGCCCAGGTACGTTAAAAACAGATCAATCATAATGTCGCAACCAAAGTCTGTCCTAACTTATATTGCACATCACTGGGTTTTGTGAGAAGTTTGAAAGCCAATTGAAAAGGACAAAGTGGATTCAAAATGACTGACACCTGGGTGACCGAGTCTAAAAATGATCGACCTC
Organism: Takakia lepidozioides; assembly: GCA_030704615.1. NCBI lineage: Eukaryota > Viridiplantae > Streptophyta > Takakiopsida > Takakiales > Takakiaceae > Takakia > Takakia lepidozioides. The sequence continues at coordinate 76,376,549 of CM060731.1, forward strand.
TTGTTTTTTTAACAAGTAAACTACATATCATGACATTTTGACAGCCGCTTGGGTCATGTGAGCCTATATAATACATGTTCTGCACTGATAGATCCTCTACAAATCCACAGGTTCTACGATTTGATCGATCGAGCTTTTTGTCTACATATACATGTGAACCACGGTCGATCAGTTTTCGGAGTCATTAATTCGTATGTAGAGCATCTGCTGGCAATCACATATAGGTAGTTTCTGCGCAGTTCACTCTCTAGTAGTGCAAATTTAAGAGCACTTTGTCCATAATATGAGATAGGGTCTATTCAAAACTTTCGGGTTAAGTATACAGACTGATTGGCAATGTATGCGCAATCCACCAAGCTTAAAGTATAAAGTACTAGAACTTTGCTCTCCGGTATACAGAGGTGGTTGTGGAGTTCAGCACTGTAGTTCGAGACCACCATCAGTTGCCCAGTAATTTGAGGTCTGCCGGTCAGTCTATGAAAGCTCGAAGGAATGTAGCCTGGTCGTTGCTGAATCGTGGAAACATTGGACCAGGTCATTTGAACTTATATGTCTACAATCCGTCTACAATTTAAGACGATCTGAATCTCGCCTGGGGCGGCAACTCCCTTATAATCAGCAGGGGGCACCGGCATAATAACTAGATCCAAAGCTGAATTATGGTTTATTATAGCCATATAATAACTTATAATATGGTTATCTACATTTGGGCTGGACCTGTGATTTATAATAATTATTCGCACTATTATGTTGTATCGCACTTTCCATCGACAAGGTGAGTACAAGCAAGGAACTTCCGATCTGCAAGACTGGCGGCTTGCTGAACAGAACAGCTCGTTGTTGAAACACTAAATCTAACTAGCAACGAGCGGTCAACCCTAACCTTAATTCTAATAATAATTTATTATAACTTATAATATAATATAAGATGTATAATAATTATTAAATAACCAAGAAAAATAGAGAGGTTCTGAACGGAGACCCTTATTATATGTTTATTATTGGTCCGTTCCTATATGATATGATTTCTGATTACCCTAAGTTTTATACCATTGCATTTGTATTGCAATGTACTTTTCAGCTATGGCTCTTAGAAGGTCATCATATAAAGTGGTTCATCAAAATAAGCATAATAAGACATAATAAAAGTGAAAATAATATGTATGAGTTGCCGCCCCAGGGAATGTCGTTCTTATCTTCTTAAGCAAAAATCCAACAACTGTATGGGTCCTCAAAGAGCTCGTCCTTGCAGAAGAGACTAAACCTACTAGAAAGGCTAAACATGGATCCCCAAGCGATCAAAGTTCTGTATCTACTTTTTTGTAGAACTTTACATACGGCCAGAAATTCACTTCCCCCTCAGCCCGACATTCGAACTTTCTATAGTACTTTGAATTGCTTCGCACGAGATTGCGAATACTTTTCATTTTCTTGCATGGGTTTGCACCGTGCTTGAGTAGATATTTGCACCAGAAGTTCAGAACAACCTATGAAGCACCTAGGTAACTGTGGCCAATTTTCTAAAGTTTTTCGTAACATCTGAAGCTGGTTTCACCCCCATCATGCCTTTGAACTTCGCATGATCTCTCTGCCCAGAGGTTGTTAGCTAGATTGATATGAGCAAAGAAAGGTTGACTAAACATGCAGTCCAGGTGGTGGAAAGCAGGCTGCCTGATTCCAGACAAGTCTATTTGTAGACCTATTCTAGAAGACAGCGCGAAAATTTCTTGCAGCTAAAAGGCCCCATAGGACTATTCACACTATCCACTTCAGGAACAGCATATATGAATTCTAAACATGTTCTTGAAACCAACTTGAAAATATAGACTTTACCTCTAGGAAGGTATAGTGTAGAGCTTATCTGCCTGGATCTAGAACACACTTGAAGTAGTACAAATAAGTCATCGACAGTGCACTAAAACTTTCTAGCACCTGCGTAGCAGCAAGCTTTATGAGACAGGCACCAGCAGGCATAATGTTTTTTCCCTCATCCAATCTGCAGTAACCGGTCGATGAATCTGGCCCATGTCAAAAAGCTCGACCGCCTCGCACTTCAATTCAGCTAGCGAACTAGTTAGTACATAGCTAGGTACTGCATTTTGAGAGAGTCGAGTAGAAGCTTCGTTCATGAAGCTCTAGTAAGTAATAACAGACATTTGGGCCACACATGTGAATGGGAAAGTCCTAGAAAGCTCTAGAGAGTAGAGATCTAGAGAAGACTGTACCTGCACTGGAGGAGGGAAGCAGATTCAGCTCTGGCTTGCACGGGGCTGTCAGCTCGTGCTAATGGGTGCAGTGCTGTTGTTAAGTAGCAGGACCTTGCCTAGACAGCGGTGGAGGTGGCGGGCCGGCCGGTTTCCCTCTACGAGCTTGACATCCACAAGATTCAGCTAACAAGGGGCTTAGATAGGATCATGATCTACCTATCCTTTCCTCTCGATGCAACTTCCAGCAGAATTGAAAGTTTGACCAGGGAGAGCTTGTCTAGCCTTTCTTCCCACGGTTCGGGATGGTCTGAAGTTAAAATTAAGCCTACCTCAAGCAGCCTTATCTTCCAGAGGCCTATTTATCGATACTTGACAATTACACCTCTTAAAGCTTCCTGACTGGTATAGAAGCTGCCAGGCCCTTGCCGAAGTACTTACACGAAAAAATTGTACTTGGAAATACTTTGTCCACTGTGATAGAAGACAACAAAATATGTTTGACAGCTGTAGCTACTAATTCCCTAAGAGACAATAATCCGAGTGTGGATGACAGTGGAAGGGGGTTGAGAGGGATGACATAGTACAGTTCAGAGGAAACGGTGGTACGAAGGGAGCGTATTATGGCACGCTCGTCGTTTCCTAATTCTCGAAACTGCCGCCTCGCTAGCTCTGTCGGCGTCTTTGGCCCAAAAATCCAAGCGAGTCTCTTCTTAAAAAGAAATGGGTTGCACAGCTGCCAAGCTCTCTATCCATCTCTCACCTTTAGAAGTTAATTTCAGCAGTCCTGAATCCCCGAGATCCAGCCTGCATACAAATTATTTCTTCCAGCTACGATCCGGAATCCCAGTTCCTATGTACGTGGTACTGGCAACGATGAAGTGAATATGCACATCCATCGACTTCGCCTAGTTTGGGAGCCTCGTACCCAAACGTCAACGGCATTCGAGGTTGCCAAATTGGGACCCACAACTGCATTCCTGCAAAGTAAATGCGGGGAAGAGATGGAGAAACCCTGGAGCCCTTGACTTCGTGGCAGTGCCCATCCTTTGTCGGATGCGATAGCGAGGTGCGAGACGACAAGATAAGTTACAGGGGCCCAGCCTTCGACCTCGCTACCTCAGTTCTTCCCCCTAGGAAGTCTTGACTTTTCTCATTCACTGGACGTTAAAGAAACTTTATCTTTTATCTTATCTCTGTGTTGTTCCGTGTAACTCATAATAACCACTTGGGTGATCTTGGGTTTAATCCAGTGTTGGCCGGGTACCATGTTTTGAGCCCTCTTCTGGTCCGGTTATGGCCTACTCCTTGAAAAAAAAGGATGGCCCGGGCAGGGTATATCAATAGGTTTGAAAAACATATTGGTTACAGGTTCTCATTAAATTTCACATGAATTTTTTCTTGTCCGGTTCTCAATCTACCGGTTATGCCATCTTAAAAATTGCCGGGTCCATGGTACCGGTTATGGGATTCATCCATTTTATATTTTTACTTTCTCTAGCATTTGTGTGTGTGTGTGTGAAAGTACACAAGAGGGTTGTGGCCTGGTGGTAAGCCACTGGTGGGTTGGCCTGTGGGTCTCGGGTTCAAACGTTCAACCCCTATCATCTATCTATTGCAGGCTCCCCCCTAATACACTAAGTTTATAACTACCCAAAAGCCCAACTAATTAATTTCCTATTTATTTGGGCATCCTCAATGTTGTGCACCTAATCTCCCCAACCAATGTCATCAAGATGACAACGATGTGTTTTGTCCTTTACTTCAATTTAAATGCAAAAATATTATTTGAAGGTTTCTAGCAATAATATCAAGGCACGACCCCTTGTGGTTTTTAAGCTTTTAGTTTGTTTCTTATAATATGATATTTATATGCATTTGACATGTTTTCACGGGAGATCTCCTCTCGTCTTCTCTCCCCTAAACCACCATGTAATAATCGAATGATACGTTTTGCATAAGTTGGGAGAAACTACCAGTGTTGGGCGGTTCTTGCATTTGTGAAGGAACCTTCGGTTCCGGTTCCACAATTATTTCAAGAGACGGTTCCGGATCCGGTTCCGGTTTTTCTTTATTGAGCCGGTTCCGGTCCAGTTCCGGATCCAACTTTTAAACATGGGGGCGGTTCCGGTTACCGGTTAGTTGCTGATAAAAACCATCGGTTCCGGTTAGGTTCCGGTTCTATTTTAAAAATATATTTATTTAATTTAATTAGAATTAAAATATTTTATCAGTCCGGTAGATTAAATAGCAGTGTATTCACATATTTGAACTAAAATCCAACGATTTTGTTAGTTTTCACTAACACAAAAAAACAAACAAAAATACTCTAAATAAACTGGTAGAAGAAAATGGGTAAAATTTTATGGGTTGAAAGTACTATTCAGCTACCTGGCAAGTATTGGCATCTTCAAACATTTTATTAATGAACTTAGCCAGGATATCATGGAGCCGGAGATTGAACCCAAGATCTCATGGCGCTGAAGCATTGAACATAGAATTTCATGGCCTTCAAGCATTGAACCCGGGATCTCAGGAGCTTGAGAGCATTAAATAAGTTTTGCCCTGGGCCCACCAGCCCCACCAAGGGGTCAAGAACCTGAACCTGTTTTTACCCCATGCGCCCCGGTTCTCCGGTTCTCACATCCAGCAGGAACCGCCGGTATTGGCAGGTTCCGGTTCCGGGTCAGGTTCTGTAGGAATGGGCCCGGTTCCGGTTAACCTGAACCGACGGTTAACCTGAACCGACGGTTAACCTGGGTCCCGGCGGGTAACCGCCCAACACTGGAAACTACCTATGAAGTGCACGGGAGATCTCCCTTTTGCAATGTACTCTCGAGCGATTTCCGCAAGAGGAACCTGTCTTGCTATAGTCATTTATTTTGCAAAGAACTATGTTAGTTTTCCAAACAATCCTTGAAAATCCATAAGTTTACGCTTTAATTAATTGTTCATACTGAATATAATATTATTTCCATAATTATTAATTATTTAATATTGTTGATCAAATGTCCAGATTTCATCCTTTTGTCCATATTTACTTTAAATCGAGTTTATTATCTCCCGTCTATAGGGCGGCCCAAGTATCCAATGTCATCTAAGTCCAAATGCATTTTTTTTTCACAGAGCCTACGACCAGATTTGAACCGGAAACCTTTCTGTTTGTATCTGTCATGTCGAGGCTCTCGTGAACTTCCAGTGACCAAAAGTACTTGGAATTCCACATCTCCCACACCGCAGGTCCAAAAATTATGAGACCAAGCCCTTGCACTCCTCCTCGTCGAGGGCTTTCCAACGGTACTAAGCAACAAGGCTGGGGCCTTGCGGTTTGGGACATCTCAACGTGACAAAACAAAACAAAACAAACAAACTGTTTTGTTTTGCAGCGTCGTTGAGATTTCCCAAACCACGGGCCAACGCGGGTGCTTGGTGTCGTTGGAAAGCCCTGGATGAGAAGAGGTGCACCGGCTGGGTCACTTGGGCCAACATGCTACCCTAGTTGATATGAAACAAGGTAGTTTGTTTGTTTGTTTGTTTTGTTTTGTGGCGTTGAGATCTCCCAAACCACGGGCCTAGCCCCGGTGCTTGCTACCATTGGAAAGCCCTAGAGGAAGAGGGGTGCACCGACTTGGTCTCATGATTTTTGGACCTGCGGTGTGGGAGATATGGAATTTCAAGTACTTTTGGTCGCCGGAAATTCGTAAAAAATTAGCAAACTGGGCTTTCTTAGAACAATGACGAGGAGATCTCCCAAACTTTAGGGTCTCTGGATACATATGGGATTGCACTTGGACTTAGATGACACTGGACACTTGGGCCAACGACAATGCCGCTACCCTAGTAAGTAATACAAAATAGAAATCGAGAACAACATGCATGACAATATGAACTTCATCTAAATTTGGGGTGATACAAACTCAATTACATAATGCATGTTAGGCCATATGAAACTTGTTTGACACAATTCCTTGGGAAATCGCCTTAGAGCTCACAAATCTACCAAACCTACATTTATTTTATTTTATTTTTTTCCTCTTATCAAAAATCTATGAAATTCTTCAAAATAAATTGGTCCGACACTGCAACACCATACTAGTGTGTTTGGCCCTCGTTGCCTCCTGCTCGTTGGAGGAACCTCCACGCTACCATCCACAGTCTCCCCTAAGTTTAAGCGCGATGTCAACTGGAGACAGTGAGGAGCAATACATCCTCAAGGCTCCACTAACTTGCATGCTAGCATTTGCTTCACATTCACTTATGATGAGTAGTGCTTATGTCTACGCTTGTTCCACGCTCATTTCATAGCTACAACAAAAACGGGGTTTTACGATTGGGATTCATGACTATTTTCTAGTAGTAAGTCCCTCATGATTAGCAGTCGAAAAACCCTAGTCGTAGAGCAACTATTATGGGCTCTCTTGCTTGGCAAAACATAAGAGACGAGACCATGACTCAACACAACACACCAATCGAAGCCTTGACACGGTGTAAGGTCCTTGACCACATTTTCTTTGTTCACTCTTCAACATGACCTAGGTGATCTAGATCAAAGTGTTCATTTCCAACAGAAGCGAGGAGTCTTTTGGGATGATGCTTCCAAGGGAGAAGTCCTCTTTCTTTCTATGTGGGACGAGTCAGTAAAGATTTGTAATAAAATGAATACCTTCTGCTATTTCGCTGATGTCCCTCCCGGCCATGGTGGAGGGTTGAACCCTAAACCTGCTCACGGAGATAGTATTGGATATAGTGGCAAGACATGAGATGTACTCATTCATGGATGGATTCAATATTGCATTCAATATTTTCAGCCATATTTTCAGCCAAAAGGCACAGCCCATCATGGGTCTAACCAAGGATTAAACCAGTGTTGGCCGGGTATGGCATCTGGACATGCATACCCGGCGGTTATTTGCCGGTTATGCACATATGCATACCCGGAAAGTGCAGCCCCCGAAGGAACCGGCTATGGAAGGGAACCGGCAAAAGCCATCGAGCTTCCTAACCGGCTAGAGAACTCGCATTGTGATTATAAGGGTGTTATACCCGGAGCAGGATCCGGAGCAAATGGGGATGGCGTAGCGGCGGTTCTAGATAATATAGGTATAGGGGTTGGTGATGGTAGGGTGATGGTAGTTAAGATTATTGCAGATGGACAGATGTAATTACAAGAATCTGTTCTATAATCAGAACTCATCAGGTGTACAAGGGGAGATCTCTCGTGCTACATACAAAATGCACGGATCCATCAAATACAATATCAGATACAATGTCAAATACAATGTCAGCTTGTTGTTGTTGCTCTCAGACCCCCCACCGCTAGGGGAGGTCTCCCGTGCAACATACGAAATGCCAGGAACTGTCACAACAAAAGAAAGTAAAATCTGGAATATTTCACATGAAGTTCAACTTCTCTATTAGAGAATAAATCTGGCGGACAAAACAAAAGATATTTGTCACATTTGAAGACCAAATAAGAATCCAGTAAGTAAATGTCGAAAAGACATCGAGACATACCACGAGAGATCTCCCGTGCTACATCTGACATCAATAGCACCAACTCAAAAATACAATCTAGAACGTCATAATTCATCATGGCCCACTGTGGAAATCGATACATATAGATATATGTTATTCCTGGACTTTGGAAAGTCTAGATTTACTTAAAATTGAGTACTGTATTATATCAATAATGATTGGATATTACTACTCAATAAATCCATGGAAAGAAATTAATCGGGCCTTGACATGGGAGACGTACTTGGACACATAGGAGATTGCACAGTAGGTTTAGATGGGCCTCGACATGGGAGACGCACATTGGAGATGCCCTTGAATACATAGCAAACACACTTGGGCTTAGATGACTATGGACACTTGGGCCTCTACATGGAAGATGCACTTGGATACATAGAAGATTGCACTTGGGCTTAGATGGGCCTCGACATAGGAAACGCCCAGGGTTACATAGGAAAGATTTCAATTCTTCACACATGGGCCAACGACACAGGCTACCCTAGAGGTCGCATTTGGGCCTCAACATAGGAGACGCTTGGACACATATAAGGAGATTGCACTTGGGCTTAGATGACACTAGACACTTGGGCCAATGGCATAGGCTACCCTAGAATTGATTAGGGTAGCGTGTGTCGTTGGCCCAAGTGTTTATTGTCATCTAAGTCCAAGTGCATTAATCCCCTATGTATCAACCAAGTGCGCCTCCTATGTCGAGGCCCTGCATATATGTGTGAATTGAAATCGATATACTAAAATGAAGTTGGATGTTTATTTAGTTACAAAGAATGTGTGGCACATGAATGAACTAATATTTTAAATAATATTGTAAATTCTATATATACAATCGTATATTGAAAAACCCAATTTTATTTTTTCCATGAATTTATTGAGTAGTAATATATTCAATCATTACTGATATATCTCCTATCAAGGCTTGAATCATTGTTGCAGGAAAGCCCACTTTGTTATTTTTCACGAATTTCCAGCGACCAAAAGTACTTGAAATTCCATATCTCCAACACCGCAGGTCCAAAAATCATGAGACCAAGTCGGGTACGTTGCACCCCTCCTCATCAAGGCTTTATAGCGGTACCAAACACCACGCCTGGGCCTCGCGATCTCTGGGACATCTCAACGCTACAAAACAAAACAAACAAACAGTCTTGCTTCATATATTGATTACAATGATTTGATATTCACATACCTTATCACATAGTACAAGGTAGCAGGATTTGAGCTGAGAACCACTAGGGTAACACAAAATGCATTGTCCATTTTAAAGTTCAAAAGGTTTTAAAAATTCAAAAAGGTTGATAATTAGAATGTAGGGTTGCGGGGTCTCTATGCAACACTTGGTTTTTTTTTGGCTTTGGCGTGCTTCACCTACATTCTGAAACCTGATGAACTTGTTGATGCTTGTTTGCAATGCGTGTGCTCGAGCAACCCTAGAAAACGGCAAAGTTGGAATTATACCAGATGTCATAATTCTAAAATTTGCCCTATTGCACATCTATCCCAAATGGGGGAGCATTGAAGATGCAAATGCAATGTTCAATAATAATCAAGGTGTGGTGACGTCGTGGAGTGCGATGATCACAATATGCTCTTGACAATGGACATGGGATGCAGATGCGGATGGAGGCTTTAAAGAACTATGAGCAAATGATGCGAGATGGATAAGCCAACTGACCACATCACATTTGTTCGCATTTGCAATGCATGTCTGAGCATGGTGCAGCCCTAGAAAATGACAAAGAGGTCCATGGTGATTTCATCAAAGCTGAAATTGTACTAGATGTCCTTCTAAAAATAAGCCTTTTATGCCTAGTGTCAACTCCTAATTGTGTTTAAGTAGGCCGGCCACTGACTGTAGCCATCCGCCTCTAAATTTTGTGTGGCTTCATTGTGATGATGTTGGTCAACCACCACCTCATTAACGTAGGAGCGAACTACCGCATGGGTCAAGACTTGGAATGTTTTGGCTTGGGAAATTTACAACTATCTCCAGGCAGGTAGTTAGAGGATTTCCTACATGACGGTTATTGCAAAATAGGCTGATCGATCTCCATGCAAATACTCAAAACTACCTCCATAGAGATCATTGTACAAATAAGCACGAACCACCAAATCAAGCATCAATGAGAAGTGGAACCACATCTTGTACGGGAGGATCATTGTCAAGAAATGACGATGAAATATCGTGCCCTAAGTCATGAGCTCGAGAGAGAACCACCTGAGGGCCTAAGCGAGTTGCAGATTGCAAATGAGAGAGAGTTTAAACGCTTAGATAGGGAGAAACGATGGATTTTGAGACGATAGGAACGGCTGAAAGCTGAAAACCAGCCAACCGAGCTCAAGCACGAACTGTTTAGATCATACATAAGACCTAATCATCCCATGGTGGAGCAGCTCTAGGTGATACCCAAGCATGAGGCGAATGGGAAGATTTGGAAAAAGCCCGTCGAGCATCCATCTCTTGCCAGACTGCAAAATCAGCTGCGAGCTCGAGATAAGCTACCAGTGTTGTGAGAAATCAAAATCCATGTATGCACGATTGGCTACCTTCACTACAACAGATCGCGGTATTTATGATTGTATATATGACTATTCTGCAGTCATAAACGGTACATATAACTTCTATGACTGTAAGTCGTGCAAACCAAGTCAATACAATGAGTACATGATGGTACGGTCCGGATGACTACAGTCAGATGAACCAAGTGATATTTCTCACTGCAGTCATATATACCATACTGCAGCCACCGCTGCCGCGCCACGTAGCGAGGCGCAATTGATTTAAAAAATTAAATTAAATAAACTAAACTAAAAAAATAAAAACATATGTCAAACACCGCGTCGCACCGCATTGTGCCACGTGGCATAATGCATTTTATAATAATGAAAAAACCACGTGGCAATCTATCTAGGGTACCACATGCTATCCCTAGCTCGCCTACTAACCCTAAGGCCATGTTATCCATTTGATTGTACTTAGAGGAGTTTGAACCTGCAACCTCTTTAATATAAGAGTTATAGTTGACTACTTGTTAACCAATACACCTATTAGTCATTCATATGATCATATGGTGTTTTAATTGTATTATACACACCAAATTACAAAATCCCCAATAGTCATCATGACTATGTAATCTCATCCATGTACACTGTAGTCATGGAAATGACTATGAATGGTGAGCTAAATCTGGTCAATTGTCGTTGATCAGCCTTCCGTCCATTCCGGAGCCATGTAGTCACACAGACGACTACTTAGATAGTCGTTCATATGACTTCAGTCGTATGAACGACTGCGGGAGGTCAATTTCATATAAAAACATGGTGCAGTCATGGTCAAAGTCATGAAAACCATGACTACCATGGTTTGGCAGTCATAACTACCACGATCTGTTGTAGTGCTTGCATGGGCAACCAGTTCAGATGGTTCATTTGTACGATTTGCTCACAGGTATCAACTGTGGCTTTTGCATTTCAAACGCTTCACGAAGGGCACTATTCGGCCACTTAGCTATCTAAGGATCAAAGGGCATTACAATGGGAGTGATTTTCCATGATTTGACAATGATGTATACATAAGTCCAGGATGCAATTCTCTGCTTAGTTTTTCTTTTTACTGGAGATGGCATCATGAAGTGGGCGAAACCTTAAATGACTACGTCCACCTGCTCATAACAGAAAAAGGAGGGCCTTGAATACACGAGAATGGTGATCTGGTACACATATCTGCATATCTATCATGAGCACGCGGTTGCTTTGTACACACCTGGGGAGTACGTTCTGGTTGACCTCACCATTGCCAAAAACAGCTGGGACGTGGAAGGTGTTGTACTAGCCTGCCCACCGCTCTTCTGTCCAGAATTGGGATCAGTGAGTTCACACTCACTCAGAACTCTCTATGGTGTTTTTTTGCTAATGGTGGTTTGTTGGTCTATCTCTGAATCCCTGTGCTTATGCAAACTAGGAGAATGACAAATGAAGGTAATGAGCTCACCAAGCAGCAGCTTAAAGTTGCGTTGAAAAAACCAACCATGTTGATCAAGTTGCTTGCTAATCCTGAATTAATGTCCTTAGTAAAACCTATGTTTGGCATCGTCATGAATCAAGGCGGAACAAGCCAAAGGTAGTCAAGGTCTTGGTATCTTTGCTCATTTCAGACCTAAACGAACAGTGTGAGTCCTCATTCCTATTCATGGGAAAGTTCCTAGTTATAAGGAGTCCAACATAGATGATCGCAGAAGGGTAAATGCAAGATAGGGTGGACCAAAAAAGGCAGATGGTGACGTCCATGAAAGTCCATCAAACCCCTCAAATAATTTCTCGTGTCTTTATAAATGATGAATGAATGTTACAATATCTGGAGGTTGGAGCAAATCATGGATTTAAGTGACTTGCCTAGCCCTGGGCCGCAGCTAGCATAGCCCACATTTTTCAGACCCCGATGTAATTCCAGCATAGTGTGTACCTACTGACCAAGGGGTGAAGGGCACTATTAGAAGGGAATTGAGGGCTCTGAAAACAGATTTGCAAGGCCACATTCGAGATGTGCATAGCCTACTGACCAAGGGGTGAAGGGCACTATTAGAAGGGAATTGAGGGCTCTGAAAACAGATTTGCAAGGCCAATTCGAGCACATGCTCAACTAATTACTGGCTGAACCTCATTGGAAGGCTCGAGAGACCAACATAGGGGCTGTTGCACCAGCCACAGCTGCTGTACCTTACCCAAGGGCTGATATTTCTCCCCGAGAGGCCAGACCAGCCGGGTGAATGCAGGGTTGACTGGACCAAAATGGACGTTACCGACACAGTTTTAGATGACTGCAATTGATGGTGTCATCAATTGAATTTGAATTAACTCATTAAAACCAGCAAATATATATGTTATTGGATTCATAGCTTCAATACGCACCCATAGCAACTCTCCAATTATGAATCTGATAAGAAATGACTCTGCTATGGACTTTTGAACACCGTCATTGTAGACTGTTACCACAGTGAATGAAATTACAATGGATTCAAGTTCTCATATGTGCCATTGGTGAATTCCATTGAAATTTGGACTTAAGGTGGCCATTTTGGTCCACATCATAGGTATGGATTTGAAGTGGCAAAATCATTTGTCATTTGACTCATATGGACTAATATATGTCAAAAAAATAGGCGTTTTTTGAAAAGTCCATAGCTCATCTTGTTTTTTGGATTTTGGGTGTCATTGTTTTTCTAGAAGTATAAAAACCTATAATCTTCAATGGCTAGGTGGCATATTGAATTTATTTTGTAAACTCTAATTTTTAGTTTTTCATAATTTCTCTAAATAATAGACTAAAATATTTAATGAATTATATCTTTAATATTTGGGATAGAACTCTTTACTAAATATGTTCAGTATACGATTATCTATCACTAAAAATATATTTTGGATAGTATCATCAACTTTTTGTTTTTTGGTCATGGACTTTCATGGAGCAGGATCTGCCGTTTTTGGTCCACTCAACCCTGCAACTGCCCAGACATTGGCACGGGCTCTAAGTACAAGTTACGACGACAATACAGTATATGTCTTCCGGAGGATCATACCACGACCTACTATGACCACAAGGAAGAGGCCCACCAATTTGTGAAAGGGCTCAAGGCAAAAGAGCCTGTCACTACCTCTCAGCCTTTAAACTAGTGAGGCCCCAAGAGCTGCAGGTCTCAAAGGGGCCACACAAGAAGGACAATTCCACAAAACATGTGTGAAAAGACGTTGCCAAACACTTGGTTGGTAAGGCACTCATGTCCAAGGATTTTAAAGTGTTTAATTGTATGAGCACCAAAAAATGCAGGACGCAAATGGGAAGTTTCGACCTAAGTATAATGGCCCATTTCTAGTTACTCGTGGAAGTTCAAGCTGGAATCCTAGTTATCTGTTGTCACAGCCCCTTCTTATGCCATCCCTGGTAGCGCTCTTGTTCATTGTAAGTTAGAAAATCTTGACTCCTCTTGCATCAATCTTGAAAGACGACTGGGTCGAGTTTGTCCCTCCTCTGACTCGAAAACGCAAGACCCGTTCCGCGCCTTCTGTTACAGCTACCTTAGTCTGAGTAGACTTTTTACATATGGAACCACAAACATGACGGGGTTAAGTCCTGCTTGCAGCTCGGGACAATACTAGAACATGCGGTCATTGTTTGTTCCTGTCTTGAGTTGCCTTAACTCGAAGGAGCTCCTTCTTTTTCCAACAGGGGGGGGGGGGGGGGCTCTACATATGTAATGGCCGGCTGATGCTCCTCGTGCAGATTTAGTAATTTGTCATAAGGATTAGGCAACAACGACGTTAATGGGACCCACCTAAGGTAGAGCTCCTGGCCACCAATCCATGCAAGGGTCTGTCAAACGGAGCATAAGGGCTCTTTATGTATGTAACGGTGTATGAAACAATATTTTTCCCTGAGTATAAGGACCAACTTCCATGTCTCGGCCATTGGCCAAGTTGGCACTAGATGACAAAAATAACACCCTGCTTCTATGCGTTAAATTTCACTGACGCCCAGATATCGGTGAGCGCAATACCTAGGATTTGGTGCCAGAGTTCATGGCCGATATCGGTAATCGCTTTTGATCTGCTGTACTAGGTTACCATGTCTCTTCTACTTGTTGTGAAGGTCACCTTTGTGCACATTACTGCCAACCGCCGCACTCTTTGCTTGCGGGACCCACCCTTTGACTGGCTCAATTGGTCCCCGCGCCTTGGACAGCGAGGTAGACTACTGCCCGATTCCTTTTGAACCCTATCAATCTATGAATTAAGACGTTTGTTTGTTTGTTTGTTTGTTTTGTTTTGTTTTGTTTTGTAGCGTTGAGTTGTCCCAAACTGCGAGGCCCCGGCGCTGGTGCTTGGTACCATTGGAAAGCCCTCGACGAGGAGGGGTGCACCGGCTTGGTTTCACAAGTTTTGGACCTGCGGTGTGGGAGATGTGGAATTCCAAGTACTTTTGGTAGCTGGAAATTCACAAAAAATAGCAAAAATGGCAAAGTGGGCATTCGTGGACAATGGTTGGAGCCTCGACGGGAGAGATATCAAGGGAAAGGTCTCCGGTTCAAATCTGGTCGTACGCTCTGTGGAAAAAAACTTACTTAGATGACATTCGACACTTGGGCCAACGACAAAAGCTACCCTAGAGGTTACAGTTGGGCCTCGACATAGGAGACGCACTTTGATACATAGAGGATTGCACTTGGACTTAGATGACATTGGACACTTTGGGCCAACGGCACATGCTACCCTAGGCCTAGATCTCCCAAACAGGAGGGTCTCTGGATACATATGGGATTGCACTTGGACTTAGATTTCACTTGACACTGGAGGTCGCACTTGGGCATCTACATGGGAGAAGTATTTGGATACATAGGAAATTGCACTTTGGCTTACATAGGAGACGCACTTGGATACATAGGAAATTGCACTTGGTCTTAGATCTCAATTCTTCACACATGGGCCTCGACACAGGAGACACTTGGATACATAGAGGATTGCACTAAATGACACTGGACACTTGGGCCAACGGCATAGGCTACCCTAGTCAATCTATGAATCGAGACGTGTGTTTTGTTTTGTTTTGTTTTGTCACGTTGAGATGCCCCAAACCGCAAGGCCCCGGTGCTGGTGCTTGGTACCGTTGAAAAGCCCTCGACAAGGAGGGGTGCACGGCTTGGTCTCACGATTTTTGGACCTGCGGTGTGGGAGATACGGTATTCCAAGTACTTTTGGTCGCTGGAAATTCACAAAAAATAGCAAAAATGGCAAAGTGGGCATTCCCGGACAATGGTTGGAGCCTCGACAGGACAGATACCAAGGGAAAGGTCTCCGGTTCAAATCTGGTCGTAGGCTCTCTGGAAAAAAAACATGATTAGATATGGGATTGCACTTGAACTTCGATGAGACTTGGGCTTGCACTTGGATACATGAATAGAAGATTGCACTTGGGCTTAGATTTTAATTGATCTTCACACATGGGCCAACGACATAGGCTATACTAGAGGTCGCACTTGGGCCTTGACATAGGAGATCCACTTGGATACATAAGAAATTGCACTTGGGCTTAGATTTTAATTCTTCACACATGGGCCAACGGCATAGGCTACACTAGAGGTCGCACTTGGGCCTCGACATAGGAGATCCACTTGGATACATAAGAAATTGCACTTGGGCTTAGATTTCAATTCTTCACACATGGGCCAACGGCATAGGCTACACTAGAGGTCGCACTTGGGCCTCGACATAGGAGATCCACTTGGATACATAAGAAATTGCACTTGGGCTTAGATTTCAATTCTTCACACATGGGCCTTGACATAGGAGACGCTACTTGAATACATAGGGGATTGTACTTGGACTTAGATTTCAATTTTTAACACATGGGCCAACGGCACAGGCCACCCTAGACACTTGCGTTAAGATGATCCACTAGACACTTGGGCCGCTACATGGGAGATGCATTTGGATACATGAATGGAAGATTGCACGTCATGGGCTTAGATGGGCCTCGACATAGGAGACGCACTTGGATACATAGAAGATCTTCACTTGGACTTAGATGACAATGGACAGTTGGGCCAACGGCACAGGCTACCCTAGAGGTTGCATTTGGGCCTCCACATAGGAGACGCACTTTGTTACATAGGGTATTGCACTTGGACTTAGATGACATTGGACACTGGAGGTCACACATGGGCCTTTACATGGAAACGCACATGGATACATAGGAAATTGCACTTGGGCTTAGATTTCAATTCTTCACACATGGGCCAATGGCACATGCTACCCTAGATCTCCCAAATAGTGGGGGCTCTCGATACATAGGGGATTACACTTGAACATAGATGACATTGGACACTTGGGCCAACGGCACAGGCTACCCTAGAGGTTGCATTTGGGCCTCGACATAGCATACGCACTTGGATACATAGGAAATTACACTTGGTCTTAGATTGCAATTCTTCACATATGGGCCAAACGGCATAGGCTACACTAGAGGTCGCACTTGGGCCTCGACATAGGAGACGCACTGGGATACATAGGAAATTGCACTGGATACATAGGAGACTGGACTTGGGCTTAGATGAGAGTGGACACTGGGGCCAACGGCACAGGCTACCGTAGAGGTCACATTTGGGCCTCGATATAGGAGACGCACTTGGATACATAGAGGATTGCACTTGGACTTAGATGACATTGGACACTTGGGCCAACGGCACAGGCTACCTGGAGGTTGCATTTGGGCCTCAACAATATAGGAGATGCACTTTGATACATAGGGGATTGCACTTGGACTTAGATGACAGGGCCAACGGCACAGGCTACCCTATCAATGTATGAACCGAGATTTGTTTTGTTTTGTTCCTCGACGGGAGATTGCAAAAATAGCAAAATGGGCTTTGTTGGAACAATGACAAAGAGATCTCCCAAACTGCAGAGGACTCTCTTGATGCACGGGGAATTGCACTTGGGCCTCTGCATGGGAGAAACACTTGGATACATATGAGATTGCACTTGGGCTTAGATTTCAATTCTTCACACATGGGCCTTGACATAGGAGACGTGGATATATAGGGGATTGCACTTGGGCTTATATTTCAATTCTTTACACATGGGTCAATGGCACAGGCTACCCTAGGCATAGATCTCAAAGGTCTCTAGATACATAGGGGATTGCACTTGGACTTAGATGACATTGGACACTTGGGCCACCAGCACAGGCTACCCTAGTGCACATAAAAGCAACCATCCATGCCACCAGTCGACCATGCTCCACCGACGACGTCGGCAAACTTTAGATAACTTGGCCAATTTGGCCGAGACATGGAAGTTGGCCCTAAGTAAAGCAACCAACAGTTGGTTACGTGCACTAAATGTCACCCAGATGATGCCACCCAAATGATTCTAGGTCAATCTTGCTACTTGAGTATTCTTCCTCAAGTATAAGTAAAGCAACCAACAGTCAGTAACTCAGTTGATTAAGTGCTCTAAATGCCACCCAGATGATTTTGAGGTCAAATCTTGCTACTTGACGGGTGTGGTATACTCTTCTCCTCCTTCCTTGGGCTGTCCCCCCTTACTGCATGGCGCGCTTACTGTGAAAGAGGTTATTTTCAGTGTTGGGTGGTTATTTGATTTTTTTCATAACCGGCGGTTCCGGTTGTTTTGAATTTTAGGAAACTATTAACCGCGGTTGCGGTTATTAAATTTTTTTTGGCTAAATATAACCTCAGCGATTGCAAAAACCTCAAATAACCGGCGGTTTTCATCAAATAACCGCGGGTATTGGGCGGTTATTTAAGAGATTTTTTGCTCGGTTATTTGAATGTGACCTCCGCCGGTTCCTAACTGGACCGGTTACTTCATTTTTTCACCTCCGCCGGTCATATATATATATAACCGGATAGGTAACCACTGGGTATTAGAGAGAAATTCAAATAACCGCCCAACACTGGTTATTTTCTCCTCTCGCTCCTCCCAGGTGTTTCCCTTTTAAAAAAAGAAAAGAAAAGGGAAAAAAAAAAGTAAAGCATACACAGCCACTACGGGCAGGACGATTGAGAATGAAACTTTGTGAGTATATTGTGATATCGAACAGTGTTCGTAATGCTAGATGAGAAGCTCTGTTCAAAGACTTCGCCATTTTGAGCAAAACCTAAGCGGGCTCACCAGCACCGCACGATCTGAGATCATCTAAGGGTCTAGCAATATCCCCACACAACGTGGCTCCGCCTGTATGGTGTATCGCAGGATCACCCAATATCGCACAAGCACAATCGGGCTCTACAATGTCACCAAAAAAAGGGTATAAATGTGGTGGCTCCTCTGCGGCCGAGGAGACCACACAAAATTCAGAGGCTAGCCGGCCACCCTGCGGTTGAAATTTGGATGAAGATTTGAAAAACGTGGATGAACATCGCAGCTCAGTTATGTAGGGTTTCACCATGACTCGCCTGGCTACGGGCTGTAGCCTGGCACGTGCGTCACCGGAAGTCGACGGTGACCCTTTCCCCCGCCAGTTTTTCCCGCCCTTATTTCTGAGCGGGCCATGGCTGATAACTGCAGCGATGGCGATCCGAGGATGGCAGGGATCAGACGCCTCCAATGTCGGATCTGAAGGTGGAAATCTTGGAGTACAGGAAACTTAAGCAGACTGAAGTTTTTGCGGACATGGACATTGTGTACTAAGTCTGATCGTGTATTCACTGAAGAATGTAAGTCCTGGCAAACCTAAACTGCTCACCCCGGGAAGCAGCAGATTCGAATTCCGTTTACAGTAGAATTTTTGTACGGTCTGGTCTTTAGCCGCATGGGCGATCCTAGATAGGCGAGTTCAAGATGAAGACTGGGATGCTTGCACTTGGACGGAAACGGCTGAAGCGCCTGGTGGTGCTGGTGGATTTGCGGGGCCTGGCGGTGCAGGTATTGTACCTCTGAACCAAACATGAGCTGCGTGTATTGATTCAAGCTATACAGGTCAATTAATGTTTATACAATTTAGAACGGATAAATTGAGCGAGGACTTTGACGCTGCCCAAGAGATGACAGAGGTAGCAACTCCTGAACGGTCCCAACAATGAAGCTGGTAGTCAAGAAACTATTGAGTGGGATGGAAATATAAAAGTGAAACATTCTTTCAATTCTTCCTTCAACACAGGGTACTAGAATTGAAAATTCGTGGTTCTCGTCATCTTCAATCAGAGGGCTGTTTACATGGATAGCTTGTATTCTCTCCAACATGAATGCGAGAAATGACAAAAGGAATCCATGGCAGGTTTTGTCAATTGAAGGACCATGACATTCTTTATGTTACTATGGAAATTTTGAGATCCGATTGGCAGCTTCAATCATCCTCATCAAGTCATTGCTCAAAGTGTGTTAGATTGTGAATTCCAGATTAAACAGTTACGTGCTGAGCTATCGAAGTCAGAAGTCGTATGTTTCATCAGACCGCACAGTTGGAGTCATGTGGGTGGAGACCCGTTGTAGAGTGCCAATCAGTCACAAAGAACAAGCACTCGAAGTGAGCCCAAATTCTGGTTTTTAATGTTTGCGGCTGGGTGGTGCAGGAAGATCCGAAGGCATACTCCGACCATATTTATGACTGTGTGGAGAAGATGCTGGTAGCTTGCAATGAGCGCAGCACTAGAGACAAGAGAAGTACATTGTGGGCATACAAGTTCTTTGATTCATCTCTCTCACCAGCGGCATCCAGGTCTAAGATTAAAAGGCTTCTTGGTAAGCAACAGCCTCCTCTCGCATGCTTCAATATTGCAGAGGAAAATTTGAGGATGTTTGGCCCAACACTTTCCACACTAGCATGCAATTTGGCTCATCAGAAAGAGAATTGCCAGCAGGATATTGGCAAAGCCGAATTTGTGGTCCGTGCCCTACAAGAACTCCTGTCAGAATTCACTTGGGATTCTGTATCTCTGAGTGATGGATCTTCTGATGAGGAACAGGGAGGACAAAATGCATGGGTATCTGCTGGCAGAAATCCCTTGAAGATCAAAGAGAACATGGTTATGTTGTTTTCTCCATTTCCACTAGTTTGGAAGCAATTTTCAGGCTTTTTGAACAAGATTCCGCTTTCAGAATCAGTGACGGAACCTGATCTACTTAAATGTTTTTCAACAAAGCTCCAGCAGTTGCACGAAGCTTTCAAAATGCACAACATTCACACAGGCTGGATCAATATGCCTGTTATGTGCTCTTCCTCCCCAGGCCATGGACAGGATTCAGTTATTTCTTTGGAGCTGGAACGCAGAATTGATGGAGACAAAGTTAAGGCATTATTTAAAGAAGTCCACTGGGGCTATATGGCCCTAGACACCCTTACAAGTGTCTCCCATGGGATACCTTTGTCCCTACTCTGGCCTTCAATTGCATATCCTGCTCCTCAAATACAGCAGGAGCAGACCAAAGTCACTGCTAATCTCAGCATTGTCATGGAGGATCAAGATGCCCACCAATTCGGACCTGATCTGTGCAACGTGGAGATGGTTTCTCTGAGCACACCAGAATCTTTTGACATCAGTTTAAATAAGATACAGGTCAATGATCTGCTCGCCATGGGCGATCCAACCTTCAAACCCAGGGGACCTGTATCCCGTCTGTCATCTAACACAAGCATAGTTGTTAAGGACCTTGTACTTAAGCAAAGGCTTGGGGTTAAACTTGGATCTTTGCTGTATCTTGTACACGACACTGGGAAAGGAACGAAGAGAAAGAGGGAAGGGGAAGAGAATAATTACATCCACAGGAGGGAGACGGATGAGCATCTGGCTGGAGATCAAAAGAAACAGCGATTGAGGGTAGAGCGTCACGCAGTCAAATCAGAGACAAGAGAGGAGTCCAGAAGTCGGTGGGCAGATGGGTTATTCCAGCAACAACAGCAGAAACCAGAAGGTTTTGAAGATGGACTTTCGGCCTGGAAGCAACTTCTAATTGCCATGGCATGCAAACAAAGTGTTGCCAAGGCCAATGTTTATTTTGATGGCATTTCTTTTTCAGCCATTCTTGAACCTATCACCACAGACTTCGCTGTATTGATTTTGGAGGACCAAGTGAATGAGCCTGCAAATTGTCTTCCCCTTCTGGATTCTGGTAAGCAAAGTACTTGCCTACATGTCTTTGTGGAATCTGCAATCAAGACTCAAGGCTAGAAAGTACCTTCAAGTGTGCATTCATTGTGGAAGTGTCTTAAGATTAGGACCCTCGGGCACCCAGTGCAGGCCCAGCACTTCTCTTGATTGTTGTTTTAGTCTGTTGCCTCGTTGTTTGCTTTTACATTGATGCCAGATTGATGCCATGACTCTCTCTGTGCATCAGTTACACTATCATCATCTGATTTACTGTGTCATGCTCAACAGGTTTATCAGTGCCAACAAATGTGCCTTTTACCACAGGTGAATATGCAGAGACCTTCAAGGAGTTGGTATGTCTTGAAAGCTCTGCCATTCCCAACACACTCTCACCCCCTACCTCGGTTGAAGAAAAGCTAGAGCTGGAGGTGGAACCAACTTCGGAAAATGCCGAGGCCTACATCTCATCAATTCACCTGAAAGTTCAACGTTGTCTTGAATCCCCAGAGTTAGATATCCAAGACTTTGCAAAACGGATACTTTCTGCGGCCCGTTCGGCACTTCAGGTTCTGGAAAATAAAAACACTCAGCGAGAGTGTGAGATTGAGCGACCTACGCCTGAGTACCAGAAAAAAATTCATGCAGCTCTCAGCAGTGAACTTGATGTTCGGTTAACGGACCTTGAAAGCGCAAAAATTGACATGGGTCTTGCTGGCAGTGAGAGTCCTGAAAATGCTGGGCCAGGCTGTGTAAAAGGGGCCTTGGAAACTAAAGATAAAAGAAGTGACAATATCAAGGGGAGTAAGCCAGTTGCCTTGGAATTTGAGGGATTGCAAAGCGCTGCACTCTGTGTGGGAAGTGGCAATCTACAAACTGACAAGAGAACAACTGCTGATCTTTTTGACATGTGTACCTTGGACGATGAGGGACACACAACTGAAAATGGGACCATTAAAGCAGAGGGAAGAGTGGCTGAGCATGTCAATACAAGGGGGGACGAAGCAATTGAGGTTGAAGATGCTAAGATCCCTTACAATTCAGGGACCAAGAGTGAAGGCATACCAAGTGTAAATAAGGATATACCAATGCCAGACATTGAAAATTTGATTGCCTTTCAATTGGCAGAGAAGCTCTTGCGCAAACCAAGAGAGCTGGCTTGGGAGTACAAGGACTGCCGGCCCTGTCCATCACTAGCAAAAAAGGACGACTCCGCGACCCAAGAAAACCAGGTGGCTCCCACTGTCAGGGAGAAAGTCAGAGTGTATCCTTTCTGCAGTTATCTTCATCTTTACCTGCTACTGACACAATTGAGCTCTGGACATCTGCATGCTTCTGTACCTTCTCTGTGTGCTCGAAGTTCTTTCAGATGGAAGTCCCATTTGGCCTTCTCTTTTGGGTGAACCTACCATTTTAAATGCAAAGTACACAGGCACCCATAAAAGAAAAGTATTTGAGTGGTCATCCTGGGATTCGCCCTTCATTTAACTCTTGTGTTGAAAGCTGCAGAAAAAAACTGCCAGTTACTAATTTCCATGCACTGCCGACCTTCTTTTTGAGCTGCAGTGCCAACGTAGCCCATATGCTAAATGCTACTGGAAATCGAAGAGAGTGAGAATGCCAAGCCCAGCTAGGTTGTCACTTTGATCTCGAATGCTCTCGAGATGTGCTCCCTGACCAGCTACACAGATATGAACTACAGATAATATTACGTTTGGAGTTGATTGAAATGGACAATGGTGGGCCCCTAGAGAGACGAAAGAAGAAGTTTGTGGAGGATATTACTCAGCTTTTGGATGACATTCAGTTCAATCTAGATGGCACAGAGAACCTTCTTGATTACAGCATCCGAGTTATTCATGCCAGGTTAGCGCCCTCAACCTCACCGTGCTTCTGAATCTGTCAGTGGCATAGGCCTGACATAGCTTGGAAAATCTTTTAAGCCAAAAATTCCAAAATTGATGTATTAGTAAAAAACCAGGAATATTGTTGAATTCAAGGGGTAAGGCTGGCCTGGCAGGATTTGAACAAGTTTGCTTACCCATGCTCTGTAACTTCAACTTAAGTAACGAATATGTCGAAGACCAAACATAGTTTGATCTCACATAGTAAACCTGTTTTGATGTCAAGATAGAAATTGCATAGCACCGTATAGACTTTTGTAAGTGGCTTGTTTTTTTCACTGCAAGCTTCAACCGACTTTAGTTGCCAGTTATGAAGCTAAATGAGTAGAGCTGACCCATCTCAAGTAGGAAATGGGAACATGACACTAAGGCTAGTGGAACCAACACAGGAGAGCAAAGAAGGGGGGGTTGACTGAGTGCAATTTATGCACACATATAGACCACATTTTTGTCGACATGAAAGATCTGCACCTTAAACTATCCAGTACAGGTCTATAGCATTGGTTGTTTTCATTGTCTACAGTATCTTTGTTGGCAAAACTTTGGGTGAGAGCTGAGGACATTCTTGTCTTGCCGTGTTTGAAGATACAAGGAAAGCCTTCCGCAGACTGTCGATGAGATCTTTGACATCATGGAGTTCAATGGATACGGCAAGTCCACTTTCAATTCAGAGCCCAGAGTTGGGCAGCAGGAGGCTGGTGTGGCACCGCAAACTGCAATGACATTGGTCAGTAGCTTTCTTTCTCTTTCGGTCGATCACACAGTTCAAACAGCATGTACGCTGTCCTGTGTTTTTTGGTTGTCAATATCGACAGGATACTCTCTCCTTCCTTTTAAAGAGAATAAAAGCAGAGCGAGTAAAGAGTAGTAGCCTTCAAAGCAGTTAAGATAAAGTACTTTTACCTCGAGAGAGCTTTGAAAGCAGCAAAGATTTGGGATGTTGGCAAAATCGGAATGATTAGTTGCACTTTCTCAAATCACAGGGAGCCGAGGACTTTGAAACGTCAGTGGACAACACAAATTTGCATTTGTCAAGCGCAGCAGCTGCATTGGAAAAGTTGCAGAAATTCTATCATAAGCAAACTCCAAAAACAAGACATGGAGTGGGTGGGCAACGTACTACACCCAAAAGTCTCCAGTTGTCTCTTTTTGTTCTTTGGTCTGTTTCAGCTTTGTTGAGGTTGATTGGTGATCCCAGCCACTGGCCATGGGAAAACAGGGTGGACTTCTGGCTGGTGCCTACCACTGTTTCATGGCAGCCACCAGAAAGGCTGTCAGCAAGTCTAGAACATCTTTGTGGATGACTTTTGCCTCCTGATTGTTTAATACAGATTATGTAGGTCATGAAAAACAAGGGAGATGTCAAGTATAGTTCGTGTCAGAGGAAGACAAGTTATAAGACCAAGGCAGAGATTCATCTGCCTGCTAGTCATGAATAAACGTTTCTACTGTTGCTAAGCCCTACTGTGTGCATTCAGGAAGTTCCAACTGTCTAAAGCAAAGGTTTTTGGTTATATTCTGTGGCTAGGGTCAAGATGTATAACCTTACCTTTGGTCATTTGTAATCATGGGTAGGTGTTTCATCCAAGAGAGCAAGGAAACCAGTCCTTGACGCGCTCACAAGAGCACAGGAGAAGAGGGAACAGGCCAGCAGGCTTGCCCATTTTGGGTGCCCAGCTGAAAAGTTTAAAGTGAAGAAGACCAGACTTCAAAGCCAGTGTGTGAAGAAGCTGCCCAAGGACAGGGGCGCTGTGTCCTCACAATGCAAGGAACTCAACGGTAATGTTGTGCTTGAAACCCCTATGATAAGAGGTTCTGTCTCTTATGTAGAGTCACTCTGTGCACGGGTAGTAGAGTCTTCCGGAAGGCATGGATTTAGGACTCCAGCACGTCGCTCTAGACCGAATCAATCTGCCTCAAGGAAACGGCGCCTGTTGCTCAGCAGTCAGATTAAGAAAGTAGCACCCAGGGTTGGAGTGCCCCGATCAGCTTTCCCAACATCAAATGTCAGAAGAATATGGGGAAAGGGCAGTGCAGTTCACCGGCATGCTACATATTCAGTGCCAAGAGCATCACCTACACGTGCTGGAGTAGGGGAACAAAGAATGGCACCACCACAACCTGTGTCAGGTCAAGTTCATTCTGAATTGCACACAGCTACCCATGACAACACAATTGGATTGCCTACAGCGGGTTCGACAGTTCCGTCTCCCTCTTCTAAGAAAGTACGTCAAGATTGGGCAATGGCCATATCTCAAAGCGGATGGCCAGATGAGGTTGACATGGGCAAGGTCACAGCAAGAAAACTTGCACCTCCTTCCCCAATGTCTGCAGCTGATGGATGTGCTCTGATGATATTCAAAAGTGGGGAACAGGCTGAGAACGGTCAGTGATCTTTTTCCCAAAAGTCTAGTTCGACTCTTGCAGTGTTTTATGATAGTCCACTGGATTTTGTTCAGACTTTTGACTCTACAGTTGTGTGCCATGTGTAGTAATGCCGGTGGAGGATGGACGAAAGGTCATATGTAATACGGAGGGAATATCAAGCTGTCCAGTCACTACTTTCTCACCCAATGTTCTGAATCCCCTATCCAGAGAGTCATCTGAGGCAGAGCCTATCATTGCAGCTCAAAGGACTGTAGAGAGTATTGTAGAATCAAGGGATATCAGGAATTCTGAGAGCTGTGATGCCAATGCTTTAGAGGCAGGATGTATAGGTGGGTCACTTACACGAAAGTCTCCAAGAACCACCAGAAAGGACACAGAGCCAACTCTCTTTCTCCCACCCCAGTGCTTATCTGTGTCCAAGAGTCCAGCTTTGCCTTGCAAGGGCAGACATCTTAACACCATTGGAGTTAGGGATGTCACATTTGTAGAGCGTGACAAAGTGATGGATGTGGAGAAACATATGCACAGATCAGCCAACAAGACACCCAAGAAACATCTACCCGGTAAAGCCAGCAAGGACAACCCAGTAAGTCCCTCTCTGCCAGACGTAGGTGGTGAAACTCAAGAGAGCCCTACCTTATTTTCCCGACAAAAGAGTAGCAAGCGTAATGTACCACAAGAAGGTGCCGAAGCTTCCTCTAAAGCAGCCAAAAAGGTCCGCCAGAGGATGTCATCTCTGCTGGAGTCTTCTGCAAACGAAACAATAAAGGTGAAGGAGCTTATCGAGCTATGTGGAGTAGAGGGTCTCAGAAGCAAGAAAATAGGTCAAGCAGCACGGGATGGTGAGGTTGGAATTCCCATGAAAGGCAAGGTGAATCGGCCTCCAAACTGCCAAACACAAACCAGAAATTCTTTTGAAGGTACTCTTCTATCTAAGTCCACCGTCATCTTGGTGTGGTGATTGATTCGTGGGTTGAAGTAATTGCATGTATACTTGTGTACATCTCTTCCTCTCTTTGCCCAGCTGAAGTGACCGTAGCAAGCTGTGTTAGGGAGGATTTTCTTACGCTCCCACCACACCTCTCTCTGACTCGGGCACTACAACACATACTCATACTCAGGCCATTGACATATCCAGATCATCTTCGTTCAGGTTCTCCAGCTAGGAGCAGGACACGGGGTACAGCTATTCTGCAATTTCCCAGAAAACCTCTTAGACCTTTAAAGGTCAAAACAGACCGATGGAAGTCAATAACGTAAAACCTAATTGCTGGTATTGTATCAAAGACCCTGTTCTGTCCTGGGATGAGATGCGTGGTGTTGATGGGATCCACTTGCAAGTTGTTTCCAAAGTATGTTACCGTCATGTCACTATTGATCCATCTTTGATATGAGGCTTCTGCCAAGTCTCCTTTATCTCGTCTGAAATATCTTAACCATAGTTTTGTCACCAAGTAGAATGGCTTGTGAGTGATAGCACTCTCCAATGTTTCCTTGAGGAATATTTTTGACACTGTGACTGTAGCTGATGTCCTGGAGAAACCGAAGGACTGGCCTAAAGCAATACAATTATTTGTGTTTCAAAAGCTTGACTCTGGAGCCAATGACACAGGACATATTACATGCAAAGTTGTACATGACAGAATGTGGATGGCTTTCTATTTTCTCTCCAACGTCTCTCTTTCAGATCTTAGTCCAGAAAGAGGATGAACAAATATTCTTGAGGATGGCATGCCCCCCTGCCTCTCTTGCTGTGGCTTTCTGGTCTATAGCCACAAAGCTAGGGATTTGCAAGTCTTTGGGCATCCCATTCCGTTGTAGTAAATTGACTTGTGGATTCGAAATACACAATCAAATTCACCAATATTTAGTGAATAGGATTGTTATATGACCAGGAGATTATTGCCTTGAGTGAGTCAGAACAAGGATTCTCAGTTGTCTTGTAAAGATGATGAGGGGAAAGAGAACTCCATATGAAGAAAAACCTCCCTGCTAGTCGCAGGCCACTGTTCAAATGGCTGCTTTACGATTCTTGGCTCATTGATTTGCTGATGACATTGACCTACAGCACACTGAGGCAGTGTAGGCCAAGACATAATGCTTTACTGCGTACTATCTGCCATGAAAGTGACATATTATCCAAGTGGTTGTGTTTGTAGGCAGGGCAAGTCGTGGAAGCGTATCTCACGCGTTGCCTTCACACGACCTTATATTCTGAAATGTTGCAAATCACTTTTCAAAGAGTCAAGTAATGTCATCTGCATATGAAGGGTGGAACATGGCTGGTACAGAATATCAATAGGTTGATCAGTCAGGCTGAGAATGAAGGACGACCACACGAAGAGCTCTGATTGGCTGCTTGACACTAAAAAGTTCTGTGTGGACTGAAGCAATGCCCCAATGCTACGAGATGTTCATGAGCTCATGTGACAAACAAGAACCATGTACTTTACTGAACCGTCACCAATGTCAAATGATCATGTATAGCTGGATTATGCTCCATAGCGAAAAACTATAGATGTTATGAGAGAGGCCATTTGACACGAAAATAGTGCTTCTTTAGTGTTAGTGTTTGGGTAGGAAGATGGTGACAAATTGTAGCCCTGTTTTGACTAGAAGTTTGGCTGTAACTGACCTAGGTGAGAAGTAGGATATGTATGCTTCAATTGTCATCAGTTCCTCAGTGACAATTTACCTCAATCGACTCAAGGTAAATTTCCACATAACTAATGTACAGCCAGTACCATTGTGGTCACAGTGAACTGGCGGTTGAAATACAGACTGGTATAGTTACCAAGGTAGAAAACACCTAGAGGATTCCACCACTCCTACTAGCTTCCATCATTGACAGTGTGATTTAACACAACAGTAGAATTTCCTTCACCATCAAGCATGGACTGAAGAACAATTATCTCGTCTTCCTCCTCCCGAGCTCTTTCTATATCCGCTGAACACATTGGTTTGAGTGAACAAGAGGTTCCTCACTCGAACTCGGGAAGGGCTTTGGTCACTATCGAGTGCACCGCCACCTCCTTCAACTGGCTACTTCCAAACAACCACGCCATGAAGTCTGCATCAGACTCATTCGTAAAATCTCAGTCCTAGGTTCGGGGGAATCTCCTTATCCGACCATAAAGCTTCATTACTCAAGTCTGCTGATTCCTCGTCTTTGTATTCGTATTCTGGGACATGATTAGGTGTGACGCCAGGGACTACTCCTGACGAAGCTCCCTCAACAGAATATACTCCACAAACCAAGGCTTACAAACTACCAGTGTGCAGGGTCGTCCCAACTCTAAGAATTGACGTTTATCTACTGGATTTTCCGCCAAATGTTGCTCGGACTAATATCAAAAAATTCTCTGATGGAATCAAGGAGATTAAGAAATTGAAGATGGAGATGACAAAAGTGAGTAAACATGGCATGATATAGTCTTGCAAAGCCAGCTGCAAATGACTGGCTTTGCAAATGACAACTGTTTTTTAATGAATGTCCTAAAATCAAGCAGTGGTTCTGCTCAATCTACTGCAGGTGGAAGAAATTAATGTTGTATTTCTGAACGATTGATATTGTACAACACGCAAAATATGTATTTCAATTTATTCTCGTGGATTTTCAATAAACCATTGCTCGCAAAAAAATTCTCTCATCAACTTCACCTTCTCTCAAAGTAGGCAATCTTGATGTACCGAAATCTGATAATTTGCCTCTAACAATGTCAGATCGCCATATCTAGGCTCAGGCATGCCCCACAATATGCTTGTAGCCACCAACAATCCGTCCATGTTTTAGGCAGGGTGTGAAGATTGTAGCCACTTAGTTACAACTTACTATGAAGTGAGAGGCACACAACTTTAGACAAATTAGGTGCGTACATCCTGATGCTGTTGTATATGGCTATTTTCTTAAAACTTTTGATGGTGCAAAAATGATTCTAGTACATAGTAAGAGAGTTTATAATTACAAATTTTATTTTCTAAGGGGGCCTGCTTGGAGAGCCCACCAAAAGGAGGCGTAATAAAATGGAACCCTTACCCTCCTTATATAGTCTTTGGAGGCGGTGGTGGAGCCTTCTAGAAGGGGGCCCATTGCTGTTTCTGGAAGGTGGCCCCATCCCATCCTCTATATAAAAAACCAGTGTCTACCTCCCACCGGACCCCCTGCTTCTACGCGTACAGGTGTGTGCAACGTGTGGAGCCATTTCCCTCCTCTCCAAGCCTCCCGTCAGCCCCACTGATTGGCTCTTCCCACAGTGTCGCGTTGCCTAACCTGCAACTCTTCCCCCAATTGATCATGGGTACTATAGGATGGCTATCAATTAAATGAGAACAAACAAGGACGAGTAAGGAGCTCCAACAGCGTGGACACACTTAAGGATCTGATTGCAAGGGCTGCAAGTCTCAACAGGTTTGATAAGGTCAGTTTCGTTGTTTACGATCTGGAAGAGTGTCAAGGGGGTTATTGAGATTTCTTTTAATTGTTGGATGGTCGAGCGTCAAACTTTATTAATAAAGTATAGAAAGTTTGAAAAGTGGGTACCGCAAGAGTTGCAGAAATGACAACCGAGAGTCAGCCTACTGCAGGTTGCTATACAAGAAGCCACCAGTCACTAAAATGCATGGTGAGTGTCACTAAATCTGTGAACAAGTGGAATAGTTGAAGACACAAGTTACAAGCAACTAGTCAGTTGCTTCTCACCGGACCGACATATTAGTAGAAGTATCTATAAACTGGAACTAGAACTATCTAAAAAGTCAGCTAGAACTAGAACTATCTAGAAAAGCCCACGCTAGAAAGTCAATCCTTAATTTTTGGACCCTTCATTTCATTAAATAATACAAGTGGCTTTAATACATTGGCCCCCTCTTTTAACTCCTGGACCAGCTAATTCCTGGACCACTCTAGAATTAACCGGGCCAAAATGAAACTGCTCTACATATTCACTTAATTCTATTAATTGATTGATTCATGTTTGTTGTTTGCTGTTTTTTTGTTGTTTGTTGTTTTTTTTGGGGGGCCCTGCCTTTGCAGAGCCCACTATTTACTAATTTAGTGGGTAGTAAGTTAGTAGGTAGTAAGAGGGGGGTCCCTTATATACCCTCTCATGGCGGTGGGACCCTTCTAGAAGCCCACCGACCCTGGGACCTTCTAGAAGGCCTTGGACACATGTCAACCCTACAAGACTCCCTATTCTAAATTTAGCCAATTCCTCCCTTCTTTTTTTGGACCCCCTCATCTCATTCCTTAATACATGTGGCCTTCCTACATAGGCGCCCCACTCTAATTCCTGGGCCACAGTAATTCCTGGACCACTCTAGAATCAGGGCCCGAATGAAACTGCTCTACATATTTGGACCCTTCATTCCATTCCTTAATACACGTGGCCTTACTAGATTAGCCCCCCCTTTTTAATTCTTGGACCACGCTAATTCTAGCGACGACCTAAGGTCGGAAGCTAGTTTAGCGTAGTCGCCACGTTTCGTCGTCAAATTTCGTCAATCTGCCTAGACTGCCCGCCCGAAATACGCTAATAGAAATTGTCGCGCCAACGTTTTCGGAACTGCCCGAAATGCCCGGATCTTGATCTTCTTGATCTGCGTTATCCGCCATCGTTCATCTTGCAAGCTGCAAGCTCTCAACGAATTGAGGAAAGCCATGCTGAGCTGAAGACTTGCTGAAGAGATTGTCTTAGCAGATGAAGGATCAAGCAAATGATGGCGGAAGGGTGTCGTTTTTTCTTAATGTACGATCTGAAGAAGTTTGTATATCTTGTAAAGGTGGGCTCTTGGCTCCTGTCAATACCATGATTTGGTATTGACAATCATGGCCGCGCAGGTTGAGTGGAGGTGGCAGAGGACTTCATGCACAAAATGACAATCGAACCAGCTGCTTGGTGGGACAAACGAGGCAAAAAGGTGAATGCCTGTAGATTACCAGATGTCATTCTGAAGGTTGCACACACAAACTGCACACACAAGAAGTTCTTTAGGATTGATGTTCGGTGAAATCCTCCATGGGTCATGATAGAAGGTCAAAGACAATGTGGTGAGTGCACCTTCTTCTTCAACCTATTTCTGTCTGTTTTACCCTCTCATCACACTCGGCCTTGAGATGCATATTGAACTCTGTAAGTTAGCTTGTTGGGTGGATCTGTGGTGGTTAGGAGTGACTTTGACAAGTTACTGCTGATGTTGAATTCTGCAAGTTAGCTGATTGATAGTTTGGAGTGACTTTGACATGATACTGCCAATGTGACACAGGAAAGTATCCAAAAACAGGTAAACAGAGATGAGGAGAAGCTGTGGGATGAATATTTTTATGACCCCACCCAATGGTGGGACAAACGAGGCAAAAGGTGAATGCCTACAGATTACAAGATGTCATTTTGAAGGCTTCAGGCACAAGCTGCACACACACAAGCCGGTCTTTTACGGTTGATGTTCGGTCAAATCCTCCATGGGTCATGACAGAAGGTCAAGGACAATGTGGTGAGGGCACCTTCTTTTTCAACCTATTTCTGTCTGTTTTACCCTCTCATCAGATTCGGCCCTAAGATGCATATTGAACTCTATAAATTAGCTCGTTGGGTGGATCTGTGGTGGTTAGGAGTGACTTTGACAAGTTATTGCCGATGTGGCAGCAGGAAAGTATCCAAAAACAGATAACATAGATGAGGAGAAGGCACCTTCTTCAACACATTTCACCCTGTTTTCCCCTCTTATCAGAATCTGCCCTAAATTTCCATGTTGAATTCTGCAAGTTAGCTGTGAGTGAACCTTTAATGGTAGTTTGGAGTGACTTTGACATGATACTGCCAATGTGACACAGGAAAGTATCCAAAAACATGTAAATAGAGATGAGGAGAAGTTGTGGGATGAATACTTTTCTAACCCCAGCCAATGGTGGGACAACCAAGGCAAAAATGTGAATGCATGTTAGATTACTAGATGTCATTCTGAATGCTGCAGACTCAACCCTGAGATGCATATTGAATTTTGTAAGTTAGTTCGTTGGGTGGATCTATGGTGGTTAGGAGTGACTTTAACAAGTTACTGCCAATGTGGCAGCAGGAAAGTAACCAAAAACAGATAACATGGATGAGGAGAAGGCACCTTCTATACACATTTCACCCCGTTTCAAGAAGCAATAGGTTTGTGTTCTCCCACTGTGTGTAAGCTCAAATCTGTGGTGACCGAGTAGCCTAGCTACAGAGTGCAAGTGATTTGATGGTTCATGGGGTAGAGAGGCATCAGACCTGTAAGCCAATGCACAGGCAATACTATATGCATCAAGCTCATTTTGAAAACTATTCTGCTTCACAAATAGTTAAACCTTCTGAAATGTTTCCTCCAGCTTACATCAAGTGGCTTGCATGTGGGAAGTTGTGAAATGAAAAGATGAAATGGGTGGTTTCTTTTTCAGAGCCAGGATATTTGTGGTGACGGCAAGTGGATTTTTCCATAGGTGGTGCATCATTGTGGGTCCAGGACAGGAGGGCACGTGCACATTGGAGCATGAATGTGCCCTCTTGAGAAGCACTTATGATCAAATCTCTACATTAGCATACAAGGTAAATATGCGATAGCACTTCACTACCGAGAGTAAATTTGATGCAAGGTGGGAGGACTGGAGGTTTCAATAGAATGTCATGCATTGCTTGGATCAGATTTATTCACTAGACTTGAAGTCCAAGTATGTGTCTGCACATACCAGCTCGCAAGCGCTTACACCCGTTTGGAGATGTTAAAGTAGACTTGTGCATTCACCACGCACAGGTTGATAGCCAGAGTTCAATCCATTTCCTGAGTAGGGGCAGCCTGTTACCTGTCATTGGTGCAATCCTTCTTCACTCTGTCAGTCACAGAATTGCATCTTTGCAGCGGCATAGCAGTTCCTCTGAGATACACCTTAGTCGCCATGAGTTTTACACAGGGTATTCGAGTCCGCGCGGGCCTAGAGCTGTCATGGGTATCAACAATCAAGGCAAAGAAGGGACTACAAGCAGATTTCTGAGGATTTCTTAGTAGGCCCATTGACTAGATGTGATCTTGACCCTCAACCAGCAACTTGTTTATATTTGTAGATGTCTTCACATTGCAGAAAATGTACAAAGTTTGTGGGCATGATAAATGCTTGGCAAATGCCATATAAGATGAAGCCCCGAATCCAATTTACATTTTGTAACAAAGTGTATCAGGCTCCCTTCTCTGCATGCCACATCAGATATAGGCTGGTTGCACCTGTGATTCTGTACTTGACATCACCTACATTATGCACCAGGCGTCATTGTTTTGGAGCAGAATGGTTGGTGTCTTTGTTTTCTCTCTCTCTCTCTCTGTGTTCCACGCATAAGGCGTTTGTTGTAGCATTGTGGCCATAGACCCCAAAGCCAGTTTGGACGGAACAGAGACTACATGAGCACATTCTCTCTCTCCCTGCCCACATGGTGGCCTACTAAATGGATGAACTTGAAGATAAATGTCTCTCTGTGAGTTCAACATGATGTGTTGTGGACCACACTACAATCAGCCTTATGACACTATTCTTGTTGCAACACGTGGTCCACTGGACCGGCCCACATGAATAAGGATTGCTCTAGGGGCAGCAAGGGGGCTGGCTTACTTGCATGAGGACTCTCAGCCTTGTGTGATCCACAAAGATTTTAAGGCATCTAATATTTTGCTAAAGTATAACTTCAATGCCAAGGTAGCAGATTTTGGACTTGCTAAGTTGGCACCTGAAGGCCAGAGCCATTATGTATCAATGCATGTGATGGGCACTTTTGGGTATGTTAAATGCTACTGCCAATCAATATAGTTCTGGCAATGCACTTGTATCAGCCTTTCCCTTAACACATTATCCTTAACACATTATCTTACCAGGGATCCCTGACAGCAAACGTCTCTAGGAAGGAACATGATGTGGCCGGGCTGGACCCCTTCCCCCATCATTTGCTCATAGGTCTCCAAAGCCTCCATCCCACGTCCCTGTTGTGCATACCCTGCAAGCATCGCACTCCACGACACCACATCTCGTTCAGCCATAGTGTTGAACATTCCCTTTGCATCCTCGATGCACCCACATTTTGCATACTTGTCCACTAGGGTATTGTTCAAAATGACATTTGGTACAATTCCAGCTCTGAAGATGTCACCACGGACCTCCTTCCCCTTTTCCAGAGCTGCCAGGGCAGTGTTTAGAATGACATTAGGTACAATTCCAGCTTTGATGATATCCCCATGCACCTCTTTGCCCTTCTCAAGGGCTGCCAGGCTTGCACAAGCATTGCAATGCACACAAACATGATGTGAGAGGGCAAAACAGGCTGAAATAGGTCAAAGAAGAAGATGCCCTCACCACATTGTCCTTGAGCTTGTGTCATGACTTGACCGACCATCAACCCAAAAGGACCTCTTGTGTGTGCTGCTTGTGTCTGTAGTCAGGTAATGTCGGATTGGTCTGTGAGATCGAACCACCACGGTGCAGCTGAGTAGGCAGAGATTGAAACACGGCTTGCTAAGACCAAGCTAACTCTCCCAAGAATGGCGAGCTCCTCCTCGTCTCATCTCCTCCTCCTCTCCTCTTTTCTGCATCATTTGCTCAACGCCTCCATCCCACGCCCCTGCATATCCTGCGATCATCGCGTTCCATCCCTCGACTACATGGTGTGGCACAGGAGACAAAAAAAAATGCCAAGTCCCAGCCCTCCTCTATGTTCACGATTACCCTAATGGGCAACCTTATTAGCAACTTTTTGACTTTTTAACCTTTGCACTTTGATTCATTCTAGGTCAAAGGCTAAAATCCTGCTACCAGACTTGTCTAGAAAACCAAAACACCACGTAGACAAACATTTGATAATGGTAATAAAATATATTACCATTGGGCTGGTTTGAACACTTGTTAGTAAATTTAGGTTAGGAAATTTAGGTTAGGATTTTTTTGAAATATTCTGGTTTTTTCTTTGATGTGTGAGATGACAAAGTCCAAGCATATCACATAAACAAGGAGTTCAACGTAAGGATGATGCAAGTGATTTGTGGCAAAAAGTGTAAATCATGCCTATGCCTATTTGTCCTAGTTGTGTCATAGGTTGCAACGGAACGGGGCCACCTTTGAATGCGATCCCCATGCTCATTTCACCAAGGGCATTATAGACTTCATAATGTAGAGATTGAAAATGGGGTGTAGCAGGGGGTGATTCTTCACTTGCTAGTAGCCCAACGTCCAGATTTCTAAACATGAACATGAAGTTCATAATCATTTTCCAAGGGCATCATTCTCAAACTCCCCATACACCACAATCAGTGGAAATAATTGTATGTTCCAATTTCACACATGTGTGTAACATGCCATGTAAACTAAGCCAACCCCTGCCACGCTCATGGCTGTTTTCACACCTATCTTGCCTGGGGTGTGACCACATGTGAGACACCCCACAGTTAGGGCATATTTAGACCCACACCTTGGCTTAGTGTACAGACCCGTGATAAACGCCGTGGAATGTGCCAGGTGTGAGATGGCAAAGCCGTGGAAAAAGCCGGTTTCTCTTCTAGTGTCACCCTACTACAGCACCAATTGCTTCCTCAAGACTTCCCATGCATAGAAGATGCTTGTTGATGCGGAGGACTTTGCTGCACTTCTCTTGGGTGCAGCCTATGGCCGGTGGTGGATCAATAGACAAGTGAGCAAAATACGACATCTGTTCATGCACATTTTGATTTTGTAGGTGCATTTCCAAGAGACGTGCTCATGACGATGGTTTGCAACCCAAGTGCGTCACTAAAAATGTTTATTGTATGAATGTTCTTGACCTGAACGTGCAAATTGGCGTGTGAACCAGCATGAAGCACCACATGAGGAGAAGGATGATGTCTTCAAGACCATGGCACTGTGGGCAAAGAAGTCTGGCGTTCCCTGTGATTATGCAGCTGTTTACAAGGAGTGCACAGCCATTACAGACTACCATAAGTACATGACTGCCGTTTCAGCCTGCGAAACGAAAGAAATAGCAAGACAGGCAGAGTTGTAGGTCATCAGAAACAAGTACGTCGAAGACCAGTTGGCTGTATGGGATGCCAATTTCCATCGTGAACAGGAGGAGCGTAAGTGGGGTTGGTCCCTTGTTTATAACATTGTTCATGTTGGTACTGTGCATGCTTCCCTTCCTATTTTCATGAAACACTCGCAGGACGAATCCAGCCTCCTACGGGGTGTGTTTGCAAGGTACCACAAGGCAGGGCCACCTGTGAACTGTCCGGTAATTTTGCAGGTGTTGTGGACTATCTGGATGTCATATCCCAGTAGTACTGAGGCGGTCTCATCTCCTGCAAACCCATTGTTGCATGACGTGCTGGTTCAACTTGTTGGAACCGAAGAGGGCAATGCCATGCTCAGACATGCTGCAGCCAATTTCCGCATTGCTTTCTCTTTGCATATCTGCCACAGAATCTCGTGCATGAGACAAGCAGAAGCGTGGAGGATTTATTACATACCGATGCGAGTTATAGAGATGGTATGAAGAAGGAGATGACTGACTTCATTGAAATTACTCGTTTTCGTGTTTTGGGGGATCTAGCCATGTGGAAGCCAAAGGTTTTTGACACATTGTGGTGTGCTAATACAAGCAGCCATTCTGAGAGACACGAAGCAATTTAAGTCTTCCAGGATATCCTCAAGCATTGTGAAGACATTGACATGGGCTGGATTTCCAGCACGGAAGGTGATAATGTTTCCATGCTTTTCCCTGAATGCACTTGTCTTCCATATGTCTGCATTGTTTGTGGTGCCCTTAAACTCATGCTATGGTTGTTTCACATTGTAGGTGATATCAACCATGCAACATTGCAGGAAGCCTCCATGGAAGCATTTATGCAGGTGCAACTGTTGGGGGATAGTAGATAATCACCGACTGTCAGGTGATGATATTCACGAAGGTGATGTGACAACACCCCCTCCTGCTTTGCCTTCTCATCAAGTACATTGGGATGTCTTGCAGCAAGCTCATAAACAGCCCCTTCTAGTCATGCCTACTTCACCTATGTTCGGGTCACCCACAGAGCTGTTGCAAGATGGTGAGCCTACACCTGGAGTGGAAGGGAAGGTTGTTGTGCAACACATTGGGACTGATGGGGAGGAGCCCGACCATGGAGACGACGGTCCTCTTCATATTCAGGAGTCCTACACCACAGACCTTGCTCTACTGGGCATTCATGCCACTGAACCAGGTGCATTTACACAAATGGAAATGGTATTGCATTCAAGCCAGGCATTAGTTGAAAGCCCCGCCCCCTTGGGCATGAGACCCCCTGATTCTGACACACGTTCTGCTATGCATGCAGCAACAGGAGTGAGGTCCTCAAAACCCCCTGTGCATTATGTCAACCCTCAATTTGGTTTTGCTGCAAGGAGCGCCCTCCTTGGTCCGTCCCCCAAGGCTCTCCCTTTGCCACATTTGAGTACTGCCCGAGGAAGTGAATTGGGCAGTAAGGGAACATCAAGCAGTGCTGTTGGGGACAACAATTCATGCCGCACCAAACGCTTCAACGATGACATGCATGTTGGCGACTTCTTGCTTCCCTCTCCACCTCCTGGAATCGAAGATACAAACGAGAATCGCGTCAAAGATGGGAAATCAGTCTCACCTGAAAAGAACAATGCCACCCCTTCGTCGCTCGTCCCCGTCAGTACTGAATGCCCTCTTTCTGCACCTGTCAATTTGGAATTTCCTATCCCAATGCCCCAGCCCCTTCGGCATCCTCTTGCTGACATGAACATGTGGTATGTGATTGCAGGGTCCATGAAAGGCTCAAGGAAGCTTTGTGAGTCAACAAATTGTGCTCTTTTCCCTTCTTTGCAATGGTACTGTTTTGCATTCCGCACTATCATTACCTCATGCACCCTCATTGTTCAAATCTCCCTTCTTTGACATGTATCGTTATGTTGGCTGTCTACAGGATAGCATGTGGTGCACAAGTCAAAAACTCCTTAGATGTGTGGTTTTTCCAAACAACTGTAGGCCCCCACATCAATCTTAGACTAGATGACGCAGATCTGTTGCTTAACCCCAAGGGGTGGACAAGTGACAGACTCATGGATTTCTATTTGCGGGGGAAAATACTGTCACTTCCCGTCCATGTTAGAAACAAAATACAGATTCTTGACAGTTTCACGTGGATATGCCTTCACGAGCACTACGACGAATTTGGTGGGGGCGCTCCTTCTATTCTGCAGTGGATGCACCAATGTTTCCCCTACCTTCACTGTGATGGGGTGGAGGCAATGATTATTCCTGTTATATATGCATACGTACTCTGCTGCATGCTACCCTATAGTATATACTGTTAATGTAATGTACTGTTGTTCTCACAACACGTTCTAACGCCGCTGTTTGCATTTGTCATGTGCAATCAGCATTGGAGTGTCGTCATTCTGGAGTGCAATCGATATCTTCATTTAAATAGTGTGAGAAGGTCACATACTCACAGGATGCTACAGCCGTTGTTAGGACGATTCTGGGCACTTTGCAGAGGATTACAACCACCTAGCCTGCAATGGAAGAATGTAACAACCCCCGCCTCTGGTTGTATCCCCGCGTCCCCCAACAGAAGTCTAATTGGGAGTGTGGTTGTTTCACGGCACATTTCATAGATGTTTACTTGACTCAAACCTTTGTACATCCACGGACCGGAGGTGCAGGCCCGGTACGTTTCTAATTGTTTATCTCCATATTGCTGCCTTTCATAGTATGTGTTTCAATTATTGACATTGTGTTCATTGTCCCTTCTCTGATCTTGATCCACCATGGAAAGTTTTTGCAGCTCAACAAACATTGGTTTCTGTTGTATGAGGCTGTCAAGAAAAAGAAGGAAATCGGGGATGTTGTATTGCTGGAATTGCAGACGAGAAGCCATGGCGAACCATACTGTCTTGGGGACGATAAGGATGTCCCCGATGTTTTCCATGGCTACGCCCCAAGACCTGCATGCTCATTCATGCACCATTGAATGATGGAGGGTTCTTTTAGGAAGTTCTTTATGACATTTGAAAACGTTCTGGAATTGTGTGATGTATAATGACATTTTTTTCTCTACAATGACTTCACTGTGAACAACCCATGGGGGAATGTGGTCCTGATGGAATGGCTTTGAGAGCAGGGCCCTGTGTCCAGGCTTTACATTTGTGCATGCCATAGCGAGGTAGCAAATCTGCATGGTCGTCGGGCTTCCATGCATGTGCGTTGGAATCCAGGGGTGTCATTCCCTTTATGTTTCCTTGTGGGCCATAGGACCAGAGATCGCGTGGCCATGATTTCAGCATTCAGGTGTTTCTCGTGAGCACAATACGCATGCTCCAGTGATGATTAAAGGGCAATCACGATGCATGGTTCACAATGCAATCTGGACCCATGTCAATATTATCATAACGAAAACCATTCACATGTCAAGATGAGAGCAAGGCAGTGTCTCCAGGGTGGGTAGGCTTGCATGCGGGTTGCTTGCATGTACAGTAAAGTCTGCAATAAAGTTTGCACTTTCGGACTGTAGTCATGAAGTGCTAAATCAAAGCTTTCATATATCCACCCTCTTTTCCTAGTACACATTCACTGGCGTCCATTCATCAGGAGGAAAAAACAGGATGGGGAAGAACTTCATCTTATTTGACAAGGATTTCACAAGTCACACTCATCTCCCTCACATAATCAAATGTGCAATTCCACCACCATCATGCAGTTCCAGCAACATCAGCATCAAGGAGGTGATCAACAATGCGATCAAGCTCGACATGTTCATAAAACCAACTTCCACGATGACGTTCTACATGTCCACCGATGGAAGTCCGGTCTGATCCATTCGGATTTCCATAATGCAACATGCAAATTGGGCATCTTACATGCGGAAGGACAATCTAGACTCTCACCCCAGCATGGCTCAGAAAAACGCCATGGAAGTCTATAAATTGTGCTCCAAACGGTAATTGTCGTTGACGTCCTAAGAGCATATATTCCTGTAGTAGATATAGACATAACCATTCTCCAAGAAGCATGTCACCGTACCTGTGCCGAGGGGTTAGTAGCAGGGCATGGCCCCAATCTCTATGCCTATTGCGTCGGCGTGGCATAGAGGAGTGGGAGAACGGATGTGGGCACAACTGCCATCTGAGAAGGACGTGACTCTTGGGGCCATGAACAATGTAGTTGGCACGAGGGAGTGGATGAAAGATGTTGGGATGAATGGTACAGACGCAAATAAGGATGATAACATTCATAGGGTTCATAGGGATGATCGGATTTACGGGCAATGTTCTCATGCACGTTGCAGTGTCTGCATATCATTGTTTTCCCCAACTTCTCTCACATCCAACTTAGTTTATGTGATAGAGTGGATTTCACTTGGAAGGACTAGGCTTGTTCTTAGTATGATTGCTTCATGCTTAAAGAGCTTTCATTGTCTTCCACTTCTCTCATTTCTCATCTCTTATCACTACAAGAAGATCACCTTATGCTTGTGAGTGCGGAGTGTAAGGATTTGTTTTGCACTTGTATTTTAAAGAGGTTGAGAGCTAGGAGAATTTAGCTCTTGTATCACAAGGCTTGCAAGGGGGTGCAAAGAAATGTGTTCGAGTGTTGCATGCACCAAAGAGTTGGAGAGCTTGAGAAGAAAGCTCTTGAGTCACAAGATTTTGCAAGGATTGCAAGGAGGAAGTCTTGTGTGTGTGGAAGCATGGATTCTAGGTTTGAGAATCCTTTGTATGCATTATGGAGTCAATGGTGTGCGCCATGGCTTGTGGAGAGTGACTAAAGGCTTATTAGTGCTCATTTCACTATCAAGCTAGGGTTAAGCAAGTTCAAAGTGTGGATGTTGTGGAAAAGAAGCCAAGGAGCTACATAGGCTTGGGCTTAAGGACAACAAAGGCAAGTACTTGGAGAGCACTAAGAAGCTCAAGAGGTTTTGAAAGGGAGCATGTGAAGAGATCTTCCAATCATGGTGGTGTGGAGCCAAGCTTATGATGCCATTGGAAGGGCTTGGAGAACATTTGGTGGGAAATCCTTGAAGGGAAATCATCATTCAATGTATGCATAGCTTCACCCTAACTATGTAATGTGACAAGAGGGGGAGGCAATACTTGGTTTTTCATGCTCTTCGTAGTGTGAGCTTTGTGGTGGATAGTTGACCAAGCAAGTGGTGCATGTGTGGAGCATACTCTCTTGCGTTTGTAAGTTCAAGTTTGAGAAATGGAGCTCTTGAACTAGCAAGAGGTGAAGTCCTTGAGATCCATTTGTGTGTGAAGTGGAGAGGTGTTGATTCATGTTACAATGAAGGAGAGCAACACATAGGCCAAGAGGTCATGGAACATGCATTTAATGACCAAGGGGAGCACATGGATGATGGATTACTGCAAGACCCCAAAGGAGGCATATGGCGTGAGAGTGGGATCCAAGGTGGATTGCTTGGGAGCATATTGTAAGTGACAAGCATTGCTCCTACACATTGAGATAATTTGTATTGATTTGGAGCAATTGACAAGTGATAAGGAAACAAATGCATGATTGCTCGGCAATGCACATTGGGGTGGAAGAGAGCAAAAAGATGCCTCTTATGACCACCTAGAGACCATATTTTTGCTTGAGTAGAAGCATAGAAGTCAAGGACTTGCATTCTAGCTCTTC
The DNA here is from genome assembly GCA_030704615.1 of Takakia lepidozioides. Classification (NCBI taxonomy): domain Eukaryota; kingdom Viridiplantae; phylum Streptophyta; class Takakiopsida; order Takakiales; family Takakiaceae; genus Takakia; species Takakia lepidozioides. The sequence goes on from CM060731.1 coordinate 76,418,842, forward strand.
ATTACAAATCCTAGTAGTGTATGCTCAGACTATACCTCTGTTAGTATACCAAACATGAGCTTGTCCCTTTGACTATACCTCTGTTGAGGTATCACCTAAGTGAGCCCTAATGTAAGACTATACCTCTGTTAGTATACCAAACATGAGCTTGTCCATTTTACTATACCTCTACTGAGGTATCACCATACGTGAACCCTAATCAGCTCAGACTATACCTGTTAGTATACCAAACAGGAGCTTGTCCCTTTTACTATACCCTTGAGGTATCACCATATGTGAACCCTAATCAGCTCAGACTATACCTCTGTTAGTATACCAAACAAAACCCTCATTCTCATACTATACCTCTGTAAAGGTAGCATCAATATAAGGGACCCTAGCAACCTCAGACTATACCTCTGTTAAGGTATCAGAGGACATTAAAAGGACTTAGTGAAATTTAAGGGCCTTTGGAGGATTGTTTGGAAGATATTTGAGGGCCCTTGGAGTATCATTTGGAGGACTATTGGGAGTCTTTAGAGGACCATTGGAGGACTATTGGGAGTCATTGGAGGACCATTTGGAGGACTATTTGGGGTCCTTGGAGGCCAATATTTGGCGAGCTTGAGGAGCCTTTGGTGACTTGTGTGAGGGACTATTTGGGGTCCTCGAGGGCCAAGTTTTGGCAGGCTCTTGGGGCCTTGGTGTACTGTTTTGGAGTCCCATTGTGCAAGGATTGGGAGCATGGAGTGGGATGAGAGCATGTTGGGATTATGAGTTGCTTTAGTCTTTCTTCCTTATAGTCTTTCACCCTCTCTATAGGCCAAAACCTTTCCGTAGGTGGAGGCAAGAGTCAGTCCGGGTTTGGGCTGGGGTGTCTTTGCAGGAGCGACACTGTGGTTGGTGTGGGGGAGTTGTTGTCTTGATTTTCTTGTGTTTGGATCCCTTCCACACCTGCATGTGTTGACTGTGCGCCATGTTAGTTTTGTGTGGGCGCTTGTTTTCATAGGAGGTTGGTCCGGATTTGATCCACGGCCAATCCTAGAGCGTGTTGTCGATGGTGAGGCTGAGGTGATGACCAGTCAGACCATCATTGTTTCTCTTATGGTGAGGCTGGGTTGATGACCAGCAGACCATATGAGTTCTTGCGGTGGATGCAGGTGCAGGTACAGGTCTACTTTAGAAACCTAGTATTCCTGCTTGAACCACCAGCCGCAACAGGTTCTCTACCTGGTTACCTTGTGGAAAGTGGGGATTAGAGACAGGTTGACAACCGGTTGGGTTGTGAGGTGCCACCAGTTGCTGAGGGGAGTGCCGATACGAGCACCAGCGATACTAGTGGGTACACAAGACGAGGTGTGCGGTTTAGGAAGATTCTCGCCGAGGGTGCAAGCCATTTCCGTGCCATTGTTGTGGGACATGATGGAGGAGATGTATGGAGCTACCAAGGGGCCACGTAGGTACTCTGGAGCTGTGGGCACCATCGAGCTTGATGACTTCATACATAAGTTTGACAGTTGGTATGATTTGCAGCAAATGCGCAATCCACAACTGTTTACGCCCTTTATGGCGTGGTACGGGCTATTCTAGCACCTTGAGGGGCCGCCCATGGATGATTACCATGAATTTAGGCGGGGATATGCGGTGGAGATTAAGGAGTGACGAGAGTATTGATCACCTAACTATGTCTCCATCACTAGAGGTACAACTAGGGCAACGACGACAGCAGCTACACCAATATCCCCAACTGCAAGCACTAGTAGTGGGACAAGTGGTACAGGAGCTGGGAAATCCACTCAAGCTCCTGCTGCAGCACCAGCACCCGTACCTACCTTTAACCCAGTTGTGGAGTTCTTCGAGGAGTTGAGGAGAAACTACCAAGGGATAAGGACAGAGAAGTTGCGGAGCTTACAAGAGTTCCAACGAAGGTCTACTGAGAGTTTGAGGGAGGCTTACACTCGCATGAGGCGCTTGATAAACGTAACCCAAGGGGTTATAGAAGCTCAGGCAGTCCAGTTCTGGTATGGGATCCTGGACAAGGAGCTGAGGAGAAAGGTGCGGGATGCAAATCTCCTAAAAGTGGCCCAACCTACCATAGCAAATGTGTTTTTGCTAGCAGAGCGGATAGAGCTAAAAATGGTGGAGGAGCAAGTGGTTATGGTGGGGTTTGGCAAGGAGACACAACGAAGTGGAGTTTCTAGCCAACAACAACCAACTCCCCAACGTGCTCAAGGCAACAAGGGCTCAGACGAAGCCCAGGGAATGCTAGAGAGGATCTCAGATGCAGAGGTCTCTTCCTTCATTCTCAAGCCAACAACAGTCGGGTATGACTTGTTGGGATTGTGGAGGACCCCATGTCAAGAAGGATTGCCCGGAGAGAGACAAAAGGCCGGCACAGGCACAGCCTACACAACTACACTGTGGGCATTTGTGGAAAGTATGGGCATGATGAGGCCCATTGTTATGACTTGCATCCTGAGCTATGGCCAGGCCAGTTCCAAGGGAACAATGGTGGCCGAGGACAAGGTAGTGTAGTCCAGAGAGGAAGAGGAGGTAGAGGTCGTGGTGGAGGTCGTAACCAAAATCAAGGAGCACAGGGTCAGGGTCAAGGTCATGACCAAGGCATGGTGGATAGACTTGCCTAGCTAGAGCAATGTCTTGCTGCCATGGCCACTACTCATGTTGCGCCAGCTCCAAGGCCCAAGGTTCAAGCCCCACCTGCATAGCCTCCTATGCCTAGGGAAGACCAGATTGGTATGGGCTTCATGTGTGGAGCCGTACTTGCAGGGCCATTCCATGTACTGGACTCTGCTGCTGCTGTCACTCAAGCAACAACGCGTGCTCTTGAGCCAAGAGGAGCGGATGTGGATTTTGATCTACAAAGGGGGGAAGCAAGTCGTCAGACAAGGCTTCCATAGTTCTTTACATTGGCTGAGACAGTGCTAACTACGCCATCAATGGCACCCGCTCGCCCTAGTGTGTCAGAGGTAGAGCCACGAGTGTCATTGGGGAGAGTATGTGTGGCTCGGGAAATGCCAGTTGGTGGTGCTGCAAAGCAAGGTGCAGCTAGTACATTGTTGGGGGCGGCTACGGCTGTTTGCCAAGCTCCATTCTTTTCTGCAATGACCATTGCAATGCCGGGGATTCGGCCAGCTGCTGTGTTCAGACTAGCAGCTAGACTCTATGAGAATGGTGATGCATCGGCACTATCTGCGGAGATAGCAGATAAGGTACAATCTATGGATGCTTTGGAGCCAAGGGTGAAGTCAGCCACAGCTGCACCATGACAATCAGCAGCTGCAAGGTTGCAAGAGTTGTCAGCTAGGCTAGCCATTGAGCGCAGCATGGTGACTCCTGGAGTAGTCCTGGTGGACAATCAAGATGTAGTGTTTCAGTTGGGTGGTCCAACCGGGAGGAGGTATAGGCCACTGCGGGTCTTGTTGGACTCGGGAGCACAGCCTTTGATGTTGGGAAGAGCAGCAATTGCAAGTTTGGGCCTTACAGAGGTGGACTTGGAGCCTTGCCTTTTCCAAATTCAAACATCTTTGGGTGGTTCAGAGAAGGCGCGAGGGATTACACGCCATGAGCTCTTCATTCGATTGCAGCCGGATCATCCTACGGATGGCTCAGTCATGAGAGCTAAAGCCATTGTTACGGACACAATGTCCTATGATGTGCTTGTTGGTGGGGCTATGTTGTACCCCATGGGATTTACTCTGGACTTTTGGGAGGCAATGACATCCTATAGGCCGGAGTGGCAGTCAGGAGATGGTCGACGTGCACTGCTCCCAGTGTGGCTTATCGGGAATGTAGCGGTGGATCATAAGAACATGATGCCCACATTGGCTACATTTTCAGGGGTGGTGGCTTGGGGTGGTGAGCTCTTGGAGGGCAATAGCCATGCAGATGATAGGTCACCATCTGATGAGGACAAACAACTGGCATACAAGGCTGAGTTGCTTCCTCATGTGCCTGTGCATATTCCACTGTGGGGTACGGTTGGGAATTTGCAGCGAGTAACATGCGAGTGTGTGCACCAAGCATGGCAGGAGGCCTTTCCATTAATGAGTGAGGAGAGTTCAATGACATCACCCGGACCTCCTCAGTTAGCTCCTTTGGACACAGTGCCCATTACCTAACAACCACCTGACTCAGGGATTTGTTTGCTAGACCTGTTTGGAGGCATGAGCACTAGGCTTGCAGGAGTGTTGCAGGCTGGGATAAAGTATGAAAATACTTGTATGTGGAGAATGATGAGATAGCTCGGCATATTTCTATGCGCCACATTGCCTTGCTCACACACTAGTATCCTGAGTTGCTGCCTCTCTCAGCAATTCAATGGTACCAAAAGGCCTTGCCAGCAGACATTACCTTGCTGGGGGCGGGTGATTTGGGCCGGCATGGTGCAATTGACTTGGTAATAGCTGGATGGCCTTGCCAAGGACACTCTCCCGCATGTCATAGGAATGGCTTGCATGATGCAAGGTCGCATTTGTTTTGGGAGATGTTATGAGTGTTGCGTGACTTGCAGGTGAGGCAAGTGCAACCTCCAGCTTATATCCTGGAGAATGTTCCTCTCATTGGGGATTCTCGGGCCAGGGTTACGGCTAGTGTGCATCAAGTGCGGTCTTGGATTGGACCAGCTGTATTATTGGATGCAGCTGTAGTGGGTTCACGGGCACATATGCCTAGGTTGTGGTGGACCAATCTTGCACCACCAGAGTTGCTCAAGAGAGCCTATGATTCCATTCAACGGCCACCCAACCTCACGGTTGAGGGCATTTTGGACCAAGGGATGCAACCATAGAGAGTGCGATATGATGACCGTCCACCTTTGGTGGTGGTCAACCGAGTGGGGCAACCACGTGCGGCCTTGCCTACACTCATGAGTTTTCCCTCGTCTCATGTTTTTCGAGACAATGGTCCAGGGTTGATTTGGGACAATGCGCTACAGCAATTGGTAGAGCCTAGTGCAGATGAGCGAGAGCGGGCAATGGGGTTTGTCACGGGCACTACGGCTGTGCCAGCTCTGTCAGAGACATCACGACGCCAGGTGTTGGGTCAGGCAATGGATCTCAATTGCTTGACATGGGTCATTGGCTTATGCATGGCTGAGCAACGGAGATTGCAAGCATTGGTGGCTACTTCTGCACTTCCATTGGATATTGCACCCTCTCTGCCAACCGGGACGGTGGAGGCAGTGAGTGGGGGCGAGCACAGGATCATGGAGTGCAAACACCCATGGCAGATGTGGGATGAGATGCGGAAAGAGAGAGTCATTGGATCTCTCAAGGAGCAATATGAGGAGTGGGGAGAGCCATACACGGAGGATCAGTTGGAGGCTAAGGTAGCCACGGCTCTTGAAGAGGTTGAGGATGTTTATTTTGTGGAGGATGTTCTCAAGGTGGCTATGGCGGAGCAAGTGGAGGCTACGTCACTGTCAGGGTGGGCGGACAAGGCCCAAGAGGTTATTATCTAGCAATCAAAGGATGCGTCTCCTACCTAGTTGGACCTACAGTCATCGGAGGAGAGAGACGGAGGATCCGGCGATTTCTAAGGGCTTATAGAATTTGCTTTGCTTTCGGTTTGAAGGATTTGGGGAGTTTGAATGGCCAGGAGATTCGTATTGATTTGGCAAGTGACACGCCAATTTTTCGAAGGCCCCATAGATATAGTGACATGGAAAGGTCATTGATCCAATAACGGACTATGGAGTTGTTCGAAGCTGGATTGGTGGAGTTGTCAGGTGGGGAGTATGCCTCGGCAATGGTGATGCCAGCTAAGAAGGATATCTATGGCAATTGGACAGAAAAAATGATGTGTGGGGACTATCGTCCTGTGAACCGTCAGACTAAGTCCGATAGATATGTCATGCCAACTCCAGAGGAAATCTTTGATACCATTGGGCATGCGAAGGTGTTTAGCACATTGGACTTACGATCGGGTTATCACCAGTTGCCAATCAAAGAGGCTGACAAGTAAAAAATGACATTCTAGGGGATTGACCAGCATGGGAAGGATTGTTTGTACCAATTGCGCTTCCTACCATTTGGGTTGAAGAATGCTCCTGCAGAGTTTCAAAGGGTCATGGATAAGATTCTTGTAGGGCTAGACTTCGCCCGGTGCTACATTGAGGACATCATCATCTTTAGTGCCACGGTTGAGGAGCATGAGAGACACCTTCAGGTGGTGTTTAAGCGCTTGAAGGCGCATGGATTGAAACTGCACCCTGGAAAGTGCAAGTTCTTCCACGATCAGATTAAGTATCTGGGCCACATGATATATCCTGGAGGATTGGGTGTTCAACAGACAAAGGTGGAGGCCATTGCACGCATTCCACGCCCCATAGATGTAAGCAGAGTTCGTGCTTTCGTGGGGTTGGCAAACTACTATCGTCGGTTTGTCAAGGGATTTAACAGCATTGCGAAGGCTCTTACCAAGTTGACCAAGGTGGGTCATGAGTGGTAGTGGGAGGAGGAGCATGATGAAGCCTTTGATGAACTCAAGGCTCGATTGACTTCTGCACCTATTCTGAGGCGGCCTATTCGGCGGCGGCCTTTCCAGCTATATACGGATTGGAGTATGTTGGGGATTGGAGTAGTGCTCACACAGGTGGATGATGAGGGAAGAGAGTTTGTAGTGGCATATGCTAGCTGCTTGAACAATGATGTTGAGGCGAAGTATAGCTCATATGAAGGGGAGTGTCTAGCTGCAGTATGGGCAGTGGCACATTTCAGATGCTACCTCTATGACAATCTCTTCACCCTTGTCACGGATCACCAACCATTGAAGTGGTTGATAGAGTCAGACAAGCTTACATGGAAGCTTGCACGGTGGGCACTTATGCTTCAAGAGTACGACTTCCAGGTGGTGCATCGAGCCGGAATAGTCAACCGGGATGCGGATGGATTGAGTCGCAATCCATGCACAAGTGAGCTTGATGATACAGGAGCAGCTCGTTGGCATGGTGAGACGGACAAGGAGATGGTGCCAGGATGGCACGCATCTGCCTTTTTGTGCATTCTAGCAATGGATGGCGTATATCAGGTTCCCACGTTTGGCCACGCATGCCAACACTCTGTCCAGTAAGTCGCACGGTAGCCTACTCCACACCTCCTTGTCCATGAACATGAGCACTAGTGGATGAAGACAACGCCCTAAGAGATCCCAACGACAACCTTGCGCGTAGACATTATCAAGGTGATGCTGTCGAGAATCTCTCTTCAACTCGGGACTTCACCACGGTCTGCGAAGGAGGAGGGGAGAGATTGAAGTGAGAAGTAGAAACAAGGTCTTTGCATAAATAAGGTCTTTGCTTACTAGTGGTTGCTTCCTGTTCAATCAAAGCCAAGAACAGTGACCCCCGCCCTACTCAGAAAAGCCAATCATTTTTTGGGTTGCCAATCGTGGCAAAGGGAGCTATGATTAACTTATTAGGGCCGGTTTACACGAGGGCCTGGCCCAAGAAATCATGGGCCCAAGACTAGAGCTTTTGGGCCCACAATCGGGCTGATTGAACTGATTAAAATATAATTTCCAAGGAATTGGGCCCTCTTCGTGTAAACCTATTGGGCCCAAGCCTAAGGCCCAACGTACACCAATATCAGCACCTCTCCCCTTTCTTCCATTCTCTGTCTTCTACGCTTCATGCTGTCTCCCATTGAATCGTGTATCCCTAAACTATGGAAGCAAGAAGGCGGCCTTGGTCCTCTTCGTGGCCTTCAAGCGCGTGATTACAACCATTTTGGCAGTGCAACATCTTATAAACGAGCAATTTGTTGGATTGTTGATGATGTTTATGTTCATCATGGAAGGAAGAGGTCTAAGAGATAGGGAGGGATGATGATTCTATGGGCAGAACCTGCGTTGAGTGCCGCGAGGTGGCTGTCGACAGTCTCTAGTCTCTACCTACGTACAACCCCATCTATGACCTGTTTCAATTATACGGCTGTGATAGGCTTTAAAAAAAATATCTCAATGGTAAGTTTTTTGGGCCCAAGGGAAAGAGTTGGGTCTCCATCCTAGGAGCATTCCTTTTGTTGGGCTGGGCCCAAGGGTTTGGCGCAAGGGCGGTTGAAGAGGCTTGCTGGTCCATCGATTGCACGAAGTCGCCATCATCCAAGCCATGACAGGCCTTGAATCCGAGGCAGTACCCGTCAACGATCGGCGCAAGAATGCAACAATCACTGAGTCACTGGGATAAGGCTAGCCTTTATCTCAGATCACAGATGCAAGAGATTCACAGGCCTGGCGCTCGGAGCCTTAGTACGTCTATGATATTCATGGTTGCCCATTTTTTTGAGACATGAAGTTCTAAGTATGACTTCCCCATTGGAACTATGGTAGCGATTGGGATGCTTACACTCTATTCACAATAAATCTTGTAGATGTGTCGTGCGCCGAGTTTGTGACAGATTGTGATCCTTTGTCATGTACGATAGGACCAATGTTGGGAGGGTATATTGATTTTTTTCCTACCCTCAGGTAAGGGTATATATGACTTTGGGGATCAAACTTATCCTCAGGGTAAGGGTGTAATCTATTTTTTGAAAATATTTACCCTTCGGGTAAGGGCATATATAAATTTTTGGTAAACATTTACCCTCAGGGTAAGGGTATTGGGTGCCACATATACCATGAGGGTAAGGGTAATTGCAGGATAATAAAGTTATCCTTAAAGTTATGCTCAAAGGACTCTGGGCACAGGGCGTGCAAGTCGGCAAAACCCAAACTGGGTATGAAGACCAGTTTTGGTGCTCAAACTAGTTTCATCCCGTGTTTTTTTCCTTTGTATGAGTTTGGTCCCTAGTTTCTTAACTCGTCCCCACTTAAACTGGGGCAGTTTTTGGCACTTTACTGATAACTTTAATGGTACCATTTTTATATCATCTGGATATCCCAGGGTAATCATAAAGGGTAAAATCATTTAATTAATTTAATTTGTGAATTTTATTAAATAATTAGAATAAAGCATTTCAACTGTGTAACATCCCCGTTATATAAAATTTTAATTTAACGGGCTATGCCTTTTATTTGGAAAAAAAAATTGCTTACTTTATTGTGGCTTATGAATAGCAAAACTTTAGCCCTCATTTATGCTCCTCAAATGGCCCTAAAATATAATAACAAAACAACACATTTTATCATAATGAGGTCCAAAATCACCAGCGCCTGAAGCATACGCTTTGCACGATAGAGAAAATGGCAGGGACCAAGGAAAGAGAGACCGGCAGTGGCGGGGACTTCGCAAGGAGAGAGTGGCAAGGGCCGGTCTTGGAGCACAAGCTGCAAAGAGGAACACCAACGAAGGGAAAAATAAAAAAATAAAAAAATGCTAGTTTTTGCCCTCTCTACTAGCAAATACCACACCTATAAATCCCTAGTAATCAAATTATTATACCCTCCTTATTACCAGGCCATTGAACAGATTTACCAGGGTAAGGGAATCCCTTGAAATTTCAAACCCCAGGGTATATTCCATTAAGGGTATAACAAAAATAATTACCCCTGACAAGAGAGTAGGGTAAGGGTATTTTTGAATTTCCAGGGTAGGGTATATCCATATACCCTTATTGGGTTTTACCTTAAGGGTATAATGGCAGAAAAAGGGTATCCTCCCAACACTGGATATTTCCTGTCAGCAGGAAATGATGCCTAGCTTGAAACTGCAATGCTCTTACAGTCCACTGGTACAGGGGCCTAATTTAGTAATTTTCCGTGATGGATCTCTTTTCATAGCTGAGGTGCGAAGGAGAGAGTCTATTGGAAGGTGGGGAGAGGGTTTTGAATGGACAGCTATTTGTGACTGCACCGTCTCATGTATGCTGAGGTGCAAATCGAACCTATCTTTACACATGACAGAGATCGGTATACATTGTCACAAACTTGCATTGAAGCTTTTTTTGTTGTGTTCTGCAGGAAAGCAGTGGGCTTGAAACATTGTCCGAGCAGTGGCATATCCTCTAAACTTGTGTAACAAAACAAACCATCTGTCTGCATGGACAGGGTCCACCGGATTCACTGGAGGCAGGCAGATGGTCCTCAAAACATTTTGCAAATACTCCAGACTCATTAGGAACCAGCGACAGGGACTGAGGACTCTCATGAATAGTTTGAGACAGTTAGGTCAGTTCTTAAAATCGCAGTGAATCTTATCTAGGAGAGTGCATTCTTTCCTGAACTAGATTGGCAATGCCAAAAACCAAGAGGGGATAAGAGGCTGCACAAGAGTCCGCTATCTTTGATTCTAGTCCATCATCCAAAGTACAGTCCTGGTGCAGTATGCTACCTGGAGTGAAGAGCAGTCCAATCAAGGGTGACACGATAAAATGCCAATGCCAACTATTTCTTGTGTTCAGAACTCCAAAATGAGCACCTTTGACAGGTCAAATTTGAAGGGTGAGTCAGTCGCTTCCCTGGCCCTTCATCAGGGTGATCCTAACATTGACAGCTATTTCTTCTGTTGTTGACCACCACAGTGAGAAGACGTTCCTTTCGTCAAAGGTTTGGAGCCTCATCAATCACGGTATGTGAGACAGATCACCATTGGATTGTTCACAGCCACTGTAGTAACCAATATGATTAAGAAGGTGTAAAACCACAGGTAGAATAGAACAACTTGATGACTGATAACTGTCCAGACTCTAGCGAAAAATTCCAATGCAGCTGCCACTGAACTTGAAATCTAGCTCCAACTGCCTTCCCACCCTTGTGCAGCTAGAGCACAACGACAAGGGATCCAAAAACCAGGACCGGGAAGACTATAGCTTTAACTGAGATGTTAGTATTGTTGTCAGCAACGTTGCGGGTTAATATACAATCTTATCCAGTCAGCAAGACTGCACATCATGGCAGAGATTCAATTAAAGGTGGAGGGAAGCCTCAGAAGGTGTCAGCTGGGGGAGGTGCAGAAGGATGACCGGCGCACCATGAGACAGGTAATGTTAGTGGAATGACCAACAACCTTGGGCAGCGTGCAGAGCACATAGTCAGGTTTGTGCAAGTGCAGATCGAGCTGGTCTTGCCCTAGGACAAGTTCACTAGCATCTAATAGTACATGCCAGCAATTGCGCTGTGCCTCCGACACCCAATGTAGTGAATTCCGGGTGCCCTCGATATCAGCAGGGTAAGCGAACAAACCCTTGGGACTGTGGCGTGATTTCTTGCGGAAATACTGTGACAGCTGTGATCCCGGAACCCGCAGGTCCAACCAGCTTCCTGGTGCGGGTAAAACCTTGGCTTCCTTGTATATTGCAAACTCCCGGATGCAATCCATTTGTTCCTCCAGCACTGTCATATAGTAGTTGTACCGGAAGAATGGGTAGCTCTCTCCCACCAGCATCACTGCCTCCTTCAACCCTGTGGTAAAACTTACTAGGTACTCCTCCTCCGTCACCCGACAAAGCTTCAAGACTCTGTTTCGAGCATGCATTTCTGGCACTGAGATGGAATTATCTGGCAATGATGACTTCTTGGTGATTATGTCAAGCAAGCGTGATGGTGCTAAGGGCATTTTTTGGGGTTCTGGAAGTCCGGTAGCTGCTTTAGCAAATGTAGGTGAAATCCGTTCTGCCAGTATGCCAGAGCTAGTGCTGCCATCCTCATTCATCTCGCCTTCCTCCTTCACACTGAGTAGTGTCTGTCCCTCGGTATTGCTGATCAAGCCATTATAGTACTCGGGATACCTTGCTTGCACATACTGCTCCACATACCGCATCTCTGTGGGTGTGATGGGCCCTGACCATCTCAAGTCCAACCCCCGCAGTGATGAGATGGCCTCTGCTATGATGTACGGCGGTATCACAAAAGTACGCGCCTGCAATGCCATGTCATCCCTTGTGCCGTTAGACATGTACACAAAAAGATAACATCCAGAAAGATAAGTTCCCGCTCACCAATTAATATCTTAGGGCATACCTCAGGGCTTATCCATGATACGAGTTGAGTATCTCTACCATGGTTACATGATCTCCAATATTTCAGGCATATCAACATAATCCCAGGTGTAATCCTTGTCAGATGCTAAAGACATTAATCTCTAAGATCAGAAACATCACATCGCACCACATACTCACTCAAAAGAGCACCTAACCCTCAGCTTGCCAGAAAAATGGTTGAAGTTGCTCACTTACACAAATTAACAGGACCCCCAACTCTATCATATCCTCTGCATCATATGCCCTGGGAATTCAACAAAATGCAGATGATATCATAACTTGATACAAGTATTTCAGAGAGCGAGGGATAACACCCACCTTCGGTTCCTCCTCTTTACTACGTTGCCTTCGGGCCCGCGGCAGTGGGGGAGGATTGGACCCCATGCCTGCCTGCATTCCTTCTCACCGCTGCTCAATATGTCGAAAATCTTCGCCACACAGCTAGACGCCCAGCAGGACATGCAGTGTCTGAGTATCTACTGCTCTACGATGGGATCGACAACCTCCGATTTCGGAATAGTTAGTTCGGAAAATGAAGGATTACTTCTTCATTGCAGTTTACCACCCGGCCCACCTTCGAATTCCCAAGGATCTCTCTAGCCCATCTGAACCTTAAAGAGGTAGAGTAATTCAAAACCAGGGACCACTACCTGCACAATCTACTAATAGGGAACCCTAGAGCGAACGTTTAGGCAAAACAACTCGGCAAGCATAAGACTTGGCCATAATGTTGAAGAAAACATGATGTGCTCTACAGTAGGGGGAAAGACAATTCCAGCCTCCTTCTCCTGTTGACTGATTTCGTCAAAGTTTGACCTTTAGTAATTTCAAAGAGCGCGTCCCACCACCATCGTCATCGTGCTTGGGCCTGCGCGTGGGAAGGCCCTCGCCCGAGTGCTTCCCAGTGCAACTGATAATCTGACAGCTGTCTTCTGACATTCCACTGTTGCACTTGGCAGTCAGCGATGGGTCCATTTGCTACGCGGCAATCAGTCATAGGTCAAATAGTGTTGCAAAGGATTGTGTTGGGAGAATGGGCTCTTGGGATTAAGTAGGGAGAAGTGATGCGAATGTGGATGGTTGGTTGTGATGAGCGAGAGAGTCTTCTTGGTCCCATTGTTTATCCCGCACAGTGGATTCGCATCCTTGGTGTCTTTGAGTCGAAATCATTCTCGAGGCCCCAGGGGTAGTCGCCTAATAGGTTGCGGAGTGGGACATCCCAGAAACCCAATTCAAGCCAGGCGAGTGCCTTCTTGGGTTCTCACTTTTGATTCCATGCATGAACTAGGATCCATTAAAGGATTCAAGGGTTGCAATATTAGCTCTCGAAACATGCAACGTGAAACAGATGTGGACATTTATGAGGGATCAAATACACTGAAGCTTACTTGCCCTCTGTCAATGGTTCACTTTGCAACGCGTTGTTTCTCTCCCTTAATCGAGGATTTGTGCTTCATTCTTGTCTCAGCCAGTTTATGTTCTACACAAGTCATCTTGTGAGTCAACACTTGCTTTATTAGCTCTACACTGTCTTGCCAATCATGCCAGAAACCTTGATTGTAAAAAGTCTTTGACTTCTTACATATAGGATTCAGTCCTTTTCCTAGATAAAGTACATAAGCACTTCACTTTCGCATATCAATTTTGAAAAGCCACAGCCAGACGCAAATAAATCCTGATTCTCAATCCGTGGAGGGAAAAGCATCTTTCACAGCAGAAGCAGCAGTCAAATAATTGAGAGTGTTTCTTAAGGTCTCCTTCTCTCTCTTGAGGCGCACCGCAGTGTCTTCTAACTCCAACAACGCCTGCTGCTCCACAGGGGCACCCTCAAAAGTGCTGCCCACCCAAAAAGAGAAAGGGGTTGGAAACAATTTCTTGCGCAAGTCGTCAGGGACGTCTTTGTCAGCCTTCCCACTGACACGGTTGGAGAGACGGATCACGTCCTTCATATAGGCCTCCACCTCTGTTGCTAGTGCCTCCACATCCTCTGCCTCCTGCGAAGGTCGATCCTCCAGCCACTCTACCTGGGCCACCAAGTAGGGCTTGGTCCGCACAATGCTAACTACCCTAAATCGTTCCTGCCCCTTGCATATCATGAAGAAGCGGTCATCAACCAGCCGCTCATGCTTTATGACCTCCCCCACACACCCAACTGCTGCAACACCTGCCCCTTTATCTGTATATACTATCCCAAACCGCAAATCTGTCTGCAGCAGTGTATGCATCATAATCCGGTACCGAAACTCAAAGATTTGAAGGGGCAGAATTGCACCTGGGAACAACACCAGTGGAAGGGGGAAGAGGGGAAGCTCTACTAGCCTGTCTGCCTCTCTCCTATCTGCCTGTGTTTCCTCAGATGCAGTACATTTGATTGAGTGCTTGTGAGGCCTTGTCTCATTTTTCCGTCTTTGATAAGGCGATAATATTTCCATGTGGCTTCCAAGGCTGTAATCTCCTAATCTGGGCACATGCCTTTGTGAGGAACAAATTGCTTCCCCTCGTTCTACGGGCCTGATTTCTGCTCTCCCAGCAGATACACATCTACAGCCTTCGATCTCCAAAATTCTCTTCCCAAACCTGTGCTTATAAGGAGAAAGATAGGGCTCACTAGAAGACAGCGCACAAGATGAGGAGGCCAAACAGGATGTCATAGTTCGTTTGAGGTTAGCTGAGGTCGAAGCAATACAGACCGGTGTTGATGACGGGAGCTGGCTTGAAGATAACACACCGCACATCGCATTCTGAAGTCCCTAAAGAGAAGTTCAGAAGATACTCAATACTAGAGCCAATTGTTGACTATTACAAGATTAGCCCAATTGAAGCTCTGCAGGAGCTGGGAAATTGGAATCTTCTCTTAATAACCATGGACGCGATCTGACGGACATGTACAAGGAGAGAGAGCGAGAGAGAAGAGGTGCGCGGAAGGGAGGGCGGGAGGGCAGTTACTTTCAAGCTTGAAGGACACCTAGAGATGACAACCAGAAAAACCAATGAGAGCAATCACATGCACAACACACATCATAGACGTGCCAAGAAAGGGAATGTACACTGAAAGCAGGCTGGACATAGACTAAAGAAAGAAAAAGAAGGAGAAAATAGCAAAACCCACAACAGAGCTGGAAAGTCGACGCAAATTGAGGAGGGGGAAGGACAGATATAAAAGTTCATGGACAATGCAACACAATCACATGCATGCAGTCGCGAAAACTGACGTCTCTTATGGTGGGAGGGGAGCTGAAAGCCGATTAAACATAGAGGAAAGGGCTCTCGTGTCTTTTATGACATTTGCAACTGTCAGATCGACAAAGGCTACAAGACATACAAGCTTGTATGTGGCTGCCAAGGCAATGGGGACAGAACTAGACAAACACATAAAAGTGGCGGGGAGAAAAAGAACTCACTCACCATTGCCAAACTGCAAGTTTTTCGTCCCCTCTACGAGCTTGAAACTCTGCTCAGAGACAAGTTGCACAGCTTGACAATTCAGCTCTGCTTCTGCTTCCTTACTCCTCCACTGCAATCGCCCCCGGTGCAAACTACTTTCTTTATCCCAACAAGAGTTCGGTGCTCTTTCCAGACTGGACCTTCCTCAGATGAGATTCAATTCTAAGTTACCAATCGTGGGTCTCCTACACCCGCAACTATATACAATGCCCTTTACTTGAGTTAGGACAGCAGGTGAAGGAGCGAGAACGCACATACACATGAACGACGGCAATCCACGCCACGAAGCGAGCTGGTCGCTGAGGTTGAGGGTTCCAGCTAGAAATCCAGATCGCAGCCTGCCCAACAACATAGCCTACCGCTTTCTTCACCCCTTTTGTCCGTCCCTGACCCTCCTGCTCTTATCGCCCACGAGAGAGACGACTCAACGCAGGCGTTTGTGGCACACGAATGGTCATCGTTAAAACTACGATAATGGACGGTGACAAAGCACTTTCGTAGGTTGGAATAGATTGGCCCGAAGGAAAAAGTCGAATCTACCTGGAATTAGACCTAGGGTTGCCGGTGCTTCCAGAGTTGCTTTGTGTCATTGCATCTCCTTGAAGCAGTGTAGGTAGCAGTGCTGTGGAATCAAGCCAGTGACAAGGTGAGGAGAGTTAGCAATGAAGTCCGTTTGCTTATTACCCGCCAATCCCCAGGTACAGTTCATCAGCCGTTTTCCGAAAACGAGTATGTTTTAT
The DNA here is from genome assembly GCA_030704615.1 of Takakia lepidozioides. Taxonomy (NCBI): domain Eukaryota; kingdom Viridiplantae; phylum Streptophyta; class Takakiopsida; order Takakiales; family Takakiaceae; genus Takakia; species Takakia lepidozioides. Next base: position 76,434,941 of record CM060731.1, read on the forward strand.
TCCTCTCCTTTCTCTTCCTGCATCTTTATGCGTCTAGTTGGGTTTTTTTCTTTTTGTATGGTTCATCGTGTTGGGCGACGTGATGAAGCGCGATAATTTAAGGATTCTGGCATAGTGATTTCGAAAAGCGAAGCACAACCAGATGAATCCTGGGGTTACCAAATGCAGCATGTGAGATGCACCTGCATTCATTCTTGAGTTTTCCTGGTCATTTTGTGATGGTGATGACCTTGGGGACAAACAGAGGTGGATTGTGTATTTTTTCGGAACCCCTATTGATTCGTCTGCTATGCCATGACGAGGGGTCTCGGGTGTGCATGTGAGAACAACAGAACATCATACTCATGCAGTCATGCCACCAGATACCCGTTGGTATGGTCTTAGTGTGTCTTATAAACTCTTACCAGGGGTGACTTGATAGTCTTCCTCCCATGCGCTTTTCTTTCTCTCTCTCATTCTGCGGGAGGCAGTTTAACTGGAGAAGATCTTGGAGTAGCAAAATGCATCAATACCCATGAGAAAGACAGCCCTGTACTGCCTGATGCATTACTGTCTCCGTAGGAGGAAGTGAGGAGGAAGCACATCCATGAGAGTATTGTGGGTGTACAGGTGTTGGACTACTGCGGCTACAGAAATCAGCAGTTTAAGAATTTTCAGGTGCTTGCTTTCTTCTCCTTCTGTTGCTTGATTGGGCAGGGTAGTAACAAGTGAGCATCGATTCTTTTTGAAAATCTTGAGGAAAGATTGAGTAGTAAAGAGAGTTTGAGGGAACAACCTTCCCTCTAGCTTCTTTTATGATCTGTGCATGGCAGCATAAAGGAGGGCTGTGGAAGATGTGTTTACCTTTAGAGTGCAGACGGCCGTGTAGACATGAGATGTGCAAAAGGTTTTCATTCCATTCTTCGACAAACCAAGCTTTGTATGGTTAATTAGAATGGTGTGTTGCAATGACTGCTGGGTGATAGAGTTGTTGAGCATTTGCTGAGGGCACAATATATGTTTTTGGATTTTGTGCAGACAAGGTAGGGTCAAGAGCGATGACAGGGCCCATGTTTGCCACAGCTTTTGGGATTTGACAACTTGGCACAAGGGTTGCCATGAACTTGTTTATATTTACATGCTATCTCGTGCAGGGAATATACGACAACTTACCGCTCATTGGATTTATTTCATGGAATATCTGACGAAGATATATTTGTGGACAGTTTCTTTGATGTTGATCTGCTGCATGAGCAACTTGTTGTAAACTCTGGAAAATAAGGAATAGAAAGCTGTCATACAGTCAGTTTGAGTCCACTGCCGTTTTCTCCTGTAGCGAAATAATTGGTTGGTGGAAAATGATTGGTTTGTGAGAAATTGCTATGTCTGTATAACTTTTGAGAGGATAACTTATGTATGAAATTCAATGCAAATCAAGTTTATGTTTGATCTGATTTTTATAATCTAATTTATGTTATGCAATTAGCTCGAAACCTAAATGGCGAGGGAGGAGTGTGCAGGGTCAGGGTTAAACAACATTCTCGGATCCAACAGCGACAGTTCAGGGCGTTGGAAGAGCTGGGCCTGCCTGATCAGCCATTGCTTTGGTTACAGAATGGCAGAAGGTGAGATTGCAGCCCTGTAATTATGCTACTCTATTTTATGTTGGCAACATGGATGTGGGCTAAAGCCTAAAGATATTATTGACTGGGCTGGCATGGTACTGACAAAGTTCTCATATCTTTCCATTTACCATAACACCTAAAGATGTACTTATCCACTATCATTGATTTCAATTCTGAATGGGGCTGGCGGAGGGTTGGTTGCAGTTTACTTCACACATGGAAGACCGGGGTGGTCTCTAACTGCCAAACTCTAGGTTGTGGCGGATTGGAGAAGCATATCATCAAAACTCACAATGCTGTTGCCGGGAGGAATGGAGACCTCACTGATATGGGGGAAGGCCATTCATCTCTTATGGAAGGAAGAAGTGCTGCAGAGCAAATGCACCCTTTGAAAAGGGAGAAGGAATTGGTCAAGACCAAACAGGCACACCAAGAGCCTGGGTCTACTGATCAAGCAGAAGGCAGCACTGGCAGAACACTAGGACTGCTGGTTGGCAGTGTATTACTGTTCTTAAGTCTTAGATTGGGTCTTGCCAAACCCGCTTTCTGTCAAAGCTTAGCTTCTCCTTCCTCCACTGTTACCTCTGCTTCATCACAGCAAGAGGAAGTTCAAGGACAAGGGAGGAATGAAGCAGGTTCATCAGTGATAGGAGAAATGAAGGGAGAGGGGGAGGTGCCACAAAGTGGGGAGGCGGAGGAAAACTTGGCTCCAGGGGTTCAAGAGGGAGCAGATCTCCAAACTGATGAGGGTGGTGAGGCCAATGCTGCACCCGATGCAGCAGAGATGGTCTTAATTGACTTTTTGGAGCGGCACCCAGAGGATATGAAGACACTGCAGGGTCTGCTTTATTTGCGCCTTCGCAAGGGGGAGGTGCGAGCAGCACTTGAAGTGCTGGACAAGCTACTTGCATTGCAGCCAACCCACCTTCCATGGCAGCTTATGAAGGCCCAGGCGCTGGAGTTTGTTGGTGACTTGGAACAGGCACGCCATGCATTTGAAGGCATCCTTGAGGCCCATCCTTTATCTGCTCGGGCTTTGCAGGCATGCCAGACCTCCCACCTCCCACCTGTCCATCGTCCTATATGTGCATTGCAGGTGTGGGTTGTGTGTATAAGTGGTCAAGGTGTGAAAATCAAGAAGTAGATAAATAGACACCAGCTGCCTGGGTCCATGACAGTACTTGTAGACTGCATCTAATAAGGTAAGAAGCAATCAAGACAAAGTCTCTTATAGATGAACAGAATTTGATTGAAGTTTAAGGAAAAACTGACACAATATCTATAAGTCTTGAGGACATGTTATCGTACTTCTGTGTCACATCCCAAATTTATGGGTTTATCCATCTGATTAAGACGTTACGTAAGGAGATTCCACAATCCTTAGCTTGATAGATAAAAGTAGGTCTTTTGATCTCTTCAACGTACAAAACAAGTTTATGACAGTTCTTGATATGAAAAACCCCTCCTCATACAGAAAAATTGTCTGTCACTTTATGATTGTCTAACCTGAATCATGAACCTTCTTGATGTGTAATTGACGCATGTTATACTGGTCAGCATTGGAACAGCCAGAGGTCCGTTTGTTCTCCATTTGTTTCAAGCAGAACTTGAGTTTTACCTGTGTTTTTTCGGTACTCCTGCTCGATGTATTATGGTGGCCTCCTTTTGTAATAATGGAGGTGCAAAAATTGTAGATTTCATAAGACTTGTTTGCTGTAGCCATGTGGCCATAGACCCCACGCCCAGCTTGGACGGAAATAGAGGGAATAGGCACAACCTTTGTGAGGGGCTCACTCCAGCAGTGGGACTTATTGTAGGCAATCAAAACATCGTAAACATAGGACATGGGTCTGCTTGCCAGAAATCCTTTGCACAAAGCCTATCACAGGTACCCCTTCACTACCAGCTGGCATTGAACTTGTGTGTCTGATTGTCCAGGAAACAAAGTGAATTGATAAGCTATGCAAGAGAGGTGGGTGGCAATGGATGATGGTTGGAAAGTGGGAAGATTAGATTCTGACTTGTAACCAGGAATGTACAGCTGCTTGTGGGATGTAGGGGCTGGCAATCATAATGTCAAAGATGGGGGAAGACAAGCAGATGTTGGAGATGCTGCAGCGAGCAGTGAATGCAGCAGTGGAGGCCTCCCTGCCAATTGAGGCAACCAACTTGCGCATGCTGCTGGGTCAAATGCATACCCTGCAGGTCAGTCCTTTACACCTGTGAGGCTAGACCAGAGTCTTGCTTAAGGCAAATTTACTGAAACTTCCGAAGAGATATAAGAGTGAAAAGCCCTACATATGTTGTGTAGGTGGTATTTATCGAAAGGTTCTCATGTTTTCACAGACAAGCTGATTTGTTAGCCATGAGGACAGAGTCTGGACAGCAGATCAGGAGAGTGCATCTGTGATTTGCAAATTAGCCTTTCTGATGGATGTGTCCATGTGGCCTGCAGGGCAACTTGCAGGAGGCAATGCAGCAGTATAGAGATGTTACGAAGGATAATCCTACAGACTTCCGGCCTTATCTTTGCCAGGCACACCCTCTCTCTTTCTTTTGTGCATATGGGGAGACTGCCTAACATTGTACAGTGAGTTGATCCTCTCGAGGAAATGGGAACCCAGCTTGTCTGTGCATGACCATAAGGATAGCCAAATATTCTGCAGTATGATGGGTATGTTGTGAACAGGGGCTAGAAGCACTTAGAATCGCCAACAGGACTCGTCGCTCAGGTCAGGATGCTCAGAGAAATGCTGCGATCCGGATTTGTCCTCTATTCTGGGTCGTATTTCTTCATGGAGTGGCTTCATGGCAGATTGCAACTTACAGTTTGCACACATGAATGAGTTGTAGGAAAGTACATGAACTAGGTTCTAAGTAACTGGAAGGTCTTTTGTACATAGGACAGGTCATGGGCCTTTGTTGTAATGCAGTGGGTACGATCTGACATGCTGAATTGTGCAATCTTCTGTACAGGGTTTGGTATACAGCATTTTAGGTGAGACAGATGAAGCAGAGAGGCAGTTCCGCAAGTATCGCAAGCTGTGTCCTGAGACATTTCCAAACCGGACCTACCTGGATGAACTTATGCTCAATGCCAAGACAGTGTCCCGCAAACTTCAGGACAGGGAGCGTCACATGTCCACATCTGGCAAACATGCATTCAAGCCTCTGCGCCAACCCTCTGTTGGCAGTGCCTTTCCAAGTCCTGCTGGGGTTTCTTCTGACAACTGATAATCAGTCACTTTGGCAACCTGTTTTACGTAAGGAAGAGCTATGTCATGAAAGCATCGGTAAATAGCAATGGTTTAGTGCTAGGTATACCATTTTTGACCTAACGACTCACGAAATTTACCAGTAGTTGATCATGCAATGGTGGCGACTGGGTCCAAACTTCTAAAGACTATGTGGAGCTCTCCAAAAATTCATACACATGTATTGGGAGGTCAATTTTCCAGGACTTCTTCCAAGAGTTGCGTATGATGGCTCCCTACATAGCAAGGGGGCATGTGTGCCTCACAAACTATCTGATCTGTCTTGGGACGGGTAGTGGATATGTTTATATGAAGATTACAGGGTAGAGATGGTCACTCGGGGGGGGGGGGGGGGGGCGACGTCCATGTGTACAGATTAAAACATGGCTGCCTGAGCAGATTGAAGCTCCCTTTCCACAGTAAAAATCGCCTGCCAACATGTCACAGCCTCACCATTGTGGCTTTAGCATTGGTAGTGTTACAGCACTAGTTGTACATGATTGATATGCATGGACTCTCACCAGTTTGGTGTTGTCCTTGTCTATCAGATTTCAAAAGAAAGGTTTCAGGTGAGGACCTTTCAATTTGGAGTCATCTGCAATATGCCATTCTGCGATGTGGATATGTTATCAGTTTTCACCCCCTGCTCTTCCCTTGATTGTTTGTACTACTTGAATAAAATTTCATCTTACTCCAGAGCAAGTACAACTCTTGTTTTTAAATCTCACAAAAAAAGGTCAAGTATCTCTGAGAGTTGAGTGCTCATCCAGGATATGTTCTACACAACCCAGCCCAAGTCCAGTTAACTTGCTGCTGCGTGCCTGCTTACCAAGTTTGAGGACACGAGTGTATGCCCAGTTGAAAATCTTGTAGGGAGGTGTTTGATCTGAAGCAATTTTGGAGAAGCCAGTTGATATTTGAAGTTCTCATCTCGTGGCAGGCATGGCTTGCATCGTCCTGAATCCTGATTTAGATCAGAAGCTGGGTGGAAGTGTGCCTTCCTAGAGAAAGTGAAGAAGGATCCTATAGGCAACCCAATCGGGAATGAGAGTGGTTCGCTGGAAGCATCTTGTCAGAATGTGGATCTTCATGTCCAGCTTTTTTTGGTTTTCTATCCTAAGTTAGCACTCGACGAGTGGAGATCATTTGCATTCCACTTAAAGAATTTGCGATTCTAGATCAGGCCCAGGAAGTCTTCAATCTAGAGCCAAAGTTATGTTCACAACGGAAGGTCAGCGAAGCCTCAAAACAAGCAGAGAAGAAGTTTTCCCGACGAAGAGCGTCGTCTTGAACGAGAAGGTAGCGAAGAAGAGCTTCCGGCGGTGTATCACGTCTACATCCATCTACGATTCAAGTTACCAGTCAAGCTCTGGTTCGGAGGACCTTGCATTTGAAAGTGGGCCCTGTACTAGCCACTCTGAAATCGCTGGACCAGAAGGCAGTGCAATCTTCAGAGAAGGGAAGCAGAATGGGTGAGAGGGCGGGTATGGTTATAGTGGGCGCGGGCCCAGCAGGGCTACTATTGGCAAACATGCTGTTGCAGGGGCAGCCCAAGCCAGAGCTTCTGCCTGTTCGCATTTTCGAAGCGCGTGATGATCCTCGCATTCCATTGCCTCCGTAAGCCGCTCTAACTATCTCATATTCAAAACTAGAGGCTGTTTCAGCAAGCCCTGATGTGTGAAATTCCTGGAGCTGGCTCTGTTGGGGTGAGGTACTCATGCCGAATAGAGTCATAGCCACCAAGAAGATTATCGCAAGTGAGGCATTTTTCCAATTGTCAGATTTATGTTACAGTGCATTTTTCATTATGCATTTCTCCCTGTGCATGTCTCTCCATTGTCTTAGGCCAATTCCAGTCGCTTCAGAGTGTCCAGCTTCAAAACCGGGCTCCTATGAATGATTAGCAGGGTCGGAACGTGAATCGTGGAATTCGAAAAAGTGGTGAAGCAATGTGGGAAATCCTCGAGTAGTATCAGCATGGAGGGGGTGAATTTCCTTCTGTTTATATTTACCTTCCTTCTGTTTCAATCACAAGATTTCGTGGAGTAGTTGGTCTCGCCAAATAGAACGTTCACCAAGTGATCATTAGACTGCTCCCAGGAAATTTCGTTTAACAGATTAAGGACACAGTAATGCATGTTTAAGGCATTCCATCTTTTGCTGTCTATACATAGTCCAGTATCTCCCAAATGATTCTCCCTGTATGGCAGTTACCAATCGAGGCAATACTGTGTGGGACTGAGTGCACGAGGCCAGGATGCAATAAAGAGAGTGGAAGGACTGTGGGAGGGGGTGGCGAAAGAGGGCATGCCTACGTCCCAGTTCGTGCTGCACTCAGGCACCAGGAGCATCTCCTTGAAACGTAACCCAGAGAAGCCATCGCTACTCATTAACCAGCGTGCCTTAGCAGCCGCGTTTTTAACAAACTTGGAGCGCCGGTGGCCCAAGGACCACCTACAGGTCGCCTCTGTATTACACCTTGTCAACTTCTGCCCTATTTCTCTCCTTATGTGTTTCATTTAGTCTTTGATCTGTACTTAAATGCTCCAATCCCTCAACACGATTGTTATACCTCCACTGAACTGCCAGTAGTGGTCTATTACTCTTTGCCAGCTTCTGCCTTTGGCAAACTGCCCTTACTTGCGCAAGTTTTATACCCCTGGTTTGGAGTTCTTTCTTTTGTCTTTAAAGAAAAAGGGTGCAAGCCCACACACAACGTGGGAACATTGCCTATGTACAGGATCTAGAACTGCCATAGAACTGCTAGCCAATCTGAGTCACCATAAGCATCGAATGAACTGACGATCCCCTTGAGCCCAACAATATTTCCATTCCTAATGGTTGTTTGCTGATGGGTCTGTGAGGTACTGAAACTTTAGTTCTCCCATTCACTGATCGTTGAAATTTGTCCAGATGGGCTTTGATCAAGTCGTGTTGTCTCGGACACGGTGCAATGGTGACTGCATTGATCCAACACACTTGCAATGAGGTGGGCCTCGGTCGAAGCGGTGTTTGGATTTGAAATGGAGGGAAAATGCACTGTAAAATGCAGTTTCTCTGGTTTTGCTCTGAAGAAGAGTGGCTAAATTTTTGTCCGTACAGGTACATTTTGGCGTGTGGTGTGTGAGAGCCAACTTTGGGGCCCAGAGTGGACAGACCAGTTCTGTACAACCTTTTAGTAGGTGCAGATGGGTCCAGGTCAGAACTGAGATTGTACTCATTAGACGTTGTTTGCCGTAGCCTTGTGGCCATTGACCCCGTGCCCAGTTTGAGCGGGAACAAAAGGGACAGAACCTACCTCTGTCAGGGGCTGACGTTGGTAGTAAGACTTACCTTCATATATAGAATTAATCCGGGTTTTCCAGATATCCTCTAGAAATCCCTTCACACAAGCATCAATCTGCTGTGTGTGATTTGCCCAAAAACTAGGCCTCAGGAGGGCCTGGCTTTTGGCTCAGCCTCGAGACTTTCAAAGTTGGTAAACAGGGGTACAGGCACAATTCCCTTGATAGATTTGAAGAGAGCGTCTCTTTGGTGAGAGAACCCCGGACAGTGTATCAGAAAATGAATACTGTCTTCAGATTGCCCACACAACGGGCAATTGCACTCTCCCTTTCCTCTCTGCTTCTGTTTGCTGTTCAAAGGTAGGCTTCCTGCTGAGTTTAAATTTCAGTCTAGTGCCGAGAGTGGGTAGACCCTTGAGGTCATCCAAGATGTCCTCCCCCATGTCACTGACTGGAAACAAGTTCAGGGAAGTTTTCTGCCCAACTTCATTTTCATCAGACAATCTCATGGCAACAGACATGGCTTTGGACACTACAGCCTCTAAGTCAGATTTATCCAGCAGGGTCAAGACTTGCGGATCCAGGTCTAGGTCCTTGAGAATCTCTTCTACTCTCTTCTGCCAGGACTTAGCCTGTTTGACAGGGCGGTCCTGTTTCCAAGATATAGAGTCGATTAACTTAGGATATCTGGTGTTGGGCATATGTTGCAGCTGACCCCACCATCTGACCTTGAATTCATCTCGTCGGGAGCTTAAGGACGGAATGCCAAACTCACCCCGAACAGCCACATTGGCTGTTTTGGAGCATGCTGACATACACTCCTTAAGCACCCCCACTTGAATGGATTCTAGAGACTTGAGAAGTGAGAAATGAGTTCATTCGCCATCGTGGCTTTGACTATCAACAGACTAACATGCCCTACACTTTTAAAGTTCTGTATGTCACTAAGCACCATACTCAGCACTTTCTAGGATATGTTCCATTGCATCAAGCTGTTGGCATTATTAAATTGTGTGTATCAGTTCTCTTGCAATCACCCAACCCTCTTCGTTTCTCTCTCTTTCGCACTCAAAGGCATCCTTGAGCACACTCCAGAGATCGAATTGGTGATCTCTCAGTTATGGTCTAATATTTACTAGATTGTTAGCTAACAATTATACAGTTTTGCCTCATACAGGATGTTGTCATGCTTGAGAGGTTAATACAAGAGGAGGACGATATAGACATTGCCCTAGAGAGGTATTCACAATACCAGGCTCGTGAAGACCATGCGGCTGCCTACTTGTCAGAATTTGCATTCCCCCAGGTGCGCTGGGTTCTTCCCTTCTTCTATCTTGGCAACATTGCCACACCTGCTTTGAGTAAAGTTTTTCCACCATCAATTCTTGCTCCTTCCATTCAGAGCCTCTGCTCTGAGACACTCACTTCGTATTCTGAGGTAAGACAGTAACTTCATTACCAGTTAAGTTCTTGTGCTTGCTTTGACCACTTTGGCTACCATCACAAGTGTGAGTGAGGTGTGAAACAAAGATCCCTTCAAGAATTTTTGTTCTAAGGGAGTTGGGAAGAGACTAGTTTGATCAGCTATGGTTGAAAGTGTCTGTTGCCTGGCGAAAGATAAGCTTGCATTGATCTAGAAAATTGCATGTCAGAGGCTTGTTGACAAGATGGATGGTGTAAATGTGTGTAGATTGAACGCAAACATCAATGATGGCTGTCATTTGTGGAGCTTACCAATAAGATGGCCTCTGCCAAAGGACCAAGCAGCTAGTAACCCCATTTAGAGATGAGTGTAAAGTTGTGCTTCGGTAGGATCCTGGGCTTTCCTATTAATCAGAAGCAGAGTCTCACTCACCACCTGCTGGTGTACATCCTTCCAGGTGGATGGCCTGTGAAGTGCTGACATTATGAAATAAAAACTTAAAAGAACCAAGCAAGTTCTACTATGGTCCCACCCATGTATGGTTATGGTGTATTTAGTTATCTAAAGAATCATAAGAGTGGACTCTTGATTTCTCAGGTAGGCTTGAACTCTCCAGATAGCTATGGGTAAGCACTGACAGCATGACCAACATTGGAACTTCTGTACAGCTTTTGGCTTCCAATTTGGCAGCTTGCATATACAATGTATACCAATCCCTGTCATGTGTAAACATAGGTTCCTCAGCATACATGAGACGGTCCAGTCACAAAGAGCTGACAATTTAAAACATGAGCCTGCAATCGCTTTAAGTACTTTCTCCCAACCTTCCAATAGACTGCCCCTGTACCAGAGGACTGTAAGAGCATTGCAGTTTCAAGAAGCTTCAAGTTATCCAGACTGGGCATCGTTTCCTACTGACAGGTCCTATCGTACATGACGAAGGATCACAATCTGTCACAAACTCAGGCGCACCACACATCTACAAGATTTATTGTGAACAGAGTGTAAGCATCCCAACTGCTAACATAGTTGCAAGGGGGAATTCATACTTAGAACTTCAGGTCTCAAGATAGACGTACTAAGGCTCCGAGCGCCAGGCCTGTTGATCTGTTGCGTCTGTGATCTGAGATAAAGGCTAGCCTTATCCCGGTGACTCAGTGATTGTTGGGTTCTTGCGCCGTTCGTTGATGGGTACCCATGACTGCCTCGGATTCATGGCCTGTCATGGCTTGGATGATGGCGACTTCGTGCAATCGATGGGCCGGCAAGCTTCTTCAACCGCCCTCTAACAATGTTGACGTCTTAGCAGAGACTGTGTCTGCTGATCAACCCACCTCCGAAGCAACATCTGTGATCCACTAACGGTTGTTCTTTCACCTTTCATCTTTTATCTTTTATTGTGTTTAATAGCCTTTAAGTTAATTATAGCTCCCTTTGCCACGATTGGCAACCCAAAAAAGGATTGGCTAGGGCGGGGGTCACTGTTCTTGGCTTTGATTGAACCACGAGTATTTATGCAAAGACCTTGTTTCTACTTCTCGCTTCAGTCTCTCACCGCAGACCGTGGTGAAGTCCCGAGTTGAAGAGAGATTCTCAGCATCGCCTTGAAAATGTCTGCGCGCAAGGTTTGTCGCTGGGATCTCTTAGGGTGTCGTCCTGATCCACCAGTGCTCGTGTTCACGGACAAGGAGGTCATGGACAAGGAGGTGTGGAGTAGGCTACCGTGCGACTTACTGGACAGAGTGTTGGCACGCGTACCTTGTAGAGATCTCTTCCGCTTACTGACGGTGTGCAAGAGGTGGCGATCCCTGCCCGCAACTCCAGGTTTTATTCATCTTTGCAATCAAGTAGGTCCCCATCAAATATTGGAGCCGTTCTTCCTCTTTTGCTTGGCTGATGATAGCATATCAGGCATGGTTATGGAGTTTTGGGATCCTTCAAGGGGCATGTTGCACAAGATGGACCTCTCATTTCTTACACCTCATTGGTTTCATTGTGACGCAATAGAAGGACAAGGTGTGTCACACCATCAACCATCTTCGCACATCCATTCTGCAGATGGAGGTCTCTTTTCCATCAAATCAAGCTGTATCTGTGGGGATTTACACTTCACAGTGTTCAACCCAATGTCGAAGTGTAGCAGACGACTACCTCCAGTGCCGACAATTTACCGAGAAGATAGCAAAAACTCTGTGGGGCAATTGGTGGTGGATAGCCGTACCGGTGGGTACAAGCTTATACTGGTATTTGGTGCAACTTTGCCTACCGGAGGAGTTGGAGTGAATAAGACTTTGGTCTACGACTCTATCTCCGACTCGTGGAATGAGACAGGAAACATGCCTGCACCTCCACTGGGCGACGGATTTTTGAAGTTAGCCAAATGTGGGAACCTGATATACGCCATGATCTATCCGGAGACCTCTCGTCGACTTCAAGCTGGATCACTCTTCTACAAATTCTTTGCATATGACATACTTGGCACTGGAGTGTGGGCGGAGGTTCGGACACAGATCCCCTGCAATCACGCAAGTTCATTTGCATATTTGGTGGAAAGTCGGGGCCACTTGTTGCTGGCTGGAGTTGAGACGAGTAGCAGACTTAGTGCTCCGTGTTTATGGGAATTGAATGGCTCCAGTCGAGAGTGGAAGCAGTTGCCAAAAATTCCTGAGAAAATATCACACGATTTCTTTGGTGATCGTCATCAATGTGGCAGATGGTGGTGGGCATGGCGTGCGGAAGGGTGTGGTGATAAAGTAATTGTGATGCGCTTCAAGTCACGGCAAGTGTTGGTGTTTGACACTCTACAAAAATCATGGGAGGCACTTCCCTATGATTGTCAGTACAGTAGGCCGCCCAAGGCTGGAAAGTTTTGTATAGGAGTAAATGTGTAATGTTGAATGATCATTTCATGGATCACAGTTGCAAGTTTTATGACTCTTGGTTAAGTTTAGTGTCCAAGACATGTGGGGGAATCAAGGCAATGTTCAACTCTGAGTTGTGGGCCTGCACGGAGGAGGCATTTGGCAAGGTCGGGTGTCGTTCCTGCAGCTCCTTCCGAGGCCACATCTCTTAATTCTTCCCATATCTTTTCCATCAAAAGTCTGAACTGCAGTTGAGGAAAGGAAAACTAGTCTCTATATGTCACCCTGAAGCTTCTCTTGTGCGAGATTGGGCGCTGAAATGTTGGACTAACCTACACTATCTTTTATTTGTTTTGTTTGAAGAAGACCACAAAAAACTAGAGACAAATCCGACACTGTCGTGTAATTTATGAGAATAAGAGTCCAAAGAGAACGCAGACCAGGTGGGTGAGATTGCGAAGTAAATTTATACAGATACCTGCAGGGGTCATAATCATGCGTCAATGATCAAAGCAACTGTAGATTTTGATGGGTATTCATGAGGTTTTTATGAAGAGTGTCCATCTCAAGCTATGGTAGGTTTTGTAGAAATGCCCATCTATTTCAAGCTGAGACTCTCCTTAGTGCTGCATAAATAATTCGCTTCTGACTGTTGTGACACATGACCTTGCTGCACCTCTTCGAAACGGCATACACGAGCCTGTGCATACAGTTTTCCTGGCCTGCAGAAGTAACCTTTGTCTGGAGCACAGTGGACTCTATCGAATGAGCAAATACACAAGCCCTCTACAGCACAATAATCTTTGACAGTCGACACGCCTCGTGCTCCCGGCTTGTGAATTCCAAGGACGGCATCCGACCACTCACCGGAAAACTTGAAACCATTGGGTCGAATTTGTCTTTGATTGCTAAGAATTTGGCAACGACGGATGTCTTTTCTGCAGCTCCTTCAAAGGCCACAACATGATCAGCTACGCGGTCATCCAGTCTGTTAGCGACCTTCCACTGAGATGGATACCACGTTATGTCTCCAAACTCGTGAGAATGTGCAAGAGATGAGACAATATTCTCCAAACCCACGTCATCCTCGAGCGTGTTTGTAACAGCCCGTTTAAACATGGGCACCACCTTTAGGGTGACCTGGGACACAGCACCAAGTACTCCCAGAGAGACCCGGGCTGCCTTCAGAGCGTTCTCATCTCATCAGAATGTGAGTTCAGGGTTATAAGCTCCGCAAACCCTTTCTCTGGTGGTGCTGGAATGACGAGGCTGATTCCTGTCACATACTCATGCAATGCGGTGCAGGCCCCGTTGGGTGGACGCACAGTTCTTGAGCGCAGGCCCCACGACGTTGCTCGACGGCGGCTGTGTTGCGGCCGCACAGGCTGCCCTCCCACAATCCGTTGAGTACGTGGCAAACCATGAGTGATTGAGATGGTGTGTAATCCAACGGCCCACAACACACGTGAAAATGACCCAGGACGCGTGGACCTATCTGATCTGGTGCGCGCTTCCCAGAACGTACGCTCGGCTGAATAAGGCCGTCTCTTCGCGTTGGAGAACTCGGTTGCCCGGGCGCGAGGGCGCCAGTCTAGGAATGAACGTCTGACAACCTTGCGCGCCGAGGCCCCGCGTTATGGGAGCTGCGTTCCTCGAACGTATTTGGCCTGTGTGGCCCTGGTATGAGCACCAGGAGCTAGCAGTCCAACAATTGAAACGTCAGCCCAGTAAGGCGAGTGTGAGAGAGCGAGCCCATAAGTCGCAAGTCTATCAATCAAGTCTCCCAACTGCACGCCGCTATCCACGGTGACAGTATAAGCTTCTTCATCTATAATAATGTTGGACGCATAATCACTCGTATTAATGAAAAGTCCTTGATCTCCACCTAGGCATACAAGCTTGCGGGTACTATGGCACTCCTTATTGACTTTCACTGTTCAACTATCACTATTATACTACACATTCATATATGATTAGACATGCAATCACCATTCAATGCTCTCTAATTTATCTTTCTTCTCATCTTCTCCATACACACAGCGCGAGTTTATGCTATGCTACAAAATCAACACCAACAAATAACCATCACACACTATATGTTGAAGTACTTTTAGCTGTAATTGTATAGTTCAAAGGGGGCCTTACCGTGCATGAAGCACCGCTAGAAAATTCGACACGTGTCCTTTTGTAAGTACCCTAGGGCGGTTACATTTGTGTAAGTATCCCCGCCAGGCTGGCTGTACAGGGTGTTTACCCAAATGTAAGGCGTTTGCCAGGGCCCACGGGTACCATTCACCTGAGCAAGTGCCCTAAAAATACAAAGAGAATTTTCGACCGGTGCTTTACGTCAAAATAAGCTCTTTTGTCGTTACAAATGCAGCAATATACTCTCACTTTGTGATGCTACTTACTATGCAGACTTGTTTTGTACTTCCCCACCAAATATTAAGGCCCCCATTGAGTAGAAGCACATAGCCAGATTGGATTTGCGATCATCAAGATCATCACAGAAGGCTACCAATACATCCCATGTGCCACCCCTTTGAGCATTTGTCGCATACCAACATGGTCGCGGCACCACCAGCATGCAACGCAACCCTGCAGATATCACTGCAAGGTTGGGATCTATCATCCCATCCACATGTGGAAGGTGACATGACGCACAATTATACACATGGTCCTTCCATACCTAACTAAGTCGTGGCTAGGACTTCCTTTGCAGATAGGGCGACACTTCTAGCCCCATAATAAACATCCCAGGTTCTCATTAGTCGAAGTTGGTCCTTTCACTCTGAACTAGCTCTCTTCTTAGAGATTATAATTGAGAACTTGAGAGTGGACAGTACTGCAGGCACATGCTCCCTAGCTACTCTTAGGTTCCTATGATCTTTTATGCCCGGTGCCTTCCGGATGTTCAAAAAGAGGACTATTGAAATAACCGGAACCGTTGTTCCGGGATTACAAGTCCTCTGGAGCACAGAGAACACAACAGTCTGGATTGCAGGGGAGGAGGGGACTAAGAGAATTACGAAGAGAGGGAGACGGCGTTATCCTGAGCGGATTGGGGTCTTTCAACGGGTTTGGAGATCGCGCTCTGGACACGGTCGGCGCATTTGGAGCTGGCGGTGGTAGACCGTGACGAAATGTTGGACCGGTTGCTTGAACGTGACACTACTTGAGTGGTGCCAAAGCGACGTTGAAGGCCATTGCAGAGCTCGACGAAGGTGCGGGGCTTGTAAATGCGGAACCACTGCTGGGCTGCGCCTTTCAAGCACAGTCGTGCCAGCAGCAGAATGTTGGGATCATCGTACCCATGAATCTGCTGCACTCTATTCATCTTCTCCTTCCTAAGATAGTCTGACACAGCCGACGTTAGTTAGGTGCTTAGAACAGCTTGCGGGTAGATTAGGCAGGACGGCAACAGGAAGATGATCACTTCTTGAGGAGGGCGACTTGTTCAGGAGAGGAGGAGACGTAACGGAGAGCGGAAACAGTGAAGAGGAGATGATGACTTGATTGAGGCTTAATTCATGTTGCACGATTTCTTTGCAATCGATAGTGAATTTGGTGGCCTGTGTTGGCATGCGGAAGGATGTGGTGATCACTTAGTTTTGGCACGCTTTAAATCACAAGCGCTGATATTTGACATTTTACACAAAAATCGTGGATGTATGTTCATAATCCTGATTCACTTCCCTCTTGGAAGAAGAGGACGATGGCCGGAAAGTTTTGCACAGGAATTATAAATGTGTAATTTTGAGTGCTGATCATTTCTATAGATTTCCATGGAAGAGGGATTTGCAAGTGGACAATTTCCAGGGTCCGTGGTGTATAGATCTACTATAACATCAATTGCTTAATGCGAGTGTAGCTTCCATGCCTGCATCTTTTCAGCTTCTCGTGCCCTTTTACGTTTCTCGTCCAGTACCCTTTTCCTGTTGTCCTCATTACCCCAGTACTGTACAAGCCAACACAGCTCGAATCCAACACAAACTTAGATCTTTTTTGAAGAAATGTGAGCCTGCATTAGTGTTATGAAATAGAGAGGCGCTGAGACTTCTAAGTCAAAGACCAGATGTCAATGGTTTTTGCATAATTGCATGAGAAACCTTGTGCATCAAGCCATATTCTCACATATCAGGAGTGAAGACATGGAGCACCTGGCGCAGAGGTCGAAGGAGTTGCAGATTGTGCGCCTTGATGCAAAATGGCTGCATTGCTGGGAGTGCTTTCACACCCTTGCTCCAGTAGGTCTCAATCTGCTCCAATCCCCAGTTTCCTTAAGCATTTAATTCTAGTCTCTCCTGCCACACTACGCCCTACATGTGCACTAAAGTTGGCTCACTACTACAGTAAGAATATTTTTCTCGAGTTCTTACTGCCTTCAAGGAGGTTCAAGAGCCTTAATGTTTCGTCACCAGTTGAAGAATACCGTTTAAAACTGTTACCGTAAAAGTATGCTCTAGTGGTGATGATCCTTCACTTTCTTCGACCACTCGACCTGCCACTGTCCTTGTGCATAGATTACTGGCAGTCCCTCCCTTAAGTGTGCCGATCCTTCTGTTAGGCAACACCATGAAATAATTATCAGCATTTTCTCTTGGGTGCTGTTCTCACAAGCTTATGTTAGCACTAATTATGCAACTGGGAATCATAACGGCCGCAGCCTTCAGGTGGTGATTATGATCAGCTTGTGGTTCTCCTCTAACATATACATGAATTGAGGATTTGTGTACAGAAACCTTGAACAGAAAACTTCAATCACACAGATTGTAATTCAGCTAATGAAGAAGTAGGAAAACTTGGTCAAAGGAGCCTGGCTTACCCATCCATTATTTTCTGTTCAAACAGTATGACATCACCTATGCACACATCACCTTAGTCCCACCAACCACATCCCAGCAAGTCAGATTTAAGACCCCTCTCCTTAACACAAGTTCAGTACACTGCAAAAGGCGAGCAAATGACGCACAAATTCCAAGCAACATTACATGCAATGCGAGGCCAAGTCACAAAATGTCAAAAGCAATTGAAATCATGGCAGAAAGTTTTTAGCTACCCTGCCCTGACTCTCTCTAGACTAAATCTAATTCAGCACAAGATATTACGGAAGATTGAATAGTCTTCTGGCAACCAGTGATCAATACTCAATCCAACAAGTTCAATGTTGTCAGCCTCATTGAAACGCCTATGTTCTAACTCAACAGAAGGTTATGTACAGCATTTCCAGAATCTTGAAAAACTATGAATCGAAAGTTCAGAGAGTGGACTGGCCTGTGCAGTTCAGCACGAAAAAGTTTCGCGGGTATTTGAGGATACCGTTTCCACCTGTCACTCTATAAAACAAGCAGACATGTACAAATGAGAAATTTGTGAAAGCCCAGGCTTGATATCTTTGTGGTACTTAGGAAAGAGTACTTGAGGAGCGTCTGCGCACGGGTATGTTTCTCTTGATCATGCAGTGTCCTGAGACAATGACATCAGGACTGGAACATAACCATGGGCTTTCCTTGCTGAGCAGCTGAATGATCAAGCCTACAAGACATGTTGCCAAATTTCCGGCAGGCCGCAGGTTAATGTAAGTACTTATAGAGCCAAGGTCATTCAGTGCTACTTGGTCAAATCCATCTGGACAACAGTTGCGTTTTGCTACCTTTTTGATAAACTGCGACTAATATGGTCAACAGAGAAAACTCACTCCATATGAGTCCTGATGCGGTCAAAGAGCTCCGTCTTGGAGCCTGACAAGCGCAAACCATAGCATCGCAGATAGAATGTGCAAAAGTCTACCGTCATGTTCTTCCAATTTCCTTCTGCATGATTTGCAGGCGATCCCAGTCTTACTGTAGTGTCATTTCTCATTAGCCTCTCTAGCTCCTCGGAACTGGTACCGACCTTATCAATCAGTTTCTCCACCTTCTAGAAGCTCAAAAAACTCCCAAGTACTACAATTCAGATCACCACAACCAAGTTGCATGACAATCATAGCTCGCTATGTACGAGTGCTATGAAATCCCTTCTCTGTGTTGAAGATTTTATAACCTAGACAAAGGTACCTACAGAGTTCGGACAACTACTTAGAACTGTTTTCTAATCCTTCCCTGGTCAGTAGATCCATGATCCAAGATCTATAGTTTTGAGCAAGTACAGAGTTTGCCAAGACACAAGTTGCTAGCACGCACTAATAATTCGACTGAAAGAAAGTTATAAAGCGATGACCATAGCATACTGCGTGCGATGGCGTAGAAATGGTACTAGCCCGAAAAGGATAGAGAGAGGACATACTCATGGCACAATGGATCGCTTGTTTGAATCGTATCAGCGCCTCTTGCCAGTCACATGAAAGCTGGCAGCAGCTACTGGGAAGATCGTTAAGGCCACTCGTGGCCAGGACTTCCTTTGCAGATAGGGCGACACTTCTAGCCCCATAATAAACATCCCAGGTTCTCATTAGTCGAAGTTGGTCCTTTCACTCTGAACTAGCTCTCTTCTTAGAGATTATAATCGAGAACTTGAGAGTGGACAGTACTGCAGGCACATGCTCCCTGGCTACTCTTCGCTTCCTATGATCTTTTATGCCCGGTGCCTTCCGGACGTTCAAAAAGAGGACTATTGAAATAACCGAAACCGTTGTTCCGGGATTACAAGTCCTCTGGAGCACAGAGAACACAACAGTCTGGATTGCAGGGGAGGAGGGGACTAAGAGAATTACGAAGAGAGGGAGACGGCGTTATCCTGAGCGGATTGGGGTCTTTCAACGGGTTTGGAGATCGCGCTCTGGACACGATCGGCGCATTTGGAGCTGGCGGTGGTCGACCGTGACGAAATGTTGGACCGGTTGCTTGAACGTGACACTACTTGAGTGGTGCCAAAGCGACGTTGAAGGCCATTGCAGAGCTCGACGAAGGTGCGGGGCTTGTAAATGCGGAACCACTGCTGGGCTGCGCCTTTCAAGCACAGTCGTGCCAGCAGCAGAATGTTGGGATCATCGTACCCATGAATCTGCTGCACTCTGTTCATCTTCTCCTTCCACACCAGTGGATCCTCCTTGCCATCGTACCGCAGCTCATCCTGAAACTCCATCTCGAGATCGAAAACTCTCTCTCTCTCTCTCTCTCGATCGATCCCAAGACGAAAATTGGAGAAGAGGGTGTGTCTGTGCGCAGCTCAACTGTCACTAACTAACTTGCTGGCCGCGCGCACTCATCGATGAAAGGAACCCATCACTTCCATCCACGCGGAGATTGCTTAGCTTAACCTGCATCAGGCTCTCCGCAACCTCAAGTTCTCTCTCGTTTATCTCGTTTATGTAGAACTTTCTGCGACACATGTTCTCCTACTTGCGTACTTGAGATTCATGGCACCAGACCTGCAGACGGAGATCTTACTATACAATTTGAGGATTGCGAAAAGTCAAAAATTTCCCTTGGTTTTGGGACGACGTGTCGCAGTAAGGAGCAGAGTGGCATGCTGCATGGGCTGACCATGCAGCCCATGCATGCAGCGCGTGGGGTGGCGCTTCTTTGTGCGTTCCTACTCTTCAGCGCTGCGGTGTTTTTCTTGTACCCATGCAGATTGAACACAGCCTTGGGAGTAGACAAGATCACAGGCAAACATGTCGATGTTGGAAGTAAGCACTTGATTGTCCTGAGCTCGAATGTACTGTATAATTTCCAGATGGACTGCATGTTAACAGTTTGTCCACTTCCGCGCGCTGCAGTGTGCAGGAAATATTGGAATTTATAGTTCGCAGAGCAGTTTTCCTCTCGATACGCCTGCATGCATGTTGAGCGCTTTCCGAATCGGTGGATGGATACGGTGTGTAGATCTGTAGGAAGATGGCGCGAGTGGGAGTGAACTGATGCGTGTATGCGGAAATCGATTGCTGCGCAGGGGACAGCAAATGTGCGACGGGTGCTTGCGAGAGCCTTAACAGCCCAATTTAGGAGGGCGGCCAGTTCAGCGAGGCAGGTGAGAGCGCCGGCAACATATAACCGGCCGAAAATCGATCTTGCTGAGGTGTCTCCTCTTCGTATGGAGAGGACGTCGCCGAACGCAGAAACGTACATCCCTCGCTTATTGCATCCGGAAGAGTAAGTGTGTTTATGATCTTGCAACTGGTATTCATTGTTGGTTACTCTCTTCCCATGGCTGAATACGTTGGGTCGAGTACTGTGAATTACTGAACTTTATAGCTGGACATGGAAAGAGCTTCTCTTTATGAAGTTCACATTGGATTGATGGCCCGTGGGGAAGAAGGAAAGAAAATTCTAAAGATGTGCTTTATTCATACGTCTACTGGAAGAGCTCAAAGAGCTTAGTAAACTGTACAGGTCTAGGGTGAAAGTAGAGAAAGAGAGGGATCGAACAACACAATTTCGAGAGGGCAGGGAGAAATATTCCTTCAAGTGCTCAAGGAAAACGATGTGGTCTAAGCTCCATCCAGTTATAAGCAGAAGTCATAATTTTGAATTTGGTAAGATTCTTGTCATTTGTTTTTCAAAGCAGCTATTGCTTCATGATCAGTTGGACATCTGACAAGACAGCATGGGCCACATGCCATGGTTGTGATGCTGCCAGGAAGAAGCTGTGGAAGCGAGAAGCGTTCCACTTGTTCCCAATGTTTGCGATGGTGAGTTTAGCGTTTTTGCTTGCTATGATCACATCAATTCATCATCTGGTGTATGACCCAGAGGTCTTGGTCGACAAGAAGAAGCGCGCGTACATGGTACCACCGCTGGATATTCCCCAATGGACTATTGTGAAAGCAGTCAAGTATATCTTCCGTAGTCCCTACCGACGCTTTGCCTACGAAGTGACGGGAGACCCCATACCTATCTTACCCTCAACTGAAGATGGAGCGATCCTTAGGGCAGTGAAGAACCCTCCTCCACCTCCTGTGCCTCCATGAGCTCACACTTTCAATAAGTGTAGATCTCAGGGTAGTGAAGGCAGCACAGCTTCGATTTGGTGTATAATTGTAAGCTCAAGTTCAATTTTTTTTTGTATAGGTTTTGGTGCCATATATTGGTGTGTCTGATACAATCTTTACCACTCCTCATGCATAAACTTCTCAGTTCTGCATCTTCTTCGTGCTTATCAAAAGATAGAAGCATTTGAGCACGTCTGATTTTGTCAACCTGGAGTGTATATACGTTATGTGGTTTAGAGACAATCAATGGCATACTCAACGACAAATTCTCTAACAAGATAAGTGACATTAGGATAATGATGCTAACGGATATCAGGAAACTTGTTCTGGTTGAATGTTGCGCTCGTCACGATTCCAAGGACTGTTTCAGTTCCATGAGTGAATTGTTACCTCTCTTATACTGCGGTACCAGGCTGGGAAATGGCTAAAGGTGGATAAATCCATTCGGATGCACAAATTGGTCAAAGTGGAGCAGCACCGATGATGGGCTACACATTCTGGAAGCCAGATGCCCACACTCACCGTCCCCGCGTTTCTCTAGGAGCTTTCAATCATCCACTTCTCCAAGAAAGAGAGCACTTCATGATACATGAGAGTCGGAATGCTCTGGAGAATGTTGGAAGAACTTTAAGTTTGTCTCTAACTGCATGTAATTGTACTGAGATACTAAACATACTTCTAAATAAGCTTAGGGAGGCCCATAAGCTTCACAGGAAGCCCACCAAGAGAGTCGTTGGGACACATAACAAAAGATAAATAGAAGTCTCCTTCATTCCTCCATAGGAAGTGGATTTGTTAAAGAGTCCCAATGACTGAAATTCCAGAAATAATCCAGATGCAAAAAGGTCTTCCAGATTGGAAACCACAGTGCTGTCATCATTCAACTTTCAGTCAAAGGATGTCCTAGACTGCACCTACAGCAGTTTGTGTTCAGGGCCAAATTGGTTCATGCCTCCTTGAGAGTGTTCCCAATATCAATTACAAAACGATACCTGACATCAGATTTCCCGAGTCTTTCCATGGCCTTGTTTATGTCTGACATGGGGATCTTTTCAATCAGGGCTGTAATGTTATGTTCCCCACAGAAGTCCAGCATTTCCTGAGTCTCTGGCAATCCTCCTATACAACTGCCCGCTAAAAGCTTTCTCCCTGCAATTTCAACACCACTTATCAGTCAGGAGCTCATAACCGGCTGTATGTAATCTCTGGAATATCAGACACAGCAAATATGGTGGTTTCAAGTAAAAATCCTGTTCACTGGAGGAACATCACCCTGGAGAGAAACAGATGCAGTGGCCCTCATAAGTATTCAGGCCGGTCACAAAGACTTAACGTAGTAGTTCAGGGGCAGAAGTTCCAAATGCATGGTACATCAGTTAGGTTGCTCCTTTCACTTGA
This sequence comes from Takakia lepidozioides, assembly GCA_030704615.1. Taxonomy (NCBI): domain Eukaryota; kingdom Viridiplantae; phylum Streptophyta; class Takakiopsida; order Takakiales; family Takakiaceae; genus Takakia; species Takakia lepidozioides. The sequence continues at coordinate 76,457,697 of CM060731.1, forward strand.
GTCCAAATTCAAAAGCCAGAACAATATTCAACGGGTCTAAAATCACACTCATGAGTTACATGAAATGGTAGTTGTTTCCATGATAGTATGCCATTGGGCTCAACCTCCCAAGCAATGGATCTCATCATCATGACTATATTAATTCATGGAGATTTGTTACATTACATCCAGAGACCAGGAAATTGTCTCACACAACTATATAAAACATAGAGGGAGCATTTGGGGAGCGTACCAGCAACAATTGAACTGGGGTTAAGGTCCAGGCGCTCATCAGGAAGACCAACTAACACAAGCTTGCCTGAGATACGTATCCAAGGAGTGATAAGCTGACACAGTATCAATGATGTAGTCAATCGTCCCTTTCGCAGCCTGAACACAATCAGGGACCCTTTAAGAAGCAGCGATATGTGATCTTCAAAAGAACGTGGCAATACTCAAGATGTACTGTAACAATGTCCATACGGTCTACCTAGTGTTCCTCTTCCTGCTCAAAAGAGTACTGGCCACTGCTTCAGTTTCTCTACATCTTTTTCTAAACAGGGTTTGACTCCTGGTGCATAAAAGCTCCATGATTCAACTGACATTACACCCCGGTAAGTGACGACTCTGCCCATGCCCGGTGCTCCTCTGAGAACAAGATGATAACGTAACAAAGTACCTTCATTCTCTTTTCATCGCTGCTGACAATGAAGTCATCAGCTCCAAAGGTCTCCCGAGCCTCCTTCTCCTTGTTGGTGGTCGTGCTAAAAACTGTCATCTTCAAACCAAAAGCCTTGGCAAACTTTGGCCTAGGCCCCCCAAGCCAACCAACCCAAAGTGCTTGCCCTTCTGGGTCATCCCATAGTACTTCATAGGACTCCAGACAGTGATGCCTGCACAAAGCAATGGTGTTACTCCATCCAAGGGCAAGTTCTCAGGAATCCGCAACACAAACCTGGCCCATCTCCACATGCATAGTTGTCATTGACCATGGAGGGCCTATCAGCATCTAGACACTCAAGCATGTTTCTCCAGAATCTGTGAATTGAGAAGTTCGCACCCTGGCATTACTCATAAGTCTACACATGAAAACTAGTAGTGCCAAAATATACACTCGTGACATATGCTTCATACCGTGATGTACATTGCCAATGGTCAAGCAATACAAAGTACAACCAATTCTGTCTCAAAGAAATATAGAACAAGGCAGGTCAACTGGGTAGAGATATTACACCTTTGCTCAGCAACCATTATGGCAGAGTAGCCTCCATTGGTGAGAGTGCCATCAATGTCCACATCATTGTAGGTATTCACATGCTTGCTGCAGTAATTCTCAAGACCCTCCTCACAGAACTCACAGCTCTGGCAGGATCGCACCAAGACACCCACTCCAACATGTTGCCCTACCTTGAAGCGTTCCACCTTTGAGCCTACTTCTGTCACCACCCCAACAATTTCATGCCTGTGCACATCCACTTGCTACTGTCAGTCTTCACAAACATCTTCAGACATCCACATTCTTTCAAAGGCATATTACCTAGTACACCTGACTACTTATGCAATCTTGAGACAATTTATAATGTCTTGGATATTGTGACACGGGATAGGAAAAAACTCACCCTGGTACCATCGGGTACTTGGATCCTGTCCATTCATTCTTGATTTGATGCAGATCCGAGTGGCAAACCCCGCAGTAGAGGACTTTGAATTTCACATCCTCAGGACCTGTCGGCCTGCATACCCGATGCAGGACAAAAAAACATGGCTTAAGATGTCTGTTATGTCTGTTCAGCAGGGCCCTTCACCTCCTCCCTTAAGCCTTGCAGTATTCTTGAGGAGGCAGGAACGTGGTCATCTGGCAAGAAAGTCTACAATCCAGCAACTCAAAGGTGAATGCAGACCTGCGAGAGGACAAGAATTCCTGACGAATCATGCGAAGCCCAGCCAATCACTTGTTCAGGAGCTTCACCCATCTTTCTTCACAACCTGCGCTGTTGTGCAAATCTCTGAAACTGAGAGAAGAAACTCGGATCATCAAGCAATGCGAAAGATACTCACATGTACACAAATAGTAGCTAGCATTACAAGTAAATTTTTCCCCTTTTAGTTACAGAACTCGACTCACCACAAACAACCTCAAATATTATCAGTCGTAAGACCGATAACAACGACTGCGGATTTGCACACCTAGTTATCTACAACTCACACCTCAGAAATAAAGTAGGTCTCGTCGTCTCAATCACAAAACCCATGGAGTTCACCACGGAAGACCCTTCTGAGACTACCAAAGACGGTGGTGCAATCACGTGGAATATCTTCAACGTTCAAGCTCAATGCAAGGACAACTTACATCTTCAGACCTCAAGACAACTTTCCGCATCTGCCCAACTCTACATAAATACAAAGAAGGTGAGCTAACTTACCGCAATGCAGAGGACGTGCAACAAAAGTGCAGGAGAGAGAACTTATCAGAGATTTATGTGGAGGAATGCAAACATGGTGTTGCAAAGCGACACGGACATGTCCCCCACCAAACGTACACTGACGAGTCACCGTCCAGAGAAAACACTGCCCGTGTTTGAAGGGATGCTCTCTGTTCGTTGGGATTCCGCCGCCATAGTCAGGCTCCTTGGCCTGCACACCGCCAGAGTGAGAGTTCTATAATGACGACGATAAAAAACACATTCGCAGCCGGTTTCACTCGATCGCACCGCAGCCTGAGAGATTCGAACTCTCGCGGGGAGACCCCATGTACTTAGCAGGCACACGCCTTAACCACTCGGCCAAAGCTGCTTAGCGACAATTTAGTCGTGTAATTTACTGTTAGTATTGAAAAGTAGGAATGGGAATTGTGTCCTCAGTCACTGGTTTATTGATAAACGTCCGTTCAAGGGAGCACATTATGAGAGTCTTTAACATAATCTGATAATATCCTTATTGGCCCAAATTTCGGCGAGGCTATATGTGAAGGTAAGAAGGGAGAGGATTGGAGCGGCCAATGGGGAGGGAGGCACCCCTGTTGGAATGGATGAAATGTGAGGCCACGTGTACAGGCTAGCATAGAAGTATGAGGGTGGACCTCCTTCTACCTAGTTGTAGAGCTTTCTGGAATCAAGGATGAGGCGGTGGGCCCTTCTAACTTAGAGGCTCCACCACCATCACCATGAAGGCTATCTTTTATGGGGTTTCTTCCTCTAAGCAGAGCGTGAGCGTGCTCACGCTCACTCGAGCACAACCCACTGTCATAGGGGTTAAATGTTTTCAACCCACGGTGCATATGAGTACCTTCAGATTTATTTTCTCAATGTGAAAATAACTTTTCTAGGGAAATAACTTTAATGATTTTTGTTTTTCTGGGGTTTTATGGGGTATCCAGCAGTGTTGGCCGGGTATGGCATCTGGACATGCATATCCGGCGGTTATTTGCCGGTTATGCACATATGCACAACCGGAAAGTGTAGCCCCCGTAGGAACCGGCTATGGAAGGGAACCGGCAAAAGCCATCGAGCTTCCTAACCGGCTAGAGAACCGGCATCGCGATTGTAAGGATGTTATACCCGGAGCAAGATCCGGAACAAATGTGGATGGGGGTTGGTGATGGTAATTAATAACATTACAAATGGACAGATCCTGAGGGGAATGTTATGTCTTACTAGTTACAATACATTTACAATGGTTAGGGAGAATGTCCAAGTAGATAGGAAATTAATTAGTTGGGCATTTGGCTAAAATAATAGTTGTAAGCTGTAAGCTTAGTGTATTACAAGGGCAGAGCCCCTAGAGATAGATGACAGGGGTTGAACATTTGAAAATCAGATCCATAGGCCAAAAGACAAGGCCACAGCCCTCTTTGTGTAGTTTTACACATATACACAAAAAGTCTAGAAAAAGTAAAAAAAATAAAAATGGATGAATCCCATAACCGGTACCATGGAACCGGCATTTTTTAAGATGACATAACCGGTAGATTGAGAACCGGACAAAAAAAAATTCATGTGTTTAATGAGAACCTGTAACCGAGATGTTTTTTAAACCTATTGGTATACCCTTTTTTTCAAAGAGTAGGCTATAACCGGACCGGAAGAGGGCTCAAAACATGGTACCCGGCCAACATTGGTATCCAGTTCGCATAACGTGAGGAAAACCCACGCCTATAGGGTAACATGTTTATCGTGTATAAGTGTTACTTGCTTCTTAAGTGATGCTTCGAGGGCCTATGTGAGCAGTTAAAAAAAGTTTCGCAAAGTTTTTAGTTTCTCGATTTTAGTTTCGTTGGAGAATATTCGAAAGGCATCTAGGCAATATCCTTAATATTCGCTTGTGCTCACCCAACCTCGGTTTCTTCCGGTGTTGGGCGGATATAGAGTGATCCGGATATCAATCCGGATACTAGTGTATCCGGATCCGGATCCGGCAGCTATTTGATATCCGGCTATTATTTATATATGGCGGATACATAAAACAAAGGATCCGGATAGGTTCCTATCCGCCGGATATAAAAATGATTAATAACCGGATTGTATCCGGATATGTATTAAAAATACCGGATCTCAACCGGATATAACAAAGTAAATAAAAAATTTAATAAAAAAATAAAATATTTAATATTTTATTACAATTATGATGATTTAAATTGATTAAATGAAAATATAAAAGATGTTATTTTCTATGATTCATATATCCGGATTACTCTATAACCGTCGGATGTTATAAACTGGACAATACATAGGTAACCAAAGACGTAATTTGGTTTTGCAGGTCTTTATTATATCCTAACAAACATTGCACATTATGCCAGACCCACCTCCCTCAGGTAGACACAATATAGCCACACTTTCTTCTCTACTGTAAACACCCTATACGACAGAAGAAGCTTTTGAAGCTGCCAAACCTCTTGGTTACGTGAAGTCATGGTTCAACCTTATGAATGCAAATATGTTCGAAGGTAGACCACCAAACCACACGATACCTCCATGGTTGTTACCATGCACATGCATTCATTACACATGTTGTTGTCTAGCACAGCTATGCCCTAATATTTGCTTGTCCATCGGACTTCCCATCCAGTGCCAGCAGGACCACTCCCTTACCTCACCATTCATATAATAGAATTTTCATTTTGCTAGGATAGATTGTCTATAAACGTGAAAAATATGAACTGCTCATTTTGGCCCTTCAACGTCAATATGGATGGAAGACCGCCCCTCTCACTATCATCACTACTGGTAGCAGAAGAGAAGCACACTGCCACAATAGTCTAATCCTAAGAGAAAAACTCAAGCTACTTCTAAAGTACATCACCACCCCCCCTCATATGTAGCATGCACTTTACCCCTATCGCATCGCTTATAATTTTTAACAATTTAAAAAAATTGAAAGTGACTAGTTTGCCATTATGTAACTGGTTCTGGTTTTGATAGAGCCCACTCCTGAAAGGGGACAGTAACTTACTTGCAAGGAGAAGACACTCTTATTTACGCTATCTCCGGCTGGCATTATATATATATTATATATATATATATATATATATATATATATATCCCTCGCCCTCTTTATATTTTGTCTCAAGCCAGCGGCGGTGGAGCCTTTTAGAAGGGGCCCACCGCCTCATCCATCTAGAAGTATGAATGAGGCCCACCCTCCTACTTCTATGCTAGCGTCTATATGTGCCTCACATTTCATCCATTCCAGCACGGGTGCCCTCCCTCCCCATTGGCCGCTCCAATCCTCTCATTTTTTCCGACCTTCAGGAACAGCCCTTGGCAGAATTTGGGACCCTTATTTATTACGACATTTAACAAATTAATAATATTCATTATTTTTTGTACTTTTGTTGTTTGTCCAGGCTGTAAAAAATTAACACGAGTGGACGATAATGGACCTGATATATTAATTGCCATTGATGAAGATCCAGGAGAAACATTAGTTGAAGCCACCTAATGCACCATGTCAGTTGTAGATTGTGGAGGAAAATATAGATTAGGTAAATTCTTTCAAACACCTTGAGATTCCTCATATTTCTCCTTTTCATACTGCAAAGCAGCATTCCAACTCACGTCACCCCCGATAACTTACTTGACACACGACTAGATGATACATTGTAACACTCACATCATGATTCCTTCATTGTCTGTGTTGTAACTTGTATCTCATATAACCTTCCCTTTGAGGTATGACTTGTCATCCTCATACCTATTTCAGGAAGTCTAACCCCCATAGCATTGAACCGATTGATAACAGTTATCCGAGCACTCTTATTGGAGTAGTTGCCGCCCTTGCAATTAGGCAGATTAACAATCATTGTCTTTGTCATGGTTTCATGGTTATCTAGAATTACCTACTTCTAGTTAACTACGACATTTTAGATATTTATATTTATATTTTGTGTGTTGGGACTTCATTTGGTCTCACATGCCAAGTGAGGTGTCGAGCCTCACTTGAGACATGGAGATAGGTTTTCCCCTTGTGAGTGTTGAGAAGGCTCATCTTCTTGTAGTTGAGCCTCCATGAGCTTCTCTCACCTCCATAGCTCTAGGTATTGAGAGGGAGTGTGTTGAGGGCTTTGTAGGGTGGATTCCTTTAGCAAAGGTGCCCTTGGCTTGACTTAGTTTATGTGATAGAGTGGATTTCACTTGGAAGGACTAGGGCTTGTTCTTCATGTGATTGCTTCATGCTTTGAGAGCTTTCATTGTCTTCTACTTCTCTCATTTCTCATCTCTTATCACTACAAGAAGATGACCTTATGCTTGTGAGTGCGGAGTGTAAGGATTAGTTTTGCATTTGTATTTTAAAAAGGTTGAGAGCTAGGAGAATTTAGCTCTTGTATCACAAGGCTTGCAAGGGGTTGCAAGGAAAGGTGCTCGAGTATTGCATGCACCAAGGAGTTGGAGAGCTTGAGAAGAAAGCTCTTGAGTCACAAGATTTTGCAAAGATTGTAAGGAGGAAGTCTTGTGTGTGTGGAAGCATGGATTCTAGGGTTTGAGAATCATTTGTATGCATTATGGAGTCGATGGTGTGCGCTATGGCTTGTGGAGAGTGACTAAAGGCTTGTTAGTGCTCATTTCACTATCAAGCTAGGGTTAAGCAAGTTCAAAGTGTGGATGTTGTGGAAGAGAAGCCAATGAGCTATATATGCTTGGGCTTGAAGACAACAAGGGCAAGCACTTGGAGAGCACTAAGAAGCTCAAGAGGTTTTGAAATGGAGCATGTGAAGAAATCTTCCAATCATGGTGGTGTGGAGCCAAACTTAGTATGCCATTGGAAGGGCTTGGAGAACATGTGGTGGGAAATCCTTGAAGGGAAATCATCATTCAATGTATGCATAGCTTCACCCTAACTATGTAATGTGACAAGAGGGGGAGGCAATACTTGGCTATTCATGCTCTTGGTAGTGCGAGTTTTGTGGTGGATAGTTGACCAAGCAAGTGGTGCATGTGTGGAGCATGCTCGCTTGACTTTGTAAGTTCAAGTTTGAGAAGGGGAGCTCTTGAACTAGCAAGAGGTGAAGGCCTTTGAGATCCATTTGTGTGTGAAGTGGAGAGGTGTTGATTCATGTTATGATAAAGGAGAGCAACACATAGGCCAAGAGGTCATGAAACATGCATTCAAATGACCACGGGGAGCACATGGATGATGGATTGGTGCAAGACCCCAAATGAGGCATATGGCGTGAGAGTGGGATCCAAGGCGGATTGCTTGGGAGCATTATTGTAAGTGACAAGCATTGCTCCTACACATTGAGATAATTTGTGTTGATTTGGAGCAATTGTCAAGTGATGAGGAGACAAATGCATGATTGCTCGGCAATGGAGATATGGTAGTTTGCAATCAAATCCCAAGGACTAGAAGATGGATTGATTTGGTGGACAATGACTTGCAAGTTGAGTTGGACCACTCTTGGTTGCACATTGGGGTGGAAGAGAGCAAGAAGATGCCTCTTATGACCACCTAGAGACCATATTTTTGCTTGAGTAAAAGCATAGAAGTCAAGGACTTGCATTCTAGCTCTTCATTACAAACCCTAGTAGTGTATGCTCAGACTATACCTCTGTTAGTATACCAAACATGAGCTTGTCCCTTTGACTATACCTCTGTTGAGGTATCACCATATGTGAACCCTAATGTGAGACTATACCTCTGTTAGTATACCAAACATGAGCTTGTCCATTTTACTATACCTCTATTGAGGTATCACCATATGTGAACCCTAATCAGCTCAGACTATACCTCTGTTAGTATACCAAACAGGAGCTTGTCCCTTTTACTATACCTCTGTTGAGGTATCACCATATGTGGACCCTAATCAGCTCAGACTATACCTCTGTTAGTATACCAAACAGAACCCTCATTTTCAGACTATACCTCTGTAAAGGTATCATCAACATAAGGGACCCTAGCAACCTCAGACTATACCTCTGTTAAGGTATCAACAGTGAAAGGACTTGGGTGAAATTTAAGGGCATTTGGAGGATTGTTTGAAAGATATTTGAGGGCCCTTGAAGGAGTATTTGGAGGATCTTTGGGGTCCTTGGAGGAGTGTTTGGAGGATCTTTGGGGTCCTTGGAGGACCCTTCGAGGAGCTTTGGTGACAATGTTGAAGAGCTCTTGAAGGATTGATTGAGGGATATTGAAGGATACTTGCCACGGCCATACAAGCGAGTGGATAGAGACAGGATGGAGAGTGGTGGGATGAGAGCATTCTGGGGTTAGGAATTGCTTTAGTTTCTCTTCTCCATAGTCTTTCACCCTCTCTGTAGGCCAAAACCTTTCCGTAGGTGGAGGCAAGAGTCAGTCCGGGTTTGGGCTGGGGTGTCCTTACAGGAGCGACACTGTGGAGTGTTTTTGGTGTGGGGGAGTTGCTGTCTTGATTTTCTTGTGTTTGGATCCCCTCCACACCTGCATGCTTGACTGTGCGTCATGTTAGCTTTGTGTAGGCGCTTGTTTTCATAGGAGGTTGGTCCGGATTTGATCACCGGCCAATCCTAGAATATGCTGTCGGTGGTGAGGCTGGAGTGATGACCAGCCAGACCATCATTGTTTCTCCTGTGGTGAGGTTGGAGGTGATGACCAGCCAACCATAAGAGTGCTTGCGGTGGATGCAGGTACAGGTGTAGGCTATGTTAGGAACTTAGTATTCCAAACCATAAGCCGCAACAGGTTCTCTACCCGGTTACCTTGTGGAGAGGGGGTTAGGGACATGTTCATGACCGGTTGAGTGTCAACACGGAGGTGCCACTAGTTGCTGGGGACAGTGCTGGTTTGAGCACTAGCGATACTAGTGGGTACACGAGACGAGGTGTGCGGTTTAGGCCACATTCACCTCCCGTGTCTTTTACGAAAGGTTCTGATTCGGATTGTGAATCAGGAGGACTCATACCGGCGGTGCAAGTTGTTTCTTTGCCATTGTTGTGGGACACAATGGAGGAGATGTATGGAGCTACCAAGGGGCCACGAAGGTACTTTGGGGCGGTGGGCACCATCGAGTTGGATGATTTTATCCAAGAGTTTGATAGTTGGTGTGATTTGTAGCAAATGCGCAATCCACAGCTATTTACGCCTTTCATGGCATGGAAGGGGCTGTTTCAGCACCTTGAAGGGCCGCCTATAGATGATTACCATGAGTTCAGGCGGGGGCATGAGGTTGAGATCGAGGAGTGGAGGATGTACTGGTCACCCGACTATGTCTCCATCACTAGGGGCACTAGAGCCACGAGGGCAGTGGCTACATCTGCCGCTGCACCGGCAGCTTCAGCAAGTAGCAGTGGGACTGGTGGTACAGTAGCTACGATGTCCACCCAAGCCACTACCACACCAGCACTAGTACCCGTGCCTACCTTCAACCTTGTTGTGGAGTTCTTCGAAGAGTTGAGAGGGAACTACCAAGGGGTGAGGACAGAGAAGTTGCGGAGCTTGCAAGAGTTCCAACGGAAGCCGACCGAGAGCTTGAGGAAGGCTTTCACTCGCATGAGGCGCTTGATAAATGTAACCCAAGGGGTTACGGAAGCTCAGGCAGTCCAATTCTGGTATGGGATATTGGACAAGGAGCTGAGGAGAAGGGTGCAGGATGCAACTCTCCTACAAGCGGCCCAACCCACCTTAGCAAATGTGTTTTTGCTGGCAAAGCGGATAGAGCTCAACATGGTGGAGGAACGAGTGGTCATGGTGGGATTTGCTAAGGAGACACCACGGGGTAGTGGTGCTCCTAGCCAACCACTACCTCAATGTGCTCAAGGCAACAAGGGGGCTCAAGTGAAGCTCAGGGAAGGGCAGAGAGGACCTCAGATGCAGGGGTCTCTCCCTTCATTTGCTGGCCAACAACGGGCGGATGTGGTGTGCTGGACATGTAGAGGACCCCATGTCAAGAGAGATTGCCCAGAGAGTGGCAGAAGGCCGGCACAAGCACAGCCTGCACAGTTGCAGTGTGGGCATTGTGGCAAGTATGGGCATGGAGATGCCCAGTGTTATGACTTGCACCCTGAGTTGCGCCCAGGCCAATTCCAAGGGAACAATGGTGGCCGGGGGCGAGGTGGACCAGCCCAGAGAGGACGAGGTGGTCGGGCACGAGGTGCAAGCCAAGGGCAAGCTCAACATGGCCAAGGACGCGGAGGTCAGGGTGTTGACCAAGACATGGCCAACCGGCTTCAGCAGCTAGAGCAAAGGCTCGCTGCCATGGCTATAGCTCAGGTGGTACCGGCTCCCAGGCGGGATGGTCCACCTCCTGCTCCCGAGGGAGGAGATATGGGAGGGATGGGATTCATGTGCGGAGCAGCACTACCACTAGTGCAGGTGGAGTCTGCTGTAGCCGTGACTCGAGGAGCAGCACGAGTTCCTGAGCCACGAGGTGCAGAGGTGGAATTGGATCCACAGCGTGGGGAGGCAAGTCGTCAGGCGAGGCTTCCTCAGTCATTCACATTGGTGGAGACAGTGTCGACGCCACCATGGCACCTAGTTCTCGCCCGACTGTTACCGAGGTGGAGGTTACTATGCCATTGGGGAGAGCTACACGTGCAGCACTAACACCTGCTACCAAGGCTAGTGCAGCCGGTGTGTTATTGGGGGCAGCCACCTCTGTGTGTCAAGCCCCACTGTTCTCGGCAACCATGATTGCGACACCGGGGGTAAGACCAGCTGCAGTGTTCAGACTAGCAGCAACACTCTGCGAGAGTGGGGAGGTCACTTCATCTTCTGTAGAGTTACTGGAAGGTGTAGTGGCAGAGGGATCCTCGGATTTGAGGGTCAAGACTGCCACAACTGCGCCATGGCAAGCTGCAGCTGCCAGATTGATGGAGCTGCCAGCTAGGCCAGCCTTTGAACGCACCATGGTGACACCTGGAGTTGTCTTGTCGTGCGCATACATATCGCTACACAACTACATCGCTGTCCAAAACCACACAACACATGTGCACACCACAGACTAGTATACCACTAGTCTACCACTAGTCCAGCCACTACTCCAACCACTAGGCTACAACTAGTCAGTCACTAGGCTGCCATTATGCTGCCCACTATGGCAGTCACTAGTCCACACAATGATAAAGAAGAAGAATACAAGCACAAGCTCATGCGAGCTCACAAAGCTGAAGCATAAACTCATGCATATATAACCTCATCACTCAAATACAAGTCAAGCCAAGTGCACCCCACGCCATGGGGAATCCACACTACGGCGCCATAGCTAGGCGCGGTGAGGCTCAACTCGAGAAAGATGAGCCTCCCGCGCTTGCCGTGAAGATAACCACTCCAGGGCCTAAATCTGCCTTGACCCCTGGATTGACACTTGGGCCAATCCCAAATGTCAATATGTAAAAGCTAGCTATTTCCTAGCTAGTTTCACACTAGTGGTAAAATAACTTGACAGCTGTCGTGCGCATACATATCGCTACACAACTACATCGCTGTCCAAAACCACACAACACATGTGCACACCACAGACTAGTATACCACTAGTCTACCACTAGTCCAGCCACTACTCCAACCACTAGGCTACAACTAGTCAGTCACTAGGCTGCCATTATGCTGCCCACTATGGCAGTCACTAGTCCACACAATCGCCCCCCTAGCTGGTGCTTAGGTCCCTCTAAGTCCAGGTAGCCACAAGATGTGATAGTGACCATAGCCTCACTAAGTCCTCCACCATTATCCCTACTACACTCAAACTCGATAGATCAAGAGGCCGGGTGCAAGAGTTGCCCCATCATTAGTCGCCGTCTTGCAACCTGTGAACTTGAGCTTGGGATCTCATGTATTGACTCCTATGAGCTTGGCCTCCCATGTCTTGTTAGCTGCCTCCAGTCATGTCCACTGCCACTATCCCAAGCAGTGTGGACACAACCAATCTCCGTCAGGAACCTTCTCAAGAGGTGGTGTCAAGCATCCCATATGCCAACCCCTTGAGCATCGATCACACACCAGCATGGTGGCTGCCCCTTTGGCAGACCCACAGAGCATGCACCTCAAACCTGCAGGTACCACTGCCAAGTTTGGGTCAACTCTACCATCGACATTGGGAAGGTGACATGGCGCACAATTACGCACATGGTCTTTCCAAGTCATGTCATCCCGACCCTCTAAGATCAGGACCCCTGAGGGCAACACCTCTCGAACCCTCAGAATAACACGCCCTGCAGTAACATCCAGAGTCGTAGGAGCAGTCTGCTGCAAATAAACATAGTCACCAGGGCTAAACCTCCAAACCCCAGGACGATATCCTCCACCACGTATAGTGGCATACCTCAACGTATCACGGTACTGTGCAATGGCAAGGTTCTCAAAAGCCATGGGCATGACTTTCTTGAACAACTCTGCACGCTGATCACATGCACGTACCCACCTGTCCGGATCGTCAAGGTTAAGGACTTGAGCAGTGTCCCTACGAATGGCTGCAGGCAAATCCGGCTCTCGGCCAAAGAGAAGGAAATATGGTGAGAAGGAGGCAAGTGATGCTTGTTTGCTGAACCTGTAGCCCATGGCTAACCAAGGAACCTGAAGATCCCAATCTCCTAGGTGTCCCTTCTGCAAGCCATACTTGCGCAAACCCCTCTTCACCGTCTGAACAACTCTCTCTGCTAAGCCATCGGCCTCAGGATGATCCCGAGAAGTGGTGCGGTGGTCTATCAAGGCTTTATTACACAAAGCCTGAAACTCCCCCAAGAACTCTCTCCCTTGGTCCGTGAGTACCTCAGCTGGAGCACCAAATCGGCTAAGCACACAATCCAAGAATGCATACGCAGCCCCCTCACTAGCCTTGTCAGGCAATGGAACCAACTCAATCCACTTGGAGAAGTGCTCCACCATCACCAACACATATCTGTGGTGGCGCATAGTCAGTGGCAACGGTCCTGCGAAGTCAAGACTCCACCTGTAGCCCAATCCCATGATAGGTAAAGGATGCAACTGTGGTGTAGGGGCGTTGAATGAAGCACGCACCCTGTCACACACCATGCACCTAGCCACAAACTGTTGCACCTCTGTATGCATACCACGCCACCAATACTGCCCCTGCAGTAAACTGTGAGTGCGTCGCACTCCAAAATGCCCCAACTCCTCATGGGCATGCCGCACTAACCGTGCACGCTGTGTGGGGTGAGGCACAATCCTCACCCGACCATCCTCCCACACTCGAAGTAGGTGTATCCCCTCCCACTTGAACCTCTTGGCTCGTTGCAGGATCCGATCCCTCTCCCTGGCAGTCACAATGGCTGCCGTGTCTCCCGTGCGGAGGTAGTCCAACACAGCCGAATCCTCATGTATATCTCTGGCACCACCTAGCTCATCACTAGCCTCAGGGTCCTCAGACACTCCGTCTACAGTCATCCCTGTTGTAGGTCCAATCTGACCTCCCGATGCCAAGATACACAAAAATGCAGATGCGTGCCATCCCGACACCATCTCCTCGTCCGTCTCACCATGCCACCGAGCTCCAGTGTCATCCTGCTGGCTCATGCATGGATTGCGACTCAATCCATCCGCATCCCGATTGACCAAACCCGGTCGATGCACAACCTGAAAGTCATACTCCTGGAGTATAAGTGCCCACCGTGCAAGCTTCCCTGTAAGCTTGTCTGACTCCATCAACCACTTGAGTGGCTGGTGATCCGTGACAAGGGTGAAAAGATTGCCGTATAGATAGCACCTGAAGTGTGCCACGGCCCACACTGCAGCTAAGCACTCTCCCTCATATGAGCTGTACTTAGCCTCTGCAGCGTTGTTCGAGCGGCTAGCGTAAGCCACTACGAACTCTCTTCCCTCATCATCCACCTGTGTGAGCACCGCTCCAAGCCCCCAGCATGCTCCAATCCGTATGCAGCTGAAAGGGACGCCCCCTGATAGGTCGTCTCAAGATAGGCGCCGAGGTCAACCTCGCCTTGAGCTCTTGAAAAGCTCGTTCCTGCTCATCTTCCCACTGCCACTCCTGGTCCACCTTGGTCAGCTTGGTTAGAGCCTTTGCAATGGTACTAAATCCCTTGACAAACCGTCTATAATAGTTTGCCAACCCCATGAAAGCTCGAACTCGGCTCACATCCGTGGGGCGTGGAATTTGTGCAATGGCCTCTACCTTAGTCTGCTGTACCCCCAATCCTCCAGGATATATCATGTGACCCAGATACTCAATCTGGTTGTGGAAAAACTTGCACTTCCCCGGATGCAACTTCAATCCGTGCGCTCTCAAGCGCTCCAATACCACCTGAAGGTGTCTCTCATGCTCCTCCATCGTAACACTAAAGATGATGATGTCATCTATGTAGCACCGAGCAAAGTCCACCCCTGCTAGAATCCTATCCATGACTCTCTGAAACTCTGCAGGAGCATTCTTAAGCCCAAATGGTAAGAACCGCCACTGATATAGGCAATCCTTGCCGTGCTCATTGATCCCCCAGAATGCCGTCTTCTGCTTGTCCGCCTCCTTGATTGGCAACTGGTGATATCCGGATCGTAAATCCAAAGTGCTAAAGGCCTTAGCATGCCCGATGGCATCAAAGATCTCCTCTGGTGTTGGCATGGCATACTTATCGGACTTGGTCTGACGATTTACAGGCCGGTAATCACCGCACATACGTCTCTCCGTCCAATTGCCATAGACATCCTTCTTGGCTGGCATCACTGTGGCTGAAGCATACTCTCCACCAGAGAGCTCCACCAAACCTGCCTCCCAGAGATCTTGAGTCCTCATCTGAATCAAAGACCTCTCCATGTCACTGTATCTATAGGGTCTCCGAAAGATTGGCGTGTCAGTGGCCAACTCAATACGGATCTCTTGACCCTTCAGTGCTCCCAAGTCCTTCAAACTGAAGGCAAAGCAATTCCTGTAAGCCCTCAGGAACCGCCGTATACGTCGTCTCTCTCCTCCGGTGACAATGGGTCCAATGTCAGGCTCCCAATTGTCCTCCGTAACTACAACCTTAAGTCCAGTGGGCTTAGAGGTAGAGGACGCGTCCCGTGGTTGCTATGCTGCAACCTCTTGAGCAGTACTCCCTACCTGCTCAGTCAATGACAAGGCATCATCCTGCCCCATCATCTCATCCTTGAGGACCTCCTCAACTCGAGAAGAATCCCCAACCTCATCCATCACAGCCGCCTTGGCTGCCAACTCCCTCTGAACCTCGAGCACCTCCCACGTGTGCCATGGATGCATGCACCCCGTGGTCCTCATATGCTCGCCCCCACTCACTGCCTGTACCGTCTCGGTAGGCAGAGAGACCATTGAGGGAAGTGTATTCCGCACTCTGCGTTGCTCAGCTAGAGCCAAGCTGATAATCCAGGTCAAGCAATTGAGATCCATTGCTTGCCCCAACACTTGACGACGTGATGCCTCAGAAAGAGACGACACCGCCGTGGTACCAGTGGTAAAACCCATTGCCCGCTCACGCTCGTCAGCATTAGGCTCCACTAACTGCTGCAACTGAGCATCCCACAGGAGGCCAGGTCCACTATCCCGGAAAGCATGCGATCCTGGGAAGCTGAGCAGTGTAGGTAATGCTGCTCGTGGTTGACCCACCTTGTTGACCACTGCCAAAGGCGAACGGTCATCGTGTCTCACACGTTGAGACTGCCTCCCTGTGTCCAGAATGTTATCCACTGTGAGATGTGCTGGCCGCTGCACCCCATCAAATGCACGCTTGAGCAGTGCGGGTGGCATCATGTTAGTCCACCATAGCCGTGGACGATGAGCCCGTGACCCCACTGTAGCTGCATCTAGCAACACTGCTGACCCAAGCCACGACCGGACTTGATGCACACTGGCCATCACCCTGGCCCGAGAATCGCCCATCAGTGGCACATTCTCCAAGATGTATGCTGGAGATACAGCTTGATGAAGCTGCAAGTGGCGCAAAACCCGCACCATCTCCCAAAACAGACCCGACCTCGAGTCTCGCAATCCATTGCCATGCCCGGCTGATGAATGCCCTTGGCAGGGCCAACCTGCCACTACCAGATCAATGGAGCCAACCCGCTCCAAATCCTGCGCCCCCAGCAACGAAATGTCTGCTGGCAAGGCCTGCTGATATCCACGAATTGCAGACACCGACAACAACTCAGGGTACCGCTGCACCAACTGAGCAACATGGCGAAGTGAAACGCGTCGTGCAGTCTCATCCCTCTCCACATACAGGTAACGCCGAACTCGTACACCTGCCTGTAACACAGCAGCCAATCCGGTGCTGATCCCGCCAAACAAGTCCAGAAGACAAATGCCTTCATCCGGAGACTGCCACACAATAGGTGTGGTGTCCAATGGAGACAATTGAGGTGGTCCTGGTGCAATCCCCACACTCTCCTCCTCTCCTGACGGTACAAAAGCCTCCACCCAGGCTTGTTGCACCCGTCGATCAGCATCCCGCTGCAAATCCTTGCTCGTGCCCCACAATGGAGTCTGAGCAACCATGGTAGGCAACTCCGCCATACCATACATGTCATCCTGCTCTCCCGGAGGTGGTACATCCTCTGAATGAGCATTGCCCTCAAGCAACTCTCTAGGCCAACTCACTGCCGCTGTGAATGCTGCTAGTGTCGGCATCTTGCCTCGCTGGGCAACCGCAACTCCTCCTATGAACGTCACAGGGAGCTGCACACGCCGGCCCTCCCCTGACTGCCATGCAGGCCTATAGGAAGCTGACTCCTCCCAAAAATCCAGGGTGAAGCCCATGGGGTACAACACTGCCCCACCAACCAGGACATCGTATGAGACTGCGTCTGTCACAATGGCCTTGGCTCGCATCACTGAGCCATCTGTAGGGTGATCCGGCCGTAGTCTGATAGCCAACTCATGCCGTGTCATGCCCCGAGCCTGCTCCGATCCTCCCAGAGACGTCTGTATCTGGAAAGGACAAGGCTCCATATCCGCCTCCGTGAGGCCCAAGCCTGCAATAGCAGCTCTGCCCAGCATCAGTGGGCTCCCGAGTCCAACAAGACTCGCAGTGGCCGGTACCTCTTGCCTGCCGGTCCACTCAAACAGAAAATGCCATCCTGGTTGTCTAACATGACAACTCCAGGTGTCACCATGGCGCGCTCAATGGCTGGCCTAGCTGGCAGCTCCATCAACCTGGCAGCTGCAGCTTGCCATGGCGCCGCCGTGGCAGTCTTGACCCTCAAATCCGAGGATCCCTCCGGCACTACACCTCCCACTATCTCCGCAGAAGATGAAGTAACCTCCCCACTCTCACAGAGTGTAGCTGCCAGCCTGAACACCTCAGCTGGTCTTACCCCCGGCGTCGCAATCATGGTAGCCGAGAACAATGGAGCCTGGCACACAGATGTGGCCGCTCCTAGCAGCACACTAGCTGCCGTAGCCTTGGCAACACTAGGTAGTGGTGCTACCCGTGTAGCTCTTCCCAATGGCATAGTGACCTCCGCCTCGGTAACAGTCGGGCGAGAACTAGGTGCCATGGATGGCGTCGACACTGTCTCCGCCAATGTGAATGACTGAGGAAGCCTAGCCTGACGGCTTGCCTCCCCACGCTGTGGATCCAACTCCACCTCTGCACCTCGTGGCTCAGGAACTCGTGCTGCTCCTCGAGTCACGGCTGCAGCAGACTCCACCTGCACTAGTGGTAGTGCTGCTCCACACATGAATCCCATGCCTCCCATATCTCCTCCCTCAGGAGCAGGAGGTGGACCATCCGGCCTTAGAGCCGGTACCACCTGAGCTGTAGCCATGGCAGCGAGCCTCTGCTCTAGCTGCTGAAGCCGGTTGGCCATGCCTTGGTCAACACCCTGACCTCCGCGTCCTTGGCCACGTTGAGCTTGCCCTTGGCCTGCACCTCGTGGCTGGCCACCTCGTCCTCTCTGGGCTGCTCCACCTCGCCCCCGGCCACCATTGTTCCCTTGGAACTGGCCTGGGCGCAACTCAGGATGCAAACTATAACACTGGGCCTCTCGATGCCCGTGCTTGCCACAATGCCCACACTGCAACTGTGCAGGCTGTGCATGTGCCGACCCTTTGCCTCCCTCTGGGCAATCCTTCTTGACATGGGGTCCTCCACATGTCCAGCACACCACATCCGCCCGTTGTTGGCCAGCAAATGAAGGGAGAGACCCCTGCATTTGAGGTCCTCTCTGCCCTTCCCTGAGCTTCACTTGAGCCCCCTTGTTGCCTTGAGCACGTTGAGGTAGTGGTTGGCTAGGAGCACCACTACCCCGTGGTGTCTCCTTAGCAAATCCCACCATGACCACTCGTTCCTCCACCATGTTGAGCTCTATCCGCTCTGCCAGCAAAAACACATTTGCTAAGGTGGGTTGGGCCGCTTGTAGGAGAGTTGCATCCCGCACCCTTCTCCTCAGCTCCTTGTCCAATATCCCATACCAGAATTGGACTGCCTGAGCTTCCGTAACCCCTTGGGTTACATTTATCAAGCGCCTCATGCGAGTGAAAGCCTCCCTCAAGCTCTCGGTCGGCTTCCGTTGGAACTCTTGCAAGCTCCGCAACTTCTCTGTCCTCACCCCTTGGTAGTTCCCTCTCAACTCTTCGAAGAACTCCACAACAGGGTTGAAGGCAGGCACGGGTGCTAGTGCTGGTGCGGTAGTGGCTTGGGTGGACGTCGTAGCTACTGTACCACCAGTCCCACTGCTGCTTGCTGAAGCTGCCGGTGCAGCGGCAGGTGTAGCCACTGCCCTCGTGGCTCTAGTGCCCCTAGTGATGGAGACATAGTCGGGTGACCAGTACATCCTCCACTCCTCGATCTCAACCTCATGCCCCCGCCTGAACTCATGGTAATCATCCATAGGCGGCCCCTCAAGGTGCTGAAACAGCCCTTTCCATGCCATGAACGGCGTAAATAGTTGTGGATTGCGCATTTGCTGCAAATCACACCAACTATCAAACTCTTGGATAAAATCATCCAACTCAATGGTGCCCACCGCCCCAGAGTACCTTCGTGGCCCCTTGGTAGCTCCATACATCTCCTCCATTGTGTCCCACAATAATGGCAAAGAAACAACTTGCACCGCCGGTATGAGCCCTCCTGATTCACAATCCGAATCAGAACCTTCCGTGGAAGACACAGGAGGTGAAGGTGGCCTAAACCGCACACCTCGTCTCGTGTACCCACTAGTATCGCTAGTGCTCGAACCGGCACTGTCCCCAGCAACTAGTGGCACCTCCGTGTTGACACTCAACCGGTCATGAACATGTCCCTAACCCCCTCTCCACAAGGTAACCGGGTAGAGAACCTGTTGCGGATTATGGTTTGGAATACTAAGTTCCTAACATAGCCTACACCTGAACTTGCATGACCATGGGAATATCATGAAGATACTCCTCAAACCGCCCTCCACGAGCTTCAAAATTCGGCCTTCCAGACCACATGCCAGTCCTTAGTCCACCAGTGCCTCCACGAGTCAGCACAGGCCCACACAGCTCACTGGTCACAGCCGTCACAGTCCCACAGGCCACTGGGCACAGCCTGTCACAGCCCCTCACAGCTCGTCACAGCCTCAAAAGCCTCAGGCACAGCTAGTCACAGCCCGTCACAGCCCGTCACAGCCCCAAAGGCCTCAGGCGCGGCCTGTCACAGCCCCTCACAGCCCGTCACAGCCCCAAAGGCCACGGGCACGGCCTGTCACAGCCCCTCACAGCCCGTCACAGCCTCAAAGGCCTCAGGCACGGCCTGTCACAGCCCATCACAGCCCCAAAGGCCTCAGGCACGGCCTGTCACAGCCCCTCACAGCCCGTCACAGCCCCAAAGGCCTCAGGCGCGGCCTGTCACAGCCCCTCACAGCCCGTCACAGCCCCAAAGGCCATGGGCACGGCCTGTCACAGCCCCTCACAGCCCGTCACAGCCTCAAAGGCCTCAGGCACGGCCTGTCACAGCCCCTCACAGCCCGTCACAGCCCCAAAGGCCATGGGCACGGCCTGTCACAGCCCCGCACAGCCCGTCACAGCCCGTCACAGCCTCAAAGGCCTCAGGCACGGCCTGTCACAGCCCCTCTCAGCCCATCACAGCCCCAAAGGCCTCAGGCACGGCCTGTCACAGCCCCTCACAGCCCGTCACAGCCCCAAAGGCCTCAGGCACGGCCTGTCACAGCCCCTCTCAGCCCGTCACAGCCCCAAAGGCCTCGGGCACGGCCTGTCACAGCCCCTCACAGCCCGTCACAGCCCCAAAGGCCATGGGCACGGCCTGTCACAGCCCCTCACAGCCCGTCACAGCCGCAAAGGCCTCAGGCACGGCCTGTCACAGCCCCTCACAGCCCATCACAGCCCCAAAGGCCATGGGCACAACCTGTCACAGCCCGTCACAGCCCCACAGGCCTCAGGGCACAGCCTGTCACAGCCCCAAAGGCCACTGGGCACAGCCTGTCACAGCCTGACACAGCCCGTCACAGCCCCACAGGGCATAGGGCACAGCCTGTCACAGCCCATCACAGCCCATCACAGCCTCAAAGGCCTCAGGCACGGCCTGTCACAGCCCCTCACAGCCCATCACAGCCCCAAAGGCCATGGGCACAGCCTGTCACAGCCCGTCACAGCCCCACAGGCCTCAGGGCACAGCCTGTCACAGCCCCGCACAGCCCGTCACAGCCCCAAAAGGCCACTGGGCACAGCCTGTCACAGCCTGACACAGCCCGTCACAGCCCCACAGGGCATGGGCACAGCCTATCACAGCCTGTCACAGCCCATCACAGCTTGCCACAGCCTGTCACAGCCCGTCACAGCCCGTCACAGCCGCAAAGGCCTCAGGCACGGCCTGTCACAGCCCCTCACAGCCCATCACAGCCCCAAAGGCCATGGGCACAGCCTGTCACAGCCCGTCACAGCCCCACAGGCCTCAGGGCACAGCCTGTCACAGCCCCGCACAGCCCGTCACAGCCCCAAAGGCCACTGGGCACAGCCTGTCACAGCCTGACACAGCCCGTCACAGCCCCACAGGGCACAGGGCACAGCCTATCACAGCCCATCACAGCCCATCACAGCCTCAAAGGCCTCAGGCACGGCCTGTCACAGCCCTCACAGCCCATCACAGCCCCAAAGGCCATGGGCACAGCCCGTCACAGCCCCACAGGCCTCAGGGCACAGCCTGTCACAGCCCCGCACAGCCCGTCACAGCCCTAAAAGGCCACTGGGCACAGCCTGTCACAGCCTGACACAGCCCGTCACAGCCCCACAGGGCACAGGGCACAGCCTGTCACAGCCCATCACAGCCTGTCACAGCTTGCCACAGCCCGTCACAGCTTGCCACAGCCTGTCACAGCCCCACACATGGCCGCTCTGGCAGTTTAGCCATTTCTCCAAGGGGTTTAGCCACGCCAAGCTAGGGTTTGTGTCTCTTGGACTCTAGGCTTCTTTCCACCGAGCTATGGTGGCTGTGAGGAAATCAGCAAGGTATCCTTGCTCTTTCGGCTCCCACACACCACCATAGTAGCCCTAAGCCATGAGGTGGTTGCCACAAACCAAGCCTTCTTTCTCACTTAGCCTACCCAAACACGCCACTAAACTCAATGGCAAACAACCAAGCCCTGCTGGTTCCCAGCCCTTGTGAGCACTCATTCAAGCACTCTCCTTGGCCATAGCATCTGTCTTAGAGCCTCTTCCAGCCCCCTACACCTGCTGCTTCAAGAGTTGCGCTCCCTTCAAGCTTGAAGTTGAAACCCCAACTCACATAGGCCCTACAAGTGCTTTTCTTTCACTCCAAGTGGAAACCAGCCCTTCCCTCTTCTTTGCTTGCCCTCCAAGCTTGAAGATGGAAGCTTCAATGAGCTGAATACATGCTCCACACATACAACCTCTTCACACAAGAGATATCAGCCCCCTATCTTGGCTCCTTGGCTCCTTGATGCTCTCTAAGACAAGACTAAGCACTCCATAGCCTTTGCCAAGCTCCTGAAACCCTAAGGCTTACATTTCCAGCCACAAGACACTTCTCTTGTGGTGCAAGAGCTCTTCTTCCAAGCTCTGTAACCCTAGGTGCACATTCCATGGCCTTGCCGCACCTCTTAGCTCCTGTTCCAGCCCTGCTCTCGCCATGACAAGAGCCCTCTCAATACTGAAGCTCGAGATTGAAACCCAATCTCACCATACTCCACAAAGTGCACTGATTTGCCCCAAGCCAAATCAGCCCTTTCGCTTGGTCTTGCAATCCTTCACACAATGACAGCTCGCATTCCCAAGTCCAGTTCTCAGCTTTGCCACCAAAGCCACCATAACCTGCTCTTGACTGGTCCTCTTCCCAATCGTGCTTGCTCATGCATGTACACAATCTGAAACCATCAAGGTGCTCTGGAATTACCTACAGTATGGTGCTTTCATCTCTGAAGCTGAAGATCGAATGCCAAGGTTTACCACCTCGTAACCCACATCGCCTCCGCTTCTAACAACCAAGAGCTCCACGGTGCTCCTTGCATAACAACTTGGTTTCTCTCATTCTCAAGCAAAAACCACAAGTGCTACAACTAACTCGTATCTAGCACTCATAGATACGAGCTCATCTTTCTCGAGTGATAAAGAGGAAGAATACAAGCACAAGCTCATGCGAGCTCACAAAGCTGAAGCATAAACTCATGCATATATAACCTCATCACTCAAATACAAGTCAAGCCAAGTGCACCCCACGCCATGGGGAATCCACACTACGGCGCCATAGCTAGGCGCGGTGAGGCTCAACTCGAGAAAGATGAGCCTCCCGCGCTTGCCGTGAAGATAACCACTCCAGGGCCTAAATCTGCCTTGACCCCTGGATTAACACTTGGGCCAATCCCAAATGTCAATATGTAAAAGCTAGCTATTTCCTAGCTAGTTTCACACTAGTGGTAAAATAACTTGACAGTCTTGTTAGACAACCAGGGAGACATTCTCACTTTGAGTGGACCGGCATGCAAGAAGTACCGGCCACTGCGGGTCTTGTTGGACTCAGGAGCTCAGCCACTGATGTGGCAGAGCTGCTATTGCAGGTTTGGGCCTCATGGAGGCGGATATGGAGCCTTGTCCTTTCCAGATACAGACATCTCTGGGAGGATCAGAGCAGGCTCGGGGCATGACACGGCGTGAGTTGGCCATTGGACTACAACCAGATCATCATGTAGATGGCTCAGTGATGCGAGCCAAGGCCATTGTGACAGATGCGGTCTCTTACGATGTCATTGTTGGTGGGGCAGTGTTATATCCCATGGGCTTCACCCTGGACTTTTGGGAGGAGTCAGCATCATACAGGCCTGGATGGCAGTCAGGGGATGGTCGTCGTGCACAGCTCCCTGTGACATTCATTGGGGGTATTGCGGCTGCCCAGCGGGGCAAGATGCCAACACTAGCCGCCTTTACAGCTGTAGTTAGTTGGCCTGGAGAGTTGCTGGAAGGCAATGCCCATGCAGAGGATGTGCCACCTCCAGCAGAGCAGGATGACATGCATGGTACGGCGGAGTTGTCTGCCACGGTTGCTCACACTCCATTATGGGGTACGAGCAAGGATTTGCAGCAGGCTGCTGATGGACGGGTACAACAAGCCTGGGTAGAGGCCTTCGTACCGTTAGGAGAAGATGAGAGTGCGGTGATTGCACCAGGACCACCTCAGTTGTCACCATTGGACACCACATCTCTTGTGTGGCAGTGCCCGGATGAAGGCATATGTCTTTTGGACTTGTTTGGCGGGATCAGCACTGGATTGGCTGCAGTACTGCAGGCAGGTGTACGAGTTCGACGTTACCTGTATGTGGAGAGGGATGAGACTGCACGACGTGTGTCACTGCACCATGTTGCTCAGTTGGTACAGCAGTACCAACTGATTTGTTGCCAATGTCTGCAGTTCGTGTATACTAACAAGCCTTGCCAATAGACATTTCGTTGCTGAGGGCGCAGGATTTGGAGCGGGTTGGCTCCATTGATCTGGTAGTGGCAGGTTGGCCCTGCCAAGGGCATTCATCAGCCAGGCATGGCAATGGATTGCGAGACTCGAGGACGGGTCTGTTTTGGGAGATGGTGCGGATTTTGCGTCACTTGCAGCTTTATCAAGCTGTATCTCCAGCATACATCTTGGAGAATGTGCCACTAATGGGTGATTCTCGGGCCAGGGTGATGGCCAGTGTGCGTCAAGTCCGGTCGTGGCTTGGGTCCGAAGTGTTGCTGGATGCAGCTGCAGTGGGGTCATGGGCTCATCATCCACGATTATGGTGGACTAACTTGATGCCACCCGCACTGCTCAAGCGTGCATTTGATGGGGTGCAGCGGCCAGCACACCTCACAGTGGATAGCATTTTGGACACAGGGAGGCAGTCTCAACGTGTGAGACACGATGACCGTTCGCCTTTGGCAGTGGTCAACAGGGTGGGTCAACCACGAGCAGCATTACCTACACTGCTCAGCTTCCCAGGATCCCATGCATGGTGGACCTGGCCTCTTGTGGGATAGCCAGTTGCAACAATTAGTGGAGCCCAATGCTGACGAGCACGAGCGGGCGATGGGTTTTACCACAGGTACCACGGCGGTGCCATCTCTTTCTGAGGCATCACGTTGTCAGGTGTTGGGGCAAGCAATGGATCTCAATTGCTTGACCTGGATTATCAGCTTGGCTATGGCGGAGCAGCGCAGAGTACGGAGTACACTTCCCTTCATGGTCTCCCTGCCTACCGAGACGGTATAGGCAGCGAGTGGGGGCGAGCAGGTGAGGACCACGAGGTGCAGGCCGCATCCATGGCACACGTGGGAGGTGCTCGAGGTTCAGAAGGAGTTGGCAGCCAAGGCGGCAGTGATGGATCAGGTTGGGGATTTTTCTCGGATTGAGGAGGTCCTCAAGGATGGGATGATGGGGCACGATGAGACATTGTCACTGACAGAGGAGGCAGTGGTCATTGCTCAAGAGGTTGCAGCATAGCAACCACGGGACGCGTCTTCTACCTCTAAGCCTGCTGGACTCAAGGTTGCAGTCACGGAGGACAACTGGGAGCCTGATGTTGGACCTATAGTCACCGGAGGAGAGAGACGACGTATACGACGGTTCTTGAGGGCTTACAGGAAGTGCTTTGCCTTCAGTTTAAAGGACTTAGGAGCACTGAAGGGTCAAGAGATTCGCATTGAATTGGCTACTGACACGCCAATCTTTCGGAGACCCTATAGATACAGTGACATGGAGAGGTCCTTGATTCAGATGAGAACTCAGGACCTTTGGGAGGCTGGTTTGGTGGAGCTATCTGGGGGAGAGTATGCTTCAGCCACAGTGATGCCAGCCAAGAAGGATGTCTTTGGCAATTGGACGGAGAGACGTATGTGCGGTGATTACCGGCCTGTAAATCGTCAGACCAAGTCCGATAGGTATGCCATGCCAACACCAGAGGAGATCTTTGATGCCATCGGGCATGCCAAGGTCTTTAGCACGTTGGATTTACGATCCGGATATCACCAGTTGCCGATCAAGGAGGCGGATAAGCAAAAGACGGCATTCTGGGGGATCAATGAGCACGGGAAGGATTGCCTATACCAGTGGCGGTTCTTACCATTTGGGCTTAAGAACGCTCCGGCAGAGTTTCAGAGAGTCATGGACAGGATTCTAGTAGGGGTGGAGTTTGCTCGGTGCTACATAGATGACATCATCATCTTTAGTGCTACGGTGGAAGAGCATGAGAGACACCTTCAGGGGGTATTTGAGCGCTTGAGGGCGCACGGATTGAAGTTACATCCAGGAAAGTGCAAGTTTTTCCACAACCAGATTGAATATCTGGGTCACATAATATATCCTGGAGGATTGGGGGTACAGCAGACTAAGGTAGAGTCTATTGCACAGGTTCCACGCCCCACGGATGTGAGCCGAGTTCGAGCTTTCATGGGATTAACAAACTATTATAGACGGTTTGTTAAGGGATTTAGTGCCATTGCAAAGGCTCTAACCAAGGTGACCAAGGTGGACCAAGAATGGCAGTGGGAAGATGAGCAAGAACAAACTTTTCAAGAGCTCAAGGCGAGGTTGACCTCGGCGCCCATCTTGAGACAACCTATCAAGGGGCGTCCTTTTCAGTTGCATACATATTGGAGCATGCTGGGGCTTGGAGCGGTGCTCACACATGTGGATGATGAGGGAAGAGAGTTCATAGTGGCTTATGCTAGCCGCTCGAACAACGTTGCAGAGTCTAAGTATAGCTCATATGAGGGAGAATGCTTAGCTGCAGTGTGGGCCGTGGCACACTTTAGGTGCTATCTATACGGCAATCTCTTCACCCTTGTCACGGATCACCAACCACTCAAGTGGTTGATGGAGTCAAACAAGCTTACGGGGAAGCTTGCACGGTGGGCACTCATCCTTCAAGAGTATGACTTTCAGGTGGTGCATCGACCGGGTTTGGTCAATCGCAATGCAGATGGGTTGAGTTGCAATCCATGCACGAGCCAACATGATGACACTGGAGCTCGGTGGCATGGTGAGACAGACGAGGAGATGGTGCCCGGATGGCATGCATCTGCATTTCTGTGTATCTTGGCAGCGGAAGGCCAGGTTGGACCTGCAACAGGGATGACTGTAGATCAAGTGTCTGAGGACCCTGAGGCCAACAATTAGCAAGGTGGCGCCAAAGATATACATGAGGATTCAGTTGTGTTGGACTACCTCCGCACTGAAGACACAGCAGCCACTGTGACTACCAAGGAGAGGGATCGGATCCTACAACGAGCCAATAGGTCCAAGTGGGAGGGGACACACCTGCTCCGAGTGTGGGAGGATGGTCGAGTGAGGATTGTGCCTCACCCAACACAGCTGGCACGGTTAGTGCGGCATGCCCATGAGGAGTTGGGGCATTTTGGGGTGCGACGCACTCATAGTCTACTACAGGGGCAATATTGGTGGCGTGGTATGCACACAGAGGTGCAACAATTTGTGGCTAGGTGCATGGTGTGCGACAGGGTGCGTGCTTCATTCAACGTCTCTTCTCCACAATTGCACCCTCTTCCGATTATGGGATTGGGCTACAGGTGGAGTCTTGACTGCTCGTCTGCTTGGAGGGTCTACTGGTCTGCTGGAGGGGGTCTGCCCAGTCTGCTAGAGAGGTGCCAGTCCGCTCGTCGGTCTGGAGGGTCTGCTAGAAGGTTGGAGTCGGTCTGTTGGAGGGTCTGCCCAGTCCGTTAGAAGGTCCGCCACGGTAGATTAACAAGGACTTAGAAAAATTTCAGAATCTCGCCGACCCGGTGAATGGGCGGTGGGCTTATGAGCTCACCCCAAGGGTCGTACTGGCGGGGCCCGCCCGTGCATTCATGACCCTATTATTAAACAATGAGAGGCGTTATGTATTAGAGAACGCGCCCCCTAGGCTGCGTTCCGTGGCGTAAAACAATTTAGGGGGCAGATTATGCTTGGCCTGTGATTGGCTGTAGGCCATAATGAGCCGCTAAAAGTCAAACAGCCGATTAGGATAGTCAAACTGCTGATTAGGAATGTAGAATGCGCCAGCGTCGTGGAGCGACAATCTTCTGCTTCCTAATTTGCCTCAAGTTAAAAGCAGGTGTGGCGGATTCTGCCACTTTTTTCTACCGAATCGGCCACCCAAGGCAGAATCGGCAGGGATGGCCGATTACGCACAGAGGACGGCAGACCTACCACCGAGGCCCATGTCGTCAGCCATCAACCCACCCGCCCGCCTTCCCTTGAGCTCGCCCCGTTTATATCCTCTCCGGGGCTCTGAATCTGGGCAATCGATATGGGATAATCAAACCTCAATCATATTGTGCCACGTAGCGGCGAGAATCCGCCACACCTGCTTTTAACGCCAGTGAACGGGCCGCGTTGGCCGACTCTGCCCTGTGCGTGGCCATAGGGCTCGTCCTGACGGGCTCGCCCAAAGGCCGCTTATAGGGCAGAATCGGCCAAACACGGCCCGTTCTCTAGTACAAAAGGCATAATCTGTCCAACGTAACGAGATTTAAACGCCACATCTTATGTTTATCATTCACTGCTCTTAACCACCACACTACCCGCCACTTTCTACAAACCAATGCAATAACTAATGCTTTATGTGCATATTGTGGCCCCAACAACCTAGCTCACGTATTTTGTAGGCCACATGTGCGGGCATTCATGACCCTATTATTGTTAAATGAGAAGCATACATAACGAACGTAATGCGCCATAAGTGCAGATTATTTATCCGTATGTGTTATTGTGCTTTGTTGTTCAATTTTTTTTTGACACGTGGCACGTAAGCACCCAAAATCCCTAATGTGCTGGAAAGGCCTCGCATCAGTGCCTAACACTGTACGGGACAGTGTTAGGCGCTGCTGCTTGAAGGTACATTATTCCAGGATATTCAATGGGAGTTTATTTTATTGACATATCTATTCATATCGGAATCGGAGTGTTTGTTTCATTGGGGCAACTATATGTGCGAGATGTCATTTGTTTAAAGCTGCCCGGACCACCCAAAATTTAAAAATTTAAGAAATAAAAAAGGACGTCATTTGATCTCTGCTACATTTTCAGAGGCCACATCGTCAAATGTACAGTTTTGAAGCTGCCCGAATTTTGCGGATAAAAAACTGAATTATGGAAATTATTTTTGTCAAATCTGCTCTAATATGTATATTTTTCTTTCTATCTTTTATTCATTCTTTCTTTGGTTTGTTCACATACTCAATGTAAATGTTATAGCACTTCCAAATACTACTTTGATTTCGTGGTAAGCACCAATGTTGGAGTGGTATACCGATAAGAAACTGGTATCAATACTGGTATGTATACTGGTATGAAGTACCAGACCAATCTGGAGGCCACTACCTAGCATATACCCGTATTGGCCTGGTATCTGCTTCCTAATACTATGGACATACCCTACCAGTTTGGTAGGTGGTTGAAAATTTGGTACCTGATACCAGTACCAGATCCATTTTTGTGAGGTAAACCTGGTATTAATACTTTGAGGAACTTGAGGAATACCTTGAGGAATACAATCAATGAGAAGCATGCTTGTACACATTTATATGAGAAGTGGGCCTTCAAAATTTAACATATCATGAGTCTTTTCGATACCAGACCAGTATTGATAATACCTTGGTATCAATTTCAAAAAAGTCTTGCTATTTATACCCGTAAAACACCACACCTATCAGGTATTATTGATACCACCATGGTATCAAAATCTCAGATTTTTGCCAATACCAGTACCTCCCTGGTATCACAATTGGCCGGAGGCCTATCTACCAGTACCAGTCTGGTGTGTTCAAAATACGATACCAGTCCAACACACGTTTCAATTTACTAATATTTTATGATAATACATGTATATATGATAATGGTAATAGCTGATGGGATGTCAAAACTTTTCTGATTGAATTTTTGTCTCCTGTCTATATTTTGGAAAGTTAAAAATGTAGATCTATTAACATATTATAACTACACATCTATGAAATCAAACAAATTCATATTGAAAATGAAATGAATATCAACATCATTAATACATCCAAAAATGTTATAACTGCACAAAAGCAAAACAATGAGTAAGAGAGATAATCCTACAAATAATGTATGAAAGCCAAACAAGTGATCTCTGAGAAGACAATAGGCTAGTCTCCAACATATTGAATCTCCCTCACCCAGTCTTGAGAATAACAAGAACTGAAGGGAGCGTAATTACTTCAGTATGGGTGACAATGGCAATGAAGAAGTGTAAACTTCAGTCGGGGTTGCACGGTGCGAGTGTAACTCCACTTGGGATTACATGGCGGGAAGTGTAACTCCACTCGGTGTAACCCACACTTGGTCTCGAGATTTGATTTAAGTCCAAATTTGGCTAAGTTTGAAATGGACTAAGGTTACACAATACGTGGGAGTGACATGAACCATAGAAGCCAATGGCGAAAAATACCTAAACCTAGCGAAAATACCATCAGATCATATGCCTAAATTATATTGTTACATTGTTCCTAATTTCTTTTGCATAGGGTATATTTCGAATCAGCAGAAAAATTGTTCTCAGAAGTCGTCAGTCGTGCTGCAGAGCAATACATATTCCTAGCTTAAATAAATAAACTAAGCACGTCTATCAGTGCCCGGAGGTATAGCTCAGTGGCAGAGCAATCGGCTGCAGTCCGATAGGTCACCGGTTCAACCCCGGTTGCCTCCTGTTATGCGCGAGTGGTGATATATATAGCTGCCACTGAATAATTTAAGCTTTTATAGTTATATATGAGCATTGTCAACCACAATGTTCGCCTTTGAGATGTCTTTAAATTTATACGTTTATACCCCCTTGCCTGCCACTGAATGATGCAGATGTTTTAGTTATATATGAGCATTGTCAACCACTATGTTCGCCTTTGAGATGTATACCCCCTTGCCTGCCACTGAATGATGCAGTGCAGATTTTTTAGTTATATGTGAGCATTGTCAACCACTATGTTCGCCTTTGAGATGTCTCAGGTCTATACCCCCTTGTCTGCTGGAGAAGTGATGAACAATCTGTAATTAGTGATCTACAAAGATCTCCACAGTTTTCGTGGTCCAACAAGCAAATCCAAGATGAATTCCATCACTTGAGGCATCTGTAATTTGGAGTACATAATGCAATGGCTGCCAGGCAAGTGCCACCCTAAAACCAATACATCTGGCATTTCAACCATCAATACATCTGAATTCCTTCTTACCTTGATCATGGTTTTTTACTACCTCAAGAAGCTGGGCTGGCACAAAGTCACATGGGATACACAATCACATACAGAGAGAAGCCATTATTAAAGAGGGAGAGAGAGAGTGTGGAATGTGCGCATGTGGGTTTTCTCAGGCAGGACACAGAAATGAGTCAGAAACTTCTTCTTTTGAGCCTACACTCAGATACTATTTCACACTCTGCCACAACAAATGTGAGAATCTAGAAGATAAGTAGAAAATAAGCAGAGACACAAACAGAAGGGGCATTGTGTTCACTACACACAAACCAGTGGAATTTTTTTTCATGGAGGCGTAACAATCAAACCCGACAAAATCCTTCTATCTGAGAGCCAAGTTCTCAATTTCATTGCATGTGACTTCATTTTAGATGAAGTCCATGATCCATGTGACAAAGTCAGGCAGTAAATTCCAGAGCTACAGATAAGTTCTAACAGATGACTTTGTCCATTCTCAAGATCCTTGGAAGACAAAGCCCACGGAAACAAGAGTGTTAAGAACTGCATATAGAAAGTGTTCCTACAAGTCAGGGAAGCAAAAGACTGGGTGAAAATAAGTACCCAGTACTGCTGGGGGGGCAACTTTGTGCACAGAGATGACAATCTGGCAGCCAATGCCACGATTTTTGAGAAAAATTATAAGCTAAAAACTTGGCACTCCATTTCACAAAGAGCACCACATCATTGGGTTTCACATAGTCTGAGCTTTTCACCCTCCCCTGATTACAGAGTGTAGTTTCAAGGAGGATGTCCACTACAACCCATCTCAGGGTCGCTCGATCGAGCTCCCATATGCCTATATTTCTTGATTTGTCGTGCTGATTATGCAAGTAAGAACCCACTAGGAAAAGATGCCCAGGTCTTCCAGCGAGCAAGGGGGCCCGAATCTCTGCCGGTAATGAAACGCGGAATCTACTCCAATCCTCTTGCTCAACATTGTAAGCGTGAACTTGGTAGGGACGAGATGTCAGGCAATACAGTACCCCCTCGCACACAACCGAACAAAGCACAGACCTGATTGCAAAACCAACAAGGATGCGGAAGTGACTTGCCAGAAAGGTCGTAAATGGGTCCAGCATATTCACCATTGTTTCATGGGCGCTCCAGAGCTGGGTGACAGAATCAAAGACGAACGCTATAAGCAACTTCTGTTCGCGATTTTCACTGGCATCATGTCTTGTCACTTCCCCGATCATGACGAGCTTGTATGTACCCGCATACCTATCCACAACAATGCCTGCAACAGCTACCAAGCTCCTCGCAGGGTCGAGGGACGGTGGCAATGGCAAATCCCTCCAGAACCTTGACAACGGGTTGCACACGACCAGACGACTGGGGGTGAAGCCTTTGTTCAAAGATCGCCACCCAGAGCCCAGACAAACAAGCCCATCCGCTGCTGCTAGCGGAGATTTACAATCTACTGTGAAAGGCAGAAACGAGAGGGGCAGAGTGTGCCATTTTCCGCGCGTATCATCATACGCCAACCCCACCGTGTCGGGCATGTGGCCAAACGTAAGTAACCATCGCTCGGGTTGCACCAGTGACAGGTCCTCGCAGATCCGGATGAAGCTGGGCGTTCGCAGCTTGATCCTCCATCTCTTGCAAACAGATTGCATCCTCACTAGAATGTGCACGGGAAGCCTCGCCAGCACTTTGTCCAGTAGATCGTCTGGTAGTAAACTCCATTTTTCTTCTTCCAGTATCACCTGCTGCCTTCCCTCCCCTCTTTTGCCAACGCCCTCATCCCCTGTAACTCCCAGACGAGAAATCCACACACTCATCACAGAGTTCTCCATAAACTCCGAGCAACAACACAATCAAGCACCCATTGCCCCAAAGCAACCAACGCCCAGAGTAGCTTTTGGCACGCCCAGAGAGAGGCACTTCACAAAGCGCTCCAACCGAAACAAGCTATAGGCACCGCACCATTGCCACGTATGAGCCTTCCGCATGCAATGCCCGAAGAACAATCGTCTCTCTCTCCCTCTCGCACTTGTCCCGCCGACCCCTCACGTGGATCCCCACACACACCCCGTTGCTATTCTTGTCCTGTCACTAAGTTACCCGCAGGTTTCTTGCAAGACACCATCTTCTCCTCTTCAGAAAAAAGGTTAGCCCTATTCCATCCAGGCTGTATTTTAGCACTGTACCGAGGCTGCCATAATCCAATCCTTCGTCTGTTTATCAGTTTCGTTTTGACTCACACACATTTTCAGTCTTGTATGTTACATACACTGGGTGTCCTTATATAGCCAATCCAGATCTAACTTGGAGACGAGAGTGGAAACATGTGTGGGGATTCGATAAGAGAGACCAGCATTGCGGCCATAAAGGAGGACAGTCAGGGAGGATAGGTCTCATTAGTTTAAGTATGACGCGGGGGGGTATGGCTGCCCACCGCCCCTGCGCGTGATTCTTTGCTGGCGGTCCCTCTCGTGATCTCTACATGAGCTATGGGGGCACCAGCATGTTTATGGCAGGAAGCTTCTGTGTGCTGCTGGCATGTCGAGCTGAGGTACCCTCGCACACGAGCTTCTCCGTCCACAAGTGTCTCTTTCATAGAGAACCCACCTACCAGTTGAAGCGATGATGATCGTTCACGCTACGTCGATAAGTAGGGGTTTTTGTGAAGTAGGAGACGGTGGAAGAACAAGGATGTGCAACAAGCTATGACCTCAGTGGCTGTGATGCGGCAGCCTGGCCCTGGCCTTGCGTGAGGGCCGCTGCCCTGCGCCCTGAAAATGGTTGGGAAAAGGCGAAGCTGAGTTCTTTTGTTTTCTTTTGGCTCTCGAATCGTGAGGTGGAGAGCTGAACCACATGAGTGCAAGCAGTTTGCATAGTAGGGTGCTCAAGCCTTCCTTTCTCGTAATTCTCAAAGGGTCAACCCTGTTACCAAGTAGAGTGCATTACGATGTTCTTTGAGAAACTCCAGGCACATAGGGACTGCATCTCTGTAGGTGCTCCTTGTATCTAGTGGGTTCATTGGCGCAGATGGACGTCGTCAGAGAAAGCAGCGCTTGTAGCCTACAGTTGCCCCATTCGTTCTGGTAAGAAAAGAGAGAAGAGAGAAGGCGAGAAAGTTTCGGTCACGAGTTGGAAATGCAGTAGGTGAGAGGGAAGGAAGTGGCAGCTCCAGCAACGGGGATAGAGTAATGAAACCTATACCGACTTTGTATCAGGCTCTACCGGCGGGCAAGCAAACCCATTTTCGTGAAGCGGATCTGTTCGACGTTATGCTGAAATATCAATCTTGATTACCTTCAATCCAGCACTTCCCTCTTTCTGAAAACCTGAAACCGCCTAAGTAGAAGATGTTGAAGCTAGAGTGCTACCACTCAATGGTGACAAGGCAAGCATCCAAGCAGATAGAATGTACTCTAAAAGAATGCCAGATTCAAGAGGAGACATAGGAACCGAGTTGGGTGTATAGTTTGCTTGCCGTTTGTTTGCAACTTTGCTATCCTAGACTATATCACTTAACAATCTGCACCGCCCACCAATGGAATTTCCGTTCCATGGAGTTCAAGCTTCAGAGCTTTCTCCATCTGACTACCGAAAGGCCCAACTCTCTTCAGGCCGAAAGGGCAACTCTCATACACGAAAGTGCGGAAGAGTCCAGAGTTAGCCAACTCTCTTCCAGGTTCATGTGCTCCTCACCACGGTCGCACTTCGTGTATTGTGCCAGCTTGGTTAAACACCATCAGCGAGTTATAGAGCCACAACACTTTTGCGTGTGAATGCATTGCCTCACTGCGTGCATTGGCTACGTCCCCCAATATTCCCAATGCTGCCACAATGATGATCGATTCACACCATAGAATATCGAAACCAAGAATCTTCTGTGAATGACAAGAGCACAATTTGTTACGTAGCAATTTTTAACTCCTCAGGGTCAGTCTCATTCAATGACATCCATTGCACACACACAATGTCTGTGCCTTTCTTTCAGAGTTTTAGTCACAATTCGAAGGGAAGCTTAAGCTGATGAGTATCTCGCTCTATGTTTCGAGCTTGCAAATATGAAAGCAAGAGAACTGGACTGAGAGGTGTTTATAACCAACTACTGCACACAAAGACGTGAGCCAAGAGGGACTTGATTCAAAGGGGCCTTGTGCACTAGGGACTTTGGCCAAAACCTTCTAGTGGGTGGAACCTCAAGACCTGCTCCAGAGGTATGTCTTTCTATTTCTCTGTTGTAGTTTTAGGTCGACAGTGTTAACTTTAGATGGGTCTGGTGAAAAGCTGCTAAGACTTTACACTGTCCGTTTTAGCTGCTTCCCCATTGTTTCCCTGGATGATCCTACATAATTTTCCATCAAATACGTGCATCTCTTTGGAAGGGATCTCTTCAAGACTGAGGCCCTGATTAGCAATTCTAATCTACCCACCAACAGGAAACCCCCAGTTCATTTGGCAATCAACATGACTGTAGGGAGAGAAGAGAAGAGTGGAATCGAACCGGGATGCAAGAGACTTACTCTCAGTTAGATGATTGGCACTGGTCGCCAGATTTAGGGCAAAGACCACAAATGCTACTACTATGGGGGGTTCGAGTACCTTCAGACACTGAGTACATTTTTTCAGGGCCATCCTCATCTAGCAGACAGTTTGACCTTCACCCTGCTTGAAGAATGGGCCTACAGCATTGGTGTGAAAGTGCTTGTATCTGACACTTAAATTCTAGATTTACCTCAATTGTGTCAGGAACGCATTGTATTTGACTGCTGCAGTGCTGAGAAATCATGAGGTGGTAAAGCTGGAAGTGGCAATTGACAAGGAGAAGAGGATTACACATTCAGAGCTGATGGAGAGTACTGAGGATGTGATACTGAACCAAATCAAAGCCCTTGTAAAATTGGAGACCTGGGGGTTTTGAGTAATGGGTCTGCAGAGCCTGCTTTCCGAATGGTGACCTTGCGATCAGACAATCAAGAGATGACGAGGTACCATGTGATTGGCTTTGTGGAGAGGTTGTTAGTATGTTTTTCTGTTGTCACCCTCGGTGCCTGGGCACCCCAGCAGGTGGAATTTCTCTTAGTGTCAATATGATCTTGAAACAAGTGTAGATGATCAGGAAATAGTCTCGTCATGATAGAGTTACAGAAATTCAAAGGCACAATTGACACTGATTTTCTTCTCCCAAACCATTTATAGACCAAGCACTAATCTGCAGGAAGAAAGGTGGGTCTGGTTCGCATTGGATGTATGCTCACTTGGTATTACCTATGATGAGCCAGAGACAGAGCTAAAATGACTCTTGAGATGTAGTCTCTGCACTGGCTTGTGCTGCTTGGATGAAGAACAATATGCAGTTTTGATATATGTTATGCCTCTTGAGTGTATAGTTGTATCCTGTTTATTTGCTTGCATTTATATAATAATCCGGACCACCACAGTCCGGATGTTAAGAAGTGAATGGGCAGTAGGAGCAGCTAGTGGCTGCTATGCATGGTGATGATGTTGTGATACGCAGTGAATGAGCTTTATACGGTTAGACTTCACTCTTTCAGTAGTTAACGTTACAAATATAAGTCTGCAGTTTACTTGGCACTTGCGTGGATATGCAACAGAAAATGAAGTGATGGCTTCGAGAATACGTCTGACTTAGAAATAGAACAGGAATGATGGCTTGGAGAACACTCCATTTTCTCTTTAGTCTAAATACGCCATCGTCCAGAGTCTAGTTTCCTTCTCTCCTCCTATTCTGTCCCATGCAGAAGTCATTTCTCTTGCTCGACTTTTCACTGATGCATCTGTTACCGTGAGGCAGGTTCGACGACAACATCAAGCAGAGTTAGGCAGGCAGAAGAACCAAGAGAGCCAGAAGACTGGCAGCAGGAGGGCTGGGGAATGGAGATGGAGACTGGCAACAGGATGGCTCCATTAGAGCAATGGGGGACATTGTGGCAATCGAAGTGTTGATGACATCCCGTCCTGAGAGCTCATGATTCAGGTAACTAAGAGTGAGGTCTATTTTTGTATCCTTCACTCTAAGTATCCAACCTCCTATGGGCAGGAACTACTTAATAATCCCTTCAGCTTCAGAAAAGATGTTGGATATAATGTTTTTTGATTTCTTCCAAAACATGTGTAGTTGATCTTCTAACGTCTTCTGTTGGGCTGTCCTTTTGGAAAATTGACAAAGTACAAAGGCTTGTCTTTATGGCTTCCTCAAGTCTGTTGCCACTCTATGGCCTGCTTGTCCCTTTCCACATTGCCACCCTAAAGAGTGTTTCATGGATTCGGCCGTCCCACTTTCCCAGAGAGAGCACAGCACAAGGGAACTATGACAGCCAGGCTGGGACACCTCCGTGTCTCCCTGCCATTCTGAGACAGCATTCACTGATATCTCACCGCCTTCCCCACTGCTATCAGTGTCACCTCAAAGGCTGGCAATACCAAGTAGGCCTAAAAGACATTTTTGGCATGAACCTTCACAAATGAGAAAGTACCTGAGCAAGAATTTGTGCTGGAATCATTCTTCATAGTAATGGTCATGTTTTGCTTTGTCCCTCGACTTATGATTCATTCACAGAAGGTAGGAAGCATGCGTTGCAGTCTCCAACGGTCACAACATATCAACAGATCGGGCATGGGACTTGGAAACTGAGTATCTCGTGCATTTGAGTGGAGAAGTTGGAGTCAAGTTATCAAGACCTATGCCTGTGAATCTTCTGGCCATATATATGTCATTCTAACACTATTTTGTGAAATATACTAGGAATTGTTGATCGATCACTACATTAGTACTCAAGGCTGTGTTTGGGTGAAATCTAAGTTCATCATGTCTCCTAAGAGAATGTGCACATTGCTGTTTCCTGGGGAATTTTTGGTTATGGCATTCCCTCCATGTGTGAGTGTAGAGAGAGGGAGTGTCTATGCCGGTTCAGATCCGATTCAAGGAAAATATCAGGTCAAATGCATCTGGCTACATCTAAAAGTGAAAGTTTTCACCACTTGGACTACAGCTGGTGTAGTAAAATGTCAACATTCAATGTTGAAATTGGTGAAGCTTCAGGGATATGGAATGACAGAGGCTGGCCCAGTTGAGACTCTAGACATCTAGACAATGTGTCTGGCATTTGCCAAGGACCCATTTCCTGTGAAGCCTGGGTCGTGTGGAACTGTGGTATGCAGTGTAGAGGTCAAGCTTGTTGGTACTAGACAGGTGGGTGACTACCATATAACCAGCCCGGCGAGATTTTCATTCAGGGACCTCAAATTATGAAAGGTATGCAATCGCATAGAATTGTATACTACCTTCTCTCTTGCCATGTGTCTTATCATTTTCTGTTCCCCTACACATCAAACTGGACATTTTGCTGCTTCTGTGGATATAAAACATGGTGTGAGCTTCATAGACACAGCTCGTGAAATTGATAGAGCGACTTACAGATAGTTTGTCAAAGGCAGGAATATGCCTGCTGAGTGCTACCCAACAGCATGGCTGAGTGTTCCCGGTATTTCAAGAAATTGGCAGAAACTTGGTAAGAATTGAACTATCTTAAGTGTCCGATACCCACTGTCGGTAGCTGATGAAGTCAGTGGGGAGTGGTGTTGCCCAGCTTGTCACAGCCATACATGATGGAATCATGGTCTGAGACTTAAGGATTGACAGTACACGTTAAGACTGAAAACAGAAAAGCCAGAAAAGTCTCGCTCGCGAGCTCGAAATACAGTAGGTCAATTACTGAGGGAAGTGTGGCAGCTCCAACAAAAGGGGCACACTAATGAAACCTATGTGAACCTCAGGCTCTACCGGCAGGCAAGTATTGATCCCATTTTCGTGAAGCGGATCTGTTCGACTTAAGCTCATATCTGCCGAACTATGCTTGAATCCTATTGTAATCTGCCAATCCAGCACTTTCCTCTTTCTGAAAACCTTAAACCGCCGAAGCAGAAGATGTTGTTCAGGCTAGGCCTCTAGGGTGCTACCCCTCAATGGTGACAAGGCAAGAATCTCCTAGGACACAGTCACCATTGAATAGGCAAGCATATAAGATTGCACTCAGATAATCATTGTCTGAAGAATCTATTTACTCATATGACTCATATGACTCAGCACAAAACAGAGCCTGATGTAGAAGCCCATGTTTGGCATTAGAGAGTGATGGAAAAAGATGTTGTTGGAAGTAGTTAAACATATCATCTTCTAAAAGACTAGTTAACGATCTAGAAACTAAAAGACTACCATTGAATTCACCATTAGAAGCTTACTGAACACCACAATAGGAAGTGGAAGGTGAATGGACACCATCTTAAGAAGTGGAAGTGACTGAAGTGACTAGATGGATCATAGAGATCCAATCTCTCTAAGACCTTCATGTCTAAGCTCAGGTGTGAAGCCACTAGTCAATGATCAAGTATATGACAATGGTTTCTATGGTTGGGTGAAGAGCTTAACTTACTATTTATTGCGCTCAATTCTAAGAGATGTCGTAGGCTTCTTCTTGAGCAATGTTATGAAGGCGAAAGCTATTGAGACCATGGTGATTGAGTCGTCCAATTTTGAGGAAGTTAAAACTAGTGTTGGACTGGTATATAGGGTCTGGCCGGATATCAACCAGGGTATTGAATAACCGACCCGGCTGGTATTGGCTTTGGTAATACTATGGTTAATAACAGACCCGGCTGGTATTGGCAATTCCGATACTATGATTGATAACTGGACCGGCTGGTATTGCCAAGGCAATACCTGGGTGCATACCCGTATTATGGGCAAAAACAAAGACTATACCATGGTATGAATAGGAAATTGGCTGGGTGCACAATACGTCAGGGGTCAGGGTAAGAGGGTGCACATGTAGGGAGCATGTCCAGCCCCAAGGGCCCGCCACTATGCTTCATTTCTTACCACATGTAGGGCGGGCCTGCCCCTATTCTTTATTTTTTTCTTAGCACATGTAGGGTATCTTATGAGGACCTCATTGGAGATGCTGGTTTATTTGACAACGAGGGTTGCAATCAGTCTTTCTTTAGCTAAGCTTGCTTCAATTTGGATACTACAATCTGCAACGTTGTTATTTGTAATGCAAAGACTGAATTTTGCAACATAATAATTAATTTCTTTGTGAAATCAACTGAAATCTTTTAAATTCAATACATATTAATGATTTAGTGGTTATTTTAATTTTTAATTTTTATTATTTATACCCGGGTTGATAACCGGCTGGTATTAGATTGGAATACCCACCAACAGTCAGTAGCTCAGTTGGTAAAGTGCACTAAGTGCCATCCGGATGACCCTGGGGTCAAATCCCGCTACTTGACGGGTGTGGTACGCTCTTCTCCTCCTTCCCTGCGCGGTGTCGCATCTGAAAGCCTTGCGGCGAGGTCCTTACGGTGAGGTTATTGAGAGGTTATTTTCTCCTCTCTCTCTATCAAGGGGCCTGATTTGTGAGCTGTCGCTCCCAGATGTTTCCATTTATAAATTATGAAAAAAAAAAAA
This sequence comes from Takakia lepidozioides, assembly GCA_030704615.1. Classification (NCBI taxonomy): domain Eukaryota; kingdom Viridiplantae; phylum Streptophyta; class Takakiopsida; order Takakiales; family Takakiaceae; genus Takakia; species Takakia lepidozioides. Next base: position 76,498,181 of record CM060731.1, read on the forward strand.
AAAAACATCCTATTGATACCCGTTCGCAAATAAAAAATTATACTACTATTGAGAACCGACGGGTATTAAAATTAAGGGAATCTTTCAATACTATGGAACCGGCTGGCATTGCAAATTAATTTTTTATTCAATACCCGGACCCAGCTGGTATTAGAAAAAGTAACACCCGCCCAACACTGGTTAAAACATTGGAAATGCTTCCTAAGTAGGATTTCATGTTTCATGTTTCTTCAGTCTTTTTTTATTCTGGCGTCGGAGGTCTGTCACCCCGAAACTTTCATCACTTGCGTGTGAAGTCACTGCAGTCTGCCTCATTCTGAGCATTGACTACGTCCACCAGTATTCCCAAAGCTGCCACAATGATGATCGATTCCCACCATAGAGTATCATAACCAAGAATCTTATGTGAATGACAAGAGCACAATCTGTCATCAGTAGCAATGAGGTAGCAATCTAAGCTCCTCAAGATCAGTCTCATTCAAGGACCAGCTGAATAGTGTACGTCGCACCATGGTAAACCATTGCGCACACAGAGTATGTGCCTTTCTTTCAAAGTTGTGACCACAATACCAAGGGAAGTTAAATTGATGGATAGAGCCCTCACTCCATGCTTCGAGTTTGCAATTATGAAGCAAGAGGTGCAGCATGTAGATGTGGTGAGAGCATGCCCAGGAATCTTGAGTACTCCAATCCAATTCAGCTATAAGAAACACTCCCGAACACTCCCCAATCCTGGGAAGGCTGCAACATTTGATGAGGTCATTTAGTAAGAGAATTAGCCTCTTGACTGTTGGAGTGTTTGTTCACTTCAGAGTAACTGGTGCTCCTTGAATAGCAAGTTGGATACTTGTTAGACATGCACATATATGTTATTCATGACAGATAGTAATAGCAAGTTGGACACTTGTTAGACTAATTTTAAGTATGTGTACTTAAGTACTAGGCAGTCAGGCCATTCCGGCCATTATGAAATGGATAGAGTCTCTCCAGCTGGATGAAGATGTCAATGTCAAGCTAGGAATCTTCACATCCCGTAGGTTGGATGCATTTAAATCACCTCCAGAAGCATCTGAATCTTGATCTGCACCAGTGTCAGTATATTCTCTAGTAAACTTGTGATGACAGGTATAGTGCAATGGATAAATGAGCTTGGTGATATTCTCATTATGAGCTCTTCTGTAAAGTAGAAACCAGCTATGATGTTGTGCTCGCTACGTGATGATAGATTGACTAAAAGCTTCAAGCAGCCACACTGAAACTTGTTGTCAAATAAATGTGCACCTCATTACAACACCACAAATAGGGATTCACATACTCAAACCCAACCCAATTGTTTATACCAAGGTAAGTCCAAGGTAAGTCCCACTACTGGAGTGAGCCCTCACAAAGGCAGTGTCTATTTGCTCTTGGTCTGCCTTCAGTTGTAACGTTGTAACTCGGATGCACATACACAAAAATGTGGTTCAAACTTCAAACAGCTAAACGCAAAGCTTTGGATCTCACTCTATGTTTCCACTGCAAAGGGATTAATGAAGAAGGATCATGCTTTGCAACGTTATTAGGGCCACCTTGGAGTACCTAGCTGACGTGGCAGTTCAGGGCATAGCACCCTTGAGCTCTTGACATGATAAGTTCAGGTCAGATGAATTGCATGCCTAACCAGATACCCTAAGATGATTGACTCTATTTCTTGGAAGCAAGACCATCCTCTTAAATTGGTTAAGTCCTGGCGGAAAAGGTAGAGGAGATCCTCAAGTACCTGAATATATTAGGTAGGAAGAACTGACCCTGCTAGATGAAGCTGGAGGCTTAAGTGTCTACTTGTCCATGTCAGAAGCGTGAAAAATTAATGTCCCAACAAAACAAAGTTAGGCATAAAACTTTACTGAACTTGATTCCAGTTTGTCACATGGGTTCTAAGGATGATCTGAAAGGCCTACCTACCCTTGGCACTAGAATGAAATTAAATCTCAGGGCTGGGAGTCTACCTTTGACCAACAAACAGATGCAGAGAGGAAAGAGAGATTGTCAATGCCCAATATGTGGGTGCCTTGAAGACAACATCCCTTTTTTGATACAATGTCTGGGATATTCTCATCAGTGACCCTCTTCAGGACCATCAAGAACATAGTACTTGCACCTCTGTTCACCAACTTTCAAACCCTTGAGGCTGAGCCTAAAGCCTTGGCCCTGTTGGGGTCTACTTGCTGGGCGGTTCAAACACAACATATTGATGTTTGTGTAAAGGGCTTTCTAGATGAAATCTGGAAAGCCCGAACTAATTGTTTATGTCAAGGTAAGTCACTACACTGGAGTGAGCCCCTCACAAAGGGGTCTGTGGCAACAAGGGTACAGCAAACAAAGTCTTATGAGTACATTCTCTCTCTCTCTTTCTTAATGGCAGCTGCGGTAAATTAAGTTCATACTAAGTACCCAACATGTTCAGAGAGACACAAACCCACATGTATGCATGTGTCTAGAAGGAGCAACAGATACGGGCTTGTTTTGGTGCTGGGTATGGAGTCCATAAAGTCCTAAAGGATGGAACTTTAGAACGTCAACCGGAAGCTCAAAGTGCTTATGAAGAGATGAAAGAATGATGCAAGAAAGAGAGAAGGCGGGCCCTCAAAGCAACCTGAAAGAAACCACTATTCACAATCCAGAGATTCCCTAAGGTGGAGAGATTCATGAGGTGTGCTGCCAGGCATTTCTGGTCGCCATAATGATAGACCTCTGCAAGAAACAACTTTAAAACATCCATAGAAAGCTCAAAGAGAGATACTCTAAATTACTTGTCGATTGATGGATGTATGAGCCTGGGCAGGCTTCAATACCTGCTGTACAAGATGATGGAAGATGCCATGCAAAGGTGTAACCAGCTCCTTGACAACCAGCTCCAATTGCTGAGGAACAGGCTAATGTGCCACTGTTGGGTCCTTGAAATACTAGACACCCACCACACCAACGGGCAGTCTCCAGAATGATATCTGGCTTAACTCCAGCTTTGATCATGTCAGCATGCACCTCCTTGCCCTTGTCCAATGCTCCTAGTCCGGCACATGCCTTGAGAATGCAAATGAATGTGACCCTGTTGGCAGTACTGATTCCCGTCTCATCTGTTCATAGATCTTCAAAACCTCCATGCCAAAATCATGCTGCACATATCCTGCCATCATTATAATACATGTAAATATATTTCACTCAGACATTTTGTCAAACACTTGGCATGCATCCACCACGCTCCCACAGTTGTCATACATATTAACAAGGGTGTTGAGTAAAAAGATGTTGGGCTTGAATCCACTTTGGATTATGTTGCATTCCTGTAAGAGACAGACATAAGTATTGGAGTCTGGTGATCTGCCTCCTTGGTCCAAAATGCGCAATGCCCCTTTAAGCTGTCATGTCTTGGTTAGTGTCCTGACAGTGCCACCAGTACCAGAGGAATTCTTGTTGTATCCTTCTCTTACTCCTCCTTAAAAAAACACCGATCATAATGGAGGTGCACCACTGTGGAGCATTCAACCCTGCCATCCTGCACAACTCAAACGGCTGAGTTACTGACCTTTATGCTCAAACTCACATCATATATTACATGGCTAACAGAAATTTCAAGGATAAAAACCTCTTCAAGATGAGAGCCCTTTACTGCACACTATTTCAGGGCTATTAAGCAACTTAAGTCCTACTAGGACTTTCAGAATTGACTGTACCAACTCCATTTGTTTAAGCTTGGAGATTACATGATCATCAAAACAATACCTGTTGCAAGGAGCATTAGATTGTTCTTTGACCTTCTTTTATGGCAGATATGTCTGCTTTCACCCAGAGCAATATCGACCAACTCCAAATGGAATTTCACGATGTAAATAACTAACAGCACCTGGTTGACAATAGATCCACAAAAAACATTCATGGTACCACACCACGGCATCCCAGCTTCCACCGAGATTTGACAGATAGGCAGAAACTTCTTCGAACCTCCTGCATTCTTATTCAACTGCACATCTGTAAGCGAGGATGTTGCCAGTTGCACCGGTGTCGTTGCACCTGATTCATTCAAAGTGGGGTATCTGGGAATTGAATCTCTCCTTGACGAATATGATTATGGGAGTGGATTGTAGAGCATAATGGGCTTGGAATCCTCAGACTGCAGCCTCGTCTCTGTTATCTGTGAGAAATGTGCAGCATCCACCATGTAGGATCTCCCTCTGAGATCGGAATAAACAGGCTGAAATGTGTTGAAGCGGAAAACTGATCATTCCAAAGCTTTTCCTCATCTCTGTTATCTGTTTTTGGATACTTTCCTGCTGCCACATCGGCAGTAACTTGTCAGGGCCGAGTCTGATGAGAAGGCAAAACAGGCTGAAATAGGTCAAAGCTGCTTGTGTCTGTTGTCAGGTAAAGTCGGACTGATCTGTGAGAACCTCCACGGTGCAGCTGAGCAGGCAGAGATTGACTCTCCCAAGAAACTTGTAAACATAAGGAAGAATACCAAACGACGGTACTAATAGGAGCCAAGAGCCCACTCAGATAAGAGGGAAAAACAGGCTGAAATGTGTTGAAGAAGTACCTTCATTAGCAGTGCATTGTTCTATCAATTGCGCTGCTGCCACTGCTGTTTCCTCCCCACGCAGATTTCTTGTAGCTATTGATCCACAGGGAATCAGAAGTAATCTTCTGTTTGAAATCCGGCCATCTTGGATGAATCTGGCATTCACCCCTTTTTGCCTGGATTGTTCCACCATTGACTTGGGTCGGAAAACGTATTTATTCCATAGCTTCTCCTCGTTTCTGTTATCTGTTTTCCGATACTTTCCTGTTGCCACATTGGCAGTAACATGTCAAAATCACTCCAAAACCACCATAGATCCACCAACGAGCTAACTTGCAGAATTCAACGTGAGAATTTAGGGCAGACTCTGATAACAGGGATAAACAGGCTGAAATGTGTTGAAGCGGAAAAGTGATCATTCCAAAGCTTTTCCTCATCTCTGTTATCTGTTTTTGGATACTTTCCTGCTGCCGCGCTCAAGCACGCCTTCCCCGCGCTGCAAGACAGTTACTTTTGGGCAGTCTGGGCACATATAAATAATTTGACGACGACAATGACATGGCAACGATGACGTGTTTACAATGACGGGGCTACAAAACGTGGCGACAATGACGTGGCTATGATGACGAGGTGACGATGACGAGGCACTATGGCACCCTATTCCTGCTCTACGCTAAACTAGCTTTTTCGCCACATCCTCAGCGCTCAAGTACGCGGGGGCATCCCTTCCCCGTGCTGCAAGACAGTTACTTTTGGGCAGTCCGGGCAGGTATAAAGTTTTTGACGACGACGATGACATGGCTACAATGACGTGTCTAGGATGACGTGGCTATGAAACGTGGCGACAATGACGTGGTTATGATGACGTGACGACGATGATGAGGCCCTATGGCACCCTATTCCTGCTCTACGCTAAACTAGCTTCGGTAGTCGCTAGAATATAGAACATGATCACTAGCAAAATAATCAGGGCCACTGTAACTTTCTTGCACAAGGACTTTTCTTGGGCGAAACAAAATGTTTGTGTTAAGCAGAATTTTAATCCCGGATATTGGGGTATGAGCCCATAGAGTTGAAGATAAAACAGAACCGGCATTTATCTGAAAAAATGCACGGTCTCTCTTGCAGGGGACAATAACGTTAATGTGTCCCTTGACAACGAATTACAGTGTTCATAGTAATTTTTTCGAAGGGTGGATATGGGAAGGGATGACAATGGTCACTGATTCTGAAGTTGAGGTGTGCAGGCCTAGCGTGTCGAGGCTCTCGGGGTTGTATTGAGACATGTATAGCCTCCGGAGCTGCAGGATTGGGTCGCACAGCATTTTAATTCTGAACTACAGTAACCATCAATATGAAAGCAAGCTACGACAAAGCCTCAACGCAGCCTTAGAGTGCGGCGTGGAGTGCAACGGCAATCAGAGGGGGATCGGGGTAGTGCCCAATATTCGTACCGATTTTTCGCTGATGCGCCAGGCCCAACGGCATCGGCTGTTTATAAGTTAAAATGGCTCCAGGCTCACGTGTTACTATTAAGCTGACTGATCTGAAGATTGAGTGGAAGTAGCTGATGGGTGTTGTGCAGTACAATTGCAGGGTTCCACATAAGAATAGTAGATGACATCTGCTTTGTGATGAAAATGTCGAGCCATGCACAGTAAGTGGATATGTGTGGGAAGTCTCCCTCGGACGATAAGGTAACGATTTGACCCAACCTCCACAAATGTTTGTATGCACTAAAGTAGTATGCAAACTTCCCTATATATATACTTGATCCAGATTCACAGCGCCTCATGAACGATCTAACGTCTAAGAATAATTATGTATCCGCATGATTTTCAAGAGTTTTGATATTCAGAAATCTTTATAGTATTTCAACTTTACTCCATGTTTATTTTATATCTGTTTCTGGCCGGCCAGCCTGATCTCCTCATGATTCAACTAGAGAGAGACATGACTCCACTAGCGTACATAAAAGTCTCTTCCCCATGCGGATTCAACTAACTAGATTTTGACAATTAGCTGATATCTGGGGATCACAGAGTGCTAATATCAAAGAAACTAGGCACACCAGCTTCCAGCTTCGAAATCACTCTGTCGCCCACTCCCAAGGACTTCTTCAGGACTGCATAGGGGATGTTGGCGTGAAATATTTGGTTTGCGACAAACAGAAATCCCGGATATTGGGCATTTAGTGAGTTGAAGGTACTCGCAGTTGTGTTGCCGGCATTTATCTGAAAATGGACAGACCCTCTTGGGAAGATAATGAGGTCTCCCTTTTGCAAGGTTTGTGCATAGAGCACATTATCATAGCTCACAAAGCCTGCGTACACCGATCCGTCCAAAACGAAGAGTGTTTCGGTAGCCAAAGGATGGATGTGAGGAGGGATGACACCACCGATTCCGAAGTCAAGTCGTGCATGCGAGAGGCCTAGCGTGTTGATCCCCGGGAATTCTTTAACGGTTGCCAGTGTGGGAGAAGCATTGGTCCCTGTACTTGAGGGGGGGCCTGGCAGGCATGAAAATACAGAATTAGATCTTCAACTTGAAAGTCCAGACTTCAAAGACGTCTTTGACTCATGATGGATCCAAAGAGATTAAAATATCACTTGAGGTGTACACTTATCTTCTTAATCTAGCATGAAAAGGAAAGCTACCAACTAGTAGCCCAGTTAACACTTCTAGCTGCGACATACAACTTTCAAGAAGTAGTCAATCAACATATTCGTACACAGTTCAAATCCATCGCAAGTGAAAGTTAAGGAGCGCACCAGCCGGCCCGCGCAAACCCGTGAACACAAAGTCTTTGGAGGTGACAGATCCCCGCTCTTTGCATGCGAAACCATTCATATGTGACGCAGTCTTCGAAAAGTCTGCTACACAGAAGTCCTGCAAGGGATCGGGGTCTGCTGCTTGTACGATCATAGTGGCCATACTTGTAATGCACAAAGTTAAAACGATCGCTCTTGATACCATGTGGGCGGTACTGCAAGGTCCCAGTTTCTCCATAGCTCGAGAAACAAGTCAGCTAGACAAGTACACGATCAGCTCAGCTCTCAAGAACTTGCACAGTGATTGAAGAGCTTAACTATATCCGACTGCTATATATTGTAGTATTGCTGACCTGAACTTTGCAGTACACGGGGCAGTACAGAGAACTGTTGAGTTCGGTTTGTGCTGTTGAGCTCAGCATTATGGCACTTTTATGGGCAGTGCAGATGAGTTGCAACCTGCAAACAAGCCCGGCCCCAGCTGACGACTGATTTGCGTGCTCTGCAAGCCGCCCTCTGTGATGCAGCATCTGCGATCCTGCAGCTGCCTCCAGCGTCGTGTCAACGCAGTTCCGAAGGGTAGATTCTGGATACGCGACATATTGATATTACGATATAAATGTTTTGAGGCTCCCGGTGAGGAATTTACAGGGGAGATGCAGGGTTTAATCCTTCATGGATAGGTAGTGAAAACCCGTTCCACGAATGCCTATAGTGTAACCTGGGTTCGTGTTACCCTTTATACTTAGCTAAATTTGGGCTTAGTCAAAAATTTCTCCCTGGGTGATCCTGGGTTCGATCCTTCAACATGTGCCTTCAAATCGTCCATTGGCCCCTCTATGCGCTGTGTGTTGAGCAGTAGGCGCTGTAAATTCACTGGACGTCAAAGAAACTTTATCTTTATCCCTTCAAAATGACCCCCTGACCACCCACATTGGAGTGTCCCCCCTTATTGCAGTTACACTTCCTTGAGTTCGTCCGGTGGTGACGTACATTGCCCATTGGAGTTACACTCCCTTCAGTTCAATGTCACAATGTACCATCTTATCAGAGATCGCATTAAGTTCTTACATAGTTCCTAGTGTTCTCCCATATGACTTTGCAAAAATATTCATCCTTAGATATAGATGAGATTATGTCAAATTTAAAATAAAATCCTAATGGCCTTGCTTGGGCTGTTAGTTGTACTTAACAAGCATGAGGGGCCAATGGTCTTGGCATGCATTTGATGATGCCAACTGCCGACAATTAAGCGAATTTCAAAATTTATCTTGATATTTTCTTTTAATTGTTTTTAATCTAAGCAAATGTTATTTGTGGTGTCACTTGGGTAGACCCCTTCTGAGGACACCCAACCCTCCCCCAAGAAAGTCCCCAAAGGTCCCCACACATTAAGTAATCAGTTGCCCGGATGCCCCTATCTATAGATGGATTGGCCGTAATGGGTAACATCCAACACACACCTATGGGGCTATGAGGCTTGGAACCCACGGCCATTTGTAACGCGGTTGCCCTCACTCCCCCCCAAGGTCCATGTACCCATACTTACATTCTTGAACCGCCGACTATCTCGGTGCAAACGGGCTAAGTAACCAATTGACCCGGGTATCCCTTTTTATGGCTGGATTGGCCATCGTGGGTAATGTCTAACATACACCCATGTGGCTATGGTTCTTGGCAACGGTCACAACCATTTGTAAAGCGGCCTCGTCCCCTATGGTTCAGAAGGTGTGCTAGATGAACCGTGTTTGCTATCTCATGAACTTGGAACATATATTTGTGCTCGCTAATAACTAGAACTTACTTTGGTGCATGTGCAGATTTGTGCCTTATGGCAAGTGGTGCAGGTTTACATGTATGTTGCAGAGACTCCGCCTTAAACCCGGATATATATGTGGATCTGCAGGTCAAAAAGTGAAATATCCGCCTCTGTTAGGAACCGTCTGATATGAGGAGCTGATATAACCACCATCGGTTGAGAACCGGTTCTTTTGTAAAGTTTTTCTGTTTGATTTGATCCCGAACTAGTGGCCCAAAGCTAGCCCAAAGAGGGAGGTCATGAACCTTTTATCCAGCATTGGAACCGGAGGTTATAATGCCGATAGTAAGAGGTTATTGGATTCACTCATAGATGATGAGGCAGGTGGAGGTTGGGTAGCGTGTGAGCATATTCCCTAAGAATCCGGAGAATGTGCGATAGCGAAACCAAAATGTGCTCACTCGAAGAAAAAAATATTAAAATAAAAATTGATATGAGGCAATGTCTAACTTTAACTTTTGTGTTGAGATCCTCTAGTTCCACGGTTTTGGAGCTTTCTCATTTCTAACATCTTGCCAGTTGGCAGCAAATCTAATTTTTAAGCAACAAATGAGTTTATGTTTGGATGGGCAGCCTCTGGCAGCTCAATTTTGTGAAGGAAATAAAACTATCCAAATTCAAAAATGTAGTATATAAAAATGAAGAGAGGGCATGCTTGTCACCTGCGCTGGGGATTGGTACTGCATGAGCATAAAAAAACCGTCCCGTGAGCATGATCCACAATTATGGGAGTGATATGTATGACAGCGGAAATACATATAATAGACGGACATAGGGTCTCTGCGTTAATAGGGTCTATATGGTGTCTAAACATAATCTTAAACATATAGAAGGAGCTTGAAAGGGAGAAACCTTGTTTTTAAAATAACCACAAAAACAAATACCAAATCCCAAATTTTGTCGACGAACCCAAGTTTCACTGGCGAAAATCCAAGTTTCTTTTGGCGAAACCCAAGATGCGTTTGTGTTTCGCTGGCGAAACCCTTTTTTTGGGTGGTTCTTGGGGATGTTCCACACACACACTTTTACCAAATGCCACATTGTTTACGCTCCCTGACCTTTGAGTTCTGGCAGATATATTTGTGGGTCTTTGTGCTCACGTGAGTTAAGCATGGACAATTTCATAAGTTTTGTCACGTGAGCACGGTTTTCAGATAGTTTCGTTTTTTTTTTTTTTTTTTCGCTTCAGTCGGTACCCACACCCTTCTCATGAACCCTAGGTAATACTCTCGCATCCTACGGCTCCATTTCGAGATAGCTGATGAGTTGGAAGGGAATACCAAGCTGAATATGTACCCCAAACGCCCGATAAATCAAATCAGGTAGAGGCGAGCCGACGCTTAAGCGGCTGTCCAAATAGAAGTGGCAGCGTGCATTGGGCCCACATGGCCATTGCATGCCCCTTCAAAGTGGCTATTGCATGTGGGGCGCACATGGCTATTGCATGCAACATCTAGCAAGCTGACTCAACTCAACTAGCGTGGCTATTTGCATTGGGCCCACATGGCTATTGCATGCCCCTTGAAAGTGGCTATAGCATGGGGGGCCCACATGGAATCCATGCCAAGGAATGCTAGGGAAGGTTCTAGAAAGGAGGTGATTTTCGCAAGGTATAGCCCAAAGTGGGAGCTCAGGCAAGGACCAGAGGGTGCAGGAGGATCTAGGGTTCAAGTAGGGTGGGTGATTTCAAAGGTGAGGGAGGAGTGGGCCCAGGTCTACGTGCAGACAAGGAGATGGAAGGATTTTGGAAGACTGTGGTTTACTTGGGGCGGAAGGGTTGCTTGGTGTTGTGCTGACCGCACGACATGACTTGAGGGATGTACTGTAAATAAGTGGCGTACCCTTGCTTATTACATGCGCTGTAAAGACTGTTGATGTAATGATGAACTGTCGAGGTTTTATGCCGACTTGTATTATTATTATGTCATGCTCTCCGTATTGAAGGTTAAATTTTCTGCTCGAAATTACATCTCCAACGCGCTTGGCTGTATTCCATTGTGACAGGATACGCCTCTACACCGAATTTATATGACATGCGAAAGAGAATATGTACCCCAAGATAGTTTAAAACATATAGAAAAGAAAGAAAGAGATTGTTTCTGTTTTTTATTCTTTTCGGTGCACTCGCTTTAGATCTACCCAAAAAAATAAAAATAAAATGATCTACAACAAGGAGAGACCGTCGTTGTGGCTAACGTCTGAGTAAAATCTCTAGCCCAGTTTTTCCTCCAGTGCGTGTCAATGAAAAGAAGAAGAGAGGGCTGCATCCCGAATCAATTCGGTCCGGTTTCTTATTTCTTTTTGGGGTAAAACTCAAGCAAACGTGGCGGCAACTGGTACGTGCCAGCTCTACATTTTGGATTAAACATAGGGTTTCGTCACAGGTAAGTATAACTAACTCGTTCCGTGAAAAATTGGTCCGAGAATAAGTAAGTGGCAACTCTCGAGATGAAAGACCCAAACACAGATTGTCGAGACACAGTCTCATTCAGGAAGTGCGGGCCGCGATAAGCCACGGTTTCCGAGTACTTTCTGGGGATGGACTCTGAAACGCGGAGCAGCTTCTGGGTAGTGCAGGTATGGGCGTAAGATAAGCTGCTCCGCGTTTCAGAGTCAGTAGCCTTGTCTACTGCGACCTCTTCTCGTTCCTTGGCCCTTCTCAACTTGCCCTTATCCCACGTTATCATGACGTCAAGGAACGTGTTATTACGACGATGCAGAATCGCCGAAATGCTGCTTGGACAGATATTTCAAAGCAGCCAAATCTAGGTACCCGACTGCAAAAGTCAGGCCCAAAAGAGCTACAAAGTTGCACGCGGTTGCACCCCACACTTCCACGAGAAAACGTGGGTAGTGCCCCAATGTCGGAAAGCCTCGGCCCTCAACCCAGCCTCAGAGTGCGGCGTGTAGTGCAACGGAAATCAGAGGGAGATCGGGGTAGTGCCCCATATTCGTACCGATTTTAGACTGGCCGGGCTGATGCGCCAGGCCCAACACCGGCTCTTTATAAGTTAAGATGGCTCCAGGCTCACGTGTTACTACTAAGCTGACTTGATCTCATTGAATGGAAGTAGCTGATGGGCGTTGTGTACAATTGCAGGGTCCTATTGAAAATATTGATCGATCGACCAGTGGACATTTGTCATGATCTGTGGACATTTGTCACGATTGATTGGAATGACCTGTTTTTTAATCTAGAGTGAGCTGGCATCTGTACATTTAGGAATGCTTCTAGTAATCTGTCTCTTCTTCCCGCTGCTATGTTAGAGTAAGTTAGAGCATTCTTTGATACAGAATGAAGATAAAAGAGTGAAGATAGGACACATGATATCTTGGCTCAAGAAGTGCAGATCTGTAGTAATAGTTTTCATGGTATAAAAGCGAATGTACCAAATTGCGTGAGCTTTGTGACTGTTATGTCTATTGAATAAGCAAGGAAATAGGTGTCGTCTTGTTTTCTTGGCTGTTAGATGTTGCAGATTTCAATAGGTCCCACAGACGAACATGAGATGATATTTGCTTTGTGATTAAAATGTCGAGCTATGCACAGTAAGTGGGATATGTGGGAAGTCTCCCTCGGACTACAACGTCATTACGATATTGGATCTCCACAAATCTTTGTATCAACTGAATTAGTACGCAAAAGTTCTTCCCTAAACATATACTTATAACTTGATCCACATTCACAGCGACTCATGAACAATAACGTCTAATAACTATATATTCGAATGATTTGAGCTTTGATACTCAGATTCCAGTATAATTTAATCTTCAACTTCACTCCATGCTTATTTTGTATCTGTTGCAAGACGGCCAGCCTGATCATCACCTCATGATTATTGTTCAGTTGACAAGAGAGAGAGATATGACTCCACTAGCGTACATAAAAGTCTCTTCCCCTTTCCCTAAAATTGGACAATTAGCTGCTATGTGGGAGCTATGTGGGGGTCACAGAGTGCTAATATCAAAGAAACTAGGCACACCAGCTTCCAGCTGCGAAATCACTCTGTCGCCCACGCCAAAGGACTTCTTCAGGACTGCATGAGGGATGTTGGCGTGAAACATTTGGTTTGCGACAAACAGAAATCCCGGATATTGGGCATTTAGTGAGTTGAAGGTACTCGCAGTTGTGTTGCCGGCATTTATCTGAAAATGGACAGACCCTCTTGGGAAGATAATGAGGTCTCCCTTTTGCAAGGTTTGTGCATAGAGCACATTATCATAGCTCACAAAGCCTGCGTACACCGATCCCTCCAAAACGAAGAGTGTTTCGGTAGCCAAAGGATGGATGTGAGGAGGGATGACACCACCGATTCCGAAGTCAAGTCGTGCATGCGAGAGGCCTAGCGTGTTGATCCCCGGGAATTCTTTAACGGTTGCCAATGTGGGATAAGCATTGGTCCCTGTACTTGAGGGGGTGCCTGGCAGGCATGAAAATACAGAGTTAGATTTTCAACTTGAAAGTCCAGATTTCAAAGACGTTATGGATCCAAAGAGCTTAAAATAACAGTTGAGGGAGTGCTACGTGGACTCCTATTGCATTTATCTGAAGTCTATCTATCGAGCATAGGAAAGCGACCAACAACTAGTAGCCCAGTTAATACTTACAGCGCCTGCGACATACATCTTAACAAGTAGTCAATCAACAGATTGGTACACAATTCAAATCCATCGCAACTGAAAGTTAAGGAGCGCACCAGCCGGCCCACGCAAACCCGTGAATACAAAATCTTTGGAGGTGACAGATCCACGCTCTTTGCATGCGAAACCATTCATATGTGACGCAGTCTTCGAAAAGTCTGCTACACAGAAGTCCTGCAAGGGATCGGGGTCTGCTGCATGTACGATCATAGTGGCCATACTTGTAATGCACAAAGTTAAAACGATCGCTCTTGATACCATGTGGATACTACTGCAACGTCCCAGTTTCTCCATAGCTCGACAAACAAACGCCAGTGGTCAGCTAGACAACGCGATCAGTCTAGCTCAGTTGTCAGGAACTCGCACAGTAATTAAAGAGCTTAACTATACCGACTGCTATAGATTGTAGTGTTGCTGACATGAACTCTGCAGAATAGAGAACTGTTGAGTTCGGTTTGTGCTGTTGAGCTCAGCATTATCGCACTTTTATGGGCAGTGCAGATGAGTTGCCTGCAAACAAGCCAGGCCCCAGCTGACGCGTGATCGCAAGCCGCCCTCCAATGTAGGATCTGTCATGCAGCATCTGCGATCCTGCAGCTGCCTGAGTTTCAACTGAAGGATAGATTTTGGATACAAGATTGGGCACGTTTTAAAGAAGGCGACATTGGTATTACTCTTGTTACAATCACACCTCACGACATGTTAACTAAACTAAATCTTTAATTAGGGTAGGTAATTAGAAGCTAACTAAATGCCTCATTCTCGGCATCAGTGCACACTCAGGCCGGTTAAGAGCTACTACCTTATGTTTGGAAGGTGGAGACAACCAGCATGTAGCCGAGTGCTAATGGGCACATACCACGTTGCATGTGGTATGGGTTCAAACCACGGTCTGGTGTGTCATGAAGGTGTCCACCTTTCAGCCGGAAGGGCAGTAGCCCTTGTGGTGAAGAGACACCATAAGTTTCCATATGTGCGTTTCCATATTCCTCTAGGCAGTTCCACGTTTGGCAAGAGTGTCAAGTTTGTGGGAAGTTGGAGGTATTGAGTAGGAATTCAAGAGGATCATTACAATCACACAATTCCAATGCGACTGTATTTTTCCTCTATACTCAGACTTGCAAAACCACATGTCCCAAAGCGATGTTCAATGGTTTCTTCATGTGCTAGGGGGGAGATACATAAATGATTATGAACTTGTATGTTCGGCATCGGTCTGTTGCTCAGTGTCCTCAGTCTCACCAATCTGGTGCTCAGTCGCTCACCGCTCTGGTCAGTTTTATACTTTTTCTAGGGCTTCATGAATCATTCCCATCAACCCTCCATAGACTAGGCTTAATGGATAAGCCTAGTTCTCTCCCTAAAGATGTCTCCACAATGCCTCTATCCCTTGCGGGTCCCATCAACCCTCTAAAGACTAAGCTCTCTCTCTCTCTAGGGGTACATAGGACCATTAACACTAGGAATAGGAATGAGGTAATACGGTAATAACTTAATGCACATGTGCAACCTCTGACAGCATGGTAGGCTTAATGGATAAGCCAGTTCTCCGTTCTCGCCTAGGCAAGAAGTAGTCTCCACAATGCCTCTATCCCTTGCAGGTCCCATGTCCCATCAACCTTCTAAAGACTAGGCTCTCTCTCTCTCTAGGCTTAATGGATAAGCCAGTTCTCCGTTCTCGCCTAGGCAAGAATTCTCCACAATGCCTCTATCCCTTGGAGATCTCACGTCCCATCAACCTTCTAAAGACTAGGCGCTCTCTCTCTCTCTCTAGGCTTAGTAGATAAGCCTAGTTCTCCATTCTCTGCCTAGGCAAGAAGTCTCCACAATGCCTCTATCCCTTGCGGGACGGAGCCAAGAAAAACAAGCGGCTCCCCCCACAAGAGGCTCTGTCCTTTGGTGATTTTGTGGTTGTTGTTTTATACTTTTTCTAGGGTTTCATGAATCATTTCCATTAACCCTCCATAGACTAGGCAAATGGATAAGCCTAGTTCTCTCCCTAAAGATGTATCCACTATGCCTCTATCCCTTGCGGGTCCCATCAACCCTCTAAAGACTAGGCTCTCTCTCTCTCGGCTTAATAGATAAGCGTGGTTTTCCCTTCTCCCCCTAGGCAAGAAGTCTCCACAATGCCTCTATCCCTTGCGGGTCCCATCAACCCTCTAAAGACTAGGGGCGCTCTCTCTCTCTAGGCTTAATGGATAAGCCCAGTTCTCTTCCTAAAGATGCTTCCACAATGCCTCTATCCCTAGCGGGTCCCATCAACCCTCTAATGACTAGGCTCTCTATATCTCTCTCTAGGCTTAATGGATTAGCCTAGTTCTCCGTTCTCCGCCTAGGCAAGAAGTCTCCACAATGCATCTATCCCTTGCGGGACAAAGCCAACAAAGAAAACTTCTAGGCAGTTTTTTACGTTCATAAAAATGGTCCCAAGACTAAGTCACGGAAACTCTTGAGAAACCCTTCCATGCGTAGTCATTTGCTTGGCAGGGCCAATGAAGACCCAAAAACAGATTGTCGAGTTTTGAGAAAGTCTCGTTCAGGAAGCACGGGTCGCGATAAGCCACGGTTTCCGAGTATTTTCTTGGGATGGACTCTGAAACGCGGAGCAGCTTCTGGGTAGTGCAGTTACTTATGGGCGTAAGAGAAGCTGCTCCGCGTTTCAGCCTTGGCTCTCTACTCGATCATTTTTGCGAGTATTGCCTCCTCTTATTGTTCCTTGGTCCGTCTCAACTTGCCCTTATCCGACATCAAGGAACGTGTTACTACGATGATGCAGAATCGACGAAATGTTGCTTGCACAGATATTGCAAAGTAGCCTTCTGTTGGATTCCAACAGAAGGGGCCCGAATATACTCACCTGCAGGCAGAATCTGATCCCTATGGCATATTCATAGCATTTTCCTGGATCCCACCAAGTACTCAGTGAGCTGAATATTGGTGAAAAAATTTCGCAACTTGTTTGTACACATGTGTCGCGCACCTCACTTCGGTAAACTCCCCTTTAAGTCGTAGTTACTCGCTTTGATGCGCCCGCCTGGCTCCCAACCTAGCTGCCGGGCCAACTTGGAGCTTCGGCTGCTCACCGGGATATAACGGTCCCCCTTCGCTCCCCCACTAAACCCTCCACCTATTTGGGCCTAGTGGAATTCCCTTTGGTAGATGGCAGTCCGGAGCAGCTCCCCACTCTTTGGTCACTTTCCGGCTCGCCCGCTTACTCACTAGTTTTTGGTCACCAACGGGCTTGCACCGTTCTCGGGGTTACTACTCCCTATATATACTTCTGTAGCTGTTCACGGGGGTTTCACAACCAGCCATGCCATTTTATGGCGAACCACCACGAAAAACCCTCGACTCCCGGTGATGAGTCGCGGTGAGTCTTGGCCCACTCACCACGGCCCCTATGGACCGTGATGAGTCCCAAGACTCCCCACGACTCCCACCACGAGGTCTCCGCCCCCATGGTGAGTCCTATGCCACCCCACTAAGTCCCGCTAAGCTACCACCACCCCTTGTGGAGCCACCCCCACCGCAACCCGGTGTTCGGGGCTCCACCTAGTGAGCGCCTCCGCCTCCTTGAGTGCCTTGGGCACTCAAGAGTGCTTCAGCCCCCCATACCTATCACTGCCGCTGCCCCCACCACAGGGGCAGCCCCTCATGTGTCCCGACCCCCCTGCTCTCAAGGCAAAGGGCCGCGACAACATGTGTAATTGAAGTTCAAGGGTCCATGGCCAGCAAGGGCTATTCCTGCACCACTCCCTGTGATGTGACCATATGTCTGTCCCCATAATTGTATAGCATATATGTTGTGTAACTGTGTTGGGGTCCTTAGTGAAGCGAGTTCAAATTCAGACCGTGAATAGTTCTTCCAGACTCGGTCATGTCATGTTTAGATGAACAAGGACCCTTCCCTTTGTACGTATTGCAGAGGCAGAGATGATTGACAAGGGCGGAGGAGATATCCATCCATTGCGAGTTCATGTTATTGACACCGATGAATGGAAATGAACGTCCTCAAAAATGCAAAATGGATTTAGGGAATGTCAATGCCGTTAACTACATCAAGCACAACTTCATTAAAAAAACTCGACTAGCAATGGATTTTCTGTTTAACGCAGTGCTAGTCCTTCTGGTTTCCCTCAGGCTTCATGATGCTACAGTGGGGTCTTCATTGAACCAAGTATTCATGAAGGCGAAGGCTGTTCCATACAGTTTCTTTAGTGCTTTTGTATTCTGGAGTCGGAGGTCTGTCACCCTGGAACTTTTATCAAATGCATGTGAATGCACTGCCTCAGTCTGTGCAATGACTAGTATTCCCAAAGCTGCCACATGACGATAGATTCCCACCATGATTCTAGAATATCCTAACCAAGAATCTTCTACAGGCGTGATGTGGTCGGGCTTCACCCCTTTCCACATCATTTGCTGATAGCCACGCCCAAACAAAGAAAACTGATGTGGACTCTAGTGAAGAAATTGTGAGCAACCAAGTAAAATCCAACACATAAGTTGACAAACCTACAACTTGTCTGACTTCAAACCGTCGGCCACACCTGTACTGCCATGTCGCCATGGACCTCTTCGCCCTTTTCCAGAGCTGCCAGGCCTTCACACGCATTGCAAATGCACACAAACGTTATGTAGTAGGGCTTCACCCTTTCGCACATCATTTGCGCCTCAGAATTTTGTGTGGCCTCGTCGTAATGAGGCCGCAGGTGTAGAGGGGACATGGACCTGACAGCGGGCCCGCTACATTAAAAGGATCCCTATTCCCTTGTTTCTCTTATATATTGAAAAAAGTCGGATTATTGGCATGGCAGAGCTTGTGGTCTGGTAGGTAGGTAGATGGTGATGTGGCGATGCAGGTCATGGGATCCATTTCCTGAACGTAGTTCCGTTGGATGGCAATTACCTCCACGGAGGTGGTATGCAACTACTCTCACGTAGGTAGTTCAGCTTAGTTTTGCAACTACCTTCATGTAGAAAATCCTAAAACTACCTGCATGGAGGTAGTTGTAAAATTCATATGCCAAAAAAATTCTAAGTCCTTGACGCATGAAGGTAGTTTGCTCCTATATTAATGAGACGGCATGACGGTCGTCTGACCAGCCTCATAACGACGAGGCCACTCAAAATTCTGAGCCATCATTTGCTCATAGGTCTCCAAAGCCTCCATCCCGCACCCTTGTTGTGCATACCCTGCTACCATTGCACTCCACGACACCACATCTCGTTCAGCCCCACATTTGACATACATGTCCACCAGGGCAGTGTTGATCAGAATGACATCAGGTACAATTCCAGCTCTGACGATGTCACCATGGACCTCTTTGCCCTTTTCCAGGGCTGCCAGGCTTGCACACGCATTGCAAATGCAAACAAACGTTATGTGGTTGGGCTTCACCCCTTCGCACATCATTTGCTCTTAGGTCTCCAAAGCCTCCATCCCGCGCCCTTGCTGTGCATATCCTGCAATCATCGCACTTCACACCCTCATTCAGCCATACTGTCGAACACTCCCTTCATACATGTCCACTAGGGTATTGTTCATAATGACATTTGGTACAATTGCAGCTCTGACAATGTCGCCATGGACCTCTTTGCCATTGCAAACCTTGCCAACTCAGTGCGAACTACCTTCTAGAACTCAACGAGGGTTTTTTGTCAAGAGGTTGACTCTCTCACTAAATGACCTCATCAAATGTAACAGAAATTTCTCCAGGATTCGGGATTGTTACTTATAGCTGAATTGGGTTGGACTACTCAAGATTGACAGGCTCATGTACACGCTGCACAAGCCTCCTTTCAATCAGGTAGACTCTCGTTGGTCACATCTCTGTGAGCAGTAGTTTGTTACATATAGTCCGCTCAATCCAGTTCTCTGTCAAGCACCTGCGTTGCTGTGCGAGACTGTTACACCTCCGATCTTCCACCTTCTCCTCAGATGTCTTCTCTTTCGGCTACTCTTCAGATGTATGCGCATTTAAGTGCCATTGGCTGTCTGATAGCAGAAAGTTGAAGCATTGAGGCACTAGAAGACTACCCTGAGCTGGTACCGCACCAGACAGCTGGGAGACTACCTAGTATCTGTACCAATTGAACAACATCACCAGGATGTTCATGATCACTAGCAGAAATATTCAGGAACGGAAACTCGCAACGACGTGTACTGCACAAGGACTTTTGCAGCACTGCAGCACTTGGGGATCTTTGTGCGACAAGTTTGAGATAAACAAAATTAGTCCCGGATATTGGGCATTCATAACGTTGAAGATAAACCGCAGGCATTCATCTGAAAATTTACGGACTCTCTTGCAGGGAGGACAATTACGAACTTTATTGTGTATCCCTTGACAACGAATTACAGTGTTCATGGTAATTGAAAAGGGTGGATATGGGAAGGGATGACACCACCGATTCTGAAGACGTTGAGGTGTGCAGGCGAATACCTAGCGTGTTGAGGCTCTTGGGGTTAGCATCCGGAGCTGCAGGATCTGGTCGCACAACATTTTAATTCTGAACTACAACTGGTAACCATCATGAAAGCAAGCTACAACCAAGCCTCAACGCAGCCTTAGAGTGCTGCGTGGAGTGCAACGGAAATCAGAGGGAGATCGGGGTAGTGCCCAATTTTAGACTGGCCTGACTGATGAACCAGGCCCAACATCGGTTCTTTATAAGTTAAGATGGCTCGAGGCTCACGTGTTACTACTAAGCTGACTGATCTCATGAAGATGGAGTGGAAGTAGCTGATGGGTGTTGTGTACAATTGCAGGGTCCCACGCCGAACAGGAGATGATCTTTGCTTTGTGATTAAAATGTCGAGCCATGCACAGTAAGTGGGATATGTGGGAAGTCTCCCTCGGACATAAGGTAACGATGGACCTCCACAAATCTTTGTATCGACTAAATTAGTATACGAACTTTAGACAGTATAGGGAAGTCTGAATATAGTGAAGTATAGTATTACTGTAATATCAAATTATATCAGATCCCATCAGATTACAGTATTTCAACTTCCCTCCATGTTTATTTAATATCTGTTTCTGGCCGGCCAGCCTGATCTCCCCATGATTCAACTAGAGAGAGACATGACTCCACTAGCGTACATAAAAGTCTCTTCCCCATGCGGGTTCCAACTAACTAAATTCTGACAATAGCTGATATCTGGGGATCACAGAGTGCTAATATCGAAGAAACTAGGCACACCAGCTTCCAGCTGCGAAATCAATCTGTCGCCCACTCCCAAGGACTTCTTCAGGACTGCATAGGGGATGTTGGCGTGAAACATTTGGTTTGCGACAAACAGAAATCCCGGATATTGGGCATTTAGTGAGTTGAAGGTAATCGCAGTTGTGTTGCCGGCATTTATCTGAAAATGCACAGACGCTCTTGGGAAGATAATGAGGTCTCCCTTTTGCAAGGTTTGTGCATACAGCACATTATCATAGCTCACAAAGCCTGCGTACACCGATCCCTCCAAAACGAAGAGTGTTTCGGTAGCCAAAGGATGGATGTGAGGAGGGATGACACCACCGATTCCGAAGTCAAGTCGTGCATGCGAGAGGCCTAGCGTGTTGATCCCCGGGAGTTCTTTAACGGTTCCAGTGTGGGATAAGCATTGGTCCCCGTACTGGAGGGGTCGCCCGGCAGGCATGAAAATACAGAATTAGAGTTTCAGCGTGAAAGTCCAGACTTCAAAGAGTCTTTGACTCATGATGGATCCAAAGAGCTTAGAATAACACTTGCGGTATGCACTTATCTTCTGTATCTATCATGCATCGGATTGCGACCAACTAGCTGTAGCCCATGAGTTAACACTTCTAGCTGCGACATGTACAACTTAACAAGAAGTCAATCAACATTATATTGGTACACGATTCGAATCGACTGCAAGTGAAAGTTAAGGGGCGCACCAGCAGGCCCGCGCAAACCCGTGAATACAAAGTCTTTCGAGGTGACAGATCCACGCTCTTTGCATGCGAAACCATTCACATGTGACGCAGACTTCGAAAAGTCTGCTACACAAAAGTCCTGCAAGGGATCGGGGTCTACTGCTTCTACGATCATGGTGGCCATACTTGTAATGCACAAAGCTACAACGATCGCTCTTGATACCATGTGGGCACTACTGCAACGTCTCAGTCTCTCCATAGCCCGACAAACAAACAAACCCAGCAGTCAGCTGGACAACGCGATCAGTCTAGCTCAGTTCTCAAGAACAAGAATTAAAGAGCTTAAGTAACTAAAATCCGACTGCTATATATTGTAAAGTTGCTGACCTGAACTCTGCAGAAGAAAGAACTGCTGAGTAATTCGGTTTGTGCTGTTGAGCTCAGCAAATGTAATGGCACTTTTATGGGCAGTGCAGATGAGTTGCGACCTGCAAACAAGCCCAGCCCCAGCTGATGACTGACTTGCCGTGATCTGCAAGCCGCCCTCATCTGTAGGATCTGTCATGCAGCATCTGCGATCCCGCAATGCAAGAGCAATGCAACTGCCTGCAGTGTCAACTGAAGCATAGATTTTGGAACAAAGGACTAAAATCCCCTAGCTACCTACACATTACGTAAACCTGTTGACCTGGGTACTTAAAACCCTTTTTATGGCTGGAGTGGTCATCCAACATACACCTATAGGGCTGTGAACTCGCGACCATCGTTGTAAGGCGGCCTTGTGACTTGTGACCTAACCTGTGGGCCTTTCATTGGACTTAACATGATGTGGTTTTCTTTACCTATGTATGATTTGTCTCAGGATGCAATTTCTCGTACATTTAAATTTAGGTATTGTATCGTGGCTCAATGGTTTCGCATGTTTGTTGTTGATTCTTATGCATTCAAGTCTTGGGTGCAATCCATGTGATTTTGGATGATTTTGTCTGCCTTCAGATCTTGCGTTCACTGTTGCGTGGATATTTGAGTTTTTTAGAGCATGTGTCTAACTTCAATTTTGTATTGAGATCCTCCAATTCATGGGTTTTGGAGCTTTTTCATTTCTAATATCTTGCCGGTCAGCAACAAATATTTAGTTGTAAGCCTATATGGTTATAAACAAATGGATTTTATGCAGCTGGATGGCACATCTGGTTATGAAGCCCAAGTTTCTCTTAAGAAAATCAAAGTAGCCAAATTCAAAACAATATAATATATTGACAATACTCATAAGTCCTCATACTCCCTCATCGTTTATGAGTCAATAACCGCTTATTGTCCACATTCGTATCTTTGGTTCTAAGAGTCTCTGGTTCTAAGAGTCTCTTTTCCCTCACAGATACTGTATCTTTTCAGGTTTGGGCTGTCAAGCTGTCCACTTTCTTTTTATCTTTTTTTTTCCCACTTTCAATTTGCATTTATTGACTAAGTCTTTGGAGTAGAGAAGTTTAGTGACTACCGTAGAGGCCGCTCTATTTCGACGGACCCCTACCGGAATCATTAAATACATGCAAGTCGTCAGGTTCGGCAGGCTTGATGTATAGTGTAATGCCCTGAGTGGAGGGCACTGGCCCAGAGGCTGTAGCCCGAGGGAAGGCCCGAAAATCCGGGGATGCCCTCCACTCAGGGCATTACACGGCACGTATGTTAAAAGTGGGTGTGGCAGATTCTGCCACTTTTCCGGCCTAATTCTCAGGCCGAATCGGCCACCCACGGCAGAATCGGCAGGGATGGCCGATTACGCACAGAAGAGGACGGCAGACCTACCACCGAGACCCATGTGATCGGCCAACAACCCACCCGCCTTCCCTTGAGGCTTGCCCCCTTTATATCCTCTCCGAGGCTCTGATAATCGAACCTCAATCATATTGCGCCACGTAGCGGCAAGAATCCGCCACACCTGCTTTTAACGCCAGTGAACGGGCCGCGTTGGCCGACTATGCCCTGTGCGCGGCCATAGGGCTCGGCCTGACGGGCTCGCCAAAGGCCGCTTACAGGGCAGAATCGGCCAAACACGGCCCCTTCTCTAGTACGTTAAAATCAGGTAAGGCGTATTAGGCCCTTTCCATAGGCCAATTTATTTGGCCGAATCGGCCACCCAAGGTGTACTGCCGATTCAGCAGGCAGAATCAGCAGGGATGGCCGATTATGCACTATGCACCCGGGATGGCAGCATCTACCCAGGTACATGCAACCTCTTAGCGACCCCTTCCCTTTGAAGACCCGCCCCGTTTATATCCTCTACGGGTGTATGAATCTGGGCAATCGATTGGGATAAATCATGCCCAATCAGATCGCGCCAGGTATATTCCACCACCTGCTTTTAAAGCCCGCGTGCGGACCGTGTGGTACTTTTCATTACATTAGGTGGGCCATGTCAAGATTCACTTGCAGTTGACGTTATGTCATAACTATGATTAGCCATAACTCTCTGGCAAGCCATATTCATGGTTAGTGGTAAACATTTTTAATAAGTCTCAATTTTATTTTTATTAGCTTTATTTAAGTAAGGAAAAAATAACCTTACAAGGAAGCCATAAGGAGGTACCACTCTGTAACTAAAGCACTAGGGAGGGAGGAGACTACCTAAAAAAGAGTACTGCTCCGGAAGCAAGGCAGCTTCGAGTAGAACAATCTACATGAAGAGGACGGAGATAAGATCGGAAGCACCGAGGAAAAAGAAAGCTACGAACTACCCCTCTTACGCTTCGGCGCATCAAAGGTGAGCTGAGCCTTACATCTGCTTTTCCTAGACGTACGCTTATGTCTCCAGTTGATGTCCAAATCCACAGTTCCAGCGGTGATGGCAACGAGCTGATGTCACTGCCAGCAGGAAGGGAGGGAATCTTCCCACACGACCCTAGTGTCAGAAACTCGCCTGCAGAAGACGTAGCGGTTCCTCCATGAATTGTCAAAGGAAGTGAGCAATTGATCCCTTCTTGAGGCACTGCACCTGGGAAGAGCTGTCACAACAACATGACACGCTTTTCGAGCTTCAGACACCAGGTCTGAATGAGCCCCATACAACACTTTCTACAAGCAAGGTCTCACATTCAGAAAGATAACAGCACACCTCATCTTTCAGATGTTCCAAAGAATGATCCCTCTAATTGATTCCCACACTGGACAAGAGCAGAAAATGACAGGATCCTTAATGTTCAGCAGAAGAGCAGATGGCGAGTAGGGAAGATATGGAGTTCAAGGCAAAAGCCTTAGACCATAGCATTCAACCAGACAGTGCTCCACACTTTCATTCGCTGCCAGCATGTAGGAGGCACAGGAACGAGGTGTATCAGGGAACATGGCCGCCACTGGAATAATTCTGTTAGCAACCTTCCATAAAAAGGCAGCAACCTTGGTAGCCCTGTGTTTTTTCCATATATCGGCCCAAACCCTTTTCCAAGGTATCGGAGGACCAGGAAGATGAGCCCACTTAGAGTTCCATTTCCTGTCAAACCCTCTCTTAGGAGATAGCAGAGAGTAACCCGTCTTGACTGAATACTTAAAGAATGGATCATGACCCTTATTTCTCCAGAACCACTTGCAGTAGCTTCAACGGGGCTGAAAGAAACCAAATGAAAGAGCCGTTGTAATACTGCAACTCGAGAGGAGGTTCAGGCCTAGGGTTGCCCGAGAGGAGACAATATACCCTGATCTCGTATAAACTGCTGGTATCTAGAACTTGAGCTACTTCAGGGGCAAAAAACAACCCATTTTTTCAGACCTTAAAGCTGATGCCAGAGAGAGAGTGTTCCACGAAGGAAGTGGCCAAAAACTCTCTAAGGTTGGACCCCACTGACCATCCAAACCAGCCTGGCAGTTTCAAGAGATGGGGTTGATACAGTAGATCTGTCCAACTTGAAGGTAAACTGCCCACTAGAGAGTCCCAGCCAAGATGTATTCTTCTCTGAGAGAAGCCTTCAGCAGCAGAGGAGGGCGAGATTAAGGAATTGGTTGAAATATCGCAGAAATGCAAAAGATGCGAAAGCCCGGCTGCTTCCCACTCTACCCAGCGCTTGGAGCAGGAAATCAAGAATTCAGAATCCCTGTTGTAATTACCAAAGAGTGGCTGTCTAAGGACTTCGTGAAAAGTAGAAGGCATTTTTTGAAAGAGGAATGGGCGAATCTTACACCAGGCGCACCAAATGGACTTCCACGCTTGAGAATCCAAGCCTGGCTTTGAATTCGATTGGTCCCCTTGCACCATCCATCTAAGGGAATGTTTCCATTTAGCACTGGTTCGGGGTATGGCTGCAATGATATGCTGTCTCACCAGTCGGCTCCAAGGGCTGGAGAGATGTGTTAACACCCTAGGAACCCATTTTGCAAGTAGGGAAGTAATTTGTTTTTCAAGGATCCAAAACCCCAAGGCCCCCATTCTTTTTCTTCTGGCAAAGCTGATCCCAGCTAACAAGCGCCCGTTTGTTGGGCGAAGCAGGTGAGGCTCCCCAAATAAAGTTCCTCATCAGGGATTTAATCTGTTAAATGATTGGCGTGTCAGGGGCCCATACCGAGGAGACAAACCACATAGCCTCAAGGACTTGATTCGCTGTTAGCGCTCTTCCAATGATTGAAAGATGAACTGAACACCAGTAAGTAAGCCTCCGTTTGAGCTTCATGAGCACTGCTGAGAAGCGAAGATCATCATTGAGGTTGATGCCGACAAGGTGTCCCAGCAGCTCGTGTGTTTGACCATCAGATTTTTGACCGAGATCCAACTCCCAAGTATCACAGTGGCAAGCTGCAGAGGGGTCTGAGAGCTGACTGAGCAGCTCGACTGATTTGTTCCAGTTGATTTTCAACCCCGAGGCTCCACAGAAGGCAGTGAGTGAACTAAGGGTTGCTTCCACATTAGCTCCCTGACTGTTGTCAATGAAGAGCGTGGTGTCATCAGCATAGAGTGATGAATCGAGGAAGAGAGAGGGTCATCACCGGAGTTGGGGATTATCAGAAGGGGGCAAGAGGACATCCGTGTCTGACCGATTTGAAAAGGGGGAAGGCCTTTGAAATCACGCCATTGAGCATAACTCTGCTAGAGGCCGAGGACAGCAGGATTTGGATCCATTTGAGGAAGCTTCCGTTGATTCCGACAGCATGTAGGGCACCCAAGAGGTAGCTCCAATTTATGTTATCGAAAGCCTTTTCAAAGTCCAACATAAGCAAGGCCAAAGGTTGGTTTTCAGAATGAGCTAAGTGAAGGGCTTCATTGACCAGCAAGATGTTATCTAAAATCATCCTGTTTTTAAGGAAGCCTGTCTGCTCCGATCTGATGAGCTTAGATAGCAAGGGTTGCAGGCGCAATGCTAACGCCTTAGCGATAATTTTATAAGCTGAGTTCAATAGCGTGATAGGTCTGTAGTTTGCCAAACTTTCCTTGATGCTTTTTCTGTAGATGAGCGTGATAACACCTTCTGATAGCTGCGAAGGCATGATGCATTTCTCCAAGACGTCATCAGCCATTCAAATAAAGTCGTCACCAAGAGTATCCCACAGGGCCAAGAAGAACTCTACAGGGAGCCCGTTAAGGCCTGGAGTTTTGAGGGAGGCTAGCGCCTCGGCAGCTTGCATTAACTCCATAGCAGAGAAGGATTTGGACAGGGAATCCTGATCAATTGAAGAGAGAGTGGGAACGTAAGAAGCAAGAACTTCTGCCCTGAATTCAGCAGCAGAGGGGGCATCAACTGGCTTAGCGAAGAGGTCACCAAAATGTCTGGCTGCGGCTGCCGCCATATCCTTTGAGGCTTGAGCTGGTGAAGGTACAACCATTGGCATCAGTAATGGAATGTAAAACTGAAGCTTCCCGCCTTTGCTTTACCTTCTGGAAAAAGTAACTAGTCATCTTTTCCCCCTTTAATGACCAATTAACACCAGCCTTGATGCGCACGAATTTCTCTTTCTCTAAAGCCATCTTGGCCAAGTTCCTCTTTGCAGCTAGATAAGATTCCATGGTGACAGGCCCAATCTTCTCTTTTTCTATACGTTGCTGACAATGCCTTAGACATTTGGTTAGCACTTTATGCTGAGCGTTTTTTTCCTCAGCTAAGGATCTGGAGAGGGATTGAGCCAATTTCCTAGTGGCTTGTAGCTTATGCACGAAGGTAACAGATGGAGAGTGGAAGCCCAAGCCAGAGGTAGATCACCATTCATTTTTCAGAAACTGCAAACAATCTGGCTTTTTCAGAATGGAGGTATTTAATTTGAAATAGCCACGACCCCTGGGTTGAAGCCCAGGAAGTTTGAAATCTACTTGCACAATGGTGTGGTCAAAATCTGGGAGAATGGGGGCCTAAGGCACCTGACAAGACCAGGAAAGGGGAGATTGGGTACAGTAGATCCTATCCAAGCGCGCCATGCAAAGGTGGGGAGGTTGTCTCAAATTCGACCACGTGAATTTTAGACCCTCACCATTGTCTACATAAACATCCATCAGACCTACTGAGAAGCAAAGTAAATCCCAAGCGTTCTGCTCAGTTTCAGATAGAGAAAGCGAGGCGTGAGCCAGTCTGTCATTGAAACAATCTACCATATTGAAATCCCCAGCTAAAACCCAGTTGGAGATCTGAGGCATTCCAATGATCTTCTCTCTAATGACCAAAGGGCAGCCCTTTCAAGCGACTGATTCGGGGCATAAACATTAATGAAGGCTGAGTGGCCAAAGGGGAGGACTGTTCAGTGACAATACACTGGACACGTCCTTGAACCCCATTTTGGACTTCAAGAATGGAAGCTGCAAGGGCAAGGGAGACAAGAACGGCAGTACCTCCACGTGAAGAAGATACAGTGGGATTCCACCAAGCCGTGTGGGATGGCCAAAGAGAATTACCAATGGAGCAAATTTTGCTGTCGTCCAGCTTAGTCTCTTGAAGAAAAATGATGACAGAGGAGGAAAGATGAGCAGAAGCCTTCATCCTCTCGAGCCTTGAGTCCAAAGGATCTGCACATCTCCCCTGTTAACATGATTGCAATGTCCAGGGCTGAGGCAGTCATCTTTCAATTGGGAGAAGATGAGCCTGACAACCTGGGGGCATTCTGTAGCAGGCTAAAGTCTTTTGATAGGCTTCGGATCCAGATGACTTCTCGCTGGAGCACCCCATGGATGTAGCCGTGCATATCATACCTCTGATTTATGGATTCCCAGAGGGAGCCCCTGCAATCTTGGCGTCTGGCGGTGACACTTTCATCGGTTCATGGCTTTTCCCTGAAGATATTCTTTCCTTATCACCTGGGAAAGAAATGGAGACTATTCTCACTAAAGTCCATAACATTTTCACAGCCTTCCTTCCTCATCTTACAATCACTTCTGAAACTCCGATTTTCTTTCCATCACCAATCCCCTTCTGGTAACATTTCTGTGCAGCTGCTGCCGGTCATTGGTCTAAAGGATCTTAAACTGCATGAGAACTCCCTTTCATTTCTAACATGGTTGGCTGGGAAGGAAATTCCACAGAATTTTGGCGACACTGGGAACAGAAAATTCTTGGCCTCCATTTATGGCGCTGGAATGAGGATTGTAGAAGAGATTCAGCATAGCCAAAGAAGCGAGCGACCAGATTCGGAGCCCCAATCAGGTGACAAGATATTCACTATGATGGATCTCGCGATTGCCTCCCCTGCCCCGGTGAGCCCTGCCCTCCCTTTCTACTTTCTCTGTCTTCACTTCTCTGTTCCTCGCATCCCCAGCTGGTTCTGGGCCCTAACCAATTGTGTGATCAGTGGCCGATTCAGGAATTCTCCTGCTTATAATCAAGATGAGGGGACCTGTCATTTTGCTGCCCATGCCTTTCTGCCTGCCAGTCCATTTCCTCTTCCTCAACGAGGTGCTGCTTCAACAAATACGATTTTTTTCAGACATGCTATTCCCCTGTGCTCCATCCTGGATGTCCAGCAAAGGAGACCCTTACCTGTGCGCCTCTTCCTCGCTCGCTGCTTCCATCTCCTTCAGCCATCAAATCTTGGGAGGAATCCCGAGGGGTGTTCATTCTTCCCTACATGAGCTGCTCCCTTACCTCCTGGAATATTCGAGGTATTGGTTCGGATACCTCCATGCTGGATCAGCTGCCACTGCTGACACAGAGGGAGGAACCATATTAGGGATGGAGTCATCCTTGTTCAAGGGGCTATCAACCTTAACGTGACCTTCTTTATTACACCTGTAACACAAGATGCTGAGTTGCTCTTCAATCACTGCGACGGTGATGTAGGAATTGTCGAGGGTGAGCAGCTTGAGGGAGTCCCTAATCACAACATTTGCAGGCATCCAAACCACTATTTTGGGAACCCCAGAGTCCCAAGTGGAGTCCCAACTGGTTTCTGAGTCAATGCTGATGGGTTCTGCTTCTCCATAGTCATTTACATTCATAGTGCCAATGAAAGCCCCGAAATGGCTCCCTATCTCGTGCAAGGAGCGAAGATAATTCCCAGGCAGGTACGGGAGGGCGATTACCCTTGGTTTGCAAGTCATTCCTACCTTATGACCCCACTCCGCTGACACGGAAAGATTTGTACACGGTATCTAGACTTGCGAACGTTGAATTTTAGAGCTTTAGAAGCAAGTCCAATGGAACTGAACAAAATGGAGAAGAAGCCTCTCCCCAAGGGATGGCAAAAGTGGGGAGTTAAACCCCCATCAGCACCCCAGGGTAGAATTTTAAAATATTCGTTCTCTCTTAAAGTGAATTAATTAAAGACGAAATAGAGCGGCCTGTACGGTATGTCCCTAGGGCTGCCCCGCAAAATAGCCCTTTGCCAAGAATACTGTCCCATTGACTACTATTATTGTTGGGGTCAATGGGGGTGCTTATAGACATGACAACAGAACCTAAAAATATATACCTTGCAACTGCCACGCACTTATTATTACAATACATTGGGACTTATCCACTCAACTAAGGTAACAAGTAGAGAACATGAGACATGAGGCACAAGATCATACTTTTCGCATTTGTTAAGGATCGATTGGTCTAGGTAGCGATCATGGCAAAATGTAAAACTCTATCATATGGATGGTGAGGGAAGGAGAAAGGTATGTCGGTATTGCAAAGGAAATCGAGAGTCCTTGGATAAGTAGTATGTCAGGACAGATGCGTGCAAGATATAGTGGCATGGGTTTGTAAAGCATGTCCATGGCAAAAGCCAAAGGGATGTGGTGTGGTTTGGTGATTATATAAGTAGGTGGATATAAGAGATAATATGATACCTGATAGACATTTTTTTTGAAAAAATTAGTAGCTCCAGATATGGGTGGGTAGTGCAATTATGAGCTCAAATATCAGTTCCAGAAGGCACAAATCATTTACGGCAAAGCGAGTCAGGAACAAACAAACTCTATACTTATTAATGAAGACCCAAAAAAAGATTGTCCAGTTTTGAGAAGTGCGGGCCGCGATAAGCCACGGTTTCCGAGTATTTTCTGGGGATGGACTCTGAAAAGCCGAGGAGCTTCTGGGTAGTGCAGTTATGTGCTCAGTGTGGTTTCCTAGTATTTTCTGTTGAGCCCATAACTACACTACTCAGAAGCAGCTTGGCGTTTCAGAGTCAGTAGCCTTGGCTCTGTACTGGATAATTTCTGGGGGTATTGCCTCCTCTTCTTGTTCCTGGACATACCCCACTTTGAGCCACTTCCCCAGCAGTCTTATTCATACTCCGGGTCTCTTGAAGAGGCCTCCCTCTCTACTTGCCCCTATCCTACGTTATCACGACGTCAAGGAAAGTGTTATTACGACAATGCAGAATTGACGAAATGTTGTTGGACAGATATTTCAAAGCAGCCAATTTTAGGATTCCAGAAGAAGGTTCCAACTAGAGTTGGGCGGGTATTACTTTTTCTAATACCAGCTGGGTCCGAGTATTGAATAATCTGCAATACCAGCCGGTTCCATAGTATTGAAAGATTCCCTTAATTTTAATACCCGGTTCTCAATAGTAGTATAATTTTTGATTTGCGGATGGGTATCAGTAGGATGGGTATTCCAATCTAATACCAGCCGGTTATCAACCCGGGTATAAAAATAATAAATAAATAACCACGAAATCATTAATATGTATTGAATTTAGAAGATTTCAGTTGATTTCACAAAGAAATTAATTATTATGTTACAAAATTCAGTCTTTGCATTACAAATAACAACGTTGCAGATTTTAGTATCCAAATTGAAGCAAGCTTAGCTAAAAGAAGACTGATTGCAACCCGCGTCGTCAAATAAACCAGCATCTCCAATGAGGTCCTTGTAAGACACCCTACATGTGCTAAGAAATAATAAAGAATAGGGGCAGGCCCACCCTACATGTGGTAAAAAATGAAGCATAGTGGCAAGCCCTTGGGGCTGGACATGCTCCCTACATGTGCACCCTCTTACCCTGACCCGGGCCTGACATATTGTGCGCCCAGCCAATTTCCTATTCATACCATGGTATAGTCTTTGTTTTTGCCCCATAATACGGGTATGCACCCAGGTATTGCCTTGGCAATACCAACCGGTCCGGTTATCAATCATAGTATTGGAATTGCCAATACCAGCCGGGTCGGTTATTAACCATAGTATTACAAAAGCCAATACCAACCGGGTCGGTTATTTCATACCCTGGTTGATACCCGGCCCAGACCATATGTACCAGTATGTCCATTTTTTAATACCAGACTGGTCCTGGTATGAAGGGTCCCACCCCTTTTTCATACCAGGCTGGTATAGGTAACTATACAGGTATGAGCAACTTGGGTATGAATCTGGTATGAGTAGTTGTACTTTGGGCTGTAAATGAGTATGGTACTGGTATTGCCCTTTCTCTGTAGTGATACTGGGGGGTATGAGCATTGGATTTTCTTCAATTTGGCAAACAATTCTACTCTTGACACCCCTGTTACCAGCTCGACTATAGTAGTCATGGCCGAACATGACGCCCCCTGATTTCAAAAGTGCGTAAGCAGGGTTGATGTCTGCCCAGGCCGAGTGGAAATCATGGGAGGCATCGACCTCGGCTTCGATCCCCCATTCGCAGAGCTTCATCCACGCGGAAATGGTGGAATATGTGACCGAAAAAATCATGTCAGTGAGGCTCAGCTACGTTTTGCATGAATTGGTAGAGAAGCATCAAGTTCCCGTTCTCTTGCTTTATGTCTCTGAATGCCTTCTCCCTAAACCGGGCCATCCCCGGAAATCATCAATGCACAAAATCTGTGTTTCAAGTCCCAGCTGCCGCGCCAAGCTCCCTATGTGAATAGCCGACGCCCCTAGAAACGTTCCCAGCTCAATCACCACCCACTTCCAGCATGAGCTTCTCAAACACTACTCCTTTGTCGCCCCACCCCTTGATTCTCGTCCTTCTGAGCGGAGGGGCCGCGTGGGCAGATGGAAAGTGCTGAAATGGGGTCACGCCATTGAATAGTCTCTCAAGGACGGTTGATCTTACATCTTGGAGCGTAATGGGGCCACCGCACACTGATTCGAAGGTAATGAGGTCATCCGGCAGAATACGACTCTTCTAGTCGTTTTGAATTCATCAGCAGCATGAATTAATTCTTGTTTTTCTCTTTCCATTTGAGAGAGTCCATTCACAGTCTTCTGTTCTTGGAGCATGAGCAATGCGATTACCCTTACATCCATCCCAAGGTATGGTTTCTGATGCATGTGTAGCACAAGCTCTAACGGAGGCTGAGATGCTTTGATGGCAGTGGCTGAGGTGACAACGCCCAAGAGGTAGACTATGGCTGCAGTTGTGAAAAGCCCCGCTGTTCTGTTGCCTCGAATTTGAAACCTGGTTAGACAGCGACTGCCCCTCCATCTTTGCCCCTCCAATCGGGCATAGTGCAGATGGATCTCGTGCATTGTTCGTTCAGTGTATATTGGTCTACCCTCCTGTTCGGTGTGTGGGAGAGACAATAGCCACTGCAGCTGTGGCCTTCCACACCACCGGCCGCCAACACCTGCTACCTGGGGAAATGGCCAAACCCCGGCGGAGAATGTTGAGCACAAGGCATATCAGAATTCAGTAAAAGATCACACTGTAAGCTTGGTACCCACTGCACCCAACTGCAAGGCAGTCAGGCCAAAAAGAGCTATAAAGTTGCACGCGGTATTGTAACCCACATCTTCCAAGAGAAAATACAACGCGACTCCCCCATTTCAGAACAAAGAAAAGAGTCCCTGCAAGTAAGAGAATCCTCTCAATACGGGAACACGCAGATCATGAATCCTTAAATTATTCAGTCGTGTCAGTAATTCTATACTGATCAGGTCGATGAATGCATGTGCAATGATCAATTGTGACCAGGACCGGGCCATGTAAATAACCAACAATAGGAGATAGGTGGGTCGTAAAAGTCGTGTGAGAGGACCTGAAGCCATCTGCTACGGAAAGGAGAAGACCTGCAACAATTCATATGCACAATCACGTCACCTGCAAACAATGCCTTGCTGTACGCTGCCCAGCGAGCTACGTACCCACTGCTTGCTACCGATTCAGCAATAAAGATTCAAGTTCCCTTGTCGACATTGCAAGCTCACAAGCACAATGGCAATTTTACTACATGGTGGAGATTCACCAGTGCACAGATCGTGTTGGCATTCTGGCCTGGGCGGGTTATGGATGCGGGGCGATTCGAGGTGCCACATCAGTCCCTCATAAAGAGTTCCCAGGAGGTGGCCTAATAACTGCTGCGTTGAGTTCCAGAGTATGCTGAGGACTGCAGCTGCATTCAGAATCAAGCTACTTAAGTTTAGTGACAAGTTGACCACGTTCACAGAAGAGATGTCAGACAACACGATGAGGTAATCCGTGCAAGCACATATGACAGTTAGGGTAGGCGTATCGACGTTCAGGGCGGAATTAGACTACATTGAGAGCTTACTCAGGATATACAAATCATATCTTCCCCACATATGAAACTCCCTCGTCACATATATAAATCGACGATATTGATGTACTGAAAGTTACAAGACAGCAGTCTTTGTACTTGGATTTGCTTACCTGATATTGCCGAGAACCCTTCTTCAGTAAGAAACCAGCATCATTCAACTTCTCAATGAGGGCATCCACATCAGGCACCTGTAGGGCAATCTCATCTGCAACGCCATAAAGCTCCTGCACAACAAGAAGCACAGGGAAGCTTTACCAAAAGTGAAATGTCTTCCTCACCAGAAATTCGTGTTGTCCAAACATAGAGGGTGTTTCACCTTGGCCGTGCATTTCTTTATTTATAGCAAACTTCCAGTTCCCGAATTGCATCCCTGTTAGTTCACATGGTCAGAGTACCATGTTGCTGCTTTATGTGGGCTGAGACTACTTTAGGATGTGCAAGTTGAATAGACCGACAATTCATGGTGCCAGGCCAAACTCAAGTTAATATGGTCCTGCTTAACCCCTGTCATAGTAAGGCACGACCCATTTTGCAGATTCAATTTGCAACAAATATAATGCTAAGCTAAAAGGAAACTTGGCACCCACCGCAATTGAGAAAATGGACTTCTCCTGAAGAGCAGACTTGCGTTGAAGAATGCCCAAGAAACGTTTTGCCTCTTTCTGCTGGCTCATCCCACCACTTCGCCCAAGGTCCACACAACCATTCTCATCTACCAGCTTATCAAACAGGGACTCCTTCATTATCCCTACAACATCCTGCGAACGCCCCAAGCATGTTAAAAATTGTATCTGGCGCCAATGAAAAGCTTAGGGATATGCAAGGAGTTGCAACTCTAAGCATAAAAGATGAAAAATAGTTAGAAGATACCAATGCATCTTGCTTTGTAACCTCTTCACGAAGTTCCAAGCGAGCACGAGCCTCTGCAAGCCGTACAAGGCTTTCAAGCTGCCTGGCAGTGATAGGGCTACCATCTGCACTGCTGTGTTTGCGCAATTGTAGATAGAAATGTTTCAACACTTCTGCTGCTTCCTTGGTCATCCTGCAAGGCAGTGGAGAGAGTTGACGACATTTGGGAACAAAACCTTGCAAGACAAGTGAAAAAGATAGAAATGAAATGAAATGAATGGTGCTTTATAACGTCCACAGAAAGCAGAAGAGAAAGGAAGAAGAAGAAAAACCACATTATGTCCACAGGAGTCCTGAAGAGCCCATGACATCCAGGGGATGCTCAAAGAGCCCAAGGGGATCAAGGCCACACAAAAAATGAGATTTTTTATGGCAGGGTGACAGACAACAGCTCCATTGGTGGTGTTGAAGAACTACACATGGCCAAACATAGGACTGTTTAAGGCAGAGCTTTAGGGGTGACATGTATGATAAACTCTTACCTTGGGAAAACATACTGCTTAGCATATGCAACATATGTACGCAAAAGCTGGGGAGGAAGAGGCTCAAAGTCCTTGTCCTTGATTGAGTCCAATTTGAGCTGTAATGCAACTGGAGCACCCGTCTCTGTCGTCTGTTGTGGACCTCCCATTACTTCGAACAGGACTGCAACCAACCCAAGGATATGTAATGTAAGAGTCAAAGCAGAAGCCATTATGGCCCCAAAAGTGTGATGTGTTATGCACCTTAAAACAAAATATTGAGTTTAAAAAAACTTACAGGATTTTTTTGTGTTATGGTGATCTGTTGAGCCTGCATGGAGCTGCAACAACCAAAACATTAGCAATCTTGTACCAAATTCGTCACTATTATAAAGAAGTGCAATGTCCACCTCTCACTATATAGGGTGAACATTTATAAACTCCGCTCACAGCTTCCTTTTCAAAGTGCTGGGCACAGGACTTATGGAGTTCGTATGTGAGACAGCACAGGAACTGTCCGACCGCTTTCCAATTCGAATTGAACTGCTCTAGTTAGCGTGGACTGGAAACTCAAGTCACAAAAAATAAACCTTATTATTCCGGATCAAAATTGTTATTGTGCTGGATGATGGCTCCAGAGCAGAGATACATGCACAGAAGATGGGAAGTCCGTACCGCTATGATATGATCTGTCAGCCGTTGATCCAAAACCTCATCAGGCTTGTCCAGCAAGATGAAGATAAGATCAAACCGCGACAAAATAGCTGCACTCATTTTCAAATTTTCATTCACAGTCTTGGCACGGCTGCACACAGCTTCTCTGACAGTCACTTACGCTATCACAGGAAATGAAATGATGAAATGGAATGGTACTTTAGAACGGAAAGAAAGGGAAAAACAAAGGCTATCCAAAGAAGCCCTTAGAGCTTGCGACAACAAATGAATGTAATGAAATGGTGCTTTATAACGTAATAAAGAGCTTGGGAGCTTGGGATAAGAAATGAAATGAAATGAAATGGTGCTTTATAACGCCCGCAGAAAGCTCATAGAGCTTATGGGACAAAATGGAAGAAAACATGAGAGAGGAAACAAAACCAAAGCCAAGAATAAGAACTATTGTTCGAGTGCTATTGTCTAAGGGTGAAGGCCTCGTGCAGGTAAGCTGCCAAGCATTTCTGATCCTCATAGTGGAAGACTTCAGTGAGAGTAAGAAAGAAAGTAAAATAGAGGAAATATACTCATTGCCTTCACGGAGACCCAAAGGGCCCACACCCATACAGAAAAGAAAGAAATGAAATAAGGGAACTTTATAACGTCTGCAGGCACCTCAAGACTTATGAGCACGAGAAACTGGCAAATACAAAAATGAAATGAAATGAAATGAAATGAAATGAAATGAAATGAAATGAAATGAAATGAAATGAAATGAAATGAAATGAAATGAAATGGTAGTTTATAATGTCCACGGAAAGCTCAGAGATAATGGGACAAGAGAAAAGAAGAAACAGGAAATGAAATGAAATGGTGCTCTATAACGTCCGCGGAAAGCTCATAGAGCTTATGGGACAAAATGGAAAGAAAAACATGAGAGAAAATAGGAAACCAGAGTCAAAGATAAGAACTATTGTTCAAGTGATTGTCTCAGGGTGAATGCCTCGTGCAGGTAGGCTGCCAAGCATTTCTGATCCTCATAGTGAAAGACCTCAGTGAGAGATTGGGTTCCACGGAATAGACAATGGAATCTCCTACGGATCTCATAGTATAGAGGGCAAGAGAAGAAGTGTTCTTCAGTTTCAATTTCCTGGTTGCGCCCTGTGCAAGCTGGACAGAGGCGGTCCTCCCGCTGCAGGTTTTCCCATCTGCCAGTCTCTATACGTAGGTTGTGGGAGCCCACCCTGAACCGCCCCAAAGCCCTCAGGAGAGAAGGAGATAAAGAGGCCGAAAGGTAATTGGGCCGCAAGATTCTATCATCTCGGAGAACCAAGAATGTTTCTCGATAGAAATGGAGCTTTGTCGTGAGGTTGGGTAACTTCCAAGTTCTCCTGACATGTAGCTCCATGAGCTCCTTTCTAATGAGTTGGTTGCGGTCATGCTTGGATGTGATGTCCACCTCTTCTGGGTTCACTGGCAGTAGTGAAGCAATAGAGAGTCCATGGCGTTGAAAAAAGGTATCCACTTGAAAGAGAGAGGGGCCCTCCAGAACAAGCCCAAAAGCAACGTTTACTCAAGGGATTGTCTAAGAATCAAGAAAGAAAGTGGACCCTTAACAAGCAGCCCAAAAACCAGATCAACATTGAGAGATCTCCAAAATGGAGAGCCTCGTAAAGATATGCTGGCAGGCATCCTGATCCTCATAATGGAAGACCTGTAAGGGATTGGCCGTCATCTCTGAATACACAGTAATACCATCCAAGGAAGGTCCAGGAGACCACACAGAAGTAATAGCAAAAATTCCTAAGATCCACAGGGAGCCCTCAGGGCCCATGGGCGAAAATGTAAAAACATTTTCCAATACATCAAACAGTGAGGGAGAGAGATGCACTTGTAATGACCACCAACGGGATTTGCAGCAGCTAACACTGAAGTCCGGGCTGACAAGCTGGCAACAAGCCCACCCTTTGCCACTGAGACACATTGCTGCTCCATGGCCTCCAGGAGTGCCTGACAGCCATATCAAGCAATAAGAGTGACAAAATTTCGTTTCTAATCCAGGATGCTGCAGGGGAAAATACTTGATGCATGAATCTAGAAGAAATCTGGCATTGCTTGGCCCAAGGCCCCATTTCAGTAATGAGAATCATATTGAGGCTAGAACCCACACCTGCTTTGTCAGCTACCAAGGAGAAAGACGTTGATTGCACAAAGAATGTGTGCTTCACGTGGCCCATTACCTGATGCTCGGAAGACATTCTATCAAACTCGTCAATGCAGCATATTCCTGTGTCAGCAAGGACCATGGCTCCTGCAATGGTTTGTCAGCGGAAAGTGAGTACCAATTTGACTAGGTAAGCTGTATCTCTTAAACACCAGGCACAAGTGTGTCAGGTGAGCAGTCACAGGCTGTGTTTAGAGCAGTATCCAAACCAGAGGGCAAGTGCAGGAACTGAGGAAGTACAGATGTGTGAACAAGACTTCCTCCAACAGTCATTTTCAAGGAGACATGAGAACAGGACCTGCTTCAAATACATAATCTCCACTCAGGACATCCTTGACAACTGCCACAGTGAGCCCAGCACTGCTGGTAGTGTTCCCACACACATAAATGCCACGTGGTGCCACTGCTGCAGCAGCTTGTAGGAGCTGACTCTTTCCAAGCCCAGGATCCCCTGCAAACATTCAGGAATGCTCTTTGCATCAGATAGCATTAGTTTCGCTCTTCCGGCTCATTTCTTTTGTAGTATAAGGTACCTCTGAGTTTTCCACACTGTTTTGGCTGATAAGACCCTAAGGGTTGACAGCAAAAGTAGAACATGAACTTTCTTCACTCCATTAAAGTTTGCAAGAGTGAAGGTTAAATATTCAATGTTGCATGTTAAGACTCAGAGAACCGATCTAGCACCATGCCAAATTTTAAGAACCAGTAAGTTGTGAGTCACGGCATCTTCCCTCAAACCTTATACAAGACAATCAAGAAAGTACATACCAACAATAATCACATGGATGTCTCCTCTGACAGGCACCTCGTTGTTGCCCATTGTGTGCCTTTGCACACCTCCAAACAGTGCAAGAACAATACCCGCTACAGACAACAAATACTGTGAGTCATGCATTGGTCGATGTATAGCTTCAGAAGCCAAGACAGTTAGTACAGAGACAGCAGCATCAGGACTGATTTGAGATCATGTCAGAAACCCCCTACTTCCACAGTTAGTAAAATTTGGGAAAAAAGATATTCCTGACAGAAGCAATTTACCTTTCACAAGTTCATGGCCATAAATTGACGGACAAATAGAATGCAATATATGGCGGAAGATGTTAGGGCCAGTTTCCTCAACAAAAGCTGCCACAAACTGCAGGTCCTTAGAAGTCAAGGTTTTGGCATTTTTTGGAGCAGCAATCCTCATGTCATAGTTCTCTTCTTTCTCATGCTCTTCCAAGGGTTGACTCTTTGTGTTTGTAATGGAAACCGCCTGAAGGTACAGGTAGTACAGGCACTGCTTGTTGTTGTTTGCCTTTCCTGTTGCAAGTATGCATGTCAAGAAGTTAGAATTTAACAGCCTTGCACCAGCCTCCCATCCTTAATTTGCCACTCCTTCTGTCACACATGCACATGCCCAGTCCTGACCGTTTCACCTGTTTCTCTGCTGCTCTCTCTGAAAGTACCAACAAGGAAGACTTGTACTTACCTCCTCCAACATCCATGTTGGTATTGATGAAGTTTACAATACCGCACACAGTAACAACATCACCAGGCACACATGTGGCAACAAGGTCCTCTGTCAACTCGCATTCAACTGTTCTCGGCAATCGACCTTCCTCGTGGTCATCCACACTCAATAGTTCTTGAAGTCTGCTTTGCACCAGCCAGGTTACAACTTGCAAATTTTGTTCAATGCATGTCACTGGAATGCTCTGGATGTTCAGAACGATGAATTCACGTGCACACTGAAACTTCTGAGGATGAGGGAGAACCTTATGCAATGCTAGTAGACAACCTGCAAAAGGCAATACAATCCTTACATACTATGACTGATCTCCAATCAGTAAATTCAGTATCAGTAACCTCACCTAATCTTCTGAAAGTCAATGCACTTTGCTGTGGCCCTGCCGGGAGTGAAGTTTTTGCTTCGGCAACCACTACCACAGCTTGGGGGAGGTGAGTATTTGCCATCCTTACAGGTGCGTCGAATGATTGATTTGCACTTGGGACATGTAAAGTCCATAGACACCACCAATGGTTTCACCACACTCATCCTCACTACAGTGCCCCGCACTGATATCAGTCGACCTGTTAGCATGGCACCAAGAGATTGTCCAATCTGAGTAACCATATACATCAACAAGCACAAGGAATGATCATCTCACTTTGCATATCCACATGTTTATATATAGTGCTGAGACCTGTATAAGCCTCAATCATTTGACAGACCTGCTGTCCATTACTGTAAAGGTACCTATATGGAACCTACACAATGTATGACCATATTTATCTGTGTCAAAGACATCACAAGAAGTCGTTTAACTATTTGACAAAACTTGACTCAAGGAAAACTGACAGGGGAAGAAGGAAGGCACAAATTAAAATGGCATAAAAAGACAAGAACACTGTCTTACCGATCCATGCCGCTTTGAGATCTTTCAGAGCGAGCAAGGAATCCGGATGATTATGCAGCCGAACATTGATCTTCCCAGGAATGGCTGCCTGTTTGCCCCTGCAAAAGAGTACCTGCATAATAGAGGACAATATTTGATGTACTCTTTGTAGAGTACTTAAGTGAACACTAGACAATTTATCTCTATCTCAACATTCCATACA
The DNA here is from genome assembly GCA_030704615.1 of Takakia lepidozioides. Lineage (NCBI taxonomy): Eukaryota > Viridiplantae > Streptophyta > Takakiopsida > Takakiales > Takakiaceae > Takakia > Takakia lepidozioides. The sequence continues at coordinate 76,539,600 of CM060731.1, forward strand.
TTTGCTCAAATGTTTCCGCCTTCCTATGGAAAACAGGATGAGCTGAAGACAAAAAGAACTATCAAGAAACCCTTCCAGCCTCAAGCACTGATCAAAGGTAGAATGCATCATGAAAGCAGTCAAAAAGCTAGATCATCTTCCAGGTAACTGTAAGAAGTGCAACCCGAAGACTCCAGCTGGGATGGCTGACATAGTCACCTCATAAGCTGCAGCACCAAGGCATGAAAGTGCTTCTTGTGGAACAACATCAAGAGCAACAAAGAATTCCTCAACTGGGCACCATTTCTGAAGAGCTTGATAGTCAACTGCTATTTTGTAATTGCCGCCCTCCAGCATTGCCTATCAAATCACAGTTGTCCAACCATCAAGTTAGAAATCATAGATGGTCATCACCTATTGACAAACGAGGAACATATGGGAATTAAGAATCCTTTATGCTTGAAATTTCCTAGGGTTCTTACAAGATTGGGTATTACTGCCGGGATCTCAAATTGAAGGAGTCTCATGCCCTGCAACCGTTCTTCGGCAGTAGCTGTTCTGATAAGCTTCAATTCTATAGAATTGATTAGTGTACGATTAAATATCGCAGTTTTAAAATGAACAGACCAGAGAAAATGGTGCAGACCGTGGTGAGAGAATACACCAGCAAAGAGTCACACCTGAGCCCGAATCTTCTCGCCTCCACTAGAGTCAAAACATTCAAGGAGACTCGAGATGAGCATCGCTCTTCGATCGTCGCTCTTATATTCATCCTCAGGAAAATACTCCAGCCATGAACTTGGAACAGTAGAGGCCTCAGGAAAAGGGCATTTGAGAGCTACAGACTCCATGGTGAAGAGAAGATTGAATCTTAGAAGCTCAATATCTGGAAGAGCTATAGGTCTACTCACTGAATGGGGGTATCTACAGTATAAAATCTATCACATCCAGCACCAAACAGCTCTCGGGCGACGTATACTCAACTTAACCCTTAGAAATTCCATTGAGCAGGCGGCAAACCGACAACGTATCACCAAAAAGATCCAGGAAATGAATTACGAACTATCACGAACTGCACATTAGGACAGTCAAGGCACAGAGAGACGACGACTGAAACTTGTGCCTAAATTGCATAGCAATTTCAGCAAACCTTTCCTCAAAATTCTGTCATGCAGAAAAGAGGCTTGCACTGCAAAGAGATAATCATTAATCTTATTCGGGACCGTGTGGCCAGCAGAGAGACGACGACTGTAGATCTCTGCCTTTCAGAGGGACAAAAATGTGCATTGCATAGAAATTTCAGAAAAACCTGGCATCCGCGTTTCAGAGCTCCAATTTGTTTCAAGCATAAAAAGGACTCGCACTTTGTCTCTCGAACAATTCCATCAAAACAGATCCCCGTAGTAACCTCCCGTGAGAACTGTGGCATTGCACAGAAGAGGGAACACAGAATTCGTAATCACATTTTTGGCGGGTTGCTTTTAGGGTTTATGGTACAGTACGTGTACTGCATCGTATATGTATGTATCTCTTCTCATGGGAATCAAGTACATTTTACAAATACATCTATGTCTCTCTCCCATGAGTAACATATTAATACATCCATACGTCCTTCCAGAGAAATAACCGAAAATGACATAAATTATTTTCGGAAAATATCTTGAGACCTCGTTTGGAGACCTCATTTGTCCAGCAGGGGTTGCCTAATCCTTCCAGCTTTTATGAAGTACTCTGAGTCTACACAAAAGCAACCACTATTTTATGATCTAGTATGTTTTTGATAGAGTAACTGATCCCCTCTCCAGTCTTCTCTCCTTATGAAGCTCCAGATTCACAAACTATTGACTAGTACTCTAACAAATTTGTGACAACTCTCACTCAGTTGCTCAGGCTTCCCAGAGGCACCCTGTGACAGGCCTGAAGTCGGGGTGTTGACATCCCACAACTTAAAAGCGACAGGCAGTATGAAACCCACAATCTACAAACTGAGGCTGTCTATTTAGAACTGTGATGAGGATACCCTGCACTCTAAGGTACGGATGTCCTTCCGGCCCAGTGATACCCAGTCCAAAGATCCGGGTTTGGCCTTCAACCACCGCATCACCATTCTCTGCATGCACTTGTGGCAGCGTTTTTTCAAGCCCTGCAGCAGATCGTCGGCGGACACCATGAGGGTTTCCTTGTAAGCCATGAAAGATTTAAATGAATTGATGCCTGAAGCACAGTGGTCCAAATTGCTCGTCACCAGGCATTGAGGGTAGTTGAGCAGTATCTGCATGAATGATGGACATCACAGAAGTCCAATATCTCTCTCAATATGCTGTTAGCTCTTTGTGTTCTCCACAAAAATGGAAATATTAAACATCCCAGAGAGGAGACAAAGATTTTGCCTCAATGTTTCGAAGCATTACAATGAACAGTTTCACAGCAAAACATGCAGTGAAAACAGCACCTTTGCTATCCAAACTATCTTACCTTGTCAAGCCAATATTACAATGCATGTCCATTGCAACACCTTTGCTATCCAAACTATCTTACCTTGTCAAGCCAATATTACAATGCATGTCCATTGCAACACCTTTGTTCCATGAGGTGACTGTCATGTGGAAGCCATAGTCCATGCATGCTTTCTCTGCTTTCTTCTCACAGCCCTACACAGGTCACAGGGTCACAGCCCCACAGGCTGCAGCCTGTCACAGCCCATCACAACCCCAAAGGCCACAGACACAGCCTGTCACAGCCCTACCAAGGTCACAGGGTCACAGCCCCAAAGGCCACAGCCTATCACAGCCCCTCACAGCCCCATAGGCCACAGGGCACAGCCTGTCACAGCCCGTCACAGCCCCACAGGCCACAGGCCACAGCCTGTCACAGCCCCTCATAGCCCATCACAGCCCCATAGGCCATAGGGCACAACCTGTCACAACCTGTCACAGCCCCTCACAGCCCCACAGGCCACTGGGCTTAGCCTGTCACAGCCCATCACAGCCCCATAGGCCACAGGGCACAGCCCGCCAATCAATGTGAATTGGTATTGCCCCCCACTAATGGCCACTCAAGAAATCATCGCAGGACTCTTCGCCCATGAAGTGCATTTCCATGTGTGTGGGGGTCTACGCTGTAGTTGCTCAAACACCTGCAAGGTAAGATTGAGGCAGATGCTTCGGCTTTAGCATCTAAATACATGAGCAAATCAGGGTATGCCCATTGGTCCTGGTGTTAGCACTGTGGTTTGGGAGGATCTGAAAGTTTCAACCTCATGTGTAATACACCTTGCATTGAGTTTGGTGAGGTGGTCAACCTTCTCCTGCAAATTAGAAAAAGTTTAGGTTTTTAGCCAATAATTGCTCAGATTACCCTGCAGCAATCCGCCCCTTCAACAAGAAAAACGCTGCACTAGGAGGGAGGAACGCCTAACAAATAGCTCTGAAATCCCAAGGTCTTCAACTCTAGACTTCTTCGAGGAAATTGTAACACTCTGATAAGACGTTGGTTGCCATGGACAACCAGCTAAAGCCTCTGATTGTCATCTTCCAAGTTTCGTGCACACAAGGGTAATAATGGCAGTGAAGTACCTGGCATGACATATTTTCCAGTGGCATCAATAACAATGATACACACCCTCTGTTGCCTAGCCAGCATCAGCACTAGAAACATACTTTGCCTCAGTTAGGTACAACCAGAGACAACTTAGACTTGTATCCAAAACATAACATATTGGAACCAAAGGCATCGCTTGTGCTTTTCTCAACGTGAAGAAGTCCCCAAGACAGAAAAGTTGCCCACAAGCAAAAAGCAGCAGACTGAACCCCCTGTAGGCACATCCCAGAAAACTCAGAAGGCAGAGACAGTTTGAGAGCTAGACAGGCCAAACATCCGACCCAGGAGAATGTTCGGGGAGAGACTGCCCAGCAGAAACCAGTGACTCGAAGTATCTTTAATATGCTGTCATCTATCTTCATCATTCAGTTTGCAAGGTCTACTACTGGCCTGAGATCGGAACTAAAAGGGGAAAATTTGCAAGAAAACACTAGTACACCATATGAAGAGAGGTCTAGTTACCGAGCACCGAAGAATAAAGTGGCAACCAATCTGAAATGCCCACTTCAATTCCAGATGCTCAGACATACATTTAAGTAAAGAGAGAGAGAGAGAGAGAAAACCCAGAGAGGGATGAGCAGGTGCCAGGATTTCATGACCAAGGTCTACTGGCTGCAGTTGATTTAAGGCTGAGCCCTTTGGGGCACAACAAACAGGTCTCTAAATCAATACTGGAAACATAAGTTGGCTAACATTGGCTAACATTGGTATGCAAAGCTGGCATAAGGAGATCAACAATGCAAATGCTATCTTAAGCAAATGCACAGAGGTACACCCAATCACATCCATACACAAAAACGGCTAGCAACAATGAATCTTTTTGCTGAGGCACTGAGCACCTGATGAAAAAAATTGCAGTGCTGTGTGTTACATCTCATGGGGTCATTCCTTAAATGGTCCCATCCCTCTGGCAGGTACTCTGAAGGTATTGGACAGAAGGCCTTAAAGTGGGGGCGCATGCTCTACCACGATCTAGCTCATATGTACACACTAGCAAGGCTCACTTAATATACACATCGTACATGCCCTTGAGTAGGCCCAGGGATTGAAAATCCCGCATCACTCTCCATTCACAGAAATCCGCATCAGTAGAACGCTGATATAACCTAAAGAATCACATAGCAAAGGCAAAGGAAGGCACCAATGCCACTAACAACTGCGGCGGTGTCAAGGCGACCTTCGTGCTGGATCCTTTCCTCCTTCATCACGCTTTGCACCTTTAGATACTGGTGGTAAGAGTCCAAAACTTCTGCATGGTCTTTGCTTTTGTCGCAAGTCAAGGCCCTGGAAAGTGTTAGGAGACTATCCCTCCCATTCAAGTGGGTACCTTCCATATCTTCTAACTGCATGCTGAGTTCCGTTAAACGCAGGGTTGTCTTGACAGAGTCCCCAACGCCAGTGTTCGAAAATCTGCATTTCATGACAATATTGCACTGGTATGCTACCAGCGAAGTATCTTTGCCCGCAGGAAGGATGGATCCAAAACGAAGCAGAAAGTCTTCGTCACAAGGCCAATGCCGCTGCCCTACGAGTGGCCGCCAACTCGCAAGATTAGCCATTTGTTTGGTCTTCTTATTGATCAAAATCCAGCTGACTCTCAGGTTGTCCCACAGCGCTTTCCAAAACTTCCCGTCCTTTCTCTCCTTCCCCACAGATGTGATGGAAGGCAGGTCCGCCATAACTGTCACGCCTTCGAGCTTCTGTTGGTCTCCATCATCTTCTTCAGGAGACTTAAGTAGATCCACTCTAAAAGGACAATTCGAAAACCAGCCAAGAAAATCGTCCGCTCCAGGAATACCTAAAACAGTTCTTGAGAGTACAGATTCTCCCTTGTACACCACATCGACAATGGAGATAAAATGAGATGCAGAAAGATCCGAGGGCACTTCATCGACTCCGTCATCGAGGTCCCACCACGTCTCACACTCCGTCAGACCAAACTCCTCTTCCTTCGCAACGGCCTCCTTGCTGATGATAAGAGGGTAGCAGGATGCATAAAACTTACGGAACCCTCCCATCGACGAGACAATGGACTTGACATGCGGGTCCTTGGTCGAGGGCCACCGCGAGATACACATCCTTTCCCACAAAGCCTCATCCTCACACAAATACCGAAATCCAGAGCTTGCACAGCTTGCTGTGGCCAGAGTCACTGCATCCAGCCGCCTCAAAACTTCATACACGAGGTCATCACTCAAGGTTCTTCCATCTTTTCTCCCTACTTCTCGGCGAAGCGCCATAGAATCCTTACTCCCCGGTCCCAAAAAGATAAGTACTGAACACAGATGACGATTGGAACCAGCCAACCGTAAGACATGCGACGATAGAAAGACAATGACGCGCTTGCTTGTTAAGCACAGCTTAAAATGAATCAACACCCAGAGCGTTCTCTCTCCAACTTCTGAGATTACAGAACAGATCTTCACAGATCTCTAGAGCACAACACGCGAGGCCGGAAGAGATTGATCGAGCAAGCGAGAGGAACAAGTGCAGTAACACTAGCCAGAGCGTTCCAGCTATAAAGGCCATGGCGCTCCATGGCCCACAGCTCTCCCGGTCACATCCGATGGGCTTCTACACTTCATCCATCCATCCTCGTGCCAGAATATAGTCGCAATAAAGGTGGCATCAGTTTAATGACACCGCCGTACTTGCGTGCAGGCAGGCCGGGAATTACATCACCCCCACCCCGCCGGACGGCCCACCCACCCCTGTCAAATCACCTCCAGCCACTCCCCAATCGGCACAGCAGGGAGGGCCGGGAGTACCACCAATGTCAAATCAGCCCCAGCCACTCCCCATCGCCGCTCCGTCGGTTCGGCGCCTGCATCATTGCCGGCTCTGATTTCCCTCGTTGATCTTCCCCACTGTGATCATGTATTAGAATTATGGCCACCGGCCATTATCTAACGTGTATTTCCTGGCGTTTGTAGCCCCAAATGCTATCAGAGCTGCGATAGCCAAACAAGACTTGCCACGTTGTGAAATAGGGCAAAACTCTCTTTGACAAGTGAAGGGCCAAACCCTGCGAAACGTTGGGCTATAGTACGATCCCATGTCGGATTACGTTGTTCGTAAGTGGCAGTGCAACATTCCGCCAGGGGGGGAAGAAGGCGGTGGTTGATCATGTGATTGCCGGTTTTTTTTTTTTTTTTATTTTTATTTTTATTTTTACTTTTAGAAATCAATTACATATAGGGGATGAGTGTCAATATCATAGAATCAAATGGTTATCCTTAGGCTGGCCATGTGATCCCGCAAGCCTTGCCTCGTGGCAGCACGATATTCCATCACAAAGATAAAAATATTGAAGCCCTCGAAGGAGAACTGCCATGGCAAAACCCTATGGCTCCTCTCACTATAATTAAGGGGCCTGATTTGTGAGCGGTCGCTCCTGGGTATTTCCCTTAAAAACATTTTTTTCTTAAAAACCCAATGCCAGGAGAACTGCCTGCTGATGGCAATTGTGTGGTACAAAACGAACGTGCGGAGGAGGCGAGGGAGGAGGTGGGGAAGATTTGATAGGTGAAATCCACCCGTGTAGGCCTGCTTTTCCGGCGTGACATTGTACACTTCCATTGAGCTCGAGCCACATTGTTATTGTGACTGTACAACGGGATTGGGTAACCTGAGTACCAACTAATGCGTACCCGCCACGCATCTTCGTAACTCATCCTTCTACGGGGAATATTCTAATAAGTATTCCTCATCCACGCAGTCTTGACCTGACTTTCCATATGTGGCTATTGTATAGTTCAGATTCTCATGGTGACCAAACAAGATCACACATGTGCCCGACAGTTGTTTTGCAACTTCGTGGAACTAATTTGAAATCATATTTCAAATGAAACGGCAGCACTTATCTGGTACAGAGCTAGCATGTTCTAGAAGACGGTGCCATCTTCTCTGCATTTTCTATTTATAGATATTTATATTGAGGATCTTCTTATCCAAAAGTTACAGCCTAGATACCTAGATATGTGTAATGTTGTGGTGCTTGCAAATTTAAACCTTGTCACAAATTCAAACCGGCCGTGTCACACTTACTTACAATCCTACCAATTCGGAAAAATCATTTCTCACATTGTAATGTTTTTTTTGTGTAAGTTGCGTAACATTTTCCTAGGCGACCGGCCGTCACCACTATATATATACACAAACTCACAAGGATACACACTTGCGGGCGGAGTGACTTACTCCCTCTAACTATAACCTCTTTCCAAATAATCTCGCAATAGCAGTGGCCAACAAGGATTTTATGGGAAACCACTTCAATGTCATCTTGTATTTCAACCAATTAGAAAGCCGTGTGAACTTGTGGACCTACATTGTAGTTGAAGATGTGCTAGATCCAACCACAAATCTTACTGTGTCGTGATTCTCGGAAGGACATATCTGATTATGTTTCCACTAGTTAGACTCTGTTCCATGTGATATTTTAGTAAGAAATGGAAACAAGATGTCGGCATAGCTAGAAGTTTTCAGCTACTGTCCTTTGGGATGGTTTTGTACCCCTTCCCTAGGTTATGTGGCCCTTGAGCCTTGTGGTTGGGTGCTCATGCGGTGGTACTTGCAAAGAGGTTAGCTCTTTCTCTTGCTGTGGAGCCTGATTTCTGAGAAATCGTTCCAAGTGTTTCTCTTTGAGCAGGTAGCCCAGTGGTTGGGTGTTTGTGCCTTGCCTATGCATAACCTAGGTGATCTTGGGTTCAATCCTTCAACATGTGCCTTCAGACCGTCCATTGGGCCCTCAATGGCCTGTGTGTTGAGTAGTAGGCTCTGTAAATTCACTGGATGTTAAAGAAACTTTATCTTTATCTTTAAGTAGATTAAAGTAAAAAACAATGACTCCTGCTGAAGCTGGTGTAAATAGGAGCCACTCCGGCCTTGCGGCTGATATGTCCCTTTTGAACGGGCCCTGTACATTAAATTAAATTTAAAGGGAATAGTGTCTGGTGGCCAACGCCACACATGGCGCATCCATAATCGTACATGTTTTTTTTTTTTTTTTTAAAATAAACGACGCCTCATAAAGGAAGTGTAAATTATAGTGTGTCTGGATGTCTTGACCCCCAAGGGCTACTGCCTTCTGGGAAGAAGGTGGATATCTTTGCAACACAAAAGGTGGTTTAAACCAGTGTTGGGCGGGTATGACAATTTGGGCATATTTGAAGGGTCCTGGTAAGGCATCTTTGTTTAAATCGGTAAGGAGGCGGTTATATATAATGTAGGGGTTTGGAAATTGTGGCGGATAGAGGTTATCAATAGAAGTGTCCCCCAAAAAAAGTTCTCAAGTTATGAATATGCCATTATCCAAGGGGAAGACCACGGGTCCCATACAACGGTTATCAATATAACCTGATTTTCAGTTATGATACATTAAGATTTTAAGAGGACCAAAAAGAAAGAAAAAAACAAACAAAATGAAATATGAAGAATCACAATTAACCCTTAAGTTCCCAAGCCCTTTTTTGACTTTTTACCAATTTTGAGTACCCAGCTGCAGTAAATTGCCCCTAGAAACCTACCAAAAATCATCCACAGATTCCAGCCTTATAGCAATGGGCCAGCTCATTTATGCATGACATACCAAAAAATGAGCCAAGTCCACCGTGGAAATTGTGAGATCATAGCGTTGGCCCGGACCTCAAATATGAGGTCCCAAAGAAAAAGTGAGAAAGAAATAGGTTTGACCAAATCAAAACCTAGCTTTATCCAATTTTGCTTGCCCCAAGACCCACCATTTCCAAATCAATAGTGGAGTGGCCATGACCCCACTAAATTGCAGGGCCAACTGATTTTTGCACCTATGGTTGCTTTGCATGCAATTACATGGGGATAGAAATCTCAAAATTGACAAGAGAAAATGTGCCTCCAAATGAAGTACTTTTTTTTCTACAAATTTTTTAAAAGCCAATGGTGGATGTGTGTATGTAATGCTCACACACCACAAGTGAAGTGTTTTTTCCAAAATTGCTAATTTTCTCCCAAAAATGGCCTTTGGAGTGCAATCTGTTTTGGGCTTGTTTACCTGCCACGTCAGCGGTCAACAGCCCATTTCAGGCCCCAAAATGTAAATTAAAGATCATGCAATTTTATGTTTCTCATTTTTTATTTATTTTTTCCACATCAAAACTTGTAATTTTTTTGAAAACTTGTAAATTTAAATAAAAAAAATCGAAATCGCCATTTAGTTTAGCGAATTTTCAGCGATGCACAATAATTCAACTAATAAAACATTCCGTGGGAAAGTTTGTGTGCAAAGTTAGATTTTTGATGTAAGAGAATTAACCCACAATTTGTAGCTGATCTTGTGCAGTGCCTACCCACATATATATTCGTATTGCTAATAAGTCAATTCCAATTGTGCTCAAGGAGCAGTGTTTTTAAATCTGGCGAAAGATCGCCAGATTTCGACCTGGAAAATGGGTCGGCTACTTTTATAAAGGAATTTTGGGAGTAAAAATTTGCCAGAAATAAAAGTTCGCCAGAAAGCGCCAATGGTTAAATATCAGGAACTAGAACTTTCCTACCTAGACCTGTTAAAATATTTCGACTGGAAAATGGGTCGCTATTTTTATAAAGGAATTTTGGGAGGAAAAATCAAAAAATTCTCCAGAAAGCGCAAATGGTTAAATATCAGGAGCTAGAACTTTCCTACGTGAACTTGTTAAAATGTGACACCTGTTATATAGCCACTTTTCTAAGCCTGCCACCTTGCCGCGTGGGCACTGGATAGAATTTACATGTAGCCTTTGTGGCGATTTTGGAAAAGTGAAAAAAAAAACATTGTCAGGGAGTCACATTCTTTCAAATAAGAAGATAGAAATAGATACAATAAATTTATTAAATGATAAAAATTTACATAGCAGTTATGGTATGTACGGTCTCACTGTAAATGTGCCTTGGAAAGCAAAATACGGACATTGTCACATCTGCCAACAACCGCCCAGATGCCATCCAAAAAGAACGATAACCCGAGAATTCATGAAAAGTACTTTAGATTCGATCTTTTCCCAGATTCTATATTACAGAAATTGAAACTATTACCTAGTACTAATATCTAGGCTATTAGTACTATTAGTACTAATATTTATTTATTCAAAATACATAAAATAATCAATGAATGGTCTATTAGTACTATTAGTACTAATATTTATTTATTCAAAATACATAAAATAATCAATGAATGGTCAAGTCCGAAATCGACATATAGTCAGTAGACGATAATATTTTGTGTTTTAATCCACTAGTTTGCGACTAATCTTGACAGGTTGTTGAAACTTTGGCATATATTGTGCGTTTTAATCTATTAATCTACCACTGAATCTCTTAAAGGATGAAATTCGTCGACACCCAGAGTTTCAAACATGGGAAGGGCCTTGGGTTGACCCTTCCCCTGCAGTCCCTACGTGAAAAAGTGGCTGGAAGGTCCGCACCATTCCAAGATGGTGGATTGTTCCACCAGGTAAGCATCCCAAAAATACAAAGGAAAAATCCTGCCACTTGTGTAAGCGGATTATTAGAAGGTGTGCGCGGCAAGGAGGGTGGATTGTTCTACCAGGTAAGCATCCCTGAAATACAAAGGAAAATTCCTGCCACTTGTAGAGAGAGAGAAGACTCATGCCAAAGCCGGTGTACCTAAGAGCCACTTCGCCTTGCAACTACTATCCCTTTTAGGGGTGGGCCCTACTACCACTTGTATAAGAGGATTAGAAGCTTGGGCAGAAAGAAACTCCACCGAAAGTTTGACATGACAAGTCACATCGACTTAAACCCAATGGGATGCATGCAGCCTTCATATTAGACTATACACATTTCCTAAATAGGTTGGCCAGATGTCTATGGAGTGTTATAGACATCTTTCGCACGTGCTTTCAAAAGAAAAAAGAAATTTTGGGTTGGATTTATTACAATTATTCTTGTTATTTCTCAAAAGGTGTGGTAGAGGGGGTCAAATTGAACCTGATTCATTAATTAATTTTTGGGTATTCCGAATAAGGATAAAGGTCCCAAACTTTGGAAAGGGTTATTTTTTAAGGTAAAAAAGGAAGAGCAATGGAGTGGCTAATGGGGAGGGCTGCAAGTGGGTGTTGGAATGGCTAATATATGGGGCTATGTGGAGAGGAGAGCAGAGAAGTAGGATAGGCGTTGGGGTGGCATGGTGAGCCCTCCTTCTAAATCGAAGTAGGATGAGGGTGGCCTCCATTCTAGTACCTAGACTCCATCACCTCTTATAATCGGAGGGGGAGGGCTATGCTACATAGGGCTTCCCGTCCTGCATGAGTACACCCCCGATTGCGAAGTCCGACGCATCTGTATGAATCTCAAATGGACGGTCGAACTCCGGGATTTCCAGAACTGGAGCTTCCGCCATCCGCTGCTTCAACTCGGCAAAAGCTTGGCCACAAAAGGTGTTCCATACCCAAACTTTCTCACATACTTTCGGTAATAGGAGACAAATCCTAGGAATGATCGCACTCCCGGGACCGAAGTCGGAGGCTCCTAGTCCAAGATCACCCTCACTTTTCTGTCATCCATTTTTGATCCCATCCTGTGTAATCACATGCCCTAGGAACTCCACTTTTGTGACCCCGAATTCGCACTTTGAAGCTTTGGCATACAGCTTCCCTTCCCGTAATTTTTTGGAACACCCTTTTGAGGTGCTCCAAGTGTTCTTCCTTTGTTTTCGAGTACACCAAGATGTCGTCGATATATACGATCACAAAAACATCCAACCACTCCTGGAAAAGGTTGTTCATTAGCGTACTAAAGATCGCGGGTGCATTGGTGAGCCCAAAAGGCATCACCAAGAACTCATATGAACCATATCTTGTCATGCACGCAGTCTTCTCCTCATTTCCTTCCGCCACTCGGATTTGATGGTAACCCGAGCGCAAATCGATTCGGCTAAAATACTTTGCTCCTGCTAACCAATCGAAGAGGTCATCGATCTTTGGCAGAGGGTACCGGTTTTTTGTAGTCACCTTATTCAGAGCCCTGTAATCGACACACATCCGTAGCGGCCCATCTTTCTTGTCTGCGAATAGCACCGGGGCTCCGTAAGGTGACTTACTTGGCCGGATGTACCCCTTTGACATTAGATCCTTGAGTTGGGCCTTCAACTCGACCAACTCTCTGTGCCTCAACCGGTAGGGCGCCTTGGCAGGCGGCTCCGATCCCGGTATCACCTGTATCTTGTGGTCAACTCCTCTTCGCGGTGGCAAGCCGCTTGGTAAATCCTCCGGCATCACATCCTGGTATTTCTCCAAGATCATCTTGATCCAATCTGGGCTCGGCTCCCCATCGACTTCTCCTTCCACTTGTCTTACGTAAAGCAAAAACTGGGGCTCGTGTGGCTCCTCCACGGCCCACTCATTTGCTGACAGCAGGTTTATTCGCCCTCCCACTCGGTTAGGCGTTTCCGATACGTTTTACGCCACCATTCCCACACGGTAGTGTGACTATTCTCTTGCGGCCATCTATGACCGCTCCGGATTTGTTCAAAAATGTCATCCCCAAATTGAGATCCACTCCATCGATCTCGCAAATGTTGAAGTTCTCACGTCCCTCCCAACCCCCGAGCTAAAGAAAAACATCGAACGTCAACCTCGTCGCCAGTTGTGGTTGTTCTTTGGCAGAACGCACTTCAATAGAGGCCCCCACATCACTTGTTGGGAGCCCCAGCTTCCGTGCCGTTGTTAGTGTCATGAAGGAGTACGACGCTCCTATGTCCACCAACAACGACACGTTAGTTCCGAAAATTATCCCACTCACGAACATTAACTGACTCCCTTTACGCAAGGGGCCAGTCTCCTGATACAACTCACAAGAGTAGTTGCCTACCTTGCAAGTCTTGGCAACCACCGCACCAGGAGGCTGATGGAATCTTCGGACAGCTCCGTGGTCGTCCGAGTCATGTTCAATTGTCGGGGTTTTGCGCACTTCTTGGCCATGAGCCCGGACTCCCCGCAATTAAAGCACACTCCATCGAAGGTTGCCTTCTGTCCGCCATAAGCCGCCGCATCTGATTTTCCTTTCGGAGCACCGGGTGCCGCCTTGACGTGTGAAGGCCCTCCCTTCAATTTCCATGTGTCATTGTCGCCGTGTGGTCTATCCCACTTCTTTTCCGGTTGGAATGAATCTCCCTCCTGCCGGGTCTTCTTGTAGTTCAACTCCGTACGGCCTTGTTTTTCGCCCCTAGGGACATCCGAGAAACATTCACCCCTTTCAATTGCCTCGTTCAAAGTCTTAGGTGACCTCTCCTCCAACTTCCGCCTTGCCCATGGAGCCAGTTCCGCCACAAAATTGAAGACCATTTCTGGTTCTGCCATGTCCGCGATTTCGAACAACAGCACATTAAAAGCCTGAACATATCCCCGAATGTCATCCGTTTTCTTCAAATTCATCATCTTGTCCCGGACGAGCCAAGACGTGATGAGAGACACAAACTGTCTTTTCATAAGTTCCTTGAACCCACTCCAGCTCAAGGATTCTGGGTTTGGACCTTGGTCATGAAGGTGTTTCTGCCACCATTGTTGAGCATAGCCCCTCAAATAGGTGGGAGCCACTTCCACCCGATCCTCGTCACTCAACTTGGCCGCCCGAAAGTACTGCTCCAGCTCCAACAGCCAGGTATTGTGTGCATTCATATATTGGCAATTAGTAATGTCATCAACTCAATTAACTTATAGATTGTCGCGGCCATTTGCTTTGAGGGGCAGGGGGTCGGGACACAAAGGATCTGCCCCTGTGGTGGGGGCAGTGGCAACAATAGGTTCGGGGGCTGAAGCACCCTTGAGTGCCCAAGGCACTCAAGGAGGCGGAGGCGCTCACTAGGTGGAGCCCCGCACACCGGGTTGCGGTGGGGGTGGTTCCACGAGGGGTGGTGGTAGCTTAGTGGGTCTTAGTGGGGTGGCATAGGACTCACCATGGGGCGGAGACCTTGTGGTGGGAGTCGTGGGGAGTTTTGGGACTCATCACGGTCCAATGGGGCCGTGGTGGGTGGGCCAAGACTCACCGCGACTCATCACCGAGAATTGAGGGTCTTCGTGGTGGTTCGCCATAAAATGACTGGGTTGTTTGTGAAACCTCCGCGGACAGTCACAAAAGGATATATAAGGAGTAGTAACCCCGAAAACGGTGCAAGCCCGTTGGTGACCAAAAACTAGTGAGTAAGCGTGGGAGCCGGAAAGCGACCAAGATGTGGGGAGCTGTTCCGGACTGCCAACAACCAAAGGGAATTTCCACTAGGCCCGAGTGAGCGAGGGTCTTGTGGAGGAACAAAAGAGGACCGTTATGTCCCAGTGAGCAGCCGATGCTCCGAGTTGGCCCGGTGGCCAGTTTTGGGAGTTAGGCGCGCGCATCAAAGTGAGTAACTATGACTTGAAGGGGAGCTTACCAAAGTGAGGTGCGCGACATTTGGTATCAGAGCTTAGAGTTCAGTACGCGATCGTCCTTGAGATCGGCCTCATCTTGGGGTCGGGCAAGACAAAGCGAAAGCGGAACGACCCGAAAGATGATGATCCTTGTGAGCCCGGTGGGGGCGACGTATCACTGAAGCGGCAATTGGAAGAGACGATTCATGCTTCTGAGAGCGAGGTTGCTCAAGAACGGGAGGAATTTTGGGAGTCGGAGCCCGATGACCTCTCGGAGGCTCCGCTAGACCAACATATGTCTCTCATGCCAGCAATTTTTTGGGAAGGGTTGTTGGCGCAGTTTAGCGGAACGTTGAAAGACGTGTTGAGGGCGGCTAATGTCACTTCCACTAAGGCAAAGTTTAAAGTGAAGCCTAAGGAATCCGACACCTTCGAGGGCGTCCGGAAGAAGTGAAGCACAAGATACAGATCACCAGTAAGAAATCTGGTAGGCTACTTGCTACACGGAGACCTCGTGGAGTCAGAGAGTATGACTGGAGGGGAGGGCTTGATAAGGAGCATGAAGCTACTCTGTTTGCTGCACACCCAGAGTGGGAGCACGTTGCAAAAATGCAACTGGGAGGCCTGAGTTGCTTTAAAGGTATATGTTGTGGTGCAGTAACAGCAACACCAATTGAGGGGGAAACAAGCAGTTACCCACCACATTTCTATGAAGAAAGAGAGGGAGAAATAGAAATCCTAGAGAGACCAACCACTGTGAGTTTACAAGATGAAGTAGTGGCTGGATGGACAATCACAGCTGAAAAGCAGGTGAGAGAAGTAAATGTGGGAACTGAGAAGGAACCAAGAATGGTGAAAGTTGGGGTTGACTTGGAGCCAGAATTCTTTGAGGAAGCTAAGAGCTTGTTTATCAAATACATAGATATATTTGCTTGGAGCTATGAAGATCTGAAAGGGATACCACCTGAGATCTGCCAGCATAAGATTGAACTGGAACCAAGGTCAGTACCAATCAAACAGGCAAAATACAGGATGAATCCCAACTATGCATAGAAGGATGGTGAAGAGATTAAAAAGTTGGCTGAGGCTAAGTTCATATACCCAATTGAGTATACAACTTGGCTATCACCCTCTTGTGATTTACAGAGAGCTTCCCATTGGTGTGTTCGATTATGTGCTAGTATCATATAATGTACCATCTTATATATGATCAAACTGCATAAACCCCAATGCTATGCATTGGTCTCATATTGCAGTAGGACGTTATCTTCTAATTGAGACTCCATATGTATTATCTAGTGCTTTCAAATAACTACCTACAAACCTAAACCCTTAAAACTCTTAATTTGATCACAAACATACACCATCACCATATCCATCTATGCCAAATGGTCCCTCATGCCTCAACACAAAAAATAAACCTAGCCACTACATTTCTTTTGGCACAATATTAATACACACATGATTAACAAAATTCCTATGCATAACAAAATAGACCCTTGTGATCCAAAATTGTTTTTTGGAAAGGTTGAGAAGACAAGTATGACACTAACATCATGATAGATTCACAAGACATGTGTGGCACTCACATAGAAATTGTGGAGTCACATGCACATCAAAGATCTCACTATGGCGGCAACTCTCCAACAACCCGTATTTGCAGTCACATTCACAAAGCACCTCCTTAATTGTGGCCTCTCTCCACTCTCCACTCAGTGTTTTTTTTAAGAAATTTGGAAAATAGCACGAGTGGCTACGAGTTTTGCAGGAAATAGCCATTTATTCTGTTCATCCACTGTAATTCATCCACCTATGTGCCATCATCCATATATATCATCCATATTTGGCAAATTCATCCATAATTTATTTTTTATTTGGAGAAATTTGGCGATTTCATCCATGAAAAAACAGTGGATTGCGACAGAATATTTTATTTTATTTTTTGATGTCGAAATCTGGCGATTATTCGCCACTAAAAGAATGGCTGTCTCCACTTTCCACTCTCGTCTTGTAGCCCACACTTCATCATGCCCGTGGAGCTTCTCCTGAGCTATCAACAATTCTCTATTCTTGACACCATCGAGTTCCCTAGCGGCCCCCCAAACCCTAACAGGCGGCGGGCTGGGTTCTCATTTCCACGCCCCCTACCAGAGCTCTTATGTTTGGGTATCATGTTAATATGCACATATAGACATTATGGATTATTCAAATGGCCATTTCAATATTGAATTTGAATTTGAATACTAGTACCATTTTTATTTAAATTTTTTTAATACCATATCCAAGTTCATATTTCTAGGTTATTGACATTCAGATACCATTCCTCATATCCGGATTGATTTTTTTCTTAAACCACTCTATGCCTACCAGATTCATACTTGAAAAAATCAGGGGCTGCATTATTGGAAAACCTACCTGCCTTAAGAAAATTCAGCACTGCATACCAGGACCCTTATGGTATTTCCAATTCAAGATACCATACCAACACTCCTATGAAACTAGTTTGACTCCAGTTTTGGTGAAGAAACTAGTTTGATACTATGTATTTTCCCTTTGGATTAGTTTAATCCCCAGTTTTGTAACTCAAAACTGGGCAGGGCCTATTTTTGTAAAACTCTGGTACTCTGACACTCACACAAACTCTTTATGGATACCTTTAATGTTTGTCTGAATTTGGCGTCTTGTGTGAGATTCCAAGACTACATGGCAGCAGGAGAGGAGAATGAGGAGCGATGATGCAAAGCTTAATGAAGGGACTGGAAGCTGTCAGATCTGTGGCTACATGCAAAAAGGACGAGATGACGACTGTTCTTTTGCCTTCCGATATATAACAGATCCCAATCATGAAATACACTTGGTACAAGGCATCTAGCATGCTGTCTCAACTAGGCTGTCTATTTCCATGGGCCCACTTAGCTATTCATGCCCCTTGAAAGTGGCGATTGCATGGGGGCCTCGCTCAGTTTTTGAACAATTGTGGGTACATATTAGGGAGAGAACAATTTCTTGCATGGCACTGTGGTTCTCTGAGGCACATCCACTTGGTAGGTACACATTCTTAGCATGTTTTGCGCGCAAATCAAAGTTGCTCACTGGTCCCGTTATCGAACTGAGATGATCTTGAGAGATTCGGGCAGCTATCATTTGCGACTCTTTTGTCCCACATGAGCGTCGGAACTAGGTTAGGTTGTGGGTTGAGAGATACCACTTTACACTTTATACTTTATACACACATTTTGAGATTCAAACTAGAGTTTTGAGAACTCAAAAATGGCGTCTCAGTTGGATCGTCCACTGGTTTGCTGAATCATTGTAAATATCTTTCACTTACAAGCTGTTTAGATGCTATGGGGTTGAGCAAACTGCATTAGACGTATGTACTAGATATGCATTGGACATATACTGGAAATGTGGTTCTTAGTACTTATAGGTAAGATTGTTGAATAGAGATAGAGAAGATGCAGCCGGCTCGTTCTCCCTTTGTGGGGTGGGCCCTATACTTTTGGATAATCCCTTGTTTTTGCATTCTTGAAGAGATAGGTGCAGGTGGTAGGTGTAGAGTCTGGTGGACACCAACTCAACTGCAAGTTCTTTTCGACCGCCAACAGATCTGACACTAGGTACTGGTAGAAGGGGCGCGCATGATGATCCCTATTAAGTCAGGCGACTGCTCAGGATGGGGCCCATACATGAGGTACTACGCTCCAATTTGCGATACCATGTCTTTCCAGCTGCTGATTTGACAATTAACTGCAACTGATTTTGATTTAACTCTCGATCTCTTGAAACCATTGTTATGTAAAGCTGTTGATGTTGCTGTCGAAGAAGCCACGTGAGGGAGCCCATCGTGCATATATATCTAGCACCGAATCGGCAAGCAGTGGGTGACCTGGGAAAACCATTGGAGATGTACTGGTTATTGGCCATGTCTACTAATTTGCTGCGGCTGCCAACGATTCCTAGCTCCCTGCATGGGTCGAACTCTCAGATGCTGAGTTACCCTTCAACTTGACGGAACTGTTGGAACTGCCCACATATACCGTCTAAACGGAAATTTGATGAGAGTTCATGATGCACTGGAATGACATTCTTACGGTGAGATTTGAGTTATGTTTGCGGATCAGTTGCCTTCTAATAATCAGACTGGAACCGACATGGCTTTTGTCGACCTCGACAATAAAGCTAGTCATTCTGTCCCAGCTGGGCCGTGCAAGGCCACATGAGGAAGCGTTGTCTTTCGAGCATTCCCCTAGCGCATCAGAGTCTTGTAGGAGATCTGAGGCATTATCATACCGCGGAACAGGCCCCACACCCGCCATTATTTGCAGGCAGAAAGTCCGGGCCCTGACGGGTTTGTGCCTTCAAGGCACCCAGGGCTTACCAACAGCGTACGCGTATTTCAACCCGTGATGATTCTATGGACAAAACGCATTGTTTTCTGCAAAGGCAATGATAAAAAAGTGCCTGTCACACTGATGTGTTAAAAATGATGAAAGTGGGGGAAGGCAAACGGAAGGTACAAATTAATAGTAATTACTAGTAATCTTCCTAACTAAGTCCACGGGGCTCCCAAGTCACTGCCAGCTGCCCTTCTTTTTTCCAAACCCTAAACCTATCCCACTTTTCTGTATGTAGCCTAGTGGTAATGGGCACATACCACCTCGGAAGTGGTTGTGGGTTCAATCCACCCTTGGTGTCACAAAGGTGTCCACCTTCCTAGCGGAAGGCAGTAACCCTTGGGGGGTGAAAAGACACCATAATTTACGCTTCCTTGGGGAGACATCAAATATTAAATATTAAATTATTATCACCGTGGGTAAGCTGGCTTCGAGGGTGGGACGAACAAGGGAAGACCCATGTAATCAACTTTCGTATCTATTTCGGTCCCAAAGGTTATAAACACAAGATGACATCCAAGTTGAGAGGTACAAGCCAGTGTTGGACTGGTATCAAGTTTTTTACATACCAGTCTGGTCCTTGGTACCAGGCGTATCACAAAGTTTTCATACCAGTCTGGTCTATATAATGGTGGATGTACTTTTTCCAGATACTGGTATGAGTATGAGTATCATGACCACAATACCAGCTGGTATGAGGTATCAACTCTGGTATCATCCTTTATGTGTATTTTATTTAGTTTCACTTGATATTTTCTATTTGATAACTTGTAATTCAAAGATGGCTTTAGAAGTAAATATACATAAATACAAATGTATAGCCAAATGTACACATAAATTAATATGGTACACATACCAGAGTAAATGAGGTAGACTGCGGGGGAGTACTGGTATTGTGGCTGGTATGAAAAAACTGATACCAGCCTGGTCTGGTACATGACCAAGTATACTCCATATACCAGACTGGTCTGGTATCTAATTCCAGTGCATATACAAGTACTTTATACCAGTCCTTCACCTATATACCAGTCCAACACTGGTACAAGCTTAAGTTAGGGCTGTCTTTGAAGGTGATAATTTGTTGATAGGTAATGGATTATGAGGGGCAATTTTCCTCATTTTCAAAATAAATACATTACGCCTCCCAAAGAAAGCGTTTACTATGGTGTCTTCATCACTATGGTGTCTTCATCCACGCAGTTACTTGCTGCAAGGTGGACACTTTAAACCCTAGATTACTAGGTTATGTACACGCTAGGCACAATCTCCAAACTCGGATATATGCTCTAGTGCTCCCCAGTCTCACACCAAGTTTTCAAGTTCCCAAATATAGTTTTGCAACTATAGCTACCCAATTTGTGAGAGGGGTTTCTCAAAACAAAATGCTATCAAAAAACCATTTTCAATCTTGCTTGAAGTTGGATGCTTTGATGCAAATGTCATTATCTGGGATGAGAGCTTCGGTCGAAATGTGCAACAACACAAGAGAAACCGAAGGGTTCTTACTTTGGACTAATTGTCCGAATTTTAAACTTATTTCTATGATATGGTTGCGTGAAAGGTAAAAGCATGAAAACATAAAGGTGAGAGCATTTTCTCAAAGTTGTCTATCACAATGAAAGTTAAAATGAATGAATGCGATCCACCTTCTTCCCCAACAACATGGTGGCACCAATGGCTTCATGCTACCAGCCAGTTCCACTTTCTGTCACTCTAAAATACACCAGAATTAAAAAGCAGCTCTTTGTGGTGGGTACACTAGGGCACTGGAAAGAGAAGGAACCGGGGCAAATGTTTAGCTAGTACTAGTACTTGGCCTGTTCCTTCATCCTCTTCTAATTCGCCAGAATCAGCAAGCAAAATCCACTATGGTGCATGATGCTACAATACTAAATATGGATGTTTGCAGTACTTGGGCCATCATGCATGGGTTGAGTTGGCATCCATACAACAATTTGCTCACAGAACAGTCATGGACTTGTTGTGGTAGTGCACCCAAAGGTTATTAATGGGACGGAGAGGTGTGTCCCAGGAACTGTGTTGATTGGCCCAAGATCAATAGCCACCAGACAATCTTCTCAGCTCAGTATGTAATTCCTCAATTTTGTGGATTATAATTGTCACAGGAAATGAAGGTCAGCATCCCACTGCCGATCTCAATCCAGCCTCGACCTGGCTCCTTTCTGGCCTCATCGTCGATCTCACCTTTGCAGTATCATTCCACCTGCCAGCTGCAGCATCGACATTTGGACACTACATGTTCCAGCCTCCTGTACATCCTACTTGAGAATAGACGTTCTGCCACCTCCACATTGCCATGAATTCCGCAGGCAAGGCTTCCACACAGAAGCACTGGGTTTCATTGGCATTTTCTTAACAAAGTTCTCTGCCTCCTTCAATCGCCCCACATGGCCAAGAAGGTTCACCACGCAGCTGAAGTCATCCACTGTAGAAGTGAGGCCATCATCTTGACTTAGGGAATCGAAGCGCTCCCATGGCTACATGCAGAGAGAACCCATGATACAAGCCTCCCTTTTGCAATCCTTCAAACAGCTGACAGGCCACCATGCTGGGCAAATCCTGCAATCATCCCATTCATCTCATTCAGCCATTTCGTTAAACACTCCTTTGCATCCTAGATGCTACCGCACTTGGCCATGAGTAAGAAGATGAGATGTGACAATTCCAGCTTTCAGAATATCACCCTGGACCCTCTGGGTTGCCAGGTTTGCACACACCCTTACAATGCAAACTAAAGTGAATCAGAGGTGCTTCAGCCTTTCCTGCATCATTTTCTCAAAAGTCTCCATCCTGCACCCATGCTGGGAAATATCCTGCAATCATTGCATTCCAGGACAACACATCTTGTTCAGTCATTGTCAAACACTCCCCATACTCCCGCATTGGCATACATATTCACAAGGGTATTGTTCAGAAACATATGGGGTACAACAGCAGCCTCGTGATGTCACCATGGACCTCCTTGCGCTGCCAGACCGGAACAAGCCTTGAGAACACAAACAAACAAGACCTGGTATGGCTTCACCCCTTTCTGCACCATTTGCTCATAGGTCTCCACAGCCACAATCCCACACCCACCTGGGTGTATCCTGCGATCATCGTACCACATCAACTTCAGCCATATAACACTACCTTTGAATCCTTGACGCTACCGCATTTGGCATACATATCCAAGAGGAAGTTTTGAGAATCATATTTGGTACAATTCCACCTATCATGATGTCACCATCAACTCTTTGCCCTTTTTGAGCCCTGCCAGGCTCGCACACATGTTGGGAATCGCCCCTTCCTATACCATCTCATCATAGGTCTCCAAGGCTTATTTACCACACCCATGCTTGGTATATCTTGCAATCATTTTAGTCCACGAAAAGATATTTCACTGGGTGTGCATCCAATAAACATTGACCTACATGTTGAGCACTTATGCAAGAGTCTTGCCATCCATGCTCCACTGTTGAGCTTTGTGCCAGAAACTACACGAGCATCAAAGGTTTCTTTGTGAAGGAGTGCTACTTTAGCTTTCAGCAACATCCATGCGAGTCAGTCTGGGCTCCAGCTGATCCAAGACGATGAGGAATGTGGAAACATGTCACAAAATCAAAGATACTGAATCTGTACAAGTAAGCAGTCTAGACCCTTCTTCAGGTTTAGCTGCAACCTGTCGACATGGGCTTTTGGCTGGCCAAGCAGCAAAAGTTCTGCTGGATTTGGCATCCAGAAGAATTCTTTTCTTTCTATGTCAAGGTCTTTGTCACATCCGATCTCACAATTCGCTTGTTTGAGCTTGACACTTTGCTCACAAAATCACAGAAGATAAACTTGCTGCCCAGAAGCAGCGCACTTTCTTTCAGGCATGCTTCTTGTTTCACCAGTAATCCCCACAGGAACACATCCCATCTTTGAAGTGGTGAAAGCGGTTGGCGTCCCGTAGTATAACTGCCCGCTTTGCAATCTTTGAGATGAACTTGGTAGCGGTGTGACAGTCACCACACACTCGAAGGTTCTTGATGACGCGGATCAGTGTCCCAGGGGGCGTGCTGATAAGCCCGAAAGCAATGGCCAGCTTCTCACTGTGGTGGTTTAGTGAGAGTTCCTTTTGCTCCTCCTCCACATCATGCAATACAAAGCCTGTATCAGGCACATACCCGGCTTCCTTCATCTGCCCAGTCAATCTCTTGAGCTCAGCATGGATTTCCTCAATTTGTGGATGCAACTTGTCGTCAACTACGAAAAAATGCACGGAGTGGTTCACCTCGATGCAGCTACGCCCTGGCACCTTTCTGACACCTCTCTCCACCATCAGATTTCTTATCTTTCTTGTATCCTCCCACCTGCCAGCTGCAGCATATATGTTTGATAACAACACATAAGTTGCAGGGTGCTGTGGAGCCAATTTGAGAAGGCACTTTGCTGCATGTTGTGCTAGCTCCACATCACCATGGGTTCTGCAGGCACTAAGCAAGGCCCCCCACACAGAAGCGTCTGCTTCCATTGGCATTTTATTAATTAAATCTTCTGCGTCATCTAACCAGCCTGCACGGCCAAGAAGGTCCACCATGCAGCCAAAATGCTCCATTGTAGGGGTGAGGCCATAAGCTTGACTCATGGATTTAAAGTAGTGATGGCCTTCATCCACTAGGCCTGCATGGCTGCATGCAGCGAGAAGAGATACGAAGGTAATACCATCTGGTTTCAAGCCTTGTTGTTGCATTTGTTCAAACAGTTGCACAGCCTCCCTACCACGCCCATTCTGACCATATCCGTTGATGATAGCATTCCATGAGACCACATCTTGTTCAGCCATCTTATCAAAGACCTGTCGTGCAGCCTCCACACTCGCACATTTGGCATACATATTGACAAGGGTATTCTCCAAATTGATATATGATCCAATCCCAGCTTTGATGATGTCAGCATGGACCTCTTTCACCTTTTCCAGGTCTCCAAGGCTGGCACACCCATTGAGAATACAAATGAAGGAGACACTATCGGGTGTCACCCCTTCCTGCTGCATTTGCTCATAGATCTCAAAAGCCTCCCTAGGACACTCTTGCTGAGCATATCCTGCAATCATTGCACTCCAGGAGACCACATTTCGTTCAGCCATGTTGTCAAATATTTCACGAGCATCCTTTATGCTCCCACACCTGGCATACATGTCAACAAGGGCAGTCTCCAGAACAATGTCTGATGCAATTCCAGCTTGGATGATGTCAGCATGGATCATTTTGCCCTTTTCCAGGGATCCTAGGCTGGCACATGCATTGAGCACGCTAACGAAAGTGATTTTGTCAAGCATCACCCCTTCCTGTTGCATTTGCTTGTAAATCTCAAGAGCATCCCTACCACACCCATGTTGAGCATATGCTCTGATCATCACACTCCACGAGACCACGTCCCGTTCCACCATATTGTCAAATACTTCACGTGCATCCTTTACACTCCCACATTTGGTGTACATGTTAACAAGGGTATTCTCCAAAGTAATAAAGGGGCCAATTTCAGCTTTCCTGATGTCAGCATGGACCTCTTTGCCCCTTTCCAGGCCTCCAAGGTTGGCACACACATTGAGAATGCAAATGAACGTCACCTTGTTGGGTGCCATCCCTTGCCATTGCATTTGCTCATAGATTTCCAAAGCCTCCCGAAAGTGCCCATGCTGAGCATATCCTGTGATGATCACATTCCATGAGACCACATTGCGTTCAGCCATATTGTCAAATACTTTATGCGCATCATTCATGCCGCCACATTTGGCATACATGTCAGTAAGGGCAGTCTCCAGAATTACATCCGGTCCAATTCCGGCTTTGATGATGTCAGTGTGGATCTCTTTGCCCCTTCCCAGGTATTCAGGACTTGAACAAGCGCTAAGAACACAAATGAATGTGACTCTATCAGGAGTCACACCTTCCTTATGCATTTGCTCATAGATCTCCAATGCCTCCCTGCCACAGCTGTACTGAGCATACCCTGCGATCATTACACTCCATGAGACCACATCCCTGTCAGCCATGTTGTCAAAAACATGACGTGCATCCTTTAAGCTTCCGCATTTGGCATACATGTTGACAAGAGTATTCTCCAAATTAATATATGATGTGATGCCAGCTTTCATGATGTCAGCGTGGACCTTTTTACCTTTGTCCAGGGCCCTCAGGCTGGCACAGGCATTGAGGATGCAAATGAACGTCACCCGGTTGGGCATCATCCCTTCCCTCTGCATTTGTTCATAGATGTCAAAAGCTTCCGTACCACATCCATGCTGAGCATATCTTGCAATCATTGCACTCCATGAGACCACATCTTGTTTAACCATCTTGTTGGACACTTGACATGCATCCTTCATGCTTCCGCATTTCGCATACATGTCAGCAAGTGCAGTCTCCAGAATGAGATCTGGCCCAATTCCAGCTTTGCTTATGTCAGCATGCACTTCCTTACCCCTTTTCAGGTCTCTTGAGCTAGCGCACGCCCTGAGAACACAAATGAACGTGACCCTATTGGGCATCACTCCTTCCTGTTGCATTTGCCGATAGATCTTAAAAGCATCCTCATGATACCCATGCTTGGCATATCCTGCTATCATTGTATTCCACGTGACTATATCTCGTTCAGGCATTCTGTCAAATACTTGGCGTGCATCCACCACACTCCCGCACTTGACATACATATTTACAAGGGTGTTGAATAGAAAAATGTTCAGCTCGAATCCCCTTTTGATCATGTTGGCATGCACCTGCTTACCCTCTGCTAGGCATTTCATGTTGGTACACTTGTGCAAGACACAGACATACGTATTACAGTCTGCCTGAATACCTGGTTGGTCCAAAATGTGCAGTGCCTCTTTCAGTCGTCCTGCCTTACACAGTGTCCTCACTTCCCCAGAAGTGACATAAGTATTTTTGTTTATTCCTTCTCTCGATCCACTTCTAAAAGCAGAGTCGAGGGAGGAGGTCTGGAGTCCATCAAACAAGTGTGCCTGACTCAGCCCTCCTATTCTGCATGATTCAGAACTCTCAGTTGAAACCTTCTGCTGTCAAACGCACGTAATGTATCTCAAACCTGCTGGATAGTTAAAAGAAAGATTTTTTTTTGCGTGGATGGGCTTCTTGCTAGAAATCATCAGGCTTACAAGACTACTGCTGTCCTTGAGCTCGACAATAAACTGGAGCCAATCTATCCGTCTGAAATGAACCATTGAACCATCATGAGTCTAGAGTCTTGTAAGCCCGTGTCACCTGTGGTACCTAGCCTTATCTCTGCGGAACTGCATAACTTATGCGGTAACATGAGCAATGTCACACTCTCGGCCTGAGGAAAAACCTGGTTCCTCCAAACCAGGCTATCCACAGGGACACAATCCATGTGAATAAATCTCTCTCTCACACACAAATATACAACCAATGGAAAGAAGATCAATCTATCAGAGTCTCAAACAGGATACAACAGGAGCTGCTGGAAGAAGAAAAAGGGTGTCGATTACACCTCTGTGTGAACGATCATATCAGCATTCCGACGAAAACGAATGCAATTTCTACTGTGATGGGTCAAGAACAATTATGGAGCCTGGATTAACTCAACGCACACAATTTCACAGACCCAAAACAACCCGCAAGGACTCACGTACCTACACCTTTCTTCGATTCCCCTGGAGTCTGGACAGACGGCGAAACCGCGGCTTGGAAGAGCGCCCAGCTCCACACCCACTTCACCTCCACAGCTCCGCATCACTACCTCCAGCTTCACAGCAAGGAAAGCGCTGCGCCTCGGGTATGGCCTCTCCGTGCCTCTGACACACCACATCTAAGCAAAGCAAGGGCTAACGTGACTATTGTAAAAGTTCGACAAACGAAATATTTATCCCATATCGTTTGCCGATATTTGCACAAGCTCCTGTTATATAAGGGGGCTCTATCGAACATGAAAATATGTCTTTGAATAAACCCGAAGACTGCAGCAAGGTACGTATATACTATTCCACGTATGATGACACATGGACCCATCCAGCATCCCACATGCTGGACGACTCTACCCTACCGTCTGACGTGGTGTCCGTGTAGATTGATGTCATGGTTATGTTGCAAGACGTCTAGTGCACCAGAAAATCTCTTATTGTATTTTTGGTTTACAGTTTCTTTCTTCAGTAACGAGTCAGGAGGAGAAGGTGGTAGCGACGCGCGACTCCACAGGTAGATGCGCAAATGCCAGAGATGAACTCATTTTGTTAACTAGCTTCTTCGCAAGAGGCTTTAAAAGCAACGGGTACCCTGTAGTAGGCCATCAAAACCAAATGCAGGCGGCAGGAGGATGCCAGAACAACCCTGACCGGGTGTGCTCATGGGATCCACGCTGTAGAGCTTTCATGTATGACCCCCCGCCTTCTATATATCCTTCACGAAAATTGAATATTTCATCTCTGATGTGAAGGCCCTTCGTGAGTTAGATCCCAGCTCATTTTGCACCTTGGACATGTATACTGGAATCCTTATGAGATTTGTAAAGGGGAACTCATCAGTATACTTTGGTCAGATGGGAGACGCAATTAACGTAGATACTCTATCCTATCGACCATATGAAGCGGCTTTATGAGGACGAGGTGGAAGAGATCGAGCTAATAGCTGTCTTCAAACACCAGGGCAGACCGTATTTGGGGGAAGAATAGAGATGTGGCCTTCGAAGGAGCTGCAGGAAAGACACCCGACCTTGCCAAATTCTTAGCAATCAAAAACAAAATCGACACTAAAGGTTTGTTTTCCAGTGAGTGGTCAGATGCGGTCCTTGGAATTCAGAAGCCGGGAGCACAGGCGTGTCGACTGTCAAAGATTGTTGTGCTGTAGAGGGCTTGTGTATTTGCTCAGTACAAGATAGACACCGTGCTCCAGACAAAGGTTACTTTTGCAGGCCAGGAAAACTGTATGCAGAGGCTCGTGTATTTTTTGTGGTTTTTTTCGAATAAAACAAGTAAAAAATAGTGTAGGTTAGTCCAACATCTCAGTGCCCAATGTCGCACAAGAGAAGCTTCAGGGTGACATATAGAGACTAGTTATCCTTCCCTCCTGCAGTTCAGACTTTTGATGGAAATGAATCGAGATGCGGCCTTGGAAGGAGCTGCAGGAACGACAACCCACCTTGCCAAATGCCTCCTCCACGCAGGCCACAACTCAGAGTTGAACATGCCTTGACTCCCCACATGTCTTGGACACTACACTTAACCAAGAGTCATAAAACTTGCAACTGTGATCCATGAAATGATCATTCAACATTACACATTTACTCCTATACAAAAGTTTCCAGCCTTGTCCGCCCTACGGTACTGACAATCATAGGCAAGTGCCTCCCATGATTTTTGTAGAGTGTCAAATACCAACGCTTGCCGTGAGTCAAAGCGCGTCACAATTACTTTATCACCATACCCTTCCGCAAGCCATGTCTGCCACCAGCTGCCACATTGAAAACGATCACCAAAGAAATCGTGTAACAGTTTCTCAGGGACTTTTGGCAACTGCTTCCACTTCTGACTGGAGACATTCAACTCCCATAAACACGGAGTACTAAGTCTGCAACTCGTCTCAACTCCAGCCAGCAACAAATGCCCCCGACTTTCCACCAAATATGCAAATGAACGTGAGGGATTGGGGATCTGTGTCCGAACCTCCGCCCACCCTCCAGTGCCAAGCATGTCATATGCAAATAATTTGTAGAAGAGTCCATCTTGAAGTTGATGATCCGGATAGACCATGGCGTACATCACGTTGCCGCATTTGGCGAACTCCAAAAATCCGTCGCCCAGTGGAGGTGCAGGCATGTTTCCTGTCTCATTCCACGAGTCGGAGATAGAGTCGTAGACCAAAGTCTTAGTCAGTGTATCTCTTTCGGTAGGCAAAGTTGTACGAAATACCAGCATAAGCTTGTACCCACCGGTACGGCTATCCACCACCAATTGACCAAAAGAATCAAGTTCGCTATCTTCTCGGTAAATTGTAGGCACTGGAGGTAGTCGTCTGCAACACTTCGAGATTGGGTTGAACACTGTGAAGTGGAAATCCCCACAGATACAGCTTGAGTTGATGGAAAAGAGACCTCCATCTGCAGACTGGATGTGCGAAGGTGGTTGATGGTGTGACACAACTTGTCCTTTTACTGCGTCAAATTGAAACCAATGAGGTGTAAGAAATGAGAGGTCCATCTTGTGCAACACGCCCGTTGAAGGATCCCAAAACTCCATAACAATGCCTGCTATGCTATCATCGGCCTGCAAGCGAAAGAGGAAGAGCGGCTCCAATATTTGATGGGGACCCACTTCGTTGCAAAGATGCATAAAACCTGGAGTTGCGGGCAGGGATCGCCACCTCTTGCACACCGTCAATAAGCGGAAGAGATCTCTACAAGGCACGCATGCCAACACTCTGTCCAGTAAGTCGCACGGTAGCCTACTCCACACCTCCTTGTCCATGAACATGAGCACTGGTGGTTCAGGACGACACCCTAAGATATAAACAGCTCCATAATCTACAACTTGACTTGTATATAAAGGTAGAGATGTTAAAAGGAACTCTCTATTCAGAGATGGCATTTGTCTTAACCCCTAATGGACGAGGCTGTTTTTGGTGGGCCCACTCCAAAACAGCACATACCCTCACGGATGAGGGTATATCTCCCAGCTAACAAACATCCACAGGGATGAACCGTATGAAAGGAAGGCTACCTACCTCATACACCTGCTGTAAAACTTCCAGCGCATTTCACCGTGTCATTAGGAAGATTATAACAAAATGGTAAGCCCTAAATCTGTAGTATACTCCAATTTTAGAGGGAAAAAATAGTTTGACCGGTTTCATATTTCACAGGATCGATAGGGCTCGCAGGCAATTTTTCCGAGAAAATATTTTTTCCTTGCAAGACCCCACCCACATTCCAATTCAGAGGCACCTAAAGCATGTTGCCCCAAATTTACAAAGCAGAATTCCTAAATCTGCATAGGGTTGCTTTGTATGGGAAAACAGGGGGGTCAAAAAACACCATTTAGCTCAACTGACCTGTAATTCAGCCATAGGGGTCCAAATTGGCGTTGTAACCACAATTGCAACGTGGAATTGTTCCTTGATTGATTTCCTACTACCTCCAAAAAGAATTTCTAAATTCTAACCAAAATGCAGGCAGAGATTTCAATTCCTACTTAAAATCCCAGCGGCCAAAAAAAAGGCCACGTCATCAAAACTGATGACATCACAGGGGCTGTTTTGTGTGGTGGGCCCGCTGATACCCGTGGCCTAGACCAGTCCCATCTCTCGCCACGTGGTAAGGTCAACCCTGCTGGAGGGCCCCAAACCACATGATTTTGCGTACCCCCACCATGCACTCCCAAAAATCCTGACGGCTGTACTTTAGGATTTTTGGGTGCCATCAACAAGGGGGCGGGGGGGGGGGGTTGCAGAATTAAATTTCCTACATTTTTCATTCAGGGCTTGATTTCATCCGAGTTCATCCCAACAGTTTTCATCCATTCAAAATTTTCAATCGACCCGATTCAGGTCGACTTGTCCATTAGGGGTTAAAGTTAAAGCTAGTCCATTATGGGACTATTTAACATATATAATAAAAGTAGGTCTAAAAGGCAAGTCTTTAGTGATTGTTTTTAGCCTATCTAGAATTATATAAGAAGCTGGGGTGTAAAGCCATAAATCAGTTGTTCATGGTGTGTGCTTGTATGGTTGGGTGGAGAGCTTCTATACAATCCTCTTTCCTCTTTGTTGGTATATCTACGTTTTTCGACATGGTTTCAGAGCCTAGTTGATAGAAGAGGCTGCAGTTAATTTATGCTAGATATAGGAGGTCCTACGAGGTGGCAGCGAGGACATGATCAAAGGGAGCTCTTAGCGAAGCAACTTGGTCCACAGCCAGCGATCAATAAAATCCAGCGATCAATAAAATTTGTGAGAAAGTCTGTAAGTTTGCTGACTGTCAAGTATAAAGTCTTAGATAGTGAGAAAAGAAAGCCTAATGACAAATTCCTCATGGAAATGCATTAAATATAAGAATAGAATATCGGTTCAACGGAACCAATTACCAGTCTTGGAAGTTTAGAATGGAAATGACTCTTCTAGACAAAGACCCATGGGGATTGATTGATGGGTCATATGTAAGACCTGACGATTGGATTGGCCAAGCTTTATGGGATAGAACATCAAAAGGCTAGGGCTAACGTCATAATGAGCTTGAGAGACGATCAAATGAATCTACTCATTGGCACTAAAAATTCCAAAAAAGTTTGGGATAAGCTAGCAGCTATTTTTGAGACGAAGGATATAATGTCACAAGTGATTGCGACACAAAAGTTCTATGGTCTGAAAATGACCGAGACGGAATCAGTCGAACAACATTTGAGTTTGTTTAGTGTCTTAAGAGACGAGCTGAAATTTGTGGGAACTGTAATATCTGATGAACGAGCAGTAATAGTGTTGCTAGCAACCTTACCTGAATCCTATGACAGTTTCGCGGTATCCTTAATCGGACAAACCAACTTAACAACTGAGGTGGTCATAGGTCTCTTCCTCAAGAAGGAGAAACGGAGAAGAGGTCAAGGGGCGTCTACATTGGTAAAGAGGGCTTTGCTCACAAATATTAAACCTGGAGGATTCCAGAAGAAGAAATTTCCTTCATATCGGACTGCAAAGTCCGGCTCAAAATTTAAGCTGAAGTCAAGGATGAATGTGCTATCATTGCAAGAAATAAAAGAGTGTAGAATATGCATAACAGAGGAGCGTAAACGCGAGAATGAAGAAGCTACTCATTAGAAATGTCATGTGTTGTTTGTAGTTTCATTTTCAGTCAATGTACATTAAGTAGACATACATCTATTATATAAGGGCTTACGGAAAAACCCTTTAATGATCATATTAACATTATATATATGTTGAATGTTAAAAAGACATAGAATAATATTTCAAAGAAATTTGAGATGGTGGATTTGAAAGAGATCCAATACTACTTGGGGATATGGTATCCCATATTCGACAAGACCGAGTGTAAATATCTTGAAGATATTTTGAGACGCTAGGGTAGGGCTGAAAATATGCAGTATCATCCCTATTTGTTCCTGGTTGTAAACTCTTAAAGGAGATGAGTCCTAAGAGTGTTATAGATGTGGAGACAACTAGAGCTATTACTTATCATAATATTGTGGAAAATCTCATATATGAAATGGTCGTACAATGCCAGATATTGCATTAGTGGGGGTTGCTGGGTTGCAATAAAGTGGATTTTTCGTTATCTCAAAGTTACACTAGACTATGGTCTATAGATAAGAGAAAGAACTTTGATAATGTTCGTTTGGACCAAGTAGCTAGTTCAAAATGGTATCTGATATATTAATGTTCGCAACAACATAGAGATCTATATTGGATATTGTGATGCAGATTGGACTAGTAATGTTGATAGCCGCCATTCTATATATGGTTATGTATTTATGCTGGCAAATGTTGCAACAAAAAGCAATCTACAATTGCTATTTTATCATTGAGGCTCAAGATATATGACTGCATCTCAAACCACAATGCAAACAATATGATTATCGTCTTTTCTTTCAAGTATTGGTCACCCACCGAGGCCTATCATATATATGATGACCACTTGGTAAGAATATATTATTGAGGGATTCCATATAAATATTTATATATAATTACAACTAGTCAAGGATATTTTGCTCTCCCGAAAACTTTGGCTTCGTGCTCTGACTCTCATGCCCACACAGAAACTATTGAGATCATCAAAAGAAGATTGAGGCATCAGAGCATGCCCAGCAGGCGCTCTATCTGGCATGCTATCTTCAAAATAGCACGGCCGCCGATGTCGGATTCCCTCTGACGCTTCAAAACAGTGACCCTCACTAAGTTTCGTCCCACTCCCGCACTATCTACAGCCCGTTTGGAGTGTGGCATTCTCCCGCACGCTATCAAGATCAACGCCTCACATGTAATGACAAGTGGCGGGGCAGTTGGCGAAGCGCCCACGGTCACCTGAGCCTGGCGCCATTACTCTAGTACGGTCTGCTGGGGCTCTCTCGAGCTGACGCGCTATCTACCTTGCGTGCCTCACCAGACGTCTCGCCAACATAATGATGGAGCGAGAGTTTAGTGAGCCTCTGCTGGGCATGCTCTCAGTTGTCAATTCGGTGTGGGGCGTGCTAGATTGCGAGCAGAAATAATTGTGAGCACAAATCTGCTCACGATCCCACCGGAGGGTCACTATATGTATTTTTTTCATATCACATGCGTACAAATGTATATTTATACTAGGCTATATTTTTAAAATTTTGCATTTTTTTCTACCCTATCTTTAGGTAATATTATAAAACTTTTTGTTTTCTAACATTTATTTATTTATTTATTTTGCAACAATTAATTAGACCCTATTTTAAATTGTCATTTTAAATAATTGCAAATTCTCAAATTCTCACAATCTTAAAATTCAAAGATTCAAATTCTCACAAGCTCAAATTCTCAAATTCTCAAATTCTCAACAGGGGCTAGGATTAAGCTTGTGTCAACACAAGCTTGATGCCCCGCCTGTATCCCTGCACGAATAGGGAAGATTCTTAGTTGGGGCTCAGTTTTCCTTTATCGAATTTCCATGTGCCAACTGGGGTTGGAATTAAGCTTTATAGGGGGTTTGTACGGCAAACTACGTAGTCTGCAGCGAGATAGTTCAGGTCGAATTTGAGGTGTTATCGGGATTATCATTGCAGTTCTTGTTAGTGTACCTTCCTCCATGAGATAAATGTTGTTTTGCAATCAATATTATTTCAAGCATCTTATGTCCCATCCTCATTAACATAGACCTTCTGTGCATACACTTATATACTTCTGGATGGCTTCATGCTGATTAATGGCAACACCTTCTTCAATGACTTCAATTAGTGTTTTCCAATCACTTATGTCCCACCGTTGTCAACACCGATATTGTGAAGTGTATCCAGCCCACAAGACAAAAATAAACTTGTTGATGGCCTCGCTGTTTAATGGCAACACTTTCTTGAATGACATCAGTTTTTTTTCCCGATCGATCTTATTTAGGTCATCCATGGTTCATCCAACATTCATCCACCATTCATCCCTTCCCATTTTTCATCCATACTTGTTTCATTCATCCAAAAATTTCCCATCGCAAATTGCATGCATGGATCTCGACGTCTTTGGTGCCAGGCAATGTATGTTGCCCTCCATTTCGCCCAGGTGGCGTCAACAGCAATAGGCCCTGCTTTTTCGTCGGTTATAGGCTAAGGAACTTACTCACGCTTAGTGTGCAAAGCGTGAGCCTGCTCACGCGCTAGCTTCTCTCATTTGGTGTATTCCAGTAACTCGTTGAGTGGGGTATTGGAAATCAACTCTTTACCTAATTACTTCTATTCAGAGTTATTGTAATATGTCATAATTATCTCGGCTACTTTTGGCATGGACCTTAAGTATTAAATAGGAGAGCGCCCGAAGGATGGCGCGGTGACAAACTTCAACAGCTCTTTCATCAACAGAAGCTGAGTATATGTCAGCTACACAAGCAGCAACGGAAGTTGTTTGATTACGGAAGCTACTTGGAGATTTGGGGCACCTACGGCCACACCCTACAACTCTACATTGTGACAATCAAAGTGCGATTGCATTGAGCCAAAACCCAATATATCATTCGAGAACTAAGCCACATGAGGTTCACTACATTCGGAAGATTGTAGGCAAAGGAGAAATCGAAATGGTCTACTGTCCTACGGAAGACATGATGGCTGATATTTTGACAAAGACCCTACCAAAGCCAAAACACATCAACTAGGGTAGAAGACCCTATCACTGCCAAGTTAACATTTTCAAGGTGTAATTATAGAGGTAAATGATGGTTTTTCGAATTTGTTTTTCACACATGGCTAGATTAGGCAATGTAGATGTGTCACCAATTTTAAAATTCAAAAATCAACCAAGATTTGAACCCTTTTAATGCATAGAATCACATAGCACTCTTTCAAGGCAACAAATATTAATTTTTCCCTATGTTGGTCACCTAAGTGCCTATCTCTGGCCATTATATGCCCTATTATGGTCATGCCAAGCATCCTATTGGTAGCCATACTAAGCCCTATTAGAGCCATTGATTTTATGAAATCTAACAGTTGCGAAGGGAACACTTGGAGCCTCCAAGGCCATTGCCTGAATGGATATGGTGTGACATGTGGAGATACTAAGTAATTGTGAACTTGACACTTGGAGATGAAGAGTCCATGTGAATGTTACACATCAAAGACCCTAATAGTTGTAGGTATGACAGACGAAAGCAGGAGGTAGTTACAAAACCTAGAATCTCGTGTAAGTAAGAGAAACTCTTCGAATTGCAGCACAGTTGCTCTGAGTCCAAAATGTCGCTTCATCTTCATTAGCTAGCACAAACCCACCATAATCTACCACTACAGAAGCGAGCATTGCACATTGCAAGCATTCTTTTGTCTATTTTGTCAATGCCCTCTATGACCAATCTAGCTTTTTCAGCCAGGATACGAGCTTTCTCCACCTTGACTGCTTCTCTCTCAACTTTTTGCTTTGCCTTTTCTATCGCTCTCTCTTTCTTTAACACTTCTTTCTGCTCCTTCTCAATATTTCTAGCTTTTTTAGCTTCTTCTCTTTCTATTTTTTTCTTCTCCTTCTCTTCAATCAATCTTCTCTTTCTCTCTTCTTTTTCTCTTCTTATCTCACAAAACACAGGACCTATGACTACTTGTGGTTCTGAAAAGCTGAACCCTGGCGCTCTCATACGCAACACAGTCGTAGGATACACGGGTAAACTTAAAATTTCTGCCAGAGTTTGGTTTTGTTGAACAACCTCTATTTCTCGATTGTATAGAGTGATCGACAACTCTTCGCATCTCGAAAGTTCTTGGTAAGCCGCAGGTGTTACTCCAGGTGGTGCTATCGCAGGATCTTGAGCCATCATTGGAATTTCTGCTTCTACAACCCCATGATTTTGAACCACCACTTCTACATGCTCTGCAACTCTTGAAATCTCGAAATGTTTTGGGTAGTCACAGGTGCCACAAATGCTACGGGTTCTATGGGAACACTTGTCATTAGCAGCTCTGGTAGTGACCCTCTGTGAACTATAGGTATCGTAGGTGTCAAATTAGGACACTCATCCTCAAGTTCACAATCAGACATGTGTACAAGCGTAGCTAATTCTGCTTTGCAGATATCTCCAGTAGGTCTCTTAAACATGTAGTGGTCTCTCTCTTTTCTGAAAGCTTTCTTAAATGGAGCAAAACAAGAAACATCTAGGGGCTGCAATTTGTGGCTGGTATGATAAGACATCATTACAACATTTAGACCCAAAGAAATGGCTCTATCAATGGCTTCACTGCTAATGTGGGATGCATGACCATCTAGGACTAGCAAGTGACGGTTTGAAGGGGATACACCTCCTGGAACATTTGCTGCAAAGTGCAACAACCATTCTGCAAACAAGCTGGAGGTCATCCATGCTTTCTCTTGGAATGTTTGAGCTGCACCAGGTTCACAATTCTCCAGGTGATTTCCTGAATGTCTCTTTCCTTTTGAAATGTAGAAAGTTGGAATAGCAAAACTGGCAGCATTCACACAACACATTACAGTGAGCCACTCTCACTTTTCAGGTATGACACCACATACTGAACGAGAGCCTCGTAGTGCAATCACTTGTCCTTTCGCATTGTGACCAGCCATGACCCCTGACTCATCAGCATTCCAAATGTGAGTTGGAGCATACTTGTTTGACATCCATCAATGAGCCCAAAAGTCCATAAAACTTACCAACTAGTGGAGGGCACAAATTTGAGCTCTTTTCTTTTCCAAACCTTGAACTTCTCTTACTGACAGTTGAGGATGACGTCACTGAAACCAATACCACCACTTTTTGCCGGGCATCCCATCTTTGAAGCATGTTTGTCGCCCTTTAGTGATATCTTGAACCTTAATCTTCAACATGTACATGGAGACTGAACATCCCAAAGTCTGCATATTCAAACACCACTCAACAAGAGCCTTTTCCTCTTCAATGGTGAGTTGGGTAGGTGGACCAGACCTTCTTTGCTTGCATTTTTCATTCTACAACCAATTTCTGATTGACCCACGTGGAATCCCATACTTCCGAGAAGCAGTTGAAAGACTAATCCAACCTCATTTCACTTCACATATCGCTACTTCCATTTGTTCAATTGTCCATGACTTTGTTTTGTTTTGTTTGACCTTGTGATGCTTCTGGATTATAGGTTCAGCCACCAGTACTTGACAACTTTGTCCTCCATTTCCAGATCTTTTTCTCTTGGGACATGAAACCTGCACAGGAAGATATGAAGGAAGTTGGTTATCTTGTGATGCTTGGACTCTATGCCTCTGTGACATGCGAAGAGCCATGATGGCTGAAGAGATATACCTGCAGAAAAATAAGAATTAAGTACTAAAGTAGAGTAATGGATTGATTAATTGTTCAGTTTGCCTTCTTTTTGTAGGATTTTTTTTATTTGCCTCAAGCCAAAAGCTCGGTAGGAGACTGTGATACTACTAACTTTTGCTAGCTCATTGTGATTGTAATAGCAGTACCTGTGAGACTCTTTAGTCAAAATACTCAACTTGTAGAATGTAAACAAAAAATCTGCGTGGAGTGGTTTGCTTATACCCTCACTAGAAATACCATGTGGCATGTCATTTGTATACTCCACACTCTCCCATTTTTCATGGAACTTAGATGCTAGATTTGCTACTACAATCTTGATAATGAGATCTAAATCATTGCTAGAATGAAGCATGCATAATATTCTACAGACATGAAACTCTTCCAATATAGAAATTACCATAAGCAAGATTAAAGAACAGCTTATCAATGCCAAAAAACTAGGCCAAGACTCAATTCCTCTAGAAACAAAAGACAAGTTAGGTTGGTGTCTCAAGGAAGAGAGAGATAAGGGAGGGAATGAAGAAGATGTGAAAACTACTCAACCTACCCAAAGAGATGAAGGGACCACCATTGAGCGGCAATGTTTCAAGCTCGTGGAGGAGGCAACTATAGAATTTCAAATTTTAGGTTGCATTTATGCATAGTGGCCATCTCAAATGGATTCCTTTGTATCTTTCAGGTTTAATTAATGTATGATGGTTGTCCTAGTCCTAGGAGATCTTATCTTTATTAGAGATAATTGCAAACCATTGGTTAAGCCAAGATTTGCATATGTCTTGGTTAGAATTGGTCTGCTAATATATCATGTAGTGCTTAATTGACGTTAATTTTATAGACACAAGTTGCAGCATCATGGTAACCTTGATAGGGGTTATGAGGGTGGCTTTTATGGGTGTACTTGTGGCTATGATAGGGTCTATTCGTTGATCCATAATGGGCCCCAAAATGGTCTAGATAGGGTACTTTGGCATGACAAATATGGGGTCCGTGGCCATGATAGGGTCTTCTACCCTAGTGTTCACTTGAACTTGGTGTAATGTCTCCAAAGACTTGAAAGGTTGAGATTTCGTGATTATCTCATAGAGAGGGTGTTGGAAAACAACTCCATAATCTACAACTTGACTTGTAGATAAAATTAGAGACAGTAAAAGTATCTCTCTATTCAGAGAGGCTTTTGTCTTAAAGTTAAAGCTAGTCCATTATGGGACTACTTAACATATATAGTGAAAGTAGGTCTAAAAGACAAGTCTTTAGTGATTGCTTTTAGCCTAGCTAAATAAGAAGCTCAGGGGTGAAGCCATAAATCAGTTGTTCATGTTGTGTACTTCTATGGTTGGGTAGAGAGCTTCTATACAATCTTCTTTCTTCTTTGTTGTTCTGATATCTACATTTTTTCAACAAACATTGCGCGCAGAATTAATTCTCCTAAGTGTTGCACGAGCTCTCTTTGCCACGATAGGCAAGCCAAAAGATGATTGGTTTTTCTGAGTAGGGTGGGGGTCACTATTTTTGGCTTTGGTTGGAAGCAACCACTAGTATTTATGCAAAGACATTGTTTCTACTTCTGGCTTACGTATGTCGCCCTCTTCATTCGCAACCCGTGGGAAGTCTCGAGTTGAAGAGAGATTCACATGTAGATGATGAGCTGCAGCAATGACATGGTCTCATGGTTGCTTGGAAAGCCTCGACAACACCGCCTTGAAATATTGAATCAGCACAATTTGAAGCAATATAGCAAAGTTCATGACGCCTCCCGGAAGCGTAAATTATGGTGTCTCTTGACCCGGAAGGGCTATTGCCTTCTAGCAGGAAGGCGGACACCTTTTGTGACACCCATAAGTGGATTGAACCCACGACCACTTCTGAGGTGGTATATGCCTATTACCACTAGGCTACAACTTGGTTGTCTGAGTTGATTACTTAAGGTCAATTCACATCTAGGGTTATGTTATCCCGTCAATATGCCCTACCACGCTCATAGAGCCATATTTTGGACCCTTTACCGATGATCGGTAACCCAACCAACCCAACGTTATCAACACCTTATCTCTGTTCACACATGGAGTTAAGTTAACCCGATTGATTGACATCAGTAATCACTTAGCTACCTCTGTTCATGAAATCACCTCTGCTATCTGTGTGATATGCGATGTTTCTACGGGAGTTCTACAGTAGTTGCTCGTTCACTTTATCATTTATACCTCCATTCTACATATACGTCGCTCGTTTTATAATATCGTTAGCATCATGCGGCCATTGAAAATCATCCTCCTTGCACAATTTTTTCAGCTTGTAATCCAGACGCAGGGCCTGTTGATCTTTGCACATCAGAATACAGAGTCTGCTTTCAAGTCCCTTGATTTTATCGATGAACTACAATCGTATTCTCTCAACGAGGACACAGTCAATAGATAGTGTTCGAAACAATGACAAATGCTATAATTCTGCATAAATACATACATGTTGTCTTGCGTATATGAATCAATCAAGATCTCGGGGATTAGGTCAAAGCGCAATCTACAACCTGGTACTCGCAATTTTTAATGACACGGTACGATGATAAAGAGGTGGTTTGAGCACTTTCGGGCAGTTGATAGAGAAACTAAAACATAAAATGGAAAAACAAGTTACAA
This sequence comes from Takakia lepidozioides, assembly GCA_030704615.1. NCBI lineage: Eukaryota > Viridiplantae > Streptophyta > Takakiopsida > Takakiales > Takakiaceae > Takakia > Takakia lepidozioides. The sequence continues at coordinate 76,580,070 of CM060731.1, forward strand.
GGTATAGGTGCACAGTTCCAATGAGCATCAGGATAGCATGTTCACTTTACAAGTTAGCCCATGCGTCCGAATACTTGCAGTGTAGCCAACTCTTTGCAATAGGAAAATCTATCGTGCATCTAGTCCTGCGCGAATTCGTAGAAGCAGTAAACGAGGTTTTCAAGAACCAGCTCCGCTTGCCTGAGGGAGATAATTTGTCACATGTCCTTGGGACTTATATCGAGGTAGCTCAAATACATATACAAAAACTGAAAGACCAAGTATATGCGAGGGACTACTATTCTTTCAAATCAAAAGCATATAGTATGCAATTAGAGGCCATTGTTGATCATAGAAAGCGATTCATTGATGTTTTCGTGGGGATGCTTGGTTCTATCGATGACGCACGAATCTTGTGGTTGTCTTCTATCTATTGGAAGGCTACTTGGGGAGATCTGTTTCATGAACGCAATTCGCATGAAAACATTAAACCTTATATAATCGGTGATAAAGGTTATCCACTGCTCCCATGGCTAATGGTGCCTCACAAACAAATAGGTGCACGACATTCTATCCTGAGGCAATATACAATAAACAACTCTGCCGTGCACAACTGGTAATCGAGAATGGATTTGGCATCCTTAAGAAAACATTTCGGGAGTTAATGATCAAGTCAAACCTCCATGTATATTTTCTTCCAGATGTAGTCGTCACCTACTTTATATTACGTAATATGATTTTGAATGGGAAAGTCACAGACATCAACAAGTTGATGCTTCAATTGGAAGCTGAGAATGCGCCAGAAGCTAGTCTACATGGTGTGGAAAAGAACAACGAGTAATGGATACAAGGCGATTAAGCAAATGAGGATGACGTTGAGCTTGCTTTGCAAGGGGGTGAAATATCAGGGGTGAATCAAAGAATTGCACTTGAACGATATTTATAAGGTAACCATAGACCACAAAATTTATTTTGTCAAAGTATTCTTGAACACTTGACATGGTACACTGCATCAAAACTAGAATTGAAATGAGATCCTAATGTGAAATTTGAAGTATCTTGATTCACTTGAAATCGAAACCCAGCTGATAGGTAGGATGGCCAATACCACGGGCAATACCATATTAGGGGTAAAACATACCTCGCTCCATATTACAGTGTATACCATACCTGTCTGGTATTGCAATAGATGAGATTGCTGTTGATACCAATATTGCTCTGATGTGAGCCTCCAAACGGCATAGTAGGTGTATGTGTGGAGTTAGGGCAAAGGGAATTCATGGGTATTTATGCATTGATGGCATTTATGGCATCTTTTTTATACTGAATGTGCAATGTGTGTGTGAGCTCAATTCTGAATTTGTATGTATGCAATGTGTTGTAATTGTAATCGAGTGTGAAGGTTTTTTTTTTTTCAGGTTATTGAATATTTTCTTTGAATATATTCAATATTTCATATATCTACCGTCGCCCATATTCATATTCTTGACACATGAGATGGAAAAAAACAAATATTGATACCCTACTGCTATACATCCAAAAGTTTCCGTTATTATACCCCTCCTGTATCATATGTTTGTGATACCAATCCAACAGCGGGAACCCTATGTGTATATATATATATATAAAGAAGGCAGCAGCAAAGCGCCCGTGAGCTAAGGTTAGAGGCATCAACTTACTTCATCTCGCATCCCAATGGATATTCGTTTGGAAGGTGTATAATTGGGACATCCGGATTACCCAAACCTTCGCAAGGCCTCAAAAAACTGCGTTACCTGCGCCCCCTTTTTAATAGTTGGATCATTTGGCCACACTGGGGGTGCCATCCAACATGTAGCAAGAGGGCTAATATATATATATATATAGAGTGAGAAAAAGGGTGGAGCCCTCAAAAAGATTATTTGAAATTATGGGAAAGAAAAAAGTGAAACCTTTCGAAGAGCCATAAGACTGAAGGCCAACAAGAAACAAGAAACAAAGAGACCCCTGAAATCAAGCTCAACTGAAGCAAGAGACCCAATGCCTTGGTTTGTGAGAACTACCAAGTTCTTGCCCCCAGAGATACCCTTAGCATACCAGGCATGTTGTGGGCATGGGCATTTGACAATCCTGGAGACTCTATTCCTGTTCCTGTTTGGCAAGAACAAGCTCTATATACTTCCCACATAATAACAAGCAGCACCTGCAGGCATTGAGGAATGATTCTTGGGTACTCCACAATGAATGGGGTATTACACAACTAAATGGGCATCACAGAACAGGTAGAGGGTTCAAAGATGTTTCATTGTCAACATGTCGCTTTGCATATGCATATGCTGAGAGGGTCCAATACAACAGAAACTCAAAATGTGTAAAGGCAAAGGTCTGTAGATGGCAGCTTCCAACCCTGCTATGTTTGTCTCTCATTGTCATGACACAGTAAAAAAATGTCCACAGCTTTCCTCAACTTGCTTTTGCTCAACACCAACAACTTCATGATAACCTCACCTTTCTTTTTCCTTTTTCACCTTCGGAGCAGGAGAATGAGTGTGACACAAGAAGATTGACACGTACCATGGCCCCACAAAACAGAAGCACAGGTGGTCACTCGATTCCCATGAGTGCTCATAATCGACAATCCTTGTAGACCTGGTCTTGCATATATACAGAGTTCCACTCGAACACAACAGCAATTGTCCATGGCACAGACATGTCAACTGATTTGGGTTAGTCATCCTGTTTCATACTAGTCTAATCTGAGCATTATGATACACTCAGTTGTTTGACCATAGAGCTTGATGCTACGGTGATATCTGCCCTACCGCAAATTTGGAGAGAATCTCCATGCACCGAGATGCCAACTCATTCCTCTCCTGTCAATGCAACTCAGTGCCCACCAAACATGCAGGAATGCCTTGGATGCAACTGTGAGATGGTAAAACTGTCAGACAGATTCACCCTGCTAGCTGCAATATGAGAACTCTGGTGAAAGGAAGTGGCAGAGACATGCACCTTCACATTGCCCCCTTTCATCTCTTTCACCTGAGTTCTAAGCATACCCTCACATTACAGACACCCTCGAGACCTCACCCATGAAGGCTCAAACTGGTTCCAAAAAGAGACACAGAAACCTGACTTGTTACAAGAAGTGGACTACATACAGTGACTGTTAACTCCACTTTTGAACGACCTGCCCAGCTGCCAACTTGCTCACGGACCACAACCAAGAGGATAACCCCCCCTTCAAAGTACCTTACAAGAGCTTGCCATGAACTCTACAACTTACAGAGCTCAAAGGACCAGCCCCCATGACCAAGAGAATGAGGAGCGTCACTTCTTCTCCAAACCCTAGCCAATATGCGGTTCACTTGTTTGGGCCCAACATGTTGACCAGTTGGGCCTGAATCAAACCCTAGCCAATGTGTGATTTCTCCAGCGCTTTGATTTTCATATCAAATTCCACGCTGTTCGAATTCCAGCCACGCAAAGGTTCTTGACATCAGCAAGTCGCATTGCTGAAAATGTTGAGGAGCTTCTTTCGACCATCAATGATTTCGTCAAACAGATCATTAATATGCCACTCGATGGTTTCCAGCCCTGATTGAAACTTAGTCGACTGCTGTTTCAGGTGCTGTACCACCTGTCTCACAGCGTCCATATCTTCGTTCCTCCAACCAGACCCTCGCATGAGAGGTTGTAGGTGGGATCGAAGGTCAGCAAGGCACGTCTTCAGGGTTTCCAGGTCGTGTGAGAGGATAACAGCGCTCCGTTTCGAGTTCCGCATTCTGCTGATTTCCTCATTGACATGTTGCTGTAAACTGAGGAGCGCGGCTGACCATGGGGCCTTGAAAGAAACAGTCTCGAAATTGAAAGCAGGGTTGCTGCCTGCATATACCAGCGCCCACAGGAGCATTTGACAGAGAAAGGATATCGTATTCTTTACCGCGAACATCACACCCCAGAAGCCATTCCACCTCAGAAATTTGTTGTCAACATGTTTATCAGTCATACTCATACACAGCTTTCCCTCGACTTCAATCTTGGCCTCGATAAGGTGCTTATGCTCCGCTTCCATCCTGTCCATGGCTTGCTTGCAAGCATTGACGGCGTGCATCCCCCGGTAGCACTGATTTCTCATATTCCCGTTCCCATCTAAGGCTCCTACTACGATTGAAACCAGCATCTGATAATGTTCCAGGCTACCCAGCCCAGATTTCAACACATTGCAAACATCTAGGAGCTTCACAGTTTCGTCCATGTACTCATTCAACCATTCCTCTCCCTTACTTGAAACCGGCAGCTTCAACTTCTCCACCAGAATCAGCACCCCAGAATGCACAGACCTCACGAAATCCACTGCTTGCCGCACCCATTCGAATGTAAAGAAATCCGGGCCAATGGACCGCTCCAGATCCTGAAGCCCCGTCGTCAGCACGGAGTAGAAATCATTCACATCATCGTTGTAGTGATATTCCAGCCCGCAACCACCCCCTACATGCAGCGTATGATTGAAAGGGAATATAAGAACCATCGTTAATCTATCTCTTTATAATCTGCAAGCTCCTCTGTTCCTTCCTCTCCTTGCAGGCTCTCACTTAATAGGGTTGCACCTCTTACAAGCTCCTCTTCCCTCAAATCCCACTCAACCCAATCCTGACATATTCCTTGCTGACACACAAGATCCCACAACATACGTGTGATAAACTACCGGATTTGCTCAGATGTTTCCGCGTTTCCTCCCTCTCTTGCTCAACGACCTCCCCGAGACTGCTCACTGCAGCAGCTCTTGTGGACGAAACGTCAAGCGTTTACTAACGATCAAGTTACCCAAGAATCGTTAGTAAAACGTTAACTACAAGAATCGTTTGTGAGCGTTCAGGTCTGCGAGCCTCCACTCTTGCCTCGAGAAGAAGAGGGGCGGGCGTGTCTGTGAGAGCTTGGTTGTCGTTGTGCTCCTCCTGTGCTGGCTGCTGGAGATTAGCAGGCTCGAATGACTGTTCGGTTACCCTAATTGGGTTGTGGGTCGATGACAGCCTCTTGTATCTCTCAAGTATCCTGTTGTGGTGGAGAGGTGGGCAGTGAGGTGGGCACGATCTGATCAGGGGAGTGTTTAATTGGAAGCAGCGGCTGTAGCTGCATCATCCTCTTCACGCTGCCCTCACCAACCTGCTTCGAAGCAAGGAAGGAAGACCTTGCTTGGGGACTGGCATGTGAGTGAAAATCAGGGGTTGCAGACGGTAAATCCTAGTCTGGTCACACCGCACTTTTGTCACCATGACAGGCAAGGCAAAACCTAAGAAGCACACGGCCAAGGAGATAGCTGCCAAGATTGATGCAGCCACCACCAACCGCGGGGGAGGCAAGGCCGGGGTGGAGGACCGAAAGGCTCTCGATAAGGGCGGACATGCAAAGCTGGCTTGTCCAGTGTGCAAGGTCACGGCCCCGGACAGCAAGAGCATGCTTATACACCATGAGGCTCGCCACCCAAAGCTGCCTTACGAGGAGGACAAGCTAATTCAGCTCCATGCCTCCACCACATCTGAAGAACCCAAGCCCAAACCTGGTGTGCGAGGCAGTTTGAAGAAACCTTGAGAGCTTATTTACATGTATAGTGACAGGTTTTGGTGAGACTTGAGGGAGTTGCACACGAGCTGATTACACAAGGGTATCTTCAGTGGCGTTTGAAGCTTTTAGTGTCTGAGGAATGCTTGTGTGGGATGATAACCTAAAATGAGTATACTTCAGGGTTAAATTTTTTTGGTGAGAAACTGGCGGATTGCTTTGTAAGCTGTGTGATACTGAAATTATGACATACGAATTGGTTTATTGCTTGTGGTATCTTGGAAATCATCTGTTCATGCTTGCCTGTTAGCAGTAGCAATTAATGTGACACTGGTGGTCTGGCAACCCATGTTGTCTTGGACGCTCAAGGGACATATCAGGTAACCTTTCCGGGCTGAGGATACACCTAAGGCTAGCAAACGACCTCAAGAATGGAGAATGTGACAGTTCCGGTCATGGTATTGGTGCTGGGATCTTCTGTTTTCAAACTACATCTTTTTCTCTTGGACAGAAAGGAGGCTCTTCAAATCATGTGTCCTTCTAGAGTGGGAGATCGCCTATTGCAGCTTACTTATGTAAAGGTTGTGAGCAATTAATGTGCATTGGTTCAAGCAGTGCTAGAATTGTTTTTGGGCAAACCACCACTCTCCATTGTGTCGTTATGATGTCTGGCTGAATTGCTCTTCTAAAAAATGGGCCGGACAGTACTTTTGAGGAAGTGACATAGACAGAGTAGGTTATGATTGAGTATTGATGTAGATGTAGGCATGCCTGTTCCAGTTTGCCAAGCCGTATTGCCGTGCTTCTAGAGCTTCTGATTTGTCATTTACCATGAGTTCCTTGTTGTAAGCCAGACTACCCTGAGTCTGGCAACCCTGAGTCTGGCAGATTCCAACTTACACATGCTTATTTCTTGGTGTCAATCACGATCGCGAAGTTTAAGCTCCATTTCAAGGAAGTTGCACAAAGCTTGCTTGAGCAGTTTAAGTGCCTTATGTCACTTAGCCCAGGATTGAAGACTGTGTCATGTCTGATGTGACGATTCTTCATGTAGTCATAGGCGGTATAACCTCAAGAGTGCGTGGAATTATTGGAAGTTCCAAAACAAGGGTAATCATTGGGGCATGTATATACTCTACAGTCTGGTCTGGACTGCATCATTGTAAGCTCTAGGGACAGATAAGCAAAGGTATTCGGATAGCAGCTGTGGTGTGCGGTTGTCTCTCTAAGCCATCTGAAGGTTACATTTCATGAAGCTGCTTTGGTGAATCAAGAGAGCTGCAAGAAATTATAGTGCATGATAGAGGCTTGTGAGTGAAAGAACAACTGCAATTTACACCTATGCAGCTGACGCCTCTCCTAATATTAGGAATCTGTGATCAAAACCAAGTGTCTTTGACTAAAAACTTTCCATTGTCTGGCTTCTTGGAAACAACACTGCAGGTAAAGAGCCAGAAGGCAACCCAAAGCTGAAATAGCCATACAACACATAGGCATGGTTTCCAAAATATGCCATTTTCCGGGCTGAATAGAAAAGTTAAAATCCACTTAACAATGTTTGAATTATGGGTATTATGGTCTTCATCGACCTGCCGATTATACTCTGCATCCAGTATGTAAAAGCTGGAGACATTTTACCTTGGTTCAGCTATTTGCACCAATATGGTGCTGCCTGGTAGAATGAAGAATACATGTGCATTCACAAATGAATCTTGCAACAACTCACATGCCTTGCAAGGGTGGCCTTTCAATGTCATCTCCATCTGAGGTTAGTTTGACAGTCTGCATTAGGCGCTCTCGCAACAGCTCCAAGTTCTGGTCAGAGATAGCCTTGTGAAGTTGCTCGTGGTTGTACTTCTGCCCACCAAAACATCCCAGCTTGTATGAGGACCAATTCCTCGACAATTTACCAGTACAATCCTCTAAAAGTTTGTATCTGATCGTCAAATGCTTCTGGTATTACTGAATTACTGCTCATATTTGGAGCAGAGTCCATAGGGTAAATAAATCGGACACAAAAAATTTCACCAGGGTTGAACTGCAGCTAAGAGACAGCTGAGCAGGCCCTAAGACAGTGCGGTTCACCATCACCATAAATAAGGACATCCGAATAGAAATCATGCCAACTTTAGCAACCATAGTTGGACCAGAGTCTAGAATCAAACAGAAGCTCCTGTACTGCCAAAACTGTGATATGTCCACGAGGTTGGGCTAAAACTGGGTTCAAAAAAACTTGGAACCCATTACAGATCCTCAAGGGTATAGATTTTGGAGCCATTTTAAATTTGAATGGATCACTCAAGTTCATATGTACACTCAAGAATAGTATCTCAATTCAACAGATGCTTCAATATGCCTCCATTTTTTAACCTTCTCTCTGTCATGTGTTTTCATTTCTAGTATTCGAACGGGCATTCAGCCGAGCTGGTACATAACATAGAGCCTTAAAGAGAACCTCCAAAATTTTACCCCTACAACCTCGGTCCCTGTCAATACCCCCAAAGCTAAGCCTCGTTGCAGATTGCAGATTGAGTCAGTATGCTGAGGTCTCTCTTTCCCAGGGGTACGACCAATAGTAAACACACCTAGCTTTTGATGGACAGATAAAAGCTTGGAATGTCAACCTTCGAGCAGATGCCAAGTTTCTAGCCGGTTTCCTTATGAGGAAAACATTGAACTGAAAACACTTCCTTCTTAATAACTACAACACGTCTTAGTTAAAGTGAAGAGAAAGATCCACCCACCTTTACCCATTTGTTGAACAAGTGTAATCTAGTCACCATCACCCTTTCAGCCAGCTCCTGCCTTTCCTGAGCACAACACCAAAAAAGATGCAGAAATGAATCAGAAGGAAATGGTCTTCCAAACAGGATTTAAAGTCACCCACAACAAGGAGGTGGTGAGTTATTATACCTTCGCTAGTACCCGAAGAAAGAATTTGCCATCTTGTGGCTTGTTGTTAACCAAATAGCTGCACATTCACCACAACATGCCCCTATATTCAGTTCAAAGGACTGGTGGTGATATAAATCTGCACTCTAAAAGACTGTCCACACATGCTTACAAACGAGATATCAGTACACACACTTTTGATGGCGGGTGCTAGAGACAACTGTCTCACCAAGCTGACTTGACCAGGCCACGGTACTTCATCTCGGTACCCAACCATCCTCATTACTACTGTGTAAGCAACAAGGGAGAAAAATCTCACTTGTAGAACCAGGCATACTGGTGAGGGTTCAGCTCAGATAGTTGGGCCATCACTGTCTTGACAGCTTTGATTGTGAAATAGTCCAGCAAATGCTACACGGACGAGCCAATACCACACTAAGTCAGCACCATGCTCTGGAAACCTTCATATAACACTGAAAATAGTGCTTTACAGGCTCCCTTGCATGCTCATTGAATTAAAAATCACAATGCTCAGTCTTACTGACCTGTACCAAGCTTAAGAAGTAGACCCGGAAACTAAAATATTCAACTGAATCAAAGGTCATCTCTAGACCTCATGCAAGATTTTGGGCAACCAAGGTGGGCACTGGAAGCTCATTAACTCACACAGAAACCGCAGCCTCCCTCTGGACACGAAAACAGTCACTCCATTTTCAGCTCCCAAGGAGCTTGACAATGAAAATTCCCTTTGGACCCATTCATGCTCTGGCACAGCACAACTTCTGCTCTAGATTGCACAGCAATCGATAAGCCTTTATGCCTTAAAAACCTCAGACAACCCTTAGAAACGAGGCGAAGGAGAAGAGAGATTAGCGCAAACTACCTTCTCCACATCGTCAAAAGTCTCCTCATATTGTCCTCCAAGTTCATCTACAACCAACGGTGCATGATGGCCACTCGAGCAGGTAGGAACCATGTGCACCAACACACATGCAGTGGTGCGGCAGTCTTGCCATGCCTGCGTCAGCGTACTTTGCAGCTGAAGCCGCCCTCGTCTTCTCCGTTGTCCCACATACTGCCGAGGTACATATACCTTCGCGGCAGCCACTCCGCAAGCACTGGACGACGGTGCGGTCTTAGAGCTCCCACTTGTGGCACATCTGCAAGCCCTCCCTGCCAGGCTCACCGCTGCTATGGCCTGCCCTGCCATCCGCCCTCCCGGGGCCCCTGACTCTTTGCTGCTCCGAGCACCTCAGCCCTTACACTCCTCTTCTTCTTCTACAATTTCCTGCACTGCCAGAAACCACACCACTTTCTTAAACCATCGGACAGCTGTAAACTACACCATACAGCATACGAAGCAGACGATCACCAGATTTTGGGTGATACACAAATGCAACCCTGCACCTGCTAGATGCATATTACCATCATCTCTAACTCCGTGTGCAGTTTTGCAGTCAGATGACGAGCTAAGTACGGTGACGAGTTCACATTCATGCATGAACATGGTTTTGTTCATATTACAGGGCTGCGATATCTAACAACAAACTCACCGAAACTGGTGTGACACAGGTGCCAAATCATGCTTATCTCGGTAGTCGTGAAATTGTGGCCATATATTTCCCTTTATTGTGCAGCTATCGGAGCCTGATCGTTGTGAGAAGGTGGGTGATAAGGCCATAAGTGAGAAGGCAGAGCGTGTTTCAATCTTCAAGAAGAAGGGCGAGGATTACAGCTTGGGGTAATGGACACGTGAGTACATTGTACATTCGAACGCTGGCTGCAATACGAGAGGCCCACGCCATCACTGCCCCGAACTTCAGGATCGCCAGGGGCTTTTGCCTAGAAGAGCGAGCCTTTCCTCCTACATGGCAGCCACCTTGGCTGAACCTAGAGATCACTACCATCTTTGCTGAGTGGTGACGAGCATTTCTAGATTTAGGAGGCGACCCACGTTGGGTAACAGACTATGAGACCTCACCTTCCCACTGTAATCGAGGAAAGATCATGAGGTCACTGCATCCTCTGCCTCAAAAGTCACATGGCATAATCTTGGTCGTGTATTGACTTTGTCCTACCAAAACCATGATCCCTGGACCCAATGGACGGCAGAAATTCGGATTGAGAGGCTGATCAGATGGATTGGATTGGATGCAATACCAGTATATTTGAATCTGCCAGATACTTGGGGGGATTTCTCGTGGCTTAGAGATTCTTCCAAGCCCAGATGGGTTTTTTGACCAAATGCCGACGTCCCCCCTGGTTCTGGTATGAAATGGTAGTAGATGCCTTGATTGGGCATCACCACCCCAGTTGAGGCAAGGAGTTCCAAACCATACACTTTGTGGGAGTGAAATGATGAAGCTTACTACCAACAGGACAGATAGTAAGGTTTTCATGTGCATGCATTTCATACAATATGTCATTCTCATCAGCTCTTATATTGAGGCACTTCGAATCAGAAGATGGTTTCAACCCCTTGCTTGCATACTTCAAACCTCAATCTATGTAACTATAAGAGCTTGGCCTGTTCACCCTGGAGGAATACTAACATACAACTAAAATCGCCCCAACTGCAATAGTCACTCTCCTGTGGATGTGCTATGGCAGCAAAACAAACACATCTGTCAACAATGCACCCATGTTATTCCATAGTTAGCCTACTGACCAGAAACAAAGAGAGCCGTCAGCCTGCCTAGTTATGTAAGTAGATGAGGTCCACAAGGATCCTCAACAGGAAAGAATTGTATAGGCCATGATCTCTCAACAGACCACTACTGTAAGGTTCTCTCTAAGAAATATGTTTCTCTGCAAATAGGCAGATGAAGACATGATGAAATGCTAAAGCTGCACAAACAAACAAGCACACCATTCCTCGAGGAAAAAGCTCGCCACTGCCACAGGGACTATCTTTAGCCTAACCTCAAGAGCTCAGACAATGTGATCGAACCAGAAGGAATCATCCACATGTATGAACAACTGCTTGCTTGATTACTAGATTATCCACAGCATCTGTACACTCCGAGAAAGACTAGGGTGGGGGTCATGAGTCTTTGCCAGCCCACTCCACATAGTTGTCCAAAAGCAAAGGCCATGCTTGACTTTCGTCATAATTGCTAAGATCAGATTTGATCTGCACATCAACCATCCCACATCCATTACCTACCCAAAGAGAGATTCCTACTGTTAGTAGGTCGTCATGCTAACAATCCAACGCAAGTGGAATTTCGCAGAGCAAGAATGCAGGTAGGTAAGAAAAACCTCACCTCCTCACAGAACCGAAGGAAACCTGTCCACTGGTCCAGATTTATTGCTTTGTACTCTGTTTGCTCCTACCACAAGCACCAGACATACCCACCACCCAGAAATTCTTTTATTAAACAAGGGGTATGAACAAGCTTGCTCCAGGCTGTTCTGACACTACCACCAAAGCACTACAGGCTATATTACAGACCATGTAAAAGATAGGTAGATGGGCAAGAAAATAATTACTCGTAAGAACTGAAGGAAAGAGGCCACGTGTGGATGAGATCCCAATACCAACTCCAGCATCTGAGAAGCAGTCTCCAGATCAAGTGTTTTCTGTCGAGGCTCTGATAAACAAGTCCAAATTGCATATGTAAGACTAAGAAAACATTGTCACATATTCCATACACAACTCCTCTGATTTCTATTGTTTTTAAATCTGGAAAGAACTCCATGGTTGAAGTAACAGGGATACAAGCACAAAAGTCATGACAGCTGCCTTAGGTGCTTGCATGACAAACATGTGAGGACCTACTACTAGCTCTTGTGCAGATCTGTCAAACTTTGCACAAGAAAAATGAGATGTCCAGAAACTTTTACCTGTCAAGCAATATTGAAACCCAAATGTATAGAAATCCCTGAAAGAGTATGGACCAGACACCTGAAACAACCATGAATTACAGAATCAATAATAACAGCTTGAAACTGCAGAAGTTACCATCATCAAAATGGTGGACTGCTAGTTGCTGAATACCAATGCTGTCACAAAACATGCATCTGGCACTGTGTTGTGTTAGCAAGCTCCAGCAACAACTACAAAGCTAGGAGACATCACATATTGGGAGTTCTTGCAAACAGTCATGGAGTCCCTCATGACACAAACTCCTGCAAACTGATACAAACCCAGCACCTCTTGTTGTAGAGTAGGAAGCGCCTTTTTCAGCTTGTCAATACTGTCCACTCGCATTGCCTTCAAACCCTTTCGCCATTCCTCCTGAAACAATAAACCAGCCTCACTGTACTGAAACTTAGTTGATACTCCAGTCTAACAGAAGTGCAGCGTCGTTCATGTGACAACATAGACAAGCTACACATAGCTCAAGAGATGAGAGAAGAAGGGGTGACAGGTGGGGAGGATAACGATAAGGCGGATTAGAACATACTAGTTGCAAGCATCAAACCCACAAACACACTGCATTGAACCGAAAAATATGTGGACTCTTGCTGAAGCAAGAGTGACTTACGGTGTCACTTGACCCCGAAGGGCTACTATTGAACCAAAACACATGCTTACTTATACCCCAAATTCTTAAGCTTGAATATGCAAACTAAGATTAAGCACTCCTAACATGCACCAAGAGGTTAGGCATAAATGCACAGGTACAAAACAATCACTGACCACAGTAAAGTATCCCTGTCGTGCTGCCTGCAGCTTCCTGCATCCAGATGTTTAATACATCAGACACAAGCAGCAAAGATCCAGAAATTCATGTCTATGCACTCTGCATGTCATAAAACCATCACTCTTTGTACCATCACCAGTTTCTCTCCTTCCTATCTCTCGTAATGTGCACACGTGCATACCAGGCAAATAGCAAGATTCTGATATCGGTTGGGGCAACCCCAAGGTCTTCACACAGTGCCTCTATTCCCTCAGGCCTGCAAAGCACCAGAATTACGCACAAAACTGTGGCAAATGAAAATTTGCAGGGTGCAGGAAGTCAAAGAGCATATATCTGGAGTCTTAAAGCCTCCCACCCCCAAAAAAAGTACTAGACATCCTTCGCACCCACGGCAAACCGGCGGCACTCACCCTATGGACGACTCTTCCGTCTTATCAACATACTGACTGAACATTGCGTCGATTTTTTCAATCTCTTTAGCAGCTTTATTTCCTGTGAACACAATCAGAGACGACGCTTATGAGCGAGTTAAATTCAAAATTCCCAACAAACACAGCTTCTCAACATTTGATCAAGGTGTAGAGCTGCGTGCAACCTGCAATTGCAAACTAGATCAAGGCAGAAAGATGTTTGAGTCAAAGCGATAAGTTTCCAATAGAGAACCTGGTTGTCAGTCGACATAATCTGCACCGGGGACGCATGTCCCTCTGTTTGAAGACCTAAGGATGGAATCCGGTCCGGTAAAGAAGTACTAAAGCGTTTTAACCCAAAAAAAGCATTGCAAATTGCTAAGTGCAAACCAAATTGATTTCTGCAATTAAGCTCCATGTGCACACTGAAATCTCAAACTAGGACACATGAAATTCACGCTCTTCGTCACCTACAAGCGAACTCGAAACATCATTAGAAAAGGAAAAGCTGCTGACCAGTCGAGCTGATGACTGTGGCTGGGACCGCCCCAGGTTGTGGCCTCCTTAACGATGACTTCCGCATCATCACCCAATAACGCTGGACTCTCACACACAAAGATTCCGGCAAAACCCGACGCTTGGCTTGAAGTGCTCCCAATCAGATCCTCCCCTTCACAGTTCACATCCGCATCTTTTTCTTCCTTATTTCAGGATCCACGGTGTCACCAACTCATTTCTCTAGCTGCTCGCCAGAAACCAAACACCAGGGCCGACAATCCATGACAACACTGAGGACTTCACACAAACATAACATACCCATTATTCATCTTCATCTGGGACTCGGATTATTCTAAGCGATGCTTCATCCCTCATGCGTATTGCGAGACTTAACCCCTGGTTTGGTGTGATTGGGTTGCTGGATTTGCTGCCTGATCATTGTCCGGAACAAGTCACATTTATCTGGGAAGTTGAATTGGTCTACACGAGAATCTGAGAAAGTTTTGGATTGTCTCGAGGTCCCAGTCAACAAGTCTACGTCTGTGGCCAATCCTTTTCGTGGACGAACATGCAATTTGTTTAGTGTAACATATGTCACACACCATAAGCCCCTTGATTTATCAGCACTGGTGAAAGATCATAGTAGACCTTCGACCTTTATCTCGACAAGGTAACTCAGACTGTGTGCCCAGTATTCTCATGTTTGATTCCCCTCCATAGCTGTAAAGTATCCAGATTCAAGACGCCACTTCAACCATCCAACTGGAATGACCTCGACACTACCCAATCAAAAGACTGGGGCCCCACAATTTGGGGGATTCTTTTAATGCCGACTGTTTCTTGAAACATGCTCGTAATGCTTGGAAATGGCTGCGCTGTGCTCAGAATTGAATTCTCATGAGCAGTGCCTGGAAGTGGGTCACTAGTTCTAAGACCACAATTATAATTTCAGCTTTTCTCTTTGTGGAAATGAATGACAAAAGAAGTGGAGTTCCTGCCCAAGAAGTTGAGAATTGAAGATTCAGGAGAAGGAACTTTTCAGCCAGGGCGTTTGAGACTTCGGAACCCTCTCGAATGAGGCAACACACTTCCCACTTTGACCATCAATCCCCACAACAATAAATCCCTTCTTGGAAGTAGAGAAAGCATCATGAATGACAACTGCTTCGACATTCGTCGAGCTAGCATCACAGACACAAAGGTCCTTATGATGCAGATAGGTATCCCAGAGGCTAATTCACTAATTAACTGCTCAAGCAATACTAAAAAGAATGAGTACAGTACATAATTAATGAACCGTTAAAAGGGGATTTCCCCATAGTTAAGAATATTCAGTCAATGAGATGTTAGTCCAACATACTTGTCATGGATACACTAAATCATCTGCAATTCCTCGATGAAACATCTGTAAGCACACTGTTGTTCCAGGAAGGCATATATGTTGTCTATAATCTGACTTGTACCCAGCAAACAAACTGTCATCATCAGCTGCTGCATGGCTCATGGGTACCACCACTCACCATTCAGTCCACAGGGGTCCCCTGGAGAAGTATCGAGTTGCCTCTTTGATGCATCTGAGGTCAAATCAGTCACAGATTTGATATCAATCCTAGCGCTGCTCAAATCTTGGACTTATCAGCAGTCATTTTACTCAGGGCCACTGCAGTTTTTGACCCAGTTGGACGGCCAAGATGCTGACATATGAAGTCACCTGCAGCTAGGACTTGGCTTAGGTCGACATTCGACTGAATGCCAAGACCATTAAGCAAGTACACCACGTCCTCTGTTGCAACATTTCCAGAGGCACCCTTTGCATAGGGACAGCCACCCAGGCCGGCCACTGAGGAGTCCACCACACTTACACCCATCTGTTACCCCAACCCCAAATTGAAAGCATCCAATGATTTTAGTTCAACTTAGTACATCTCCATGTTGCTTCCAGCTGCTTGCAACCCACCATTTCTCACATCTGCTCTGCTTTTGGGGGAAGGGAAGTACTTTACTCACGTAAATAGTGTTGTAGAGAGAACATAATGTAACAGAATTTCCCTTTAACACATACAACAGCTTGGCAACCATACCTGCAGAGATAGAAGAATGTTGACCAAGGCCTGGCCATACGTGTCATGTAAATGCACAGCCAAATGCTCCACTGGCACCACAGCCATCACCGCCTCCAGCATTGGTGCCACTGTCCCTGCAAATTGACGTATACCATGTCAAGAGTCTAAGAACATTTAAAGAGAACTGTACTCAGTGAGGGGACTTCAATTTGCACCTAAAACCAAACTTGGACTCAAAGTGAAGAGCCCAGCATCTATGAGAACCCTCTTCGGCAGACAATAACGTTTAACATATGAAGGAGACAACCTACAACCTACCAGGGGTTCCTACACCAATCGTGTCGCCAAGTGAGATCTCATAACAGCCCATTTGGAAAAGCTCCTTTGCCACGTGTGCTACCTTGGCTGGTGAAATAGCGCCTTCAATTGGGCAACCCACCACACATGAGACATACCTGCTCAATCGCACAGTACCACAAGACCCAGTCATTTCTCCATTCCAGCCCCAAAGTAGGCATCTGCTTTTAGACACACTCACATCCAATAGGGGATAACTGAAGAGCATGTTACAGTCCTTGCTCTACCTTTAGATTGCAAGAGGATAACATACACTTGTATATGCATAAATGCTATACATCTTCTCAATACCCAAATGACGAAGTAGAACAGAGAAATTGCGTAGCGCACCCTCTTACGGGGATGTTGTACTGCTTGGCTGCCTTACACACTTGACTGTAGCGAACCAAGCTTTCTTCGATGGTGCAGTTGATGTTTGCTTTTGTGAATGACTCAGAAGCGGCTGCAAAAATTGCTATCTCCATCGCCCCAGCTGCCATTGCTGCCTCGAATCCCTGAAATTCAGGACAAGTTCAGAAGGAACCCCCTTTCAACACTCTCTTGGCAACTAAATTAAAAGATTGGATGCAACGTTTGCCAACAAAAGGACAATTCCCATGGCCATATCTCTCAACAATCACTGAACTCCAACATCAGTCAGAATAACACACAATTCAGAAAGCCTGAAGTTAACCAGATGAGAAAACTGCCACTAACCCTTCATTCCAACTTGAGTACAGTGACAAAGAGTGAACCATGGCAACCAATTTATTGCCCACTTTCCAATACCAGACACCATGAGTGTGTGAACAGGATCGTTTACCTTGAGATTGGGTATCAAAACTGGGAACCGGCCATTGCTCATATTTCTGACGGAAGCCATTACGTCGTGTGCATCAGCCAGCTGCAATGAAAAAGTGTCGTCCATTCATTTCAATCCTTGCGAGACGATACACACTAAAGAAGTTTGCGCTTGAACTTGTTGCCACCCAGGTCCCCCATATATTTGGATCAGAAAACATTTGTACTTGTTGTTTTCATCACATGACTCTAATCATTGTAGTCTCTCCCATTGCACATGGAAAGAACCTTGATGAAGCAGTTACCTGAGGAACCCATTTTGGAGACACAAAGCTGGTGGCTTCGACAACAGGTAATCCAGAAGCAGCGAGCCGGTTAATAAGCTCTACTTTGACAGAGGTGGGCACAGTCTTTTTCTCGTTCTGCAGGCCATCACGGGGTCCCACTTCTACGACCTTCACGTAGTTTGGAATCCCAGACAGCAGCTGCAAGCAATCCATCAGCCAATGATTCATGTCAGAATACTTCGTCAAAAGATCTCAGTAACCCAATTATGTAGAGCACAACTGGTTTCACATTCCGCTCCTAATCCATTTGCAGTAAAAGTCTCAGACAGGGACATATGTGGCTATTGCACAAACCCAAATAGACTTGGGTCTGGAGAGGTAGTGTGCACCGCATACATCCTTCATAAAAACTATGATTAAGGTCTCCCTACATCATAGGAAATCATCACCATAAAACCTCAAGCCAACTGAGATTGAACCTATTTTTAGCTCATAGAAAGGTGCACTTTTTCCAAACTAAACTCTTCAAAATCTTTGATCTCCTTTGGGAACATACCTAACACAACGACCAGATAGTATGTATCCAAGGGGTATAAATGGAAGTGTCCCACAATTGAAAAATTTCAACACTAGATAAAGCTGCAAGCATGAACAACGAAGACATGACCAATGCATCTGTGTGTTATGCTCAGTACGGTATATCCTATCAGAGCCAACACCACAATCGGCACCTTAAGAATTCCCTACATCGCAAAACCCAATTATCAACACAAGAAGACAGAACCCATCACCTTAGGTTTGAACCGTTTTAAGCCAAGGTCTGTGCTACCACTTTCACAATTTCTCTGTGAAGATGACCAAAAAGCCCGATCTCCGCTTGCCAGGTTGTGATGACGCTTCCCACCTTTCCTCGGGGGCCTTCCATGCAATGATGCTGGTTTCACAGGTTCTGTCCCTGTATAGCTCCTTAGTAGCGCCAATCTTGCAGCCCTGTCCGCACTGCAGCAGTCATGAAGATAAGTTCAGATACACTTGGGATTAAAAACAAGTCTTATTGTTACTCTCCTCTCTATCCCACTTGTGCTCAGGCCATAGTTGCCTAGATGGGTATGTGCAAAAGAATGCCAAAAAGGTATGGAATCTAAGAGGTTGCACAGAGTGTCCAAGTTACAAACTCTACTGAATGTAGAAACAGAATGATTGCTCAACAGACCCAAAAACATACCAAAGTGAAAGATGAGGACAATGAAACACATTGACTATTCCCTGCAATGCTCCCATTACCCAACTTAGGCCAAAGAAAAGAAGAAATTGAGTGTCTCCATAACATAACTCAGCTATGCTAAGATGTTTAGTGAAGCAAGAAAGAAATTGCAACATCCATCTAAGGGCCCATGGGACCCAGTAGTAACATAAGATGGAGAGAGGGGGAGAGACAGAAAGAACATAACATTCCTAGTAACTTTCACAACCAGTCTGCAGGAGTTACAACTTGCACGGCCAACCTGTAATCAAAATTGGGTTTGTCAGCCCCTTGTGGCTCCCTCTCTTCCACGGAAGTAGGGCAGCATGCCTCTCCATACTCTCTGGGCCTTTTCCAGAAGAGACCAAATCCTGATGATTCAGCATTGGGGGGCAACAGATCCCGCTCCAAAAGACCTCCAACACTTGCCATTCTCCAAAGAGTTGGATGATGGGCTGCTCTCCAAGGGGATTGGAGTAAGTTAGGCCTCACCAACTGGAACAGCGTTGCCCCCACTTTTTTTCCCACCTGCATTAATCTTCTTATTTCAATACTGCTGAGCATGCAAGTCCTGTTGAATGAACAATAGAATCTGTCATGACATGCTTGGAAGTTTCTTGTGGTTGCAGAACTCCTGCATGGTACAGATCTAGAGGGGGACATAGGACTTACCTTGAAATAAACAATTAGTAAAAGACCTTTAGAGAATGTACTCATAAGACGTTGTTTGCCGTAGCCTTGTGGCCATTGACCCCGCGTTCAGTTTGAGCGGAACACAAAGGGACAGAAACTACCTTTGTCAGGGGCTGACACCAGTAGTATGACTTACCTTGGAACAGACAATTGATCCAAGTTTTCCAGATATCCTCTAGAAATCCCTTTACAGAAGCATCAATCTGATGTGTGTGGTTTGCCCAAAAGACCTTTAGAGAATGTACTCAAAAGACGTTGTTTGCCGTAGCCTTGTGGCCATTGACCTTTAGAGAGGGTGAGAGAGAAAAGCTGCATCCAATCACAGCAATGAAAATTGAACAAAGTCCGCACGCCTTCAAGTAAGGTAGTCAAGCAAATTTAATGTTATGAGAGCCCTCCTTGCCACAAAGTTTTGGTGTGTACATCCAGTGGTGGTGCTATTTAGTGCTGATGAAGGCCCAAATGTAGGGCTGTATACTGAAGAAAAGGTGACCATCTAAGGGAATCAAGCTAAATTTACAGGGTATTGAAAGAACCATAGTCAGGAACTGGCCTTCCAATACAGAGAAATGGAAGAGGAATCTTACATAGATCCGATTTCGAAGCATTAGCCTTGGGCAAATCCAACGGAGCCCATAACTGATTTTCTTACAGAGGTATAACTTAGACTCATCATAAAAATTCTTTAATTGTGCAGGGCAGAAGGTCGACACGCATACTCTCTCCCTCTCTATCTATAACACAAATCCACTTTTTTCACTATCTAACTGGGACATTGGCCGCATCACATTTTGGATCAAAACCAAACACCTTATAACTGGCTAACGATTCCAATCAAACTGATGACAAACACAACCTTGCGCTTGGAAGTTACTCCACACTTCGCAACCCTTCTGACTCTGTAAGCTCTCTTAGAAAACCTAGAATGCCTCTCAAGTACACAAGCATCTTTGAAGCACAAAATTGTTAGGTCAATTAGACTTAAGAGTAACCTCACAGTAACGTTTTCACCTACTTCGTCCGCAAGGCTTGATAACCTTGCTAGATTCCAATAGGACTACTCAAGATCTTCCCCACAGATGCCAGAAATGTCTCTACAGAACGCCGTTTCCAAATCTAAAACTAGTATCAAGATACATACTAAATCTCTGCCACCTTACATGCATCAGATTGTGGTGAGGGTTTCTTGGATTCTGCAGCAGAAAACTCCTTCCTCCAGGCCGTTCTCACTCCGAAACTTTCTTGTCAAAAAAATCACAAGGGCTCAGCTACAACAAGCATGGTCCAAAGACGCATGCCTGGTAGGTCTCTGCCTGGGAACAGTGATCTCCCTGGGTCAGCCAGAAGAACAGGGAGAGCCCAAGTCAGAGGAGAAGAGAAGTCACCCACGTACGCCTCCTCTGGGTAACCCCGTTGACGGGGTCTCGGAGTAACCGCGTAGCGCCCGCGCAGCTCAGGACAGCGACCGCGGACGGCAACACGCGGCGATCTCTGCCTTCTCCATCGCGGCTTTGCTATGTCGTTTCGTTCTCTTTCTGCAAATTAATTAGCTGAATGCTGAGCAAGAGTTAAAAGTAAGCCTGAGTAAGGCTGAGGAGGTGATTGCTGAGCAACAGTAAGGCTGTACTCTTCACATGTAGCTGATCTATGGGAGCTCTCACGTAAGCTGCAGCTAGCATTCCGCAGGCTCGATCTAGCTGAGCTGAATTACGCGCACCTAGTGTATTACCGAAATGCATGCTATCCTCTCTTCTTCAACCGAATAGTAGAACAAATCTATAAGTACTCGTAGATGTCACCTCCCATCCTCAACGAGCTTAGTGCTTCGGTTCATGTCCAGACTGTGGAAGTCCTAGGTAAATCCAGCACTCTGTGCAGAAATTAAAGTGATTTAGTATCCTTAGGATTCGCCTTAGGACCGGGTATATCTCATGTAAGTTGTTTCCAGACACCGGATCCAGTTGTCATGAGCACTTGTTTATGTAAGCTGTCGACAAGCTTTGCATGGCATATATCTAGCCAGGGGGACAGTGGCCCTTCTAATCAAATTAATGAATAAAGCAAGAGTCACAACTGGTGGAAAAAATAACCACCATGGGGCCCCGCGAAGGCTTACTGGGGGGGAACATCCCCATTGAGCATACTAGCAACAAGACCTGTGCATAGTACTGACCAGCAACTTGGAAGACTGGCCAGAAAGTCGAAGCATAGGGGAAGTCCCCCCCTCGGAGGGCTTACCGCGGTGCTGTGTTCTTAAATCTGGCGAAGAATTGCCAGATTTGCCAAATTTGCCAGATTGCCGACCTCGAAAATGGGTCAGCTAGGAATTGTTGGAGTAAAAATAAAGAAGATTGCCAAAGAGCGCCAAATTTGGTTAAACATCAGGAGCCAGATTTTTCGTACGAGGACCTGGTAAATGTGAAACCTGTAATAGAGCCACTTTCCTACCTGTCACCTCGTCACTCTCGCCACACGGGCACTGGGTAGAATTTACATGTGGCCCTTGTGGCGATTTTGGAAAAGTGGAAATAAAATCGCCGTGGAGGGGAGTAAGTCCGAGGGCGTAGCCCTAGGCAGTACGGCCAAGTAGCCCAATGGGGGGGGGACTTCCACGCGTAAAGACAGAGGGCTCTTTCCCGCGGTGGATGGTTGAGATCTCTTGAAGATATTGGTGGATGGCTCAGATCCCTAGGAATAAAATAAAAGAAATGAATTTAGAAAAGAAAGGATGACAGGGCGTAAGATCCCCAGCCCTCACGTTTCTACCTTTCCGTTCAAATGACTTAAATTTTAACAATCACCGTAAGTTTATGCTACTTTTACGTTCCTCTCATCGGTGTCATGTCTCAACCTTTCCATTCAAATGAATTTAACGATCACCATAAGTTTATGCTACTTCCAAGAGACCACATTCCACTTGTTTCTTTCTGCACTTGAGCAGATAACGCCCAGTGGTTGGGTATTTGTACTTTGCAGAACTTAGGTGATCGTGGCTTCAATCCTTCAGCATGTGCCAACCGTCCACTGGCCCCTCGATGGGATGTGTGTTGAGCATTAGACTGTAAATTCACTGGATGTTAAGCAAATTTTACCTTTATCTTTCTTTTTGCACGTTAAACGAACTTTATTCTTACTTTACTTTCTTATGTCACATCTTTTTTCACCGATTAATTTGTGAATTTTCCCTCACATTGGTATTCCAGCTCTTATCATTAAAACAAAAATCAGGATCATAAGATCTCATTTGTGGAATGAGTTTTGATAAAATAGAATAACTTATATGCTAACACTATTTTAATTAATTCTGGACTTTTGGCTTAAATCCGGACTAAACTTAATATATATTTGCATTAAAATTAATTGAAATATTAATAATATCATGGCGTAATGTGTGATTGAACTTTGTGAAATTACAGGTGATGTCATACTTGTTTCAAAATGTGTCATATAAGAGGTCCATTTGACATTGAAGTGCTCAATGTGAAGTAGCAGTATTGAACAATTCATTGAACGTCCATGTCGTGCGCATACGTATCGCTACACAACTACATCGTTGTCCAAACCACAAGTTTGGAAGTCGAATAAAGTAATATTCCATCAACCAGAAGCCAAGAACCACAAGTTCTGGTTCTGCGCAGACGATTGTGGTAGATGTGTGCATGGAACTGTGCGTCCTTCCGTGGTGATGAAGCCAGCTCCTCCAACCGTTTGGCCCGTCAAAGTGGGAACACATCTCACAAGTCAGGAGATTGCAATGCTGGAGGAGGCAGGCTTTTCCCTTGCGAGACAACCCCAACTGCATGCATGTGCTTCTACTTCTGCGTCCTCTCGGGTCCCTCCGGCAAATCCTCACTTGTGGCCAACCAAACGAGATGGAAAGCTAGTTCGGCGTTTCCCTCCAACCGCTGAACACTTCGGCAAAGTTGAGTCCGCAAAAATGCTCCAAGCTCGTGTTGCAAGCACCACGGAAGTGCCCGATCCAAGATATGGTCGGGTGTACACAATGATCACTTCGACATCTGTTGTTCATGACAGGGCCTACGACATCACGGTTTCCAATTTCCCCAATTGCACATGTCCTGATTTTGTGAATATGCTATCAATCAGTTTGGGCAAGAGAGGTAAATTCATACCCTGCAAACATTTGTATTTCATATTTTTTAAGAAGATGATTTGCGATCCCAAACGTGACAACTTCGTTCACCAGACCACTCTGAGTTTCAACGAGGTCGATACTCTATTGCAGCGGGATACAACACATAGGTAGCATCAACTATGCAATGTGGTATGTGGACGACCATGCTATGAAATGTGCAATTTGCAACATTGTCATGGAAATTCAATTCAAATCAATTCGTTTGCAACATTGTCGGCGGTGCAATGATATGGCGTCCCTTATCCCTCTGGACATTATGCTTCCAACTATACTAAGTGAGCTCTGAGTGGCAACTTTTAAAAGCACATGCATTATTGCACTTTTCGAAGTCTACATGTTTTCCTGTCGCTATGCACTGCAATCATCTTTTGAATATGATCCTAACTCTCATTGTTACTTGGGGAGGGAGCAAGGTCTTTCCATGGCAGCCTCTATGGCGCACACTTGTGAGGATATTTTCTCATCCTTGTAATTGTAAAAGTGAAACAAACATTTGTAATTGCACAATGTTGGATGCTACAATTGTAGGCCTCATGGTAGTCTTGGTTGTATTCAGCCAAGGATTCCCTGCATGAATCCCACGGTCATATGACCATCCTCGGTTATAGGCGGCGCATGTTTATGCTGATGTGGCAGATGACGTGGCAGTGCCACGTCAGCATTTGTCACCATATCAGCCTGCTGACATCACGCCACGTCAGCTGGCGTGAGCGTACGCTCGTTCGCTCACGCGCAAGGCTCACGCCATTGCGTCGTTGATTCCAAAGCTGTTTTAATTAGTTTAAATTGATTAAAGCTGTTTAGGTGTTTCAATTCATTGTTGCTTCTTTTCTGGTGGTATA
Organism: Takakia lepidozioides; assembly: GCA_030704615.1. NCBI lineage: Eukaryota > Viridiplantae > Streptophyta > Takakiopsida > Takakiales > Takakiaceae > Takakia > Takakia lepidozioides. The sequence goes on from CM060731.1 coordinate 76,604,460, forward strand.
TAAAGGTGGTTGGTATGGGTGGTTTGTGGTCCTGGTTTAATGGTGCTGCTGGATTATTAGGGTTATGGCTGGTTATGAGCATGGTTTTGTGTGATTGATTTTTCAAAATTCCGATATTTGAAAACGGGTTTTTCTTCGGGCCTAGGCTACTCTAGTAGACTAGTCTCCGTAAACCACTAGACGTCTAATAGACCTCCATAAACTCCGGCAGGACAAACCACACGAACCTCGCCTGCCCAGTGTAGGTTCCTGCGTGTTACTATGCCAAGGCACAACATAAGGATGTATTGAGATAGACTTATGTCGGTGCCTCCCCTGCGTTGATTTTTTGTTCTGTCAGTATAAAAGGAAGGTGCATAGGAGTGCACACAATGGCCAAAGATGGTTCTGAGACTATCGTCGACATCTGTAAGAGGCCAAGGAGACAGAATCCAGTAAACATCAACGAAGCAGAAAACCAAGACGCATTACTGGTTTTGTCGAAAACAAAAACCTTCAAGAAGAGATCTGAGAATTAAATTTCAGATGTGGGCTATGACGTGCGAACTTTCAAAATTCCGGGCACTGACTAATCAATGTTCGAGGGAGTTATTCGACGGGAGACAACGGAGAAAATCGAGGAAGAGAAATGTGAAAGTGATGACTGCAATCTTCAGTCTGATTCAGATAATCACATTTCTGTAGGAGATAGTGAATTGTCCCTGGGATCCGTCCTTCCGTCCTCTCCCGGATACAGTCCTGACTTTCCGCAGTATCCAGTATCTGTCCTTGTTCTCCAGAATATGTCGCCACTGAATCTCCAGAATACGTCCTTGCAGATTCTCCTCAGTACATCCTTGAAGATTCTCCAGAATACATCTCTGGAGATTCTCCGACATATACCCCTAGAGAGTACTCCCCTGAAACCCTCAGGATGATTCGAGAGAGCCTCTTGTAGTTATTGTAGATATAAGAAAATGAAGGGATGAACCTCATCTTACAAGAATATATCGAGTTCTTGTAGATATTAGGTATTCGTTATTCGAACAATTTTGAGACCGCATGATGTATGGAATGGCGAGACGAGCCTTCTTTGAATAAATGTTTTTTTCTTCTTATGAGTGAAATATTTTTTTCCTCCTGAATTGAATTCTTTTATCTGTCAGCTATGAGCGTGTGAAGTGGTGAACCTCCACTGGACAGTGGAGGTTAATGTCCTAGGAGTTTTGTATGGTTGTTATGATATGTGTCTGACGACAAAGGTGGTTTGTTCTATGGACAACAACATCACCCCCAGGGATTGTATTGTTGGAATGTGCAAACCTATCTATGGTTCATTTGTTTCTCGAAAATCTCCGAATTTCAAGAATGATCATCTGGCAATTTTTGAGCTCAACCCGGAAATCACAGAATGGGGCATTGTCCCCGTTGGAACACCTCCGGACCATAAGTTCCGGTTCCACTACAAGATTGGTGCAGAGATCGCCGAGCTCAAATATGCAGATGTGATCGACGTAGAGCTGGAGATGGAGGTGGAATTTCCGATGCTGGTAATTTTCATGATGGAAGATGGTAGATTTCCCAGAATGTTTGGCTTCAAACTAGAGGTACGACTTCTAAGGAAGGCCATGATGAGAGAGTCCATTCAGGCGGGGTTCACATATTGCGACGAGGGTACTTAATTTACAGATGAAGGTTTCTGCATGGCTTGGGGTATATTCTTGGATGTGCTTTACTTAAAAGGTAAGGAGATTGCAAAGATGCGGGAGGAGGAGGCTGCGAGAGTGCGGGCAAGGAAGGGAAAACGGAAATCCACTGACGCCGGTGGTGATGAGAATGAAGCCGGAACATCAGGGGGAAAGAAGAAACAAAAGGAGGAGATGGATCCCATTTACATGACAGATCACAAGAAACCCAAGGCTGCAGACATCTTCGACAAAAAGAAGTATGAGAAGATGCAGGAGAGGCTGGAGCAAGACTACAAGGACATGTTTCCTTTTGGGTTTGAGGCGACCCAGGACGTCAAAGTTTCCATGATGGAGCTTGCTCCCAGAGATATGGTGTACATGCCCATAAATGTTAAGCACAAAGACGAAGTCAAAGCGCGTCTTTACCAGCTCCAGGTGTTCGACTACAAACATCCAGTTTATTTGATTCCCGCAAACCCCGAGAAGCCTATGGAGGTTTCTAGTTCAAAACCTCAAAACTGGAAGGAGGTGGAAAAGTCCAGATTCTTTGTCAATGGTGGACAACACACGATCATTGCTGCCAAGGTAAATTTCTCAATAAAATCCAATTTTTGTAACAATATGAACCTCCACTGGACAGTGGAGGTTCATGAACTTTAAACAACATGTTTGTTAGGTCGCTATCATATTTGACCTTATTCAATTCTGTCGCAGGAACTTGTACAAGACGTGGACGACGACAATCTTAAGAAGTACTACTCCGACTGGCCCTCAAAGATTATATGGTCAAAGGATCTGATGAGGCTCGTGAAGCTATCTAAGCTCCTAAACGACCCGAATAAGGCGTAAAAATTTGACACAACATTTCCCGAAAAAGTTGCACATGCCCAAAATTTCTTCGAGCTGAGGGGGAGGCCGAAAAAGTACAACGATCACACAACAAAGTCGGAGACTAGACAATGGAAGGTAAATGATTCGTTGTGTTTTTTGTTTCTTTTGCTAGAGAACCAAAATATTTTCAAGCTCGGATTTAATGTGACGAACGGAGACCGCATTACGAAGCACCGCATCACGAAGCAGGAGACACTACAAAAGGAGCTTCAAAAGGGAAGGTGCTACAATGAACGAGCGGAATGGTTCAGCATTCAGAAATTCGACATGATGAGGTCTTTTGTAATGTGTCTTGTTTGGTAATGAGGTGTTGTCTAGCTCTTCTTTCCCAATCTATTTAAGTTCTCCACCTGGAACAGTTCCGCAAATGTGCCGCAAAAATACTTGAAACATCATATGATTTTGAAAACATGATGTTGCGGAGAACGCTTCCAAAAAATTTCATGGTCATTGGGTTTTTCAAGGATTTTCTAGGCACACTATTGGAACTATTCCTGGTGGAGAACATGAACAGATTGGACAAATTTGACTTGGAGGAGCACCGCATTCCGAAGCAAGAGACACTACAGAAAGAGCTTCAAACTACAAGGCACAACAAGATGGATGGAAATGAATTGGCAATCGAATCATCATTTGGAGTATAGTATAATTGACATGATAGTTGTGACTTTTGTTTCATCTCAAAAATCAAATATCAAATATCGAATGAAATGTCTAATTTTGGCCCTGATCATTTTCGCGGGAATTTATGCAAGAATGTCAACTCATACTGGAGATGAGTAGCGTGAAGGAGGCCATGGTTCTAGTTCTTTGTGATGAAGACGTATGGAACCTGTGGGAAGAAGTGTTCAAACAGTAGGAACAAGGAAAGTTTATTGATATTTTCGGGATCCAGTGCAAGGGTGAATAGCTACCGCTGAATAAAACCGCTATCACGAAACTACAAGGACTTAATAGCAGGCAGTTGAAAAGAGTGGCGGAGAAAATCCTCAACAGAGACATTTGCATTCGGGGAACGAAATTCAAGGGCATGGACAAATCCAAAAATACAATGAGCGCGTATATTGACCAAATGAAATTGCGACGGTTTATTATCGACGATGTAATGGAAGTCTCAGGGTGGCCTTGGAGGAGCAAATAGAACCCGGAACCGTACACCAAACAGGAGTGGCGTGATGTGAAAAAAAAATAAAAAAAAATCAACTTCAACAAAGCTGAGTTCGAAACTTTTCGAGATCGGCTCGGGAACGACTACATTGTAAGCAAACGGAAGATGAATATGGAGATGCAGCCAATGACTGCTGCCTTCAAAAAATATGTATTGTCGTGCAAGCAGACCTTTGAGGCTAACCAGAATGCCCTGACGATTCTACGTACGAGTTTCAGGTCCCATTACACACAGCTGGGGGGGAACCAAGAATTTGTTGATGCCAGATCACGGTTGGGACTTGCACCGAAGAAACGGTTCGACGACATATCGATGTTGTTCGTCAATACAGTTTGTGATGATGACTCTGTTGTCTTCGAGGCAAATGACTACTCCAATATCCTGGATGTTTTTGTGGCTCGGAAGCTCATGTCCAGTGTTTTTGTGTTTTTCTTGACACAAGAATCATCGGGAAATCTTGTGTCATACATCCGGAATGGCCCTGGATCAAAGTCGTTTATTATCCGACAGGGTTATTAAATTCCCGACGAGTTTGAATCACCTTACAAGAGCTGCACGACTATATTCTCCCGGACGGTCCTCTGCCTCGACTACGTATTTTCGGCAATAGCTGAAGAGATGATGAATCCGAACTGTTTTGTTTACGCCGGACCCAATTAATCTCGTTATCCAAGGACCAGATGTACACCCGACCTCGCAGGAGAAGGAGTGTAGGACTTACACTCATGAGCTGAGGACGGACACCTACTGCTTGTAAGTGGATTTTGCTTTGTTTTGGAATTGTCTATGTTTGCAGTTTGCCGGATTTAACTCTCCTAATTTTTCTACGTTGTCGGAATAGGGTGTTTAACCAGTGTCTGTTTTTTTCTATTGTTAATCTCCACTAGACAGTGGAGGTTCATGTTATTGGAGTTATGGGTGTTTTGGGTGTTTGTTATTTGGGAGTTTGGTGTGTTTGCTAGTTGTCTCGAAAGAAAGCCTAACCTTTCAATCTTTCGATGGTTGCAGTTCGTCGGATTTATTTTGATTTCATTGTTTGGTTTCATTGCAGGAAAGAAATATTCGTGTGCTTGACATAAACTATGTAACGAAAAAGAAATTTTGTAGAAGCAAGGTGGAGGCTTATTTCAAGACGATTCAGATTGATAATCAGACTATCGCAGGAGACGGAGATGACGGAGACTCACTGCAGGATGACGAAGTAGAGTCATCCTTTGAACCATTTTTTAATGACCTCGTACTTGTTCGGTACCTGTTTGACGGCATGTAAAATATACTGGCAAAGTTTCAAAATAATCAAAAATTGCTGAATGAAGATACCATTGGTTCACCCATTGCAATATTTTAAATCGAACCCATACTTGTCCGGTACCTTTAAGAGGGCATGTACAATGCAATGGCAAAGTTTGAAAGCATTCAGAAATCGGCACATTAAGTAACCATGGTCCATTGGTTCCTCCTGTGAACCATTTTTGATTGATCTCATACTTGTCCGGTCCATGTAAGAGGCATGTAGAACATACTGGAAAATTTCAAATCATTCAAATTTTTTTGGATCAAGGAACCTTTGGTTTATCCTTTTCACCATTAACGATTAATCACAAATAAATGAACAGACGAATAAATCATTTACCTCCAAATGATTTTGGTTCGCTTTGAGACTTGGCCAGTATATTCAATGTACCATGGAAGAGGCCCCAGAGTAATATGAGATCAATCGAAATTCGTTCAATGGGCCAACGGATGGTTGCCCATCCAAATGATTTTCGTTCGCTTTTAAACTTGGCCCAGTGTGTTCAATGTACCCTCTGATAGGTCCCAGTGTAATATGAGATCAATCGAAATTCGTTCGATGGGCCAATAAGGCGTTCAGTTGTCATCTGGTTTTTGTTCATTGCGAAAAAGAAATCCTGCAATGCGTGCACGGCTATTGCACCCATTGAATGGATGTGGTTGAAGCCCCTCTTTTGCCCGCATGTGCTTGAACATGTGTGTGACACATCTGCGGAGACACAATAGACGAATAAATCATTTGCCTCCCCTTTTAAGCCAATAAATAAGTTTGCACTGCCTTTCATTTGGGGTTTCTGGCATATATCGATTTTGTTTTTAGCTCAATTTTGTTCTACGGCTTCCAGCATCCCACCACTACTCCCCCGCCAAAATTTGGACCAATCAAAAATGCCCCGAAAAAAAAATGTTCTCTTCGCTCACTATTGCATAGCTCTCTATGAAGAGTGCATGAAGTTGAACACAAATCAAGTTTGGAGTGCAAAACAGGGAAGAAAACTGTGGTTTTGGGTCCAAATGAATTATGTTCGCTCCCAAATTTGGCACGCACGTTGCATATAGCTACATTACACGCCCCATTAAAAAACAAAATGAAAAAAAAATCGTGAGCACGCGAAACACAGTCCAACAGGTCCCAAAGCAATAGCAGATCTAGCGGAATATATTCAACAGGTGAACGGATGGTTGCCCATCCAAATCATTTTTGTTTGCTTCCAAACTTTGCCAGTACATTTGAGACACCCTCTTATAGGTCCCGGACTAATATCAGATCAATCAAAATTCATTCAATGGCTCAATGGATGGTTGGCCATCGAGATGATTTTGGTTCGCTTTGAGACTTGGCCAGTATGTTCAATGTGCCATGGAAGAGGCCCCAGAGTAATATGAGATCAACCGAAATTCGTTCAATGGGCCGACGGATGGTTGCCCATCCAAATGATTTTCGTTCGCTTTGAGACTTGGCCAGTGTGTTCAATGTACCCTCTGATAGGTCCCAGTGTAATATGAGATCAATCGTTAACGATTAATCATGAATCATCCAATATGGGAACTGTTGGTTTACCCTTTGAACCATTTAACATTGACATCATACTTGTCCAATAACTTTAAGAGGGCATTTACAAGACACTCGCAAAGTTTCAAATGAATCCAAAATCATTTGGCAGGGGAATGATTGGTTCACCCGTAGCTAATTTCAGGGGCTGAAATTGCCATTTATGGGGCTCGAATTGCCAATTTCAGGGGCTGGACTTGCAATTTGAGGGGTTGAAACTGCCATTCCAAGGGCTTCAATTGCCAATTTCAGGGCCTGCACTAGCAATTGTCATTTCACTGGCTACAGTTGCAATTTGAGGGGTGTTTGAATTGGTTATTCAAATTCATAAGGAGAAACAACATTTCGCCTACACATGAATTGTTTTTAATTCCATTCTGAAGCCTTATGCTTGATAAAAACATGAAGAGTTGCATGCAAAATATCACCATGAACAGACATCGTCTGCATCCAAAACACATTTTATTCCCTCATTTGCACTCCAAGGTGAAGTTATCTTCAACTTCATGCACTCTTCATAGAGAGTTCTGCAATAGTGAGCATAGAGCAAAGAATGAACGTTTTTTTCCAAACATTTTTCTTTGGTACATTTTTTGGCAAGGATGTGGTGGTGTGAGGGTTCAACTCACAAAACAAAATCAAGCCAAAAACAAAATCATTGCGCCCCACAATCCTATGCCATCTAAATCATTTTATTTAGTAAAAATCCAGTTCAATTCAAAATTGGATGAAAAGGTGAACGGAAACTTCCCCGATGAAATGATATTTTATTGCTCCAAAACTTTGCAAGTGTCTTCTACATGCCCTCTTACACGTCTTTGAGAAGTATGACATCAATCTAAAATGGTTTAAAGGGTGAACCAATCGTCCCCCTACCAAATGATTTTAAATTGATTTGAAACTTTGCAAGTGTCTTGTACATGCCCTCTTACAGGTCTTTCTCAAGTTTCAAATCAATCTAAAATGGTTGAAAGGGTGAATCAATCATGAACATATCAAATGATTTTGGAGTGCTTTAAAGCTTTGCAAGTGTCTTTCACATGCCATTTTAAAGGTACCGGACAAGTATGAGGTCAGTAGAATATGGTTGAAAGGGTGAACCAATTGTTCCACTATCAAATGGTTTTACATTGCTTTGAAGCTTTGCAAGTGTTACCCACATGCCCTCCTACAAGTACCGGACAAATATGACGTGAATAAAAAATGGTTGAAAGGGTGAACCAATCATTTCGCTATCAAATGATTTTATATTTGCTTTGGATGGTTCAACTTTGGTCCATATGTGCTTAAGTACGTACAAATCACGTACCCAAAGTTGCAAGCGAAGAAATAATCATTTGCCCCCCGAACGACTCGTTAAACCTTTCAACCAAATTTCAATCATGAATCATTTAATAGGGGAACTATTGGTTCACCCTTAGAACCATTTTAGATTGACCTCATACTTGTCCGATAACTTAAAGAGGGCATGTACAACACACTCCCAAAGTTTCAAATCAATCTAAAATCATTTGGCAGGGGAACGATTGGTTCACCCATTGACCCGGTGTACACTGTTACTCTTCAAGATTCGTGGGTGTGGTGCTTGATTATCCCATATGATGGACCCAGGTGTCATGGCCAAGTAACAAACCATTAAAACATTATGGTACGAGACAAACACAATTGAAAACAACATTTATTCAAACATGATGTAGCGTCAGAGGTCTACAAGTTTCTATCCATCCTCCAGCAATTTTGGGGCTCAGGCCAATTGAATAGCCCCGTCATGAAACGCTTCACAACATTTTTCTAGTTTGTACCGCAACTCTACTGTGTCTACACACAAGTTTTCCAGAGCGGAAGCAAAATAGGTTCCAGTAGACATATCGTTGAACAGGCTTGTATCGAACGTGTTACCCCCATTTATTGCCTGGGCTATCTTCTCAATTGCGAAGGTCTCTGATGGCACAGTTAGAGGGGGCCTACGAGGTGTGCCATATGACTGGTTGTTGGCTACATTATGAACAATTGCAATTTCAGGTGCAATCCACTATGTGCGAGAGTCTTTATCATCTTGTCTCTGCTCTCGAAAATGTACAACGTGGTTTTTGGGTCATCCGTCGTGGAGGCCATCCCCAATCGCATACCCCGATGTACACATCTTCAGACCCTTGTGGAAAATGCAATAAGATGTTGTCGGGGGACATGTCGTTGTGCAAGAGGTGGTGATTATGGACATTGAGCATGTTGTGCAAAAGCGCCCATGTCAATTGGGTGCGATTCTGTCGGAATCGAACCAGTCGGTTGACCTCCTGCATTTCCTACTCCGTCCCCCGTCGTTCCATTAACTCCCTGTTATCCCGATCATTCCCTCATTCCCTACTCAACCATGATCGTATGGTCCTCCCATTCCATCAATGTGTGTAACCTTCATTTCGACGTTGATGCAACGCAAAATACTTTATGATGCCGAAATGATGGAACTTTACAGCCAACGCCTCATTGTTATGTTGGACTTTGGCAAGCTCAACATTTGTTTCCCTGGGCATTTTCCCTGCTAGCTCCCAAGATGAAGGAATGAATTGATCCCCAACAATTCTAACCCTCCGAATTGTACCATACCCTCCCTGTTTGGGCGCGTCGAGTTGTTGTACCTGTGCGTTTGTGGATATGTATCTCACGTTCAATGCCGCATCCGCAGACGAGGACCCTGCCTTCCATGGGAGTGGTTTTGTACGTCGTTTGGCGTGGGCCTTTGCCATGTCAGACCACCAATCCACAAGCACAAACAACTCCTCCTCCGAAGTTGGCATACGACCTTCAGCTACAGGTGTTCTCGTAACAAACTTGTCCATGGTTTGCCTCAGATTCCATGTGACATCATGGGCCGGTCCTCCATCCATTTCATGAATTGGAACTTTGCCCTGTCCTCCTCCCATTCATCCCCGGCCAAAGCCTCCCTCATTCTCATCTCCATATTGTGCTGGAATCTAATAAACCCCTCATTCCCATGTCGGACATACAAAATATTCAAACGCATTGTGTCATTGTCCTTCAAATAATCCTCTGCGCTTGGATAGTTTTTTTCGTTGACCTGACTATCCCGTTCATGTGCATGTTTACGCTTCCTACCTTTACGCCCACTTCCCGAGGAACCCCCTGACACTGCGTTCGAAGCAACGTTCCGGACATGATGAAAGTACTCTGCGGAATAGACGCGGCTTCGTAACGGAAAACTAAACTCAGACTATTGATAACCTTATATACTAGCAGACCAATTTCCTCACCCTCTATTGATATAGTACCCAAAGCAAATTCTCCCGCAGTCCCAAGAAAAAAGGTGAAAACTCCTCCCCACACAAATCTACTTTCTCCCCCCCCCCCACGCTCAATCCTGGCCACCGAAGTTCAAACTCCAAGAAGCCCCAGAACCGCACTCACGGAGAGGGAAAAAAGTGGGTTGGGAATGAGGGGTAGGCCCTTATATACTGCCTGGAGAGGCCTAGCGTGCGACCGCCTCTGCTGCCCGTTCACGCCTCGCCACGTGTCCAGGGAACAATCGCACCTAATAACAAAAAAGAAAATGTGCGACCCCCTATAAGCGGTCGCACCTAATAACAAAAAAAAAAAGAGTCTATGACCACCACCGGCTGGTGGTCGCACCCATTTAAAAAATAATTAAAAATGTGCGACCATCCCCTGCTGGTGGTCGCATCTATTTTTTTTTAAATGAAAAAGTTGCGACCACCACCTACTGGTGGTCGCACCCAATTTTAAAAAAAGAAAAAATGTGCGACCACCCTCTGCTTGTGGTCGCACCTATTAAAAAAAAATGAAAATGCTGCGACCACCACCTGCTGGTGGTCGCACCCATTTAAAAAATAAGAAAAAACGTGCGACCACCCCCTTCTGGTGGTCGCACCTATTTTTTAAAAAATAAAAATTTGTCCGACCAACCTTTGCTGACGGTCGCATGATTCACAATATAAATCATAATATATGAATTTTACAAATAATTAAAGAAGTCCACGTAATGAGGCCACATCGGTTGCCATGTCGGTTCTCATAGTAAATAGTCAATAATAAAGTAAAAAAATGAACATATTTATGTACAGTAACGTCGGTTTAGGACGTGACGTGACGCACGTCCGTCGCTGATGTCGAATGTGACGATGACACGTCAACGCCACGTCACGTCCAAATTTGCAACTAGGACATATTGAACCCGCTGCACCCGAAGGGACTCCCAATCAACAAAATGCAGCTCGCTCTTGCACCAAGGCACCCCGGTGAGGGCTTTCAATTTCGGAATGACACTCATTATCTCCTGCAATTCGTCATCATCCAAGAATGGAGTCTGCACTGGCGGAGGAATTTCATAAACATCCTCCGAGGACAAGTTTGAAAGAGTCACGAATGTGGTGGATGTGCTCACCTCTTGTTTCACATGAACTAGGCCCTTCTGCTGCACGACCGATGCTACAGTGCCAGGGGTAAGTACTGATCCCGCTGATTGTCTTCTCTCTTTTCCAAGGACGCGGTATGTGCCTGGAAGGACTCTCCACTTCCTTCCACACTCGCCAACTAATGGTCTCTCCAAGTGCCCAGAATCCAAATTCTCATCCTCGTCATACACCTCTTTTTGAACAAGCAGAGAACCCAATTCCAGAGGGAACACTGTAACCAACTCATCCTCATGAACAACTGCAAAACCCATCGTCATCTACAGTGCCAGTCAATGGAAGACTATCTGCATTGGAATGAAATCGAGCGAGTCTATCTCCCTCCCTCGACATGTTTTCCTAAACTGACCCAAAGTTGCGATCCACAAAGGGTCCCCCGAACTGATAGCCTGCAATTCCCGAAAAGGGGATCCACCCCAAACGAACTGAGGTGAGTAAGGGTAGCACTGACCCAAAGACTGCGGGCGATGCATTCAACGGACGTAAGAATGACATGCACGTTGAAAGTCTCCACTGAACTTCGCAGTCTGCCACACTGGGATACACCAACCAGATAAACCATTTTCAAAGACAAGAAGCCAGAAGAAGCCGTGTTGTATTTGGATGAAAAAACAAACCTTGACATGAAACCATCCATTATGGAAAGACGACAACGACCCTGGAGACCAGTAAACAGGAAATCCTGAATCTAATGAGGTTGTGCTATGCCAGAAGAGCACAACACAAACACTGACACTCCGGGGGACACCTCGAACAAATGTGTGCAACACATCACCATTGCCGACTCAAACTTTTATACCGAATGACCGCATTGCGACAGTGACGGCAAAATGCAAACCGCTGGGTAGGCAGTACAACATACGTGGATGCATATGTGAAGCATCACAATTATTGCGAATCTGCAAATACTACTCGAAATTGAACTAGCAATAGATTTTTATGGCACTTCGGAATTTGAAAGAATGCAATAAGGCTGCCATGTATTGGCTGCTGGCAAAGTACATCTGACATATATCACAAATACATGCAACGGCATTGGAAGTGCCACCACTTTTTTTTTGGATAATACAAAGACGCATAAATGGATGAATTCTGTTCGTACACAATGATGACACCCGCATCCAAATACGGTTAACAATGTCCAATTTTTATTTTGGTTACATTCCAAAGCAACCCTTGTTACAAACGTCAAACTGGAGAGCACTAGAGGCAGCGTGGGGAGCCCTTGTTTCCACCGGAGGAGGAAGAGAAGGAAGTCGTTATACTTTACGAGCACTAGGGACAGAAATAGAGCCAGACATAGAATAAGGATGGAAAGAGTAGACGAAGAGGAAAAAGAAGAAGAAGAGGGCAAAGAGGAAAGTTTGGCGATGGAAGAGCCGGATTCTGGAGAAGAACAGCAGCCCGCCATACTTCCGAGAACAGGTGAGGAGGAGACTGCATCCGAGGGAGAGTCGGACGCCGAAGATGATGTTGATGTTGGACTCACGAAGAAGCAGATAGTGGAAAAGAGGATGGGGGAGATGCTCCAGAACATGCTCGGCGTAGAGAGCAGTCCGAAGCGCAAAGGGTCTCCGGCGATTGGGGAGTCTTCTGGAGAAGCTAAAAAAAAGGTACAAGTGATGTCCACACCTATTTGGAAGCTCAAACAGAGTGCGGCAACGCACACTGTTTGAGACCCTGTCTTTGTGCTTCATTTTTGATGTGAAAATTGGTCAAGTTGGGCCTATTTGTCTGGTTCAATCCACCACTGAATGGAATCTCAAATAGTGTCCGGCAACGCACACAATTTGAGACCCCATTTGTGCTTCTCTTTTGATATGAAAATCGCCCACATACGGCATCTCTGTCTAGTTCAATCCACCACTATTTGGAAGCTCAAACAGTGTGCGGCAACGCACACTGCTTGAGCGCCAACTTTGTGCTTGTTCGGCCACAAACGAGCCTGTCTGTCTGGTTCAATCCACCACTATTTGGAATCTCAAATAGTGTGCGGCAACGCACACAATTTAAGACCCCATTTGTGCTTCTCTTTTGATATGAAAATCGTCCACATACGGCATCTCTGTCTGGTTCAATCCACCCCTATTTGGAAGCTCAGACAGTGTGCGGCAACGCACACTGCTTGAGCCCCAACTTTGTGCTTGTTTTTTGATACGAAAATCGGCCACAAACAAGCCTGTCTGTCTGGTTCAATCCACCACTATTTGGAAGCTCAAACAGTGTGCGGCAACGCACACTGTTTGAGCCCTTTTTTTTTGCTTGTTTTTTGAAGTGAAATTCGGGCACATAGGGCCACCCTGGCAGGTTGAATCCACCACGATTTGGAAGCTCAAACAGTGTGTGACAACTCACACTGTTCTGAGCCCCCTCTCTACATGTTTTTTGATATGAAATCGGGCCCCTAGGGCCACTCTGAAAGATTCAGTCCACCCCGAACTGGAAGCTCAAACAGTGTGCCGCAACGCACACTGTTTTGAGCCCCATCTCTGCTTTGTTTTCTATGTGAAAATCCGGCCCCTATGGCCACTCTGGCAGGTTGAATCCACCCCAAATTGGAAGCTCAAACAGTGTGCGGCAACGCACACTGTTTGAGCCCCCTTACTTGCTTGTTTTTAGATGTGAAAATCAGGCACCTAGAGCCACTCTGGCAGGTTGAATCCACCCCGAATTGGAAGCTCAAACAGTGAGCGGCAACGCACACTGTTTTGAGCCCCCTCTCTCCTTGATTTTTGATGTGAAAATCGAGCCCCTAAGGCTAATGTGGCAGGTTGAACCCACCCCGAATTGGAGGCTCAAACAGTGTGCGGCAACGCACACTGTTTGAGCCCCCTTACTTGCTTGTTTTTTGATGTGAGAATCGGGCACATAGGGCCACTCTGGCAGGTTGAATCCACCCGTTATTGAAAGCTCAAACAGTGTGCGGCAACGCACACTGTTTGAGCCCCCCTTTGTGATTGATTTTTGTTGTGAATAGGCCACATAGGGCCACTCTGGCAGGTTGAATCTAACCCTTATTGGAAGCTGAAACAGTGTGCGGCAACGCACACTGTTTTGAGCCCCATCTATGCTTGTTTTTTAATGTCAAAATCGGGCCCCTAAGGCTATCTGGCAAGTTGAAACCACCCTTTATTGGAAGCTCAAACAGTGTGCGTTGGCGCACACTGTTTGAGCCCCCCTTTGTGATTCATTTTTGTTGTGAAAATAGGCCACATAGGGCCACTCTGGCAGGTTGAATCCAACCGTTATTGGAAGCTCAAACAGTGTGTGTGAACGCACACTGTTTTGAGCCCCTTCTTTTTTGATGTGAAAATCGGGCCCCTAAAGCTACTATGGCAGGTTGAATCCACCCATTATTGGAAGCTGAAACAATGTGCGGCAACGCACACTGTTTGAGCCCCGTTTCTAGCTTGTTTTTTCATGTGAAAATTGGGCATATAGGGCCACGCTGGCAGGTTGAATCCACCCCTTATTGGAAGCTCAAACAGTGTGCGCCAAACGCACACTGTTTGAGCACCCTTACTTGCTTGTTTTTTTATGCTTTCAAGACCCCAACTTTGTGCTTGTTTTTTGATTTGAAAATCGGCCATAAATGAGCCTGTCTGTCTGGTTTAATTCACCACTATTTGGAAGCTGAAACAGTGTGCGCCAATGCACACTGTTTGAGCCCCCTTACTTGCTTGTTTTTTGTTGTGAAATTCGGGCACATAGGGCCACTCTGGCAGGTTGAATCCACCCTGAATTGGAAGCTCAAACAGTGTGGGGCAACGCACACTCTTTGAGGCTCCTTACTTACTTGTTTTTAGATGTGAAAATCGGGCACCTACAGCTACTCTGGCAAGTTGAATCCACCCCGAATTGGAAGCTCAAACAGTGTGCGGCAACGCACACCGTTTGAGCCCCCTTACTTGCTTGTTTATGGTGTGAAAATCGGGCACATAGGGCCACTCTGAGAGGTTGAATCCACCCATTATTGAAAGCTCAAACAGTGTGCGCCAACGCACACTGTTTGAGCCCTGTTTTTTGCTTGGTTTTTGATTTGAAAATCGGGCACATAGGGCCACTCTGGCAGGTTGAATCCACCCCTTATTGGAAGCTCAAACAGTGTGCGCCAACGCACACTGTTTGAGCCCCGTTTTTTGCTTGTTTTTTTATGTGAAAATCGGGCATATAGGGCCACTCTGGTAGGTTGAATCCACCCCTTATTGGAAGCTCAAACAGTGTGCGGCAAGGCACACTGTTTTCGGCCCCCACACTGCTTGTTTTCTGATGAGAGATTGGGCCACACAGTGCCTGTCTGCCATGCTCAAAACACCATCTTTTCTTGCCTCTCTCTTATATCAATTTGAATGAACAACCCTGCAGGAGAAGATGCAAAGGGTGGCGGATGAGAACCCTTTGGGGCAGGGGAAGGAGATCATTGTTGATGTGGACGATGAGTCCTATGAAAGCAAAGCCGCCGAGATGCTGGGGGGTCAGAAGGTAAACTCTCAGCTTGTGGTGCAAAGTATGCTTGCCCCTGGTGGGAGGTTGAAGATTCCCCTGTGTAGGTTGGTCTCCATGCCCGTCGTTCGTCCACCCCTCATCAAGGACATCCTGAAGCTGGAGGCCGAGTTTGTTCATGGGTATTTGGATGGATCCGCAGTCTTTTACGTTTCTACTAGGGATTCCAGAGGCAATGAGCTCCTTGTGGATGAGTCAATCGTGGACTCCTGGGATCCCATTTGGAGACAGGTGAACGAATCCTTCGAACTTCTTCTCTCCAGGAAACCTTCGACCCAGGCATTCTCAGGGAAGATGTTTCACGTATGGGATGGCAACCACCGGTTGCTTGCATGGATGACTGTCATTGGGAGGCTGCACTCACAGGAGGAAGAGTGGCATTACTTTGTTCGATCGATGGTGCTGGATTGTGATGGGAACGACAATGTGCTGGACACATGGCTTCACAAGGCCACTTACTGGAGCCAGGTATGATGTCCTTTACTGTGTCACTTTCTTTTCGTTTTTTCTGTCATTCTCTTTCCATGTTACATTGGCTGTGATTGTTTTTGGGTTCATTCTTGCATTCAAATTGTTTTGCAGTTGGAGGAAAGGGCCTGGTCGGTTCTACATACGCAGTTGGCTGACTATGGGATCACCATGACAACACCGAAGGTCTCCTTCCGAGCATACTTGAGGAAATGGAGAGCCACAATGTGGCAATCTTGTTTCTTCAGAGAGTTCAGCAAAGAGGGTGGCATCAGTTGAACAAATGAGCTTGACCAGCAGGAGAAAGGAGAGGAAGCCTGGAAACGATGCCTTTACAAGTGCGAAATGGACTGTGCTTCTTTGTTTTGCAAATCCTCCATCCAACCTGTTTTGGGCTGGCTCATATGAGTTTGCGGTGCCGCACACTCATTTGTTCTATCCGTGTGTAGTAACACCAACGTGCATACCCTGGGCCCTTCAGGCTGTTTTGTGTGCGGTGGTTGCAGTGTACTGTGCCGCATACTCTTTTAGGGGGTCTTCGTGATGTGGTGGAAAAGCTGGGAGACAATAATTGCATTGCATAATGAGGCTGTCTCTGTTCCTGCAGGTACATAAAGTATGTTCTCATGGCAGAGAACTGCTTAGACAAACATCCTGATTTCGTGGACCTTTGGCTTGTCCCTGCTGGCAACCAGACCATGTTTACTACACGGATCTTGCATGATTGGGGCCCAGACCATCTTTCGACATGTGGTTGGTATTTGTATTGCCCTGCTTCTGAGACCCCAGCTCAGGAGGTGTCTTTGAGGAGAGAGAATGAGCGTATAGCAGCCACCGCCACAGCAGCCGACCTCGACATTCATGATAGAAATTTGAGGACTCTTGCAAAGAAGGAGCCTCCCGCTCAAGATACCCTGTGTAGAGGTAGAAAGGCAAATGGAAAGGATGTTGCTGGTGGTGTGGGGAAAGGAAGGGGTAGGGGGAAGGGGGCACAAGGGCAGGTAGGTGGGCAGGGAAGTGTTCCAGATACTGGCCCTGTGGTGGATGTCCTGCAGACTCCACCGCATGGTAGGGGATCCGGGAGAAAGAACAAGGGGGTGGTTGATCCCAAGGACCCGTACCATACAGTGGAGCATCCCACAAGGGTCATTCGCCCTACCAGGTTGGAGATGGCCAACGTCGAGTTCCTTGCCATGATGGAGTCCAAGAAATCTGATTACAAGGGCGAGCCATCACTAGTGTGGGAGAGGATTGTGGAGTTCCTCGGCACGGTGCGTGTTGTATTTTGCTTCTTGTCTGTTGTGGGCATGGATCGTGTCAATCCTCTTGAGCATTCCATTGCATGCTTGTTTACAGGCTAAAATGACCAAATCCTGGGTGAACGGGAAGGAGAAGCCATATGCAGCCGAACTCATCATCTTGGACATCCCTGATGGGTTGCCAGTCCCGGATGTCCCTCCATCAGGTGCTTGTCCAAGTTGGAATGCTTTTGATGAGCGCTACTGACGGTGGGTTTTCTCCTTTTGCAATTTCTTTCTGTCCGATGCAGGTGTTTTGGTGCTCATCCAGTCCATGGACCTTTGCTGTCGCTGTGCACTTGCCAGCTATTTGAAAGCCTCCGGTATGAGGGTCCTGAAGACATGGAATTGTGTGAACAACATGTACCTGATGAAGGGGGATCGTCCGGGAGAGATGGTAAATCTGCTTTCTTATTCCTCTTCTTGGTGGTTCTCGGGTGGAGTTGCATAAGTCGCTCAAATGAATATGTAGGGGCCTGGTTTTCAAGCTTCTTAGTTCCTTGTGGATGTCCTGTTCGCAGACTCGTTTGTTTGAAGCTATTTGTCTCGTCCGAGTGCATCCACCTACGACTCCAACCGTCATTAGGGAGTTCGCCATCACTCATGGGGGCAAGTTCATAGACGAGAGGACAGATCCTCCCACGGATGACATGCACCACAACTACGTGGACAACAACGTGTGCTTGCGAAGGGGGAATGGGGTTCCTTGGAGAGGGACTAGGGAGAGGAGCCCGACTTTCATTCAAACGATTGTGGAGTGCTGCACCTACACAAACGCCAGAGTTCTAGATTTGTCAATGGGCACAGGTTCGTCTCTTCAACATTCACATTTCATGAGGTTTGTTTGAGCTTACATTTTCAGCACTTCCCACCGTTCCAAATGTGTCTTCAATGTCTGTTTCCTTCCTTCTATTCCACTCCAGGTGCTTCGTACCACGCTTGCAAGGCCAGTGCGCGACATCTCTTTGGGATTGAAGGGGATAATGAGATTTTCAAGAACCTCTTGATAGGTTTGGGTGGACACACTTCTCAAGTCATTCCGAAGCCCCTTCCCGATGATATTGATACAGGGGAGACTTCCGACAAGGAGTTGGACTCCGACTTTGCCTGTGAGTAAGTTCAACCTGTGGATGCTTGCATTGTTGTTTCAATACCCAGAATCACTGTTCTTTAAGGCAAAGTGCACATGGGAGACATCCTCTTCGTTGGACTTGTGCATTGCATCATTGTGTTCAAAATGGGTTTTTGTCGACTTGTGCAGGAGTCCGCGTGCTTCCACTGACCCTCCAGGGCTATCACACCTTTTTGGACTTCTTTCAAGTCTTCCTCAGTCTTACGTGCTACCTGTCTATGCGGAGGCACTCGCAGCAAGCATGTCCATTCATGGCACTCGCAGTCCAACCATCGACGGCCATAGTATAAGACGTGGTGTTGGGGCCGGAATCTTTGTGGACGACATAGCACAAGAGGTCGATACTGATTCTGATGACTGTGACACTTGATATGAAGTTTTCTTTTGTTTTCATTCGGGGCCAATTTTGAAATGGGATGGTTGTGTGTCCTTGTTGTCATGTTTGCAATGTGTGCGTGGGATGCAAATTCATGGGAACAAACTATCGTTGGAGATGGGGGTTGCATGGACTGCCCGGATTGCTCCTTCAATCTATTTAGTGTTTTGCGGAGTCACAGGCTTGTGTGCATTGCAAAAACAAACAAACGTCTTTGATTCGGGTAGAGCATTCTCGCATCATTTGCTCGTTGGTCTCCAAACCATTCATGCTAGAAGAATTCTTGGTAAATCCGTCATGATAAAGTCCACGTGATCAAAGAGCGTTCATGCATTCTCAATTCTGGTGAGCATCCATGATATTCCCGCACATACCTGGCATGTTCGCAAGGGTGGTGAGTAAGAAAAGATTTCACAGGGATTCGCTTTGGATGATGTGAGTGTGCACCTGCTCACGACGTAGGCACATTCCAATGCAGGGGCTTGGTATGTTGATAACGTCTACATGGATGCAATGGATAGAAATGATAGATACAATGGATGTAACACATCCAGTCTGCATTCCCTGGAAATGGCTGATCAACCCGCGGTAATAGGTGACACCCGCGGAAATAGGCCATGTATGCATGCTGACGTGGCGTGAGCCTGTGCTGGGCTCACAGTTTCCTGGGCTCACAGTCTCACACCTCTGGGCTCACAGAATAGCACCCCCCCTTATATTCCACCACGCAGGAGCTCAAAAATAATACAAGGAGTATGCAGATCAACATCGCCAACTCCAACCCCAGTTCAAGGTCGGAGATCATGTGTGGCTTCTTCGACGAGACATACAAACCTCGCGACCATCAAGGAAGTTGGATTATCAACGCTTGGGACCATTCAAAATTATTCAACAAATAAATCCGGTTAGTTTTCGACATGAACTCCCACGAAGCATGCGCATCCATCCAGTCTTTCATGTTTCTTATTGGAGTTGTATCATCCATCGAATATTCTAGGGAGAGTCTCCGTACCACCTCCACCAATCGAAGTCAATCAGAAAATTGAGTATGAAGTCGACGAAGTCCTAGACTCTCACATCAAGTATAAACGTCTTGCGTATTTTGTACATTGAAA
Source organism: Takakia lepidozioides (assembly GCA_030704615.1). Lineage (NCBI taxonomy): Eukaryota > Viridiplantae > Streptophyta > Takakiopsida > Takakiales > Takakiaceae > Takakia > Takakia lepidozioides. The sequence goes on from CM060731.1 coordinate 76,624,368, forward strand.
AGGCTACGACATCAGCGAACGAACGTTGGAACCTTCATCCAACCTCGCCAATGCATCTGACAAAGTCTAAGAGTTTCATCAACGATATCCAGCTAAGCCCCGAGCTACACGTCAATAAGACGTCTCAACGATGATGTCAGCGTTAGCTTCAAGGTGAAGACTTCACGTTCAGCGTACCTGATACATGCTAAGGAGGAAGGAGCATCACACATCAATATATATAGCTACTCCAGCATTCTTGCACCTTGTAATGGTAGCATGGAGTCACATGAACTAGATACATTGAAGCTGTCGTTTACTCAACTACCAGATCAGCCGTTCCGACTCTCACGACCTTCAACATTACGCCGACGCTCTCGAGACGATGGGCCACCAATGCGACACGTCCATCCTCGTCTGGACCCCGTACGACGGCAAGTGGAGTCTACTCGAAGTCTGATAATTTTGTTGGAGGTAGAGGCTTCGGATCCAGAGGACAATGAAATCATGTTTGAAGACAGTTTCGAAAATCAGAATGTTCAAAACACTATCGATGGTTGCAGGGGCCTATAAATCATTTGAGTCAAGAACGAAGAGCCGAATACTTGGCAAGTACCATTCGCCGGATTTTGGATTTTCTCCTTCTCTAAGCAAGTCCAAGATTTTACCGCTCCTCGAGGAACTCGGCGCTAGAGGAGGGGGTGATGTCACAGACATAACCCAGAGGAACTTACCAGGAATAAATACCAGAAGTTATTAAGTTACCATATTACCAAAAGTTACCGTGATCTATTAGGATCTACCCTGATTTATCATTAGTTATCAAATTATCGGGAGTTTATCAAATTACCGAAAGTAACTTGGGAAACTGCTCAAGAAGCTTCCTTTGGAGGAAACTTCTCCATCAAAATACCTCCTTTATTTAAGGAAACTTCTCCATCAAGAAACCTCCTTTGGGGAAGCCTCATAGGGAACCTCCTAGTAGCCAGTATATATAGGAGGCGAGACTGGACACTCTTCAGTGTCGCCAACACAAGTTCAAGCTACTCTTATTCCCAGTCCCAGTACTCCAGTCCAGCTTCTAGTTTCCAACATTCCAGTATTCGAGTCGAGTTCCAGTATCTTGTACTCTTGTCCATTGTTATAAAGATCATCTTGATTCATGTTTACTCACCATGCACTCAGCCACGCCGACCTTGACTTCTTGTCTAGTCTTGTACCTCTAGTCCGATCTCTTGTTTGTATTCAGTCATGTTCTCGTCCTTGACACCTGGGATGAAATATCTCGTTAAGAATATTGACACTGTTCTTGCCAAGTACCCTGATACACCCTTTGCAACGCAGGGACAAATACTCCTTGTCGATGATGAGCCATCAAAAGGCCTCCGAAACCCACCAAATATTGGATTCTCCCTTATTTCATACCCGCCATCACCAAAGGGCTTGGTTGACCAGGATGATATGACAAAAGTTGTATGGCCATATATATTGAAAATAGCTGCAGCTTCAACAGTCGTAGATTACATCAGCGAGAACCCTGCCAAGTGTTCTCGTAAGTCTATTGGTCGCAACCACGCCTATTGGGCTTGGTATAGAAGATATGTTGATCATCGTGTTTGGATCCCACAACAAAAGGAACCTGATTACCTTGGTATGTACTTATCTCACTGTTTGTTTTGGCAAGAATGACGGGCTTCCCGACAGGCTTCAAGGGCATCAAGAAATGCAACAAGTAGAGTTCCAAGTAACATTTCGGATGCTAATGTTACTACTAGATTCGAGTTCTCCGAAAAGTATTTCCGTTTCCTCTGATGCGGAGACCGTTGAAAGTGGTTGTGGTAACCGGAGGCGTCTTCGAATACATGCCTTGACTGCGAGCCATTTGGGAGGAGGCTCTGTAATATTAATGGGTTAGTGTAAGCCGTTGTATGGCTTCAAGCCGCTGGATAACATTAAGTCCAACGGATGTACAGTTGACGTTACATTATGTCTGACTGCAACGCCAAAGTTGCAATCTCTAATAAAATATGAATGTTTATCATCAATGTATGTGGACTCATTCTTTCATGTCATCCTCTTCATCACATGCCATGATTGTTCTATGTTTGGTTTTGTATGTCATCTGATATGGCAACCATTTTGTGCAAAAAGTTTTACATATCTGACCTCACATTATGGTGTAATTTATTGCATCCTCCCATTTTTTTCGTGAACATCAACTTGGCAGTGGATGTTCTTCTAAAACCACAATACATACTTACATTGTCTCCAAAAAACGTTTGGAGGATTATTGTTCATGGTTATATTGTGCATAAAATAGCCAAATAATCATATATATCACTTTATTTCAATAATAAATTTTGTTTATTCATATTTCTCATATTATTTCTGGACCAAACAAAAGTCCAGAATTAGTTAAAATAGTGTTTGCTATAGAAGAATCTAGTACATGGGAAAAAAAAGATGAGCTTCGCGAGAATTTCCATACTTTTGTATTGAGGACAATATTCCCATTTAGGACTAGAGAGACTAATATAACACTCCTCAACTTTGAACTTGTGATAGGTTTAGATAAAACTTGAAGAGAATAGGTTCTATACAATTTGTCAATGCCAAGACAACGGAGCGGGATGTGTGAAGATGTGCGAGGTGGCTAGCTACGAATGATCCACAAAGACATAAGAGAACTAGGGAGAAGTTTGAGAGTTTTCCCTCCAAGTGATAAAGATTAAGATGATATTTAAATAATAAGATTAGATTGTTGCAAGGTGTGGTGGACAGCGTCTACCAATTCCGCCATACCCCCCTTTTTCCCCGATAGAATATCGTTTCCTGCTTGAGTTTCATTTCAACTAATCCATTAGACCATAACAAAAACAAAGAAGATATAGATTTTTTTGTTTCATCATCTCTATGGTTACCATAATAATTGTAGTATCTTTTAAGGTTTTATGCAATACTTCTTATTTTATGTAGTTGATGAAAGAAATGGGTTCTGCTACAATTTCCCTTCTACTGTTACTTTTGGCAATGCTAGGAGAATGTGATTGGAGTCAGAAACATACTTACTTCAAGAGACTGACATGAAAACACATCATATATCTTCCATCCAGTGGATAAGTCTAACTGATAGGCTACCTTACCAATTTTCTTTACAATTCTGAAGTGCCTACAATACTTTGGGGAAAGCTTATAGCATTTTCTCAGCTTCAGCTGACTTTTCTTAATGACCATTTTCAGTTCAATACTTGATCTCCAATCTCAAATTCTCTAAGAGATCTCTTCTGATCAGTTCGAGATCGGGCCCTGGGGCTTTGGATTTACAGAGGGCTTTGAGACAAGAAGGCAATTGTAGGATAGGGTGTCTCAGTTTGGACGTCATCGGGCAGTTTTTCAATGAATGTGCTTCATGTTATCTTTCTATTTGTTCACAATAGTTCATGTTTATTATAAAAAACATTGGTTTTTGTATACCAACTACGATACGTATATAATGTAACATTTTTTTCGCAAATTGGATGAACTATAATAATGCTATGGACTTTTGAATCTCAAACATTGTTTTGTCATCGGCACCATTTTTTGTGCTATAGACTCTAAAAAACATGTCTAAGTGTAACCAATTGTGATAAAGACAAAAAACCATTTGTAGGAATTGTATAATGTTTCAATAGGTGAAAGTAGTTTGAAAATCTATCAAATTTTGACCAAGCTATGGACTTTTTTATACACCAAAAACTAGGTATTTTTCATTAGTCCATAGCATATTGTCTTTTGGGTCTTTGGGTTATCATCTTTTACTGATAAATCTACAAACACATAATCTAGTATGGCTAGGTGGTATATGTCATAGATTCTAAGATTTGATTCCTAAAAGTTTTTCCAATTAAAGATTAAAATTTCTAATAAATAATATCTATAATATTTGGGGTTAGACCATTTACTAAAGATGTTAAGTATATTATTGTCTATTTTATAAGAATCAAACTGAAAAAATATGCTCAAAAAGAGAAAAAAAAGAAAAAAAAAAAAAAAAAAACTTTCATGACGTCACCATCTGCCGAAAGTGAGACACCCTATCTTGCAACTATCCAAGATTCGTAAAGATCAGCTGTAAATAGGTAAAAAAAATACGGTCTGTTGGGAAGCCTCGGTTGTCTAAAGAGAAGCCGTCAACATAGGTCTTTACTTTTTCTTCAGCTTTTTTTATGCTATCTCTTATCAAATCTCGCTCTTGCTGCAATATTCTTTCCATTATTTGGTTGACACTTTCAACCTTAGTATCAAAGATATGTCATCAAACAATAATGTCCATAAACAACTTTGAATGGGCTTACCCCAATTGATATATGCACATTCTAATTGTAGGCAAACTCAACCAGATATAGATATTGTTCCCAAGAGCTTAATGTGTGTTTTTAAGGAGATATTCTTAACACACAATTATCAATAGTTATCAGACATGTATATAGTGACGACCTTATAATGCCTAATAAAATGACCTATTGATATTGTTCATGTAATTAATTAAAACCTGAGCGTATTATTCTTGATAGACATTGTCAAAAAACACTTATCAATTTCAGCAACTTTAGGATATCATTTCCTAACTATAATATTTGATTAGCAAGAAAAGACACACCAGCTAGTAGAAAAGCAATTATGAAATGTCCCTTATTGTACATTAGAAGATAGTCAATTTTTTCCTCTCCATGACTTGAACTTTCTTGCACAAAGGGTCACAATCCAGCTTATGCATAAATTCATAATTTTTTGTTGCTTAATCTGTTCTATAATAGTTTTAATATGGAAATGATTCACTTAACAATACTATCTGATTAGTGCTAAACTTTAAGTAAAACAATCACTCCAGCTAGAAGATACACATCTATGAAACATGGTATTTGTAGAGCAGAATATAGTCATTTTCTCCTTGATTTTAACAAATTCTGCACAATGCTCACAATCTAGCTTATGCATAAAATCATAATTTGTTGTCACTTAGTTTGTTCTATAGTTTTAACATGGAAATAGGTTCACTTTTGATCGAGGCTAAACTTCAAGCATAATAGCCATTTCAGTCAGAAGATATACACCTATGAAACATGCGCTAAAGACAATCATTTTCTCTATTACTTGGAAAAAATACCCTGCACAAAGCTCACAATCCAGCCTATTCATAAATTCATAACTTCGTGTCAGTCAGTTCATTGTACAGTTTCAACATGGCGATGAGTTCACTTAAGAATAGTCTTTGATTGAGGATAATCTTCAAGCATAATAGTCACTCCAGTGAGAATATACACACCTATGAAACATGCTCTTTATATAGTAGAAGACAGTCATTTTCTCTTTCACTCGGAAAAAAAACCCCTGCACAAAGCTCATAATCCACCTATTAATAAATTCATAACTTTGTGTCAGTCAGTTTATTTTACAGTTTCAACATGGCGATGGGTTCACTTAAGAATGATCTACAATAATTACTCTAGTCAGAAGATACTAGAGTATAGGTGCTCTAGAGTATGAAACATACTCTTTATACAACAAAAGACAGTCATTTTCTCTTTGACTTGAAAAAAAACACCTTGCACAAAGCTCACATTCCAATCTATTCATAAATCCACAAGTAAATTCATAAACCCGTGTCAATTAGTTCAGTGTACAATTCAACATGGCGATGGGTTCACTTAAGAATACTCTATGATTGATGGTAAACTTAAAGCAAAATAGTCACTCCAGTTAGAAGATAAGAAGCTATGAAACTTGTCTTTTATATAGCAGTAAATAGCCATTTTACTTCATAGCTTGTAGTATCAAGCTGAAAACCAAAATCATAGGTAGGTTTAATATGCATGCTTCAGTTACCCTTCTAACTTCTGCACTCCAACTAAAACTGGTTGATCGCCTGAGTTACATCTCCAACTCCTTGTTATTTCTCTTTTTATTTCATAACTCCTTAATAACCTTCCAAACACATTGTCGATCTTCTTCAAATTCAGTCCCCAGCCAGCCAATCAGGGTATTTTCATCATAGAGTGATCCTCTTCAGAACCATCAAGACCATAGTATTTAACCCAATTGCTATTCCAACGGATTTGAGCATATACCTATATAATGAAGGAGATTTCAATACGAGTCTCCACAATAAAACAAAAATTATCGATTTCCCTTACAAAGAGATTGTAGGGAGTTGGATGTTTGCTGTAATTGGCTCAGCTATAGACCAGAGATTGTGAGCGATCTAGTTCTACCATGTCCATAAACGGAGTGACACAGACAATAGACAAGTAAGAGAATGTACTCTGAAGCAAGCCAGTAGCTGAACGATTGGGTGATATGATAGTATTCAGGAGTAGGATTTAAATATATGCCTCGGCTCCTTGAGCAGTAACCCAAATATAGGAGTTAACAGCCATATTTGTAGGCGGCACCGCTACATACATTCTGATGACTATAATTTTGCCTTTGATCTAGCAATCACCAACTGTAACTTGTTGGATTCTAGAACTTGGTAGTTAGTCACTTAATTCACCTAGATTTGAGCATCATCTGAAGTTAACACTCCTACTTGGTACTCAAATCCTAAGTTGTCTCATACCCAACTTTTCCATGCACTGCAGTGCTTTGGTCCAGACACTCCCTTCGTCAGTAAATCGGCACACTCATCTTGGAGGTATTGTAGTATTCAAATGAAACTTCTCATGTGCTTGTCAATTCCCTAACATAGTGATGACGAATGTCAATGTGCTTTGATTTGTTGTAATGAACAGGATTCTTGATGAGTACAATGCTCCCTTGATTGTCCACCATAATCAGGGTTGCCTCCTTCTGAGGAAAACCAAGCTCACCAAGAAATGTTCTAAGCCACATCGCTTCAAGGGTTGCTTGGGAGGCAGACATATATTCTACCTCTGTCTTGGAAAGAGCCACTGTTGGCTGCCTTTTGCTAGACCAACTAACAGCACCGTCCGCCAGCAAAAAAAATAGATCTTATGGTTGATCTCATGCAATCAGTGTTGTTTTTTGACAGGTAGCCCTACCTTTTTTGTGACAGGATAATTCTTTTTTTTACTTTCACTGTGACAGATAACTTTGAAAAAATGCCTTTCACATGACAGGTTGAGAAATTTTTGGCCTTTCACACAACCATATCATATGAAATTAAAATTAAAAATGATAGAGAAGTGTGAACTTCTTAGTACAATTAGTCCAAAGAAAGAACCCTTTGGTTTCTCATGTTGCGCCACACCTCGAACACTGCCCTCCAATCCATATTCTCCAACTTGATCCCACACAATGACACACGCATCAAAGTGTCCAAAGTATCCAACTTCAAGCAAGACCGCAAATGGCTTTTGATAGCATTCTGTTTTGAGAAACCCCTCTCACAAATTGCAGTACTTGTAGGAATCACAAGTGTCTTTTGCCAAAGACGCATGAGGTGTGGCCAGTTAGTGTGCCATTCATTGGTGCCTCCACACAATTGCCACGCCTCAAACAAGGATTTGTTTTCACACTCATGCCTCAAGGTTTCCACAAACTCAAGCATCTCAGCTCTGCTTGCATCACTTTCAGCCTCTGTTTATCCAAATTTCAAGATCAATCTCTCCAACCATTGCTCGGACATAGAGATACGAGCATCTTCATCACTTGGATAATACTTTGGACTAAAGAGCTTTGATGCATTGAAGACAAGAAGGTCAGGAAATCTCTCATTCAAGCTATCCACAACCGCTTGCACATACTCAGCTCTCATTACCTTACATTCTTGCAACGTGTCCTCTCGATCAAAAATCCGTCCATGGTGCATAAGATGCATTGTACCGTCAAGGCCATTGTCTGCCCTCCATCTTAAGGCACCATCAACCCAAGCTCCAGCCAAGAATGGTCCCAAATGCTTTGTCACTCGTCCAAAGTTGGGACCATGACCACAAAGAAAATGCCTCCTCAATATAGAAATGGTTGCATCCAAAGTGCATCCAATCATTGAAATATCAACCATGTCGTATTGAAATTTCCGATTCAACTTATTCAACTCCGCTAAAACATCAACCACAAGATGAAGCATGAATTGAAACTGGAAGGTGGTAGCTTGGCGATACCAATAAGCCTCCGTCACTTGAAAAGCGTCCAAAATGGCTGGCATGTAATACAAAATCCGCTCCAACACCTGACCTCGAGAAAGCCATCGGACTGAGTGAAATTGTAGGATAGCTAGTGGCTCCAAATCAAATGATTCCATGAGCCCTTTGAGTTCTTTCCGTCGGTTACAACTCCTTCCTACCCATTCATACACTTTGTTAGCAAATTGATCCAAGACCTGTAACTCGGGCACTGCCTTCAACGCATCACCTGCTGCTAAAGCCTCACGATGGCTATACAATGTGTGTTCACCAAAGTAGGAAGAATCAAAGGTAGGATTGGTGATGAGGTACGTACCTCGAGTGTATATGGTACCAGGGTGGAGAGTGTATGGAAAAGCCCTCTCACTTGGTGATGATTACTTCCTTAGAGGCTGGACCAACGTACCAGGGAGCTTAGATTAATTATACATGAGTGTTCACTATTTAATTCATAGATCACTTGGGAGGCAATGATAACAAATTTAAGAGGATCTTGCCCTGGAGATATTTGCTCAAGTACTAGGTGCTACCAACTGTACCAGTGAACCACATTACCTTTGTACCAGCGTACCTTGAGAGGTGGCTTGGAGGCTTGCTTGGAGACTGGCTGGAGTACGCACAAGAGCTCAAGACCACCGTACCTACAACGTACCAGCGTACCTCAATACCAACGTACCTTGAGAGCTTGCTTTGGAGGCTTACACATAAGAGCTCAAGACCACCGTCACTATAACGTACCAGTGTACCTCAATACCAGTATACCTTGAGAGCTTGCTTGGAGGCCTGGAGTAGGCACAAGAGTGAGGGCAACTCGCAGGTTTAGGGCTTAGGAGGGGCTTGGTGAGGCTACCCTAAGTCCAATAACTATTCATAATTTGTACACAAGGAAGGGCCCTGGTGAGGCAACCCTAAGTCCAATAACTATTCATAATTTGTACACAAGGAATGACCTTGGTGAGGCTACCCTAAGTCCAATAATTTTTCACCTTTCAGGCTTTGGGAGACTCTCCTAGTGGTCTTAGTAATAAAATTACCCCTAATTATCAGAAATTTCTGCCTTTCTTTTGACAGGCTATTTTTTTTTTGACTTTTACTGTGACATGCATTTTTTTTCCCGTTGCCTTTCTTTTGACAGGCACAATTTTTTTTTGCCTGTCAAATGTCTTGTGACAGGTGCAAAAATCAGCCTTGCCTGCAATCTATGTCCCCTCCCCACTCTGCATCGCACGAGCCAGAAACAATTATTTCGGGTTGTGATCCGGAGTATTGAAGCCAAAAGTCTTTTATACCTTGGAAGTACCTGAAGATTCTTTTAACAGCTTTCCAATGAATAGCTCGTGGTACTTTAGTGAACTTGCTCACAACTCCAATTGCTGTAGATATGTCAGGTCGAGTGGCGATCATGGCATACATGAGGTTACCTATAGCTTCACTATAAGGCACTCCATTCATATCATCAGCCTCTTCTACTGTCATGGGCTCGTCAACCTTGGAAAGCTTGCAATTGATACCGAGTTGGGGCGTGCTTTTCGACTTGCACTCTTCCATACCGAAATGTCGGAGAACATCTCTTATATATTTTCCTTGACCCAAACTAATGATTTTGTTCCTTCTGTCGCGGATGATCTGGATACCCAAACAATATATACATCCCCCAGATCCTTCATTTCAAACTCATGACTAAGAACTTCTTAACCATGTTTATGGACCGAATGCTTTCACTTAAGATGAGAAGGTCATCAACGTAAAGTGCTCGAAACACAGACACAACATTTTCCTCTCTGAATAAGTAAACACTTTGATCTGACCCACACCTTTTGCAGCCAAGTTTATGAAGTGATGTGTTGATCTTTGCATTCCAAACCCTCTCTGCTTGCTTTAGGCCATATATAGCCTTCTTCACTTTGCACCCAAGTCTTTGTCATCGGAGACTTCATAGCCGATGGGTTGGACCATATAAACGTCTTCTGTTAGGTCTCCATTCAGAAAAACACTTTTCACGTTCATCTGGTGTATTTCGAAATTGCAGATTGCCCCAAGGATAAGCAAAGTTCTGATAGAGGAAAATTTTGTCACTGGTGTGTAAGTCTCATCAAAATCAACGCCCTTTGTCTAGACAAATCCTTTTCCTACCAATCTCGCTTTGTATCGATCCACGTCACCATTTGTTTTTTGCTTAATTTTGAAGATCCACTTGCTTCCTATGGCCCTCTTTCCCTCGGCTGACTGCTTCCACAATGATCCATCTTTTCTCGACAAAGCTTCAGAAATTGTTAGTGGCTCGTCTGTAGTCACCATGCAAGCAAAGTCTAATAGACTTGAAGGTGTTCATTTGATCAGCCGAGCAGATTTTCTTGTGAGCACTGTTACCTCCTTTGAAGGTGTTTCCTTAGTCCCTTGTTCACGCTTTCGTGTAGCTAGTATATTTTGCCTAGGCACAGGCTGGGAGTCCTCGATCAAAACAGGCTCGGCATATCAAGAGGCTTGTGTTATAGTCCCTACTAGAAGTGGTGGGACTTTTCAGGGTATTCCCATGTAGACATATGTAGAAGAATGAGACTTATATATTCCCATGGATATGTAGGGAATATTTGGGAATGAAGTCTCTTCAACGGGACAACAAAAAAAGTACAAAACTTATATACGGGAACATTTTTTCAGATGATAAAAGATAATTTTATAAACGGGAAAGTTTTTATATTATGTACTTCAAAGTTGATAAGATAGGTTGATTTGACAACCCTCATTCGCGGAAAATCTAAAGCTGTCTATGTACCAATAAAATTTTGTTATTTCACCACGTAATCACCTGCGTAGAAACTTGGATATATTTTCAATGATGGGTGAAAGTTCCCCGAGCTCGAGTGTTGAGCTTCAGTGGCGCGAGCGTGGAGCTGCTTCACTCAATGATCACAGTTTGTTATCTCTATTGTCGTAGGCCTTCATCATCCCATTCTTTTTTAGATCGATGTAAGATCTTATGAAGTGTCATGTTTTACCCTTTTCTGCTATGTTCCATTTCCATTGTTCTGTTGTCTAAACTTTCCATTCCAGATTTTATTCTCCATAAGCTTAGAGAACTGTGCTTTCAGTTATTTTGTTTTGTTTGTGAGAACTTCTATGTCACTATTCATGCATATGTGTAGATGAGTTAGAATGATGAGTGGGGGTAAGAAAAAAAAGTGGGGTGTGACTGTACTTATAAGTGCAGCCATAAACCATGAGGGTTAAATGATTATATACCACTAAGTACATACTCCTAAATCTGTAAAATCATGGTTCTCGTCAGAAGTTGCATTATGCAATGGAAGAAGTGCTGGTACTCCCATAAATACTCTGTTGAGGGTATCAAGTGCCATATATTTATAGAATGTTGAACGACCAACAATTTTTTTTTCCATCACAAAACCTGCATGAACATAATAATCTATTTCCATCCACGTCTACATTTCTATCTTGTCTTTCCATAGAAGTATCAACATTACTTCCACCAGCTTCTCATTGCCTTCCTGTTTGATTATCATCTTCATGTCTTCCCCTATTTGGCTAATCCTTCCCAAGGTTGACACCTCCATTTCTAACAAATTGAATATTTTCAGAACTATCGACAATATTCAAGCGATGTAATTGATAATATGTATCATCCCAGCGTAGTATATTTTATTCTCATGGTTTCATGGTATGACGAATGTGGAAGATTTCAATGGGGTGATAGATAGTGGAAGATTACCTCATCGGCATGATGTCCGAAGGGATTTTACATGAAGTCCACCTCTTCATTTTAGAAATGAAGTTTCTGTTCAATCAGGACTAACTCTAAAACATAGTATCTTTTTCATATTATTCAGATGCAAGCAGATAAAATTTATACATAGTTCCCATTGAACTCCAAGATCTTATGAAGAGATTATTGGGGACACTGACAAGTACGAGCACCCATGAAATACAGACAGATGATTACAGGAGCAAGTCATCAAGGGAATTACTTTGTCAAGCACCAGGGACTGGATTGGAGATTTAGACGGCTTACAAGTACCAACCTCCTTCAAACAATTTTCAAGTATTTACAGTTCATTGGGAATGGTCAATCCAATGAGATGGAAGTTATGTACTGGAACATCAGCTGTACCACATATTCCTTACCTCATGCAACCATCTCGGGAAGATATTTATGAAGGTCAGAATATCCTTAAGTGTGGGTGTTTTACCAGTGGAACGACAAATAAAGCGTCATTAAAAAAAATTGTGAAAATTGTTGTGAAAAATGTGAGATCTGTGGAAGAGGAAGACAATATGCATTATCTTTTGATTACTTACCTTTCACTGTATGGAGCATTGTGTCAAAGTAGAACCCATTGCCATGAATTTCTTACAACGTGGACCGTCGTGGAGAAACATCATCTCAAGATCCCAAGTCACGGATTTTTAATAAAATCCGTGCGGATTTCGCCGTACAATGTATTTGAACTATATCCGTGGGATTGGACGTATCTTAATGGCACATAAGTGCCATCCATCACTGTAATGCGAAAGCCGTGTCATTGTAATGTTTGACGCAATAATATTAATTACACACGAAATCCGTGTGAGACGAAATCCGTGCGACAATTGCACGTTAGAGATGGAAGGCGGACAAAGCACGAATTGCACCCAATGCAGATTTAGTATCAATTTGGTATCACATTAGAGCCTTGCAATGATTCCGTGTATTTTCAACACTCCTTAACTTTGCGACAAATAGTCGTGCGGAATCCATGCAATATGGTTCATTGACGATAGTCATGTAGATTCAGAACCAAATTAGGGCTAGCAGTTGCTCAGGTTTTTGCCTCCTAGTTATCTGCTTACATCAGAAGAACAACCAGAAACTATTCTTTACTTGTCACAAAACATTTCGAGCGTTCCCTACAATTTATAAGTGTAAAGAAATGCTCGATGGGTGGGATTCCCAACAAAATGAATATATATTTTCTTGTCCCGATTGTTCAACATTGGTGAAAGGGAAAAGAAAACTAGTACAGGGTGATCCAAGAAATATTGCACTCATGGCTCACTGGGATGGATTCTAAGCTGTAAAACGATTGTGAAAGATAGTTGGACAGTTGAAGTTGTGGTTATGAGTGGTGGAAAACTATCCTCTTTGGGACTTATCCATGTTTTATTTATTCCCTACAAAAGCCAAAGAAAAAAATTAAATATGTCGAGTTTTTTTTTGGAGCCATTCATTAGGGAACTTCATACAACTTTTGTGGATGGATTTGAAGTTGAGTATGGATATCCATCAAAGTTGATTTCTCGACACCTTCCATAGTGTGAAGCAGGGGCTACAATTCGGTACTACTCTTCACACACATTATCCATTTTAAAGCTAAAGTAATTAAGTTTGATAGTTAACTAGTGAAACATTTCATTCTACTATGGAAATGGCCCATTTCAACTATTGAAATGATCATTCCAATAGTAAGATGGCTCATTTGAAATATTAAAATGATATTTGATATTTTTTTGAGTTTTTCTTTTTAACTTGTGATGATATACTTGACTTTTGGGATCAATTTTTTGGATACATGATGAGGGCTTGTTTGATGCTTTTTACTGGTGATCACCCGGCGCAGTGTAAAGTTGGTGGCCTTAAGGATGGGGGCTATTCTGCTTGCAGGAGACATCATTATATGGCTGAAAAAGTTAACACTAGTGCGAGGGTTATTGTAGGTGCTTTAGTTGAGTATACAGAAAACCGAAGGCAAGTAACGTATCCACCACCGAAGAGGGCAATCGAGAATATGTACGATGGAATGGTGGAATTTAAACAAGCTTCAAATACACTGGAAAAGCAAAATGCAAGTAAAAATGAGGAATTCCTGGACCCTCCATCCTTTGGCGTTTATATGATTTGTACGGATTTAATATTTCAACAGATTTGGTGTTTGATGCAATGCACACTTTGGCCCTCTGTGTACTGAAGAAGTATACGGAATTGTTTATTGGTGCTGTTGCAAAAACACCATCTGAAAAGGCAGAATTGGAGAATGCATTGAGTATAGCTACAATTGCTAGACCACAAAATTTGGGTTCAAGATGGCCACAATTTCCTACAACCCGTCGAGGATTTTGGAAGGCAGAAGAATATCAAAATTTTGTTATGTGGTGTCTCTCATACATACTAGATCATATGGGTATTACAAAAGACTCAATCTTGGGTGGTTTGGGGTTGCTCTTTATTGAAGTATGTCGATTTTTTTATACACATACTAGAGAAGCAAGTTGGACAAAAGAAAGTTTGCAGGTGGCACGTACACTTCTCATTGCTTGGCGTGTGAGATCAGAGGGGTTTCGTATCCAATTCATCCACATTGGAGCATGTGACAGGTACTCTATTATGACCTATTAATTTAAAGTTATATTATAAATTTGATATATTTATTATTTATTTGTCATATGTGGTGCAGGAAGTGGAGATATTTTGGATGACGTTATAAGACATGGAAGTCATGATATGTACCAGTGGTGTTATGCATTCGAACGTGAAGTAAAGCATTATGTGAGTATTTCTACCAACCATAAGTTAAATGAAATTACGTATACCAAATTTCATGCTCGATCATGGTTCACCCATATTTTTATTCAACTATAAGAGGAAAAAGAGGCATTTTTTCAGAGTAGAGGGTAACTAGTTTTTCATAAGGCTTTGGTACAACCTTTTAATTGGAGGCAACATGAGGTAGAGGTGGGTTGTATGGAGTGGCATACACACTGTGTGATGGTAGTTTCATCGCAAGAGAAAGCCAGAATGATATGGAATTTGGTGAAAAATTTGACCAATTTCAAAGTACATGTCTGGAAATGATCCTAAAAAAAAACACACTGTCGGACGAAAACGGCCTCAAAGGATAAAACTGACGGAGGAAACAAAGTCATATTTAGAACAATATTGGAAAAATCGAGGAGTTCTCACTGATCACGATTGGAGTAGCTTTGACGACAACATTGTATATTCGAAATTTTTATTACATAGGGGAAACAATTATAGAGTGGGAGACAATGTTGTGCTCAAACCAAAATGAGGAATTGTACATCATGATTGGGTATGGAAGGGCAAAATTACATCTTTTTTTAGACACGAATGTTCTAGTGAAATAAGTCTAGTGTTTTTTCAAGCTGAGTACTATAAGCAAGTTCTTTCATCTGAAAATGGTGATAAAGTTTTGAATCACTATTTAACTTTAATGCATATTCTTCATCCAAAAGTTGGGAGATGGATTGGAGATGATATTCGACCAGTGGAACAGATTATGTACAAATTTATTATTTTTCCTATCTGTGGTAATGGGTATGAAAGAGGAGGACTAATTTCAGCATATGAGTTGAAAGATCCAACCCCGAGGTATCACTTGCTACAACCAGGGGAGCCCGGGTGTGTTCCTCCTTGGCTAGAGGTTTATGATATTCTACTTGTGAAGCACCCCCACTTGGAGTGCTGGAGATGATTTCCAATATGGTGTAGTGCTAATTTGAGCAACCAACAGAGGTAAATACAGATTGCTCTTCCAATATTGGGACTGTCGAAACTTTTCGTATATGTATATTAACTGGAGTAGGTGTTAGGCCTTTTAAACGTTTAAAAACCTCCCATCCAATAGTTACATTGTCATTTGACTCTCTTATTACCATTCTCGTGGGGTTTCGTCCAGTGAAATTTAGACAAAATACTCCAATGTGGGAAGGAGGGGAAAAAAATAACACATTTTCATTTATGGGCCATGAAGCTGGCTGCACATATGACAAACAACCCCAAGGCAGATCTACCACGAATAAGCCACACAAATGTGGGAAGGACAGGGGGTGGCCAACATGGTACCCAACATTGCAACTAAGTATTGCTACCTCTCTCAAAACCAATTGTTCCCAGCCCCTTTTGCTAGGTCTGATAACGTCTACACCAGTGTTGTACTGGTATCAGATTATACTAAAAATCAATTGGCTGGTCTGATATATATAATGGTATTAGATTATAGGTTTGAATCGTATGGTATGCAATTTTCTTTTTGGTGATACCATCCCAATATATGCAAGTCCAAGGGTCAGGCCTTTGGGTAGCAAACAAGGGAATACCAATGGGTATTCTTAGAGCAAGGGGGGAGTCCTCGGAGGGTATTTAGGAGGACATGATGTGAAACTCTGGAGGAGATACAGGCTGCCCTTGAAGAGCAAGGCTGAGAACATAGCAAGCTATGTGACTCAGAGAATATTCCTTAGCAAGTGCCAAAAAGAGGATTCTAGGTTGGGTGGGTACCTTGCTCATACACTGTTGATGTAGAGACTGGTTTACTATAATAAGACAGGATTGTGACAAGCATCAAAGCAGGTGACTGTGATAGTCTATCATCAGATATATAAAGGTTTTTTATACGGAGTCTAGGATGTTTCTGAGTCTAGGACCCATGAATACAAAGCCTTTGGAGGTGACAGATCCACGCTCTTTGCATGCAAAACCATTCACATGATATTCTAGTGTCAAGTTCAGAATCAAATTCGACAGGAGAAAAAAGAAGAACGGTAGCGGAAGGCGGAGCGGAGGGACCGCGAGGCTTTACGGTCACCCAGCCGAGAACTATTGTTTGTATTCTTTAGTTGTGAAGGAGACTGTAGTTGGAACTGTTACACGAGTTTCATTTTGGCTAAAGGTGGCTGAACGATTTGTGGCATCTGCAGGGCCGGGAGAGGCTGTTTACCTAAGTTACAACCATCGGTTCATCTCTTCCTATCACACCTCGGACTGGGAGAAGTCTATGATAAACCCCTCCGACAGGTGAAGGTTTCTTGGCCTGGTGTTTTCTTAACTGCAAAGAGTTCCGCCATCAGTGGTAACCGACGGCGCTCTCGCACATATGCCTTGAATGTGAGCTGTTTGGGAAGCAACTCTGTATTATTGATGGATTAAACTATTGGCATATTCATTCATCACATGTAACACAATTAATGTTCTATAAGCTCCTATGGGTCTGAATGTTGGACAACGAAGTTTGAGATGAACCACGCGCGATTACGCGTGGTAGTGTTATCAAATGTTATCAAAACAAGATGACTTCATTATTAGTGGAGGCTGAAATAGATGAGGCTGGAGGAGTTTGTTGTGTACTCAATCCACACCGAAGATGTTGTCAGGTGGTCCGAAACGGATTGTGGAGGCATTCAAAAGTACCCCATAATATTTCAAGAGAACGAATTTTACGATGTTTGCATAATATGATGGGGACCAACTGACAGGGTCATCGTCTATGACTGAATTCGGGATGCATAACACGTAATTCAATCACCCATGATGGTTGTTTCATTTGGTCCTAGACGAATTGTGGAAGCTTTGTAAATTCCATATCTTTAAATGGATTGAAGTAATTTTGGCTGCTTCCAAAATCCCTTCCACAGGAACTGACAACATCCTCGTGGTTGATTGAAATCGGGTTCCACACCGTTCGTTTTGGTTTTCCATGGTGGTGGAGTTCGCGCAATCACGCGTGGTTCGAAAAGCGGACTTCATCGGCGTTCTGGAACTCCAGACGAGTGCCTCAGAGTAATATTATCTCAGCAGTACCACTTGTGATTGCTCGGTGAGGCTGTTTTGATGTATACGCAATCCATAACGAAGATGCCGTCCTTTAAGGCTCGGAGGATTATGCAGGCATAATAAGTCACTTCAGGTCAGTTATAGAGAAGGAACTTAAGATATTTGCATAATCTGTCCTGAACTATATGACACCATCATCCTGGGTGATTGATTGATGTGTTTCATAACACACACTCAAATAATCCGGGGTGATGGTGTCACTTGGTCCTTTGGCGGATTGTGCAAGCATCTTAAATTCCCAGTCTTTAATTGGTTTGAAGTCATTCTCCCTGCTTGCATTTTAATCCAATCTTGAACAAATGACAATATCCTCGTGGTGTATTGTTTTGGTTTCAATAGCCTTCATTGTGGAGTTTCATTATTGTTTTAAGGAATACAAATGGTTAACATCGCGCGATCACACGTGGTTCAAAGAGCTGACATGTTCTGTAGTCCATCATTGGACATCAAAATGGTATTACGAGGAGGCAAAATGTCAAAGTTGGAACGTCAATCTCCAACGTCTTTCTCATCGTTTTCATGTGGACGGAGAATCATCGGAGGAACACCGTCGCAAACAATCTCAACAATCATATGTACTTATTTGGTTCACATATTTCATTGATTTGCCTTGCACGTTACGTAGTAACGACCTTCATAAGCTCAGCCGCGATTATGAATATGACTAAGGCATAAGGCGCTCCAAGCATCCATCAGGCCGTGGGGCATGAAGCAAGTTATCACCCGCCACCCATGAAGCAAAATAATTTCCAAGTTCAACCTCAAAACATGGCGTGGTTTAGTATATCATCCATTTTATCTCATTCAACTCTTACTAAACGTTGAATGAACAGTGGAAGTTATTTTATGAACCAAATATAAACTGTTTTTTCTCCTGAAGTTTATATGTTTCTTCATTGCTCATATTATATATTAATAGACAAATAATTATTTATATTTGTACATTTATATTTAAAATGATCCATATTAATTTATTTAAATGATTAAAAAAAATACATATTCAGTTATTTCTCATTATTTCTAGACCAAACTTAAGTCCAGATTTACTTAAAATTGGGTTATAAAGTAAATTAGTCGATCTTCCATTAAATTGGCATAGGGAAGGTGGAGCATTTTTTGCCCACAATATTAGAATTATGATATAATTGTTGGTTTACATTTGATAATTTGTCAATTCTTTGTAAATTGACGTATTTCAAATTTAATAAAAATTTATCTCTTTCTAAAATAGATTTTCTACCATAATATAATACAATAAATAAATTAAATCCAAGAGTAAATAATAAAAAAATTAATACCATTTTGGTATTTCTAATATATTTGTCTATTATGTAATGTAACATTCATCAATCCATCCATTTAATGAATCCATCCATTCATCCATGTAATTATTACTACCATAAAAAAATTCCCATCTACATAATTAATCAATATTTCCCCTTTAAAACTTCCCATGTGGCCAACCTACAAGTAATTCCCAATTAGAACTCTACAAGTTCCCATACTAATTCCCATAAGAACAAGTTCCCTACTACAACCATTCAAGTAATGTACTATTTCCCCATGGAGACATCTCGGGGACATTAATACAAACCCCTTGTGGATGAGTTAATGCCACCTGCAAACAAGCCCGCCCCCAGCTGATGAGTAACTTGCATGATCTGCAAGCCGCCCTTAAACGTAGGATCTATCCTGCAGCTGCCTCCAGTGTCCACACAATTCGGAGTCCACACAGCTGCCTCTAGTTGTATCCAAAAATCCAATTTCTACCCAGGATCAGTCACCTTTCTGGGCTGGAACCCATGGTTGACTGAAGAGGTAGCAGGGAAATGTCGTGTGATCCCAGCCTGAACTCTTGGTAATTCACACTCAGGGCCTTACAATTTGCAAGTAATTTCTCAATCTTAGAACTTTTTGGACATTGTGAGGCAAAGTTACCAATGTTGGGCGGTTATTTGATTTTTTTTTCATAACCGGCGGTTCCGGTTGCTTCAACTATTAGGAAACTATTAACCACGGTTGCGGTTATTAAATTTTTTATGGCTAAATATAACCTCAGCGGTTACGGTTACTTGCAAAAACCTCAAATAACCGGTGGTTTTCATCAAATAACCGCGGGTATTGGGTGGTTCTTTAAGAGGTTTTTTGCTCGGTTATTTGAATGCATAACCTCCGCCGGTTCCTAACTGGACCGGTTACTTCATTTTTTCACCTCCGCCGGTCATATATATATATAACCGGATAGGTAACTGCTAGATAACTGCTGGGTATTAGAGAGAAATTCAAATAACCGCCCAACACTGAAAGTTACCCGGTACCCACACATCTTCCATACTAGGGAGTAATGAAGAAGCCCTGAGCAAAAACCCTACAGGCATTCAAGAAATGTCTCATAAGATGAAATGGTTTGGAAAAGGAAGGCAAGATGTTCTAAAGTTGCTACCCGTCAAAATGAATCGGACATAAGTGCACAGATAATTCAATGAGGTACGATGATGTCTAGGAACCCAATTTTAGATCTGCCTCAAATTTGAATTTTCCACTTTCTCATTTTAAGGGGGGGGGGGTCACACACGGGAGATCTCCCGTCCTCATTCTCCCATCCTCGTGCTAACAGTCTAAATTGAAATGTAAAGAAGTTGATGGACAGTCCATATGATGTATGATGATTTCTTGACAACATATGTTAGATTGGCCTTTCTCAAATTTCCACTTTCTCCTTTTATGGGGAGATGGTATGATGGGAGGTCTCTAGTTCTCATTCTAATATGTTTCGTCGTGCTCCCCGTCGAAACTGTATTGGAAAGAAATGGAGAGTCAGTCCATCTCTGTACGACGACGTTATGGCTTTAGATGTTTGATGTGCATTTATCAGCCTGCATCATTTAGATGTTAGAGTATTGAACTCCAGTATAAATGTAATTCTTATCAATGTCAATGGAATATATCTTAATTAATTGCACATTTAGGTCACTAGAGATCTCATGTCGATATGATTTGACTCTTGGATCGGGCAAACAAATGAATGGGTCTATCGCCATTGTCAAAGTCTGGGATAAGCCGAATTCGATCGAAGGTATTTGGGAATGTTGAGTTTGGAAATCAGGTGGAAAATTTGCGAGGTGCACAGAGTGTGAGATATTAAAAGATCTTATCCATAAATTAGTCAGCGGAACTGAGGAGCAAAAAAAAACCAGAAGAAATTGGAGAGACACTTAAAGCATCAAGAGTCATGTCGCAGGTTTTACCAAAATTGGAGAATGAATCAACGATGATGGGTGAAGAATTTCTATGTATTATTCATGATAAGATGGATCACTCGAAGAGTGCCTTGCCATGGTGACGGTGTCTTGGCTCAGTTCTCGAATGAATTCTAATAAAATGATCCGAACTTTAGGATTGGATCTTTGGTTCGTTGTCTTCATGCACTTGAAAACCACGTCGATAGTCAAGAGAGATTTTTGCCCGGGGAGATCACTCTTGTAAAATTTTGTTACCATCTGCGAACAAATGATATATAGTTGGGGGGTATTATTTGGTTTTAAAAAAAAAAAAAAATTTATACCCTTACATTACATAATTTTGTAATACGGGTTTTTGGTAGACACAAAAAAAAAACAGTACAACACATGCACAACAAACAACAAATGCATGGTTAAATGCGAGCCCTGCCCTAACATAGCTATGAATTGGTTGTGAAATGATTGACATAATCCGAGAGTTTAAATGTTAGGGGAAATTGGTTTGTGGTCGGTCCAGCATGCTTCTTTTTTTCTAGACAAATAATGTTGTGTATGTGCATTAATCCATACTAGTGTGGTCTCTGCTGTTGAGCACATAATGTATTGTCATTTACATATTCCAAACAAACCCAATTTGCTATTTTTCATGAACTTTTAGTGACAAAAAGTACAAAACAAAATAAACTACCTTACTTAAGATATTGATATTACCTAATTAAAAATTATAAGTTGTCATAGATTCTTTAAATGTAAGACGGAAGTGGTGTAGCTGCGATCTGGCCTTATGTTAAGGCCCTCTACCTTCACTGGAAACCCATAATTCTTTTAACCACATATATTCTCCTAAATTACAACCCAGTATCCAAGTCACGAGCCATTACCTGCCCTGTTTATGAAACCCTCATAGCTTCCTCTCTGTGGCATTTATGGAAAGCAAGATGTAAGTTCACGTTTTTCAATCAGACATCTACGATCTCTTCCCTGCTTTCAAGTATTTTCTATGATCTGCAAACTGAAGCCCGGAAAGCTTGGGCAAAAACATGTACAGATATCGCCAGAAACGGGAGGAATGCGGACGCGATCCATGCAACTTTCCAGAACTCCTGGGGTCGCCAAGGGTTCATCTGTTACTCCCCTTTGCAGGCGCGATGCCTTTGGACCGAGCTTCCTCCAACACTTTGGCGAGACCACGGAACCCCCCTGCACTCTGTCCCTTGAGTTTGAACGCAAAGTGAACTGGAAACACCTCAAGCCCTCCACGAAAGCCTCCAAACTCAACTATAGATAGTTAATCTACAGTTGTTTTTAGAAAGGTCAAACCTTTCGTCACTATCTCTTGTTTTCCCTTCCATTATTGTCTGCTCCCTTTCACCTATGCAAGATGGTGGAGTCTTAGACATCAAGTGGTCTTCTCGTGACGCGGTCCCTGGAGGTCCTCCCCTCAAGTGAGGATGTCGGGTCCCAACTACACTCACTACAATGTGTGTGCCTCATGGCGCTTTAGGGATATATTTTTTTTTTCCCGAATAATCCCAAATAAATGTATGGGCTGGTCCCAACCAATAAATTGATGGAATAAAGTATTCAGGGATTCAATCCCCTGTTGGAAAAAATAAAAAAATAAAATGGTGCCAATCTGTCTAGCCGAAATTTTGGTGCTTTATCGTATAAAAAATGTAATACATCTAAAATTTTATAAGGGAAAAGTAAAAGAGATTTGCTTGAGTTATCTCTAGCTACTACTCTAAGATTCTTACTTGAATAACTGCTAATTGAGCAAAATTAGCTAAGATAAGTATAATGTAATTGGATGCTCAACTTATTTTGGTACTTTGAGTCATTGCTAATTAAAACTAACTTAAGCTAATTGAGCAAAATTAGCTCAAATAAAAACTTGGGCATAATCTCTCATTGAACAATTAGACACAAGAGGATCATTTGAATAATTTTGGAGTACATTTATAATTTCTTTTGAGAAACTAACACAATGTTTATGGTTCCTTATTAAAACCACGGTTTATGTATAATTATATCATTAAAATATTAAAATGATACTCTATCAAACAAACCCCAGCTCAAAACTTGATAAATAAATTTAACATGTAATCATTGATGAGCTGATGAAGCTTTTGCTCTGTCACTTCGGCAAATGCCAAGTGACCCTTGCTGATGGTTGATGGATTATGGCTGATGGTAAATTGCTTATGGCTAATGGAAGGAATTTGAAAGATCAATCAAGTTGGTCAAGAAGAACTTTGACTTGCCAGCAAAAGGAAACTTTCAACCTAAGGGCTACATTATTAGCAAGGAACCTATGTAGAATAATTGATTAAACTCCCTTCTAAAATAAGCATATAGGCTATAATTTATGTTACAATCCTTCATAATGTATGACCCAAAACCCAAAGGAAGAAAAGCAAAACAAAAAGACATATGTACATGCTTGCTTAGACGGCTCACAAGCTCGTAGAAGCGACCGAGGGTGGGCACCACATTCGTATGCCAACAAACATATTTTCATAAGATAATTAAACCTGAGATCTGACATAGAATACGTCAATTGCTGTCATTGCTATTACAAAAATGGGGGTTCAACCTCCACTACCAATGACTCCATGGAAGAGAGTCATAAAAGCCATGGGCTCCATATGTTGTGACTGAAATAGTGTCGAAAGAGCCTCATCTTGTTGATCACTGATTGCTATGAGGTCAAGAGGCATCATGACGACCACACTTAGTACTGGGGGCAAACCTTCGTTATTCCTTGTTGTGTTATCAAGGTTCTTATTTAATGCTTACAAATACTAGGCTTGGGGAGTCGAGTAGATGCAAGCAGCTTCATGTTTACACACAAGAATATGAAAAATGAAAGACAACAACACATTTGAAACATCCGCCTGCACCATAGCGAAACGGATTAACTTCGTCTCACCAAACGGGTTGCTGTCGTATTGACCTGCCATGCCTAAAACTCTAGCTTTGCACCGTCAACTTTCTCACACGGTGACATGCGAGGATCCCAATAGTGAGGAAGACTAGGGTTGACGGTCGACAGCGACAGGAGGGTCCCGGGGTCCCAGGGCATAGAATAAGACTACTTACTTGTTTATAGCATCGAGCAAGCCATGGCAGCATCATCGCGCACAAACATAAGTTAATCTGTTGCCGCAGTGGCATCATCACCCACCAAAGCATGCCACTGTGTTGTCACCATCATCTCCACGCTCTCATCATCATTCCAAGATTTTTCATGGATCGTTTCCCCAAATATTCAGACTAGGGTTTGGATCCCTATTGTTGCAGCACTCCACGACATTGCAGGCAATGCGGCATCAGGCAACAGATTGTCAAAATGGATGTGAAAATGGATGACAATCATCCAATAAAAACGTTGGTCCCGTGACAAGCTGGAGAAACCAATTGCGTAGTCTCTCCTTGGGCCAACAAAATACATTAACTTTAATCAGGCAAATATGGCCTACTGTCGTTCACTAACTCATTCAATGTGTCCTACAGCATTGCATGGTGTCTCCAGATTACTCTAACTCTTTTGCTAGTTGTTTCCCAAGTGCAGGTATATGATTTATCACGGATTCAGTTGATATGAGCACACGAGCACTTGTTTCTCTACGCTGTTGAGAGCTAATCTGCATGGCTAGAGCTTCACTAGCAAAAAGCTTGCATCGACATTGTAACATTTTTGCATACTCTACAAAAGCTTTTAAGGACTTTTCCAGCACTGCAGTGGGGACGTTTGAGATAAACAGAATTCCGGATATTGGGCATTCATACAGTTGAGAGTGGTGTTTAGCACTCATCTGAAAATGTAAGGACCGTCTTGGGAGGACAATAACGTCATTGTGTACATCGATCCCTTGACCACGAATTACAGTGTTCATAGTAATTGATCAAAGGATCGATATGGGAAGGGATGACACCACCGATTCTGAAGTTGAGTTGTGCAGGCGAAATGCCTAGCGTTTTGAGGCGACCAAGCCTCAGCGCAGCCTTAGAGCGTCTTATAACCGCGAGCCGCATCTTCATGTACTAATCCTGGAGGGAAAACATCTAGAAGGTCCTACGAACAATGATCTTGAGGCCTTACAACTCTCTAGAGCGTGGAGTGCAACGGATATCAGAGGGAGTGGATCGGGGTACGTAGTGCGCAATATTCCGACTGATTTTAGACTGGTCACCGGCCTGGCTGATGTGCCAGGCCCAACATCGGCTCTATTTAGGTTAAAATGGCTCCAGGCCCTTTCCAGGCTCAAGTGGTACTAGTTACCAAGCGACTGATCTCGTGAAGATTGAATGGAAATAGCTGATGGGTGTTGATGGGTGTTTGCAGGGTCCCACAGACGAACACTAGATGACATTTGCTTTGTGACAAAAACATCAAGTCATGCAGAGTAAGTGGGATATGTGGGAACTCAAATCTTTGTATCGACTAAAGTAGTATACAAATTTCTCTATATATGTATACCTACTTTGATCCACATTCACAGCGCCTCGCATTCAGAAATGGGGGGAGGGAAAGAGAGTTGGAACAATCAATTGGGGATCTAACCTTCGGTGCATGGACATTGGCGTCTAATAATTATATATATGCTTCAATGAGCTTTGATATTCAGATTTACAGTATTTAATCTTCAACTATTCCATGTTTATTTTATATCTGTTTCCACCCGGCTGGTCTGATCTCCTCATGATTAGAGAGATGACTCCACTAGTGTAAATAAGAGCCTCTTCCGAGCCTCTTAATCCCCTTGCGGATTCAAGTAACTAAATTTCGATAATTAGCTGATATCTGGGGATCACCGAATGCTAATCAAAGGAACTGGGTCACCAGCTTCCAGCTTCGAAATAATATTGTCGCCCACTCCCAAGGACTTCTTCAGGACTGCAGTGGGGATTTTGGAGTGAAACAAATGGTTAGCGACAAACAGAAATCCCGGATATTGGGCATTTAGTGAGTTGAAGGTAATCGCAGTTGTGTTGCCGGCATTTATCTGAAAATGCACAGACCCTCTTGGGAAGATAATGAGGTCTCCCTTTTGCAAGGTTTGTGCATAGAGCACGTTATCGTAGCTCACAAAGCCTGCGTACACCGATCCCTCCATAACGTAGAGTGTTTCGGCAGCCAAAGGATGGATGTGAGGAGGGATGACACCACCGATTCCGAAGTCAAGTCGTGCATGCGAGAGGCCTAGCGTGTTGATCCCCGGGAATTCCTGAACGCTTGCCAGTGTGGCATAAGCATTGGTCCCTGTACTTGAGGGGGCGCCTGGCAGGCATGAAAATACAGAATTAGATTTAAATCAACTTGAAAGTCCAGACCTCAAAGACGTCTTTGACTCACGATGGATCCAAAGAGCTTAGAATATCACTTCAGGTATTCAAATGTTATCTTCCAGATCTATCAAGCATAGGAAAGCGACCAAATAGTAGCCCAGTTAACACTCCTACCTGCGACAACCAACATAACAAGTAGTCATTCAGCATGTTGGTGCACAATTCAAATCCATCACAAGTGAAAGTTAAGGAGCGCACCAGCCGGCCCACGCAAACCCGTGAAAACAAAGTCTTTGGAGGTGACAGATCCCCGCTCTTTTGCATGCGAAACCATTCACATGTGACGCAGACTTCGAAAAGTCTGCTACACAAAAGGAGCACAAAAGTCCTGCAAGGGATCGGGGTCTGCTGCTTGTACGATCGTAATGGCCATACTTGTAATGCACAAAGTTAAAACGATCGCTCTTGATACCATGTGGGCACTACTGCAACGTCCCAGTTTCTCCATAGCTCGACAAACAAACGCCAGTAGTCAGCTAGATAACGCGATCAGTCTAGCTTAGTTGTCAATTAGAACTTGCACAGTAATTAAAGAGATCTTAAATATCCGACTACTATATATTATGTGTTGCTGACATGAACTCTGCAGAAGCTCGAGAGAACTGTTGAGTTCGGTTTGTGCTGTTGAGCTCAGCATTATGGCACTTTTATGGGCAGTGCAGATGAGTTGCCACCTGCAAACAAGCCCGCCTCCAGCTGATGACTGAATTGCGTGATCTGCAAGCCGCCCTCAAATGTAGGATCTGTGATGCAGCATCTGCGATCCTGCAGCTGCCTCCAGTGTCCACAAGTCACCTCTTGGGGCTGGAACCCATGGTTGACTGAAGAAATGTCGTCTGAGCCCAGCCTGAACTCTTGGTAATTCACACTCATGGCCCTACATTTTGCAAGTAATTTCTCAATCTTAGAACTTCTTGTACATTGTGAGGCGCCATAAGTTAGTACCCGGTACCCACACATCTACCATAGGGTTTCTCAAGAACAAATTGGAAAATTCGCACTTCCTTTTAAGGTTGCTCGGAAGCTTGGACATTTTCAGCTTCATACTTCATACCACGTAAAGCCCAAAAGTTGCCAAAACTTGAATTCAAATGTGCACTTATAATTTGAACGACAGGTCTTTGAAGTAATTCAGAGGATTGGACCATTTGAGAGAATTCCTTTGGCACACAAATTACAGACGCCCATGGGTCGCCACGACATCTCGAACAACTGCCGCAAAGTGAAGTCGTCTGGTTCCTCCCGAAGGCCCGCCTTCTCTTTTGTACAACCTACTCGGTGGAAAATTGTATTAGGTCACAACCACTGGTCGCCACATCACCAGGGATAATCTGCCGCAATGTTCACGGCCTCGGGTCGCTCGCTGGCTCTACCGCAGATTATCCCACGTGCTTACGTGGCTACCAATGGCTGCTACCTTATCGGAGCAAGCCGTACAAAATTGAACATGGACTCGCAGTGGACCGCCGAGGTGGGCTCGCAGTGTGATTGAGGACGTGCCACTGGGGATGAACTCTGAAACGCGGAGCAGCTTCTGGGTAGTGCAGTTATGGGCGTAAGAGAAGCTGCTCCGCGTTGCAGAGTCAGTAGCCTTGCCTCTCTACTCTACTCGATCATTTTTGGGAGTAAGTTATTGCCTCCTCATTGTCCCACGACGATGCAGAATCGACGAAATGTTGCTTGGACAGATATTTCAAAGCAGCCAAATTTAGGACTCGAAAAGAAGGGGCTCAACATACTTATCTGCAGAATCTGATCCGTATGGCATGTTCAAAACATTTTGCTGGATCCCACCGGGGGTCAAGGGTGGAACTACCCAAGGCAGTGGACCCACTGGACTATACCCAGTAATAGCCAACTTTCACCAAGGACACTTTCATACTGATCGCACTTCACTAACCTTCGACTGTAACTCTCTATCAGCATGGAAAACTTAAATTATCACTACAAGGTCGGCTCGGCACCCCACATTCCTCTGAACATTGTCGCTCACGAATTTGCAGTTGGGTCCATGGGTGACGGCATGACAGGACCAAGTTTGCAACACTTCATGCTCTCCACTTGCATAGCTAGGTTTGGACCTTGAGAAAGAATGACCAAGAGCCCACCCCAGCGAAGGCTATGGCGGCACTACTCCCTGCTATCACCCATCATTCCATGTCCATAGCATCGGTGTGTATCACCACCACTTTCACTCTGTGCATGATCGAATGATATTTGGGGTTTCAACAAGCAAACAGAGCATGCAGTTTAGAGATGAGTACTCTGTCTGTGGACGTTATGACCTCTCTTTCTTTCTAAACTGTAGCTGAACCTAGCTAGATACAAATTCTATACTCTAAGAATCCAATGTTGGCCATCGGGCTCAACCCTCAGTTTCTTCAGTTTGGCGAACAATTCTACTGCCCTCTTGACACCCCTGTTACCAGCTCGAGTATAGTAGTCATGGCCGAACATGACCCCCCCTGGTTTCAAAAGTGTGTAAGCAATGTTGATGTCTGCCCAGACCGAGTGGAAATCATGGGAGGCATCGACCTCTATGAGGTCGGCTTGGATTCCCCATTCGCAGAGCTTCATCAACGCGGAAATGGTGGAATATGGGACCGGAAGAATCATCTCAGTGAGGTTCATGACGGCTACGTTTTGCATGAATTGGTAGAGAAGCATCACGTTCCCGTTCTCTTGCCTTATGTCTTGGAATGCCTTCTCCCTAAACCCAGGCCATCCCCGAAAATCATCAATGCACAAAATCTGTGTCTCAAGTCCCAGCTGCCGCGCCAAGCTCCCTATGTGAATTGCCGACGCCCCTAGAAACGTTCCCAGCTCAATCACCACCCTCGGCCTCACTTCCCTCATGAGCCTCTCAAACACCATTCCTTTGTCGCCCCAACCCTTGATTCTCGTCCTTCTGAGGAGAGGGGCCGCGTGGGCAGATGGAAAGTGCTGAAATGGGGTCACGGCATCGAATAGTCTCTCAAGGAGGGTTGATCTTACATCCTGGGGCGAAATGGGGTCACCGCACACTGATTCGAAGGTAATGAGGTCATCCGGCAGAATTTGGGATCCCCGGGGCAGCGAGAGCTCCGGATTTCGTAGCAGAGGCTGAGATGCTTTGATGGCAGCGAGGGGAGGCAAGGTGGGTGAGGTGAGCACGCCCAAGAGGTAGGCTATGGCTGCTGTTATGAAAAGCCCCACTGTTCTGTTCCGAAGCTTTGAAACCTGGTTGCACAGCGATTTCCACACCATCTTTGCCCCTCCAATCGGGCATACTGCAAATGGGTCTCGTGCTTTGTTCAATTCAGTGTGCATCGGTCTACCCTCCTGATCCGCGTGTGAGAGACATCAGCTACAGCAGCTGTGGCCTTCCACACCACTGCCGGCCAACACCTGCTACCTGGGGAAATGGCCAAACCCCGGCAGAGAATGTTGAGCACAAGGCATATCAGAATTCAGCGAAAGATCATCTTCCAAGAGCAAATACAAATCGAGGACTCCTTTCCAGAATAAAGGAAGGGAAGATCCCTGCAAGTAAGACAATCCTCGTAATACACAGATCATGACATGCAATGTTGGCATTAGCAAATATTGTAATACTTTATTATAGTGAGCAGGTCAATGAACACTTGTGCAACGATCACAGGAGGAAGATATCAAGCAGGACCGGGACAAGATGTATAAATCCAAGAAAGCACCTCGGCTGCAAACAATGCCTTGCTGTACGCTTACCCACCCCCTGCTTGCTACCCATTCAGCAATAAAGATTCGAGATTCCTGTCGACATTGCGAGTTCGCAAGCATAATGACAAAAATAATAGAAATAATGGCAGTTTATTTACGCGGTGGAGGGTGGGCACAGAATTGTGCCTCATTTGTTCTGCTGTGACAGCTTGCCCCCATGCTTTTATAAAATTTGAAGGGTGAAGACTCCACTCCCTTTTCCTAAGGAATTTTTAATAAATAAATAAGAATTGTGTTGGCATTCTGGGTTATGGAGTGTGTAGTATGTTATGGAGTGTGTAGTATGCCCAGTGGTAATGGGCACATACCACGTTGGATGTGGTTGTGGGTTCAAACCACGGTCTGGTGTGTCAGGAAGGTGTCCACCTTTCAGCTGGAAGGCAGTAACCCTTGTGGTGAAGTGACACCATAAGTTACGCTCCCTTGAGGAGGCGTCAAACTTACTTACTTACTTGGGGAAACCTGACCTAATTTTTCCTTTGTACTATTTGGAGGTACCTTCCCGAGTAGAACTCATGTTTTTGGAGGTACCTTACAAATTTGTAAGGTCTTGCTAAGCTGGCAGGTAGGCTGACAGGTATCTTACAAATTTGTAAGGCCCTGCTAGGTTAGGTTTTCACGTTGTAAAAGCCCCTGCTAGGTACAGTTTTCACGTTGGGGAAGGCCCCTCGTGTCGGGCCTTCTTGGATTTTCGGGCCCTCGCCTTAGGCATGCACCCTCGTCTGCACGGCCCTTAAATCCAGGAAGGCCCTCCACTCAGGGCTTTCCCATAGTCGTATGGCTGTTTTTTTCCCTAAATCATGTATGATATTATTATCGATAATTGTCTCCATATGCAGGTGTTGGTTCCACCCAGGCCAGGCTAGTGTTCCAGCCCACCTCCACATGCACACTGGGGGTCCCACCCCCACCATATACTCTGCGAAATAGGGAGATGGAGAATTATGAACTGTAGACTCATACAAGCTGTAGATTTACAAGCTGCCACTAAAACTGAAACAAAAACAAGAGTGAAATTGCAACTGAAACTCAAAAAACACAAGCATGCATCAAAACGCATTGTTCCATACATCAAAACAGAAGTACACATCAGGTTGACAACAAAATTATGTTCACAGTCTGAAAAATCGATACAAAGTCTTCTCAAATTACTTCATAGTCTCGAAACTGCTTCAAGCGCTAGGTACATCATCTGCAATATACAGCTACAAGCTTTCATGGTCTGAATCTCAACCCTATCATGGTGAATCTCAAGTTCTACCAGCTGTCGCAGTCTGAATCAAAACTGCCAAGCTATCTCCGTAGTTATCTCCACATGAGGTGTCTAGGTCAATCTTTTCGAGTCATATCTGGAAGAGTGATCAAAAGAGCATCAAGAATGACTTCCACATGACCATCGAGATTCGTTGAAGCTGTATTGGCCACAGAAGCTTCTTAAGGAGATTTCACTTCATCACTGCCAAGAAAGGCCTCCCTCTTCTCTCCCACTACAGGAAAGGAAATAGCAGCTGGTTTTGCAAAATCCCCAAGCACAAATCCTCCGCTGAACAATATCTTTAAGGTGTCTTTATCCAAAACATTTACAACTACACAATTGGTATACTGTTGGTGGCAATAGAATGAGAGAGAAAATTTTCCACAGAGTTGTCCACCAAATTAATGTTCATTGCCTTCTGAGCCACTTCCAACTGAGCAGCTGAAAAAGAACTTTTCAACATATTGGCCAAATGAGCCTTAGAGTAATCAGCAAAATCACCACTGTACTTTTCCTTCAAAGCACTATCAGTAGATGCAATAGGTGTACCAATAGGCTCAGATCTTATAGGCAGCTCAGATCTCACGGGCGCAGAATTAATGCACAGACATAGAAGGAGCCACAGGCAAATGAACTAGCACTGGGACTGCTATTGGCATCTGCACCTCACAAGGCTCACTGCTAGAGCATGCAACCCTTAAATTCAGCCCCCGAGGAGGCTCAACAACTGATCCATTCAACTCATTGCTTGTCCTAATATCCTCAAGCTCCTTCAAAGCATCCTCAAAAGTGCGACGTACACCATTACGAAAAAGCTCAGCAATACAACTCATAACTGCTCTTTTCTGCACCTCAATAGTATGGTCATAGCTCTTGTAGGAAGTCTCATTTCGATGGCCAGTAAGGAGCATTCCTGTTGGGACCTCTGCCTGAATCATAGTCTGGATTGCAGCATAGCGTGGACTTTTATTAGTGTAACCAGGCCCTGTAGTAGCATCAATAAGTGTCATCATGTTTTTTATCCAACTCCCAAGGGGCTTCACCCCAAGATTATTGGTGTTGTACCAAGCATTGGATCGAGGATTTCCAGCAATAGGCTGCAAGAAAATGTGTCGACCCTTGCTAGGATCATCTTTCCTGGGAGAATGCCTCAGAAGCTGCCTATATGTCAACACAACATCTTCATCATAGCAAGGAATTGAGTCTCTAAAATTGTCCTCTTGGAATCTACTTGTAGAGATAGTCCCTTTGAGAAAACAATACAAAGGTTCCATACATATCAGCCCCTTCCTGAAAGTCAATGTCCTGCAATGCATGGACCTCTTTCTGACCACGCACCATGAAGCATGACAGACAGTAGAAACACCACATTTTCAGCAAACCTGTAGCATTAGTAATCTGGTGATCCGGATCATTGAGAAGGTCAACCTGACCTCTCCAAGTAGTTGGAGTACTCTTTTTCCTCTTCTTGTTAGTTCCACTTTCACACTCATATCCATGTGTAAAACCAGAGCACCACGTGCATGCTCAAAATAAGGGTGAGTCTGAATCAAAATTGGCCTCTCATCTGCACGGTTCCTCATAATACGAGCAAGCTGAGCACGACGTATTATTCTACCACAAGCAGAAAACATCATGGAGAGTGTTGCACTAGGGTACAAATTTTCATTCAGCTTCTTCAGAGAAAGGATAAATGGCATAATGTGTTCACCAAGCACATCAAGGGGCAATCCTTTGGTTTTACATCAGTGTCCATGCCAGAAGCTTCCCTCCAAAAATCAAAGCGCTTGCGGAACCACCCTTACTGCGATTAATCCCTCCCCTATCAATTAGCTCCACATCATCAGGATTCACCACAAGGAAGAGGCTCACAGGATCTGTGATTGTCTCAACGTCACCCAAGCCATCAAGGCCTTCGTCATCATATTCCTCATCGACATTTGATATCTCGATTATCTCCTTGACTATCTGAGCCTCATTAGCGACCTGAGCCTCATTGGCTACCTAAGAAAGATCCGGAATTAGATCAAAATTAGGTACATCTACTCGAGGAAGTACAGGAACCTCGTCGATCGTCATAGGAACATGAACCACATCAGGTCATGGATGACAACACGGTAGTAATCTAATACATGTGCTGCACCAGGTTGAAGAGTGTTGCGAAGAGGCCTGGGAAGGATCTTCGCACCGCCACGAGCTCCACGCCGTGCGCGTGAGCCATTGAAAACTCCTCTAGCATGCATCATTGCGGCAATTCACAAGCATCTCACACAAATCGTAAGCACGCAACAAGAAGACATCAGAAAATGGACAGAATGAAGGCTCCGAAGCCAAAAGATAGGAAGGCGGGCATGACAAGGAGATGACCCCGGAATCGTCGGATGAAAACCCATTTTGGATGAAAAGTTTGATGACAAATAGCCATACCGACATATTAAGTAAGATAATGTCCATCCATCGAAGCAATCTCAAATAATCCTCGTAGCAGACTCGCTGCTCATGCAGCTCAGATTATTCTCGATAATGCTCCTCCACATTGACATTATCTAATACATAAATAATTCCCAGAGCCTAAGTAATGATGCTACGTTGAGTTCCAGACTATGTTGATACGCTGAGGACCGTAGTGCATTTTCGTTAACAAAAGGCAGCAAGGGCCGAAATTCATATTGAAGGGGCTAGAGAAAAGGAACCTCGACAAGGCCGTGACGCATACAAACGGGTAGTCACCAAGAGAAAAAAGAAGGCAGAAACCTAATGATAAGGAAGATTCAGAAACAAGCCAAGTGTAGTGAGAAGTGGACCACAGTTTTTTTTATTTAATAACCTTATATATACTTAGATTTAAAATAAAAATGATAGCATCTATCCTACAAATTATACAAATTGATAGTTTAGTATTCCAATGACGACCGCTAGGTCAGAGCTGGCTGACCATAAAATGATAGCATCTATCCTACAAATTATACAACTAATAGTTTAGTATTCCAATGACGACCGCTCTGTCAGAGCTGGTTTAGCATAGATGACCATAGGATCATAATATCGTTTTCCACAGCCGACATGACAAAATCCAGATAACCACACTACAATTTCGGGGAAGAAAAAGAAAAAGAAAAAACCCCTTTAAAACCTTAAAAACGGTTGATACAATTTGTTGCTTTTATCTTTTTTCTCTTTTGTGTTTCTTGCTTGCATGTTTAGCGTAGATGAGCATAGGGTCCATTAGTTGTCAATATAGTTTCATAATTATGACAAAGGAAAGAGGCTTGGGAGAGAGAAGAAGCTTACATATAAATGTTGGGCCACTTGACAACCAAGTTGTAACCCAATGGTAATGGGCACATATCACGTCGGAAATGGTTGTGGGTTCAATCCACCAATTGGTGTCATAAAGGTGTCCACCTTCCTGCTGGAGGCAGTAGCCTTTCGGGGTCAAGAGACACCATAATTTACGCTTCCTTCGGGAGGTGTCATATATTATATTATTGGGTCACTTTTTATACTTTCCATTCATGATTGATGTGACCCACATGCGCATTGCCAGATATTCTCTCGTACAAAAAGCTGTAGTAGAGGTTTTGGTATGAAATGTGAACCTTGAATTGCAAGAAGAACCCAATATTTGTTCGACTTGAAGAAAACTTTGTAATTGTCTATGCAACTCATTTTGCTTTGGAAACAACCTGGACACTAACATTATATCACATCAAAAATAGATCTTCGGGGACTAACTATATAACAAATTCGACATTTATGCCGTTTCCAAAATACACACAACAACCAGTTAATAGTCTTAACATCTTGTTACCGTTGGTAGTGCGGAGCAACGCGGACCCCTAGTATTTTTTTTTTTTAGTATACTTTTAATATAGTTTTTTAGGATTACATGCAAAATTGAAAAAACTATATAGCCATAACATATATTTCAACACATAGTAACGATATACATATACTATGGACTTTAACCCCTAAAGGACGACGCGACTCTATTCAGGTCGCGTCAGATTACTTGCCACGCTCTAATTCCCATGGATGATATTGGATGGAAGTGAACCTTGAAGATGAATTGTACATGTCAGAGAGGAGCACACGTGGGAATTTACAGCGCCAAAAAATCATAAAAGCTCTGCTCCCTAGAATTTTGCAAAGTGCCAGGGTTTCATGAAATCCAGTGTTAGAGCACCATCCTGCCTACGTGGCAGCCAAATGGGCAATCTTCAAGATAACATCTAGGGCTGAAAATTTATCATAATGCCAAAAAATTTGGACAAGGCACCAAGAAATGTTATTGTGCACTTAAAACAAATGTCACCTCATGGGTGTACTTGGCCAAAACAAGATTTTTTACCCCCCAGATTTCACATACAAAGCAGCCCCCAATAATTTTGGCATTTTGGTGAGAGATTTTGGGAGATGACCTGTTGGTTGCCCCAAATCTGGAGTCTGGAGGCCATTGCTTCAAGAAAAAATGTAAAATCACCAAACTTGCATGGTCAAAGCAATTTTTCCTCTTTTTTTTTGTTCATGGTCTCAACTTGTTCAATTTTCTTTTGTTATAATCTACTAAATGGAACAGTCAAAAGTGCTACAATTTTCTGAGGACCTTCATGTAGTAGGTAGGGATGAAATGGAATGGTTCATCCAGCTGGATGTAAGGGGGCAGGAAGTTACAACTCAGCAATGGAGGGTATGACCCACTTTTTGGGAAAACTCCCAAAAGTTAGCTTGTCCTTTAGGGGTTAAAAGTTGATTACTATGGACAGCAGATGTTACACATAAAATTTTATGGACTAAAAAAAATATCATGTACACTCAAATAATGGCACAAAGGAAAAACACACTAAATGCGCCATTATAAAATCCAACCCAAATCCACTTTTATATGGCCTAGTTACCTTAGGATACAGAAATGTTTCCCCTGTCAGGTTTCAAAGTCAGAAAGAGTCAGACCTCATGGATTATTGCAACCTTGGTCTGTTCTTGGATGGAATTGGGAATCCATTAGCATGGATTTCATTGTGGCTTTGCCCAGGACCAAAAATGGCCATGATAATATCATGGTGCTTGTAGATATGCTATCTAAGATAGCCCATTTGATACCTACAAAGATGAGTGCTACGGGGATGTTGTTCATGAAAGAGATATTCAGGATCCATGGTCTACCTCGTGAGATTATTTGTGGCACGGATTCAAAGTTTACAAGTCATTTTTGGACTGGCTTGTTCAAGAAATTGGGAACCAAGGTGAGGCTGAGTATGGCATTTCACCCAGAAACAGATGCTCATATAGAAAGAACCAACCGTACAATAGAGGATATGTTGCGAATGTACGTTGGTGAGAGACAATCTTCTTGGGAACAGTTTATATATTTGGTGGAATTTGCCTATAACAAGCATTTCCACAGTGCCATTGACATGAGTCCATTTCAAGCCTTATATGGACAAGATTGTTTAGCTCTTGCTTCGCTTGTTGCACCACCATCAAATGTGCAGAGTGTAAATGACAGAATTAAAGAAATGCACTCTGTACTGGATCTGGTGAAGCGTAGTATGCAGGCTGCACAGGAACGGGCCAAGTTCTTTGCTGACAAACACAGGACTTTTCGTGAATTTGCTGTTGGTGATATGGTATTCTTGAAGGTCACACCTAAGAGAAGTAATTCGACACTTGACAAGTGTTACAAGCTGTCACCAAGGTTTTGTGGCCCATTCAAAATCCTAGAACGTCATGGCACAGTGACCTATGAGTTAGATCTGCCTCCAACATGGAAGTTCACAAAACTTTCCATGTCAGCCTTCTCCGGAAGTATATGTCAGATCCATCACACATCTTGCCCACGTTGCCTCAAGCTATGAGTGATGGTCAACTGATGGCTAAACCTAAAAAGATTCTGGAAACGCGAGTGAAACACTTGCAAAACCGATCTTACAAAGAGCATTTGATTAAGTGGTTGCACTACCCCAAGACAGGCTACTTGGGAGAAAGAATATGAACTAACATTGAGTTACCCCTCATTTTCTGTCATTAAGGACAATGACCTATCTTTGGGAGGGGGAATTTGTTAGGTGCCTAAGCTCAGAATGGAACTGTGGAGCAGTTCGCTAGATAAGTAAGGCAACCGCTGAAGACTCGCGACAGGTGACGGACAGCAGACAGCTGTAGGTGATGAAGACTTGGACAAGTTTGTGATTCTTCATGAGACTAGGGATTCCAGAAGATGACGAGAGCCAAAGATGAGGAGAACGATGTCGGGCTGCAGGTCCTTGAAAGGGGCTGAATTAGAAAAGAGAATGTGCAGATAAAGAGTAAGGCACTGCGTGGAGGTTGGGTGGACCGGAATTGGCATCCGGTGCAGTGCCGTTAGAACTATTGATGTAGATGCAACTTCTGCTCTTTTGGGTTGTCAAGAACCAGAAGTGTGAGTATCGTCGCTGTATAAATCGTGTGAACATGGTGTTGGATTTGGAATGAGATCAACTGTATTTGAGTTCATGTCACAATTCAGATATGATTTGAATGGAATATGGGCTATAATTAAATTTGGGTTGAGAGTTGTGATCAAATTGGACCTGCCCTACGGTTGAAAAGTAGAGAGAAATGGCAATTTCAGCCCCACCTTCCGGTGCCCTTTCTGTGGCTGTAAAGCTCTCTTTCGGACTGCAACATTGTCTTCATACTTCATACCCTATAGTCCGCTCACCGTACCCTACACACTTCCATGCACTGATATATTTCCTTCTGTCTCAAAAGATTTCCAGGGATTGCATACGAAATTGTCTTGACACTTCTCCGATCTGCCATACACTTGTTTCAGAAACTGTTCCAAAATTCAGCACTACACTTTACACCGCGAAGAAGGAGGCCATGTGGGAGACGGACTTGCAACTTCATCCCAGCTCTTGAAGTTGCTACAAATGGATGGATATATGTTCCATCCACGTATGGATATATGGATATATGGATATATGTTCCATCCATGTATGGATATATGGATATATGGATTTTTATTTTATCTTATTTTTAAGGAAAATGGGTAGTAGCCCTGGGTATTTCTTAAGTTTATTTGTCGGGGAAAAAAATTAAAACCCCTATGACTCGCCATGTAGGCACACACACTGTAGTCAGTGACAGATTGAACTACCCTTGCTTGAGAAGGACACACACTGTAATCAGTGATAGATGGATCTATCCTCTCTTGAAGAGTTGATTGGAACCTTAAACCTCATCCATATGGGGTGGATGAATCGTGTAAAAGCAGCTAAGTGCTAAAGAACGGCCCTATGGCCTCCATCCTGCACGGATGTTTTTTTCCCCGTTTCGGAGAGATGCAGTAAGGAAAACTAGGGCTAGAATCCTATGCTATGTTGTTAGGGGGTCGCGACGGACAAGCCTCGCCTGCCAGAGGCTTTGTAGTTGAGTGATTGTGCATGCGAAATCAACTGAATAGAGGAATATAAGTTTATGAGAGCGAGAAGGTGGCGAGAACGATGACTATCGGAATGTCAGCCTGGCTGTTGTCTTGATATGCCTCCAGTTTATATCCCTATCGAATTCCGGGGATGCCGCCATGGAGTGCCGACCCGAGATTTCTCCATCTGACTGGGGGGAGCGCTGTCCAGTTGCAGCTTGACTGATCGGGAGAACTGCAGATGTGTCCGTTGGTGGCCTAGGTGTTTTTGAAGGCTGCATGTAGTGCTGCTGCACATTGAGGTGCTCTTTGAATGTCTACACATAATTTTATCCAAGCCTTTCTTGCCTCAATTTGCAAATCCCAGAAGATTCTAGCTAACAAGACTGACAAAGAGCATGTGGACCTTGAGAAAGACCAAGCACAGTGCGCTTTCCATATGTGCCATAGCGTGGAGGCTCGCAAGCATTCGAAGACCGGACATTCGTGAGCCTGTCCTTTGGAGTTCATATCATAATTAAGCAGGAGGGTGATGGGTAACAGGGGCTGCGGATTCCAATCTTTGTAGAGCCCTTTAACTGCGTTCCAGACTTTAACTAGAGCATGGCATCCTAGAAGGCAGTGCTCCAATGTTTCTATCAATCCCGAAGTACAGCAAGAACATAGTAGTGCATCGTGGAATTGGAGCCATTCTCCCACCTTAAGTACCCTATTCGCGATCTGCCATAGGAATGCCGAGATTTTTGCAGGCCTAGTTTTTATCCATATGGATTTCCAAATTGCCTTCCAGTTTTCATTTTGAAAGCCAAAAGATTGTCATTTGGTGTTCCATTTGACATGGAGAGGCTTAGGATCTACCAAGGCCTTGTAGGCCTTCCTAGTGGTGTAAGTGAAAAAAGGGACCGGCGAATTTTTGAAAGTCCAAGTCCACTCTTTGGGGTCGAATTGTAGTTCTGCCAGGGGTCTTCCCAGCACCCATAGGAAGGAACTCTCTGCCAGCCAGGTACAAGTAGGGATGGATGGATCTGGCTCGGGGTTCATGTCTTTCGTGGGGGAGGTCCAACAGCAGACCCTTATCGGTGTATGAGCAAACAATGGAATTCGTAATGAGTCTCTACTTTGAAGGGACGGGATCATTATTATAGGGTTAATGTGGAATGGAAATCCAACGAAGCAGTCATGTAGCATGTCCTTGATAAAGAATACTGTCAGTTTGCTATTCGTAATCCCTAGAGACCAGAAGTTGGTGTTGGGTTTAACATGACATGCTTGAAGAGTTGGGAGCCAGACAGAGGGGATGGAGTCTTTAACAATTTGGTGACCATGATATAGTCTGGCCCTTCCTACTTTGAGAGCTAAGTGTTCGGGCTCATGAAAGCCGCGGCTGTTCCATAAATCATTAACTTGGCTGACACCCTTCCTGTCCCAGAAAGACCAGCGATGTGCCTGCGATTTTTGCGTGAGAGAGGGGGGGTTGTCATTCAGGAAGATGTGCTACCTCAGTATTTCCTCATGGTTCTGCGGTTCCGATTTTTTGAGGAAGGGTCTGAACCTCCCCCAGGCTTGCCATATAGAAGACCATAGAGATGATCCTGGCGATTTATGTCTGAAGCCTTGAGACACCCATCTAAAGGAGGGGTTCCATTGAGAGTTTTTGAGAGGGGACGAAGCCTGAATGTGTCCTGTCACCAAGAATTTCCACCAACCCCCCTTCGGACCGAAGAATCTGGGCAACCATTTACCTAGCAGTGCTGATATTTATGTGTTCGGGTCTATAAGGCCAAACCCCCCCATTTTTTTGGGGAGACAGATCTGTTTCCACGATACCTGCGGTCTTTTGCGATTCGAAGAGCTGCTTTGTGCTCCCCAACACTACAACAGATCGCGATAATTATGACTGCCAAACCGTGGTAATCATGGTTTTCTTGACTTTGACCATGACTGCACCATGTTTTTATATGAAATTGACTTCCCGCAGTCGTTCATACGACTGTAGTCATATAAACGACTATCTAAGTAATCGTCTATATGACTACATGGCTCCGGAATGGGCGGAAGGCTGGTCAACGACAATTGACCAGATTTAGCTCACCACTGATAGTCATTTCCATTACTACAATGTACATGGATGAGGTTACATAGTCATGATGACTACTGGGGATTTTGTAATTTGGTGTGTATAATACAATTAAAACACCATATGATCACATAAATAACTAATGGGTGTATTGGTTAGCAGGTAGTGAACTATAACTCTTATAGTAAAGAGGTTGGAGGTTCAAACTCCTCTAAGTACAATCAAATGGATAAGATGGCCCTAGGGTTAGTAGGCGAACTAGGGATAGCATATGGCACCTTAGATGGGTTGTCATGTGGTTTTTTCTTTATTATAAAATGTATTATGCCACGTGGCCCAACGCGGTACGACGCGACATTTGACATTTTTTTATAAAAAAAATTAATTTGTTTGAAATTTTTTATTTTATTTTATTAATCAATTGCGCCTCGCCACGCCTGTTCCTTAAATTTTATTTAAAATTATATATATAAAACGCTCGCCACGTGGCGCTGCAGCGGCGACTGCAATATGGTATATATGACTGCAGTGAGAGATATCACTTGGTTTATCTGACTGTAGTCATCCGGACCGTACCATCCTATACTCATTGTATTCACTTGGTTTGCACGACTTATAGTCATAGAAGTCATATGTACCGTTTATGACTGTAGAATAGTCATATATACAATCTTAAATACCGCGATCTGTTGTAATGTAAGCAAAATTCCTGAGAAGAACTTTGATCTGTTTGGTTTGTGAAGAGTTGGGCCTCCAAGAGGATGAGAAGAACCAAATCCCTGCCGAGTGGATCTGATTTACTGCTAGCACCCTACCAGTTGTTGAAAGGTGTTTGGAACCCCAGAAGGAGAGTTTTTTTTTCAATTTCGCTATAGTGGGTGCGAAGCGTTGCTCATCTGTGAGGTTCACTCCATAAGTATAGCCCAGGTAGGTCGTTGACTGACCAGGTCTCAACCATGAGAGGCCCAGATTTAATCCACAGGTGGGGTCTGTCCCTATCGTGGATCTGGATAGATCCCCGGCTAGGATTGCACAAGTCTTGGCCCAATTAACCTTAAACCGGAAGCCTGACAGAACGAGTCCAGTGTTTGAGAGGTGTTGTGAAGGTTTTCCGAGGAAGCTTGCAGCATGAGAAGAGTGTCGTCCACAAACATCGAGTCTTTGACTTGCGCTGGCTGGTTGGTATGATAATTGGAGACTTGAAGGCCTACAATGTCTGTGTTATTTTCTAGCATGTATCATAGGGAATCTGCGACGAAAAGAAAAAGGAAATGAGCTAGGGGGCAGCCTTGTCTGACAGATCTTTGAAGGGGGAATGGTTTAGAGAGCTGGCCATTAATCATGACCCTACTAGATGAGTTCTGCAGAAGAATGGCAGAACGATTCTGGAAGACCGACCTTAGTTAGGGCTCCTAGCAAGAACGACCATTCCACCCTATCAAAAGCCTTTTCAAAATCAAGAAGCAGCAAGGCTATAGCTTGCTCGGTTTGTAGGGCATAATGTGGAGCTTCCTGGGCTAGAAGAAGATTGTCCATAATGTAGCGACCTTTTATGAATCCTGTCTGGTTGGGCCTAATCAGTTTAGGAAGTAGGGGTTGTAGTCTTAGAGCTAGAGCTTTGGCAATGATGCTATAGGCTACGTTTAAAAAGGTGATAGGTCTGTAGTTGGATATGTTAGTGTGGTCTCTTTTTTTGAAGAGCAGTGTTACCACTCCTTGAGACATAGAGGCTGGCATTCGCGCTATCAGGAAGATATGATTCGCCATGGAGAGGAAATCTTTTGAGATGTCCTTCCAGAGAGCCTTGTAAAACTCCACTGGCATTCCGTCCAGTCTTGGGGATTTGCCGTTATTTAGCTTGGAGAGAGCATTCCCGAGCTCCATCTCTGTGAATGGGCCTTCCAGGGAGGCAGCTAGCTCCTGGGTGAGCAATGTTGGAGTGGATTGAAGGCAGTGATTCTGATGGGGAGATGTTGCAGTGTGGCCTCCGGAGAAACTGCTAAATAAGGATTCAAAGTGTTTGCCTGCTAAGATTGCCATGTGTTTGGGAGAAGAGACTGATATACCCGAAGGCTGGTCAATCAGTTTGGTGATGTTTTGAGAGGCTCTCCGCAGCTTGGATTTTTCGAAGAAATATTTGGTCATCTTTTCCCCTTTTGTAGACCAGTTTATGCCTGCCTGAAGTTTGAGTTTTTGTTCATGGGTAGACTGAAGAATCTCTAGGTTTTCCTTGGCTTGGAGGTAAGTCATGTATGTGTGCTCATCACATCTAGTGGATTCAACTCTAGATTGACATACTGAAAGACATGTATGAAGGGCCTTGATTTTGCGGGAACGGGCTTGGGCCAAGCTTTTGCTCATGGATTGGGCTTTATTGCAGGCGACTTTGAGTTTAGCTTCAAACTTGGAGGATGGGTCAGTTGTTGTTTCACCCCCTTCATTCCAAGCTTGAAGAAGGCCTTGTTTGAAAGAGGTTAGTTTTAACAGGGAGGAGTTTAGCTTATACAAGCCTCTCCCCCTGGATTGAGTATTTGGGATTTTGATTGTTGACGATACCAGAGCATGATCAAAGCCCTATTGGATCGGAATCTGGGGGATTCTAGAAATCCACTGAACAGGGTTGAGTGACGTATAAAATCTATCCAATCTAGCCATTTGAAGGTGAGGGAGAGATCTATTATTGGTCCAGGTAAAGGATGGAAGGGTAGGGCTTGTCCCATAGGGTTGAGTGATGGCTTCTGTGAGGTTGTGGTTCTGAGTGAGAGTATTCCAAGAGTCTATCTCTAGTGAGGAGGGGTTTACTAGTGATGGATCTCTACGATCACGAAGATCCTCCACCATGTTGAAGTCTCCCATTAATATCCAGCTGTCTATGTTTGGAGCATATTTCATTTTGCTGTCTATGGCAGTCCAGAAATCTGCCTTGTCTATGGTGTTGTTGGGAGCGTAAATGTTGACTATTCCTAGCGAGCCTGCATTGTTGGGAATTGCAATTTTGCAGAATTGAGCTCTTCCTGGAATCCATGAGGCCTCTGAAACTAGTAGAGCGTGGATTGATGGAGAGAGGAGGATTGTTGTGCCTCCCCTCGAGCCCATGGAGGTTGGTTTCCAGAGCGACAGCCCAGCAGGCCATAGTTGATCTGAG
Source organism: Takakia lepidozioides (assembly GCA_030704615.1). Classification (NCBI taxonomy): domain Eukaryota; kingdom Viridiplantae; phylum Streptophyta; class Takakiopsida; order Takakiales; family Takakiaceae; genus Takakia; species Takakia lepidozioides. The sequence goes on from CM060731.1 coordinate 76,668,318, forward strand.
AGTTGCCGAATTTTTTGCGGGTCTAGCTTGTGTTCCTGGATAGCAACAATTGCATCTTGCTGCAGCAGCGGGCTGAGCCACGACCTTAGTCTGACTCTTTTTAGGGAATCTCGGCCCGTCCCCATTCCCCGAACATTCCAAGAGTCTAGCCTAATGAGCATGATGAGGAAGAGCTAGGGCTAAAGAATTACTCTCATTTGATGGCCCCATAGGATCAAAGAAGAATCTGACCCTTTTGTCTGATGGAAACAGACAGTTTTTCCAGAGGAATCCCCGAGGGGGATTTGGGAGAAGTTTCTTGATATTCATCATAATGACGGATGAGGTTTGGGTTGAATGATCAGAAATGGCTGTGAACTGTCCATGGTGTGGGTGGATGGCAGAGATGGAGAGGAGACAGGCAGCTGAGCGGAAATAGTCGGAGGGTAGTGCAATATGAAAGGCAGGGAGGCTGGTATTGTTTTGTTGACTATTAAGATAAGGCATAGCAAAAGAGGAAGGCAGCTCGATGCAAGGTATTTTCCTACGATATTTTTTGGCAGCCAAGTCTTTGCAACACAACACCCAACATTTTTTGGGGTTCATCTTATCCATGTTATAAATGAAATACGGTTTGGGTGAGATAAGAACCTGGCCCATTGAGTTAATAGCATCCTCTGCCAGTGTCTCTGCAGCTGCCACTGCGTGCTCCATAGGTGTCTTCGTGGCTTCCTTAAGTGTGCCCCTTCCACAGGGTCAATTGCTTCAGAGAGGGGCTGGCTGGCGAACACGTCTTTTTTGCTGACCGAACTTGAATTGTCCTGCATGTTCATTGATGGTATCCCTGATTCCGCAGAGACGCTGGAGGATGACGAAGGAGATGGATGTGTCTGAGGCCCATACAGGTAATCCCTAGTTCTCTGCAGGTCCCCTCTGTGATTGATCTCGTCGATGTTTGCTTCTACAATAGCCTCCAGGATAGAAAAGGCATTAGCCAACGTATCTCTGTATCTGGGTTTGAGCCTGCTTGCCCCTCTGGGCTCTGAAAGAATGCTCTTCTTGACCCAAACTGCTCCATTCGGGGGTGGTACCAGATAAATGTCCGCCTCTTCCATCAACGCCAAGATGTGAACTGTTGGATTGCAGCTGAGTCCTGGGAAGTTTTCGAGGAAGGAGTCCCAAAATACTCTGGTGGTGCCTGCTAGGTGGTAGTACGGAAGGAAAGACAAAAGGAATTCCTGGATTTTTTTCCTTAGCATATTCTCCGGACAAGTATTGGGAGGACAATTTGCAATGAAGTGCTGAACATCCTGGACCGTTATCCATAGAGAGGCGAAGTCTTCCCATGTTGCTTCTGTGACAAGTAGGGACATTGGGGGTCCCTTCCTGAACACCAGGGGAGAGATGCATGACGCTTTGGGGGTATCATTGATGTTGACTTCAGAGGAGCATTGGAGAGAAAGGCTGGGAAAAGATTTGATTCCTCTTAGAATTTTTGCTATTGTTGAGTGACTAGCAATTCCTGTGAGAATTGTGGAACCTGATGGTGGGACGTTGGGGAGGATACCCGAGTCCGCCGGTGGCGGAGTTGGGGAGGGCAGTGCATCCTGTGCTGGAATCCATTTTCCTTTTGAGGTCCATGAAGCCTTCTTTGTTTTGGATCCGAGTCTTGTCTTAGCTTTTTGTTGACCTGGACGGATGGGCTAATGGAGCTCCCTCCCCCCCCTTATGACATCGTTTTGACCATTTACCTGCAAGAGATCTGTCGGATCTTTGGAGATGGCTGGCCCCATTGGCTGGCTTGGCTGTTTCCTTCCAGAGAAGTTCGAGGCCATCCTCGACGGTGTGATGCCCTTCTGCTGCTTATGCGGGGGGGTTTGAGAATGGTTCCTGTACCTAGTTATCATTTTCTTTTCTCCCTTGCATTCCGCCTTGGTATGACCCAGCTTTCCGCAGTTGAGCATGCCTGTGATGATGTCTCTTCTATGAGCCTGATGGTGTAATAATTACCCAACTCATCAATGGGGAGCCTCACATAAGGCGGGAGAGTGGCCTCATTTGGCATCATCAATACAAATTTTGCACCTCCTGAATCGTTAAGTCTTGATGCAATGGTGGAGGATCTCCAAGCAGGGTCATTCCTGATGTTGTCTGGGCACATGAATGGATCAAACACTGAGATGCAACCCAGATAGTAACCAAAGTGATTAGCAATATCTGGGAGGTTGTAAAGGTATTGATCTGGTATGAATGGCACAGATACAATTATGTGCCCCCACAGTTTGCCATTACGATTGCCCATATTGGATGACCACGGAAAGATGTTGATGTTGAATCCAAATAGATGTGGATTAAAATTGAGTGCCTGGGCTGCTGCTGCCTGGGATTCAAAGGCAATCGAAAAGAAGCCCTTTCCCTTTGCGTGGCAAAAATGCTGTTTGAGTTCTCCTGGCCCTCCCAAGTGGCGAAGCGCCCAGTCTCGAACTGATTTTCTACTGACCTTTCTTCCAGGAAAGTGCACGAGGATTCCTCTTTCTTCCAGGGATTCCACCCTCTTCTGCATGTCAAGTACGTGCATGGAGATAAGATCCCATTCGCCATCCATGGCCTCCTGTTCCTCCACATTTTCCATGATGAGGAGGCCGTGATCGTCCAGGGGAGTGGTTTCTGCCACTGGACTGAGATCCTGGGACTGGCGTTCATGAACCAGGTGTCGTGAGATCTGAGAAGAGCGCGTGGGGGATGGTGGTCTCCTGACGATGGATTGACACAGAGGGATAGCCTGCGCCTGGTGGGCCAGAAAGAAGCCCGTACCCGAGGTTGGCTGCGGGCGGCTGATCAGTGGAGTTCTGGATGGTCCTTGACGAGGGCGTTTCCAAGAATTGGAAGAGCGGCGCATTTGAGAGGCGTTGAGAGGGCCCATGTTTAGCTGAATGGGAGAAGGTAGAAAGAAAAAAGTGAGCTTTAGCTGGCGTGCTTAGAAGAGCTTGGAGGTGGACGGAATGAGAGTGCGGGAGGGGCTTAGATTGAGTGGGATCGATAGGGGGAGCGGGAAAGGATGTCGGGATGGCTAGATTCGTCAGTTGAGGGACCCGACCAGGTGGCAGTAACGAAATACTGTGCCATGAAGTTGACGGCGACTGCAAGCCTTTTGGATTCCCGATACGGATGAATAGCGCCGCTTACTTGCGAGAAAATTAAGAAGGAGAGGTGGGATGAAGAGGTGATGATGAGAGTTCTGAAAATGAGGGTGAAATGTGACCGATTTGTTACGGGAAACTAGAATAAAGTGGAGTTTGAGGATGCTTATGCTTCCTAGTCGAGGAATCTGATTGGGATGATTGTAAGGGGCTGGCTAGGCGGTCGAGGTAGAGTCAGGAAGGGCTTTTGGGAGAGACGAAGAGACCGTTGGAGGCTCTCTCTCTCACAGCAAACTGCGGAGCTCCTACATCGCTATCCGATCTCTATCCTATGGATATATGTTCCATCCATGTATGGATATATGGATATATAAGGTGTCAAACAGGTGGCAACCTGGGTATATAAGCCTCATTCGGACGGTGTCGGGAGGAAGGTTTGTTGGAGCTCAGCTTCGAGCTCGCCTTGCATCCGAGGTTTGATCGGAAGCAAAGCGCATGGGAGGAGGTTCTAGTGAGAGCATTCTTTCAGATTGGGTGTGCAATCTTCAGCTTGCTTCCTGACCCTAGAGAGAGGAGAGAAGTTGGATCGGATGGGGCGCGATCGAGAGATTGGAGGACGAAGCCAAGGCAAAGATGAGGTTTTCAAAGCGTAGGGATGGATTGCTCAAGAAAGCGAAAGAGCTTTCTATTCTTTGTGACGTCGATGTGGCGGTAATTGCATTCTCTCCTTCTGAAAAACTCGTGCAGTTCTGTAATCAGTCTATTGAGGATGTGATATTTAGAATTTCAAGAACATGCTATCTATCAAGAACATTCAAGGAAACTGACTAACAATGTTAGAAAAACATTTACAGCGTCCTTTATCAGATGTTGAACACTAATCAACACACTAATAAACTGCCATCGAGCAGTAGTAGACAGTCAAGCTACAGGAACATCATAACCTAGCAGATCATACTACCAGGTAGGAACATCAAAACCTAGCAAAGACTACGAGGCAGGAACACCTAACATAAGAATCAAGAAGCATTTGAAACAATCGAAGAAGACACTAAGTAGTAGCACAGATGAATAATAAGTCACTAAACCTAATGAAGTGTTTAACTACAAGCTAAACTAAACGTAATGTAGTGTTTAACTATAAGCTGTACTGTCAACCTTCAATATGATAGGACGGTTTGACACATCCGATGAACGCCAAGAGAAGAGTTTTCAGATGAATCACTGCACGGATGTGCTGAACTTGAGCACGTTGCGTGACCAAATTTGGAAATTGCAGGCAGAATTGAGTGCCTCAAAAGAACTTTCAGGAATGTTGTGGGGAGACGAAGTTTGCCTCCACCGATTGAATCGTGTGAAGTTGGAGAGATTAGGAGCGCAATTGTGCAAATCTCATCAAAAGGTTCTCCACTACATGGGCTGTTTGCGGAGCTATGGTGTCCCGGCGTACGGGTCATACCTCAATGTGCAAATGGCTGCTAAACAAGCCAGGTTTCGGCTCTGACACATCAGGGAGTGGAGCCACGTGATGAGGTAAAGGTATCAGGAACAGAGCAAAGATCCTCGACCCTACATGGTGCTGAGACTTACAACGGAAGTATTGAGGCGAATACCCAGGGATCAGGAACAGGGCATATGTATAGCCCATCCCAGCTAGAGGAGAAGCAATATTTTGAGCCTCTTATGGAGGATCCTTGTGCTGATCAGGCAGGGACCTCCGAAAAGGAATCTGAAGGATCTGAGGCTATTACGGAGGGATCAGGTGCAAGATCAAGTGCATCCCATGCCAGAGCCTAGAGTGGCAAGATTTTGAGCAACTTCTGCAGAATCCTTGTGCTGATCCGGAAGAGGCTATTGCAGAGGGATCAGGTGCAGGGCTTAATATGTGTAATGCATCCCAGAGCCTAGAGGAGTGGCGAGTTTCTGAGCAACTTCTGCAGGATCCTTATGCTGATCCGAAAGAGGCTATAGCAGAGGGTTTAGGTGCAGGGCATAATACGTGTAGTGCATCCCCGAGCCTAGAGGAGTGGCAAGATTTTAAGCAACATCTGCAGGATCCTTGTGCTGATTTGGAAGAGGAATCTGAAGGATCTGAGGCTATTGCAAAGGGATCACATGCAGGGCATAATATGTGTAGTGCATCCCAGAGCCTAGAGGAGTGGCAAGATTTTAAGCAAAATCTGCAGGATCCTTGTGCTGATTTGGAAGAGGAATCTGAAGGATCTGAGGCTATTGCAAAGGGATCACATGCAGGGCATAATATGTATAGTGCATCGCAGAGCCTACAGGAGTGGCAAGATCCTGAGCAACTTCCTTGGGCTGAGGAGGCGGGTTCCTGGGAAGAGGAAGCAGTAGATTATCTGGATCCCTGGGTGTACTGCTAGACATGATTCTCGATTAAATTATCTTAGGATCATGAGAATCTTGATGGTTGCAAAAGTGGCAAGGCTGTATTGTTGGTCCTGGTGCTGACCCATTGGAGGTCTTGGGAAGGAGAGGACTTAGAAGGAGTACTAGTAGCACACCTAGAAATTCTTTGGTAGTGATACTGTAACGGATGATTTACAATTTTCACGAGTCTTATGGAACTTGGCAGCAGTGCATGGAAAAGCTGCAAAGGTGGCCATTTGTATTCATTGGATTACATGGTGGTCCACAGCTAGATGATATATAATGTACATGAACTATTCCCTGGGGCGGATTACTTTGGGCCCAGAATATAGTCAACTACGAGAGCTCTGATTCTGTTATCTAGGTTTCTTGTGTGTTTGATATGGAACAGTGAGAGACAGAAGCTGGGAAAACCCATTCTTGTGGTCTCCAGCAAGGTGGAGAGGATTAAGATATGGATGGATCGACTGTTCTTGTCTTGTCACCCACTACACACCAACTTTTACTCCCTTCCAGCATGAAGAAAATAAAACACGGTAGTTTTAAGTTTACATTTGATCATTGACTCTAAAAAACATTACCCTCAAAAACCCTGCAAAACCCAATATAAGGAGGTCCTAAAAGCTAAGGAGCATTAGGATCTTAATGCTCTTTTGAACGTTGTTTATGCAGATGATGCTGGAAGCACATCTGGAGGGCTCTGAAGGCTGGGAAACCACCGCCATTCTAGCATGTTTACACAAAGCGAGTTGCAGGATGTATTGAGCAACCACCCAGCTTTGCTAGCCAAAAAGTGTGCTTCCAGACGCCAATGACAGAAGAATTCCAGTTTCAAATTATTGACCCAAGTAGTAAGACCTCATGTGCAGTACATAGTTGAGTTTGGATCATGTGATCAGGCTCCGGACTTGAGGAGACAGTGGAGGAAAAAAAGTCGGGCCTTCCATACTAAGACTGTAGCCTTGAAGCCACAGAACCATGCTCGGTTTTCATGAGCTGAACCAACACAAAAGAGTAAAGAGGGTGTTCGGGGTGGGGGGGGGGGTTGGAAATGGTCTCTGTTTGTGCAGACAGGAGGCAATTAAGTGGAGTAAGAAAGGTACAGGCATGAGATCCATTGCTAGAGTGGGAGTGATGGCAGTGCATAGACACTCATTGAGACCATACAGAGACACACACAGACTTTTTGATCTGACATGGTGGGCTCTTCAGGATTCCAGTGGACATAATATCACTCTTCTTCTTCCTTTCTCTTTTTCCTCTCTTCCTCTCTTTTTCTGTCTTTGCAAGGTTTTGCTTGCAGATGTCGTCAACTCTCTCCACTTCCTTGCAGGATGACCAAGGAAGCAGCATTTCTATGTACAATTGGGCAAACACGGCAGTATCATAGAAGTTCAGAAAAGTCAGTTTCTTCGCATTCACTAGGATCATCATTCAGTGCTAATCAATTTACCATTTACCAAGTGAGTAAGTACCAGAAAGTAAGTACAAATTTGACTAGCACTGAATTTGTACTTTCTGCTGACATACCATTGGAGTCATGGTCCTTGCTGACACCAATATGCTGCATCGACGAATTTGATAGAATGTCTTCCGAGCATCAGGTAATGGGCCACGTGACACATGCATTCTTTTTGCAAAACAACGCCTTTCTCCATGGTAGCTGACAAATTAGGTGCGGGTTCAGCCTCTTTTCAATGAGACATGAGAACAGCACCTGCTTCACGTACATAATCTCCACTCAGGACATCCTTGATAACTGCCACAGTGAGCACAGCACTGCTGGTAGTGTTTCCACACATGTAATGCCGCATGGTGCCACTGCGGCAGCAGCTTGTAGGATCTGACTCTTTCCAAACCAGGATCCCCTGCAAACATTCAGAAATGCTCTTTGCATCAGGTATCATTAGTTTCGCTCTTCTGACTCATTTCTTTGTAGTCTAAGTACCTCTGAGTTTTCCACACTTTTTTGGCTGATAAGACCCTGGGTTACAGCAAAAGTAGAACATAACCTTTCTTCACTGCCATTAAAGTTTGCAAAAGTGAAGGTTAATACTCAATGTTCGATGTCAAGACTCTAAGAACTGATTTAGCACCATGCAAATATTAAGAACCAGTAAGTTGTGCATCACAGCATCTTCTGTCAACCTTATACAAGACGACCAAGAAAGTACTTACCAACAATAATCACATAGATGTCTGTCATGCATTGCTTGATGTACCAGCTTCAGAAGCCAAGACAGTACGCAGACACCAGCATCAGGACTGATTCGAGATAACTCTACTTGCTTAATTTACTCAGTACAAGTGCCATACAGTCTGGTAGAATTTGGGAAATATGATATTCCTGACAGAAGCAATTTACCTTTCCCAAGTTCATGGCCATAAATTGAAGGACAAAATGCAATACATGGCGGAAGATGTTAGGGCCAGTTTCCTCTACAAAAGCTGCCACACCCTGCAGGTCCATAGAATGGCCAACCCTTGGGACAGTACAGGCAGTACAGGCACTGCTTGTTGTTGTTTGCCTTTTCTGTTGCAAGTATACATTTCAAGAAGTTAGAAGAAGATAACAGCCTTGCACCAGCCCTCCCAGTATTAATTTGCCAATCCCTCTGTCACACATGCACATGCTAGTCCTGACCAGTTCACCTGTTTCTCTGCTGCTCTGTCTGAAAGTTCCAACAAGGAAGACTTGTACTTACCTATGTTGGTATCTGAGGATGAGGGAGCACCTTATGCAATGCTAATAGACAACCTGCAAAAGGCAATTCAATACTTACATATTATGATTGAACTCAATGAGTCAGTCAATTCAGAATCAGTAACCTTCTGAAAGTCAATGCACTTTACTGTGGCCCTGCCAGGAATAAAGTTCTTGCTTCCGCAACCACTACCACAGCTTGGGGGAGGTGAGTATTTGCCATCCTTACAGTGGCGCGGAATGATTGTTTTGCACTTGGGACATGTAAAGTCCATGGACACCACCAATGTTTTCACCACACTCATCCTCACTACAGTGCCCTGCACTGATATCAGTCGACCTGTTAGCATGGCACACAGGTTCATATATATTACTTAGACCTGGAGGTTTGTGCATCATAAGCCTCGATCATTTGATAGACCTGCTGTCCATTATCGTAAAGGTACCTATATGGAACGTAAGAACCACACAATTTTGTATGACCATATTTATCTGTGTCAAGTACATCACAAGAGTTCGTTAAACTATTTGACAGAACTTGACTCAAGGAAAATTGACAGGGGAAGAATGTAGGCACAAAGTATATGGCAAGAACACTAAGTGTTACCAATCCATGCCGCTTTGACATCTTTCAGAGCGAGCAAGGAATCCGGATGATTATGCAGCCGAACATTGACTTTCCAGGAATGGTTGCCTGTTTGCCCTTGCAAAAGAGTACCTGCATAACAGAGGACAATATTTGATGTACTGGTAGAGTACATAGGTGAACACTAGACAATTTATCTCTATCTCAATCTTCAACCCCTACATTTGATCTAGAATGTTTCTGCCTTCCTATGGAAAACAGGATGAGATGAAGAAATGAAAAGAACTACCAAGAAACCCCTGGGGCCTAAAACACTGATCAAAGGTAGAATGCATCATGAAAGGAAGCAGGTAAGCAGACGGATTTTCCTCTGTTTTCTGCTACTAACCTACTCTAGCTTCATCCCTCCCCCAGAATCTCAAAAGCCTTCCTTTTGCTTAATGCTTTCCTCTTTGCAACAAGGTACCTTCCAGTAAAGTCAAAAAGCTAGGTCATCCTCCAGGTAATTATAAGAAGCGCAACTTGAAGGCTGGGATGGCTGATATAGTGACCTCATAAGCTGCAGCACCCCCACCCAGGCATGAGAGTGCTTCTTGTGGAACAAGATCAAGAGCAACAAAGAATTCCTCAACTAGGCACCATTTCGGAAGAGCTTGATAATAGACTGCTATTCCGTAATTGCTGCCCTCCAGCATCGCCTATCAAATCAAAGTTGTCCAACCATCGAATTACAAATTATAGATGGTCATCACCTATTCACAAACAAGATAAAGGGAGTTTAAGAATCCTTTATCCTTGAAATTTCCTAGGGGTCGTACAAGATCAGGTATTACTGCCGAGATATCAAATTGAAGGAGAGTCTCATGCCCTGCAACAATTCTTCAGCCAGTAGACGGCCAGGTACTCTGGAAAATACTCCAGCCATGAACTTGGAACAGTAGAGGCCTCAGGAGAAGGGCATTTGAGAGTTACAGACTCCATGGTGAAGAGAAGATCGAATCTTAGAAGCTCAGATATCTGGACGAGCTATAGGTCCTGCTCACTGAATGGGGGCCTCTACCGTATAAAATCTATCACATCCAGCACCAAACAGCTCTCGTGCGACGTACACTCAAATTAACCCTTAGAAATTCCATTGAGGAGACTGCAAACCGAAAAGGCCAACTCCCAAAAAGATCCAGGCAATGAATCACGAACTGCACATTAGGACAGTGATCAAGGCACATAGAGACGACGACTAACACGTGTGCCTGAATTGCATAGCAAATTTCAGCAAACCTTTCCAAAAGAGGCTTGCACTGTCAAGTGATATGGTAGAAATCATTAACCATCTTCTTCAGGACCGTGTGGCCAGCAGAGAGACGGCAACTGTAGACCTCTGCCTCTCGGAGGGACAAAAAATGTGCTCTGCATAGCAACCTGAACTGTGGCATTCCACAGACGAGGAACACAAAATTCGTAATTACATTTTGGCGGGTTGCTTTTAGGGTTTATGGTACAGTACGTGTACTTGATCACATACGTATGTTTTTAGTCCACACTCCACACCCTCCCTGCCAATCTGGTATCTGTAATTTGGTTTTTTACAGGGGGTGAAGCCCCGATATTTTTGTAATTTACGTACCTCTATAGACTACATTATTCTTTAAATTCTGGAATCACATTAAAGAAGGAACCGAAAATGACAAAAATTTACTTTCCCACAATGTTTTGAGACCTCGTTTGGAGACCTCATCTGTCCAGCGGTGTGTTGTCGCTCCTTTGCATTTCTTCTTCCAATTCGGAAGAGAAGATGGATTCTTCGCAAGCAAGTCCTCACTCCCGACGATCGAGTGGGCTTTTATTGAAACCCTTCCAGCATGCTTTGAAGCCCTTACATCGGCTAGTAGTTACACTACTGCTGTGCAATTTTATTATTGTTTCCGCTGTGTGTAGTGCTGCGCATGATGGCGAGGATGTAAGTCATTTTCCTTCGCAATTAACGATCTCATTTTTTAAGCTTTCATGCTAATGAATATCCTGCCTGGATGATTTTCTCTCTCTCCCTGAAGTTCCTTTGTCTGTGTGTCTGTCTTTCTGTTGACATCACTTGTGATGAACTGAAAGCCGTTATTTGAAACTCGTCAATCTTTCTGAGCTTGTATGATTCAGCATATTTCATGCGATGATGAATGGTGTTTAGATTATCTCAATTGTAAGTGGAAGTAGGCATGGATTGTATCAGTTACAAAGTGCTCCTTAGAAATAGTCTAGACATCCAGCTCAAGCGCAGAACCTGCTTGAGTTGCTCAGTTCTTTCAGAATTCCCGGAAATTTTCAAGGTTGTTTTCCGGCCGATTGAACAGTTCTGAATTCTTCGTAGAAAGATCTGCATTTGAAGAAGAGGTGGCAGATATAATTTGACGCTTTATTCAAAACAGGGCATGCTGAACTTGTCACAATTCTTCTACCGGTTGGCGAATTGGCGTGTAGGAGACCACTTGGGCTTGAGTAGTCAGTAAATCTGAGATATATGGCATTTATGTACCGAGTTGCGATTTGAGTCTCTATATCACTCCGGACATTTAAGACATAGCACGCAAGTGCAAAAAAGTATGTGTCTAAGTGGACTGCCTGGGAGTATACAGAGGCGGAGCAATTGCAGGGACGAGCTTAGACCGCAAACATTTGGAATTATGTCTTGACTTGCGAGTTGGAAATTATTGCAGCTATGTCTGGTGGGTAGTGAGGGCTTCCAGTGCACGGAAAAGAGCACCAAGCTGCTTATACGCGGGGGCACTGTGGTTAACGCAGACCGCCAACAACAAGCTGACGTGTATATCGAAGATGGCATCATTCAGTTAGTGGAACCAAACCTAAAGGTTTTATGTGACAAGACTTTCTTTCTTCTTTCTTTTTTAGTACCATTTCATCTCATTTCTTCTTTCTTATGGCCACATCAAGCACTGAGCACTGTGCATATTAAAGATACTTCGAGTCACTGGTTTCTGCTGGGCAGTCCCTCAGCCCAACATTCTCCTGGGTCCGCTGTTGGGCTTCTCTAGCTCTCAAACTTGCCTTTTGAGTTTTTGAGATCCCTGCCTGTCCCTATCCTGCCCTTTGCTTTAGTAGAGTTTCTATACAGGGGGTTCAGTCTGCTGCCTTTTGCTTGGGGTAACTTCATGGGATATGGGTTTCTGTCTTGGGGACTTCTTTCACTTGAGAAAAGCACAAGCAATGTCTTAGGTTTCAGTATTTTTAGTTTAAGTTGTCTCTGGTTGTTCCTAACCGAGGCAAAGTATGTTTCTGGCGCTGATGCTGGCTAGGCAACAGAGGGCGTGCATGTGATTGATGCCACTGGAAAATATGTCATGCCAGGTACTTCTCTGCCATTTTTACCCTTGCACATATGAAACTTGAAGATGACTGAATCAAAGGTTTTAGCTGGTTGTCCATAGCAACCAACGTTTATTAGAGTGTTATAATTTCCTTGAAGCAGTCAATAATTGAAGACCATGGATCTCAGAGCTATTGTTAGGTGTTCCTTACCTCCTGGTGAAGCCTTTCTCCTTGTTGGAGGGGATTGCTGCAGAGAAATCTGAGCAATTGCTGGCCAAAAACCTAAACATTTCTTAGTTGCAGGGGAAGATTGACCACCTCACCAAACTCAATGCAAGGTGAATTACACGAGGTTGAAACTTTCCTTTTCTCACAAACCACGTTGCTAACACAAATCACCAGGACCAATGGCCACACCCTGACTTGCTCATTTATTTTGATGCCAAAGCCAAAGCATCTGCCTCTTTCTTACCTTGGTGTTTGAGCAACTACAGGCGGCATTGACCCCCACACACATATGGAAATGCCCTTCATGGGCGAAGAGACCTGTGATGATTTCTTCAGTGGCCAGGCTGCAGCGTTAGCGGGGGGCACCACCATGCACATTGACTTTGCCATCCCAACCAACGGGGACCTCACTGCAGGCTATAATGCCTATGTGAAGAAAGCAGAGAAGTCATGCATGGACTATGGCTTCCACATGGCAGTCACCAAATGGAACGAAGGAGTTGCTAAGGACATGGAGTGGCTGGTTAAAGAGAAAGGTGAAGTTGTTTGGATAGCAAAGGTGCTGTTTTCACTGCATGTTTTGCTGTGAAACTGCTCATCTGCTTCAAAACATGAGTAAAATCTTGGTCACCTCTCTGGGATGTTTAATATTCCCATTTTTGTGGAGAATACAAAGAGCTAACAGCTTATTGAGAGAGATATTGACTTGTGTGATATCCATCAGTCATGATACTGCTCAAGTAGCATAAATAGTGTTTGCTGGTAATGAGCAATTGGCACCACTGTGCTGCAGGCATCAATTCATTTAAATTTTTCATGGCTTACAAGGGAACCCTCATGGTGTCGGACGACGATCTGCTGCAGGGCTTGAAAAAGTGCAAAGAGCTAGGAGCTCTGCCACAAGTGCATGCAGAGAATGGTGATGCGGTGGTTGAAGGCCAAACCCGGATCTTTGGACTGGGTATCACTGGGCCAGAAGGACATCCACTTTCACGCCCTCCTGTGGTGCAACATATTTCTGTTTTACGTCTGATTTCAATTTCAAATGCAACGTCCTGTCCAAATAGATAAAGTGCAGGGTATCCTTATCACAGCTATACAAAAACAGCCTCTGTTTCTAGATCATACTGCCTGTTGCTTTAACCTGTGGGTGTCAACACAACGCCTTCAGGCCTGTGACCCTTTCGCAGGATGCCTCTGGGAACCCTGAGCAACTGAGTGAGAGTTTTCACAAATTTATTAGAGTGCTAGTCAATAGTTTTTGAATCTGGATCTTAATAGGGAGGGAAGAATTGAGAGGGGATCAGTTACTGTATCAAAAATATACTAGATCGTAAATTAGTTCTTGCTTTTTAATAGTATTTAAGAGAGGTGTAGACTCAAAAAGTGTAGACTCAAAAGTACTTTGCTGGTGGGTGCTGTACATAAAGCTGGAAGGGGAGGCAACAGCAAGGGCTATCAGGCTGGCGAACTTTGTGAACACACCCCTCTATGTGGTCCACGTCATGAGTATCGATGCCTTAGATGAAATCTCACGAGCGCGTCATTCTGGTATGTATTCTGGTGTGTATTGTGCTCCCTGGATATCTAGGAGTTTAAGGGCCTCCATCAATCCTGGATGCAGTCATATTTCAAAATCATTCCATCCATGATTTCACCTCCTCAAAAATGAAACTGGGTGCAGGGCAGCGGGTGATAGGAGAGCCAGTTGCCTCAGGTCTGGCATTGGATGACTCCAAGCTCTGGGACCAGGACTTCAAGACTGCTGCCAAGTATGTTGAAGTACTGCTTGATTTTTTTCGAACCTTTCAAGACTGGCTCCAAAATTGAATTCACTAACATGGAAAGGGCATAACAGGTATGTGATGAGTCCCCCGATTCGGCCTGTTGGGCATAGCCAAGCGCTCCAAGCGGCATTGTCAACAGGAGTCCTGCAGGTTTCTTGTACTACTACACCTTTGTTTTCCAAAGCTGTGATGTTTCTGAACATTGTCTGCCTTCCTCACTCACCTGATGAGGTTTTTGGAGCCCCAAACCAACCTACCAGAATACAGACTGAGAACTGAACATTTGCACCCACACCATTGCTTCAAACATCTGAAGACCTCTTCATCCATATCTGCCCCAATTTCTGTAGTTGGTAAGGCATCAACAGTTTCCCACATCATTTGAGCTTCTTTAGAAGCCTGAAGACTTGCCAGTTTATAGCAGATGAGTTAAAGATTCCCAGCCACTGATACATCCTTGGCAGCAGTTTCACACAATTATCACCCAGGGTTCTATTATCAGAGGCAAGGGTACAGCATGTATTATAAGAATGGGCTTGTTGTGGGATTGTTTCACAGTTGGTGGCTACTGATCACTGTCCTTTCAATTCAACACAAAAGGCCTTCGGGAAACATGATTTTCGGCATATTCCAAATGGTGTTAACGGTATGGTTCCTGAATGCCTTTCAGTCAGGAAAGTTGCTAAACTGATGCCATTACCTTTGGCCCATGTCAATCCAGGGCTTTCTGCTCAAAAGTTCGCGTAAGCGGTTCATGAGATCTTAAGCATAGAAGTTTTCCTTGAAGTCATATATATGGGTCTAGCAGGCTTGCACCTTCTGGACGGCTTGAACATGACTAGTTGTTGGTCCAGTATTTGGGCTTGGTCCTGTTAAAACTTCTCAAAATCTTATGCATGCACACTTTGGAGTTGGAACAAAGGACTTCTGTAATGAGTGGAATATCAATGTGACAGATTCCTAGTTTTCGATTATTGTCAGCTCTAGACAACCAGTGGCCATGAAGAGTGTAGCCCCCAACAAGTGCAGTTGCACTGAAAAGTTGTTATGCAGAGCATGTGATTCTTTTTTAGAGTGACTAGGGCTAGGCATCTTGTCTGGTTAAGTAGTTCTATGTGATGGGTGTGCAGGCATAGAGGAGCGCATGCATATTGTGTGGGATGTCATGGTGGTAGGTGGTTTTTGCTCAACCTGATTTCAGATTGTGAGAGGGAGCTGTACTGATTAAATGTGCTAACACTGAGCAGGCATGGAGGAGAAAAGGAGAAAGAAAAAGAAACTTACATGTGGTGCCTCAAGGGCCCATGGGAACAAAGAATAACAAAGTCATATTGAAGAGAAGTATGTAGTAAACATGAAGAGAGGAACAAAGGAAATATGTATGCCATCCACAGGATGCCCAGACACCTATGGAAACACCTTTAGTACAAGAGAGAACCACAAGACAAGGAGAGATTAGAGAGATTTACTAGCTGTATATTTTCTTTCTCGGCAATCAGTAGAGAAAGTGACTTAAGCTGAGAGATGGCAAGTTCAAAGGTCTTTCATTGATAGGCATGTCTTTGTAACTTAAAAGATCTGGATGGTGGTCATTTCCTTCTGCAGAACTCTGGGAAGATTTCAGCCACAGATTATGTGCGCATTACCAGCACTGCCTGGTTAGTATCTAGCCTGCAAAGCAAAAGACTCATTTAGTTCAACATTGCAGCATTTGTCTGCATTTTGAGGCTTAGTGATATGATGCCAGGTTTTGCAAGTGGGCCACAGGGACTATGTTTGCTTATAGGCACTATCTACATTGAAGCTTATTTGTTGATGAGGAGGTGGGGTAAACTCGGGGGTGGCATTCTTGCAAAATGCAGTGCGAAGATATTCAACATATATCCACGAAAAGGGGCGGTGTTACCAGGCTCTGATGCCGACATCATCATTCTCAACCCTAATACCACCACGAAAATCTCTGCCCAATCTCACCACTCCAGAATTGACACCAACATCTACGAGGGATGGACTATGAAGGTCAGATCCGTATGGTGGCAATCACAAATTTTGCATATAATGAGTACTTGGCAACAATTTGCAGTAGACATTTGCACTAGGTTAACACTAGAATTGTAATTTGGAGAATTCCATGACACATCTAGTATCCATTTTGATAAGGCCCAGGAGGGTTAACAACTAATATTATCTTGGATTTGGGTGCCCACTAAATTTTTCAGTGGATGTCCCACATTCAACAAGGATGTCAAGCATACATAGTTAAATTTGCTAAGCATTAAACTGCCAAAATACATCCCGTAAGGCCAGTTTTGGTAACTAAAGTGTATCCCAGATGCTATCCGAACTGTGTATTTGACCCATGCTTTCCAGTGCTTGTACATTGCAGGGAAACATAGAGGTGACAATCAGCCAAGGTCGAGTGGTGTGGGATAGTGGGCATCTTAATGTGGAACGTGGATCGGGCCGCTACATTTCTATGCCACCCTTCGGCTACCTCTTCGATGGGCTCGACAAGTTGGATGCTGCATACTTGTCCTCTCTGAAAGCACCGGTGCAGCGAAGCATTTGACTGGAACCACTTTCTGTGATCTTTCTCCGTCACACACGC
Organism: Takakia lepidozioides; assembly: GCA_030704615.1. Classification (NCBI taxonomy): domain Eukaryota; kingdom Viridiplantae; phylum Streptophyta; class Takakiopsida; order Takakiales; family Takakiaceae; genus Takakia; species Takakia lepidozioides. Next base: position 76,685,059 of record CM060731.1, read on the forward strand.
AGTGCACACCCCTGTACTATCAAAATCTTGTTCTATTAGAGAGCTCTCTCTCCCTCACAGGGGGGCGGGTCTAGAGCTACGCTCATGAGTACATTCTCTCTTGAAATGCAACCGCCACCAGTTAAGAGGGATGTATTAGTATGCTGAAATTTTCATTATGGTTTCATGTTGTAAGCACGGGTTGTTATTAGATCAGGAGTGCTTTTTGCAATTTGTGGGTAAGTTTCACAACCTTTGGTGAGAATGTTAGTCTCCAGGGGCATGTTATAGTCAACACACAGGAAATGGTCAAGATGTAAATTCACTTTTTCTCTGTGCACCTTACTTCTCATCTGTAGTATTTCCCTAAGCTCCCACAACCATTCCTTTGTTTCTCCTCTCCCATCCTCCCTCTGCGGGACCTTGCAATTGTTGTTATTCCCAATGCTTGGCTTAGGAGAGAGAATGTACTTCACTATAAATTCATGTATTCCATTTCATGATCGTCAGTCAACTATGTGATCTCCCAAATGACTAATGTGAACAGCCTATGAGAGAATCTAATGTCACTCAACTGTAGTTGGACCTGGAGATTGTCAGTTGATTGAAGTCTACAAATTTTTCAAACATCTGGGGCAATTCAGGATACATGTCACTGTCACTGTTGACACAAGTACATCTTCATCCCTCAAATTCAACAAACCCAAAATAGGTGGCAAAACACTTTTCTGTGATTGGTGACTGGATCAAAGACAAATGAAATTTGAAGATCCAATTCATGGTAGCTACAAAATTAAAGCCACTGTCTCTCTTAGAATCTGCTTAGGATGTGTACACCCAGTGCAAGCTCCTGTGAGACTCTGGAGTGTTCCTGTTTGAAGATCAAACCAATTTTACCAATTCCACTCTTTTGCAATTGATGCGTTTCTTGAGCTTGAGCTATGCATGGAGATCTTCATTCCAGGGCAGCAAACAATGAAGTGCAAAAGGGAAAGATTTTTTTATACTCAGAAACGCAGCTAGCCGGTGTGGTGAGTCTCCTTCCCAGCTGAAGGAGTTAATAAGATAGTATCTATGTAAACTGGAGACAACACAATTTGTGATTCCAAGACCAAAGCGCAGCTCAAATTCAGGGCCAGTATCTCCTATGTTATGAAGTTTGCCAGTGTAGTTTGTAGACAAGATTCACCACAAGCCAGTTACATAGCACAAACATCGTCTTCTTTGACTCTCCTCACCTCCCGAAGTACACCTTCCGGGTTTCTATATAGTGGATAGCCCTGAGTGGAAGCTGAGGGCGGCAGCCCGAGGTGCGGGCCCAAAAATCCAGGAACGCCCGACACCCCACTCGAAGGGCCTTCCCGTGCGTAACAAAATGGGATGATTTCTTTTTCTTCTTATCATTTCTTTATCCTTTCTCCCCGCTAGTAGCTTCCTGTGAGAAAAGATCTTGGAGGTAAAGATAAAGAAATGTCGGAGGTGTGCACTATACTTTTGCACAGTGCATTATACTTTTATGTAATGCACTGGTACTCGTGGCTGGCTATTACGCTGTACAATGAGCAGATATTAACGAAGAAAAATCAGCCCCAGTTCTTTGCGGAGGTTATTGGTCCTTGCACCTTTTAAGATGTGCCAATTTCTGGGTCTCCACACCCCTTCTTTTATGAAAAACCATATTAACACTATAGACAGCAACAGATATCTTTCCCAGGAGTACCTATCTCTTGATAAGTTTTGACTCCTTCATATAAAGAAACCACAAGTAGACTGTCCTGAACAAAGAAAAAGAGTATCCCCTCTGACTAACACTGACAATCAATGAACACGAGTTTAGGATGTCACTCTAGCATTTGATTCCCTGCTCACTGCTCCATGTGCTAATTACTGAAGTTGCTCTTGATGCTGTTCTCTGCAATTCTTGCCAACAAGTTACTCCCATACATGTGTCTCTATTGTTCAAAATTTGTCGCACTTGAAATTCATAGACCGGCCAACCAGAATCAGCTGTTGGAACTTCCAATCGCAGATGCATCTACCATCCATCCATCCGTCATTTGTAAGTTACTGGTAAAATCCTTCCACACCATCTGACACAGAAAAGCAAGCCCATGACCCCTTGCAGTCTCATCAAAACAAGAGTTCTTCAGCATGAGAGTCAAAAGAGCAGTGTAACCTGTTGCCATTCCTTCAAGTCATACACTGTGCAACTTGAAATGCATTGAAAATGTCTACCTCTTCAGTTTGGCGGTGGAGCGCACTGCCAGCCAGATTTGGGCAGCTGCCAATTGAGCTGCCACCCATCTGCTTAGCTGCTAGAACTAGTGTCTTTGACTCAGCGTGCCTTGTTCTGTAGCAGTGTTGCCTTAGTCCCTCGGTTGAAGCTGGCAAGACATTATCTCCTGTCGCCATCTCCCTGCAGCTACATTTGCTTTAGGGTTGAATAATCCTGCCACCATCAGCCTGATTCTTTTAGTATAGAACAGCTGCATGGTGAAAAAACATGCTGCACAGCATATAGGAGTGCAAAATTGTGGACTGTAGAAGAAAAACTTGGAATCTCCTTTCGATGGCATTCGTCTAAAAGGGGAACTTGTCCAGAGTCCTACATGCCGATACCACCCATACGACTCAACCTCAAAGCCCTCCTTTCTGATACTAAGAGAAAATTTTCACAAACTATGGCTGTGCAACAAAATATGTGCATGGGAAACTCCAAATGCTGGGAACATGCCTACTCCAGCTCCAGAATCATCCATCACTACCTGGGAAGACTTGTTGCCTTTGTGGTTCACCGGCTCCTGAGACTGCAAACAAGACATTGCAACACTTAGCCTGATAACTGGCCGCAGGCTGACCGGTCTCAACCATCAGTCTCAAAGGTGATGGGTGGCTGGGTTATAGGTAAATGTTTGCAGCCAAAGCCTTCTGGGCAGCTTGTTGGGCAATTGAAGATTGGTTGCTCTTTCGCAAGAACTCCTGGTTGGTCGTTAGATGCCATTTGAGGCGCGCAGCAGGAGTCTGCTGAAATTCTTTGCTGTCCAGTCTTATGCACCAAGCTCTTGCACAATCTTGTCTGTTATAACATGAGCCACATCTACACACACACAGAGAAATGGATCTTTTCATCAACCTATACATTCTCACAGGTGTAGAAGACACTTGAAAGCATACCCCATAAAGAAAACAATGAGGAGACCAGACACAAGGCAAAACAAAGAAACCCTTTGCAAGCATAGTTTTTCAGCCTTGCTGCACACCAAGGCTGAAAGGCAAACTCTCTTTCTCATGGTGGTATTCCAGCCTTCCTGTGGTTACCACACTATTTGTTTTGTGCAAGAATACTTGGGACAGCTAGTTTTTAGAAGTTTCATACCATGAAATCTCGAATCATGTGCTGTAATTTGATCTCAATTTTCCTGAATTGTTTATACCGGAAACCTTGGTCGGACACAGAATACTCAAGCAGAAGACGTTTGCACAGGGCTAGAGAGAAGTCTCCGCAAGATGATCTGGCGAATGCGCCGGGGGAGGGGGGCCTCCTGCACCACCTGAGCCAGCACTCGGACCAGCAACAGGCAATAGTCCTCAATCAAGTGAGCAACCAATACCACAAGAATCATGTTTTCCCAGTCTTTGAATCCGCCTCACTTCCTTGTTGGGGCGTACATTTCATCATACCCCCTGCTAATCCGACATCCCTGCAAGCATTCAAAGGAAATCTGCCACCTCATTCAAAGGGAAATTCTATTAAATAGACTATATTTCACTGCAGGTTACATATATTCAAAATATATGCGGGAAAGACACCGAAATCGACAAGCTGAGCATTGGTCTTATACAATTATAGCTGCGCGTGCAGATGAATTGCAATCCACGGTTCTTTCTTCGTTGCTCTTGGACTCTGTAAAACTAGACTCCAACTAAAGGACCTCCTAAAAAGAAAGCATCCACAGAGACAGAGAGCACTCCTACGCCACTTGTCATCGCAAATTTCCAAAGACATTCACCTACCACTCTTCACTTCCGAAAGCTAGCCAGACTCTCCTATTTCAACGAGCACTTCTTCATTGAAACATTGGAATTCATCCATGGCAGGGACCGTCACCTTCACTAACATGCATTAGTTGGAACTGAATGTCTGGCCCACACCATCAAAATTCATGCGAATACGAACACGAATCCGCCGGAAAACAACAACGGATCCTGGGATAGTAACTCGAGCAGGATATTTCCGGTATTTGTCTACCAACTGCTGCATACGGTAGAAAACACAATCCAACCAAAGGAAAACGAGAACCGCACCACCAAACACCGCACTGGAAATCAAGCGTCCTCACTTTGGTGAATCGTCCCTCACAAACCTAACTTTGTGCTACAGGCTCGAAATACACCAAGATTTTTATAACCCGCATGCAAAAACGTGTTGCAGCGCCCCCTCTGTGAGTGCCTGTGACATCCACGCTCGATCGCACTGCAGAATTCCCCGAATTGCAGCTCCACGAACGAAGCTATGGCGGCTGGGGGCGACAACGGGAGAGGGAGAGGAGAGAGCAGGAAGGTTCTTGAGCATTGCATGTGTGCTGCCACATGGCACGGCACGTGCCGCCAGGCTCGAACGTCCACTGGCAGTGCATGGCCTTGTCTTGTTGTTGTTGCCCGCAAAGCGTTCACGACTAATAACGTCCAGTGAATTTACAGAGCCTACTGCTCAACACACATGCCATCGAGGGCCCAATGGACGGTCTGAAGGCACATGTTGAAGGATTGAACCCAGGATCACCTAGGTTATGCACAGGCAAGGCTCAAACACCCAACCACTGGGCTACCTGCTCACAGTGAGTCGTTTCGGAGGGTTTCTTGTAGCTGCCAGGCTATGAAACATTGTGGGTATGAGTGAGGTATGGTGAGGAAGATGCAAAAAGTTGTGGAGGTGGTAGTGTGCAATGAGGATGGTGTGAAGGCTTGCTCTGTGATTGAGAGGAGAATGAGGAAAGGTTAGGAGACAATGCACAGCAATTAGGGTTCAACACCTAGTAGGCTTGCATTTCTGGGTGGGATGGAGAATGGGTACTATGGCTCCAGCAGTGAAGAGAATGACTGGAGTCGTTCATAACTACTTGTGATACCTTTGGCAAAGACGGGTAGAGAGTTATTAAAAGGTCATAGAGAGTTTTAACAAATCTCTCTGTGAAGCCGGGTTCAAAGAGTTGTTATAACCAGTGTTGGTTTGGTATCTTGAATTGGAAATACCGGAAGGGTCCTGGTATGCAATGCTGAATTTTCTTAAGGCAGGTAGGTTTTCCAATAATGCACCCCCTGATTTTTTCAAGTATGAATCTGGTATGCATAGAGTGGTTTTTTTTTTAAAAACAATGGTATCTGAATGTCAAATATGAACTCGGATATGGTATTAAAAAATAATAAAATAAAAATGGTACTAGTATTCAAATTCAAATTCAATATTGAAATGGCCATATGAACTATTCAAATGGCCATTTGAATAATCAAGAAAACCACAAGGAAACCTGCTCATCTCATAGGATACCAACCCCCATACAATTATACACTCAATCAGAATTGCATGCATAGTGTCTCGCAAAATGAAGATCATAAAGAGGCGCTCATAAACACATGAAACCCTACATCCATAATGTCTATACATATGTGCATATTAAACAGACCTCCAGCGACGAGTCAAGCTCTGGTAGGGGCCGGGGAAAGGAGAACCCCAACCGCCGCCTTGTAGGGTTTGGAGGGCCGCCAGGGAACTCGAGAACCTGCTGGTAGGGTACTACAAATGTTGTACGGGAACAGAGAACAGTAGGTTAGGTTAGGAGAGACCCGGGTTGATACCCGGCGAAACTTGATTCCAACACTGGTTATAACCAGTGTTGGGCGGTTATTTAAGTTTCTTTGTAATACCCGACGGTTACCTATCCGGAAGTTCAAGGGAGAGCAATAGCGAAGGGACACAAATAGTAGCATATTTTATAGACTTTATTACCAGATTCTTCTAATGGAGTTTACGTGACGCCATCTTTTTTGCCATACAGATTGAGGTGGTTAATGGTGATGTGTACCTGTAGCTTTGCGTACATATTTGCCATGTATGGTTGTGTTGTGATCTAGTTAATGGAATGGTTTGATGAGCATAGTCCTGAAACTATATTTTTTGAAGATGAGGTGATTGTTGTGATGGTGGTTGTGGGATGTAGTTGAACTTGGAAAATAACAACAACATTTTGTTGTCGAGCTGCAACAAGACTTAGTGTAGCGTCACAAACTTCGCTTGAGTCCGGACATGCACCATATTTGATCGTTCTTTGATTTTCAAATTGTGGCACATTGTTGAGTACTTGATGTTTAAATGGGTTTTCTTTAAATATCATTGTGTGATGTGTTGTGACATATCATGATAACATAATTTGTGGAAATGAACGAAGTTATTTCGAAGGCCGCTATACATATTTATCATGTGATCGAATCCACGCTTATAGGGTCTCAATTGCATAGTTAATAGTTCCTCGTGTGACCCCATGGTTACATATATAAACTCACCAGCTCACCAATTGTAAGCTTGTGCACACAATATTGCATCCTCGCCCTCATGCCAGTTCTGGGAAGCAAAGATTTTATGAACTTTCCACAAACCTCAGCACATATCGAACCAACAACCCCAAACATTTCTCATAATGTCATGAAAGAAGCCATTTGTAGCAAGATGTCTTAAAGCCATTGCAACCAACAATTGTTCTCAAACCTAGAGAAGGCTTCTTCTCCATATCAGAATTAAAGCAAACATTAAAGCAAAGCAATTAAAATTAAAACAACCATAAAGTAAATTAAAGCAACCATATTGCAAATGTGTTCAAATGTGGAAACATGGACAGCCGGCCATGATCCTCTTTACAAGATTTAAATATTGGTCCCACCAGTGTATAGATTTTGGGTTTATTTACATGTGCCAAATTCAACATCGAGAAATTTTATGTTTGTTGCATTTTTTCACAAGAACCGCATATGTCAACTCATCATTCATGGTCTTGCAAAAGGATCCACTTTTGTCTATTGCTTCTCCTCCTCAATCCTCTTGACTTTATGTGAGAGACTTATTGTCTGTTGTTGACTTTTTGTGTGGTGACCAATTGCATAGTTGTACCAATATTTGTGGCAATTGTTGCGAAGGTCCTGCTTTTTTCAAAGCTTTTCAAACTAGCTTTGTATCTTTTACAGGTGCATGTTGTTTTTGCTCTTCAGGCTCTGGCGATGCAGTCTGTTGTCTTCAACTGTTTCATATGAAAGTTTTTTAAAGCTTGGCTGCCTCAGGAGCATGGGCGTGCTTTGATGAATTCAATCGGATTGATGTTGAGGTGTTGTCTGTGATAGCCCAACAGATTCTCACCGTTCAGCGGGCCATAATGGATAATGTGACACATTTTAAGTTGGAAGGGACATATATGTCACTCGTTCCAACGTGCACATGTTCCATCTTGTTCATGTAGGCAGGGCTGACCTGTCTGTTCATGTTTCTCTTCAAGTTGTGACTATTGGTCCCGTGTTGTGGCCCTTCTGTATCTGAGAAATAAACCCGAGCCCATTACAGAAGTTCAATTCCTCATCCTCTCTGATCTTATTCAACCTCAATAGAGAGAACTTTATTGACAACCTACCCATGAATGAAAGTGATGGAGCTTGGAGATTTGTTAGGCTGAATAAGGCTTCTACACTCTGGCTCAGCAGCACTTCAGGTGCTTGGAGTCGAACTTTGTCTATGGCAGACGTGTTTGAGGCATTTTGCAGAATGACATTATTGTAATCTCTTGTTTACCTCTCTACCCATGCCGATTCAAACAGCGAAAAGAATGAAAGAATGGGAAAAAAAAACCTTCGTTATATTTTTCTTGGAAGGCTATGCAAAGAGATGGAACTAAGTAATGTCCACTACTATATTGTTACTCATTAGCTTGTGCTTACCATAGCACATAACCAAAGACCATATGCCACTGGAGCCTGGAGATTTGTTAGGCTGAATAAGCAATTCTACACTCTGGCTTAGCAGCACTTCAGGTGCTTGGAGTCGAACTTTGTTTGTGGCATCCAAGAGAATCATTTTCTTGTGGATTGTAAAGTATTGGACAAGTGTTTGAGGAATTATCGTAATCTATTGTTTACCTCTCTACCTATGCCGATTAAAGAATGAAAGAAAAAATAAATAAATAAAATCATATCTTTCTTGGAAGGCTTTGCAAAGAGATAGAACTAAACAATGCCCACTACTGTATTGTTACTCATTAGCATGTACTTACGTGCTTACCATGGCACAATACCAGAGACTATATGCCACTTTGCGCAGAGCATATATATGTGGCCGGTGGAGAGGAGGTCATGCTTTTAGGTTGCCTCACTGTGCTCGTGACCGATACCCATTGTATCGTTCGATATTATATGAAAGTGGTTACGAACATCAAGGTCCTACTAATCGGTGCAATATTGTCGGGAAACATATTTAGATTTTTCTGTAGGGCTAAATGTACCCAGCCATTTTTGTCCATTTTCTCCCTTAAACGGTGGGCAGGGTCCATGCAGGAAGAACGCTCTTAGTCAGCCTCCATGGCATGCCATGCCATGTTATTTTTTCCTCCACTTTCAATATATTCTTGGGCATTCGCCATTTTCTCCAAAAATTGAAAATAAAGAATTGGGGCATATTATATTAGTCCAATCTCCTTAATGCACTACAAATTGCATGCACTTCTCACTCATGCAAATATAATAGAGATGCACATAAATCAAAGGTTCATCCTATGGATGATTGGGGATAAAAAGTTACACCCTAGTTGATGAGGGTATGCATTTTTTCTTTAGCGGGCCACCAAAAGGGTGCTCGTCCTTTAGGGGTAAAAAAACGCCTAATCGGCCATCCGATAGGGGTGCAGATTTTGCAATCAAGGATGGAAAAAGCTGTAGGCCTTTTTAGGGGTTAACTACATAGTCGGAAAATAGTGTAGTGGCAAAACATACAAATGGACAATGCCAAGTCTTTGATTGAATGAGTAAATTCATCTTCCGCTAGGTTAGTGAAAACTTGACTATGGACTAAGTAACCGGCGAGAAGCCCCTAGTTACTGGGAATAGTCGGTGCATTAGCGGCGAGACTGTTCCTAGTAACCAGGGGCTTGGAGCCGGTTACTTGACATAACCAGCTATGGGGGATGGCAAGCCTTTCCGGTTACTCACGAGGTTATGAAGGGTTTAGACCGATTCAGCCGGTTTAATCTAGGAGGTACCTGGTTGCACGGTAGGTAGGTCTTGCAAAGGTTCTAAGGTTTCAGGATTTTTCTTCATATTTCTTTAGGTTGTGGCAGTTTAGTGTCAAGGAAGAGCCAAACTCAGCTTGAGTTTCTTTATGATTTTAGTCCTACAACGTTGGCTCATTCTTTAGCAGTGTTTTTCTACGACGTTCAGAATCGTGATGGTACTCCTATGTCTACCACGAAATTGTTCTTTCAGTTTTGCATTCTGTTTTTGGTACGTTCGGAGAGTTCTATTTTGCACTATTGATGATGATAGGGACTCGGCGAACAAGATCTTCAAGACTGAAGAATGAGGAAGCCGTATCTGCATTGGATAATGCTTTACTAGAGACCTAGCTTCGAGCTCTTGCCGCCATCTCCATGGACTCCTGCGTCCTCTATCGAGAACTCCAGAGTGAAGAATAAGCGTTGTATCAAGGGCTTTTGTAGATGTTAGTCGTCCGTCTACAGAGTCTTCTGTTCTATAGGCACCGTTTACACCAAAAGCTTGTTGGTGGTGGAGTTGTGCAGCACGTTATTGATTCTGGGAGAAGATTAGATAAGATAATCGTGGCAGTTTATTTCTTCTGGCGCAGCCATTAGCTATTAGGAATGATGAGGGCTTTCCTTTCAGATCTAGTAATCCTTTTCAAGGTTTTCTCTAATTTTAGTGGAGGCATGTTGAATCTGTTTCACTTCTCTGCTGTGGATCCAATCGCAGTTGCTAGAGATGTTTTACGCTAGGGTGATGTTGCCAAAGGGCAGTGATCTTTTGGTGTGACTTTCATGAGAAAAAAACAATAATAAAACAAAAACAAAGTTGTACACAATGTACAACGAGTTAAAAAGCTTTCTCTCGTGTATCAATGAATGAATAGTTGTGGTATCTGGGAATGTTGATGAAATCTAAATGAAATATTGATATTCTATCTGGACCAATGTGGATGAATGAATCTTTCTGTCCATGTACACAATTAGTTATGGATGATTTCTGTCCATGTACAGAGCTGGTTATGAATAATCTGTCCATGAAGAGGAGTTTCTGCGGACGGAGTAGGTACGAAACTGAAAAGTAGATAGATGGTTATGGGAAGTAACTTGTGAGTGGAGAACCAATGAGAATGCAGGAAAGTAGCTAGCCATTCCCTACAGCTGGTTTGTGAAGCCTGATTCTGGAGCTATGGGTTTATTCCCCTTCCTCTACCGGACAAAGCTCTATAAGGGGGATGTAGTCGATAGAGGGTTTGGCAGAGAAGACGGAATCTCACTAAGAGGACGCAACAGACTCAAACATCCAAAAACATTCATAAGCCACTTAAGCACACCATTGCGCTCAGTACTCACACACGTAAGATGAAATCCACCACCCTTCTTGCCACGGCAGAGGGGTTTAAATAGTATTAGGGCATAATCTAATCCTAGCGCCACGTGGCACATACACATAGGCTTTCCAAATGTTGTTCCAGCCTGACCATAGAAAGAAGCCACATCACCCAGTTCCATCCTAATCTGATCCTAAACTAGCTATTAGAATAAGACATTATATAATAAAGCCATAAGTTGTTGCCAGGTCATCCTCATGCGCAAGGTGTAAGTTCATCCAAACTTCATCCCGGTTCCGTCCATCCCTAAATCATCTGGAGCGCATCCTTCCTCCGTTCATCCAAGTCGAAAAAGCAGGTGAGGAGGGATCCCAGCTCCATATATATGAAGCCTGTTGGGGCCACTAGAAACTGCGAGCTCCTACGAGCGATGAGCTCAGGAAGAACAAAAAAAAAAAAAAAAACCTAGCCAAAACAAACTACACATCCGGCACACAAGTGATGAAAAAACCTAGGGAAGAAAACCTCACCCTGCAAGCTGGGTGGAGGACAATACATCCCATAGGAAAAACCCCAAGTGCTACAAATGGTACAGAAAACTAGCACGAAATGGAAAACTACGCTAAAGAAGAAGATGCCAGGGCCTGATCACGAGCTAGCCGAGCTGTAGGGGTAAAAATCACCTAGCGGTTCTCAACATTCAAACATGTTAGATCAAAATAAAGAGTGCATGGAACAAGCAATGAAACATGAATGGAGCTAGCTAAGTGAGGAGTAGAAGCATGCTGGGGAAGCAAGACATATTGTATGCCAGGAAGAATATCAGAAATCGGGTAAGGGCCATCAATCTGACGCTTGGTTTTAGATACCTGCTTAACAGGTTGGAGCCTTACATAAACGGACTGGCCTACCTTGAATGACTCAGAATACACAACACGCCTGTTGTAATTCTTGGCCTGAGCAGCTTGGGCAAACACAATGTTAGACTTAGCTGTTTCGCGCAAACTACGTCGTCTAGCATCCATTGAAAGCAAAAATACTTCCCAATTTTCAGGCTCAGTTGCGGAGACCTGCAGCCAGGAGATATGCAAAGGAGTTCTACATTTCCTACCATACAAAAGTTCAAAAGGAGAAATTTTGGTACTGGCATGAATAGAGGTCCTATAGGCAAACAGCAGGATAGGCACAACAATGTCCCATTCATCTATGAGTGACCCATTTTTCTCAAGCATCTAGCATATTGTCTTGTTAAAACGTTCAGTCAAGCCATTGCACTGTGGGTTAGAAGGCGCAATCACAGCATGTTTAGTGTTTAGATTGAACAACACAATCTCCATAAGCTGGTTGCAGAATTCTGTACCTTGCACTACAACAGATCACGCGCTTTAACATCTGCCACATTTGCCCAGTCGTAGTATATATGTCTACAAAATGCAAGGGGACAGTTCTGGTTGCCATTTGTGACCACCATAAGTCGTATATGCCACCTTGTACCTCCGCCACGTCAGGATCCGCGGTCAAACACGTTTGACCAGATAGGGGAAGATGGTAGATACGACTAGGAGTCATGGCCAAAACTGCAACAGGATGACGTGGGCATGGGAATGTATGACTGCCAGTATTCACAACTGCACGTGGCGATTGTCGGTTGCCCAAGGAGTGTCTATGTGGACGATACAAACATAAATGGATGAAACAGATGCAGGATGTGATTGCAAATGATGACGTGTCAATCTATCATTGCTCGCAGGGTTGGACATTCAAATGCATTGGATGCAAGTGCATCTAACGGCTGCACATGATGCATGTTACTAACGCGTGGGCTTGGTGGAGAACAGAGACAAGTCCCGAACATGCATATGAGAGGCGACCATGCACGTTCTATGATGGTTGAAGCGGTTGCACTGCATTTTTCGAAAATCGGCAACACAATTGAAAGACAAAGGCTTGAGAGAAGACGAAACGATGCATTCAATGGATACGCACCCTGGTGCAAAACACCGGCCACTCATTCACATTCACAGTGATGCAAAATATGTGTAGACAAAAAGACCCAGCGGGTAGTTCAGGGCACCCAAAAACGAGCGGCGTTCGCTATACCGCAATCTGCAAATGCACTGGCCTACTCAGAATCATGGCACATTGTGTGCGCAATGACTCTCAGTAAATTCACCTATGCATTTGATCCTCTTAGTGGTCTCTATCATATGTAAGGTTTTAGAGATTCAGTCTTCAATGTGCATGCGGAAGAAGCATGTACGCATCAAAGTTGGAAACAGTCAGTAGCTAGAGAAACAGAATACATCTCTTAATGTCAACGATTCACCCAATGCTACTCCTTCGACCAAGTGCATCTTAATTTCTACCGATTCCTGCTATCCTAGTTGCAAGTGCTGGGATAGGAGAATACATAATGCCTTCACACACAAGAGTAGCAACAAACTTCATGACTGACATCCTGTCACAAGTCCTCTACAGGGAGAACCCAATTGGACAGGGAAGCTTAGTGATATGGTACCACGCCGCGTAGCCATATAGGTAGGGGTACCGACGCCCATAGGCGTCCAGCCTTTTGCTGCAAGCAGATAGGCAGAAAAATTGAGGCACGGCCTCCCTTCTGTGAATGCCGCTGGTTCCAAGCCAGTGAAGCACAATTAAACAAGCCTCTTCCGCATGACGGCTAATTGGCTGTGCTTCTGCCTGCTCTGCAGCATACTGAATTGTCTGCTCCCTCCGAAGGCGCTGCGGTGCCATTGAGCTGTGTGTGCAGTTCTCCTGAAGCGGGATCGCATGGTAGTCGTGTGATGATGGGGCGAGTTGGCCCACAACGATGACCACAGCAAATGCGTTCGCATGCTAACCGTGTGATGCAAGGGCGACTTGCCAAACGACAAAGTGAACAGGGACGACGTAGACACTGCAAAGAAGCAAGAGCGATGAAGAGCGAGCAAGAGCAAACAGAATGAAAGGCAAGTGGAGCGAAGTGGAGATATAATCTGCGCTCCCGCCAACCTGCTTCCCGCCAAATTCAAATGCAGTGGCGAAATGGGGGCACCGTTGCAAGCCTGACTATCAATGCATCATCAAACTGCCGTGGACTACAAGTTTAGGGGGGTGGGAAACACAAGGGAGAAAATTCTGAGGCAGGCTAACCGTCTGCCAGCCTTCCTGACAAGGCAAACTGACCACCTTGCATGTCCACGATTCCGTGTTTAGGCCACAAAATAGGCTACTGGTTACAAGCCTAACGCTGGATTACAGCTAGTGTTCGTCATGGGTATGGCTTGTGCGCAAAGACGAATTACGACTATGTGAGTGTAGCATGCATGATGCAGCAAAGTAAGAAATTGCAGATTGCTTCTTGTGAAAATTGAAGTGGAGTGGGTACTTCTGCAAAGCCTCCATACTGGTGGCATCGTGACATGGAAACATCACCCGACAAAAATGAGGGGAATGGGTAAGGGTTATTCTTAGCAATAGCACAAAATAGCACAAGCCATGGTGGTGGCTCTGCCAGAAGTTCAAACCAACATTAACAGTCATGGTAAAGGCGTGCTAGTCATAGTGCAACCTGCAAGAAATCTTAGCCCCTCTACACTACAGGTGAACTTCACTACCACCCATGGACCTCTTGAAATCTGGATAGTAGTGAACAAGCATGATGTCCTAAATGCATTACACATCGACGTCAGGCAGCTCGTCCTCACTGTCATCTTCTTCCTCATCGGTGTTGTCATTCTCCACCACAATGGGTGCCTCGTTGCGAACATCCCTGTATAGTGAGGCAAGAACTACGGGAGTCACTTCAATAGTCTGGCCCAAATTTGGGCCTGCAACATGTGTCTCTTCGACTCGTTCAGGGGCTAAGAGGCCTTCCACACTACGAAGACATCGTTACCAATTGACACATCACAAACCACCCAAGAAGATCTGGGGCTTTTCTCAAGGACCACATTCCACCAAGGTTCATGAACACAAGTGCTGAAAATACCTGCTCCACTTGTGACGGCAGCACAAATGGTTGCTCTTGTGGAGCCAACATTTGGGAGAAATTCACCAATGTGAACCCACAATCATCCTGCTTCATGGATGCCGGCTGATTGCGGCTCCCCTTCTTTACCCGAACCCACGAACACAACATCACAATGGACCTTGTCTTCCCATAGTCAATTTCCAGTATCTCCCTAATGACACCCCACGTATCGCAGGCTTTCTACCACCTCCTCTCCTGCACTGTTTGTAGATACATGGTGGAAAATAGATGACACCCCTGAGTCATATGACACTCTACTTATGCCAATATTGGTTGAAGACACCCTGTAGTGGTTTCCATAAGCTGACATGCTATTGTATGAAGCTGCAATGATCGAGGGAGGCATGGACAAGTCTAACATTTTGGCAATACATGGGATCAGATTGGGAATTGGGAATCCTTGCCACATGTGAGCGCACAGCATCAACCAGCCAGTCTACATATTTGGGAGGAAGAGCCAAGTCAGGTGGGTACTCATAGTCCTCCCCATGAGCTGCCCTCCCTTCAACACGTTCTTCCTGCAGAAACAACCAGTGACTTGCCTCCACACGTGCTCGAATTGTTTCATACATCCTGACATATATGAATGTGTCCCTCCCGTGAGAACCAACACGTGCACATAATGCAATTATATGACAACCAGCAACTACAAACAGGCATAAACATCAACAATGAACTGTTGCATTGTCACCTTCGTTAATGAGTTTCTCACTTACTCGAACATGGTGCGCATGCTAGGATATTTTTCAATGATGTACTGGTGGAGAACAAAACACAGATCTACCGTGAATTTGCGAGGTTTCCCTGCTCCTTCCAACACACAGCCAGACACGGATTCCTCCTCTCCTGCATCCCACACTCTCCATCTAGTAGCATCAAAACTGGCCATGTACTCTGTGCAAAAGCCAAGAGCCTCCTCAAACATATAGCCCTCAGCCATATTGCCTTCGAGCTTTGCCATGTTGCGAATGTACCCTTTGAAATCCTTCATAGCCCGCTCCACAGGGTACATCCACCGGGAGGTCACAGGGCCACACAAATCCAGCTCGTCAACTAGGTGAATAAGCAAATGCGTCATTATATCCAAAAAAAAAGGGTGGGAACTCTTTTTCAAGGAGGTAGAGTGTGACAATCACCTTGTCGTGCACCTAATCATCGTGCCACAACATACATCGCTGTCCACCATACATTCTAAGCACACAATCCTAGAAAGCTATGCCACAATCGCCCCCCTAGCTGGTGATTAGGTCCTTCTAACACCGGATAGCTGACAAGTATTTATCTCAGTAAAATCATCGCTTGGTCTTCAATCGCACATGTCCCAGTATCTAAAGTCAATAGATCCAGAGGCCGGGTGCAAAAGTAGCCCCATCGTTACTCACCTTCCTGCAATCCATGATCTTCGATTAAGTATCCATGGCGTTGAACTCCCATCAGCTAGACCTTGGATAACTTGTCAATTCCACCATTGTCATGCCCACTACCTATGTCCAAGGCATCGTGGACACAACCATTCTCCACTAGGAACCTCCTCAAGTGGCGGTGTCAAGCATCCCATGTGCCACCCCCTCGAGCATTTGTCACACACCAACATGGCCGCGGCACCACCAGCATGCCCACATAGCATGCAACGCAACCCTGCAGGTACCACTGCAAGGTTGGGATCTATTCTCCCATCCACATGTGGAAGGTGACATGGCGCACAATTGCGCACATGGTCCTTCCATACCATGCCATCTCGACCCTCCAGAATCAACACTCCTGAAGGCAACACCTCCCGGACCCTTAGAATCACACGCCTTGCTGTGACATCCAAAGTCGTAGGCGCTGTCTGCTGCAGATACACATAGTCCCCAGGGTGGAAACGCCGAACACCTGGCCGATATCCCCCTCCACGTATAGTGGCGTACATCAATGTGTCTCGGTGTTGGGCAATAACAAGGTTCTCAAAAGCCATAGGCATGACTCTCTTGAACAACTCTGTCCGCTGGGCACATGCTTGTGTCCACACATCCGGATCATCAAGGTTGAGAACTACTGCAGTCTCCCTGCGAATAGATGCAGTCAAATCTGGCTCTCGGCCAAAGGAAATACGGCGAGAATGAGGCAAGTGATGCTTGTTTGCTAAACCTGTAGCCCATGGCCAACCAAGGTAGCTGAAGGTCCCAATCTCCTAAGTGTCCCTTCTGCAAGCCATATTTGCGCAAGCCTCGCTTGATTGTTTGTACAACCCTCTCTGCCAGGCCATCAGCCTAGGGATGATCCCGAGAAGTAGTGCGGTGATCTATCAAGGCTTGCTCACACAAAGCCTGAAACTCCCCCAAGAACTCTCTCCCCTGGTCCGTGAGTACCTCGGCTGGAGCACCAAATTGGCTAAGCACTTGATCTAAGAATGCATACGCAACCCCCTCACTTGCCTTGTCAGGCAATGCCACCAGTTCAATCCACTTGGAGAAATGTTCCACCATCACCAGCACATACTTGTTATGACGAATCGTTAGTGGCAATGGGCCTGCGAAGTCAAGACTCCAACGATAGCCCAAACCCATAATGGGTAAATGATGCAATTGTGGAGTAGATGCATTGAAAGAAGCTCGCACTCTATCACATACCATGCACCTTGCCACTAACTGTTGCACATCTGTGTGCATGCCCCGCCACCAGTACTGTCCTTGCAGCAAACTATGAGTGCGCCGCATCCCAAAATGTTCCAACTCCTCATGGGCATGGCGTACCAATCGCGCTCGTTGTGTTGGATGAGGCACAATCCTCACTCGTCCATCCTCCCATACTCGGAGTAGGTGAGTCCCCTCCCATTTGAACCTATTGGCTCATTGTAGGATCCGATCTCTCTCCTTAGCAGTCACACTGGCTGCTGTCTCTCTAGTACGAAGGTAAGCCAACACTGCTGCATCTTCATGCACATCCTTAGCACCACCAAGCTTCTCACTGATTTTCGGATCGTCATGCACACCATCTACATGACCAATGCTATGGGATGGACCAGCTTGAGCTCTCATTGCTAGGATTGCATGCCAGGCACCAGATGCATGCCATCCTGGCACCATCTCCTCATCCGTCTCACCATGCCACCGAGCTCCAGTATCATCATGCTTGCTCGTGCATGGATTACGACTCAATCTATCTGCATCCCGATTGACAATACCGGCTCGATGCACCACCTGAAAGTCATATTCTTGAAGCATAAGTGTCCACCATGCAAGCTTCCCTTTAAGCTTGTCTGACTCCATCAACCACTTCAATGGTTGGTGATCCGTGACAAGGGTGAAGAGATTGCCATAGAGGTAGCATGTGAAATGTGTCACTCCCCATACCACAGCTAGACACTCCCCTTCATAGGACATGTACTTCGCCTCGACATCATTGTTTGAGCGGCTAGCATATGCCACTACGAACTCTCTTCCCTCATTATCCATCTGTGTGAGCACTGCTCCAATCCCCAGCATACTCCAATCCGTATGTAGCTAGAAAGGCCGCCCCCGAATAGGCCGCCTCAGAATAGGTGCAGAAGTCAATCGAGCCTTGAGTTCCTAAAAGGCTTCCTCTTGCTCCTCCTCCCACTGCCACTCCTGACCCACCTTGGTTAACTTAGTAAGAGCCTTTGCAATGTTGCTAAATCCCTTGACAAACCGTCGATAGTAGTTTGCCAACCCCATGAAAGCACGAACTCTGCTAACATCTATAGGGCGTGGAATGCGTGCAATGGCCTCCACCTTCATCTTTTGAACACCCAATCCTCCAGGGTATATCATGTGGCCTAGATACTCAATCTGGTTGTGGAAGAACTTGCACTTCCCTAGGTGCAATTTCAACCCATGCGCTCTCAAGCGATCAAACACCACCTGAAGGTGTCTGTCATGCTCCTCAACCGTAGCACTAAAGACGATGATATCATCAATGTAACACCGGGCAAAGTCTAGCCCCGCGAGAATCCTATCCATAACCCTCTGAAACTCTGCAGGAGCATTCTTCAACCCAAACGGTAGGAAGCGCCATTGGTACAAGCAATCCTTCCCATATTGGTCAATCCCCCAGAATGTCGTCTTTTGCTTGTCAGCCTCTTTGACTGGCAACTGGTGGTAACCGGATCATAAGTCCAATGTGCTAAACACCTTCGCATGCCCAATGGCATCAAAGATTTCCTCTGGAGTTGGCATGACATATCTATCGAACTTAGTTTGACGGTTCACATGACGATAGTCCCCACACATCCTTCTTTCTGTCCAATTGCCATAGATATCCTTCTTAGCTGGCATCACTGTTGCCGAGGCATACTCCCCGCCTAATAACTCCACCAATCCAGCTTCGAACAACTCCATAGTCCGTGACTGGATCAATGACCTCTCCATGTCACTATACCGGTAGGGCCTTCGAAATATTGGCGTGTGGGCAGTTGCAGGGTTGAGTGGACAAAAAACGGCAGATCCTGCTCCATGAAAGTCCATGACCAAAAAACAAAAGTTGATGATACTATCCCAATGTTTTTTTTAATGATAGATAATGGTATACTGAACATATTTAGTAAAGAGTCCTACCCCAAATATTAAAGATATAATTCATTAAATATTTTAGTCTATTATTTAGAGAAATTATGAAAAACTAAAAATTAGAGTTTACAAAAACATTTCAATATGACACCTAGCCATTGAAGATTATAGGTTTTTATACTTATAGAAAAACAATGACACCCAAAATCCACAAAACAAGATGAGCTATGGACTTTTCAAAAAACGCCTATTTTTTTGACATATATTAGTCCATATGAGTCAAATGACAAATGATTTTGCCACTTCAAATACATACCTATGATGTGGACCAAAATGGCCACCTTATGTCCAAATTTCAATGGAATTCACCAATGGCACATAGGAAAACTTGAGTCCATTGTAATTCCATTCATTGCGGTAACAGTCCACAATGACGGTGTTCAAAAGTCCATAGCGGAGTCATTTCTTATCGGATTCATGATTGGAGAGTTGCTATGGGTGCGTATTGAAGCTAGGAATCCAATGACATATATATTTTCTGGTTTTAATGAGTTAATTCAATTTCAATTGATGACACCATCAATTGCAGTCATCTAAAACTGTGCTGGTAACGTCCATTCTGGCCAGCCAACCCTGCGTTCACCCGTGTCACTTGCCAAATCAATACGAATCTCCTGACCCTTCAAACTCCCCAAATCCTTCAAACCGAAGGCAAAGCAATTTCTATAAGCCCTTAGAAATCGCTGAATCCTCCGTCTCTCTCCTCCGGTGACTGTAGGTCCAACATCTGGTTCCCAATTGTCCTCAGTGATTGCAATCTTGGGTACATCAGGCTTGGAGATAGGAGACACATCCTTTGGTTGCTAGATAGTAACCTCTTGGGCCTTGTCCGCCCAATCTGACTGTGGCGTAGCCTCCACTTGCTCTGCCATAACCACCTTGAGAACATCCTCTGGGGAAGAAACATTCTCAACCTCTTCAAAAACATTGGCCACCTTGGCCTCCAACTGATCCTCAGTGTATGGCTCTCCCCACTCCTCATACTGCTGCTTGAGATATCCAAGGACTCTCTCTTTCCGCATCTCATCCCACATCTGCCATAGGTGTTTGCACCCCATGATCCTGTGCTCGCCCCCACTCACTGCCTCAACCGTCCCGGTTGGCAGAGGGGATACAATACCAAATGGGAGTGCAGAAGTAGCCACCACTGTCTGCAACCTCCGTTGCTCAGCCATGCACAAGCCAATGACCCATGTCAAGCAATTTAGATCCATTGCTTGACCCAACACATGTCGGCGTGATGCCTCTGACAGAGCTGACACAGCTGTAGTGCCCGTGGCAAATTCCATTGCCCGCTCTCGCTCATCTGCATTGGACTCCACCAATTGTTGTAGCACTCTGTCCCAAATCAACCCAGGACCATTGTCTCAAAAAGCATGAAGCAAGAAAAAGCTCATGAGCGTAGGCAAGGCCGTACGTGGCTGCCCCACTCGATTTACCACTGCTAGAGGTGGATGGTCATCATGTCGCACCCTCTGTGGTTGCCTCCCTTGGTCCACCACAATTGAGGTCGATGCACTCGTGATCCCACCGCTGCTGCATCCAATAGCACCGCCGATCTAATCCAAGACCGCACTTGATACACACTGGCCATAACCCTGGCCCGAGAGTCCCCATAAGAGGAACATTCTCCAAGATATAGGCTAGAGGTTGCACTTGCCTCGTCTGCAAGTCACGCAACACTCTCAACATCTCCCAAAACAAATGCGATCGTGCATCATGCAAGCCGTTCCCATGACCTGCGGGAGAGTGTCCTTGGCAAGGCCATCCAACTATCACCAAGTCAATGGCACCATGCCGGTCCAAATCATCCGCCCCCAGCAAGGTAATGTCTGCTGGCAAAGCCTTTTGATACCCTTGAATTGCTGAGAGAAGCAACAACTCAGGATACCGGTGTGTGAGCAAGGCGATGTGGCGCATAGAAATACACCGAGCTATCTCATCCTTCTCCACATACAAGTACTTGCATACTTTAATCCCAGCTTGCAACACTCCTGCAAGCCCAGTGCTCATACCTCCAAACAGATCTAGCAAACAAATCCCCGAGTCAGGTGGTTGCCAGGTAATGGGCACTATATCCAAAGGAGCTAACTGAGGAGGTCCAGGTGATATCACTGAACTCCCCTCACTCATCAATGGAAAGACCTCTTGCCATGCTTGGTGCACACTCTCGTCTGCTACTCGTTGCAAATTCCCAACCGTACCCCACAGTGGAATATGCACAGGCACATGAGGAAGCAAATCAGCATTGTATGCCAATTGTTTGTCCTCATCAGGTGGTGGCCTATCATCTGCATGATTATTGCCCTCCAAGAGCTCACCACCCCAAGCCGCCACCCCTGAGAATGCAGCCAATGTGGGCATCATGTTCCTCTGATCCACCGTTACATTCCCAATAAACCGCACTGGGAGTAGTGCACATCGGCCATCCCCTGACTGCCATTCCGGCCTGTAGGATGCCGTTTCTTCCCAAAAGTCCAAAGTAAAGCCCATCGGGTATAACACAGCTCCACCAACAAGCACATCATAAGACATCGCGCCCATAACAATGGCTTTAGCTCTCATGACAGAGCCATCTGTAGGATGATCTGGTTGCAATCGAATGAAGAGCTCATGGCGTGTAATCCCATGTGCCTTCTCTGAACCGCCCAAAGATGTTTGAATTTGGAAAGGACGAGGCTCCAAATCCGCCTCTGTAGGCCCAAGCCTACAATTGCTGCTTTCCCCAACATCAATGGCTGTGCTCCCGAGTCCAACAAGACCTGCAGTGGCCTATACCTCCTCCCGGCCGGGCCACCCAGCTGAAACACACCATCCTGATTGTCCACCAGGACTACCCCATGAGTCACCATACTACGCTCAATGGCTGGTCTAGCTGGCAACTCTTGCAACCTTGTAGCTGCCGCTTGCCATGGCGCAGCTGTGGCTGTCTTCACCCTTGAATCCAGGGCATCCATGCACTGCACCTGATCCGCTATCCCCACAGACAGTGCCGATGCATCACCACTCTCACAGAGTCTAGCTGCCAGTCTAAACACTGCAGCTGGCCGCATCCCCGGCATTACAATTGTCGTGGTAAAAAATAATGGAGCTTGGCAAATTGCCGTAGCCGCCCCCAACAATGTACTGGTTGCACCTTGTTTTGCAGCACCACCCACTGGCATTTCCCGAGCCACACCAACTCTCCCCAATGGCACTCGTGGCTCTACCTCTGACACACTTGGACGAGCGGGTGCCATCGATGGCATAGTTGGCACTGTCTCAGCCAATGTAAAAGACTGTGGAAGCCTGGTCTGCCGACTTGCTTCCCCTCTTTGTGGATCAAAATCCACATCCGCTCCTCTTGGCTCAGGAGCACGCGTTGCTGCTTGAGTGACAGCAGCTGCAGAGTCCACATGCAATGGTCCTGCAAGTGTGGCTCCACACATGAAGCCCATACCAATCTGGTCTTCCGTAGGCATAGGAGGTTGTGCAGGTGGGGCTTGAACCTCAAGCCTTGGAGCTGGCGCAACATGAGTAGTGGCCATGGCAGCAAGACGTTGCTCTAGCTGGGCAAGTCTATCCACCATGCCTTGGTCATGACCCTGACCCTGACCCTGTATTCCTTGGTTTTGGTTACGACCTCCACCATGACCTTTGCCTCCTCTACCTCTCTGGACTACATTGCCTCGTCCTCGGCCACCATTGTTCCATTGGAACTGGCCTGGCCGTAGCTCAGGATGCAAGTCATAACAATGGGCCTCTTCATGCCCATACTTGCCACAATGCCCACATTGTAGTTGTGTAGGCTATGCCTGTGCCGGCCCTTTGCCTCTCTCTGGGCAATCTCTCTTAACACGGGGTCCTCCACAATCCCAACATGTCACACCCGACTGTTGTTGGCCTGAGAATGAAGGAAGTGACCTCTGCAATTGAGATCCTATCGGCCCTTCCCTGGGCTTCGCCTGAGCCCTCTTGTTGCCTTGAGCACGTTGGGGTAGTGGCTGTTGTTGGCCAAGAGCCCCACTTCGTTGTGTCTCCTTACCAAACCCCACCATGACCACTTGCTCCTCCACCATATTGAGCTCTATCCGCTCTGCCAGCAAAAACACATTTGCTAAGGTGGGTTGGTCCACTTGTAGGAGAGTTGCATCCCGCACCCTTCTCCTCAGCTCCTTGTCCAGGATCCCATACCAGAACTGGACTGCTTGAGCTTCTGTAACCCCTTGGGTTACGTTTATCAAGCGCCTCATGCGAGTGTAAGCCTCCCTCAAACTCTCAGTAGACCTTTGTTGGAACTCTTGCAAGCTCCGCAACTTCTCTGTCCTTATCCCTTGGTAGTTTCTCCTCAACTCCTCAGGGTTAAAGGCAGGCACGGGTGTTGGTGCTGCAGCGGGAGCTTGAGTGGATTTCCCTAGCTCTCGTACCACTTGTCCCACTACTAGTGCTTGCAGTTGGAGATGTTTGTGTAGCTGCTGGTGTCTCCGCTGCCCTTGTGCCTCTAGTGATGGAGACATAGTCAGGTGACCAATACACCCGCCATTCCTCAATCTCCACCTCATGTCCCCGCCTAAACTCATGGTAGTCATCCATGGGCGGCCCCTCAAGGTGCTGAAACAACCCCTTCTACGCCATAAAAGGCGTAAACAGTTGTGGATTGCGCATCTGCTGCAAATCACACCAACTATCAAACTCCTGTATGAAATCATCAAGCTCGATGGTGCCCACAGCTCCAGAGTACCGACATGGCCCCTTGGTAGCTCCATACATTTCCTCCATCGTATCCCACAACAATGGCACGGAAATGGCTTGCACCCTCGGCAAGAATCCTCCTAACTCTGAGTCTGAACCTTCCTCAAAAGACACTGAAGGTGAAGGTGGCCTAAACCGCACACCTCGTCTTGTATACCCATTAGTATCGCTGGTGCTCGTACCGGCACTCTCCTCAGCAACTGGTGGCACCTCCGTGATGAAAATTCACAACCACACCTGTTGTAAACCTCTATCTCTAATCCCCCTTTCCACAAGGTAACCGGGTAGAGAACCTGTTGCGGCTTATGGCTTAGACTACTAGGTTTGTAACATAAACCTGCACTTGCATCCAC
Source organism: Takakia lepidozioides (assembly GCA_030704615.1). Lineage (NCBI taxonomy): Eukaryota > Viridiplantae > Streptophyta > Takakiopsida > Takakiales > Takakiaceae > Takakia > Takakia lepidozioides. The sequence goes on from CM060731.1 coordinate 76,709,341, forward strand.
CGCAAGCACTCATATGGTCTGCTGGTCATCAACCCAGCCTCACCATAAGAGAAACAATGATGGTCTGACTGGTCATCACCCCAGCCTCACCACCAACAGCATGCTCTAGGATTGGCTGGTGATCAAATCCGGACCAACCTCCTATGAAAACAAGCACCCACACAAACTGACATGATGCACAGTCAAGCATGCAGGTGTGGAGAGGATTCAAACACAAGAAAATCAATACAGTAACTCCCCCACAAAAAAAAAACACTCCACAGTGTCGCTCCTGTAAGGACACCCCAGCCCAAACCCGGACTGATTCTTGTCTCCACGTACAGAAAGGTTTTGGCCTACATAGAGGGTGGAAGACTACGAGGAAGAGAGACTAAAGCAATTCCTAATCCCAGAATGCTCTCATCCTACTAGTCTCCCCCTATCTCTAAACGCTCTTGCTCATGACCAACAGACATAACTACCTTCCAGGGTCTCTCAAATAACTCTCCAAGAGCCCTCAAGATGTCTCTCAAACAATCTCACTAAGGCCCCCAAAGACTGTCAAATCTTGGCCCTCAAGAACCCCAAAAAGTCCTTCAGACAAGTTGCCAAAGACTCCTTAAGCTCGCCAAATATTAGCCTCCAAGGACCCCAAAATAGTCCTCCAAACAGTCCTCCAGATACACCCTAGATGTCATACTCTTTTAATTAAAACGTATGGTAGGCAAAGTCTCTCCACTTGTATCCATACACTGCTCATAAAAGAGTATGGTGGGGCAGAGGGAGCCCATACCTTGTTCACAAAAACGTATGTTGGGCAGAGGGGGCCCATACGTTGTTCACAAAAGTGTATGTTGGGCAGAGGGGTTCCATACGTTGTTCAAAAAAGTGTATGGTGGGGCAGAGGGAGCCCATACACAGTTTCTTGAAGAGTATGGAGACTAGGGTTTGTAGAGTATAGTAAGAAACACCTTCTTCATGGTATCTTCCCCCCTAACATGCATGCAAAATTGCATTATCTTACTTTGCAATGCATTCATCCCCAATTGACAAGTTCCTCTTGATCTCCTTGGAACTCATAGCACGCTAATGTGCCAAATGACAAGCGCCAAGCTTTGCTTGAATTTGAATTTTGTATGCCATCTTCCATGTGCTTTCCCTTGCATGGGCTAGTCACACACACTTCCACCTCTTGACCTAGGTGTTGTCTTCATTCATCATAATGTGTATCCACACCTCTATTCAAGAGCTTATCTTCTCAAACTTGAAGTCACAAGCCCTAAAGAGCATGCTCCACATAAGCATCACTTGCTTAATCAACCATCCACCACAAAACTTAAGCAAAAAGAGAATGAATACATGAGCTTCACCTTCCCCTTCCTTGTCTTGTCACAAGCTAATGTATGGTTGAAGTTGCTATGCATGCCGTGAGCCACAATCTCCTTTCTTCATGAAGACCACCTCCAATGATCTCCCATATGTGCTCGAAGCTCTTCAATACTCTAGGCTTGGTTTCACATCATCATGGATAGAATTCTCACCCACATGCTTCCCTTTGGAGTCATCTTGAGCTTCTTGATGCTCTCCAAGTGGTTGCTTTTGTTGTCTTCAAGCTCTAGCCTATGTAGCTCCTTGGTTTTTCTTCCACAACATGCACCACCTCATACACAAGGAATGAACTTGCTCACTTCACTTTCTAACTCTCCTCGAGCTTGAATTGGAAACCACACTTGGAAAGCATGCTCCACACATGCGCCACTTGCTTGGTCAATCACTTGCTTCACCAAGAGCAATGCAAGAACTCATAGAACTAGCAAAAGCACTCCCTTCTAGCGCCGCCTTCGCTTGCTTGTTTGTCAACCAAATGAAATCCCACTTGACTTCATTTCACCATGGATAGAACAACCACTTCTTAGCTTCTCTTGAGCTACTCAATGCTCCTCAAGCTACCCTTGTTGTACTCCTTCTATGGTGTTTCCAACCCAAGCGTGTGCCGCTCTTTGGCTTCTCTTTCACACCATGAACAACTAGAGCTTGCTCTTGAAACCCTAGTGTCTATCTTCTCCACACACAAGACGCTTCTCTTGTGATGCAAGAGCTCTTTTCAAAAGCTCTCCACCTCTATAGAGCAAAGTAATGCTTCTCAAACCCTAACATCCATGTTCTCCACGCCATAAGGATTTTCCTTTGCAATACCTTGCAACACAAGAGCTCTTTACTAAGCTCTCTCCAACACACAAGTGCTAAACTAACCCTTACACTCCGCACTCACAAGCATAAGGAGATCTTCTTGTAGTGATAATGGAAGTGAACACACAATGGAAACACTCTACTCATGAATCCACTCAATCACATAAATTAAGTCAAGCCAAGGGCACCTTTGCTAAAGGAATCCACCCTACAAAGCCCTCACCATACTCCCTCTCAATACCTAGAGCTATGGAGGTGGGAGAGGCTCATGTAGGCTCAACTACAAGAAAATGAGCCCTCCTCAACACTCACAAGGGGAAAACCCATCCCCATGTCCCAAGTGAGGTTTGACACCTCACTTGGCATGTGAGACCAAATGAAGTCCCAACACACAAAATACAAATACAAATATCCAAAATATCCTAGTTAACTAGAAGTAGGTAATTCTAGTTAACCATGACTAAAGCCATGACAACCTCCTTCTTCAGCTCTTTGTGCTTGCTGGGATCAACCATTTTTGCACAGAGTTTGCGAAACACTCGGGATACTCGCAATATGGAATTTCGTACGCCCTTAGCCATGAAACCACGTAGAGCAAGAGGGAGAACTTGCTGCATAAGCACATGGTAGTCATGTGATTTTAGTTGTGAGAGTTTTTTTTTTACAACATATTTTTTAAAGGCAGATGCATACCCCGTTGGCACTTTCACTTTGTGATTGTGTCCAGGAACACCCTCAGTTCATCTCCTGTGAGCACATACGGCGCTGCGGGCATCACGAATGTGTTCTCCCTCGTGGGATGCCTTTGCAACCACAGGTGGGGACGAATGCCTTGTAGCTCAAAGTCACGACGCACCTTCATGGTATCATTTTCCCCAAAAATTGTCTTGATGATATTTTCTGTGACATTCTTCTCGCAATGCATCGTGTCAATGGTGTGGCGGATCAGTAGGTGCTGCAATTCATGCGCCAAAATGATTCACAGGAAAATCAAATGGTGACACAAATATGCCAACACACTAACACACATCTGTGAATAAAAAACAAATGCACAAATATGCGAAATAGACAAGCATGAGTGAGGAGTCCCCGTACCTCCCAATAAGGCAGACGATACAGAATGGACAACCGCTTGACACCATGGATTTTTGAGGGATCAGCCTCTGCGATTGAATCCTCATCCTCAACCCATTTTGAGTATTCCTGAGCACGCATCTTGATTTCACTGGCTATCAGGAGTAGTGGAGCATGTCTCATTTCTCGTTCGCCATTGAAGAGCCTAGATCTCTTGTATGCATGGTCGGTGGGAAGAAATCTCCAGTGCCCTTGGAATATAATTTTGTGAGAGGCTGCCGAATACCGCGAATCAACTCCAAAGCCACAGGCAGGGCAACCTACATAGCCTTGGTGAACTTGACCTGCTAGCCGTACGCTAGGAAGTCGTGTATGCACCACATTATGATGGCCCACATGTTGAAAGCCCGTTCATCCCGAATGCTGGCCACATCATGGGCTGGGACTCCCACCCACAATTTCGCCAGCTCCTCCACGAGGGGTTCGAGATACACATCAATGTTCTTCATCTTCACGGACTCCTTCCCTGGAATGAGCAGCGACAACATGACAAAGAATTTCTTGATCACCAACCAAGGAGGTAAATTGTAGTTGAGTAGTAGGATGTGTCATGGACATAGCCCAGAGGAACTTACCAGGAGTAAATACCAGAAGTTACCAAATTACCATGTTACCGAAAGTTACCACGACTTATCGTGATTTACCATGATTTACCATGATTTACCAAGTTACCGGGAGTTTACCAAATTACCAAGAGTAACTTGGAAAACTACTCAGGAAGCTTCCTTTGGAGGAAACTTCTCCATCAAGATACCTCCTTTGTTTAAGGAAGCTTCTCCATCAAGAAACCTTTGTTTAATCTTGGAAACTTCTCCAGCAAGAAATCTCCATAAGGGAAGCTTCTTGGGGAAGCTTCTTAGTAGCCAGTATATATAGGAGGCGAGACTGGACACTCTTCAGTCTCGCCAACACAAGTTCAAGCTACTCTTGTTCCAAGTCCAGTACTCCAGTCCAGCTTCCAGTATCCAGTCTAGTTTCCAGCATTCCAGTATCCGAGTCGAGTTCCAGTATTTTGTACTCTTGTCCACTGTTATAAAGATCATCTTGATTTATGTTCACCTACCATGCATTCGGCCACGCCGACCTTGACTTCTTGTCTAGTCTTGTACCTCTAGTCTGATCTCTTCTTTGTATTCTGTCATGTTCTCATCCTTGACAGTTTGGCGAGACTAAAGTTTGTTCTTTAGTTAGTTAAGATGGAAGGCACATTTGCGGAAATGGTCACCACATTGCAGAGTCTTTAGCTCCAGATGCAAGAACTTCGTACATCTACCGCCTAATTGCAAGCTGATCAGTCTCAAGATCTTGGCAACGCTCTCCACAATTTGCAACAACAAATTTCAGAGTTAAAGGAGTCGAACAATGGATCTTCAACCATACGAGTCCCTACTGCATCAGCTCCTACTGCAACGGTTCCTCTTCAACAGATTATGAGAGAACCAAAGATTAGCATGCCCGAGAAATTTGATGGGACGAGATCAAGATTTCGCGGTTTTGTTCAACAAGTACGACTGTTCCTACGACTACATCCACAACGCGATCCCGATGAAGGTATTCAAGTGGGATTCGTAGGCACCCTTCTGTCAGGCACTGCCCTATCTTGGTTTGCACCGCTATTAGAAAAAAATTCGCATTTACTATATAATTTTGAAGCATTTATGTCCTTTTTCACTGCAACGTTTGGAAAAAATGATAGAGAGAGAGAGTTGCAGAAACAAAAATGCGAAATCTTCGACTAGGAGCACGTCCTACTTCCGTTTATGCCGCCGAATTTCGACAACTTGCGTGCGACCTCGACTGGAATGAAAAAAGCCTCATTAGTCAGTTTCGATGTGGACTAAAAGATGATGTAAAAGATTTGTTGCTGACAATGCCAAACGTGAGCACACTGAGTGAATTCATCACCCAAGTCATTGCATGCGATAATCGTTTGTTCGAAAGATGTCAAGAGAAGCGATCTGGATGGTCTACGACGTATCATGCCACTACTACGATCCATCAGACATCCAGTAGTGATCATATGCTGATTGATGTTGTCCGATTCAAGCCATTGACGCCACAAGAAAAACAAAGACGGTGCTCGAATGGATTATGCCTCTATTGCGGAGAAGAAGATCACATAGCATTAAACTGCCCCAACAAGAGAAGATTCAAAGCTCGGGGCATAACTCAAGTGTTCGATACGAGGAGGTCGGAAAACGAAGATGTCCAGTCACAGTAGGGATCATGCGGCCGGACATCACAAATTCCTTACCGAAAAAATGTCTCTTTCTACCTCCAGACCCTGCACCTTGCTTCACAGTTCCGGTAAAAATCAGAGTGCAAAATTGAGATATCACTGTAGAAGCACTTTTGGACTCAGGAGCTTCAGCTTATTTTATGGACAAAAACTTTGCGAAACAAAATAATTTAACGCTCGTAAAGAAGAAACTCTCGGCCCCCGTTGAAGTCATTGATGGATGACCATTAGCATCAGGAAATGTGGACCATGAAACTCGACCACTTGAAGTGAAGCTTAAAGATCAAGCATCACATATTGTTTTCAATGTCATCCAGTCTCCAACGAATCCTGTAATCCTTGGACTTCCCTAGTTCGTATTTCACAATCTCGAAATCGACTGGCGATCGCGAAAAATTTCTGCAAGACAAAAATGTAGAAATAGCAAAGGTATTCAACCCCTATTCCTTGGAGCTAGAGCTTTCATGAGAGCTACAAAAAAAAGAGGCGACATTTGCACTTTATGCGACTCCGATCAAAACCACAACAGACAAAGGTACTTTGTCGCGCACCTCAATTCGGTAAACTCCCCTTCAAGTCATAGTTATTCGCTTTGATGCGCGCGCCTGACTCCCAACCTGGCCGCCGGGCCAACTTGGAGCTTCGGCTGCTCACCGGGACATAACGGCTCCCTTTCGCTTCCCTCTTAAACCCTCCACCTAATTGGGACTAGGAGAATTCCCTTTGGTAGATGGCAGTCCGGAACAGCTCCCCACTCTTTGGTCGCTTTCCGGCTCGCTTGCTTACTCACTAGTTTTTGGTCACCAACGGGCTTGCACCGTTCTCGGGGTTACTACTCCCTATATATACTTCTGTAGCTGTCCGCGGGGGTTTCACAACTAGCCATGCCATTTTATGGCGAACCACCACGAAGACCCTCGATTCCCGGTGGTGAGTCGCGGTGAGTCTTGGCCCGCTCACCACGGCCCCTATGGACCGTGATGAGTCCCAAGACTCCCCACGACTCCCACCTCGAGGTCTCCGCCCCCATGGTGAGTCCTATGTCACCCCCACTAAGTCCCACTAAGCTACCACCACCCCTTGTGGAGCCACCCCCACCGCAACCCGGTGTGCGGGGCTCCACCTAGTGAGCGCCTCCGCTTCCCTGAGTGCCTTGGGCACTCAAGGGTGCCTCAGCCCCCCATACCTATCGCTGCCGCTGCCCCCACCACAGGGGCAGCCCTCATGTGTCCCGACCCCCTGCCCTCAAGGCAAAGGGCCGCGACATACTTCAACATTATCCGCTCAATATCAAGATTTCAATGATGTCTTCGAGAAGAAAAATGCAGACATATTGCCAGAATATCGACCTTATGACTGTGCAATTGAGTTACAAGAAGGAGCCCAACCACCATTCGGCCCAATCTATAACTTATCCCATATGGAGTTGGTTGCATTACGTGAATACATTGATGAAAATTTGTCGAAGCACTTCATCCGACATTCAAAATCACCCGCGGGGGCGCCTATCTTGTTTGTGAAAAAGAAGGACGGATCATTACGCATGTGTGTCGACTATTGCGGTCTCAACAAAGTCACAATCAAGAATCGTTATTCGTTGCCGCTGATTTATGGGCTTCTCGACCAGCTGGGACGAGCGAAGATTTTCACCAAAATCGACTTGAGAGGAGTTTATAACCTTGTACGGATAAAAGAAGGAGACGAATGGAAAACAACTTTTCGAACAAGGTAGGGACATTTTGAATACAGTGTTATGCCTTTCGGTCTTACAAATGCTCCAGCAATTTTTCAACATATGATGAATGACATCTTTCGAGAATTTTTAGATGACTTTGTAGTCATCTATTTGGACGACATTTTGATATTTTCACAGAATGAAGAAGACCATGGCCGCCATGTACGCATTGTCCTTGATAAATTAAGAGAAAAAAGACTATATGCCAAGTTGGAGAAATGTCTTTTCCATCAATCTGAGGTCGAATTTCCGGGCTACATTATTTCCGACAAAGACGTCTTTATGGATCAGAAGAAAATACAGACCATCATCGAGTGGATTAAACCAACTTCGGTCCGAGATGTACAATGTTTTCTAGGCTTTGCAAATTTCTATAGAATCTTCATCAATGACTACTCCAAAATTGCTGCACCATTGACACGACTCACAGGGAAGGACAAATTTGTATGGGACGAGAAGGCTGACCATGCATTTGAAAGGCTGAAGCAGGCATTTACAACGGCTACCATACTGGTACATGCAGACCCATCTAAACCATTCTTCTTAGAAGCAGATGCATCGGACTTTGCACTTGGTGCGGTACTCTCTTAATACGGTACAGATGGTCGACTCCACCCTGTTGGTTTTCGTTCTCGCAAATTTTCCACTGCGGAGATCAATTATGAAATCCATGACAAAGAACTTCTAGCGATTATCGATGCTTTTGAGGAGTGACGACATCTATTGGAGGGAACTAAACATCAGGTCACTGTCTATACCGATCACAAAAACCTCGAATATTTTATGAGTGCTCGTGTTTTGAATCGACGTCAAGCGAGATGGAGTATGTCACTAGTAAGGTTTGATTTTATTATTACCTACCGTCCCGGACATTTTCAAGGAAATTCAGATGCTCTCTCGCGACGATCGTATCTTACGCCAAAAGAAAGGGATCCAGCTTTTGACCAACAAAAATCCATCATCCTGAAACCAGCAAATCTCCAATTGAATATGCTATCCATGTCCACCTATGACGACGCAGAGATCATAAAGGAGATTCAGGAAGCACTGAAGAGCGACCATTTTGCTACGACACTACGAAGTCAACTAAATCAACCTCGAGACAACCCACATGTTATAAACGACTTCGAATTCAAAGATGGCTTACTTTACTTCAAGGGACTTCTCTATGTACCTCCAGGACCTACACGACTTCGAATTCTTCAAACATGTCATGATCTTCCGGCTGCAGGACATTTCGGCTTCAACAAAACATTGAAGTTGATATCCAGGGACTATTGGTGGCTGCAGATGTGGAAACTCGTGAAAGAATTTATAAAATCTTGCGACATGTGTGCTAGAGCGAAGGGACCACGACATCGACCTTACGGCCTTCTTCAACCAATACCCATTCCCAGGGTCCATGGTCATCTGTATCTATGGACTTTATTACGGACCTTCCAATTTCCAAGACCACCGATTCAATCCTTGTTATTGTAGATCGTTTTACGAAGATGACACATTTCATTCCATGTAATAAAACGGTTACCGGCGAGGAAACTGCAAGTCTCTTCCTCAATAATATCTACCGCATTCATGGACTCCCAAAGGACATCGTATTTGATCGAGGACCACAGTTCATATCAAATTTCTGGAGGGGATTATTTCACATATTGGATACTAAGATCAACCTCTCTACAACAAATCATCCACAGACTGATGGTCAAACCGAACGTGTAAACCAGATTTTGGAGCAGTATCTTCGCTGTACGATAAATTATCACCAAGATAATTGGACGGACCTTGTGTCATTGGCTGAGTTTGCCTACAACAACACTATACATTCTTCGACCAAACAAACTCTATTTTTCTCCAATTATAGTCATCATCCTCGAGCAAACCCTTTCCACATGAAAACTGTTGGAAGCCCTGCTGCAGAAAACCTTACTACTCATCTTGCTACGATTCACAAGGAGCTTACATCTCATCTCGCAGAAGCTCAAAAACAATACAACGAGTATGCAGATCAACGTCGTCAACTCCAACCCCAGTTCAAGGTCGGAGATCGTATGTGGCTTCTTCGACGGGACATACAAACCTCGCGACCATCAAAGAAGTTGGATTATCAACGCCTGGGACCATTCAAAATTATTCGACAAATAAATCCGGTCAGTTTTCGGCTTGGACTCCCACGAAGTATGCACATCCATCCAGTCTTTCATGTTTCATTATTGGAGTTGTATCATCCATCGAATATTCCAGGGAGAGTTTCTGTACCACCTCCACCAATCGAAGTTAATCAGGAAATTGAATATGAAGTCGACGAAGTCCTAAACTCTCGCATCAAATATAAACGTTTTGAGTATTTCGTACATTGGAAAGGTTACGACATCAGCGAACGAACGTGGGAACCTTCATCCAACCTCGTCAATGCCTCTGACAAAGTCCAAGAGTTTCATCAACGATATCCAGCTAAGCCCCGAGCTACATGTCAATGAGACGTCACAAACGATGATGTCAGCCAAGCTAGCTTCAAGGAGAAGACTCCACATTCAATGTACTTGATACACGCTAAGGAGAGAGAAACACCACACATCAGTATATATAGCTACACTTCCAACACTCTTGCATCTTGTATTGGCAGCATGGAGTCACAAGAACCAAATACATTGGAATTGTCGCTTACCCAACTACCAGATCAGCCGTTCCGACTCTCACGACCTTCAATATTACGCTGACGCTCTCGAGACGATGGGCCACCAATGCGATGTGTATTTCCTCATTTGGACCCCGTACGACAGCAAGTGGAGCCTACTCGAAGTCTAATAATTCAGTTGGAGGTTGAGGCTTCGGACCCAGAGGGCAACGAAATCATGTTTGAAGGCAACTTCGAAAATCAGAATGCTCAAATTACTGCGTGGTCCCAAGTTCAAGGTGTTGGACACTATCGATGGTTACAGGGACCTATAAATCATTTGAATCAAGAACGAAGAGCCGAATACTTGGCAAGTACCATTCGTCGGATTTTGGATTTTCTCCAACTCTAAGCAAGTCCAAGATTTTACCGCTCCTCGAGGAACTCGGCGCTAGAGGAGGGGGTGATGTCACGGACATAGCCCAGAGGAACTTACCAGGAGTAAATACCAGAAGTTACCAAGTTACTATGTTACCGAAAGTTACCACGACTTACCGTGATTTACCATTACTTACCAAGTTACCGGGAGTTTACCAAATTACCAAGAGTAACTTGGGAAACTACTCAGGAAGCTTCATTTGGAGGAAACTTCTCCATCAAGATACCTCCTTTGTTTAAGGAAGCTTCTCCATCAAGAAACCTTTGTTTAATCTTGGAAACTTCTCCAGCAAGAAACCTCCATAAGGGAAGCTTCTTGGGGAAGCTTCTTAGTAGCCAGTATATATAGGAGACGAGACTGGACACTCTTCAGTCTCGCCAACACAAGTTCAAGCTACTCTTGTTCCAAGTCCAATACTCCAGTCCAGCTTCCAGTATCCAGTCCAGTTTCCAGCATTCCAGTATCCGAGTCGAGTTCCAGTATTTTGTACTCTTGTCCATTGTTATAAAGATAATCTTGATTCATATTCACCTACCATGCAATCGGCCACGCCGACCTTGACTTCTTGTCTAGTCTTGTACCTCTAGTCTGATATCTTGTTTGTGTTCTGTCATGTTCTCATCATTGACAGGATGGGCCACGTTGACCAACTCGTAGATTTTGCGCCATAAGGATTCACCCCAGCCAATGCCAAACCAAGATGCAGGTTGCGTGGATCTGATGCGAACTCCGGCCAAGTGTTGTCAATGTGCCACCAAGCTTTGTTGTCTGCAGCATGACGAACGAGCCCATCTTTGCTTTTGTGATTGTTATGCCAACTCATGAGCTCTGCCACCGATTTCACTCTAAACATTCGTTTCAACCTGGGTATGAGAGGGAAGTGTCGCAAAAATTTCTTAGGCACCTTCCCACGACCTGCAAAATACCTTCCACTTTGGCACTTTAGGCAAATCTCAGTTTTTTCAAGCTCTCCACGGAACAATACACAACCCTGTTTGCATGCATGAATCTGTTTGTATGTTAGCCCCATCCTGGCTATCATTGTTTTTGCCTCATAATGTGATTTCGGCAACGCATTCTCTTTAGGCAAAAATGAATCCTTCAGTAATGACAGGAGCTCATCCACAAACGCATTTGTACACTTGTGGGTCGTGCAACAATTCAGCAGCATCAAAGTTGCTGTCAATCTACTGTGATGACACCCTTCATACAAAGGAATCTGTGACTCACTGAATATTTTGGCGTAGTCTCCTTCATATTGTTGCCTCTTATCCTCTGTCGTCATCCCACCTCCGTCGTGCAACCCAGTCGAATTTGTGGCATTGCCTGGTTCCTCAGTGCTTGCATGGGGAATGCCAAATTCATCTTCATTCGCTTGACAAGTCGCGTCCCTACTGATTCTGTCAGTTGTTTCAAAAGCCTCTTGCAAAGCACGTTGCATCTCCTGTTGTAAAAGTTGTTCTTGGTCAGGTTCACCCACACCCCTCGTTTCAGATGTACAACTGGACGGTCCTTCCTCCCCGTCCGAATCTTCATCATACATAATGTGAGCCTGCAATTTGCAGCACCGAAGCATGACTCAGCAGTGCAGATACATCAGTAAACGCGAAATGACAAGTCAATATTGTCAGCTGGTATGCCTTGGGCCAGTTCAAATATTGTTCGGGAACGAAGCCATTTTTTGCAAATTGGAATGATGCTTGATTCATTCACTTCAGCAGTTCAACAATGCGTTTGGCTACTATCGATATCTATCCTTGCGGATCCAAGGTTGTCTTTGAGGTTCATCGTCAAACGGTGATCGCAACGTTAGTCTAATCTGGGATTGAAACGCCCCCGTTAATCTACTTACTTGAAGTGTTTTGGTGCATGTGTGGAGGTTAGGACACACGTCATGCGATCGTGAAAACAGGTGTAGCCGTGCTTAGGACTACCAACGGCATAAAATGTAGTCACGGCCATGACTACCCACGGCCCCACAGCCAACATCTGTGAGACACGTGTTTTGTTACAGGGGCAGCAGATTTCCATCCTACCTTCGGCCTTGAAGGCCTGGAGTTCGCCCTGGATTTCATTACGAAAGGATGACAACTCATGCACAATGGAAGGAACCAGTTCTTCTGTAATGCCTTTCACTCCAAGGTCCCCATCAGTATTCTCTAGGTGTCTACTGTCACTAGATAGATGAGTGTGTTTCATGGGTTTAGAGAAGCCTGCCTTGGCAGCTTTGAGGCGAAGTCGTTCTTCAATTAATTCTACCATCTCATCCTCAGTAGTTTAAGTTTGTTTTTGAAGAAACACTTTCTCAGCTGGTGGAAGACCTTTCACAAAGCAATGCTTCAAAATAGCTGGTCTCTCTGAGGCAATTAGGACCAACTTACAAATATCAGTCCTTAAATCAAAGTAGTACTTCCACACACTGTCACCATAATGAAACTTTAAGTCTGGTGTAGTATAGGCAATGGGCTTTTCTTCACGAAAATGCTTCCGATCCAACTCTCTTGCCTCTACCCAAGTCAGATCGTATTTGTCTTTGATGTTGGACTCAAACAGCTGCCTGACTTCTCCTTTGAGACAAATACGAAAAGACTTTACTTGGAATCTTGCTGGTACACCATTCATTTCGGTACTGATTTCAAAAAATTCTAAGAAAGACTCAAAATCTGCCCCTAAGTTGAATTCAGGGTACTGTTGCTTATGCATTTGCTCGTCAGGTTCAGACTTTCGAGAGGGAGCATCAGAGGCCTCTGTTTGTCTCAGCAACATCTTCATGAGAGGGGGGCAATCAGAAATCACCCCCATAGCTTCGCATAATTCTTCCACGTCAAAGGTAGGTGGAGAGTCAGCTGCCGGATCCTTCTGTTTGAAATCTCCGGACGACTCTCCCCTTTCATAGTTCTTTGGTTCATTAGCTGCTGTCTCTCCCCTCTCCTCCGCTGCACGTTGTTCCAACTCACTTAGCCCCATAGTCTCTTCTGCCTCCTTTTCTAGCATAGATCTTGTGAAAACAGACATGAGAAAAAGAAATACCCACTACCTGTCAGAAGGGGCACTGAGCTGCGAGTCCCAGCCAGTCACACAGTGAGAGGCGATGAAGCGATGTTTGTGCAGCAGGTACACTCCTTCACCCAAGAATCCCCACAACTCTTCCTCACTCTTGAGCCAAAAGGTAACCTGCACAATGCTGCGCACGATTTTCTCCTTCACCAACAGAGTATGGGTAGGGTACTCCTTTGCTGCCTCAGCGTTGTATATCCCCACCGTCTCCTGACGGAAGCAGACCCCTGGGAAAATCACTACATCACTGGGACAAAAGGGAAAATCAGTGTCTGGAATACCCGTGATCCGGTCCTCCCAAGTGAGCTCTCGGGTAGGGGTGGGCGGAATCCTAGGCCTCAAATTAGCAAGAAGAATAGAGGTACCACCCTTAACTAACTCCCACAAACGCAGGGGGCTTGGTTTGCTAGGCGGCAGGAAGCTTTCAAGCTCGACACCCAATTCCCGACTCACAGAGAACTGGGGAATGCCCAACATTGCCCAGATGAGAGTCTCACCCCGTCCCAACTGCTCTTTAGCACTAGCAAGGGGTATTTGTAGGGAAACTTCCCTGGAATGAAGTTTGAGAAGAAGACGCACAACATAGGCCCCCTGAAGAGACTCGTGAATGCGGCGGCTCTGCTCCCTACGCTCCGCTCTGGTGTGTATGGGCTTGGAGGCCTCCTTGCGAGCAGTTTCCTCGAAGGTCTTAGCCCAAAACTCAGAGGGTGTGTCCAGCGGAAGCTCAGGACGTGGGAGAAAGGTGGCAGGCGAGTTCGTAGATGTAACGAGATTCAAGCGCCTGGGTTTGCCGCATGCATGGAACCTCAAATTGATCGAGCTCAAACCACCCGCGCTCAGAGCTGGAGGCCATCGCGCTTGCTTATGAAAGTTTCAAAACACAGGGAAGCTTGAGCAGACAGACTCTCTCTCTCCCTCACTGCGCGAAACACACACGCCGCCATTTTGCTATCTCCTCTCTCTGCAATCATGCCAGATCCCCGTACGCGATCTACTGCCCCAGGTACTTCGTACAAGCTAAATTCTCTGTTACCGACATTCCCTACCCCCCATCTCCACCATGATTCCGGAGCTATGGATTTATTCCCCTCCCTCTACCGGACAAGGCTCTATAAGGGGGATGTAGTCGATAGAGGGGCTTGGCAGAGAAGACGGAATCTCACGAAGAGGACGCAACTGACTCAAACATCCAGAAACATTCATAAGAGCACTCAAGCACACCGTTACGCTCAGTACTCACACACGTAAGATGAAATCCACCACCCTTCCTGTCACGGAGATGGGTTTAAACAGTATTAGGGCATAATCTAATCCTAGCGCCACGCGGTACATACACATAGGCTTTCCATATGTTGTACCAGCCTCACAATAGAAGAAGCCACATCACCCAGTTCCATTCTAATCTGATCCTAAATTATGTTAGAATAAGACAACATATAATAAAGCCGTAAGCTATTGCCAGCTCATCCTCATGCGCAAGGTGTAAGTTCATCCAGACTTCATCTTGGTTCCGTCCATCCCTAAATCATCTGGAGCGCATCCTTCCTCTGTTCATCCAAGTCGAAAAAGCCCCAGCTCCAGAGGTTATGAGTATTTGCCCCTCTTCTCTACTTTGTTTTAAAAAAAAAAGTATTTGCAGTACACTGTTTTTAGAAGACTGGGTTCCCCATGTAACCTCCGGTTACGAGGGCCCGTCCCTAAACCCTAACCCTAACGTGTATGGAAGGCCTCGGGGTTGAAAAGCCGTCTCTCTTGGTGTCTTGTGTGTGCAGGCGTGGAGGTGGTGGCAGCCAGCCCTCTGTATCTTCCCGAGCTTGGGGAAGCAACGATGGAGTCGGTGCAGTGCTTTGGACGCAAGAAGACGGCAGTGGCTGTGACGTACTGCAAGCGGGGGCGTGGGTTGATCAAAATCAATGGCTGTCCTATTGAGCTTGTGGAGCCTGAAATTCTGAGGTACAAGGCCTTTGAGCCTATCTTGTTGCTGGGCCGTCAAAAGTTTGCGGGTGTGGACATGCGCATCCGTGTCAGGGGTGGGGGTCACACGTCACAAATCTATGCCATCAGACAGAGCATTGCCAAGGCGCTCGTCGCGTTCTACCAGAAATTCGTTGATGAACAATCGAAGAAGGAGATTAAGGACATTTTGGTGAGGTATGACCGCACTTTGCTCGTTGCCGATCCTCGTCGCTGCGAGCCGAAGAAGTTTGGAGGGCGTGGTGCCCGTGCCCGCTTCCAGAAGTCTTACCGTTGAGTGGAGCTGAGAACTTGGAGGGCGAGGAGGTGTATGGTTATTCTTTTCGGCTTTCTTCAGTGTGAACAGGAGAGTTTAGATAGGTGTTATGGGTTTTAGGGTTTATGCAGGGGGAGGTCGGGGTGCGGTTGCTGTTGCGTGGAATTTGAAGTGATTGAAGGTTCATAGCGAGCTGTTTGTTGGAAGGTCTGTCTGAACGCTTTCTTCAACGCGGGAAAATTTGAGCTGCTATTTGACATTTACAGGTCGTGCAATTTATCTGATTTAGGGAAGTTGTCTCAAGCTGATGGATGCTTCCCATGACACAGACTTGTAAACCATAGGTCTACCCTAGAACCTTGTGAGACTCCAGAGGGACACCCCTGGATGAGACTCTCTGAGAGGATTTTTGCTGTGAAAATACGCTGATATGCCTGTTGTCGTTTGCATTAAGCCTTTCTCTGACTGGCAATCAAAAGTTACTGTACTTGAGGGGGTTCTGTTTTAGTGGATTTATTGTTCTTCGGCAGATATTGGTTGGCGGAGAGCTGATTTGAGCGTCCAGTAATGGAGTCCTAACTGAGTCTGTACTACTTCTCTAAGGAGATTCCATCTATGAAACTGTTTAGCTACGATTCAGTGGTTCAGCATCATATCATCTCTCAAGTACATTCGTCATCTTCAGTTTTGGTCGTTTTAGAACCTACATCAGCTCTAATGTTTTGTTTCTTCCTGCATCCTCCTGTTATCAGCAAATATTGAGGTGCATTTAGCTGCATATATGTTACCTCTATTGTATTGCTTACCTGTGCAGGCAGGCGAAATAGTTTTATTTTTAGAGTCGTGGATGGATCATCCATAATGAACCGGCAGAGACTCTCAAATGTATACTGACCATAGTAAACCACCAAAGGGGCTGAAACGTAGGTGACCTATTCATTTCAAGCTCATGGCTGGCCTTTCTACACCCATTTGGGACTACTTCCCAAATTGGGACAGTCACCTGCAGTCTGTGTCTGCTTGTTGGTCAGCTGTTTTGAGTGGGGACCTAGTGGCGCTAGTAGTATATTAGTCTAATGTAGATCCTAACGTGCTGAAGCTTAGTCAGTGTGAGCATGAACCCTGCCACACAACATATGGGTGCCGGGCTTATTGCAGATTAAGAAAGCCCACCTTATGGCTACACAATGCTAGCCACTAACAACAAGGCAAGGGGAAGCAAGTTGGTACATACTGAAAGTGAGAGTGTCAAACAGCTTTGAGGCTTGGCTATCATGTGCCCATCTTCCACTTATGTCTCCTGGCTTACCTCACAAGGACCAAGATTTCAGGTCAATTACGCAAGGATAACATCTGAGAACTTAAGTCTTCAACCACCTTGATTGACCCAAAAAGTTAAAAGTGTCTAACATCCACACAGATCTATAGACGCAGAGCCCATTCAGGGGCCATTGGATGGTTGAAGCCCCATTGAGCACAATATTTGGTTTTTTTCTCTATCACGTCTTTAAGGATTTTTTCTAGCTGACATTGATGCTTAACACAGAAGACACTAATGACTACAATGTAAACACTACATGATGGCTTTTACAACTGAAGTTCCAATGCTTGATTTAGGCAAGGCAACAACAGGAGCAATTTTGAGTGTCTCAGTCTGTGTTTGGTACTAAGAATACCTGTCCTCCCAAAACCATTTCACAATGAGAGTCCCAAAATTTGACCGACCTCAAAGGTTACAGTATGAAGACCTCTCCCCCCACCTGATATCAACTGAAAGTTGTAGTAATATAGCAGGTCTCTAGCTATAAAATGATTTCTGTCACAGACTCTCCTAGAGTGAAGCCATCAGTACAGCCTTGTCATGGGGCCCTCTCTGCGTTTATTGCACTGCAGCCAAAACGGAGGTGCAAGCTCTCTGGCAGCGGTTTGCACTTCCACTTGGCAGCACTTGGCCCTTCATGCCGTTGCCACATGGCCTCTCTCTTCTGGCAGTTCTCTATGGGCCTTGGGCCACCCTGTGCTCACTTTCATATCCAACTCTCTGAAGCTTTCAGCTCAAGTTCTTCCATTCTCTGATATTTCTGGCTCTATCTTATGTCTGTCTTTGGGTTGTTGTCCTCTGATTCAGCTGTTTGTGAGTATCAGCCTCTCCCATAGACGACCTCTCTTTCTACCTACATCCATCTCTGTTGGCTTGATCAAGAGGCCGCTCTAAGTCCCGATTATTTCAATATCCTTATTCCAGGGGCTCGGAAGCACTTTGAGCTTGCTTCCTGTCTTTCTAAGCTCTTTTGGACGAAGTGGGTTTTAGGCTGCGGTGTTTTTACAGGTAATAAGGGCTGTATATGCCTGTCTCTGGATTAGTATTGGTTTGAGGTGACGTTACACTGTCAGGAAGAAAACATGGCGCAACAGCAACAGACAACGGTAATTTCTCTTTCCTGAATTTACTTGGATGCTAAAGTAGACGATCGCCCACATTTCGAGTGTTAGAGCCGTGATCTTCGAGAATATTTCGAAATCAGAAGATTTGGTGGTTAATCTCGAGACACTCATGTTACCGAGTCTGTGTATGTGTACTATAATCGATACATCTTTGAAGTCTAGGTATAGCTATACATATGAAGTGGTTAAGTTCGGAAAAAAAGTTGATAGTACGCTGTACTTCCTGAATTGAATCTTCATGGAATGTCGATTCAAAACAATATACAGTTGTGGGCAGTTGTGGAATGTCCCCTAGAGACATCCCGGGTGCTCTACAAAAATGGTCTCAACTGTTTCAGGCCAAAATTGTTCAGATTCCAAGATCTCTGTGCATCATTTTGGAGGTGACATTTTTGAAAGCTCCGTAGGCTTGACATTTCTTTGCACAAGTTATAAGTTAGCTTATGATTGTGGAGCAGTTTGCTGGGACGTTCAAGTGATTATCAACCTGTCCCAGCCACTAGGGGATTCGTCGAAAATCTGTGCTCAGAAATTGCGATGGTGTAAGAGGACTTGGACCGTGTGTGGAAGAACCTACGTACCCTGCATTATGCCCGGTGATATATGCAGCTTTGTGGTTTGTGCTTAATATTTTAAAGTCTCCGGTTTCGGGCTGAACTGTACAGCAGGCGGATGGAAAATCCGGAGGACAGCAGAGGGAGGGGGATGCAGCCATGCCATAGTCAGCACAACATCGAGCAGAGCAGCTGGTGCGTGAAGCAGCCGCTGCTCAAGAAGCCGCGCTGCAGGTACTCATGCGTAACTAATCTCAAAACTCCAGATTTTCATAGTCAGTCTAGAGCTACTCTTGAAGCTCATGTAGTTTTTGGTGTGCGTATAATGGCATGGGAAGGTGTTTGGGTTATCTCATTATTCCGTGCATGCACATACTGGTGCTTCATGTGAGCAGGCGACCAACAAAGCTACACAGAAGCAAATGGAATCGATGCAAGCCGCGCGGGTGGCTGCTGAGGAGGCCATGCAACATGAGGCAGTTGTAAAGGCTGCTGTGAAGGAGGTTGCCGAAGCGCAGAGGGAAGCAACTTTGAAGACCCTGCAAACCGGCACATTGCAGAACCTTGTAGAGAGGACTGCATACGCAGCTGCTGCAAAGATGGGGCAGAAAACACCCACACCACTTGCACAATATACTGGAAGTCAGGTTTGTGTCTCGATCGAATGAACTAGGTAGACAAGTATGTATGATCATGTAGATTTTCCCTTCTCTACCTCTGCACAGTTTGAAGCACTCGACCACTCGAGCAGATCTTCACCCGTGCTTCAACCTGTGCAAGTCATAAGCTTTGAAAGGCTGTACAAATGACTTTGGTCGAATTCTGCTCTTCATGAAAGATTTTTGGTAGCTCGGGTTTAGATATCTTGGTGGAACAAAGTTTGTCGGAGGTATCTGATCTGTATATACCTCAACACGTGGCCGACCCTTCCCAACAGATAGCACCGGTACCTACGCAACTGCCTGCAACTCAAAGCGTCTGGCAGCGGCCGCAAATTAACACCGCTTTCAACAGTCCGAGTCCCTTTTCTGGCCAGCAACCACCACCACCACAACCAGCATTTGGGGTAGCAAGCACTTTGCAAGAGAATGTGGGTGCACAGCAACCAACTCAATTTTTGAGGACTTCGGCTTATGATCAGGCGGTCCCCATCCATCAGTTTGCACCAATACAGGTAGCTGTTAGCTCCCCCCCACCCTTACTTTCCCAATCCGCCTGTGCTAGGAGGGAGGGAGTAATGAGAGCATACATACGATCTCTGCAGATTTCTTTCAATTGAGGTGTAACATGGAAGATGTACGCTTAGAGATCTCGTTATATGACACCTTAGTAAGTGGGGGTTCAATGGCACCTTAGTCTCTTATCCGATTTTTCCAAATCGGAGAACTGTATATGAAATTTCGAGGAGCTGATTGGTGACTGGGCTAATTTGTACCTGCAGACAGGAGTAGTACAAGGAGCGCCAGTGGCGATAGCATCGCAGCAGCAAGGATCGTTCCAACCATCTTTTCCGTCGTACCCCCAGGAGCAAGGTCCCACTCCTATGCAAGAAGGATAGAGACCTCAGATAGCTCTTGGACATGTTCTCAATTAAATTTTGCGGCTGTTACTGTAGATGATTTGTCGCGTATTGTGGCGGGATTCCTCCATTGCAATAGAACTTTGGAAAATGTTTCCAACATGCAGGTTCTTTAGAAGAGCTGTTCCACATCCCCACTTTGGAACTCTGTCATCTCATGCTTGATTCTACCAGTTGTACAAAATTTTGGAAACTACAAACAATGCTTCTCCATTGCAATAGAACTTTGGAAAATGTTTCCAACATGCAGGTTCTTTAGAAGAAGAGCTGCTCCACATCCCCACTTTGGAACTCTATCTCATGCTTGATTCTACCAGTTGTACAAAATTTTGGAAACTACAAACAATGCTTCAACTCCTGTAACCCTTACAGGAAGGATATTTCATATTCTTGCTAGCAAATCACACATGCATCTTGAGATCTAGGGGTTTAGGGGCTTATCTAATTGGCCATCCCTCTGAAGATGGGGCCCTCTCTACCAGCTAACCCTGCCAGACTGCATTCAATGCAAGCTGGGCAGAGGGCGGCGCCCCACAATCTGCAGGACCACCCGTGCCCAAGATCCGAGCAGCGGGCAAGGCATATGCAGACCGATTATCCCCCGCATGACCCAAGCTTATATAGCTTTCAGTACATCCTCTTCTTCGTGCACTAGTTCGCCTCTACTTAATGGTTCTTGTTATGTAGCCTGAGCACTGCTTTCAAGGAGCTGGCTGGGTAAAATCCACTCATTTCAATTCACATTTTGAGGGACAACTGACAACCCATCTTACTGTCATACTGACAGCACGATTTTTGAAAAATACTATCATTAGCATCTACCTGGTTACAGAGGAGAGCCGAGACAACAGTTGTCGAGGCATGTCAGAACTTTTCAACCAATGCTTCGTTTGCTCAGTAGACACATACAAAGTATGCTTACACCTTTAAGATAATATATTATACGGCTCAGATCAGCACGAGCCATAGCTCCATTGGACACTGTAAATCGAGGTCAAAGGGAATATCCACCGCCCCACCAATTGAGCAAAGAATAACTGTTCTCTCAGGTCGGATGGTTGTTTCTTTCCTGATAAAGGCTGTCCACAATGGTCACTCATGTTGACTCCAACAGACTAGAGCTCTAGAGAGCTATCTTCCTGGGGCGTAGGTGCTGACTTGATGGAACTCTCAAGGAACAATTGTTCTCTCGGCAAAAATGGTTGTTCTCCTGATAAAGATGGCCAGAAACACTCATGTAGCTGCAAACAGCCTTAGGGCCCTAACAAGAAGACTTGGTGGGCTCAAATCTTTCCGATCTACATTAATGAGATGAACTGTGGAATAAAAACCCTTCAGCCTGGAGTGATCCACATCACTGCAAGCTTCAATTTATGAGTAGAGATCAACCATCCTTTTGATCAAAATTTAATGTGTAATCCACAGGTGCTCAGTCCTCATCATCAGAGTTAACCACCTGTTGAACATCTCCATAGCCTTCAAGCTCGGATACGTCTGCCCTGCTTCCTAGGAAAAGAGGCACTCGATGATACAATTGGGCAGGCTGGACTTCCAAGATGCGTTGTCTGCCATCACTGCATTTCCCACCACCATGCTCAACCAAATAGCTGAGTGGGTTCGCCTCATACACTAAATGGAGGTTGGGCCTTGGATTCATAGCTATCCCACCATAGAGAATAGTGCGGTGAAGATCAGCTACCATCGAACAAATGTAGCGTGATGAGTATCTTCTTGGATTTTGGCCTTTCCCTTGCCGGATGGTGTCAATGTACCTCCGCAATGCTGGTGGCCAATCAAAATACCTTGCATCATTGACCGAGTATATTTGCCCTGCAAAAATGAATCAATTTTCCACTCTGTTATTCTGCAGTGGCTGGTGGGTTTCCATCTGAAGGCAGAAGACCGAGAGGCAGAAGACCGTGGTAATATTTTTTGCTACTAATCTCAAGAGTTTAGCATGCATGTGCTACTCACTGGTCGGCTCTGCATACAAGGAATAAGAAAACAGTGAGACAAAGGCGGCCACCTCTTTCAGGAACTCGAATGTCAGGATGGGTCAGCACAAACTCGCCAATCTCCCGATCCAAGGTGAAACCATGTAATCCGGACCCAACTGAGACACTTAACATGGTTGCTGACGAATACAAGGTATAGCCTGCAGCCACCAGCCTCTCTCCTCTTTGCAACGTATTGATCGCTGCCTTCTCTCTTAAGGCTAAATGGTCAGCTTCTGGTAACCGCAGATAAATACCAAGAATGGTGCCAGTAGGTGTGAAAGCATCAACGCTGTCGGATCCGTCCAGGGGATCGAAGACCACGACGTAGGGACCCTCCCCGAACCAAGTTGGTTCATCATCCTCTTCAGAGGCAATGGCTGCTACTTTTCCTGAACTCCTGAGGGCCGCCTTGAGTATGTTATTCTGCCTGCCAGCAAAGTGTGTGCGGCGTCAAATCCTTGAGATCCATGGATACATATTGAGCAACCTTCCGATTACATGAAGCTATCAGCACAACAATACATTATATGTAGTGCAAGTTACGTCACCAAGGCATACAGAACCTTTTAGCAAGGCACTTTCTAACAGCACGAGCATTTCCAAATAGTTATCTCTAGCACTGAAGATAACTCCCTTCATCACCACTGAAGAACCACCTCCAGTGCACGAATGCTATGAATGCTAAAGCAAAACACTATTCTGAGAGGGGGATGCTGCCGTTAGAAAAACGTTCAAGAGCTGATGTCATACGAAAATGAGAGTGTGTTTGACTCGATACCAATCTTTAAACCCTCAGTCGAGAGCAAGCCCCATTTCTCCCGAACAAGGGGAACCCAACGACCCTGAAGGCTGGAAAGTCGAAAGGATTGCCGGACTTATTAGAAATCGTGAGACTAATATATTGCCTAGAGCTCGGTTGCATACTAGAGTCCTTTTGATGTCAATCCAGTTTCGACGGCAAGAGATCACCCGAAGGCACTCCTTACTTCAGCGGAAACGGCGGAATTGACTAAGATGCTGGTACAGTCCAATGAGCAGACATTGCTAAACCGTACTTTCAAGGACCCCTGAGGACGCAGCTTAAACCCATTTCACTCAGTCCAGGAAAATATGCAAGGAGCAATGAAACACCCACCGAAATCACATTTAACGACTTGGAAGAATCCCGGCCCCCTCCCACATCAGATTCAGAGGCCCATGCTTGAAGATCCGTTGGGGATGCCAAAAGTGAAGCAATGTGCTTGCAAGCAGCCTGCACATGGGTCAGCAGCACCACCATATCCACATCCACGTTGGAACCTTCAGTGCCCAAAAACGCAGTCAAAGTGATGATCCCCTCGGCATTGCGGGCTGCCGCATACGGGCTCACTGGGGAACGCGCGAAGGATGGTTTGCTTGCCACAGGCGGAGGTTTCCGCATTTTCGCAGGTGATGAAAACCAGCGCTCAAACACCGAAGGCGATTTCGGAATATATGCAGAGGGAGGAGGACTGTACGTATACTGAGGAGGGGGAGGGGGAGGGGGCCGAGGCGGTTTTCTCATAGACGACATCACTCTGTGCAGCGTTGGCGATGGCCCCGGTGGCGTTCTCTGCGTCCTCGTGAAGGAGAAGGAAAAGGGCGTTGCTGCTGTCGACCTCGTGCGAGACCATTTATGGGAGACCAGAGGCACAAAGACGATGAGAAAGAGGAAGAAATAGTTCATAGGGAATCCTTCCCCCGTGAGAAAATTTTCATCAATCTGCACACACACTATCTATCACTCCTCTACACCATTTCCAGCTCACTCTCTCGCACCTGGGAGCTACATCACCCTCTCTGCACCTTCCTCGCCTACATCCTCCTGCCTACCAACTACCAACCTCGCTCCGCCATCGCCAGTCCCACCCCAAGCTCTCCTCCTCTCCGCCCCTCCCATCTGGACTCCATAGCCGCGTTGCTTCAGACCAGCGAGTGTGCAGGAAATGGGCAGGAAACACCAGCGAGCTTTTCAAATCCAGCGGGGCGGGCAGTACCCTCTTTCGCCACCCTTTTACCCCCATCTCTCCCAACCCCTCTCTCCCTTAATAAAACCCTAAAAAAGAAACAAAAGAAACAAAAAAAACCAAACCCATTGCCGGTCCCTAACCGATCGGCAGGTGCACAAATTTTCCGCAAAATCCTAACAAACGTCCTTGCGTGTACACACAATTTGTTGTGACGGATTGCAAGTTGGGACTTTTGCGCGGACAAAGAGTCAGACTCCGGCATTAACAGAATGGTGAACAATGATGCTACCTTTGCGTACATACAATTCTTGCGACGGATTGCAAGTTGGGACTTTTGCACAGACAAAGAATCGGACTTGATCGCGGCGCCGAGGAAATGGTGAATAATGTTACCAACAACTGCAGTTGGCGTCCTCCTCTCTCTCGCTTTCTTAATAAATGAACACTTGACACAATTGTTTTGATGGATTGCAAGTTGGGACTTTTGCGCGGACAAAGAGTCAGACTCCGGCATTAACAGAATGGTGAATAATGATGCTACCTTTGCGTACATACAATTCTTGCGACGGATTGCAAGTTGGGACTTTTGCACAGACAAAGAATCGGACTTGATCGCGGCGCCGAGGAAATGGTGAATAATGTTACCAACAACTGCAGTTGGCGTCCTCCTCTCTCTCGCTTTCTTAATAAATGAACACTTGACACAATTGTTTTGATGGATTGCAAGTTGGGACTTTTGCGCGGACAAAGAGTCAGACTCGGCATTAACAGAATGGTGAATAATGATGCTACCTTTGCGTACATACAATTCTTGCGACTGATTGCAAGTTGGGACTTTTGCACAGACAAAGAATCGGACTTGATCGCGGCGCCGAGGAAATGGTGAATAATGTTACCAATAACTGCAGTTGGCGTCCTCCTCTCTCTCGCTTTCTTAATAAATGAACACTTGACACAATTGTTTTGATGGATTGCAAGTTGGGACTTTTGCATGGACAAAGAATCGGACTCGGACTCGATCGACCTGGCGCCAAGGAAAAATAATATTAGTTGTAACTGCGGTTGGCGTCCTCTTTCTCGCTCTTTCTAATAAATGAACACCATGACACAATTGTTGTGAGGGATTGCAAGTTCGGACTTTTGCATGGACAATCTATTGATCGACCGAGCGCGACGAAATGGGGAATAATGTTACTAATAACTGCGTTGCGTCTTGCGTCCTCTATGTCTCTCTCTACTAAATGAACACCATGAACAAACTGAAATGATGCCCGGTTGGGTCACTCACAAGGTGTAGAATAAATAAATAGATAAATAATTATGGCGAAACTGGGTGGGAATGATGGCGAAACTGGGCCCCACGAGACGTGCAGTGAGCCGCAATCGGTCAATAAAACGCCGGCTCTGCTCTGACACGATAGCGGCTATCCCAGATCTGCAGATCTCTATTTTATTTATTTTATTTTATTTTATTTTCTTTGTTTATAGCATGGCAGCAATTCAGTGATAAAGTCCACTCTCCGTTGTCACAAGTCCAATACCGTGGGTGTAAAAAGTACTTGGGTGTAAAAGTCGACTTGCTGGCCCCCTCCGCTAAGGCGGTGCGAAGAGGCGTGCCGAAGTTTGCCCATGGGTTTTCACACAACCGATCCCGGCCCAACAAATGAACTCCATCCCGGCCTGACAAATGAACTCCATCCCCGCCCCACAAATGAACTAGATCCCGGCCTAACAAATGAACTCGTTCCCGGCCCAACAAATGAACACGATGCCGGCCCGACAAATGAACTCCATCCCCGCCCGACAAATGAACTCCATCCCCGCCCCACAAATGAACTAGATCCCGGCCCAACAAATGAACTCCATCCCCGCCCCACAAATGAACTAGATCCAGGCCCAACAAATGAACTCGATCCCGGCCTGACGAACGAACGAGCGGCCTCATGATGGACAAACGAACAACTCTTGCGGATAATTGAGTGAATGTCCATAATGCAATGGCATATTCCGCATTGCATTAGGAGGTTGACCTTTGGCTTATGATACAGTAGTGAACAGATCTAGGGGATCCAGTGGTACCACTTATCACTTGGTTATTACTGTACCATGGTTCAGTTCACCCTGGGAGGAATTTACTGTATACACCAGTAAATGACGCTAAATAAATGTGCACGGGCCAATGAGGAGCACGTTTGCACGTTGGTCTGATGACGTGTCCACTATCCAACGGCTTTCTTCTCTTAATCGCCCCATTTTCCCTGGTTCAAAATCTCAGTAATTAGGGTTGCGGCTCGCAGTAGGGCAGCCCACCTAATATTAGGTTGTACCTGCCCGTGCACCTTGTCCTGCCCGCCCATACCGGTTGCAGTGTTTTGCTGATGAATGAAATCATGTTCCATCCATCGATGGAACATTGTTACTCTGCACGTCCGTCATCTGTGACGGGCGGTGACGGAGCAGCGTTTGGAGCGTCTGGCGAGGGTGACGAACGGGGACGAAGACGTGGCCGAGGACGAAGACTTCTTCAGATCCCCGGATCGACGATTCTAAATCTTTCGTGATACTCGTCCCATGGCCACCTTTTCGCGCAGCTGTCCTGGAGAGGAGGGATGGGGAGAGAGGGAGGGCTGTGCGTGCATGTCTTTCTCTTCCCACTTGCAGCTTGTTGTGCTTAGGCCTTCATGTAGAGTTCAGAAGACACCCACGGTACTGTGGTGTGGTGTGGTGGTCGATGCGAGGAAGCAAAGAAAGAGAACTGAAATGAGATGGTGCTTTATAACGTCGACTGCGGGAAGCTCAAAGATCTTCTGGGACAGGAGGAAGAAAGAAACAAGTAAGAGAGACGGCCACATATCAGAAAGAGAGACCAGAGGCAAAGTATATGATCCAACCCTCTTATGAATACGAAAGAAAATTCATGAGTGTAATAAGGTTGCAGTCCATACTTGAATGATCCTGGATGGGACAGGTCGAGGAAGAAAGAAACAAGGGAGATGGGCCTGCAAGAGAGACCAGAGGCTTGTGATGAATGAAAAGTATATGATCCAACCCTCTTATTAAGACGAAAGCAAACATGAGTATAAATATGGTGCAGTCCCCTACTTGAATGACCCTCAGAATTTTTTCTATCAAAAGAGGATAATTTGGTATGGGCTGCAGGCATGTTTGTTTCGGTCATCATTCGGGGTCTTACTCGGCCAGTGATTTGCGCTCAGGTCACGAGACAATCTGACAGTCGACCTGATTGTCTACGCATAACGTCCAGTTGCCAGTATGATGTGACGACAGGCTATACAAGTTGCATGCAGATGCTGGCAGCTGAGATTCAAGGGGGCACAGCTCACGACCAATATCCGTCAACATAAATGTTCGATATATTCAAGCTTGGAAAGCAGTTATCTGAAGGTAGACAACTTGTGTGTTGTCCAACGATGGGGGGTGTTTGCAGTTGTTTTTGCTCTTCAAATCATGCATGATCAGCAGGTGCTGAAAAGTGCTGACGGTCAGATTTTTACGATTTGAAGATTACGAAAATTCTCACCATGCCGAAGTCTGGATCAGCATTGTATGTATAGTGAACGGTACCTCAATTAGTAATTCATGAAAACTTTACATTTGATTCGGTGTTTCTAATTGCTCGTGAATGGTGGCTCCAAGATGATGTAGAGCCCGCTTCAGCGTGCATTTTCTCTTCGTCTTTCATCAGTGGCTCAGCAGAAGCTCAACAAAAACTCTGGTTTGTTGTAATATTGGATGGAGGAGGGGTGGAGATTCAAATGTTCCTGCGATCTGGGCTACGGATGAGTTAGGTCCCCAACGGTCGATCCATCGGCGGCCAATTTAGGATGATTTCGGGTTCAATCCATGAACCAGTTTGGTGAATCGCAGTTGCTGAAGAAGCTTTAAAGGCACACGAATACTATGCAGTAATGGCAGTTTTGACTCAACCACAAGGTCTCTGCCAGGTTGCCCCTGAGGTTGTCGAATGGAAGATCGGCCGGCAGGTGTTATCATGTGTTACAATGGCAAACTGACTTCACAGCTTACGGATCTAGTCTTTTCCGATGCCTCGTGTGTACAAGTCTCACTGACAGCGTACTCCGCCTCGTGTGAGACAAGCAGCAGCACTGCATTCTTCAGGATTGCCCCCAGGACTCCGATGGCTGAATACTGACCCACAATATCTTTAACAAGCAGCTTGCATTTAGTCGTAAGGTCTTCATATAAATATTTCCCGAGATAGTAATTCCCCAAGAGTTACTTTTGTTGCTCGTGATCAGAGCAGACTTAGCGCCAGGCCGTTGATTGGCGTTGGCTGGCTAGTCTGAAGACCGGCGCATCGGTAGTGGCTTCACTTGCTTATATTCCGTCTTCAGTACTGTTCAACTGGTGTTCTTAAACTGGGCTTTCTCATTGCAGCTGGGTACGTTCAGGACTTGAGAAATCCACAACCGGCCTCCTAGATTAACAGCGTTAAGGGACAGTGCCCCCAACTAAAGTTGGGCAAGGAGCTCCAGCACACTTGGCTTAAATATGGATGTGTCAGAAGTTCCTCAGATCAGATACTTGAACTTGTCATCCCATCAATTGGAGAGATTCCAAGGATAAACTCCCCGGCGTGACCACCCAAGGCCTGCACACGCCTAGATAGGCTTGCCAGATGCCTGACAGATCACCTTGGCCTAGTTTATCTGGCAACGTCAATCTAGAGAAAATTTTGTGAGCGACTTTGACCAGTCGATTCTTCCGAGCCAAAGGGCTTCTCTCATTGCTATCAATCAGTTCCAGGTTGAAAAATATTGTCCTGGGCAACTTTCTTTGCTCGCCCACTAGTACTAGGTAAATCCTCGGTACGTTTATGATTTTGGTCAGCAGGTTTCTTGGCCCATTTAGGGGCTTGGTCAGGTTCGTAGTGGTAATCATAAAAGATTTCCTGCCCTGCGAGAATTCGCTCCTTCGCATAGATACCCACCCTATGATCTCCAGCCACCAAGAGCACCTGCTACATGGAAATACATCAGTTTCTGATGCTTGCAGTGCATGACAGCATCAGTATTGTTATACAATATATAGTATGGTGGAAGCTTCTGATCCAAAGGTGTCTCTATATTTCGTGTTGTCTACCAAAGCTTGATATGTTGGTACGTTTGCTGCCCTTACAAGGTTTTTTGATTCGGGTCCCATTTGTTGTTCTCTGCCTGGGGGCGCTGCCCCTTTTTCTGTTTCCAAGGTGGATGTGTTCATTCTTTCTTTCTTTTCAGAGCTTATTTAATGACATATGCGCTTTGAGCTTCCCTGGCCATTGTAAAGTTACATTCACATTTCTTTTCTTTTCTTTTCTGCGGCCATTGTAAGAAAATTGTTAAAATCTGGGTAGCTATAAAGTTCCATTTCATTCCATTTCATTCCATTTCATTTAATTCCGACTGACTTTCTTTGCTATGCCAACAGTACCATGATGTTACTAGATTCAGTAGGCACATACCTTGGGATAGCAATTCGGGTTGGGCGAATGATTGGCAAATTTGAGCTTGTCCCCCTTCCGACATGCATCAAGCACATACTGCAGAACCACTCAAACCAATTAGTATTTCGACCCCTATCTAAAAGTAGGTAGACCAGCTTGTATAGAATAGTTCATTTGAATCGGAAGGCAGTAGCCCTTAGGGGTCAAGTGACACCATTAGTTGAATTTGCTTAGGTATGAGTGTACATTTAGTTTTATTTTTTTTAGTTCATTTGATTAATGGGACATAGGGCTCTTCTATAACCTGAAGGATTTCCGTCTCTTGACATCTGCAGACCGTCCCATGGAGAAGCATTACAATTAAGATTAGAAGCCAGGGAATAATTCCGGTCCTATGTGCTGATCAGCTTTAAAAACACAAAAAAAAAAAGGTGTAATATAGCATCATATTAATGTGGGTATTGAAAATCGCCTGCTATTGAATTTTGACAAAGAACAATCCCCCCATCTGGTATACTAGGCAAGCAAAACCATCACAAGCAAGGATGCTCCTTGACACCTACATAATATGTGCACATTACAAGAAAATCGATTCAGGTCAAAGTTAATGATGCTCCAAGTTCTTAGAGCTTGCCTGATCATTCAGGTTGAAAAGGAAGGAGGAGTTCTCACGATCGTAGACTTTGCCCCGCTTGTCAGCCTCACGATGAGAAATCTGTTCGCCTGTGTACTCCCCCAAATACTCGTGTTTTCCCACTGTATTCTGTGCCAGACACAAGACAAGGCAGAAATGTAAGTTCAAATTAAAAACCTTCTCCCATTGCCTTGGTTGAAAGTGGACGTTGAGAAATTGCTACAGCGGGGCACACTCGTTTGGAGAACTGATGTTGTAGTATTCCAAAAGTGCAAGCCTGAGAGCCTCCCAGATATATGCATCTGAAAAGTGACTGTAATCCACAATAACAAGCCCCCCCACTCGTCCATCAGCAAAGGAAACAAACAACACAAAAAACAAACATTTAATTGTCTGACCTTCAAAAAGGCACCCCAACCTTCTACATCTGATCTGCCCAAGAGCACCTGCTCAACCACCGCCAGCAATATCCCATCCACCACTGATCAGTTTTTATAGTTCAAACGTGACACTCAATTGGGACCTTTGAGAAAGGCCCAGTAGAACAATACCCTGTACAGTATACATATGCCCACAGGTAGCTCACAAAAAAACTGCTCTTCAGAGTTCAGTGATCTCAAGTGCACCCGTTGATGTTGCTTGAGCAGAAGTTTCATGTTCTGACATTTGTAGTCATCCCCTTGTGCAGGCGGTGCACCTAGTGTACCATCTCCGCACCTACAAACCAACAGCATACTGTTTGAGAAAGAAAGAACAATATTCACATAATGTCCACCGAAAGAAGAGAAAATATTACTGCCTCCACAGATTTTATTATGTCCACATACTAGGAAAAGCAACATTGTTACATCCACGAGAGGCCCAGGTGGCATGTGGGTCAAAACCCAAAACAGTTTAACTACAAGAGAAAATCGAGAACATCAATATAGATACTAACTCTTGACTTCCATTTGTGGACCCAAACTCATTTTGTATCCATAGAATCATATAACATGCCAAAATATGTTTTACTGTGCTGGTGCTTTCTTATTGTTCTGTCTCTAGACGTGGATACTTTGGGTCCAGCTGTGGGATGTTTTCCCAATTTCAAGTATTAATAAAAGCTTTGCATTTAACACTTGAAACCCGAAACTACTTGGCCTAGTGACATGACTCAGAACTGATAGACACTCCTAATTCCGATTTCCAACTGTAGACATTTCACGGTAAGAAGCTTCATCAAAGTATAGGAAAGAGCAAACTGACCCAATCCAGCAATTGCGGCAAACATCAGGGTCACACTCACGCTTTCCAGCAAAGCAAGGACATTTACTGCTGCAGCACTGGCTCTTTGCACAGTGGCAGCCTCGAAACCGGTTCTTACAGCTCTTGGAACACCTGCATATCCCATACACAAGAATGCTTCATTCTCAGCAACAAGTCAAATGCCTTACGCAATTGTAGTCAGCTCCTCACCTTATATACTTTGGCTCCAATGCCAAGAAAGCAGAGCCTACCAGAGAGAGCAAGACATACTTCTCCGCTACTTTCACTCCTGCCCAGTTCAATAAGAAGTCTGGACATGCTAGTACTTTTTAAGGACAGAGATGGAATGACGGAGCTACAAGAATTTGCTCTAGAATGTAAGCAGTAATTTCACAGCCACACAGCAGTGAGACAGCAGTTTCATTCTGACACACTGACATCCGAGTGACATTCTAAGGAATCTATAAAGAACTATGCAGCAGGTAAAGTGGCAATACTGTGATAGGCCACCCAACGTGGTAAATTAGGGTTGCACCCACTGGCGCACATTATAAATCTTGCTTCCAATATACGACATTTCTTGTTCAAACTTATGACGAAATTTGTCTTGTTTGAAAAACGCGAAGAGGGCAAAATTCAGTTCAGGCACTGACCCACAGTATTTTTCACAGGCAGTTCCATTGAGCAGGCAGGGGCATGTCTTGCTACAGGTCAAGAGACAGTTGCAGGGCGTGTACTGGGTTGGTTGGTCTGACTTCCACGTAGATTTCACCTTGGACCACACTCTACCCTTACGCCGGCCGCTGGACATTCGCACACGGGTCTGGGTCTCCATGTTCTGCATAAGTACACTCAGTTCGTTCAGTATTGCCTGACATAACACAATTAGGTTCCAGTAGACAAAGTATAGAAAACAATAATGGTAAGTTCTGTACTCCCTACCGTGGTACTAGGTATCGTAACTATTATACAAATTGTGAGCAAAACTTTACTATTAACGGGCGAAGAATGTTCGAACTACAGCATCTAGAGCTTAAGAACCGTCAGAATCTGTGTCTACGTTCAGTTTTATCTAGACTCCTCCCCACTAGCATCGGCAATCAAAAAGAGAAACCAAAAATCTTGAGAAACACTCAGGGATGGCGGGAAGAACACAAAGACCAAACTATCGGGGTAGCCGTTATGCTTCCCAGCTGCTTCTTGCTCCAGTGCGAATTGTGCCACCTCCACACAGGTTTTCGAGCCCCGAAGCATATTGCAGGCTATTAAACAACTGCAGTATCATAGGCCCCCTCCCCAAGTTCCACATGAGAGCTTCAAAAGCATGACACTATTAAGGAGCCAGTAGAGATACAGACCAGCACCTGTAAGTAAGGAGTTTGAAATAGAGACCATATGAAACCCAAGCGCATCATATCAGCTGGTTATTGAGCTTTCATGTGAGGTAGAAACATTGGGCATTCAGTTGTTAGTCATCACCTTTGTGCAGTATGTGAAAAGGAAACTTTGAGAAGGGTGTTTACCAGCAGTAAACAAACTCTACCTGCTTTTGCCAAAGATTTGGAGACCCTTCTGGTACAAGCCCTTTTCCAGTTCAGTCCAGCAAGGGCCATCCACTTTGGATCTCCCTTTGCCCTTTGCATTAACCACTGCATCTTCATTGCCTTTGGATTTTTCATCCTCCCTGGGTTCTGTCTGTCCCCCTTGCAGTTCCTTTCCACCCTCCTGTTGATTGTCGCCCTGCATGTCATTGCCTTTCCCAACATGTGACTGCTCTCCTAAAAGCTTTCTGCTCTTGGACACTTCTGGCAAATCAACAGTCTCTGTGCTGGTAGACCCAGCCACCTACCACAGCGCAAGCCATCATGACAAAACTACCTCAGTAACCACAATGTATGAAATCAACAGAAATGAAATGGTACTTTACAACGTCCGCGGAAAGCTCAAAGAGCTTATGGGACAAAATGGAAAAAAAACAAGAGAGAGGAGACAAAACGAAAGCCGAAAAGCAGCCGAAAAGCAACTACTGCTCAAGGGATTGCCTAAGGGTCAAGGCCCAGCTTGCAGGTAAGCTGCCAAGCATTTCTAATCCTCATAATGGAAGACTTCAGTGAGAGACTGAGTCCCACAGAATAGACAGTGGAATCTCCCACAGATATCATAATAAAGAGGGCAATAAAAGAAGAAGTGTTCTTCAGTTTCAATTTCCTGGTTGCGCCCCATGCAAGCTGGGCATAGGCAGTCCTCCCATTGCAGGTTTTCCCATCTGCCAGTCTCTATCCGCAGATCGTGCGAGCCCACCCTGAACGAAAGAAAGAAAGAGCAAAGAAATTCACTATGGTGGCTGTGACATAGTCCCCGTGGGATACTAATCCTTCAAGAGGTGGTTGTGGGTCTCATCCCTGTTTCACCCCGACAGGATCTATACCCACCCTGAAATTGCCATAGTGCTCAGACACAGACATTGTCTGTAGACAATGCCTCATGTAGATCTGATCCTCGCAATGGAAGAGCTCTGTGAGAGATGGGTATCTTGGAATAGACAATAGAATCTCCCACGGATCTCATAGTAGAGAGGACAGTAAGAGAAGAAACATTCTTCACTTTAACTTCCCTGTTGTTTCCAGCGCAAGTGGGCACAGGCGGTCCTCAGGTGCCACAAGATTCTCATCACAGGGGACCGAGAAATACCCCAGAGAACTCAAGTGTAAGATTGGCTGGTTTCCAGCTTCGCCTGACGTGAAGTTCCACGAGGAATTTTGTACACCTCCACAGGAAGCTCAAAGAGCTTATGGGAGCTTCCTGTGGAGGTTTCTGACAAAAGAAAGGAAGAGCTCTATTATATCCATGGAAGGCCCAGAGGACCCAAGGGACAGAAAGCAGTGGGAACCAGTTCAGAAAGAATGATAGAACTGCTATAGAACAACTTTAGGAACAAAAGAATATAAAATAGAAAACAAGACAGGAAAATGGGGCCCCAAACCACTAGCCACCACGTCATAAAACTACAATTCCTCCAGAGGTTGAGAGCCTTGTGCAGACATGTGGCAAGGCACCTTGTAATGGAAAACATCTGTCAGGAACTGGCTGTCTTTAACAAGGTAATAGTAGCAGCCCTGGACTTTGTAGTAGAGAGGACGGTGACAGAAGAAATGTTCTTCAGTCTCATTCCTTTCTTGTTTAGCTCAAACAGGAAAAAGGTATTTGGCATGCTGCAGCTTATCCCATGTGCCAGTCTTGATCCTTGGATTTCCAAAGCAAACCTTAAATATCAATGTGGGTTCCTGATGGCCCATGGAACACAGAGGTGCATAAGATATGCATATGTTTACCTCTCAGCCAGTATCTAATGGAACCCAAACAGTCAGCCACACTGATCAGAATTATGACCAGTCCATCACTTGTTTAGCAAAATATCCCTAGTTACAAACATCACCAGATCATGAAACCCCTACCATATCTGATGGTCGAGGAGCATATACCTCCTGTTGAGTTGCATTCAAATTTGATATTTTGTCTTCGGAGTATTCTTGCATCCCACTCAAATAGGATGCCATAGATTCTTCATGGCTTTGCTGAGACTTCCCGGATTTGCACATGTCGTCTTCTGTCCTTGCTCTTATCTCTCGACGCTTGAAAAACTTCAACATGTTACTTAATCGTACGTCAGGTTCTTTCTCTCCCAGAAGCTCAGGACTCTCAGATGCCATTGCTCCACCTGTTGACCTTTGCGAAAATTCAACTGTATTATCCAGTGCTTCTCTCACTAGTGACGAGTCACATTTGGCCCCCAAGGTCTTTGCCCAAGAGTCCTTTGTCCCCTCCCCCTTGCTCTCCTCCTCTTTCTGAGAATGAGAAAAGTCTGGTTGCTGCTCTCTACTTCTAAAGGGGACTTCATCTCCTTCATTGACATCCAGATTACCAACCGCAATGATTGACGAAGAGTGCGGCTCACTGTTTGAGAGACGAGACTGCCAGCAGCACAATTTCCAGTAAATGGAAACAGAGCCACCACATCAGCACTATGTCAAACACCCTACCCAGCTCATGAGCTCCCGAAATGACATGCATGATTCATTAACATGCTGTTGCCATTTGCATTGAGTCTCTCAAAACAGATGTAGTCGTATGCTTTGCACCAAGATGAAATTTCTGCCTCCAACTCTTGTATGCATTCAAGATACCACCAAAGACAAACATACTTACAAATGGGTAGTGCAATCCAGCCCCACCATTTCCCTGCTAATGGATGTAAAGCCTTGCATTTTTTTAGACAATTTTCCCATTCTGCCCACAAGTGAGCACATTTAAACAGCTCTGAAATTGTCCACTTTTCAGGGGGGGGCCTAAACTTACCAAGAGATAGCAATCTTTGCCACATGGACTCGGGGGAACAGATTCATTCGCGCCACTCCAAGGGGCTTGCCTCTCACTCTGCAGAGAAATCCATTGAGTTCATGGATACATTCTCCTGGTTCCCTATACAGCGTATTATAAAAATCCAACTTCAACATGAAGGACGTCCAGATGCAAGCACTTCTCTCACTCCCGTTTCATTCCACTTGAAAAGCGAGAGAATGGAAGGAGGGGTATGCAATATATATATTGCAAGCATGTCAAGCTTACTGGGTGGATGAGAGGCTGGGAGCAGCCATGCAACTTGCAATCAAATACCTGCATGCATTGCCACAACCAGTCACCCTTAAGTTACCTTCACTTCATTCTTCACCGCAGATCCACTCGGAGACCATCATTTATTCAAACTAAGCTTAATGATGATATGCCATTGTTTGCAATACTTCCAGACTCTGGTGTTGTGCATAAGCAGTCAATGGAATGATCTCTGCTTAAACTTAGATTTCAGTCCAGGTAAATACCTGTAGTAGCCCAGTAGGAGAGATGAGGATAAGTAGTGGACTGACATACCATGAGGAGACTATAATGCTACCAGTTTGATAGCCCATTATCTATATCTACACCCAGAACGTTGAGTTTGGTTACACATTTTGAAGGTCTCAAAGCAGGGAGACAGGCAACCTCACATCAACACTCGATAGAAGTGGTAGGCAAGTACCAAACAACGTCGGCAAAAGAGATTGTCAAAGGAATCCAGGGCTGTAAGCAGATCTTTGGGTTCACTTGCATTGGCCGACGGCTGTTGTACAGCAACTTCTGGTTTGTAAGTGACATCCTCATGAAGTGGAGCACCCAATTCTTCATTGACAGCTTCTTTAGGTTTTATCCAGGCATCAGCCCAAGCGGGGTCTCGAGGTGACGTTTTCCGGCCGCCGGGGGAGGATTTGCTCTTCCCAACAACGTCTGTCTTTGGAGTCTTCGTCTTAACCTTCTCTTCAGCTTCTTTTAAGAGAGCATTACACTTGGCCTGTAAAAGAGATGCAATTTACAATGATCATTTGGGGGTCTATATGACAGCAAGAAATGAAATGAACTGGTACTTAATAACGTCCGCGGAAAGCTCAAAGAGCTTATGGGACAAAATGGGGAAAAACATGAGAGAGGAAACAAAACCAGAGCCAAAAAGAAAGGACCTTATTAACCGTCCATGGGAAGCTCAAAGAAAATACGACAGAAAAGTGGGGCATATGAGGTTCACTTTTTGCATTAGGAGGCAATAAGGAATCTATACTTCGATGAGACCTTACAAGTGTTTGTTAAGACAAAGTTCGGGGTGAGGGAGGACGTTTTTAACTACCTCAATATCCTCGCGTTCAATGTCCATAAATTTGGACAGCTCATCCAAGAGCTCTGAACTCACCCCTTGCTCCTGGATAGCCATCCTGCACACTACACAAGGTGAGAGAATTTCTTTGGCAATACTCACACCCAAGGTATGACTCGTTCTTTGTCATTGTATAGCTCTCCTGCTCCCTGAGACTAAATTATACTTCGGAGTGTGTGAGCGCATTTGGAGCTGAGTTCCAAGCAGTAGTCCTAGTGGATCAAAATGCCATCTTTCTCCAAGCCCTAGTTGATTGAAACTGTCGGGTAATCATCTCAAAATGTTAGTATCCTACCATCCACCAAGCAGTGGTCAATAGGTACATCTGTTGTCTACGATTGATGTGAGTTAATGTCACTACCAATAAAAAGCTCACAAATCTTGGCTCACCAATAGATTGTGAGGTGTTGTGATGCATACGTAGTCACCCCATTTTCTGATATGGGGTGTGCAAGTAGCATATGTTCATAATGTTCAGTGTCTTGCAATTATCCTGATAAATCTCAATGGCTACAGCAATAAGGTGTGGTTTCTTGCAATGATCTGAAATAGTTCACAGTTTTCTGGCAAGGGTAAGCTGTGTTCATCATTCAGTGTTTCGAAGCTGAACA
Organism: Takakia lepidozioides; assembly: GCA_030704615.1. NCBI lineage: Eukaryota > Viridiplantae > Streptophyta > Takakiopsida > Takakiales > Takakiaceae > Takakia > Takakia lepidozioides. The sequence continues at coordinate 76,747,218 of CM060731.1, forward strand.
AGCTTGACTACACAGCATCCAAACATAGGCAGCTCTAGAGTGTATTATATATTTTCATACTTCTCTATCATGCCTTTGAACTCGTGAGTCTAAGTGTGGTTCAAATCATTATTGATTTCAAGAAAGTGCTTGAATAAAAAATAAGAATTTTTCAAGGGGCTACTGTTCACTAACAAGGCTACCATAAATCAATTGTAGCTTTCCAGAGAGACCATTAGTTGATGGAGGATTGATGTTCAATAACCAGGCACCATAATTTGAGCCTAGCTTTCCAAAGAGATGTAGTTAAGGAACAGGTCAAATTCATGGAAACAAGACTCAAGCTAGTAAACTTTGCCCCTGATGTTGAAGTAAAGGGGCTATTTGAGAGAAAGCACCAGATGATGTAGTCCTCGCCCTTTGTGAAGTCATGTTTAGGGTCTTCCTTAATGTGGTCACACCCACCCTCTTCTTCCTCGCTATCACTGGCAATGAGCGTTTCATTGCAATCATTGTCATAATAAAGACGGCGTCGTCCCACAACCGATTGATCATCTGCCATACGGTGATTTCTGCATTGCCCACTCCCAAACCTTGATATAAGACACTTGCGAACTGACAAGTATACATGCCAGAAAAAGCTTCAACCAAGTTCATTTGTCTCTGGAGTAGCATTAGTTTTACTTAACCGCCATATGATGATTCCTGCATTACCCCACTCTCAAACCCACCTTGATTTAAGACAGAGAGTTGCCAAGTGTAAGAGCCAATATAAGCTTTGATAGTTCATTTGTTTCTGGGAGTAGCATTAGTTTAGTTACCTAAAATAGATCATTCATATATATTTTCTCTTTCCTCCCCCCCACACTTGTACATGATAAAACCCGTAAATCTGGGCCGCAAGTCCTCAAATTAGGCATTCTCCTCACACATACCTGTCCAAGTAGATCCAAGTTGTGTATGGTGGCACATTCTCGACCTGACTAAGCTTCTCATGACGCACAGCAGTTTTGCCACCTTGACTACTTCCAAAGATGATAGATATAGGGCGATTTGGCAACCCATCCTGCCTTGTTTCAGTTTCATTCTCTGCTTCAACTTCATTAGGGTTGCTCAAGTTTTGAAGATGTCGCACATTCTTTAGGGACTGGGACTCAAGACTTCCCGGTCTCTGCCCTTTAGAAACCTGCTTGATGCGATCTGCTAGTCCCTCCGCCAGACTTTGAGTGTGGTGCATCAGCCTCGCCCTGTTAGCCTCCATTTTCATCTACAATGCGTGCACCATCTTATATAAGCTAGCTAGCACTCTCTCTGGTTTTGTCTCCTCTCTCATGTTTTCTTCCATTTTGTCCCATAAGCTCTATGAGCTTTCCGCGGACGTTATAAAGCACTATTTCATTTCATTTCATTTCTCTCTCTCTCTTGCTCCCTCACAAACAACACCATGAATCAACTCATCCATGAGGATTTCATGAGGATATCTCCAAGTGTGGTGCTTCACCTTCACCCTGTGGCCTCCATTTTCATCTACAAGACACCATTCTGATATAAAAAAGTTACTCATTTCATTTCATTTCTCTACCTCACTAAGCCAAACGATTTCAAGAGGATGTATGTGCAATGCACATGGGGACATAAAGAATCATCAAACTCTCAATCATACTACAATCCTACATAGGGATTTTCTCGTCATTACAACCAGGTAAGCATGCCTTCCTATCTCTATGTATCTCTCAAACGGGCATTCGCCACTTTTAGAGTCAGTTCCTACACCTTGCAGATTGAGATGGAGAAATCATCTACCGAGGTTAGTAGGTGTCCTAATTCTACTAGTGGATAAGAGTTATATTTCTTCTTAACCTGTTTAAGAAGTAGGGGCCATTTTTCTTCACATATAAATGAAGTAGAGACAAAGTACCATAAGTTCTATTTCAAACCATTGCTTCTTTTGTCCTCCCTACTACTAGATCTGAGGCAGATACTCTTGTCTCTCTAGAGACTCCTACACTTGGGGAAAGCTCTAACTTGAGGACCCAAAGTGCCTATGCAATTGTTGGCTCTCTATAGAATCCCAGACTCGGGCAAAAACTTCCCCTTGTGAGGGCCAAAAGTACCTCAGTCTGCAAGAAGAGAACTGTCACTTTAGAGACTCTCAGATTTTGGCAAAAGCTTCAGCTTTGACAGACTAGGTTGTTTATATTCATGTCTAAGACCAGCTGTAGAGTAGAATAGATGAGTGATTGGCACATCTTCAAGACCATTCAGCTGTACAAATCCATAGTAACATCATAAGATTGAGTTCCCTAATCCTGCTGAAGTATGCACAGGCAAGCAAATTGTATGTTGTCTACTGCAAGAATTGGGGCCTATCCCCCAATACGCACAAGATACTAATGGAATTGCATCAAGGCACGCAAATTGCTTTCTTTTCTGCGTGGATTGCACAACATTCGACTAGAATTCCAGGGCACACTGATTTGCAAGGTTTTTTCAGTGTGATTGGGTTGATGAGGCCTCAATCAGTATTAACTATTGAGTTGTAGGATACAATCTTGCAAACAATGGCACACCTAATGTTTGGGGGAAGCCACCCGAGGATGTCCCATCTAATGTATATTGAATATCCATCAATTGTGTGCACAATAATGCATCTCACCTTGACATGTGCTCGGCGGTCATCTTGCACTTGCTGCCTAAGCCTTGCCAGAGTTGAAGCCAGGTCATCAGTCTTCTTGTTGCCCTGTAAGATGTCATTTGGCTCCAGGTCAATCTGCCCACAGACTCCTTAGAATCGTTTGTATGCATCAAAATCTATTCAAATTCAGTGTTTGTTTTGTTAATTTCAAGCCTCACACAGGCTCGGTAATGTATAGTTTGGCTCCCGGCTAATCTGCACACTTGATTTCAAACTTCAAGAGAAGCTTGGTAATAGTTGCTCCCGGTTACATCCTCCAGGATTCAGAATCAATGGGTTCCGGGTTCATCTGCAAACTTGATTTCAAGCTTCAGACAAATTCTGATAATGTATGGTTTGACTCAGGGATACTGCACACATCCTCCCCAATTCAGCATCGGTCATCGGATGATCTTTATTTGACGCGTCAGTCAGTCCTACAGGTGCATCAGAACTATCAGATTCAACGTTCGTTGAATACAAGTTCAAGAGAGGCTTTCCAAGATTCACGTAAGACCAGCGTCGGAATCTATCGGAATTCAGACATTTGTTGATTTCAAGCTACATACATGCTTTCCAAGATTCTCCGAAATCAGCATGTGCTTCAATTTCAAGCTCCATTGCAATTAGGTTTCTTGACAGAGGCTTCAAAGTCGTGGATTTGATTGCACACTCCCAAACCAGCACCCAAATTTTACGGTAAAGTGTCAGGCACAACTCTAAAGAATGAGCCACGACTCGTCGGCTATACACTCGTACAAAGCATACATTCAAAACAACCCCAAAAACGCCGTACACGCAACTGAACTGTGGTTCCTCACAAAATAATCTGCGGTTTGACGAGGCTCAGAAGTTCCAACAACCCACCAAAACATTTGTTGTCCTTTGATTGCCACTCACGTCTTCCTCCTCCTCCTCCTCCATGGCTACGTGCTCCAACACGTCAGACACGTCCCTTGGCAGGACCTTCCCTGCCTCCATAGCCATGCGTTGCCGCCCTGCCTGCTCCCGAGACGTGACAAGCGATGGTGATGGCGGGAGGCTCGAGAGGGTGGAAACTTGTGATTGAGACCCCTTTATATACACTCCTACAAATAGTAGATATCATCCGCTTTGGGAGACTTCGTTAGTAATCAAGAGGCTTACCATACTTTTCGGAAAAGCATCAACACAAAAATGAGTCATAAATCAATGCTATACTTACACCAAAGACCCATAAATTTCGATTGTGAGATTCGGATAAAATCCCACCTTCAGATTCCCAGAAGGGGTTTTGTCAATTATAGATTGAAAGATTTGTATGGTGCCAAGTAAAATGTGGGTCATCATTGGCTTTAGGGTACCGTCTACTATGTCAGTGTGGAAGCCTAATAATAACCATCCATAGACTCCCCACATGGTTTAGATTACACTTGTTGTCCGGTTGGGGTCTGAAAGGTCCTTTTTTGTTAAGTTAGGTGTCATATGGAGAGGATGTGTATGTGTATGTGTATGTGAGTTGGCCTGCCACACATGGGTCTTGACAGTTTATGTGTGTGAGATATCAAGAGTCTTTTCAGGGGCAGAAGTCCCATCTCCAACGACTACTGATCTACAGTGCCTGCTGTTAATGGGTTCAAACAAAATTTCCGTGGGTGGAGTGCAGTTTTTGCCTTGGCCATAATTTGGCCACTCCACAACCGTACTTGGGTTTTTTAGTTCATTTGAAATAATGAAAGCAGTGGTACACAAGGTAAGTGACAACCAGGTCATGGCTGGCAATGGCAACCAATAACATTGTATGTCTCTTTCACTCCTGCTACACACTAAGGGGCGTGCAAAGATGCGTACAGAGAAGTCTCTAGTGCCAAAGGATCCACACATGGACTTAGTGAATGTTTTGGCTAACATGGTGAAGTGATGATCTACTAAGAAATGACTAGGCAATTGAAACAAGCTTATGATGGTGGAGGGTCCTTGCCTCAAGTTTGGGGTAGATGCAAATTCTTCATAACTCCATGTAGGCGGCCATGCTATCTTCCTTGGAGATCTACTCGGAATGGCACATGCCCAGGAATCAACTTAGCACTGACAAACTAAATAGATGTAATCAGTTGAAGTAAGCTAACCAGCCGCAACTACCTTCGTCGTGTGCTGCCAGACGTCGAACTAGCCACGATCTTAGCCGTTTATTTAGCAAGTCTCATTACTGCCATGATTTGACATTGGGAGGAGGAACCAGGACAATGCTGCAGGCAGGCTTTACGTAGCTTTCGTCCTGGAGGACAATGCTGCAGGCTTTATGTAGCTGCCGCCCTTGAATGGAGTCTCCAGATAGATCTGGGGGAAAGAGGTTGGCCATCGCTCGGCTTCATTTTGGGTTTCGAAATAGTGACTTGCCACCAGTTTCGAATGCCTGAGGTTTCTCTGAGCCATATTGCAACTGTTCATCGCTGGATAAGGCGTTTCTTAAGGTGGGTTTGCTTCAATTGTGTTGAAATTCCTTGCTCTTACTTTGAGGCTGATCAACGCAATGGTGGGTTGCGGTTTCTTTGACGTTCCATCTCTGTGATAGCGAAGACTCTGGATCTCATGTGTTTCTTAAGGCGGGTTTGTTGAAATTTGTTGTTGATGTATATTGATTTGATTACACATGCTGATCAACACAATGGCGTTCATCTCTGTGGCAAATTGAAGGCGCTCTCACTCATTGTCAGACTAGTGCCAGGCTCTTCCGCCTTGGTGCTGCGAAGAATGAAATTCCTGACTCACGTATTCTGATTGCAGGTGTCGATCCACACAACGGCAGGTTGAGTTTGACGGTTCATCTCTGTGACAGTGCAGGCACTGGAATAAGGTATTGCTTGAGGTGTGTCTATTTCAATTGCGTTGAAATGCCCTGCTTATCTAGTATTTTGATTGCGTGTGTCGATCAAGACGATTAGTGGTTGCCCTTTCTTGGAACCATCTACATCTCTCTGACTGTGAAGGCCCTCTCACCCGTCAACTTGTTGGAGTGGATTTTTCCGCCTCGGATATAGTTCTGCGGAGGGTTGCTGTCTTGATATTTCTAGTCACATTGCTTCAGCGATGCTAGTCGATCAGGCTAGAAAACTTCGAGGGAAGGAGGAGGGACTTCAGGGGGAACAGGACCAGACCTCGACCAAACAAGCTGTACGTTAGCACTTTGTAGCGTGTGTTCTGAGATCCACAAGAGCTTTGGTACAAATTGCAAGTGCAGCTTTGATTTTTCTCCTACTACATGATCGGACTACAGGATCGCAGCCGATCAAGTCACTTCATTGGTTTTCTTTTCTTCCTAGACGTTTTTCAGATGATCAGCCACACTGGACTGAGACTCCCTGATTCCAACACGAGGCCATCTGATTAAAAGTGGCCTGATGGGATTCAGAAAATTCTAGCACTAGCACTAATTAAGACTAGGCTTTGTTAGAGATGGAATCACATTGTGGCCATCCACTTGGATTGCGCGAGTAACCACAACGAGGCAAAACTCAAAGTAGGGATTGTCGTGTGTGTTAGATTCGATCTACTTGAGGCCTTCATTTGACTGGTTCTACGTTTGATCTGCTTCCCGTGCATTGTTTAGTCTGCAGAGGAAGTGGCTACTCTGGACTTTCAAGGAGTGATCAATGCACTGTCCTTTTGTCTTGACGCACTGCATCTATGTCTGTCATCAATCTACGTCTGTGGTTTCGGTGACATCGTCTGCAGCAAATGTTTTTTTTTTCTATCATATGAGTCTGGCAGCTATGTTTTTGTGACACCTTCAGCACGTGGATAGACCTTGGGATTTGAGCTGGAAATTTCTGCCCAACTCCAAACTGCAATCTAGCCGTGTTGGTGATCGTTCGTTGTGACAGCTCTGCCCCTAGAAGCAAAGCCTCATATGGTTGAGTTTCAAATGGCGTGCGCATTGTGCACTCAAATCTGCTATGAAACTCATGGAGATCATGACCGAGTTACTGTCCAACAAGGAGTTCCTTCTTTCTTCAAGGTGGTTTCTGACCAAAATCTACGCAGCGGCTCCTTATTTCTGGTAACACTTCACCCACCCTCTCGCTCCCTTTGAATTGGCTGTGATCTTGACTTGGTCAAAGTCCTCTCCATATCTGTGAAGAATGTTCATACATCTCCTGGGAGAATGTTATATTGTATCTCACCCTCCTCTCTCTCACCTGTCCCTTGTTTTCCTTGTATCATGCTTTCCTTTGTCCCATAAGCTCTTCGAGCATTCCATGGACTAATAAAATTTCTTTTTCTTTCTTTCTTGTTCTTGCGTCCCTGGGGCGTTTGGGCTTCCCAACGTAGCTTCAAAATACCTCTTCTTTCTTTGGTTCCCTGGGGGCTCCTCTGGACGTTATAAGCTTTGTGGAAGTAAGAAAGTTCTTCTTTTGTATTTCTTTCACTCTTTCTCAGGATTTGTCTCTAACAAGGAATGGTTAATCTTTTCAAGTAAACAATATTTTAGCAGGATTGGAAAAATACACTTAAAGCAGGGTGAATTGTGGTTTTCACAGACCTAGCTCCTTGGACTAGTCCTAACAGGAAGGTTGTCATGCACCAAACAGTTCTGGCAAATTGTAAATGTTCTAAGTACTTTCTGCTTCTGTCACAGCGAATCCCTCCCATGTTCATGGAGGACTACGGCTACAACATTAAAGATAAGGTTACCCTGAAAGGGCCGACTGGCTATGTCTGCGAGCTTCGTCTGGGATACAACAGAGGATTGGGCTTCAGGACAGGTTTTGGGGAATTTTTGGACTACCATAGCATCGAAAAAGGAGATCACATTCTGTTCACCCTCATTGCTAACTCGCAGTTTGCTGTCAAAGTGTACAGCAAGTCTGGCTGCGAGAAAGCTATCCCTCCAGTGACTAACAACCACAGGGGGAGGGTCCACGTAGATGCTGAGCCTAGCAAGGGGGCTGTCATACCTCCCTCTCACACCAATGATTGGTCTGGAAAGAGTGCTAATATGAAGAAAAATGCTCCACGTATCGATGCTGGGCCTAGCAACAAGGCTTTCATACCTTCCCCACACATCCATCACCATTCTGGGAGATATCTGAAGAACATTGCTTCATGCCTTAAAATGTTGAGGAAGAGAGATAATGCTGCCAGGCTAGGGCAAAAGCTCAAGCTCAGGAGGGAGGGAGGGGCCTCCAAGCAAAAGGCCAATGAACATATGATGAAGCTAGCTGTATTTGAAGATGAGGGTATGACCAAAGCTGGCCATGGAAACATGGGGAGAAAGAGAGATGATGAAATGAAAAGAGGCTTTTCAATGTTAGAGCAATGTTTGTTGCCATTACCCATCTCAAAAATTGCAAGGAAGGATTTGGGTTCACAACAAGCTGGAGAAGAGAAGCACTCTTTGTCTAAGGGTGATGATAAAAGTGACCATGACAGCGTGGAAATGCTAGATGGAGAAGGACTGCGCAATGTATTAGCACAGGTGCAGCCACATACCAAACCACAAGCTCTGGATGGGCATATTGAGCAGGATTCGTTGACTCCAAATCAATTCGCAAGTCCTGAAAGGGGCTTAAGTCCAGAATGCAAGAGACAAAGTGCTGAGAAAGAGGACCTCATTGACATTGGAGCTGATTTTCAGAGTAGCAGAGGATTGAGAAAGACCACGAGTGCAAGTTTTGAACCGCAAGTGCAAGGTTCACATGAAGGAGCATCTTCAGAACAGCAGTTCAGTCTTGAAAGAAGTCTAGGAGAAAGATTGGACAACAAATTGAAGCAACCTGAGGACGAGTCTAAGGTCAGCCTGGGCAGTTAATGAAAAATAAACTGTGTGTCATTAAACCACCAATCCTAGGCATTGCATGTTTCTTGGCAACCAAGTTAGCAATGCTGCTCTTCTTAAAGCAGTTCTGAATATACTGTCCCTAAATAAACTTTAGCAGCAAAGGCTTCACTTCCAGTACCAAGACCCCAAGTTGTATTGCCTGAAGTCCACCTCCATTTTGCAATCCTTGGTTAGCGTGTGGATGGGTTCACTAATGAGATGGTTCTCATAGACCATGGCTGGTGCTTACATACAGGTGCCAGGAGTTCTGCCGCTGGCATCAAGAACAGACATATCTCAAAAGATTCCAGCAGCAGTTAAGAAATCGAATCTTGAGGCTGCACATGCACATACGATTAGCAACCCAAGTGTTAGTGTCGTCATAACCAAGACTTACAGCAGCAAGGGCTTCCTGGTGAGTTCTATATATGTTGTGCAACTAGAATAGGGAGTAGAGCAACTACACTTGAATTACATAAAACAGATTTGATGTACATTCCATGTGCCTAAGTTGCTTGAGCTTCCTGTAGCACCTGCCAGGGTTGATTTCTGGAACAACATCCCAGTGCTCAAGTGGAGTTAACTGTGATTAGTGATTGGCGAACACCTGGGCTGCATTTTAGTATGGTCTGTGCATGAGGTCTAAATGTGGTAAGACTGAAAGATTTTCACTGTCTTGAGTAGATGAAAGTTGCCAGCTGGACAATGCATCGTAGGTAAGCAGGCAAAACCTCCATTGGTTCACCAGGACACCGTCAAAGAGGGTTCAGCAGTAGGCTGTTGAGAATGTTTTGCATTAGCACAGGTTACTTTTGCCTCTCAAGCCATATGTTACTATTGAGTCATTGCTAACTTCAAGGATCCTATGTGTGGTATGTTGGGCTCTTCTTTGCAGCACTTTCCGACAGCTTTCGCGAAAAAATGGTTCCCCCAAGTAACCGCAGACTTACTGCTAGTAGACATCGCTGGTGGGCATTGGCCTGTCAAGTGGTATCCAAAGCATGTGCATAAGCGTTTTAGTGCTGGGTGGAGGCAGTTTTCTCAAGCACACAAACTCAAAGAAGGTGATGTTTGTGTATTCGAGCTGAAAAACCCAAAAGAGATCACATTCCTGGTTCACATTTTCAGAGTGGCTGATTCAACCTGTAATGCAAATGGAGGCCATAGCCATGATGAACAGGCAGCGATTGGCAGGGTAACACTTGAGGGACAGAGCAGTGGAAACTGTGAAAATGACACAGTGCAACCAACTAATGTACTTCATGAGAAGCACTCTATACTCTTAGAGAAGAGTTTGAATATTGACAAAGGGACCGTACCCAGTACCTCCAAGAAGGATGCCAGCATTTCTCCAGAGCACACAGCAGGAGAGGTCAGCAAGAGTGGGAGATCTTGCAAGTCCAGGAAGGATGTGGGCAGGTCAACATCCTCTCCAACTAAAGCCGTAACGGCAGCGCAGTACTATGCAGGCCGGGAAGGCATGGTGGTTAATGCTTTGGCAGGGGAGGAAGTGAGCCGAGAGGAGAGTAAAGGTGACAGCGTGGGAGGTATGGGTCCACCACAGATAATCGTTCTCATGCAAGTATATCAATTTGATTGGGATTGACCAAGTTTGAGTTTTCTTGCTTTCATGTGCAGAAAGAGGCCCAGCTTTGGTGCCACAGCAAGAAACTACAGCAAATGACAGGAAAAGGAGATATCACAAGATTTCTCAAGGATGTCGGTCCACAAACAGTATGAGGCAGAAAGCCCTGGATGCAGCAAATGCACTGCAGACAAGCAATCCACACATTCCGCTTGTTATGAGACCCTCAAATGTCGGCGCTGCATTTTCTGTTGTAAGTGGATTACTCCTGGCATTCTGTAGTGTTATGGTAGAGAGACAGCAGTAAATGGAAGGTGGGGAGAAGGTAGAAAGCTGTGCATAAAGAGATGGTAGAATGTGGTGACTGGCATTGCCAAGGACCCAGTAGTGGTATTTACCTTTGGAATGATTTATTTGCTCTAGCAAGGTTCCCTGCCCTTCACTTCAAACCTCCAGAGCAATTGCCAATGAAGGCAATGTGGTAAAGTTAACTAGCAAAAGAGTGGTGACCTGACCTTTCGAATGATATATTTGCTCTAGCAAGGTTCCTGCCCTTCACTTCAACCCTCCAGAGCGATTGTCAATGAAGGCAATGTGGTAAATTTAGCTAGCAAAAGAGTGCCAACAGGTCACCATGGGGGTATGAATTTGCAGCAAAGATCCTGTGGTGAGGCTCATGGACCTACGAACCTTCTTAGCAATCATTTTGTGTTTGGGTCGGAGTAGCAACACTGAAGTTACTCTATTTTGTTTTGCAGTTTTTGCCAGGTACATTTGTGATGCCAGAGAAGAGCATGAAAGCGACCCTGTTGGACTCTTCAGGCAAATCGTGGTCTACCAGATGGCTGGTGACCACAGCTGGACGACGTTTGAGTGCCGGGTGGAGGAGATTTGCAGAGGACCATTTCCTTCAAGCAGGTGATGTCTGTGTGTTTGAGATGATTGATTTCGGAAACCTAATAATCTCCATTCACATTTTTCGTGTTTGGGAAGAGGGAATTCGGGATGGCAAGGGAACAGTGAGTGAATATGGCCGGTCGACCAAAAGAAGAGGGAAGGTTCCACAGAGGTTGGCATTCAAGTCTCAAAGACGACCTGTAACCGAGGCAGAAAGAATGAGTGCAGAGCAGGCTGCCCGTGCACTCGAGGTTCACAACCCAAGTTTTACAGTCATCTTGCGAAATTCAGCTGTGTATCGTCATTTCCTTGTCGTGAGTTGCTCTCACTCCAAGCCTCTTTGACTTTCTTTCTTCGGGTTGATTGTTTGATGCTGACCCATCGTGCATATACCAACAGTTTGTAGTGCGGATCTGGATCTATTTCACTGGCATACAGAGAGGTAGTCATGGAGTTTGGCTTGCCCAGCTGCAGGCCCATGGGCGTCCGAACACGCAAATGGGGCAGGGGGGAGAGCTGAACAGAATGCAGGACATCACCGTCCAGGATTGGGACCTATCTTGTGATATTTGCCGTCCTAACAGAAGTATCAACTACATTGAATATACTGCCACTGAGGCAGGTCACAATTTCGGGCACTATCCCAAGATATGAACAGGTCAGGGGAGGTAGAATGGGAGGGAGTGCCTAGAGAAAAATTACGTACTCTTCTTAACATGGGATTCTCTTTGACTTGCATTGCAGTCAATACCAAGGAAATTTGCAAATCAATGGCTACCCTGCAAGCTCGTGAGGGTCTCCCTCACTGACACTATTACAGGCCAATCGTGGACTGCGACCTGGGCTGGGAACTGCAAGAGAGCACCTACCTTGAGAAGCTGGAAGAAATTCGCCCGCTTTCACTACCTGGAGGAAGGCGACGTCTGTGTGTTTGAGCTCACCGATCCTGAAAAGCTGGCCTTCTTGGTTCACATTTTCCCAGTTGTAGACTCAAATCCTCCATTGGGAGATCACTGGCAGAGGATCGTTTCAGGGGAGCTTCTTTACGGGGCACAACACAGGGACGAAGCCCGGGAAGGTCAAGCACAAAAGTTCAGAATGGGTGCAGGTGCCCACCTTTCAAGGAAGTATCAGGGTGCCCATGGCAGGAGCATATTCATGCCTGCAAGAAACAAGAGCAATATTATGACCAAAACAATCTACACAGCCCTCCGGCAGACAGCGTCCAACGTCCAACGCCCAACTCCCAGAGTGAAAGAATGCTCCAGTGCATAGCTCGCAAGGATTCCCTCCAAGACTCTCTCTCCTCGTGCCCCACTTCTCAATACTGTCTGAGGTCTGAACGTCCGACTCAGTCTGAACCCTAACTTTGGACACAGATCCTAAGAAAACTTTATTTTTATTTTAAGTTTTTAAGACAATTAAAAACTGAAAACAGGGCCATACAGGGATACAATCCCCCTGTTTATCGAAAAACAAAAAACCTAAATACTTCAAAAAACTAAAAACTTTATTCATATAATCTACTAATTTTACATATTGTAAGTTGTTGTTTTTACTATGTTTTTTTTTTTTTTAAAGCCCACATTTCCCGATATCTCCACAAATTCAAAAGGAAATCTGACTACGGTCAAAGCAAGCGCAACTTATGGTATCACTTTTATCCCAAACATCCCAAATGTTGAACCAGTATACTGGTTGAACCTAGGTGTGGAATATAGGTGTGAGTACGTGTAGTGAAGAACATACCAGTTGGGTATGGATGAGCCAAGCCCAACGTAGCTTGTTCCCAAAGCACACATGTTTCGCTGTAGAACATGCTCACTTCCCTTCTCAGATAATTCACCTTTCATATGTCGTGAATTTTCTAGTTCTAGGTGACTACCAAGCTTCCAAGAAACTCGTTATGCCTCCAGATTCGACCAAATGATAGCGGCTCAAACTTCAACTACTAAGTAGAACGCAACCCGCGAATTGGGAATTGTGCACTTGCTATATACTATTTGCATCAATTTGTAAACAACTGTAAAGTTGTAAAGAAAACAAAGTGAAAGTCGAATATCCAAATACGAAGTGTTGTAAAACTCAGTATACTTTATATTCAGAGCTTGTTGATCCCATCTACATGCGAAACAAGGGTGTTATGCCCCAGATTACTGACAGAGACTACTCAGAAAGCTACGCCTAGTAGAACTAACAGACCAGTGGTTTTTTTTTCGATTTTGTAAAGTAGTTGGCGAGTCTATCTGTCTTGTGTGACCATTGCTCAAGTGGCAAAATCAATCAACAGGCTCATTTTTTTTGGTGGCTATAGGAAAAGATTTTATATGTAAATATGGCGCATGATTTGATTTGTTTGGAGCATTTGGTGGCTAATTTTTTTGTAGAGGTGGTGAAATAAGCTTCTCATTGTTGAATAATTGGGAGTTTAAGGCTCGCGTGTGCGCCAGGTAGCGGGCCCCACGCACGGACGTTGGGTGCCCTTGGGTGGCCCCGCCGCGACCCATGACCCGGCCCGGGTGGGTCTGCAGCGAGGATGGGTATGCCACCAGGTATGGTCTGCCGCTAGGTAGGGTCCACAGGCCCTGACCCTAGGCGAGACTCAGCTCGGGTGGGTATGCCGCGAGGATGGGTCCGCAAGCCCTGACCCTAGGCGGCGTTGGGGCTGACTGCGGCTGTTTTCTAGGTTAAGAGAGAAAAAGAATGTTGGGGTATCAGCAAGCAGCGAGTAGTTTGGTGATTGGGCGCATTGAGTGGTACCTATGAGATTGTGGGTTCAAATCTGGTTGCGCCAAATGTGTATAAATGATGGTTCTGGCCGGCGCTGCATGTGTATTAATGACCCTTTTTTTGATGGGCGAGTTTTCCCGCAAAATTTCTAAGTCCCGCGGGCGGGCTGCGGCACGACGAGCAGACCATTCAGTTGGACCTAAGACCCGCGAGGAGACCCGACCTGCGAGCAGTGAGCGGACCCGACCCGACCCGACCTGTCAACAGACCCGACTTGCCAACAGACCCAACCTGCGAGCAGACCCGGACCCTCCCGGTGGTCGCGGGGGCGCCTGACGTCCGTGCATGGGCCCGTTGCCTGGCGCACACGTGCGCCTTAAATTCCCAATTATTCAAAAGTGAGAGGCGTGAAATAATGTGGCGATTAACAAGGGTCAATTGTGGTTTGGTGGCGATTTTCAATTACAAAGCTGCTAATGTGTGGCATCCTAGACCCTTAAAAGAGGGCTTTCTAGCGAATAGAACTTGGAAGAAATACAAACTCTGAACTGCAAACAAATCCATTCACAGACTCTGAGCCAAACACAAAGATAGAGTTGCGGGGGGATTGAACCCCTGAGACTGCCCTCTGCAGCACAACTCACTTGCACTTACAAAACAAAAAAGACATCAAATGTGACCAACACATGCAAACAGTTCAGATATGGATCCACGGAAGAGGGTGTCATAGCCTGCCGACTTCAAGGAAAGAAGAGGTCGGCTGATCAGTATTCATATTGTCCATATGATTTCGTTCAAACACATTGAACCATAACAAGCCATGTCTACATTTGCACACTCAAATGGTACCTTGGATTTGCCATAAACTTTGCAGCCCAACACCTCTAACATCAAATGCATAAAAGCGAGCCCGAGTAGCTCTCCATTGCTGAATTGTCTCATCGTATGGAAAATTCTTCAAGGTGTAAAACCTTTGAGCAAACATACGCACAACAAGAGGCAATGGGTGGTAAGTCTGTTACGTAATTTTGACTTGACAAAAACCAAAGTGCTGAAGCATCTTTTGTCCTCTACACTGCCAACAACCTACACCATTGCAATATCAGCCACTTTAATATATTCTGGAAAGCTATGAACCATAACCCTAGATGCAATGACAGACTGTCATGGACATAGCCCAGAGGAACTTATCAGGAGTAAATACCAGAAGTTACCAAGTTATCATGCTACCAAAAATTACCATGACTTACAATGATTTACCATGATCTATCATGATATACCATTACTTACCAAGTTATCAGGAGTTTACCAAATTACCAAGAGTAACTTGGGAAACTGCTCAGGAAGCTTTCTTTGGAGGATACTTCTCCATCAAGGACTGGACACTCTTCAGTCTCGCCAACACCAGTTCAAGTTACTATTGTTTCCAGTTCCCAGTACTCCAGTCCAGTTCCCAGTACCCTAGCCCAGTTTCCAGTATCTGGTACTTCAGTCCAGTTTCCAGCATTCCAGTATTCAAGTTGTGTTCCGATATCTTGTACTCTTGTTCATTGTTATAAAGATTGTCTTGATTCATATTTACTCATCGTGCATACGGCCACGCCGACCTTGACTTTTTGCCTAGTCTTGTACCTTTGGTCTGATCTTTTGTTTGTGTTCAGTCATGTTCTCGTCCTTGACAGTTTGGCGAGACTAAAGTTTGTTCCTAGTTAATTAAGATAGAAGGCACATTTGCGGAAATGGTCGCCGCATTGTAGAGTCTTCAGCTCCAAATGCAAGAACTTCGTGCCTCTACTGCCCAACTACAAGTTGATCAGTCTCAAGATCTTGGCAACGCTCTCAACAATTTGCAACAACAAATTTCAGAGTTGAAGGAGAACAATGGATCTTCAACGTTACGAGTCCCTACTACAACAAATCCTACTGCAACGGTTCCTCCAAATCTTCAACAGATTACAAGGGAACCAAAGGTCAGCATGCTCGAAAAATTTGATGGAACGAGATCAAGATTTCGCGGTTTTGTTCAACAAGTACGATTGTTCCTACGACTACATCCACAACGCTACCCTGATGAAGGTATTCAAGTGGGATTTGTGGGCACCATTCTATCCGACACTGCCATATCTTGGTTTGCACCGTTATGAGAGAAAAATTCGCATTTATTATACAATTTTGAAGCGTTCATGTCCGAGGTCACTGCAACGTTTGGAGAGAATGATAGAGAGAAAGTTGCAGAGACAAAGATGCGAAATTTTCGACAATGAGCACGTCCAGTTTCCGTTTATGCTGCCGAATTTTGACAACTTGTGTGTGACCTCGACTGGAATGAGAAGAGTCTCATTAGTCAGTTTCGATGTAGCCTAAAACATGATGTAAAATATTTGTTGCTGACAATGCCAAACGTGAGTACACTGAGCGAATTCATCACCCAAGTCATTGCATGCGATAATCGTTTGTTCGAAAGACGTCAAGAGAAACGATCTGGATGGTCGACAACGCACCATGTCACTGCTACTACGACACCAAACACAACGATCCATCAGACATCCGGTAATGATCCTATGCAAATTGATGCTGTCCGATTCAAGCCATTGACACCACAAGAAAAACAAAGACGGCGTTCGAATGGATTATGCCTTTATTGCGGAAAAGATGATCACATAGTATTAAATTGCCCCAACAAGAGAAGATTCAAAGTTTGGGGCACAACTCAAGTGTTCAATACGAGGAGGTCGGAAAACGAAGATGTCCAGTCACAGTAGGGACCATGCGGCTAGACACCCCAAATTTCTCACCAAAGAAATGTCTTTTTCTACCTCCGGACCCTGTATCATATTTCACAGTTCCAGTAAAGATCAGGATATGAAATCGAGATAACTCCGTAGAAGCATTTTTGGACTCAGGCGCTTCAGCATGTTTTATTGACAAAGACTTTGCGAAACAACACGATTTAACGCTCGTAAGAAAGAAATTCTCGGCCCTTGTTGAAGTCATCGATGGACGACCGTTAGCATTTGGAAATATTGACCATGAAACTCAACCCCTTGAAGTGAAGCTTAAAAATCAAGCATCACAAATTGTTTTCAATGTCATACAGTCTCCAACGAATCATGTGATCATTGGATTTAACTCAATTTTAACTAATTCCGGACTTTGAAGAAGTCCGGATTGAAGTCCGGATTTAATGAAAATACGGATCTATTTACTAAATATATAATAAAATTTAATACGTATACACCTATATATAATAATATCATTTTAATTTAAGTATCTAAACTAATACTGAAAACCATTCTTATATTCAATTTTCACTTTGAATGTGAATACAAAC
This sequence comes from Takakia lepidozioides, assembly GCA_030704615.1. Taxonomy (NCBI): domain Eukaryota; kingdom Viridiplantae; phylum Streptophyta; class Takakiopsida; order Takakiales; family Takakiaceae; genus Takakia; species Takakia lepidozioides. The sequence goes on from CM060731.1 coordinate 76,764,214, forward strand.
TTATTCATATCACTCTTTTGTAGAAAACATCACTACAATTTTAGTTTTTTCCACTTTGAGTGGCGAAAGATATTGGCATCAACGCATTGTCGTATATATATGGATTTATCGACTTCAGGATTGAACTCAAAGTATTGATTCACATCTACATATACATATAATGACATATCAATATATGAAGCGAGACGTTTGTTTTGTTTTGTAGCGTCGTTGAGATCTCCCAAATCGCGGGGCCCCAACGCAAATGCTTGGTGCCGTTGGAAAGCCCTCGATGTGGAATTTCAAGTACTTTTGGTTGCTGAAAATTTGTGAAAAATAGCAAAGTGGGCTTTCATGGGACAATGATTGGAGCCTCGACATCAAGGGAAAGGTCTCCGGTCCAAATCTGGTTGTAGGCTTTGTAGAAAAGAAATGCATTTGGACTTAGATGACAATGATTGGAGCCTCGAGGGGACTAGATATATCAATAATAAATTGGGCCTTGACATTGGAGACGTACTGGGATACATAGGAAATTGCATTCGGGCTTAGATGACACTAGACACTTGGGCCTCTACATGGGAGATGCACTTGGATACATGAATAGAAGATTGCACTTGGGCTTAGATAGGCCTCGACAGAGGAGACACAGTTGGATACATAGGAAATTGCATTCAGTCTCGGATTTCAGTTCTTCACACATGGCCAACGGCACAAGCTACACTAAAGGTCGCACTTGGGCCTCGACATAGGAGACGTACTAGGATACATAGGAAATTGCACTCGATTTTGCGTTTCAATTCTTCAGACATGGGCCGATGGCACAGGCTACCCTAGAGGTCGCACTTGGGCCTCGACATAGGAAACGCACTACATATGAGATCTTGCACTTGGGCTTAGATGACACAAGACACTTGGGCCAACAGCACAAGCTATCCCAAAGGTCGCATCCGGGGTTGGACATAGGAGACGCATTTGGATACATAAGGGACTTAGATGACACTGGACACTTGGGCCAACGGCACAGGCTGTCCTAGTCCTTCTTGAATATGACATTTTGTTGATCCAAAGTGCCAGATAGAAAAAATATATCCATGTATTACCAAAAATATATTATTCAAAAAAATGAATCCATGTTTGATACTGACACATTGTGTTTTGTACCATGTAATGATATGTACGTATGAACATCATACTACAAGACCTTTTAGCGTTGAGACGAATATCCAAAAGAAGCTGAAGATGAACCTCCTTGCAATGATGATTCGTTTGCAAAATGACTACCTTGCAAGAGAGGCATAACTCTACGTCGTCGTTTACTTATACCATGTTTCATTGTCTTGCTAATGTGCAGACGGTTCAAAATAATCTGGACATGACTCTCAACACCAGTGGACATGGTTCTATTCTCGCTGTGGTTGAACATATCATCGGAATTCACGCTCGCAACCACACTGCGTGACGTTGAAGATCCAGATTTGCGGGACTCTAATTCCAATAGTCGAGTTGAGGCCTTCTCCCGTCGAATTATATTTTGCAACTCCTCCTCATGATTCACTGAACAAAAAGTACACAATGAGACACTTCGAAATCCATGCCGAAGTACCATGGAGCCACAGATGAACAACAATTTAGTAAATTAAAATAATTAATTTTTTTTTGTCATAATCACCGAAATTTTTTTGGCGTACCAAGATAATCAGGTTGAAGAAGGCGAGGGTGACGAATAGATGGATCAACATATCTCCCGAACCAAGACCAATGCCATCCGTCACATCTGATGGAAGGTCGTGTTCTCTTTACACAGTTTTCACTGACATAGTCCACCACACTAGAGGCTCCAATCATCTTGTGCATGAACGGCCAAACCGTCATCACCATATCACTCACGTTTTGGTCCATAGAGACATTTTTTCTTGAAGATAAAACATTGAAAGGAAGAGGGAAAAACCTTGTATTCTCTGGGTTCCTTAGTGCTTTGGAAGGCTCATCATCAACTAAGAGAATCTGACCTTGTTTTGCAAATGGCTTGTCTGCAAACTTTATTAAAACTTTGTCAATATCTTTGACCACGTACTTCATTTCATACTTGATATAGCCAGACGCAATTGTACAGTGCTCAGCCGACCAAATGAAACAAAATTGTTTCATGATCTCCGGTGGAACAAAAGCTCACACCTGGACGAGGAATTACAAATGGTGTCTTTGGCACTTGAAGTTTTATGCGTCGTCCGGGATATTTAGCTCTCAACAACTCCAACCCACTTGGAGGGGGTCTGAAGCACAAAAGACCGTTGACGCTTAATATGACAAGCATTCGTTTTTTCTGACCCGAGATGATTTGGGTGTTTACGCTCTTAGAGGCGGTCACCTAGAAATAAAAATGAAATATCATTAGTACTGCCAAAGAACAGAACATAAAATAAAAAATCACTAAAGAAAGATCACTTCGGACCATATGTCGAAGTGCATTGGGTATCTTTAAGAAAGAGACCCCATTGGCTAATAACATAGTTCATCTTCTGGCAACAACATCAAAGGACATAACCAGAGTAACGCCTAAAAGAAAATAACTCATATTCTTCAACAAAACATATAAAGATAACAAGAAATGAGAATAATGCGAAAATATTTGAAACCATTTTAGGCAAATCGCTTAAAGACTTCTTTTTTAGGCTTTGTGAGTCTTTTTGAGTCTTTTTGGATATTGGGAGCTGCAATGAGGACGACAAATCAGCTTCTCGACCTCCATCAGCGGTCGAACACTTCAACTTTGATCTTGGGGAAATATGCCATTTATCTTGAGAAATATCCGTTTTCTCACTTGCATTCAATGACTCGGATCCTGTCGATCTACGAACCGAATTGGAGAATCTTTGAATGGAGATTCCACCAGTATTTTTTGTTGCGGACCTCACTTTGCATGGTATTTTCTCAGATTAAGAGGATGTTGTAACAAAAGAGCTTTCCTTATGTAGATCTGAAGTTATCCCTCTTGAGACCACGAAACAATCAGACAATGCTTGGACATGCTCGGCTCAACTGAAACATATATAAGGTCTTGCTCGCAAAATGAAGTTTTAGTACATTTCTCGGTTCTGAGAGATCCATAAACTTCCCTTGCCTCGCCAAGAAATGTGGATTTATCCATTCTAAAATACTACATTTTGGACTTGCAGCAATTGGTTCCGAAAGATCCGTGAGTTGTCCCTGCCTTGCCAAGAAGTGTGGATTGATCCACTCCAAAATACTACGTTTTGGACTCGCAACTATCGGTAATTCAGATGATGCATCTCCACAGGGCAATTCAGACTGGGGTGGAATACTCTCCATTATAAGTCGTCTTCGTGCACATGGATTCATTCTTGTATGTCCCGATATCTGAAAGAACAAAAATAAAGATACATTCTTAAGCATGACATCCAACCAATTCATATGAATGGGGATCATAGATAAAACAAAATTCCAAATATACCTCTCTCTCCGAGATCCATGGTTGATTGTAAAAAGCAGATATACCATCGTTATCTTGAATTGAGCCAATCATTGACAATTGCGGAAGACCGGTGCTACAGTTCAGGTCCATCTGTATAGCTTCCAAATTAGCTTATTCCAGTAGCGGAGCAATCTGTGAAAATGCATGAACACTTAATGTCAAAGAAAAAAAAACACAAACATATATGGGATACTTTGCACCTCATGCCAAAGTGAAATGAAGTGAAGTGAAGATAATGATCGAGGACCAATTCTAAAGATGTGGCAATCCATCATTACGAGAGCTCTTCACATCCATATGGATAATATAATCACAAGTCTTACTCTCCGTGAAGCATGGTCAAGACAAGTCTTCCAAATCCTTCATGACCAAGTTCCAACATGCAATGAGGCATGCATACAAATCATTGAATCACATTCGTAATTTTGATAGGTTGATTGCAAAAAAATGGGAATAAATATCAGGAACAAACTTACAATATCAAAAACTTGGTGTAACTGACTAGATGAAATATGAGGACGGCGGTCAAAATGCTTGTAGAAGCCAACGACCATCAAATCTTCTCAAAGAGAAGAACCGTGACTATTTCAAGTGAAAGATATCTAAGTTCACTTCAAATATAATACCTTACTATCCAATGGAAGCTTTAAGTGAACTTAGGTATCCTCTACATTTACAAGTCAACTGGTTCTTTTCTTAGAGAAGATAATATGGTCATTGCTATATGTACTTAAGGTCTTGCCATGCTTTGTGGAACAAGTCCCTACTAATGGTACATTGATTGAGAAGTAAGGACTTCGAAACAGAGGCCGAAGCGACCTCAAGTATAATAAAAAGAGAAATGTTTGGAGAGTGGTTGGGCTTAATACCTCCAAGCCCACTACAATAGCCATTTCATGCGGAAGTATATGAGCGTGAAAGCTTTGGTTGTCCATATCTGTAATATGATAACAGTTGTCTTGTTTGATAGTTGGGACCGAATTATCCTTCAACTCCTCGATGGCCTGCATACAGTCAAGGATACACACCTAAAACTAACACCATAAAACCTAAAAGATATGTCAAAGATTATGAAGAGACATGGAATGTTTAAATCTTTAAATGAATGTGAAATGCAAGACATGGATGATGGTACCAGTGTATTGTCGATGTGGACATGAGTTTGTGGTGACACATTTGACGAACCCATTCTCCCGATATCATATAATTTTTCATCTCCAATTGATGGATAAGAAAATTGAGCCAATGTTTTCTCCATAAGCACATTGGAGTTCCTTGAATGCAGTAAGCATCCTCAATGGTGCAACAAAGAGAGACAGTGTCTAGCTGAAGACTAATATTTGAAGGAGTCGGAATCCGTTCGGCGATGTTGCGTTGTGCGACGAAATGCTCCGGAGATTGAATGAATGTTGATTTGATTGCAGTTGGAGTGCTATCAATTACAGGCTGACAAGATCCAATGGAAAGAAACGAGGGACCAAATCAATAGCAATTGTGAAATATGATGTCAAAAATATCCATCAAGTGATTAATGCCACACACAAGTAAGGGAACCCTATTACTTCGGAGATGAGACATTTCAATGGAGTAAATTATAAGAATCTTTGTAATCTATATATGCATCAATAGTTTGGTGTTCGATATTCAATATTTTAACATCATTAGTATCCAAAGAATCAAAGATAAAAAAATAAAAAAAATGTACACAATAGAGAAGAACAAAGATGAAATTTATTCGATATTCATAAATACTATCATCAGTGACTTTTCTTGTACGCATTCTTATCAAGATAGTTCATCAGTTTTCAAAACTTTGGATCCTCCATATTCTCTGGTGGAGCCCCAAATCTCTCCGAACGAACATATGTGGCCACGGACGTTGCTCGCGACAATCCGAGGAGATATTTCTCAAGCTTCTTCAATAAGCATTTGTCCTTTGCAATTGTTTCAAAGGTCAAAGGTTAAATGCATGACCACGTAGGATTGACAACACACTTTGTTGGACTATCATCAACAAGGAGAGTATTGACCTCATCATATCGACCTGGGTACTTCTCCCACACTTTCCTAAGAGGCTTAAAGAAACATAGATGGATGATCTGTTTGATTTTGTCTTGCCTTGTAGTGAGGATCAGTATTTGGGGGGCAGACTATGCAGTCGTTTTGAGTCATAACAAAAACAGGTTGTGACAGACCTTCAAAAAGTCTCTTAACAATAGGCATGAGGTTTCGGAGCATCATACAACTCCAGATAGCTAGATCAAATGAAACACTTCATGAACGCCAGACTTGATCATAACGTTCACGTCGGTAGATCAATTTCTTGCCAATAACTAAGGGTTGTTTGAAATGTTTGCTTGCACTGGAATGTTCCTTCACAACAATACCCTCCTCAATTCTCTCTGTGCGGCAAAGCACACCGTTCAGGTCAAATATAATTAGCATTTATTTTTGGACACTCTGTATCTCGCCAAGAGGTCGTTGAGGCTCATTCTGGTGAAATCAGAGAGTTGCAACCCTGAAACAAACGAGTTAGCAAGAAGATACACAATTATTGTAATAACCATTCAATAATACGAAGGCAACTAATATACCATACATATACACACATGGTTCTGGCTCCGAAATCAAAGAACCACAACATAGTATAATGTTCTTGACTCATTGGGGTCAATGGACAAATGGGTTATAGTTTTGGGTCTCACTGCTATATCAAGAGTGGATAAAAGATGACACTAAAGAGTTATTCATAAGTGTACGTATTACATTGGGTCATAAGATGTAATTAGTTTTGTTATGTGTTTGAAAATTCAATACTTCGGAACATGTTTTGAAGTCCACACATCTAGAAAAATTGTAGAGTGAAGTTCATATAGTGTAGTAACACTTTACCAGATTTGGAGATGTTTCACCTTGCTCATTGTTCGTCTCCTTGATCTACAGCTGTTGAGGTTGATTTGGAATGACTGGGGGAATCCCCTGCTCCTGGAGCCTCTTTCGTGTTATCTCTTGGATCTGTGATAACATCTGTAGTGCATGTGTTGCTCCAGTGCTGTGTGTCTGTAGTGACAGCGGGCTAAGGACTGCGTCGAAGCTTGATTGGCTAACGTTGGTAATCACAGCATGACTTGTCACTTCCACTTGGGTCTGAGTTGTCCAATGTAACTCTGAGGGTGATTGCGACATAATGATCTCCCTCGTTTCTGAGAGTTGAACCTAGAACACACAATTATATTCATTAAGATTAATAGTTATAAAAGATGGATATCAAACATATAATCAAATATTAGTTTACCAAGGAATGTACTACTCAAATTTATTGCAAACATTCATATCAACGGTTTTCAACAATGTCTCATCATCTACCCAATCATAGTGTTTCCTGATCATAGATGTTATGTACTTCATTCACTTTCCCAGTAGACGATCCTTCTCTACGCCTCTTCGTGGGGATGGGAGATTGAAAATCCAGAGGCCTATCACCAGCTGCAGGAACAAAACCCCTATCATCTTGCTCAGCCTCTACATCATCCAAGGCATTTGTTTCCTCTGGACGTGGGGATATTAGACCCCTCCCAAGTACCGCACCCATTATTGACTAGACACGATAAGTCGGAATGGCATGTGGGATAGGCTCAAGAAACTGCATTGTTGGTGGGCGATCACCATCATCATTGTGACGAGCCACATCCAAGATGTCAACAAACTCTGTCATGGTATTTTCCGGGACCTGCACATCAGACGCAATTGGATCTACCAGATTCACCAGATTGGCCTGATGACCCGTGGCATCGTAATCCAGCATCAGATTCATAGACCCAAGTTTCAAATTCCTCTCAAACGACGATAATTTCTCGTTATTTTCCTCGTTATGAGGACTACTAGTACCATCACCAATACCACCAGTACTTGGACCTTGGGTGGCACTGCCTTCTGTGATCTGAGGTGAAACTCTTTTGACCACATCGTCTTGTGGTTCCTTACTTTTAGTCCCATGTTGATTGTCTTCGTCTGAAACATCCACTATGGGATTGATTGTGCTAGGGATAATAGGGTTTAGTGGTGGATCACGCCCTCCATGTTGACTCCTAGCGGTGCTCTGTTGGCCTTCGGTTGGACCTTTCCCTTTCTCTTGAAGCATTAAGTGACGAAACTATGCCTCTACCTTCTGTTTGCATACCACCTTTTGGTCGTGGGAGTTGAAGTCAAGAACGCGTACTTGAAGAGCCTGGTGACATGATGATTAACTGTATCAGAGAAAAGATACAAGTTAGAGACAGTGGAAAAATATTAAATATCCTACGCAGGAATTATAAAATGACTTCGGACCTTGTTTCAAAGCAACTAACAAAAAATGAGATAAGTGAAGATATAAAAATAAAGTGAAGAGATATAAAAAACTGTAACTCAGAATATATTTATAATGATACTAGCACTTACATGGAGATGACAAGAAAGTGCAGGTCCTCCAAAAATATTGACCGCCGCCATTCCTGCCGTGCAAAACGAAGAGGCGATGTACGCATAGGCAGAGCTGCGAAGCTCATGAGTGTAGGACTTCAAATTCAGCTCGCGGTCTGTAAATTCGTCATTTGTACCCCTCAAGACAGTTTGAATTGGTTTGACTCTCAGACATCTGTCAATGTGCTCCTCTGGATGCACAAACTCTGCAGATGAGACCGGAAACACATAGTCCAGACAAAGATATGGTTCCGTCAATCCAAACTTACAGAACTTGTATTCAGTCTCCATCGCCCCAGGAAAATAGAGACCTTGAACACAAATAAATCTTTTGGCACCCTCTCCAGTTCGAATGTAGTAATTAAGATGAGCTGAAGATGTAGGACTAGTGCAATATTGAAACTTCATGAATCGGAATGCGTTGAGGATTGTTGAGTAATCCGAGGGGGACCAAATTATCGAATCATCTTCTGGGAGAGTATTCACGAACACAAGACTGATGTTTGCAAACTCGTCCTTCGGGATATAGGCAAGTTTCGACTTGATATCATCTACTTTTGCTCCAATGCCAACATGCCTATAGTCCTTTTTAAACCTCCTTTTATTCATGTGCTCAATATAATTCATCGTGCTCTGATTAGACTTGTCTTGGCCCTTATATGGGTGGCGAACAGTCAGCTTGCAACTGAGAAGCTTTTCCGCGATTTTTCCCAGCTTCCGCCCAGATAGCCCCTAAATAGTCCTTAGCTGAGACCTAGTCATTGGAACCTGTACACCTTTGCAAGGCTTCCCAATGTTATCGATAAGGCGTCCATCCTCCCATTTTTGGAATACCATTTTCCACTTCTCCCACACTTCTTCCTCTAATAAAATGAGGACCATGGCCTCTTTCACAGAAATCTACTCCATGATAACATGGACAACTTGCATAAAATCCTGCGAGATGAACCATATTGTAAGGACTCATCTCTACCATGTTCGATGAGCATTTGAAGCAATTATTGAAGCATTTGAAAAAACATAAGGTCAGTGTTTTACTTCTTACCACCCATTGAGCGCTTTCCGAGTGGCAGTGGGAATCGTTATATTTTTTGGGTTTGTTTTGTAGCTCGTAAAATAATCTGCAATGTGCCACCTTCTCTGGAAATGTGATATCAAATTTTTGTGCCTTGTTCGGATTGTTTAGGAGTTTTGATATCTTCACTAGCCTCAAGACGTCATTTGACCAAATGATCTTGGCCAGCCAAGTGCTGTAGTATGTCTTCAACTCATCATTGTCAACCTCATGAATAAGCTCCTGTAACCAACTCTATAATGTTAGATCATGGACTTCGAAACAAAGGCCGAAGTGGGTGACTCAAAGACTTTGGAGGGGGAGGGTAACCGTACCTTGGCAGCAATTATGGTGTGTTGCCCACCAATCACAAAGAATTTTGCATTCTTCACCTCGTCCCAAGACTGAGGTTTGTTGGCCCAAACTTGACTGTCATTAGTGGCATGTATTGGGGTAATGTAGACGGGATGCTTGGAATCGAGGACTCGGAGCTGGAACAATCTAGCCTTTACTTCATCCTTGTGCTTAATATTTAGTGGCCGATAAACCATTTGCCTCGGTGCTTGCTCCATGCTCAATATGGGAATATCATGGATTTTGTCAGACCCCAAATGGAAACAAATCCCCGTAAAATTTGTTGAGCTCTTTTTCCATTTTCTCACATTTGTTTTTGTTGAAAATTTCACCAGGTTTTGGCTTCTTGTCGGTTTCAAATTCAGGGTCAAGTGGGGCTTTGGACTTCCTCTTTGACTTTGATGGTGTTTTTTCATCATCATCGTCTTCAATGGATGCTTCAGTGGTCGACTTTCTTTTTCGAGTGGCTTTTTTTTTCTTTTCAGTTGGTTCGGGCTCTTGCTCATCTCTTTTCTTCTCATTCTCTTTTCCTAGAATAAAGAGGCGTCCCTGAAATCTGGACCACTCCAAAGTGAAAGTAGACTCACTCGGAACTGTTCCATTGCGTGGGAACTTAAACCCAGATTCCAACAACCCAGCCATGAGGCTTTTGTCCACATTTGTCGTCTTTGACGCATACCCAATGGTCCGTCCTTTCTGGTCCTCCTCTTGAAGAAATACGACCACATACGGATTATCGACATCAGGCTGGATCTCCACACCCAAAACATGTGCGCATTCCATCTCCAAAGCCCCAGGCTCATCTTGTTCCGTATACATGAATCGAAAAACATGGGCCGGAGGATTTCCTCGCATGTTAATTCCCCAAGAGGACACTCTCTCTGATAGATAGAATATTGAGTTATGCTCGGTTTGATGTTCTGGAGACTGTTCATAAAATCCCCAGCGATGTCATAAGTCATGATGGGTTTGCTTGCATATGGACATTTTTTCTTGCAACATATCAAATAATTCTTTAAGCCACCAAGATTGAACTGAAGGACTTCAAAACAAGGTCCGAAGTTGTTTCCATGTAATACAAATGGTGTGTATGAAAGTCCAACTAATGAAAGAAGAATGAAACACCGTAATAGACACAGGAGTTAGGGGAGATCAAATGAGTAAACCATCTGCAAATGTGAAATGGTCTTTATCACTAATGATGTACTGGATGATGGCAACATGGGTGGTGGCTATGAGTATGGACTTTGTAACAGGGTCCGAAGTCCACCTCGTCAGAGATCTAACAGTAAAAATGTTATGTTTAAAGTTATTGCGGATATATATGGATGATCTCCAAGTCCATGTAAATATAAAAAATACAAATACTTAACATGAATAAGAACGAGGATTTATTAGATGTATCATCTGGTGGGGACTTCGTAACAGGGTCCGAAGTCCAGACAACTCAATTAACGATTGCAGGACCACTACATTTAAATATACAAGAACATTTGAATGCAATCTCTATAATATCTATATATAGACTGATATAGGGTTTGAGGTCCATCACAAAAGAGAGACATGTAAACATAGGATCTCAGGACCTCTATAAATAAATAAATATAAATATTTAGTCTGACCAAATTGCACCAACTTATATATGAGTTTGCATTATGACATGGCAACTATTAATGATGGCAAGGTGGTGGTTCTGGTTCTCAGAATGGACTTCGTGACAGGGTCCGAAGTCCACCGAGTCAGAGACCTGACTTGAAAATTTACTTCATTCCCATATATATATATATATATATATATATCACATTTTTTAAATAGAATAGAATTTTTTATGAATTTAATATGAATAATTATATATTATATATTATATATACACATAAACAATATATAATGCATATATAATATATAATCTACATTATACATAACAGATAAAAATATAAAAATATGTATATATATATTTGATATTGATGTACATGATATAAGTATATATTGATATATATATATATATAATGTTTTTAATACATTTATAAATATATAATTAACATTCTATTTAGAACTAATATGTGAGATCCCAATCCGAATGTTGAATGCCAATACCGATTTGATATCTATATTTGAATCTAAATTCGATATCTAGATTTGTTCATGAATTCAGGGTTTCACGGTTTCAGACCAAATTCATGCCACATGTACTGAAACACTGATCGTGTGCTAAATGCCACACCATTTCAGACCGTGTTAAGAACTAGTATGTGAGATCTCAATCCGAATGTTGAATGTGCTCCAAAAGCCACTGATATCTATGTTTCAATTTAAATTCGATATGTAGATTTGTTCATGAATTCAGGGTTTCAAGGTTTCAGACCAAATTCATGCCACAACATGTATATGAAACAGTGATCGTGTGCTAAATGCCACACCGTTTCAGACCGTGTTATGATACATAAAGAATTAACAAACATGAATCATGTATTTGTTCTGCAAGAGATGTTGTATTTGCTTAGACCATCCGCACGGTGTTCACAAACGTAGATATCTGTGAATATTATTTGTATATGACATCACCAATGTTGGTGTTCAATGATGGAGAAAGAGCCCCAGGGTATTTGACAAAGAAAAAGAGATTCTGAAGAGAAAGAGGATTGAGAGAGGGAGAGAGAGAGATAGCACGAACCTAAGCTGAAAATCGTTAAAAAAAATTATAAACAAAGAATTTCTCACCTACTGGAGCTACTGGAGCCCGTCATGCTTGCGGGCTGGTCCCCGCTCCTCCCTACTCGCAGCTACGTCTGCTGGGGTTCCTAAAACCAAACTTACCCTCCCAAGTACGTTGTAAACACCTAGTCCAAGAAATACCAAATCGTTATAGCCAAATCGTGACATTTACAGGAAGAGTCATAGCCCGCAGTTGCTTTGAGGTTGATGGCTATGGTTGTTGGCCATGGGCTGCTGCTCTTCTAAGACCAAGGTGAACCTCTCAATATGTCGCGCACCTCACTTCGATAAGCTCCCCTTCAAGTCATAGTTACTCGCTTTGATGCGCGCGCCTAACTCCCAACCTGGCTGCCGGGCCAACTTGGAGCTTCGGTTGCTCACCGAGGCATAACGGTCCCCCTTTGATCTCTCAAAGAATCCTCCACCGATTTGGGCCCAGCGGGAATTCCCTTTGGTAGTTGGCAGTCCGGAACAGCTCCCCACTTTTTGGTCGCTTTCCGGTTCGCTCGCTTACTCACTAGTTTTTGGTCACCAATGGGTTGCACCGTTCTCGGGGTTACTACTCCCTATATATACTTCTGTAGCTGTCCGCGGGGGTTTCACAACCAGCCATGCCATTTTATGGCGAACCACCACGAAAACCCTCGACTCCCGGTGATGAGTCGCGGTGAGTCTTGGCCCACTCACCACGGCCCCTATGGACCGTGATGAGTCCCAAGACTCCCCACTACTCCCACCACGAGGTCTCCGCCCCCATGGTGAGTCCTATGCCACCCCCATTAAGTCCCGCTAAGCTACCACCACCCCTTTGTGAAGCCACCCCCACCGCATCCCCCTAGTGAGCACCTCCGCCTCCTTGAGTGCTTTGGGTACTCAAGGGTGCTTCAGCCCCCCGTACCTATCGCTGCCACTACCCCCACCACAGGGGCAGCCCCTCATGTGTCCTGACCCCCCTGCCCTCAAGGCAAAGGGCCGCGACACACACCCCTACCAACAGGGAGTCGATGTCCTCATCGACTTGTCCATTTTGTAGAAACGAACATCCAAGTTGTGGCGTCCCACATCAAGGAGTTTGTTTCCGTACCATGGCGTCCCATGGCAAAGAACCAAAACCCACACTTGACTCTACTCTCCACTAGCTAGTTCGGCCGACTTCCTCCAAGTCTCGGCCAGGGGTGGAGCCTCTCAAGCTCCTCCCAGTGCACTCTTCTTGGCCTACTTCAAGGCCAAGGAACGATCCTCCTCGAGGATCGAATCGCCTTACTGCATAACATTGCTTGCGATCGCTCATGATGCCGCCTTTGGCATCACCTTGCGCAAGGGTTCACCTCGAACCCCCTTTGACTAGGAAGATAACCTTGAACCAACCGTGCGCCCCAATCACTACAATTGGGTCCGTCTTGGAATGCTGGCCTAAGGTACGGGAACACGTCGAAGCCGCACTACGACTTCGTCCCGAGGCTACACGATTATAGTACGTGAACGGAAGTACGTAGTTTCCGCGTTAGCCCGCACTACAAGGCAACCACCTCGGTAGCGCAGTTATAGTACGCGCACGCGCCAGGTGCGCACTAGCACGTGAACTCCCAAAGAAGGCGCATGTTTCCTTGCCCCTTGGATGGGAGTCACCCGATTTCGGCACTGCGTAAACACACGATTAACCCAATTTACCTCTCCCACTTTTGTAAGCTAGCATGCATTCTACACACTAGCCAACCACACCATGCATCACCATTCCAAACAAAATAGGACGCACAACATTTGGAACCCATTTCCGTTATAACAAATTTTTGTACAATACAAGTTTTTGCAATCGGATTCCTGAGCTAGCTAAGCCGGGCTAAGCATGCATTTCCTCCCCCACGCTCCAAGGTTGATGTCCCCATCAATGCTTCTTCCGCTTTTGAGGTCGCCCTTCGAAAACTGCAACCGCCTCGGATGCGTTTCCCATTTCTGAGGCACGCACCCAAGATGCCTCCACATAATGATAGCCCTTCCATTTGACGAGATACTCCGTTTCTCAGTTCTTGAACCTCCTCGACTTAAGTACTGCCTCCACCTCGTACTCAGGTTCATTTTCATGATCCAACAGCACAGGTGGCGGACGCAACACTTGATGCCGATTCGGACGCGCTTCATCTTTGAAGTAAGGCTTCAAAAGGGAGACGTGGAATACTGGATGCACCTTGCTGTTTACCGGCAGCTCCAATTCATACACATCCTCATTCATAACCTTCCGGATGCGAAAGGGTCCCGCATACGGAGATACGAACTTTGGACTCACTTCCGGAGGTAATCGGAAATTCTTGATGTTCAACCAGACCTCCGTGCCTGCCTCAAACTTCACTTCCCTCCGCTTCCGATTCGCCTGCCTTTCATACCATTTCCTAGCTTCGACAATGTTGTACTTTGCGAGCTTCAACAAACGCTCGCATTCTTCCAGTACCGCCGCTACTACCGGTTCCTCAACGTCCTGGGTGGCCCAACTTGTCGGCACCAGAGGTGCTTTTCCATAGACCAATACGAAAGGGGAAACTCCCGTTGCGGAGTGTTCTGTGTTATTATAACATAACTCTGTTGCGTCTAAGTGTTCCACCCAGTCTGTTTGGTCTGCCGACACGTAATTCCGCAAGATCTGCTTCACTACAGAATTCACTCTTTCTGTTTGGCCGTCGGTCGTAGGTCGGAAGGCGGTGCTCATCTTCAGCCTCGTCCCCATCTTCTTCCAAAGTGCCCTCCAAAATTTACTCGTAAACTTTGGATCGCGGTCCGAGACAATATCCTTCGGGACTCCATGATGCTTTAAGACGTGGGCGAAGTAAAGTCGCCCTGTTTCCTGCGCCGTTGCCGTCTCCTTGGTGGGGATGAAATGACCCATTTTACTGAACCTATCCACCACCACCATGATTGCATTGAATCCTTTTGACAGCGGCATAGCAATCATGAAATCCATCGAGACGCTTTCCTAAGTCCCCTCTGGAATCGGCAAGGGTTGTAACAGCCCCGCTTGCTTTTTGTATTCGCTCCGGTTTTGTTGGCATGTGGTGCATGTCTTGACATACTCCTCTGCCTCCTCCCTCAGTTTGGGCCAGAAATACTCTTTCTTCAAGAGTGCCGCAGTGCGCTTGGCTCCGCCGTGGCCCGCAAGCGGGCTATCATGGCATTATTTCAAGAGGCTATCTCTGATCCCTCCCTTCGGCACGTAGAGACGCTTTTGCTTATACCAGAGCAGTCCATTTTGCAAGTGGAACTGCGATTTAACCCCCATCCTCAAGTCCTGCATCACGGACTTCGCCAGCTCATCCTTCCGGCAAGCCTTCTGGATCTTCCTTTGGAGCGCCGTCTCGCCCTTGTACACCAACAAGAGCTGCTGCTTTCTACTTAAAGCATCGGCCACCACGTTGTCTCGTCCCGGTTTGTACTGGATATCCACGTCGAACACCGCCAAAGTATCTTGCCACCTAAGTTGTTTTGGGGACAACTTGGGCTGCGTGGCAAAATACTTCACCGTGACATTGTCCGTGAACACCTTCACTGGGTTGGAACCAACATAGTGGCGCCAAAGCTCAAGACAGTGCACCACCGCCTTCATCTCTTTCTCGTGCGTCGGCCACCGTCGCTCCACTTCATTCAGTTTCTTACTTTCGTAAGCCACTGGACGTCCATCTTGCATCAGTACACCCCCAATCGCGAAGTCCGACGCATCTGTATGTATCTCGAACGGACGATCCAACTCCGGGATTTTCAAGACTGGAGCTTCCGCCATCCGCTGCTTCAATTCAGCAAAAGCTTGGCCACAAAAGGTGTTCCATGCCCAGACTTTGGATTTATACAGAAGGTCTGACAGCGGCCCCGCGATCTTGGCAAAAAATTTCACATACTTCCGGTAATAGGAGGCGAGTCCTAGGAAGGATCGCACTCCCGGGACCGAAGTCGGAGGCTCCCAGTCCAAGATTGCCCTCACCTTCCTGTCATCCATTCTAATCCTATCCTGTGTAATCACATGCCCCAGGAACTCCACTTTTGTGACCCCGAATTCGCACTTTGAAGCTTTGGCATACAACTTCCCTTCTCGCAATTTTTGGAACACCCTTTTCAGGTGTTCCAGGTGCTCCTCCTTTGTTTTCAAGTACACCAAGATGTCGTCGATGTACACGATCACAAAGTCATCCAACCACTCCTGAAAAAGGTTGTTCATCAGCGTGCTAAATGTCGCTGGTGCATTGGTGAGCCCAAAAGGCATATTCAAGAACTCATATGAACCATACCTTGTCCTGCACGCGGTCTTCTCCTCATCTCCTTCCGCCACCCGAATTTGATGATAGCCGGAGCGCAAGTCGATCCGGCTGAAATACTTCGCTCTTGCCAACCGATCGAAGAGGTCGTCGATCCTTGGCAAAGGGTACCGGTTTTTGATAGTCACCTTATTCAGAGCCCTGTAATCGACACACATCCGCAGCGTCCCATCCTTTTTATCTGCAAATAGTACCGGGGCTCCGTAAGGTGACTTACTCGGCCGGACGTACCCCTTTGACATTAGATCTTTGAGCTGAGTCTTCAGCTCGACAACTCTCTGTGGCTCAACCGGTAGGGCGCCTTGGCAGGCGGTTCCGATCCCGGTATCACCTCAATCTTGTGGTCAACTCCTCTTCGCGGTGGCAAACCGCTCGGTAAATCCTCCGGCATCACATCCTGGTATTTCTCCAAAATCCCCTTGATCCAATCTGGGCTCGGCTCCCCATTGCCTTCTCCCTTCACTTCTCTAATGTAGAGCAAAAACTGGGGCTCGTGTGCCTCCTCCATGGCCCACTCCCTTGCTGACAGAAGGTTTATTCGCCCTCCCACGGGTTTGGGCATTTCCGACACTCGTAAGACCTCGCCACCATTCCCACATGGCAGCGTGACTACTCTCTTGCGTCTATGACCGCTCCGGATTTGCTCAAAAAGGTCATCCCCAAAATGAGATCCACTCCATCGATCTCGCAGATGGTGAAGTTCTCACGTCCCTCCCAACTCCCCAGTTGAAGAGGAACATCAAACGCCAACCTTGTCGCCAATTGCGGTTCTCCTTTGGCAGAACGCACCTCAATAGAGGCCCCCATGTCACTTGTCGGGAGTCCTAGCTTTTGTGCCATTGCCGGTGTCATGAAGGAGTGCGACGCTCCTGTGTCCACCAACAACGACACGTTAGTTCCGGATATTATCCCATCCACGAACAATAACTGACTCCCTTTACGTAAGGCGCCAGTTTCCTGATACAACTCACAAGAAAATTTGCCTACCTTGCAAGTCCTGGCGACCACCGCTTCCACCAAGCGACTGATGGTATCTTCCGACAGCTCTGTGGTCGCCCGAGTCATGTTCAATTGTCGGGGCTTCGTGCACTTCTTGGCCATGTGCCCGGGCTCCCCGCAATTGAAACACACTCCATCAAAGGTTGCCTTCTGTCCGCCATAGGCCGCTCCACCCGCTTTTCCTTTCGAAGCACCGGGTGCCGCCTTGACTTGTGATGGCCCTCCCTTCGATTTCCACGTGCCATTGTCGCCGCGTGGCCTATCCCACTTCTTTTCCGGTCGGAAGGAGTCACCTTCCCGCCGGGTCTTCTTGTGGTTCAGCTCCGTACGGCCTTGTCTTTCACCCCTAGAGACATCCGAGAAACATTCAGCCCTCTCAATTGCCTCGTTCAAAGTCTTAGGTGGCTTCTCCTCCAACTTCCGCCTGGCCCATGGGGCCAGTCCCGCCACAAAGTTGAAGACCATTGCCGGTTCTGTCATGTCCGCGACTTCGAGCAAAAGCACATTGAAAGCCTGGATATATCCCCGAATGTCATCTGTTTGCTTCAAATTCCTCATCCTTTCCCGGGCAAGCCAGAACGCGTTGAGGGGCACAAACTGTCTCTTCATCAATTCCTTGAACCCACTCCAGTTCAAGGTTTCCGGGCTTGGACCTCGGTCGTGAAGGCGTTTCTGCCACCATTGTTGAGCATAGCCCCTCAAATAGGTGGGAACCACTTCCACCCGATCCTCGTCACTCAACTTGGCCGCCCGGAAGTACTGCTCTAGCTCCAGGAGCCAGGTGTTGAGTGCCTTCCGATTTCGGACGCCCTCGAAGGTGCCGGGTTCCTTAGGCTTCACCTTAAGCTTTGCCTTAGTGGAAGTGGCATTAGCCGCCTTCAACACGTCTTTCAGCGTCCCGCCAAACTGCGCCAACAACCCTTCCCAAAAGGCTGCCGGCATGGGAGGCATCTGTTGGTCGGTTGGAGCTCTCAGGGATTCCTCAGGCTCCGACTCCTCCCGCTCTTGAGCGGCCTCGTTTTCGGAAACATGCATCGCTTCCTCAAACGGCCGCCTGGGTGACACGTCGCCCCCATCGGGCTCACCAGGATCATCATCTTTTGGGCCGTTCCGCTTTCGCTTTGGCTTGCCCGACCCCATGATGAGGCCAATCCCAAGGACGATCACGTACTGAACTCTAAGCTCTGATACCAAGTGTCGCGCACCTCACTTTGGTAAGCTCCCCTTCAAGTCATAGTTACTTGCTTTGATGCGCGCGCCTAACTCCCAACCTGGCCGCCGGGCCAACTTGGAGCTTCGGCTGCTCACCGGGGCATAACGGTCCCCCTTTGATCTCTCAAAGAACCCTCCACCAATTTGGGCCCAGCGGGAATTCCCTTTGGTAGTTGGCAGTCCGGAACAGCTCCCCACTCTTTGGTCGCTTTCCGGCTCGCTCGCTTACTCACTAGTTTTTGGTCACCAACGGGCTTGCACCGTTCTCGGGGTTACTACTCCCTATATATACTTCTGTAGCTGTCCGCGTGGGTTTCACAACCAGCCATGCCATTTTATGGCGAACCACCACGAAAACCCTCGACTCTCGGTGATGAGTCGCGGTGAGTCTTGGCCCACTCACCACGGCCCCTATGGACCGTGATGAGTCCCAAGACTCCCCATGACTCCCACCACGAGGTCTCCGCCCCCATGGTGAGTCCTATGCCACCCCCACTAAGTCCCGCTAAGCTACCACCACCCCTTTGTGAAGCCACCCCCACCGCATCCCTGGATCATGACCTGAAACAAAATTTCTCTCTAACGCTAATCCTCCACCCTATAAATCTCTCTAACACTAATACTCCAGACTTGCCTTGCAAATCTAAGGTACTATCCTTGCTCACAAAGATTCTACGCTCACATTTCGCTCGCTCCACGCTCTCACTGTCTCCCTCACACACCCCGATCGAGCAGCCTGGCTGAAAACAAAAACCAAGAGAGAGAGAGAGAGAGAGAGAGAGAGAGAGAGAGAGAGAGAGAGAGAGAGAGCTCTCTCTTTCACGATATAGACTTGGCAAATCGCTCCTCTTCCTCACCGTCGGATCTGAGTCAGATCCGACAGTTGTGGCGTTTTTCCTTGGATGGAAAGAATGGATGTAGGGTGGATAGTCCATCCATCCAAATCCATAACTAGCTACTTTGGGGGCCTTGCAAAATCCATTATGGCGGGTAAGCGGCGCCTCCAAAAACACATTATGGGTCCATTAATGTGAGAATAAAGTGCAGATCTTGTCCCCCCCCCGTGGTTTGGGGCTCAATTCCTCTTGGCATGCACTCAATGGATATTCAACGATCGGGATCGTGCAGATTAAGAGGATAAAAAATGGACCTCCACACATCCGCGGATTTTGATTGGGCCGTCATCTATACATGGCAGAATTCATCCATCATGACCAGTATTTCATCCAGGTTATGGTGAAGTAATCACCATTTTGACCTTGATTAGTTGGATTAGTTCGATAAATTCGATCCCCATTAGGCTAGATAAATTTGATTAAATGTGGTATATGCATAAAGATCATATTCTCAAATTCATTTTATTTTCTTCTTTGAAAACAAAAAGACGGAGTGGCAGCTCAAAATTGAGACTATTTACAAGGGGCGGGGGAAGAATGGGAGGGGATAAAATTGACCCTTAGTGACCGATCAGGATTTGAGCCTCATACCATTGGCGTGATGTGCACCATATATTGAATTGTGTCACTTACCATTATGGTGGGCCCCCACGAGTAGTTATGGTGGACAAGGGGGTGATTGCGTGGCGAGTTGAAGGGCATGTGGGGTCTTTTTAAATGACTGCGCACACGTGGTTGCCTCATAATGGGATTCATATCTACTTTGCATGTGTAGGCCACATGGACACCTCAGGATTTGAGCCTCAGACCAGTGGCCTGATGTGCACAATATATTGAATTGTGTCACTTACCATTATGGCGGGCCCCCACAAGTAGTTATGGCGGACAAGGGGGTGGCTGCGTGGTGAGCTAAAGGGCATGTGGGGTCTTTCTAAATGACTGCGCATACGTGATAGCCTCATAATGGCCCAAATATGGATTCATATCTACTTTGCATGTGTAGGCCACATCGACACTTCAGGATTTGAGCCTCAGACCAGTGGCCTGATGTGCATGATATATTGAGTCATTTACCATTATGGCAAGCCCCCAAGAGTAATTATGGTGGACAAGGGCATGACTCCGCACACGTAGTAGCCTCATGTGGCCAAAATCCACATGCGCACATGTCGTAGCCTCATAATGCCAAAATCCACTTTGTTTTGCATATGTAGGTTTTTTCATAATGTGCTCAAGATTGATCGAGCTAGAGGGGAGGTTGCAAACTCTCATATGCTTGCAACCGTGCGATCATGATTCTCCAACAATTGACGGCTAACATAGGTTGATCCCCGTCATAGCGTCCCCACCTCTCTTGAAGGAACACGTTGTGACCTACACCAAACATCCCACATGTATAAATAAGAGGTCTCAGCTCATTTGCTTCCTTTCTTGCTCATCTTGTACCTCCATGATAATCCCGGAGCGCTCTCTCTTTCCCTCTTTCCACCCCACCCCTCTTCTCTTTGGTTCTCTTCAGTCTCACTCACTACTAGTGAGTGCTCTTTCCACCCCACCCCTCTCTTCAGAATCGTCTCTCACTCCCCTCTCTTCAGACATCTCCTCACCCAATTACCCATTTTCAACTCTAGGAAGGTTCGTACCCCATGCCGAAGTATCGCAGTGAAGATTTAAATCTAGTATTCTTCATATAGTTTATTATATTTCATCCATACTTATTATATCATCCATATTATTCCATCCATCCATTTATCATCCATCTGGTAGCATTTCGTAATATGTTTCGAAGTTTAGTTTGAATAAAGTTGTTAATCGATCTATCCGGAGGTACTTCGTAACATGTTTCGAAGTTTGATATGAATACATTTGTTAGACGATCCATCCAATGGTACTTCGTAACATGTTTCGAAGTTCAGTGTGAAAGACCTTGTTAGTTGACGATCCATTCGATGGTACTTTGTAACGTGTTTCGAAATACAGTATGAATGGATTTGTTGGTCATTGGTCATTAGTTGTACTGAAGCTGTCACTGTTTGTGATCATTGGTTGTCTAGACGAATCTCGAGGTAGGGCATTTGGGATTCCAATATTCACATTAACGTGTCCAAATATACCGTCAAATAAAAATATCTAGTTCGGGAAGTTTACAAGGTGGAAGTTCGGACTGTGTTTCAAAGTCATTGTCGTCCGTGAGAAGATTTTGGTTCAGTCGACATGTCTCTATTTAAAAGCGGAGATAGGGTGTCTCTATATTTTCGAGGAGGTGGTCAAGTTGTCGCTCTCGGTGATTGTTTAAATGTGTCTGGTAGTGGATCATGCCATGGCCTCCAGCTTACTTCATCGACAATTAGTGTCATTATTGTCAGCTGCTCAAACACAAATGATAGGACAAATCTCCCATATCCTCATATGGGAGCAGATACGATTGAGGAGGCAATTGGAACGCCGGTTTGTTGGGATGTCCGAGATGTTAAGCTAGCCCAAGTCGACATTCAAATTGAATCTGAGTCTGGTGATGAAGTTCCTTGGAGACCTTAGACGGATAAGACAGACATGGAGAAGCTTGAAGAGACCATGGGTCATCATGAGAAACAAGATAGTTCTACTCATGATTCATTTCCAAAGGATCATATTTTGGGAAGAGACAAGTGGAGGAATATGATGTGTTGTCTTTTGGATAGAGAATCTGATCATCTCTATAAAGGGAGAATTCAAGTGTATTTTCCTGACGAAGTCATTCTCTGTGACAAATTGGGAGAGGACCATGTTGGTGTTATCATCACACGAGTTATAGGAGGGGATTCCGGAATGCTCATGTCACTTGTAAAGTGGCCTCTGAATCGGACAAAGTTGGTAGAGACAAGGATTATGCTTTCTGAGGCTCTTGAGCACTTTTATAACTCCAACATTGATTCTGCAAATGATGATGACTCTGCTCCAGGAATCCAAAAAGATCCATATCGACTCTTCACCATAATTGCCAGAGACCCGGGTTTACAGAATTCGAGGAAGTCCAAACGACTGTTGTCCCTTGAATCTGTTCGGCAAGTGAGTAGTAAGCCATGTTGTAAGCTAAAGTGTTGCTAACATTTTGATTGGCAAAGAACTCTTGCAATAAGGACAACTTTCTGGGCGTCAACGTTTGATTCTAGGAGAGAACTTGGATTTGATATTCCCAGGCGTCTTCACATTGTTCAGGGTTGCAAACGGAGGAACTACATAACAATCGAAGGTGTCGATATTTGCGAAAAAGCATGGTGGACGATTTTTGGGGTTGGCCGTTCAACATACATGGAGTACAAGAAGCTGAGCAAAGAGGGTGTTATTACATCATTTCATGGGAACTCGGGGATGAAAAAACCACGATCAAATACCCTCTAGGCTGAGGGAAACATTCTTTCAATCGTTAATGGGAATAATGACTGCATGCCCCATAAATTGAGGAGCATTGGCAATGGGAAACGAGACACTTTGAGGCTGCTTCCAGCTGATTTGAATTGGAGGAAAGTTCGTGTTCAGTCCAATGAGGTAAGTTAATTGAGCTCTCATTTGCTATCATTGACATTATATATATACTAGCACTTCGAACCTCGTTTCGATGTGACTGTCTTTCTCGAATTTCTTTCCCACACTACATTATGTTTCGGGATAATACTTAGAAGCATACCTGCTCTATGTGAGTCCACGAGACGTAGGCGCCGGAACTTTTGTTTACTTTCTACCCGTTGGAGTCCCTTGACTCTTCTCATTCTGTTGTGCACTATTTCGGTACTGGATTGGGTGTTTTATCTCGTGGACTTAAAGTCATTAATCATATTTTATGTATTGATTCATCACCATTTTGGATGCAGGTCAATGGTATCCTTGGTCTTGCACCTGTTTCTAGTTCGACCATAAGTCGGATTCGAAAATGAGTTTTTTCAAATGTTGAACTACGTAAGTGTGGGAGTACTTTTGCAAAATGCACAGAGTGTGAGATGTTGAAGGATCTTATCAAAAAGTCTGTGAAGCGAAGTGATGATCAACTCAGCCATAAAAAATTTTTAGACAAACATTTGAAGCATCAAGAGTCTTGTCGGAGGCTTTATCACAGCTGGAGAAATGAATCCGCTATGATGGGAAATGAATTTCTTTGCATCATCCATGATAAAATGGATCACCAAAAGACGGCTCTTCCACGTCTACAAACCACAAACAAGATGATATCAGGATTGGGTCAGCTTCCAATTTCCTTGACTGGGATGATAACTCATGGATACGGAGATGGAGCATATGCCTAGTACTCGGTCGATTTGTGGCCTGGAGATCCGAATTTCACTATTGGTTTTGTTGCAAGATGCCTCCGCCAACTTGAGAAACCTACTTGCAAAGAATCAAAGAATATTTTTGACCATCCATTCCAAAATGATTTTTTTGAGCAATTAATGTGGGGAAAGTCCAGATGGGTAGATGTGTTGAAGCCATTACATCCAGAAGCCCAAAAGGGACCGCGGCCATTGCCTCAGAGATTATATTTGTAGATGGATAATTGTGTGAAGGACAACAAGAATAGGTGGATGTTGGTATTTCTTTCTTTGCTCACAGCAAGGGGTGTATTCAAAGAAGTTCAATTGGGATTTCTGATGGTTGGTCAAACGCACGAAGATATAGATGGATTTTTCAGCTATCTCTCAAAAAAATTGAAAGAGAACAACACTTATGTCTTCTCAGATTTAATGAGACATTTCATGGGTTCTCAGGAGTTGCAGTTTATTCTACAAATCATTCAAGAAGTTCCTGACTTCAAGGAGTTTGTACATGGTCATATTATTGATGGAAAAGAGGCTCTTGTTGGAGCTATTGATATGCATGTTTTTCGGTTTTACATGGATTCAGAAAATTGGCCTGTCATGCAATACAAGAAATCCGTGACTGATTCTGATTGGCTTCCAAAACAAGGTGCAGTTAAAATGTGGAAAACTCTTGACGATGGATCTCCTTCACTCCCCGTGGGTGAGCCTAAGTCAGTGCCCATGAGACCAATTTGGGAAGACAACGAGGATGCGGTACATAAGCAATCTATCATCAAATCCGGACTAAAAAAATATCTGGAGTTTTTGGAGAAAGGGAATGAATATTGTTGAGCACTATGGAACTGTCATGAAAAAGTATGATCAATACTGGACTAATATTCTGGAGGAGCTAGAGCTTCCACTTGAGGACCCAAAAGATACTGGTCTTCTAGAAGGATTTTGGCCCTCTACAAAATGGCGAGAAAGTCACATGAGAGATGGATTTAATAGACGAATCAAATGATCATGAAGTTGAGGAAATTGTTCCTTATTATGGGCCAAGGTGTGATCGTCCAAAAGAAGGTCTAAATCCGTACAAAGACATTGAAAAAGAATTTTTTATCCTTGTTCGCCCTCATGATCCTAATACATATCCAGTTTGGTTGGGAATGGCATCATCCGATGTAGTTCGTGATAGAAAGAATATCAATTACAAAAAGGTAATTGTTGAGTGGTGGAGACCAAAGAAGGGAGGTAATCCATCTGATTTGGAAAGGTACATGGATTGTTGGACAAAGACTTGGGAATTCAACCCCGAAATCTTCCACAATGGATCCATGTTGACACCGTTGTTTAGACCATGCCCGCGAGAAAAAATACTACGAGGTCAAGCACAAAGCGAATAAGTGTTAAAGAGGTAGAGAAAGTGAAAGCTAATATCGATAAAGCGAATCTCCAATGCGACGCACAAACAAGTTCTTTGCGTAATTTCGAACAATCTGAAGACATTAACCATGATGTATGATCTGTTAACAAGGACACATTGACGTCAATTCAATCAAAGTTTGATTTTAATAATAGGATTTGTGTCACAATTTTTTTTTTTATCAGATTCAGTAGTTGTATGTTTACTTTTTTTATCTTGGTGTACTTGTTTTTGCTACAATGTGATAGTGATTTGAAGTAAATGACATATCATTTTGTACTTTGGAAATCTTCCTCAGGTGTTAATTAATTATTAAAACAACAAAATATATATATTTTAGGCATTATGTGTATATTAATTGTAGGAATTATGATAAGTGAACTCAACATATCATTATAGTGGGCATGATAAGATGGACATGTTTGTATTTAACGGATGTCATTATTAGAAATGTAGGTAAGACTTCTGTGGATAAGTTATATATATACGTGTATGTTGCGAATTATTTTTGTCAAGAACACACATTGGTGTAACTAATTAATTGTAGGAACGACAAGAAAACATTGTATTGGGCATTAGGTGGTTAGTGTGTGCATACGGTCTGAGCATTGATAAATATGTATTGACAATATCTATCAATAATACACTAATCAATCGTATGAGTTACCAACATGATTGCATTATAATGGACACTATGAGGTGGATGTCATGTTTGTATGGATGGGATGTCATTATCAGAAATTTAGGCATTGACATGGTGGATATAATGTACTAATATGCTAATAAGTGTGTGTTGACAATTATATGTATGGATTTATGTGTTAAATGTGTGTTGACAATTATCTTTTGAAGGTTTACTAATGTATATTTAAATAGATTTTTTTGTTTTTACATCAGGGTTTAGGTTCAACTTCAATTTCGAAGTGAAATAATTAAATATAATTATTTCACATGTTATTTGTTAAATTAAATTAAATTAAATTGTCAGGTATACTAAGTTTGGTCCGGAATTAACGAAAAAAATCCGGAATGAGTTAAAATTGAGTTACTTCCCTGGTTTGTACTTCATAATCCTGACATCGACTGGCGATCACGAAAAATTTCGGCAAGACAAAAATGCAAAAATACCAAAGGTAGTCAATCTATGTTTCTTGGAGCTAGAGCCTTCATGAGAGCTACGAAGAAAAACGCGACATTTGCACTTTATGCGACTCCGATCAAAACCACAACAGACCGAGGTACTTCGACATTACCCACTCAATATTAAGATTTCAAGGATGTCTTCGAGTGAGGATGCTACGTGAGGCAGGGCGACTAAAAGAGGCTCTACAGACTTTAAACCAAGGGGATGCATGATTTGTGCAGATCAGGCATGGATAGCTGAAGGAGCAGAGATAGAGTGTGGGTCCAGATTCATCCAAGGGGGCCAGCAAGAAGGCAACTCTTTGTGTGCTTGATTCTCAATTGCTCTCGTGGTCTCATTGGCAGGATTTCCCACCACAGCCCCTTTCTTCCAAGTAGCCAGTTGTCAACTTTACTCTCCCATCCTTCACCCTCTTCGTCAATGAAGTACTTCATTTCTCCTTTTTCATGTTCCAGCCATTTAGGTGGTTTCTCCCTCAATACTACCTTCAATTGCTGCATTGTCATGTGTTTACTCTCTGTGGTTTTAATTTGCTCATGCCCAACAGTTGGAAGAATTCCATGTGTTGGGATAATTC
Source organism: Takakia lepidozioides (assembly GCA_030704615.1). Taxonomy (NCBI): domain Eukaryota; kingdom Viridiplantae; phylum Streptophyta; class Takakiopsida; order Takakiales; family Takakiaceae; genus Takakia; species Takakia lepidozioides. Next base: position 76,791,090 of record CM060731.1, read on the forward strand.
CATTCTGAGCTGCAATTTCCGTTCTTTTCAGTGCTTCCCACATGGTGGCTTTTGTTGGAACAGGTCTGTCCTCTTCACTTAAGTTTTCCTCTCCTCATCATACTTCTCCAAATCTGGTCATAGGCATCCTCATTTCCTTCTGTCTCTAGCCCATCATGCTCATCCTCCTTGACTGTCATTTGTGGTTCAGCTCTTGTTTGTGTGTCTCCATCAAAGGGACATCCTTCGTGTGGTGGAATGCTGCATGCTGAGTGCAGAAGTGCTGAGTGCACTTGATAAAATCGGGTACCCTCATCTTCAATACATTTTCAGCCTGTTCTGTCTTCTTTTTAGAGTAGTTCCTAATTGTCCAACGAAGGGGAGAATGTATATGGATTATGGGTGTTGTGGTAGGGATAGCTAAAGGGGTACACAAACTAGGGCTAGTTCTGTTTTCAGTGCACATGGTGCTACTTACAAAAGTATTCGATCAGAAATACAAGGTGACGAACTTGTGCCCTTAGACTGTGTTTTGAGGAGCCAGATTTTGGGACAGCAGTGCTATTTCGTAAATCTGACTGGCAGTTGTTTAAGAGAATCTCTTTTTACATCTGCTGTTGTTGTCTTCAGTGCCTCTGTTATGTCATTTCCACTTTGTCACTTTGTTCTTTCTTTTGAATGATGGTGTGTTATGATTTACCAAATAATATTAAAAACCAAATTCTCAAACAACTGATTTGATGCCACGTGTCCATCCCAACAAACCACTTTACAGTAGGCACCATGACTACACAACATCGCATCATATATTGACACGTGTCATATCCTTGAAAAAACACCCGGCAATGAGCTCCTATAGGCGTAGTCATGGGAATGACTTTAAATACATTTAAAATTCAAAACAAACTAATCATATGATGTAATATGTCCAAATGTCAGCATGTTGGTAGTAAGGATAATGATTGCAAAGCCTCTTCATAATATGCCATGTGTCAATTTTTGGAGACGTCAGATGGCGCACATCCACAAAAACCTCTTGGATTTATTAAAAAGAGACACGTGTACAGTTTGCAACAGCACAATAAGTCATGTATGGTAGAAGTACATATGACAGTCAAATGTATCACTTGGTTCATCTGATTGCAGTCATACGTGACCGACCATCCTAAATTCATTGTATTCAATTGGTTTGCACGACTTGCAGTCAGCGAAGTCATATGTACCGTTTATGACTATGAGACAGTCATATATACAGTCATATATACCGCGTTCTGTTGTAGTGTCCTGGTAAGTTCCTCTGGGCTATGTCCGTAACATCACCCCCTCCTCTAGCGTCGAGTTCCTCATGCAAGGAGCGGTAAAATCTTGGACTTGCTTAGAGTTAGAGAAAATCCAAAATCCGGCGAATGGTACTTGCCAAGTATTCGGCTCTTCGTTCTTGACTCAAATGATTTATAGGTCCCTGCAACCATTGATAGTGTCTAACACCTTGAACTTGGGACCACGCAGTGATTTGAGCATTCTAATTCTCGAAGCTGCCTTCAAACATGATTTCGTTGCCCTCTGCGTCCGAAACCTCAACCTCCAACAGAATTATCAGACTTCGAGTAGGCTCCACTTGCCGTCGTACGGGGTCCAGACGAGGAAATACGCGTCGCATTGGTGGCCCATCGTCTCGAGAGCGTCGGCGTGATGTTGAAGGTCGTGAGAGTCGGAACGGCTTATCTGGTAGCTGGGTAAGCGACAACTCATCTGGTTCATGTGACTCCATACTGCCAATACAAGATGCAAGAGCGTTGGAAGTGTAGCTATATATACTGATGTGTGGTGCTCCTCCCTCCTTAACGTGTATCAGGTACATTGAATGTGGAGTTTTCACCTTGAAGCTAACTTGGCTGATATCATCATTGTGACGTCTTATTGACGTGCTGTATATCATTGATGAAACTCTTGGACTTTGTCAGATGCATTGGCGAGGTTGGATGAAAATTCCCACGTTCGTTCGCTGATGTCGTAGTCTTTCCAATGTACAAAATACTCAAGACGTTTATATTTGATGCGAGAGTCTAAGACTTCGTCGACTTCATACTCAATTTCCAGATTAACTTCGATTGGTGGAGGTGGTACGGAGACTCTCCCTGGAATATTCGATGGATGATACAACTTCAATAATGAAACATAAAAGACTGGATGGATACGCATACTTCGTGGGAGTTCAAGCTGAAAACTGACCGGATTTATTTGTCGAATAATTTTGAATGGTCCCAGGCGTTGATAATCCAACTTCCTTGATGGTCGCAATGTTTGTATGTCCTATCGAAGAAGCCACACACGATCTCCGACCTTGAATTGGGGTTGGAGTTGGCGACGTTGATCTGCATAGTCATTGTATTGTTTTTTAGCTTGTGCGAGTTGGAATTTAAGCTCATTGTGAATCATAGCAAGATGAGTAGTAAGGTTTTCTTCAGCAGGGTTTCCAACAGTCTTCATGTGGAAAGGGTTTGCTCGAGGATGATGATCATAATTGGAGAAAAAAATGAAGTTTGTTTGGTCAAAGAATGTATACTATTGTTGTAGGCAAACTCAACCAATGACAGAAGGTCCGTCCAATTATCTTGCTGATAATTTATCGTACGACGAAGATACTGTTCCAAAATCTGGTTTACACGTTCGGTTTGACCATCAGTCTATGGATAATTAGCTGTAGAGAGGTTGATCTTAGTATCCAATATGTGAAATAATCCCCTCCAGAAATTTGATATGAACTGTGGTCCTCGATTAGATACGATGTCCTTCGGGAGTCCATCAATGCGGTAGATATTATTAAGGAAGAGTCTTACAATTTTCTTGCCGGTAACCGTCTTATTACATGGAATGAAATGTGTCATCTTCGTAAAACGATCTACAATAACAAGGATTGAATCGGTGGTCTTGGAAATTGAAATGTCCGTAATAAAGTCCATAGACGCAGACGACCATGGACCCTTGGGAATGGGTAATGGTTGAAGAAGGCCGTAAGGTCGATGTCGTGGTCCATTCACTCTAGCACACGTATCGCAAGATTTTATAAATTCTTTCACGAGTTTCCACATCTGCGGCCATCAATAGTCCCTAGATATCAATTCCATTGTTTTGTTGAAGCCGAAATGAAATGCAGACATGTTGCCAGAACATCGACCTTATGATTGTGCAATTGAGTTGCAAGAATGAGCTCAACCACCATTCGCCCCGATCTACAATTTATCTCAGACGGAGCTGGCTGCTTTACGCGAATACATTGGTGAAAATTTGTCAAAGAATTTCATTCGACATTCGAAATCACCCGCAGGAGCACTTATCTTATTTGTGAAGAAGAATGACGGATCGTTACGCATGTGTGTGGACTATCGTGGGCTCAACAAAGTCACTATAAAAAATCGTTATCCACTACCGCTGATTTCCGGACTCCTCGAACAACTTGGACGAGCAAATTTTTTCACAAAGATCGACTTGAGAGGAGCTTACAACCTTGTACGAATAAAAGAATGAGACGAATAGAAGACTGTTTTTTGCACAAGGTACGGACATTTCGAATACAGTGTTATGTCTTTCGGTCTTACAAATGCTCCAGCAATTTTTCAACATATGATGAATGACATATTTCGAGAATTTTTAGATGACTTTGTAGTCATCTATTTGAACGACATTTTGATATTTTCATAGAATGAATAAGAACATGGTCGCCATGTACGCATTGTCCTTGATAAATTGAGGGAAAAAAAGACTATATGCCAAGTTGGAAAAATATCTTTTCCACCAATCTGAAGTCGAATTTTTGGGCTACATTATTTCCGACAAATGAGTCTTTATGGATCAGAAGAAAATACAAACCATCATCGAGTGGATTAAACCAACTTCGGTCCGAGATGTATAATGTTTTCTAGGATTTGCAAATTTCTATAGAATCTTCATCAAGGACTCCTCCAAAATTGCTGCACCATTGACACGACTCACAGGGAAGGTCAAATTTGTATGGGACGAGAAGGCTGACCAAACATTTAAAAGGTTGAAGCAGGCATTAACAACGACTCCAATACTGGTACATGCAGACCCATCTAAACCATTCTTTTTGGAAGCAGATGCATCGGACTTTGCATTTGGCGCAGTACTCTCTCAATACGGTACAGATGGCTGACTTCACCTTGTTGGTTTTCGTTCTCGCAAATTTTCCGCTGCGGAGATCAATTATGAAATCCATGACAAAGAACTTCTAGCGATTATTGATGCTTTTGAGGAGTGGCGTCATCTATTGGAGGGAGCTAAACATCAGGTCACAGTCTATACCGATCACAAAAACCTCGAGTATTTTATGAGTGCTCTTGTTTTGAATCGACGTCAAGCGAGATAGAGTATGTCACTAGCAAGGTTTGATTTTGTTATTATCTACCGTCCCGGACATCTTCAAGGAAAACCAGATGCTCTTTATCGACGATCGTATCTTGCGCCAAAAGAAGGGGATGCAACTTTTGACCAACATAAATCCATCATCTTGAAAGCAGCAAATCTCCAAGTGAATATGCTATCCATGTCCACCTATGACGATGCAGAGATCATAAAAGAGATTCAGGAAGCACTGAAGAGCGACCAATTTGCCATGACACTACGAAGTCAACTAAATCGACCTCGAGACAACCCACATATTACAAACGACTTCGAATTCAAAGATGACTTACTTTATTTTAAAGGACTTCTCTATGTATCTCCAGGACCTACACGACTTCAAATTCTTCAAACATGTCACGATCTTTCGATTGCAGAGGCATTGTGGACTCCCTCTCTTGGTCCTCTTTTGGAAACTATGGTCATGGTCAAGGCGCCTGATTTAATCAACTGTGCCGCCGCTGATTCCAGTTGACCATCTACCCATGTAGGTTTCTTGCAGCTATCCATCCACAGGGAATCACAAGTAATTTTGAAATCGAGCCCTCTTGGATGAATCTGGACCCACACTCCAATCCCAGATCCTTCTATCCCTGCCTCTCCCCAAATTATATATATATATTCTTGCCTTGCTGCTAGCAGCTGACAGCCTATAATCGTTCAGCAAACACCTCAACCCTACTCAGGACACACTAGTTCCTATGCTGAATTACTCCCTAAACTTTCCAAGTGTGCAGCTACACATGAAAGAAAGAGGAAGAAGGAACTTTGTAGCATCTATGGAAAGCCAAAAGAGCTTACGGGCAAGAATGTATAACAAAGAGATAAAGCACTACAATGCAAGCCTAAGTTTGCTGCAAGAAGATGGAGTGCCTCACAAGGGTAAAGCTGTAAAGCATTTCTGGTCAATGCGGCACCAGCCTCTGAAGAGAAGCCATGGTTTGAGCTGGAAAGAATGCGGTTGCTCTTGTGAGTGCAGGACAAGCTGTTCAGAGTGGCAGGATTGCCCATGGTGGACAATGTATGGCTGGCTACAATAGCTGCATGTTTGCTTATGGCTAGGTTGGCGATTGACCTCATTTGCGGGGGAATTTCGGGTGATGGGCTGTTGCTATCTACTCTACTTATCCCCACACACGCTGCTTTACATGTGTGAAGGAAGATGATTGAGCAGACTTGTCACCATTCTTACTGCTTGCCATAGTCCTCAAAGATCCCTGCTGTTCCCCACTGTTTCGTTGCTGTCTATCTAAGTTGAAAAGAGGTCCAGGCGGACAATGAGGGAATTTGTTTGAGGGTGTGACAGACAGGAAGTGGAAAAACTCACACAATGCTTGGAGACGTTGTTGATCTTGATCACAAACTCAGTGACAACCGAGGCATGACCCCGCGTGTGTTTGAGTGCATTTTTTAAAAAATCTGCTTGGTATAAGTTCAGGTTATTATATGTATGTGCAATTGTTGTGTTTCACTAGGTCTGAGAGCTTGAATGTGGTGTTTTGCCTTATCCTGCTTGCTATCACAATGCCTCCTCAACCACCTCAGTCATACAAGTTTCGTTATTTCTACTCTAGCAGAAATCCTGAAGCATCTGGCTCTTTGCCCTCAACGTCATCTTGTACGCTTTCAGTTCAGATGAGTCAAGTAGAGCAACTCCCTGATGTGTAATTTGTTTGAGTGATTCAACCAACCCACGTGTAGATTTGTCGAGTACACCTTATATGAACAACAATAAGCGTAGTTACGATAAAGCGAGGAAGTTTCAGGATATTTGGGCAGCAAAGTTGTCACGGGCTGAGATGTGTCTTGGTAACGATGGCATCCTTCACACTGTGAAATGTATTGTATGTACAGAGACAGAGGGGAAAGCGAAACTCATTGCTCCTAAGTGGGACAACCTTCAAAAACATATTGGGCGTAGGAAGGGTGACATGGCGATTGCTGGTACTTCAGTAAAAAAGGTGATTTCTACTTCACCAAAGAATGTAAGCATGCAAAAAATGTGGTGTTGATGGCCTCCAGCACTCGTGAGTCAGTGTCAGCCCAAATAGCGAATGCAGTGGCAGGTGAAAGGAAAAGAAAGGTAGTTCAGTTTGCCACAGTGTCTCACATCATCCAACAAGGGCGTCTTGTGACAGAATATGAGTAAAGTAAATGGCTCTTTGATTTCCTGAATGTTCCGAGAAACCCAAAGAAGCATTGGTATGATACAACAGGGTGGTCAATGGCTGAACATATGCATACCACTGTCATGGAAGCAGCAAGAGATGCAATTGGGGCTACTAAGTTGGTGGATTTAACCTGTGATGAAGTCTCAACAGTTGACAACCAATCATGGATTTCAGTTCATGCTTATGTTGTCGACAATTGGGTGCGTGCTCCTATCTTGCTTTCTCTAGAGAGAGTTGTGGAGGGGGGAGGATCTTATAATCTCACAAGGAAGATCATGGAAGCACTCATAGGTGGAGGCATGCCACAAGAACGCATTAGAGACAAACTATTGAGCTTTTGGGCTGATGGAGTAAATGTCTTTCAAGGGGTGTCAAAAAATGGAGTAACACGACAGATCCATGATGCATGGGCCCCTCAATCTTTGGGGATTGGATACATTGCATGGCCCATCGCACTAACTTGGCGGTGCAAGTACTGTCAAACTTGACAGTGGTAAGCAAACTTGAGAATTTATTACAAGCTCTGTACACCTATTTTGTTCATTCACCAAAGAGGCATGTGGAGTTTACAAAGTTGGCTACCATCATGGAAACAAAAAGGAATAAGTTGTTGAGAAATGTGAAAACCCGTTGGATTTCTATGTTGAGCCCAGCCAAGCATGTGATGTTAGAATACCGTACCTTGCTCATGAAGATGGCCTTGGACAATGCAACAAACAGTCAAGTAAAGGTGAACTATGAGTCACTTTGTGACTTGCAGAGTTTGCTTGGCCTTGCTTGTCTTTTGCCTTTGCTAGAAACTATTCATGCGCTGATTAAGTTTGCCCAGATGCGGGATGTGTTCGTATGTGATCTGGTGACAACGATAAAAGTGTGTCAAGGTGATATTTCACTATGGACAATGACAAGAATTTTGCCTACAAGCCATACATGTTTTGGGCATTTAGATCTCTATTGGAGTGTAACCATGACACCATACATATGAGCTGGGTCCTTGATTTGAACACGAGGTCCACCATCTTGCTTTTGACGTTAATGGACAACACATTTGGGCTGTCCACCGCAAGGAAGTCACTGGGGAAACATGATTGGTGACACAAGAGGTCTTTGTGGAAGTGGATCAACTTGTCAAATCAGAGTGTGCAGGTATGTAGTCCCTTTTAAATGCTTTCTGAATTTGCTTTCAGTCCTATAGATATTGATAGGTTGTGGGTTTTTCTTAGCTAGATTATAAAATTGATGTGATAATTTGCTATTGACTTCGGGATTTGGATTGGGCTTTGTAGAAGCCGCTGAGGCTCTTGTGCGTGAGCTTGAAGGGCATTTTCCAGCACATGACATCATGGATGCTTTGGGAATTGTCTACCAACAATATTGGCTTCAACCAGATTGTGAAGAGACTTTTCAGAGGCACTTGAACATTATTAAAGGTCAATATTGCTATCCAAAGACTGTAATTGCAGGGGGGAAAAAACATTCAATGGTGGAGGTGTTGTCAAGTTCAACTTTGGACCAACAACAATGTATGCTCAAGTTAACTATGAAGAACAATACTGCTGCAACAATGGCTCCACCCTTTGATCTGAATCCCTTTACAAGGCTTTGGCGGTCTGTGTCAAGGACAAGAACATGACTGAACACAACCAAGAGATCAGACCAGAGGTACAAGACTAGACAAAAAGTCAAGGTCGAGGTGGCCGTATACACGATGAGTAAATAAGAATCAAGGCGATCTTTATAACAATGAACAAGAGTACAAGATATTGGAACACGACTTGAATACTGGAATGCTGGAAACTGGACTGGAGTACCAGATACTGGAAACTGGGCTAGGGTACTGGGAACTGGAAACAATAGTAGCTTGAACCGGTGTTGGCGAGATTGAAGAGTGTCCAGTCTCGCCTCCTATATGTACTGGCTACTAAGAAGCTTCCCTTATGGAGGTTTCTTGCTAGAGAAGTTTTCAAGATTAAACAAAGGTTTCTTGATGAAGAAGCTTTCTTAAACAAATGAGGTATCTTGATGGAGAAGTTTCCTCCAAAGGAAGCTTCCTGAGCAGTTTCCCAAGTTACTCTTGGTAATTTGGTAAACTCCCGTTAACTTTGTAAGTAATGATAAACCATGTAAATCATGGTAGATCACGGTAAGTCATTATAATTTCTGGTAACATGGTAACTTGATAACTTCTGGTATTTACTCCCACTACAACAGATCGCGGTATATATGACTGCCAATCCGCGGTAGTCATGGTTTTCCTGACTATGACCATGACTTCCCTATATTTTTAGACCAAATTGTGCTTTACGTAGTTTTTCAAATGCCTATGTAGTCACGTATTCATCCAAGGGGCTACATGGTTAGACGTTTGAATGACTACGTGACTCCGCACTCGGCGGAGGGTTGGTCAACGATGGTTGACCAGCGCGAGCTCACCACCAAATAGTTGCTGGAATGACTTCTAGTGGTAGCTTGGAATCAAAAAGTTAAAAAATTCGAAAAATTGTTTATAGGGTTGCTCATTAGAGGGCTGGGACTTAGCTCTCCTTGGCTATATTGTCTCCTGCACGTTTTCTTAGTATAGAGCCAAAGAGATGTTGTGTCATGGAACACGATGATCGGAGGATATGTAGGGGCATGGGATGCAGAAGGGGCGAAGCGCAACCTGAACCGCAACTGCAAATGTGGGCTCTTGGCTCCTGTAGTACCATGATTTGGTATTCTTCTTGATGTTTACAAGGTTCTTAGGAGAGTCAGCTTGGTCTTAGCAGGCCGCACATTTCAATCTCTGTCTGCTCAGCTGCACAGTGGTGGTTCTCACAGACCAATCCGACATTACCTGACTACAGACACAAGCATCGCACACAGGAGGTCCTTGAGGACGGGTCTCTTGCACATGTTGGCTATGGCGCCTTCAGGGATACCATTCAAATCAGGTAATATGATAAAACACTTGGTGGGTTTCTTTTCTGGGGTCGCTGTGTTGAATGTATGCGCCAATATCGGATCCAGGCTCTTTTGCGCAATTTAGCATAAACGAATGTACTCTGGGCAAAGAAGGAAGAAAGCGCACGGGATTGTTAGACAAGGCCAATCTAAATAGTTATATGTGGCATTTAGATGCTGGAGCATGGAACAGCGCTGGCATAAGTTCCTTAAAGATCCTTCATACTGGTGGGACAGTAGCTTTTACAAGGGAAGCTTTCTTCATGTAGGATAAGAAGGAGTATGAGGGAAATCTATTATGATTGTCTTGATTGTACCCCTAATAGTTAGAATCTCGCTTTGTTGTGCAAAAACTGCTTTTACTGTCCGTATCGTAGGTTGTTCTTCCTGAGCAGGGCATGAAAGTAGGATGTCCAAGGCCTTTCCCTGAAGTTTGCAAGGTACTAGGGAGGGTCGAGACTGTGGCTGCTCAGCTGCTCCGTGGTCGTTTTCACAAACCACTCCAAAATCTCCATACTATAGACAAGCTGGTGTAAGTTTGGACATGTCCGTATGTTCCTCATTGCATAGAGTCCAATGGAACCCACATTGAATTTCCAGGAGAATGCCAAAGTGATAGAACCGAGAACCTATTATTAGTGGACCGAACAACCAACCTGCACATTATGGTCCTGCCAAAAAGATGGGTCCTCCTCGAGATCAAAATGCTGCTCATTACTGTGCTGGCTAGCATGCTGCATCAACGCCATGGATCTCCCTACGGTTCCCGTAGACCCCATAGCCCGTGTGCCTGAGGGCCCCGCGCCTGCTAAACTCGCACTGGACGACGACCAACCAGACTTCAGCGAACGGGTCACAGTCCTACTAGGAGTTGCAGCTGAATTGTTTGGGCCATTGAAACTCCCCCCAGAAAATGGTCCACCATCTGTATCAATGGGTCCCTTTCCTTGTCCAACTCTAAGAGCACGCGGAGTTCCATGAACGTTATCTCCTCCGGCCTTGATGGCTCCTGCATGAACTATTCTACTCCCATTCCATGCTTCCCTGTGAACCTCAGCGGTAGTGGCTGATTGACGGAGGTTCTTGGGGGATGTGGGTGCACTAGTGGCTGAATCCGCGCTATTACTATCCTGCAGAGTACGTGATGATGGAGAGTGCTTGAGGCCAGATGATCCCATCACATCCAGTCCAGAAGACGAAAGGTGCCGATATTGCCAGGTGTACTTGGCCTTAGTCTTTGCAGGCCCTCCCGATTGACCTGAAGAAGAAAGCGGATTCCTTTCCGGGGTTCCTGAAGCCGAACTGTTACCCTCCACATTCTCTGATAACGCATACCCAGATGAACCTCGCTTCTTCCCTCGAGAAGAGGATGATTCTGCCTTCACTGTGGGCGGTGAGGAATCAGGGTTCTCAGTCATAGGATTGTGAGCCGCCTCTGGTATGGGACAGAAAGGATGGCTTGCTGAAGAAGACGAGAGTGATGATTCATTCCCCTCATGTGAAGAGTTTCCGTCATTATGTTCTTGAGCTGATTTCTTTGGCGAGTTTTTCGTGAAGAAAAGAAGGGAAGACATTCCTTTTGCCATCATCAATACGTCGATCTCTCTCCTTCTTTCTCACCCTTTTGCAAGCAACACCAATTGGTAACATGAAATTTTGGAAATTTCAGAAATTGAGACAGCTTAGGATTTATGCTACCGTGCTTATAACCTCTGCTACGTACTGTCTAACAATGACTGGTCCCTTCGTCGTTGTCCTCAACTATTACGCCAGGACGAACACGAAGCCAGATCCACAACCGAAAACTTAAAATTTTGGTGAGCTTGAACCTTACCGTCCATACTAAAACCTTCTTCACCAACCAACAAAAGATCCGCAGTCCTTACTTTCGAGAGACAAAGACTCTAATTACAGTATGCCATCACAGTACTGAACTTTACGACTAGTGAATACTGCGTCTCGACCAGAACGCCACGGAAATGACAACGCTGGTGAGTCTGGCGGCCCGAAACTGTTAGAGGGCCACTGGCTTGCAAAACAAGATGGTGAACATGCAAAGAAATTCTCCCGCCTTCTTTCATTCTGTCAAAACTCTAAGTTGCCTTGGCACACGACTCGCCTTCATTCGCTTCTTGCCCCTTTCCCCGCACGCACTCATCAGTAAAGACAGCCTGCTGCATTCTGCATTCCACAGCTGACAAACCCCTCGTGCGCCCTGTCGTGCCCTGCCCAGCCCTGCTCTGCTGGATCTCTGTCTGCATCGACAGGAATGTCTGTCTGCGCGGCCACTGAGCGCGCTCTCTTGGAACAACGGTAACCAGTTCTTCCGGTTCCAACACGTTTCGCTCTATTACAGGTTTCTACGGGCCATTTCTGATCCGCGGTCACTGCTCCGGTTCAGAATCTACCGTTTCTCATTCATCCGTCGCTACTTTTTGAATCTCGCGCTTCCGCCTTAAATTGGAAAAACTGTGAATTGGATGAGAAGGTGACAGAAAAATCTTTCCGTGTGGTATTAAGGAGAAATTCAAATAAGGGCAAAACAGTAGGGGCACGTCGTCTTGGCAAATGCACGACCGAATAATGGCCTAATTATTAGTGTGACAGTTAGTGAAAGCCAAGATGGTGCTAGTTGGGCGCAGTGTTCGAAATTGTCAAGGGCCCAGGCAGACCATATGTCATCATCCATTAGGGCAACATTGTCAACACTATTATATCCATGTCCTGATCATGGACTCAGCGTTGCTTCCTCGGAAAGTTCTCCCATCTATCGATGTTTCTCCTCATGTTGTATCTTCTCCTCAGTTTCTTGTTATTATGACGCCTCTTCGATACAGATAGCTCCACGTAACGTGTCGCCCTCACAAGTGAATCGCTCCCAGTGTTCATGTATTGACTCTGTGGGTCTTCAACGTGGCTTGGTCACCCTGATATCTCTAATGCTTTCAGGCCCCGTCTCTCCACCTCCAGGGCTCTGTTGGGCCTCCTCCCTGCTGCCTCCTGACAAAAGGCCCAAATTCAAATTCTTCCGCTCAGGGCTTTCAAATCTAGGTTCCCCCCCTAGCCCTCAACTAATCCCTTCCTCTGTTCCGAAAGTCATGCCCTCTTCTACTGCTGTAATCCTCTCACTTCCCCTTCTCTCCTACAAGATCAAGATCAAAGAAATCATGGGAAAGAGGGCCTGCGAATAACAGTTTCCTGTACTCAACATTGAATTAAATGGTATGGTGCAGCGCTTCCACTCCACCTCCATAACCAGCCCAAATCGCAGCCCAGATCGCAGCACATCCACTCGACATTCACAACCACACCATATCGCAGCCCATATGGAACCCAAGAAATCCTCCATAACATAACTACCTACATCCGTAACCCTAAACAGATCGCAACTTAGGAAGATTCCCCATAACAATTACATACACCTATAATCCGTAAGTGCTGCGAAAATCTGATATGCAAGCTGGCGAGAGGACCCCTGGAGGTTGAGAGCTTGGCGAAACGAAGGGTTGTGATGCGGCCGCCTAGGCGATAATGCATGGTCATGATGTGGCCCCTTGGCGATAGGACATGGACCCACGTATGGTTAGGGTGGCGCGAATTGGTGGGCCCACGATGGCGTCGATTAGGCACAAGATATTCCAGCAATGGCGCTTTATGCGGAATTTTAGGCGTTTTGACCCCCCTAATTCCTTTGTACAAGTACCCAGGGCATTTGGCAGCTCGAAATTTGACGATTTTCCGCCAAAAAAAAAACACTGTAACAGACTGCTAATGGCATATCTTCAAAATGCTAGCTATGCAAATAGTTCACAACTTGAGAGCCCAATTTATTTCTTAAGTCTCCGCCATGGCCGCCTACACTAAGTAACTTACTTATGCACTACTCTTATGCTACTCACAATGATAAACAATTGTTTTCCCGGTGACAGACTTCTTCTTGAAGTGTTTTCTTTGGGGGTGCACTATAGAGATATCACATGGAAGACTCCACATGCTGTGGATATCGGTAACCATTCTCTGTTCAAACAAATTCAACAGGATACTTTGAGCCATTCGAGTCGAGGCTCCATAGGCTACATTACGAATAACAGGCCACATTTGTGGAGGGACCTCATGTCTTTCTATGAGGATAGTCCCCACTGACTTGTTGATATGCAAAAGCACACCAACTCTGGTTTGCCCATTGCTATTCCTCAACCAAAAGGCTAGATCACCTCGCAACATTTGCAATGACCCTATTCTCTCTCATGATATTGAACATGAATATCAAAACATATAGATTATGATAATACCACCCAAATATTGGGCATTGACAGCCTAATTTTGGATGTGAGATATTTGGGAGTTAGGATTTTGTATATAAAGATTGGGTTCAAGCTATATCACTAAGGGTTTCTCAATGCGAAACCCACCACTGCGTAGGTTTGTGGCTATATCACCAAATGTTTCTTAATACGATCCGCCGCCGCTGCCATAGGTTTAGGGTTGCTGGCTATACTACTCAAGGTTTCGCCTTGCAAAATCTTGGTTGAATTAGAGTTTGTATATGGCGTCGTTTGTTTTTCGATGAAGGTGAATCATAGAAAATAGTTTAATATTAAAATAATTATTTAAGTTTTTAATATGTCCTAGTTTGCAAGTAATTATTTGGAGTGTATTCAATGTTTATAAATGTAGAGATAGGGCATGTGGTTTGTCGAATTGGTGCAGATGTACCGTATAAACGCATCACTCCTGTATACCCGCTTATGGTTTGTTTATCGTTTTGAAACGAGGTTTAAAAACATAAAACCCCCATCACCATAGTGTGCTCATGTAAACATGCTCACATTGTGCTCACACTATCCCAACCTCCTGCTGGAGCTAATAGCTCCCATGTTTCCTTTTGTAAGATTCCAAAGAAAGATGCTTCCTAGATTTAGTCTTTCTAAGCGAGCCTGGTATGAAAAAAGGGTGGGGATCCTTCATACAAAGACCAAGTCTGGTAAGAAAACATGGACATACTAGTCCAAGAGTGGTTGCAACTTGTAACCAAGGGCCAGAGGATTGCCCAATTTTCACAAAGACTTGAAAATCCCATAGATGCACCAAAAGATTTTTCTTCTTTTTTAAATCTCTTTATATACCAGTTGGGTTGGTTAGTAGATGGGTGACATCCAACATATAACTATGTGGCATTGAACCCACAACCATTTTGTAAAACGATTCCCTTTCATCCATGGGTTGGTTATCATCGATAACATCCAACATACACGTATCTTGCTTTGAACCCGCAACCATTTGTAAAGCGACCTTGTGCCGTAACTTAACCACAGGGCCACCCGTGGAATATGTCCACGAACCCACATAGTGGACCACGTGGCGGCCTGATTTTATTCGTGAATATACAATTTAGAGAATATTACAGGAGGCTAGTAGTAGGCCCATGTGTTGTCACATAATAATTGGTTGAGAGTTAGCTTTCCTATAAACTGTGCATCTTTTTATGTGAACGGTTTGCATGCGATTATGGTATGATCGGACGGCCAGAAGGATAGAGTAAAAGAGGATGCGCAGTGTGTTGCGGAAGTATGGTGGAGCCGCAGGGGGTGGAGGCAACGATCGTGTCGGCCATGGATTCGGTGGTGCAGATCCTGGTGACGGCGTGTGCTGACACCTGTGAGGTTCCAGCTCTGTAGTAGCTTGCTGGAGGACACGTATGGTCTCACGGCCTTGCCTTATATTGCAGCTCAAACACGGCACTGTCATCTCGCACAACATTCTCCTCTTCTTCAGCAGCTTTCAATTTGTCTACATCGTCAAGCATAGCATCTAGAGACGTGTGCATCTTCGAGCAGGCTAGAGCGAGTCCACAGGATTGATAAATAGAAGTCTAGAGAGCTCTTCAAGGTTTCTGCAAGCTCCAGTTTGCAGCACACGGCTGTAGCTGTCCGCCCCCTGTCCGCATTCAAAACTCTGTTGGAAGTTCTCAAATCTCTAGTCTAAGCGGTAGCTACAATGGCATTCGGAAGAACGCGCGCAACAACTGCCAATGGCGGGATGGGCTACCCCACCACCACCACCGGGGGAGCTGGAACAAGCACCAGGAACCGTGGGTGGGGGAATATGAAAGGTTTACGGGGAAGGAAGAGTGCGCCCGCTGCAGTGGTTGAGAACAAGCTGTCAAGCCCAACTGTAAAATTCACTGACTTGCGCGCAGCCTCTGGGAGAAGAATGGCGGTTGCGGGCGCAACCATTGGGGAGAAGCTATCGCATGCTCGGGCCACCTTGCGCCTTGGCTTTTATACCGTTACCCACCCCATCCATCCCATACGTAGAGTTGCAGCCAAGGAAGCTAGCCACAACATCAAAGCTGCTGCCACAGGTATAGTGAATTTTTCTTCCCAGACCCACTCCCACAGTTTTCACAGATGTCGTAAAGTCAGATAATGTCGTTCACTCATGCTTGCAGGTATTCTTGGTCTTACTCCCACTTCATTGTCTCCTGACATGTCACGGTGCTTCTTGTTCACATTGGGCTGTTGCATTCGTGTGACTCGTGGCCGATCAGATAGCTACCTCTTCAGAGAATTTGATAGAGCTCTACCATTGGCGATCTGACCATTTGATCATGTCAATGCAGTTGTACAATATTCTGAAACAAAAGAGGGATTTTGTGAGCACATGGAGATCAGAGTGGCTGAATTGTCTTCTAACCAGAGGAATTTCTCTTTTGTTGGGTGGACCTTCCACAGAGAGGAAAAGACAGAAGATTGCTCGTGCCGTCGATAACGAATCCAGGAAGCGTGCAACGGTCCGTGAACGTCGTGCCCGGAACTTGAACACTGCGCTGTAAATACGATGAAGGCATCATCCACCATAATGGCTAGAAATGTAATTACCGAGTTCCCTTGTGCGACTCCAGACTGAAACTTGATTTCAAGTAAACACGGTTCTTCCTTCTGCCTGCGACATTGTATATTACACAAGAGTTTCACTACAATTTTGAGCACTCAGAACGGAGAGTTTGTGGGAGATTTCGTTGATCGATGTGTTTACTAGTCCGTTACATATCTAGATGTGGCGACGTTACATCTTGGTGGGTAGCACCATGTACTTGTAATAGAAGTATTCTCTTCTGTTTATGTAAAATAAGCTGGCCGATGAGCAATAAATGGAACTGTGTTTGAGATATAATGAATGTGGAAACAACTGGTGTAAGTATCTTGTTTCATACCAGATTCTCAAATGCTGACCACGGCTTCCTTGAGCCATTGAGTGTATCTGAAAGTTGATCCGAGCCTGGCAAATCAGCAGCAACGTCACGGTATGCAGATGATAATCTGCCAAAATGCAGAATCGAGTCGTCCTCCGGCCTGTCTCTCTCAGTTATAAATTAGTGCTCAAAGAGCTGGTTCATTTGGAAGCTGCATACTTGGGTTGTATACAGTACTGAAGACTTTCAAGAGAGGGAAAAGTTTGCAGTCGGTTCAGTTCCGAATAACTAAAGCGTTGCAAACTACTCATGAGTTCTGAAAAACTATTCCTTTCAAGCTGCCGATGAGCGTTATGAATGTGAGCTAATGAAACGACCGGTACTTCTCATTCACAAGTAGAGATCTTGTTGTGACAGCTGCAGTATATCATGTCCTACACACGAGAATGATAGTACCAAAAACTATTCCTTTCAAGCTGCCGATGAGCGTTATGAATGTGAGCTAATGAAACGACCGGTACTTCTCATTCACAAGCAGAGATCTTGTTGTGGCAGCTGCAGTATATCATGTCCTACACACGAGAATGATAGTACCAAAGACAGTCAGCTTGTTTTGGAATCTACAGTAAAGTGCATCTTCTGATTACTGTTTTCCACCCACCAGTTCTGTACTTAGCGAAGTAGATCATTGAAGTGGGTACCTTGGCTCAACAAATGTGAAGGGTTGCAGCCAGCCTGTGGATTAAAACCTCATGGAAGAAATAATTTTCCTAAAATCGTTGACGTGGAGTGACATAAAGCACAGACTCGTCATACCAAAGAAAAACAAGCTCTACGACATCATTCAAGCTGAATTAGCTGATGCAACTGTTGCAGCTGTAACAAAACAGCTCCAGGATGTTGACAGTGGGCAAACATTCGAGATGAAGTTCGCGACCTATGAGTCAAATCCTGCTATGGCTGTATCTAAAGGCTGGACAGAGTACCTCAACTTCAAAAGCTTGAGTGAGAGAGACGTACTCATGATCACGGAATCCTACCGTATTAATATTATCGGACGTGAAGATGACGCAGATGAAGGGCATGATCAGAACTGGCATGCTACATGATGAAGGATGATGGAAATATAGTGCACAATCACGGGGCAACTAAGCTGTTAGATAGACAGTTAGTCTTTCAGACTAGATTCAACTGTTTCACCCAGATCTCTGCGGGAAACAGTTTGTTCCACTGAACATTGCTAACATTGACCAGTGACAATTATGGAAAGAAATGTAGACATTGCCTAGCGCCTTCAAAACTTGGAGCAAAAAATTTCTATGTGAAAAGAATTGTCCCTCTGTCTGGCTCACTTTCACATGTAGCCAACGCCTAGCCAACGCTTAGAAGAGATTCAAGAATTTCCAAGTATGTTTGTAAGCAGGTACGTCCTGTATCTCATATCTGGGACGGTTTCTTATTCCCGAATTCTAACCTAATTTTTCTTCACTTCCATTTTGCGAGCCTCAGACTCTTAGTATTGGGTGATTGCACGAGAGTATCTGCGTCAGAAAGGGAAAGAAACTCGGGAGGAAGGAGATGAAGTTCTGGGAACATGGGAACAAAAATGGGAACCTCTGCAGCACTTGCGACAACTGCTATCTGGCGGTTAGCACGAGCATCTCGCCGGCTACAGCCGGTGAGGGCTTGCGTCATACCACGTGTGCGATCAGGATGGGTAGCATTTCATTTGCAATAAACACTAACTAGTAAAATATCGACACGTTATCTAACCCTAAATAACTCTTACACGTCCGAAAGGACGTATTGGATGACCGACACGTGGTTTCACAGTCTCCGAGGTCTCGCGAGTACAAAGCATGGAGCCAGCAAGCGACTAATAGAGTTCTCACTTCGACGCCATCTCTCCCACTTTCTCTCTCTGTCTCTCTCACAGCAATTGTCTGCAGTCGTGAAGATTTGTTACTCACCTCACCTTCTGTGCCTCCGGATTCTTCACTTGTGCAGCTTCGTCCTACATTCTCACAATCGCTGTGTCAGCTGCATTGCATTCACTAGTAGCATTTTGGCTTTGTCTGCCTATCTTTAGTTCCATACTCAAGTAGAATCTGTTGTCAGTACTTCACTTCCGTTTTGTCGAAGTGTACATAGCTTCAATTACGTCTGTCTCGTTGCGAGGATCAACAGGTTCCGGTTGAGAAAACTAGCTACTTGAATGGCAAGGAGTACAGCTGCTACAACAGCCAACGGGGCTGCCGCGGGCAAAGGTAGGAGGAACAATGCGGTCACCGCAGTGGCGAAGAACAAGGCGATGAGCCCCACTGTGAAGTTTGTGGATTTGAAAGCTGCCGCTGGGGAGAAAATGGCAGTTGCTGGTGCGAAGCTCGGAGAGAAAATGGTGCATTTGCGAGCCACTGTGCGTCTCGGCTTCTACCGCATTCGCCATCCCGTGCATCCCGTCCGCAGAGTGGCTGCCACAGAGTCTACCCGGGAGCTGAAAGCTGCTGCCACAGGTAACCGATCCTGCCACTGTCAACAGCTAAACAGCTATAGTCACTTAGTGAGCCATCGAGGCTCATAGTCTTGATATATCACAGAATTGTCTACATGAGCTCTGAAAGAAACTTGCAAAACTTCAGGCGTTGCTTGTGTTGTCAGTGAGCCTCGACATTAGCGAGGGTCAAGTAGAATCTGGAAGTGCAACATTGCAGGTTGGAGTAGATTTGAGACGATTTCGATCGGTGGAAATGGAACTTATAATATACAGCTAGCACTGCATTGTGTGTGGAATTGCATTTATCCATGGTTGCTGAGCCCCTCATGGCCAGCCCGCCTTTGTTACCGACAAGATGATGGGTGGGTCCCAGTGTAAATTCTTACACATTCGCTTATTTCTAACTAGTATTGATCATTGCAGAGAGGAGGAAAATGAAGGAGGCTCGAGCAAGAGACGGAGCCATGAGACAGCGCGCTCTGGTGCGCGAGCGTCGAGCTAAAATGCTCAGTAAATCCATGTAAAACCACTTGTTGTGAATCAGATTCTTCACTGACATCACCACCTCGTTGTATGTACGTCTTTGCTTCCAGACGTCACTGGCACGTCCTCGAAAGATCTGCCAAAGCAGGTCTTGCAGCCCATTTCGCAACTTAGATTACTAAACATGCTCATTCCTCTCGGTAGCAAGCTGAAATTCTTGTATAGGTTTTGAAGAGGTGATCAATAGGTTTATGGGTGATTGTACCCAAGCAGTCTGTCACTGGGGTGATGTATATAGTAATAATTCAGCTCTTTCCATTACTTTTAGCCGACCATTTCGACTAGACCATTTCGACTAGATGGGATCGTGAAGATCATCAACTATCAATGTACAATTTCAATGATCATGAATTACAATGATTCCACAACCGCGCAGCTGCACTTGCATCAGCTTGCAGAACTCAAATACATCTACCTGGTCTACTTTTCTTCCTTTCAGAGTCATCCCACATAGTCTGGCAAATTTGGCGTGGGGCCCCTTTGACTTACATCTCCTCCTGCTTCCCTGCAAATTCTCCACAATCAGGACCATCTAGCTCAGTTTCACCTCACAATCAAACATACTCCCCAGTGAGAGAGAGAGAGAGAGAGAGAGAGAGAAAAAACAGATGTTTTGTTTTCCTCTTGAGATGTTTGTTTACCCTAGCCTTGTGGCCTTACATACATCCTACACCCAGTTTGGACAGCGCCCAGTCTGTGCACACTTTGTAAGGTGGTCACTCCCCATATTCGCTCTAAATCAACGCTCCTTACTCGGTCTTTTCACAGCTTCCTCCACTAAGTACACCTCCAATCTTGACAACGAACCATATGCGCGTTTGATTCTCACAAGGACTATGTAGAGACTATCTGTGTATGGGTTAAAAACGTTACACCCGAAACTTTCTCGTAAAGCAGGCCGTACATAAACGTAAGCGTACCGCATACTTCTCGTTCACTTTAGGAAACTTTAACACCGTCTACAAGAAGAGGATGGTAAGAGGATGAGCAAAAGAGTAAAATTTTCGAGGAGAAGCATAGTCCCAACCCAAGCAGCTTGCAGCACGGGATGGCAAATGCTTTCAACACTTCGGGAATGGGTTTCTTCTTGTGGGGATTGCCGGTGTCATAGTGAAAGATTGTGCACTTGAAATGTTTGTGAGCACATGTATGAAGGTCTCCTAAGACACCCGCGTTGACATGATGTCTCGCTGTGAGGTTCCTGAGATCCTGTGCTGCGTACACTCTGTTTCGTCGTGCAGGACAGTGGAGTTTAATAATGTCTGGAGTCAGAGGCGGTTGTTTGAGAGAAGGGCCAAGGGTATGGGTGTTGTCACAGCCACCATCACCACTGCTTCTGGCGAAGAGATAAGCCATGGGCTAAGCACCGGAGTGGGCACATCCAGTCGGGATGTGACCACATTCTGCAAGGAAAGACGAGTGAAAGAGGTAGTGCGTATTCTGGATCTCATGGAGCAACGGGGCACTCAGAAATATCTTGACACATGTGCTCGATTCTTGCAGAGGTGTGCGAAGACGAGATCGTTGGTAGTTGGCAAGGGGATCCATGCCCACCTTATTAGAAGTGGACTCGAGCCAGATATTCTGCTAGGAAACATTCTTATCACCATGTATTGCAAGTGCGGGAGTGTTGTGCATGCGCACAATGTCTTCAACAATATGCGCAAACGGAATGTGATCTCATGGAATGCCATGATTGCAGGGTTGGTTCATCAAGGGGAAGATGTACAGTCGTTTGAAGTCTTTCGGCGTATGCTA
Source organism: Takakia lepidozioides (assembly GCA_030704615.1). Taxonomy (NCBI): domain Eukaryota; kingdom Viridiplantae; phylum Streptophyta; class Takakiopsida; order Takakiales; family Takakiaceae; genus Takakia; species Takakia lepidozioides. Next base: position 76,812,592 of record CM060731.1, read on the forward strand.
CAACAAGGTGTGAAGCCTGATAAGGTAACTTTCATAAGCATCCTCAAAGCATGTGCAAACCAAGCATGTCTAGAACAGGGTAAGGACCTGCATGCGGACATTCTCAAATCTGGATTTGATTCAGATGTCCAAGTGGGGACTGCCCTTGTGAGCATGTATTGTAAATGCGGGAGTGTAGTGGATGCCCGGCAAGTCTTCAACAAAATGCCTGAGCGAGATGTGGTTTCTTGGAATGCGATGATTGCAGGTTTTGCTCAGCAAGGGCATGTAGAAGAGGCATCCGACCTCTTTCAGAGAATGCTACTAGAATGCATCAAGCCAAACGAGATCACCTGCATGAGCATCCTCACCGCATGTGCCAGCCCCTTAGCCCTGGAACACGGCAGACAAATCCATGCCAGCATCATCACGGCTGGATTGGACTTGGAAGTCAGGGTGGGAACTGCCCTTGCAAGCATGTATTGCAAATGTGGGAGTGTGTTGGATGCGCGGCAAGTATTCGAAAGAATGCCTAAGCGAGATGTGGTCTCATGGACTGTGATGATGGCAGGATTGGCTGAGCATGGTTATAGTGAGGAGGCTTTGGAACTCTTTCGAGAAATGCAGAGGCGAGGTAAGAAAGCAGACAAGGTCGCTTTCGTTAGCATCCTTAACGCTTGTGCCAGCCCAGCAGCCCTGCAACAGGGCAAGTGGCTCCATGGTGCCATCATCAAAGCAGGATTCGAGTCGGATATCCGAGTGGGGACTGCCATTGTAAGCATGTATTGCAAGTGCGGGAGTGTAGTGGATGCGCGAACAGTGTTTGACAACATGCCTGAGAGAAATGTGGTCTCATGGACAGCTATGATTGCAGGATGTGCTTGTCATGGTCATGGCGAGGAAGCTTTGGAACTCTTTCGGGACATGCTACAAGAAGAAGTTCAGCCAAACACAATCACTTTCATGACCATCCTCAAAGCATGTGCAAACCTAGCAGCTCTGGTAGAGGGCAAGTGGGTACATGCCCACATTATCAAGTCTGGATCCGAGTCAGATGTCCGAGTTGGGAATGCTCTTGTTGATATGTATGCCAAGTGTGGGAGTGTAGAGGATGCGCGACAAGTGTTTGAAAAAATTCTAGAACGAGATGCAATCTCATGGAATGCCATGATTATAGGATATGCCCAGCATGGGCAGGGTAGGGAGGCCCTCCAACTCTTTGAACAAATGCAAGTGGAGGGCGTGAAACCAGACAATGTCACGTTTGTTGCTGTTCTCTCTGCATGCAGCCATGTGGGCCTAGTGGATGATGGCCTTCGGTACTTCCGTTCCATTCGGGATCATGGCATCACACCAACATATGAGCACTATGGCTGTGTTGTCGACCTACTTGGCCGTGCAGGGCACTTTGATGATGCAGAAGATTTTATCAATAAAATGCCGTTGGAACCAGATGCTCCAGTATGGGGAGCGCTGCTGGGCGCCTGCAGAATCCATGGCAACGTGGAGGTAGCAGAACGTGCAGCAGAGTGTGTTCTCAGGTTGGAACCGGAAAATCCTGCAGTGTATGTGCTGCTTTCAAACATCTATGCTGCGGCCGGCATGTGGGATTCTGTAGGAAGGGTGAGGAAATTGATGGAAGACAGAGGTGTTAAAAAGGAGGCAGGGTGCAGCTCTATTGAGGTCAAGAACAGGGTGCATACGTTTGTCGTTGAAGATAGATCACATCCTCAAACTGAGGAGATCTACAAGGAGTTAGAGACATTAACCAGGCAAATAAAGGAGGCAGGATATGTGCCCGACACTCGCTTTGTCTTGCAGGATGTAGATCAGCAAACAAAAGAACAGGCTATTTGCCACCACAGTGAAAAGCTGGCCATTGCTTTTGGGCTCATCAACACACCCCCTGGGACACCTATCCGCATTATCAAGAACCTGCGGATATGTGGTGATTGCCACACTACCACAAAGTTCATTTCAAAGATTGTTGGGCGAGAGATTGTTGCAAGGGATGCCAACCGTTTTCATCACTTCAAGAATGGGATCTGTTCATGTGGGGATTATTGGTGATTATAATACTGAAGTAGGCATGGAACAGAGTATCGGGGTGTATGGTCAACTCCTTGCAAGCCCTCTTGTCCTCTTTCTCTCTTCTCTCCCAGGACCACAATTGTCATCAATCAGGACACTCTCTCTCTGTGGACTCTCCCTGCCCACTAGGTAGCCTACTAACTGGGTGATCTTGACATGGGAGTAGATAAACGTCTGTGACCAAATGCCAGCCTTGTGACCCCTTGTTTGACCTGAAGCACTTTGTCTCAGGTAAGGTAGTGTAGTGCATTTAATTTTTGGAGAGAATGCATCTCTCTTTCTTTAGGAATGCCTACATGGGCCATTCCCTGCAGCCCCTGTGAAGTGATGATCTTCTGACTGGTAACAAGCGGACCCCTACCGCTTGGGATCAGCCCCTCCACTGAAAATGGGCAGTTGCATGCTCGGGCTTGCATGCTAAAACCTTGGGCTTGGTATGCTGTTGGTTTAAATCTCTTACCTGTTATAAATACATCTAATGCACCTATTCCCCAGGGTGATTCCTGGGCCATTAGATCCTTGAGCTGCGCCTTCAGCTCGACCAACTCTCTATGGCTCAACCGGTAGGGCGCCTTGGCACTGATGCCAAAACTAGAGCTTCTTGTGTAGTTTTTGGGGTGAATTCGACAGTGGACATCGTGTGCTTTAGAAAGTACTAGCGCAAGTTTATGATTTGGCTGATGCACCATCTGGAGGCTTGGTAATAGAGGTGCATTGAAGGTGTCCTGTCTAAGAATGCTACATTAACAGGTTTCAACATTGACAGGTGGATTCGCACAGCAAATTAAACTCGCTGGTTGGAGAGCTACCCTTGACATTGGTGATTCAATGAGAGGCCCAGGTATTACAGTCAAGGATGGACACTTCAAACTGACAGTTTCTGTTTCCAACTTGTTTCAAGCCCTGGAAGACGTTGACCCTGAATGGACTTTGAGCAATGGCGAACCTTATGGTAAGCCAAGCCCAACCGTCCATGCAAGATGACCATGTCAGTCAGACCTGCCTTTGCGCACAGGGACCAATCAAGCTGTGAATGAAGGATAGGCCATGCACGATGGCATGCCAATCCTCAAGGTTTACACAGGGCATTTAAAGCCCCCACAAAGAAGCCCACCCGGTAGTGCAGAATTGTAGTATGTCAAAGAGCTTTTGAATCTAGGCAACAGACAATTCGCATGAAAAAGGCTGGCTTGCAGCAAGACAGCCTCAAGACAGCCTTTGCAAAGCCTGGTAAAAAAGGAGTGGGGTCCTTTCCACTTGATAATTGCGAATCATCAACAAGGAACTTCAGTATGAGCACAACAGTTGTCTTAGGCGGCGTGAGGGCTAAGGACCCCTTTGTGGGATGTGTCTTAGTGCCTACAGAGGGACCTGCAGTGAGGTGAGGCCCATAAAGCCTTTGAGGAAGTTAACCCTTACATACCCAAGACATGAGAGAAGACATATGGGATAGAAGACAACAGGGAAGCAAAGGAAGAAGATAGGAATAGTAATAAGTATAACATTTCATTGGAGATAAATTAGATAAAAAGATAGATTTACGAAATGAGGAGGAGTCGTCGTCGTCGCAGGGGTGGTCTGTTGTGTAGGTGGGGGAGGATGGCAGCGAGCTTGGGCGCTCCTCTCGGAGCGCAGCTCAAGGCCCCGTCTTGGTGCGCTGAAGTGAGGGGAGCCCTCACTTCAGGCGCCACACCAAGAGGCCAGGCCGGGAGAAAATTATGGGCGTCCAGTATAGTTTCATCGAAGGAAGCAGGGGTGTCGAGGGAGCCGTTGTTGCTCAGAGTGGCAAGGGGAGAAGGTCAGTGTCGATGCCTACCCTTCCACATACGCATTCCGTGAATGCTTTCAACTGGTGGTGCCCCGTTCTACGGGTAAAAGATTCTCATTGTAGCTCTAAGAGATTACATGAAATCCTGGTTATTTAACAGAGATTCCCAGTGCATGTCTGAAGACCATGTGGTGTCCTGCTACGAATAAGGAAATTAACTACCAGAATTATTGAGGCAATTTCGATCACAATTTGTGTCTAGATATTGAGAGATTTCATGTAACAGTGGATCTTGGAGGAAATATTAGTCTCTGGTTTCTAGTTGCTGGGCGGGGGTGGGGAGGGGGGTTTCCAGTTTGTAAGCTACGCCCTGGAAAAAGCAGTTGAAGCCATTCTTATGAGCATTCTATGTCTAGGCAGAATTTTCGTGATTCCTGTCAAAGAGGGTGAATATATTCTCTTCCCCTCTTTTGCTGGCGTTGACGTCAGAAGGAATAGATTATTTATTCCGGTGTGCTAGCTCTGGCCTTGTCTCTAGAGAGAGAGAGAGAGAGAGAGAGAAAGATTCTGCTTCAGCTGCTGTTAAGTTCTTTTAGCCCTCTGTAAGTCAATGTACGGCATGGCACTGGGTGGTTTGCAGAAGCAGAGAGAACTCCCGTCTGGCTCATGCGACAAGCTGGCCGTTACATGGCTGACTTTCGAAAGTGAGGCCCTCATGCCATATTTCTCAGTTTCGCCCTGTCTTCTGCCACTTGAATTTTCCTTTTTCCATTCAGAGTACATGGGGCTCATAAGACATTATGTTCTTTGAATACTGTTCACAGGTTTTCTGACAAATACACATTCAGGCAAAGGTCAGAGACAGCTGACATTGCTATTGAGCTTTCCCTACAGCCATGGCTAGCGTTCCAGATGGATGGAGTGATCATGTTCTCTGATATTCTGACTCCCTTACCAGCTCTTGGCATTGAGTTTGATATGGTGAAGGGAAAGGGTCCCTGTATACAATCACCTGTTCGGACACTCCATGATGTCAAGGCCCTCAGGTCAATCCTCCACCTGTTACTGTTATATCATGTAAATGTGTCTTCAATATGTGGGGATAGAAAGTTTTTGAGCCTGTTTGTGGGTTTTGTAGAGTTGCTAGTTGGCTCATTCTGGAATGATGCTAGATCGAAGTTGGGAAAAGTGTTAGCTAAGAATCAGTGTTGGCTCAGCTTTGACTCACTGGAGCTGGCCACAAAAATCTTTTTATCCCTTGTGATACTGACAACATTATCTGTGTTTACCTGCAGGACGATGGATGACCCAGACCAATCTCTGCCATTTGTAAAGCAAATACTGTCAGCACTGTGGAAGGAGGTGGATGGAAAGGCGACCCTGATAGGGTTTGTGGGTACTCCATGGACTCTGGCTGCATATGCAATGGAGGGCATGGCAGATAAGAGTCTTGTCAAGACCAAGAGTATCATGCTGCATGGTACGTGGGGTCTGTTATCTCCCACTGGTTGGGTGATTTCCTTGATTTCCTTGATTTCCTTGAGATGGAATGTAAGCCAGTCATTAATCTATATATGATGCATCTTGTAGATCCCTCATATATTGTGTTGATAACTCAGTCAGGAACTCATGGACTACAAATTCACAGAATAATTTTATAGTGCAGGAGGTTTGATGATGTATGGGGACTGAATGCAGAACCGGAAGTATTGCATGCATTTCTGGCCCACATAACAGATGCGCTTGTTGTCTACATCTGCCACCAGATTGACTCAGGTGCTCAGGTATTGTAGCTATCCAGCTCTTTCTGTCCTACACCCTTGTAGTGAGAGGAGCTCTGACAAGCCTTCGGCAGGATGGACGTTTATCGAAACAAGAAGTACTCCATTGAAGTCGCTGTGGTGGTCGAGAAGCACATGAACTTAAGGTGACACTTACATTTTGTGCAGATTATCCAGCTATTTGACTCATGGGCGCACCATCTATCACCCAAACAATTTTCTGAGTTCAGTTGGCCCTATGCGGAACAATTGATAAGCAAAATCAAAGTAGCACGCCCCTCTATTCCATTGATATTTCATGCAAATGGAGGGACAGGCAAACTACACATAATTGCCCAGCGTCTTCATCAGGACGTTGTGGTGGGCCTGGATTGGGCCACAGAGATGCACCGAGCTAGGTCGTTGTTGGGAGACAATTCAGTTCTCCAGGTATGTTTCCACTGTTATCAAGTCTTTGTTCTCCACAATGTTTCTCTCCCTTGTCATATCTTCCAAGTGGTCTTTACATAGCTTTGGTATGCTGAGATTATCACATGGTCTGGGCAGGGTTCTATTACGCAGGAATTTTCTAGGTTTGTCACATCCATTATAGGAGGGAACCAACACATCTGTCTTTGTGTGTGAGACTCTCTGTGGGTACAAATACTGACTAGAAAATTGATCCACCTGTTGCAAGGGCAGGGCAATGTTGATCCAATGGTCCTGTTTGGCCCCGAGCACACAATTCGGCAAGCTGTGGACCAGTGCTTGGCAGAAGCTGGTGGAAAGCGGCATATTTTGAACGTGGGCCATGGTGTTATTCAAGGGACCCCGGAAGAGGCTGTGAAATTTTTCTGTCAGTTGGCTAGAGAGAGCACAAATACACAGAATAGCAATGATGCAACAAGCTCTATTTTTGACAGAGTAGGGTCCCCCAACGTTGCTGAGATTCTACATGTTTAAAGTTCACTTTTAGCTTGTCACATGTGATTGAAAATCCCCCTCATCTGGTGTGTCTTCTGAGTGCCCAAATGGTCTCATGAAACATGTGGTCGATTGAATTCTTATTCTGAGTTTGTGATAACCTCACATTGACTTTCTTTGTTAGAGTGAATTTAACACTCTGCTCTGCTGTTCATCACAGCATCAATTTGATGGGAGTGTTTACTCCAGAGTGACTTGAGCACTGTAGTATGAAGAGGTTCAGTGGCAGCCTTACGATGCATTTCAAGAGGCTTCTTGTGTGCAATACCCACTATCACGCATGAAAATGCTGCCCTCCTCTCCTCAGTATTATGCCCACCAAACGTGCACATGGGTTCCCTCTCTCCCAGCTTGGCTGACATACTCTTCAAAGGTAGCCATGCTTTTGCTTGAGCTTCACATACAGGCACATCCTCTTGAGCCAAGATGATTCAAGTCTAGCAGACATGAGTGCCCCTTGGACAGGGAGGGTTTGAAACAGGATGGCTTGCAAGACACTCCCCAAAACTCGTGCGTGTTGAAACTATGGTTGTTTGCATGTTTCAACCATCATCACCAATAATCTCCACAAGAACACACTCCATTCCTGAAATGATGAAAGCGATTAGCATCCCTTGCAACAATCTCGCGTCCAACAATCTTTGAGATGAACTTGGTGGCAGTGTGGCAATCCCCACATATACGAAGGTTCTTGACTATACGGATAGGTGTCCCAGGGAGCGTGGTGATGAGCCCAAAAGCAATGGCCAGCTTTTCACTGTGGTGGCAGAGAGCCTGTCCCTTTCGTGGCTGATCCACATCATGTATTACAAAGCGAGTGTCAGTTACATATCCTGCCTCCTTCATTTGCCTGGTTAATGTCTCCAACTCATTGTAGATCTCCTCTGTTTGTGGGTGTGATCTATCTTTGAAAGAAAAACTATGTATTTTGTTATTTACCTCCACCCAGCTGCACCCTGGCTCCTTTTTCACACTTCTGTTGCCCATCACTTTCCTCACTTTTGCTACAGCATCCCACCTGCCAGCAGCAGCATATATGTTTGAAAGCAGCACATACACCCCAGTATTTTCTGGTTCCACTGTAAGGATACATTCTGCGGCACGTTCTGCTAGCTCCACATTGCCGTGAATTCTGCAGGCACCAAGCAAGGCCCCCCAAACAGACATGCCTGGTTTGGATGTCTGTTTGAAAATGAAGTCTTCTGCCTCACCCAAGAATCCGGCACGGCCCAGAATGTCAACCATACAACTAAAGTGCTTCTCGACTGGTGTGAGGCCGTGATCTCGACTCATGGAATCAAAGTAATGAGTACCTTCATGGACTAGGCCCATATGGCTACATGCTGTGAGAACACCAACGAATGTGACCTCGTTTGGTTTCACCCCTTCCTGTTGCATCTGTTCAAAGAGATGGAGAGCCTCCTTCCCAAGCCCGTGCTGGGCATATCCTACAATCATTGCAGTCCATGAGATCACATCTCGCTCGGCAATTTTGTCAAACTCTTGCTGTGCATCCAACAAACTTCCACACTTGGCATACATGTCCACAAGGGCATTCCCCACACACACATCTGCTGCAAATCCAGATCTGATAATGTGGGCATGCACCCCCTTTCCTTCTTCCAGCGCTGCCAGGCTGGCGCATGCATTGAGGATGCTGACGAAAGTGATCTGGTCAGGCTTCATGCCTTCTTTTTGCATTCGCCGAAAGAGTGCCAAAGCCTCCTCACCATGACCTTGCTGAGTAGATCCTGTGATCATTGCAGTCCATGTGACCACATCTCGTCTCGGCCTATTCTCAAATACTTGGCGAGCATCCACCATACTCCCGCATTTGCAATACATGGTGACAAGAGCATTTCCCACTCTGACATCCGACTCAAATCCACCTTTAATGATGCTTTCATGGAGCCACTTGCCCTGTTCCAGAGCTGTTGGACTGGCACATGCGCTGAGGATGCTCATGAAGGTGACCTTGTCTGGCTTTATGCCTTCTCTTTGCATTTTCTCGAAGAGTTTCAAAGCCTCTTCACCATGACCATGCTGAGCGGATCCTATGATCATCGCATTCCATGAGATGACGTCTCGCTGAGGCATTTTATCAAACACTCGGCGTGCATCCTCCACCCTCCCATACTTGCAATACATGGTGAGAAGGGTGGTTCCCACACGGACATCTACGTCCATCCCATCGTTGATGATGGTCGCATGGATCTGCTTGCCCTGTTCCAAGGTAACTGGGCTTGCACATGCATTGAGCAGGGTTATGAAGGTGATTTCGTTTGGCTTCACGCCTTCTTGTTGCATTTGCTGAAATAGTTGAAGAGCCTCTGCACTATGACCAAAATGAGCAGATCCTCCGATCATTGCAGTCCAGGAGATCACGTTCCGTTCAGGCATTCTGAAGAACACTCGGCGCGCTTCCACCAAATCACCGCACTTAAGATACATATTGACAAGGGCAGTCCCCACTCGGACATCTGACTCAAATCGAGCTTTGATGATGCCAGCATGGAGCTGCTTCCCCTGCTCCAGAGCTGCTGGGCTGGCACACGCGCTGAGGATGTTCATGAAGGTGATCTCAGTTGGCTCCACATCATTCGTTTGCATTTGCTGGAAGAGTTCAAATGCCTCTGCAACGTACCCTTGCTGAGCATATCCTGAAATCATCGCATTCCAAGAGATCACATCTCGGTTACGCATTTGGTCAAATACTTGGCGCGCATCCAGCACACTCCCACACTTCACATACATGCTAACAAGGGCGTTCCCTAGGAAGATGTCTGGTTCGAATTGACTTTGCGTGAGGTGGGCATGGACCCCCTTGCCATCTGCCAGGGCCTTCATCTTAGCACACGCCCGCAGGACGGAAGCACAGGTCTCCGAATATGCTGCAAAGCCTCGTTGTTCCATCAGACCCAAAATGTCCGCTGCCTCCTTCAATCGTCCCTTCTCGCCATCCCCACTGGTATCGATATTCCCTCGCTCTGCTCTTGTTTTTCGCCTTTGTCCTCTGCTTACGGCATTGGTGGCCATGGACATGCCGAAACTAACACCGTTTCCTTGACAGTGATTCAGATTTCTGCGGCAGGAGACGTAATACTCGATAAACTTAAAAACTTCCCCCATTCCCATTGCAACTAACCTTCAACTATCACATCTTGAACAAGGAAAGCGGCTGCCTGTAAAGGAGTTAACGAAATAGTGTGAGCTTGCCGCTGCCCTTGGACAAAATATACCTTGCACAGTGTGTGGCTCAAAGAACTCACATGGCAAGGAAAGCCCATAGTGCACCTCCATCTCTCATTCGCCTTTGCTCTCAAAACCCATTTACACTCTGTCCTTCTGCAGACCTGCACTTCAATTTGGAACCAGACAAGGGGCGAGTAGCCATGTGCAATTGAGGGTGCTGCATCGAGGTGGACAGCCAGCTTCATACATTTGTTGTAGAGGACGAATTCTCAAATTAAGGAAATCCATGCTGAGCTGACGAGATTGTCCAGGGCAGACGAGGAAGGTTGGGTATGTGCCTGACCAGCGCTTTGTATTGCATGATGTGGGGGAGACGAAGGAGCTCTGCCACCATAGTGAGAAGCTTTTGGACTCATCAGCAGGCCCCCTGGGTATCTCAGCCCTGACAACCACTATGTACCCCTTCCTTGTTGAATGATGCGTGCCAGTGTGCGGTGATTACTCAGGCTTTTCTCTTCCTGCTTGAAATTTTATGCTGTCCGTTGCTCATCTACTACGACCACCTTTTCTTACGATTTTTTTGTACCTGGACCCTGCGGATTTAAGATATAAGATATACACGCCCAAAACGACGACCTGGAGCCTAGACGCACTAAGAGATCTGGTGGCATTCAGGTACTTCAAACTGCAAGAAAGCTGTCTGTTTTCTCATTTGCTTGGATGGCATGATTGTTCATGCCATTCGTGTTCAGGATGTCTTTTGTGTCGACCTCAGTATTGACAGACGAAAGGAAGAGGCGAAATTGTAGTGCTGAAGGTAACATCCAAACACTTTTGTAAGCCTTTTCATGGAAAGCATGCACCTCCGCCATGGGGATGTCTACTCCAATGCCTTGAGTGCATGACTAGTTGTTTGTGTTGGCCAGGTTCAGAAGCACTTGAACAGATGCTGCTTCAAGAATTTGAGTTACACATCTTCTTTGCCGCAGTGAAGCCGTAACTTAAGCATGATCGCACACACATGATAGACCAAAAAAGTAGCAAGTAAAAAGTGGACGGCAGAACAAGGGAGATAGCAATGGTACTACATATAGTATCTCCATGGTTCCTCTTAGTTATGCAGGCTTTGGCCAGAGTCTTTCTCTCTCTCTCTCTTTCTCTCCGTTTATTCCGTGGAACTCTCACTGAGGTCTTCCACTATGAGGATCAGAAATGCTTGGCAGCTTGCCTCCATGAGGCCTTTATCCTTAGACAATCACTCGAATAGTTCTTATTCTTGGCTTTGGTTTTGTTTCCTCTCATGTTTTCTTCCATTTTGTCCCATAAGCTCTATGAGCTTCCCGCGGATATTATAAAGCACCATTTCATTTCATTTCATTTCTGAAGAGCTAATAAGACAATGTCCTCAAAGGATCCCAACTTGGGAACAAAACATATACATGACATCAGGGAGGATGGTATCAAGTGTTGGACAACATGACTAAACAAGATGTAGTTTCATAGAATGATGCTAGTATATGCTGTGATTCTAGTATATGTTGGGCACCAGTTAGGAGGCTTTCAAAAGCTATGAGCCAAATAAGGGAAAACCATCTTCCTCACATCATACTCGAATCTTGCGCCATCACAACTTTTGAAACCTAATCTGGCAACCAATATTGAGATTGTCAGGGCTCCACACTTTCAAATAGTAGGTGGCCCAACACAGTTTTCTCGTGCCCATCTGCACCTCTAGTCCTTGTACAAGGGGTGATGGTTGAGATAGAGAGGGGGCTCCTATCACTCTCTCTTAACCTGTTCTAAAAATGAAGAAAAAACTTGTCTAGAGACCTCCGCTAACTACCCTGATGCCAACAGTACGTGCATTAGGTGGAAGGACATGATTGTGCTGGAATGTCCATGTGCCTTGCTTCTTGTCATACATCACAACTACTTGTGGATTTGTAGAATGTGCTACGCTGCACAAAAATATGAGATTCTCATGGCTCACCCATTTCAACTGTTGGGTGAACAAGCCCAAGAAGCTAGTTCTTGCAATCTCCAGCCACTCTGCAGTCGTTGACGAAACTTTGAACTCCCACACATGGATAGTTAAGCTAGAGAAGCGAGGAAGAGCCCCAACAAGCAAAAGGCGCCCGCCACTCTCTACAAGGAATGGGTGACCATCAATGTAACCACGTCCACTACAATCAGGCATCGGTATAGCAACTTTAGTCCACACACCGCTGCAAATGTCCCAAGCCATCAAAATGTAGTTATGCAATTGTCCATAAAATAAAACAAAGAGAGTAGGGCCACATATCACACTATCTGCACAGTACCAAACAGTACCCAGTTCTGTGGGCATCTTTCCAGTCTCAGTCCAACACTCGCAAACTAAGTCGAAGATGTGTGTTCTCCAAAGTCCCCTATCGCCGCAATACTCGCATGATATGACAATGACCTTGTAGGTGTTGGTGCATCTATCCACAATCATATTTACTCTTTGAATGTCGAAAAGCGTTGGATTGTGAGGCAGGGCTGGCGCTTGTCTAGAACTGTTGGAGAGAGGATTGTACACAATCCATGATGGTAAGGCACTAAAGCCCTCGTCCATCATGCAAATAAGCCTCCATCTGCAGCACGAACTCTGTACCGTGAACGGAACTTGGGAAATTTGAGACCAATCTTGTGCCACGGTCGAGTTGTGGGGGTATACAACATGTAAACATCATGTTGGCTTGAGCATGTGTCAAAAGACAAGAGATAGGAGTCTTGGTGAAGAGGGAGCTGCCGACAGAGTTGTTGGAAACCAGCAGTAGATGGGATGGAATTCCACAACTTGCAAACCGACTTACATCTCACAAGACTTCGATATGGCGACCAGGCCAACACTACCATCACTAACTCGAAAGGGAGCATGCTCCAAATCTCCTCCTCCATATTGGCCAGGTGGTTTGGGCGACAAAACGACAAAACCTCCCCAACTGTGTTCTTCTTCGGATCCTCACCTTAACGGAGCTTGGGGGAAACAAAAGCTTGAGCCTCTGAGAGTCAACTTATACCCATTAGCCCGACTATTGTTGGTATCAGTTTTTTGCTATCAAAAGCCTCGCTCTTGCTTTTGCTATTCTGGTCCTTGAACCTTCTTTGCTAACCATCCACTTCCTTTTTATTATTTGCAGCCGTGCATTGTATTTTGACTTCTTCGGTGTGTGCGGACGTATAGCTGGCTTGACTGGGTACCCGTTTCCAACTGTATGTCTCAATGAGAGTGAGATGAGTGAGTTGCAATCCTTCAGCTCCCTCCCTTCCTTGGCACGGAAGCTGCAAATGCTTAAGCTGGAGTAGACGGCGCGACGTTGAAGCTCCAGCAGGCGGGCCCACTACCCAACCCTCTATTCCTATCTATGCTTGTAAGTGGGCCCACAATCCATCACCTCCCTCCCTTCTTTAACTCTTGAAGCTGCTAAAGAGCATGCGGGCCTACAATCTCCAGCTTGATCCTCTAAACTACATGCGGCCCTACAATCCCCCAACTCCGTCAATCCTGAGAGCTGGGGCCGGCCTACCTCTTCCTCCCTCCACGCTTGACAGCACACTCCCACACTTCACATACATGTTAACAAGGGCGTTCCCTAGGAAGATGTCTGATTCGAATTGACTTTGCGTGCGGTGGGCATGGACCCCCTTGCCATCTGCCAGGACCTTCATCCTAGCACACGACCGCAGGAGGGAAGCACATGTCTCCGAATAAGCTGCAAAGCTTCGTTGCTCCATCAGACCCAAATGTCCGCTGCCTCCTTCAGTCGTCCCTTCTCGCACGTCGAGCTCACATCCCCATTAGTATCGATGTTCCATCGCTCTCTCTCCCTTCTCTCTCGTTTCTCTCGCGCGCGCGCGACAGCACGTCGGCGCTCGCGCGTCGGCGCTACGCTCACGGGCGTTGGCGCGCTAGCGCCATCTCCACCACACCATGACGTCCAAACGCCAAAGGACGGCTGCCGACGAGGTAGACTACCCGTCTCTCTCACGTCGACCTGATTCCCCTCTGCTTCTTCTTCTTGCCCCTGTCTCTCATCAAGCCTCTCCTTTGCGTCAGTACTCCACAAGGAGTGCTGATGTTCAAACGCTTCGGGACCAAATCTCCATCTTACAAACGAAATGCATATCGGAGGAAACTCTGCAGCAAGTGCTCGCTGCCCGTGACAATGACTCGGAGGAGCGGTTGGCTTCCCTAGACAAAGACTAGGAGACGCGGATGGCTTCCCTTAACAAAAATTAGGAAAAGTGCATGGATTCCTTGGACAAAGATTGGCAGAAGCGCATGACAGACAGATACACAAACTTGGAGAACAATATGCGAGTTCATGACAGCGTTTTGCGGGCCTCTCTTGAGGAGTGCACTAGTAAACTTCAAGGTCTGGCGAAACATCTCAATGACAAATCCACACATACGCGTCTTTCAAAACTTGAAGGCGAAGTGAAGACCTTCACAGAGAAGAGCCTCCCAGATCCCCTCACAGCAAGCATCCACCTACAGGTGGAATCCCTTAGCAAAGAGTTGGAAACACACAGAACTGCGACGTCTACAATGGCTCGGGAGCTCCAAGCTCACAAGGCAGAGGCCTCCTCCTTGGCTAATATAGTTAAGGGGAGCACATCCAACAACAGTCCTCACTCTCTGGAGGAGACAGTCTCGGCTACCTTGCAAGAGGAACAACAATGGGCTTTCAAAGCCCTTAACATCAGGGTCACTAGGAAGCTAGGGGGCCTTGCTGAAGGGGACCCTCTTGACGCTGCCACCAGCCTTATTCAGCAAAACCTTGCTCTCCCACGGGGCACGAGTGGCTCTGAAAGGGCTTGGCGTGCAGGATCTTCAAAGCACAAAGTCCTCTTCATTAGATTCAAGGACAAGGATGCTCGGGATAGAGTCCTCAGGCATAGGCCTCAATTGAGAGGTCAGGGTATGTACCTCAACGATGACTTGACCCCTTTGCAATACAACGCCATGCGGGCGCAACTCTTGCAGGTTAAGCAAGCTCGAGCTCAAGGGCACTATGTCGTGTACCGAGATGGGAGGGTAATTGTCCGGGAGCACGAACGTCGCCCCTCTAGCTCTAAATAGGGGTTGGGGCACCATGAGACCAAAGCACGCTCACATCTACACATTGGCTCATGGAACTGTAATGGCTCGTTGTGGAGCCACCCTCAAGGGCTTCTAGATATTCTTTCCAAGTGTGATGTTCTTTTTCTTTTGGAAACTCATGCGTATGAAGGAAATGACCCCCTTTTATTCTCGGATATAGCTTTCAGTTAGTGATTCGTCCACGTACAGGTCTCAAAGGATCTGGAGGTGTGGCTTGTTACTTTGCTGACTGGCTTCTCCCACTTATCTCCTTCCCATACAAAGACCCACTGGCAAGGTACATTTGGTGTCACATCAAAGGCTACAACATCCTGCTGGCGGGATGTTATTTTGCTCCGGCCGCATCTCCGCACAGCGGCCTACATATTCGAACAGATTCATCATATGTTCCATTGGAAGACGATATGGCCCGTCTCCGTACCCCATAAACGGACATTTTCTTGGTTGGAGATTTCAACGCCCGTACAGGATCACTACAGGCCCCCACCTTCGACCACACAGATCCTCTACACATCCAACGCTCGCATACGGAATTGGAGAGGCAAAGTGCAGATTCCTCTTGCGAAATCACAATTTACGGTCACCATCTACTCAAGTTTTGTGAAACTAAGGGGCTGTCCATTTACAATGGAACAACCAACTTCAAATCCTCCAGCCAGTTCACTTGCCACATGTACAAGGGCCAAAGCGTGGTTGACTATCTCTTGGGGAGCCCCAACAAGTCTGATAGAATAAGCTCATTTTACATCACAAGGTACCCGGATTCTGATCACTCTTGCCTTTCCTTTGCATTTCCTTCCATCTCCCTCCCCATGAGGATCCCCTCTGCGTCTCTTCCCTTACACCCACGTATCCACTTTAATACCCATTTCTCTCACTTACACGACGCCGAGTATGAAACATACCTAGCGTCAACCCTCCCTTCCATTCTACATCTATCATCTCCTAACGACAAGGCTACACATCTTACTCAAGCCCTTTGGGACTCAGCCCTGCGATCCTTTCCCGTCACCCTTCCATCTACCTCCTCACCCTTCTCCACTCGTCGTTACGCATCATTTTATGATGAGGAATGCAAGACTGCTAGACGTCGCATCAAATTTTTACTACTTGATACCAATTCTTCTCCAGAGTCCACTAATCTTGCTCTTAAGCACTATAAGTCCCTCATTAGATCCAAAAAGCAAGCCTACACTATCAAGTTGCAATCTTCTTTCCTTGCTAAAATCAGATTTTCTCCTCGATCTCTTTGGTCCCTCCTTAAACCTCATAGAGATCCCCCCCCAATCACTGACATTCATGTCTGGCATGAGTATGCACAGTCTTTGTACCATTCCCCAACCCAAACTCCTTCTCCTATAACTTCTAAACCCCTTCACTTCTCTCTCTTTACTACAGCCAATGTCAGTAAGGCAATCAAGAAGCTGCAAAATGGCAGAGCGGTGGACATTTCAGGACTTCAGAGTGAATTCATCAAGCGTGGTGCAACGGGGCTTTCCAACAGAGTGGACAAAGAGCATCATCCACCCACTTTTTAAGAGTGGTGACAGGCTCGCACCGACAAACTATCGTACTATCATGGTGTCCTCATTATTTGCTAAACTGTTTGGGGCAGTAGTGGCCATGGAACTGGATGATTGGGCTGAGTACTCTCGCATTCGTGCTGAGGGACAGGCTGGTTTCCGTCGAAACCGATCCACTATTGACCACATCTTCACTCTTCAGGTTATGGTGGAAAGTGCACGCTATGACAAAAGAATGGTCTATGTTTGCTTCGTGGACTTTCACAAAGCCTTTGATTCAGTTCCTCGGGACCTTCTCTTCCAACGGCTCCATAGAGTGGAAGTCCCTCCAGACATCCTTTGTGCCATCTCTTCTATGTATGAGATTGTCACTGGCATGGTCAATGTCGCTGGTGAATTCTCAGCCGAGATCCACAGCAACATTGGAGTCAAACAGGGCTGCCCCCTTTCACCTACCCTATTCGGGATCTACATTGACACCTTGGAGAATTACATATCAAAAAACCATGGGGTTGGGGTCCCATTGGATGGGGGACCAACCCAATCAGATCTCCTCTATGTTGATGATGTTGCCCTTTTGGCACAATCCCAGGTCTTTCTGCAACGCCATCTCAAAATTTTGGAACAGTTCTGCAAAGACTATGGGATGCAGGTCAATCTTAGCAAGACCAAGATCATGGTCTTCAATGGCCAGGCTGATCGTAGATTTCAACCAGCAGGAAATTGAGATTGTGAAATCATACTGGTACCTAGGTCTGGTTATCCACTTCCCCAAGTTTCACTTTGTAGCCACTGCCTTGGACAAGTTGACTAAAGGTAAGGCGGCCTCCGTCCGCCTTCAGGCCAAATGCAAGCAAATACATCTACGGCATCCCCTGACCAAAAAGTGGCTGTTTGACACCGTCGTCAGCCCTGCTACCATCTATGGTTGTGAGTTCTGGGCACCTGGTGTCCCTGTCTCTTGGTGGGAAAAGAATTTGGAACCATTACAGTCATCTTTTCTCCAAGCAATGCTTGGCGCCAGGAGCAGAACTCCATCTCAGATCCTAGGTGCAGAGTTCGCATGTATACCGTTGCAATCCGAGGCCCTCTTCAGGCTTACAATCTTTCTCCATAGATTGCAGGCCCTTCCACCCAAAGGGCCAGTGGCAAGGGCCCTCACAATATCTATGAGGCTCAAAGCTGCAGGTTTCAGGAACTCCTGGTATGCTCGAGTGGACAGTTTATTTCAACGTAACGGACTTTCTACTGCTTTCCTATTACCAATGAACCCAGATGAGGTGGACATCACATCCAGACATGACCGCAACATACTCATTCGGAGAGAGCTTATGGAATTACATGTCAAGAGAATTTGGATGCTACCCAATCTCACGACAAAGCTCCACTTCTATCGAGAGACATTCTTGGTGCTCCGCGATGATAGAATCTTGAGACCAAATTGCCTTTCAGCACCCTTATCTCCTTCCCTCTTGAGGGCATTGGGGTGGTTCAGGGTGAGTTCCCACAACCTACGGATAGAGACTAGCAGATGGGAAAACCTGCAACGGGAGGACCGCCTATGTCCAGCTTGCATAGGGCGCAGCAAGGAAATTGAAACTGAAGAACACTTCTTCTTCTACTGCCCTCTATACTACGAGATCCGTGGGAGATTCCACTGTTTATTCAGTGGAACCCAAACTCTCACCGGTGTCTTTCACTATGAGGATCAAAAATGCGTGGCAGCCTACCTACACGAGGCCTTCACCCTTAGACAATCGCTAGAACATTAATTATGGTTTCTGGATTTGTTCCTCTCATGTTTTCTTCCATTTTGTCCCATAAGCTCTCCGAGCTTTCCGCGGACGTTATAAAGCACCATTTCATTTCATTTCTCTTGTTTTTCGGCTCTGCCCTCAACTGCATGCGGTATCCCGCGCCTCAGCTACTGCGGTAACCGGTGGCCTCTCGCCGGTTTTCGGACATAACAGGCTGTTTTAAGGATCGAAATGACTGGCCATATCCAGTCGTTGGAACGACCTTCCAGTCATTTTGTGGTACTTGCTACTAGCACGAGTTACGACGACGTTATTACTTTACTGTCATTTGCAGAGATTGTTCTTCGCACTCTTTGTTACCGCGATTGAGGTCACAGCTATGGTGCGGCGACGCGCTAAGCGTCAAACTGGTTGTGAAGCGCCCACGTTTGATCTCATTGTTGAGCCGACTCCGCCATCAAAAGAACAACGGACAATCGTTTTTTCAAAGAAGAAGCGGAGTAAGAGTCGTGTGTAATGCGTCGGTGAACCATCACGACCTGTGCAATCATCAAATGTCGATGCAGATGCAAATTGTGTACCAAAACCAGATTCTGTTGCGCTTGAACCAGATTCTGTGTTGATCGATTCATCCTGGATTGCACATGATCCGGAGGTTCTTTTAGTGCCTGATCCATCTGTTGTTGCTGGAAAATTGGCAGATCCAGTAGACTTTATCAATGCAGATGGCAACGTACCTGTACCTCTACCTAGGACTGATGTTCCTAGTTCTATTGGTCTCGCGGATTCTTCAAGTTCTGGGTAGTTCTGAGGATAGGGATCCTAAAGTTGAAGAGTTCATTCTAATTGATCCAAGTACTATTCCTGGGTATTTTGAAATACCTGAAGCGGCTGGAGTTGGAGATCTCTTCACCGATAGTCGTCCTCAGATCGATGACGATAACACTGAGCAAGATGTCAATGCAGAGCCACGTGAGCCTATCCCTAGTGTAAATTTTCTTCCTATTACTGAAGAAGATTACAACAGGATTGTGAACGATCTTAAGCGTCCTAGCGCTAAGAATGAGTCATGGGCCGTGAATAAGTTCAATGTGAGGAGAGCTTTCATGAAACTGGATTGCTCTGTCAAGATTGAAGACTTGCCTCTTCAAGAATTTGGAAAACTTCTTTCTCGGTTTTTCCTGATGTTGTGTAAGGGCAGTTCTGTTCGCTATCCAACTGCGAGTATAATGACTATGTACCATTCTTTTAACCGTCTTCTCAAGTCTGCTCGTGAACATCGGATAATTCGAACAGGTGTTGTTGAGCCAGTTTTGTATGAGAAAACATCCTTATTTTGTGGCAACAAACAAGGCACTGATGGAGGCTATGAAGTTGTCCCGCAATGCTGGTGCTAACAAAGGAAGGCGGAAAGTAGACGGGATAACTTGGGATGAAGAGCAAATGATTTTGTCGCATGAGCTGCACCAACTTAGTTACCACTGCTATGCCAGATGCGATTTGCTTACTATTGTTTTGTCGTCTTTCTGATTCGGGCAATATGAAGCTTTACAAGTTGCTTATTAATGACTTCACAATTGGAACTGACGAGGAAGGCCGAGCTTATCTGAAGTAAGATGAATTTATTTGTTGGTTTTTTTGTCAATGCTATTGTTGTTCTTCATAGCGGTATCTAATTACTTCGTCTTTTTGGCAGGTATGATGAGCGACTGTCCAAGAAATGTCGTGTCACTGAAAAGATTTTAAGATGAGCATTTCCGCCCTGCTGTTATCTTTCACGATGCAGATCTTCTACATACTTGGCATAGTATGATGTCTCATATGCCTGAGGGCTGTCAGGACGGCCATCTTTTCCTGTCAATTAAGCACAATACACGTGATGACGTCTGGTACAAGAAAGTTAACTGCGGAGAAGGATTTATGCGTAACTGGATGCGGAATATGACAAAGAACTGTGAAATCAAAGTCGACATCACAAATCGCTCGGGAAGGGTTACCAATATTACTCGTATGGCAGCTGCCAATGTGCCTCCAGCAATCATGTCATTGCTTACTGGCCATCACAATACGAAGCCACTTGAGCGATATGACAGAACCAGAGAACTGAAGGCTAGGGCTGCGCAGGCTGTTCTTCGTGCTCCATACAATGAGAGTATAGGGGTACCTTGATGAACAGTTCAACTCGACACTTGGTAGCTGGCATTCCAAAGAGAATGGGAGTAAATTTCCTCTGGCAGATGTCACAAACCGCGTGTAAGGAGTTATTGCAGAGTGTTCGAACTTGAATCAGGCTGAGAATTCTAATTCTGGAATTGCTGTATCTAGTGACACTGTCGGTTTCGTTCATTTCCATCATTCTCATCCTGTGAATCATGAGTTACCTATCAAAGGTCAGGTGCGTTCTGATTTCCCTAGTATGGCATCTCATGTACAGCCTCAAAATAATGTGGTCTTACCTATCAGAGGTCAGGCTCGTCTTGAATTCCCTATGGCATCTCATGTACAGCCTCAAAATAATGTTAGACCATATTTTCAACCACAGCCAGCTACTAAGTGTCGTCCTCTTGCTTCGTATCATCCAATTCGCCCCCACCTATTTTGCATGGGGGGGCTCTGAATTCTAATGTTCAGCTACGATCTAGTGGATATCACCATCCTTGGGCTCCGACGCACAGAAGTTTAGGGTCAGGGCATAGGTTGCCTGAGCGAGTTGAGAAGGGCAACCAAGCATCTCCATGCTTACATCTGGATAGTCGTACTTGGAAAACAGAAGCCAACGAGAAGGTGATTTTGTTTCAAAATGATATTGAGGCTTCTGAAAGCTTTGATTGGAATTCAACTGATGATGATACCAGTTACACTCCGGTTATTGAGGCTAGTTCTATCCAATCTGGTCTTGGCATTGGTGGAAAGCCTAATATGGTGGAGCCAATTTTGAGTACTGCAGTTGTTCATGATGGGGATTCTATCTCGGTGATTCCAGCTGTGAATTCATTAGTTCCAATTGCAACGCAGTGTTCTTCTACCCTAGTACCAGTCGTTACAGCATCAGCTCCAATTGTTATATCCCGTCCGGCATCAGATCCATGTTCCATGATTCCAGGAGCTAGTTATGGACCAAATTTTCATGTACCAACTGCATTTGCTACTTTCCATTTCCATTTTAGCAATGCAGGTCAGACGAGGCAATATTTTCGTGATAATTAGATTAAAGATTCTATAGTGATTTTGTACATGCTATGGATTACAGTGTAAGATTACAATTGATTCCTCTGGAATTTGACCAGGGATATATACTAATGACATATGTTAATTGACATAAAATACATTTTTAGAGGTTGGTGTGCCAAGCTTGTGACACCTCTTCCCAATTTTCAAATGAATATGTAATGTTTCAATCTTCAGAATTCATTCCTACGGATTTTACGCTTCATCCAAGTGTAGCAAGGTTACCGATTTTACATCCGGAGATAGAGGGGTTATCGCTTTGTACCAACCAATCGAAGCATATAATATCAACAGATCTTAATTATGTTGTTTTACGCTTCATCCAAGTGTAGCAAGGTTACCGATTTTACATCCGGAGGTAGAGGGGTTATCGCTTTGTACCAACCTACAATATCAACAGATCTTAATTATGTTGTTTTACGCTTCATCCAAGTGTAGCAAGGTTACCGATTTTACGTCCGGAGATAGAGGGGTTATCGATTTGTACCAACCAATCAAAGCCCGTTTTTCTACCTTGTCAGTAATGTGGTCACGGATTACCCTATGTATCCAGTGTGCTCTGATCCAATGGAAGAGAGCCACGTCATCGAGATGCTTCAAACAGCCAGTTATGGCATTGGTGGCCATGGACATGCCGAAATGAAACTAACACCGTTTTCTGCGGCAGGAGACATAATACTCGATGGACTTAAAAACTTCCGCGATTCTCATTGGAACTAACCTTCAACTATCACATCTTGAACAAGGAGAGCGGCAGGCTGTAAAGGAGTTATCGAAATAGTGTGAGCTTCCAGCTGCCCTTGGACAAAATATACCTTGCACAGTGTGTGGCTCAAAGAACTCATATGGCAAGGAAAGCAATTCCCATAGTGCACCTCCATCTCTCTCATTCGCCTTTGTTCTCAAAACCCATTTACACTCTGTCCTTCTGCAGACCTGCACTTCAATTTGGAACCAGACAAGGGGCGAGTAGCCATGTGCAATTGAGGGTGCTGCATCGAGGTGGACAGCCAGCTTCATACATTTGTTGTAGAGGATGAATTGCATCCTCAAATTAAGGAAATCCATGCTGAGTCGACGAGATTGTCCAGGCAGACGAGGAAGGTTGGGTATGTGCCTGACCAGCGCTTTGTCTTGCTCGATGTGGAGGAGACGAAGGAGGTTTCTCTGCCACCATAGTGAGAAGCATTTGGACTCATCAGCAGGCCACCTGGGTATCTCAGCCCTGACAACCCAGCCATTATGTACCCCTTCATTGTTGAATGATGCGTGCCAGTGTGCGGTGACTAGTCAGGCTTTTCTCTTCATGCTTGAAAACCTATGCTCTCAGTTGCTCATCTACTACGACCACCTATTCTTATGATGTTTTTGTATCTGGACCCTACAAATTTCAGATATAAGATATACCCGCCCAAATCGATGACCTGGAGCCTAGACGCACTAAGATCTGGTAGCATTCAGGTATTTCAAACTGCAAAGCAAGCTGTCTGTCTTCTGTGTCGACCTAAGGGCCTGCGGTCTGCCACAAGACTAAAAAAAGCAAGATTGCAAGAGCTAGGGCAACCCGGACAATGGTGGAGATACGAAAGGAAGAGGCCAAAGTGTAGTGCTGAAGTAACATCCAAACACTTTTGTAAGCCTTTTCATGGAAAGCATGCACCTCCGCCATGGGGGTGTCTACTCCAATGCCTTGAGTGCATGATTAGTTGTTTGTGTTGGCCAGGCTTGAATAGATGTTGCTTCAAGAATTTGAGTTACACATCTTCTTTGCCGCAGTGAAGGCCTAAGCATGATCACACACACATGATAGACCAAAAATGTAGCAAGTAAAAAGTGGACGGCAGAACAAGGGAGATAGCAATGGTACTACATATAATATCTCTATGGTTTCCCTTAGTTATGCCGGCTTTGGCTGGAGTCTTTCTCTCTCTCTCTCTCTCCATGCTTCACGTGAAGAGCTAATAAGACAATGTCCTCAAAGGATCCCAACTTGGGAACAAAACATATCCATGACATCAGGGAGGATGGTATCAAGTGTTGGACAGTATGACTAAACAA
Organism: Takakia lepidozioides; assembly: GCA_030704615.1. Taxonomy (NCBI): domain Eukaryota; kingdom Viridiplantae; phylum Streptophyta; class Takakiopsida; order Takakiales; family Takakiaceae; genus Takakia; species Takakia lepidozioides. Next base: position 76,836,060 of record CM060731.1, read on the forward strand.
GATGTAGTTTCATAGAATGATGCTAGGGTAAGTTGACCTATGACTGAACAGGCGTCTATGACCGAACACCCCATTAACGCTTCTGTTAGTACCTATGACCATGCAGTGCTGGTCCCAAGACTCTCCATTTTTGTCACTTGGCAAACATGGTTGTGGCTTGAGGTGAAGAAGATCAAGGTAGTTTGCCTTGGTATCTCATAGAAGTCATGGATGCTTGAGGAGAGCAAGCATGAAGCTCAAGAAAGCCCAAACCCTAGCTTGGAATGCACAAACCCTAGCATGAGATGCACATGAAACCCTAGGTTCATGGGAACAGTCACCAAAGTGTGGGAATGGTCACTATAGGCTGGGAACATAATGACATATAAAGACAATATAGGGCTTTTGGAGGATTTTCAAGGGCCTTTTGGAGGATTGTTTGGGGGATCTTTGGGGTCTTTTGAGGAGTTTTTGGAAGACACTATGAGGAGCTTTTGTAAGGCGTTTTGAAGAGCTCTTGAAGAGGTAAGATGACTGTTTGGAGGACTATTTGCGGTCCTTGAAGGCCAAGTTTTGGCAAGTTTTTGGAGCCTTTGGAAGGCTATGTGGAGGACCATTTGGGGTCTTTGAAGGCCAATATTTGGCAAGTTTTTAGAGCCTTTGGAAGGCTATTTGGAGGGCTGTTTGGGGTCCTTGGAGGCCGATATTTGACGAGCATGAGGAGTCTTTGGCGACTTGTTGAAGGAATATTTGGGGTCCTTGAGGGCCAAGATTTGACAAGCTCTTGGGGCCTTGGTGTACTGTTTGGAGTGTCGTTGTGCAAGCTTTGGGAGCCTTAGTGATGGGGCTACTTTTGCACCCGGCCTCTTGATCTTTCGACTTCAGATATTGGGACTTGTATGATTGAAGATCAAACGATAATCTTATTGGGTGGATACTTGTCAGCTATTCGGTGTTAGAGGGACCTAATCACCAGCTAGGGGGGCGATTGTGGCATAGCTCTAGGATTGTATGCTTAGGATGTGTGATGGACAACGATGTATGTTGTGGCACGATGCTTAGGTGCACGACAGCTGTCATGGTTTTAGTCAACTGTCAAGGACGGGAACATGACTGAACACAAACAAGAGATCAGACTAGAGTTACAAGACTAGACAAGAGGTCAAGGTCGGCGTGGCCGTATGCACGATGAGTAAATAAGAATCAAGACGATCTTTATAACAATGAACAAGAGTACAAGATATTGGAACACGACTTGAATACTTGAATGCTGGAAACTGGACTGGAGTACCAGATATTGGAAACTGGGCTAGAGTACTGGGAGCTGGACTGAGTACTGGGAACTGGAAACAAGAGTAGCTTGAACTGGTGTTTGGCGAGACTGAAGAGTGTCTAGTCTCGCCTCCTATATATACTGACTACTAAGAAGCTTCCCTAAGAAGCTTCCCCTATGGAGGTTGCTTGCTGGAGAAGTTTCCACGATTAAACAAAGGTTTCTTGATGAAGAAGCTTCCTTAAACAAATGAGGTATCTTGATGGAGAAGTTTCCTCCAAAGGAAGCTTCTTGAGCAGTTTCCCAAGTTACTCTTGGTAATTTGGTAAACTCCCGGTAACTTGGTAAGTAATGGTAAATCATGGTAGATCATGATAAATTACGGTAAGTCATGGTAACTTCTGATAACATGGTAACTTGATAACTTCTGGTATTTACTCCTGATAAATTCCTCTGGGCTACGTCCGTGACATCATCCGGTAAGTAATGGTAAATCATGGTAGATCATGATAAATTACGGTAAGTCATGGTAACTTCTGATAACATGGTAACTTGATAACTTCTGGTATTTACTCCTGGTAAATTCCTCTGGGCTATGTCCGTGACATCACCCCCTCCTCTAACGCCAAGTTCCTCGAGGAGTGGTAAAATCTTGGACTTGCTTAGAGTTGGAGAAAATCCAAAATCCGGCGAATGATACTTGCCAAGTATTCGGCTCTTCGTTCTTGACTCAAATGATTTATAGGTCCCTGCAACCATTGATAATATCCAACACATTCAACTGGGACCACGCAGTAATTTGAGCATTCTGATTTTTTAAGTTGTCTTCAAATATGATTTCGTTGTCTTCTGTGTCGCGGCCCTTTGCCTTGAGGGCAGGGGGTCGGGACACATGAGGGGCTGCCCCTGTGGTGGGGGCAGCGGCAGCGATAGGTATGGGGGGCTGAAGCACCCTTGAGTGCCCAAGGCACTCAAGGAGGCGGAGGCGCTCACTAGGTGGAGCCCCGCACACCGGGTTGCGGTGGGGGTGGCTCCACAAGGGGTGGTGGTAGCTTAGCGGGACTTAGTGGGGGTGGCATAGGACTCACCATGGGGGCGGAGACCTCGTGGTGGGAGGCGTGGGGAGTCTTGGGACTCATCACGGTCCATAGGGATCGTGGTGAGTGGGCCAAGACTCACCGCGACTCATCACCGGGAGTCGAGGGTTTTCGTGGTGGTTCGCCATAAAATGGCATGGTTGGTTGTGAAACCCCCGCGGACAGCTACAGAAGTATATATAACGGGAGTAGTGACCCCGAGAACGGTGCAAGCCTGTTGGTGACCAAAAACTAGTGAGTAAGCGAGCGAGCCGGAAAGCGACCAAAGAGTGGGGAGCTGTTCCAGACTGCCATCTACTAAAGGGAATTCCACTAGGCCCAAATAGGTGGAGGGTTTAGTGGGAGAGGGAAGGGGGACCGTTATGTCCCGGTGAGCAGCCGAAGCTCCAAGTTGGCCCGGCGGCCAGGTTGGGAGTCAGGCGCGCGCATCAAAGCGAGTAACTATGACTTGAAGGGGAGCTTACCGAAGTGAGGTGCACGACACTTGGTATCAGAGCTTAGAGTTCAGTACGTGATCGTCCTTGGGATTGGCCTCATCATGGGGTCGGGCAAGCCAAAGCGAAAGCGGAACGGCCCAAAAGATGATGATCCTGGTGAGCCCGATGGGGGCGACGTGTCACCGAAGCGGCCGTTTGAGGAAGCGACGCAGGTTTCTGAGAACGAGGCCGCTCAAGAGCGGTAGGAATCCGAGGAGTTGGAGCCCGAGGAATCCCTGAGAGCTCCGACAGACCAACAGATGCCTCCCATGCCGGCAGCTTTTTGGAAAGGGTTGTTGGCGCAGTTTGGCGGGACGTTGAAATACGTGTTGAAGGCGGCTAATGCCACTTCCGCTAAGGCAAAGTTTAAGGTGAAGCCTAAGGAACCCGGCACCTTCGAGGGCGTCCAAAATCAGAAGGCACTCAACACCTGGCTCTTGGAGCTAGAGCAGTACTTCCGGGCGGCCAAGTTGAGTGACGAGGATCGGGTGGAAGTGGCTCCCACCTATTTGAGGGGCTATGCTCAACAATGGTGGCAGAAACGCCTTCACGACCGAGGTCCAAGCCCGGAAACCTTGAACTGGAGTGGGTTCAAGGAATTGATGAAGAGACAGTTTGTGCCCCTCAATGCGTCCTGGCTTGCCCGGGACAAGATGAGGAATTTGAAGCAAATAGACGACATTCGGGGATATGTCCAGGCTTTCAATGTGCTTTTGCTCGAAGTCGCGGACATGGCAGAACCGGAAATGGTCTTCAACTTTGTGGCGGGACTGGCCCCATGGGCCAGGCGGAAGTTGGAGGAGAAGCCACCTAAGACTTTGAACGAGGCAATTGAGAGGGCTGAATGTTTCTCAGATGTCCCTAGGGGTGAAAGACAAGGTCGTACGGAGTTGAACCACAAGAAGACTCGGCGGGAAGGTGACTCCTTCCGACCGGAAAAGAAGTGGGATAGGCCACGCGGCGACAATGGCACGTGGAAATCAAAGGGAGGGCCTTCACACATCAAGGCGGCACCCGGTGCTTCGAAAGGAAAAGTGGGTGGAGCGGCCTATGGCGGACAGAAGGCGATCTTTGATGGAGTGTGTTTCAATTGCGGAGAGCCCGGGCACATGGCCAAGAAGTGCACGAAACCCCGACAATTGAACATGACTCGGGCAACCACGGAGTTGTCGGAAGATACCATCAGTCGCTTGGTAGAAGCGGTGGTCGCCAGAACTTGCAAGGTAGGCAAATATTCTTGTGAGTTGTATCAGGAAACTGGCGCATTGCGTAAAGGGAGTCACTTATTGTTCGTGGATGGGATAATATCCGGAACTAACGTGTCATTGTTGGTGGACACAGGAGCGTCGCACTCCTTCATGACACCGGCAACGGCACAAAAGCTGGGACTCCCGACAACTGACGTAGGGGCCTCTATTGAGGTGCGTTCTGCCAAAGGAGAACCGCAATTGGCGACGAGGTTGGCGTTCGATGTTCCTCTTCAACTGGGGAGTTGGGAGGGACGTGAAAACTTCACTGTCTGCGAGATCGATGGAGTGGATCTCATTTTGGGGATGACCTTTTTGAGCAGATCCGGAGTGGTCATAGATGGCCGCAAGAGGGTAGTCACGTTGCCATGTTGGAATGGTGGCGAGGTCTTACGAGTTTCGGAAACGCCCAAACTCCTGGGAGGGCGAATAAACCTTATGTCAGCAAGGGAGTGGGCCGTGGAGGAGGCACACGAGCCCCAATTTTTGCTCTACATTAGAGAAGTGAAGGGAGAAGGCGATGGAGAGCCGAGCCCAGATTGGATCAAGGGGATTTTGGAGAAATACCATGATGTGATGCCGGAGGATTTGCCAAGCGGCTTGCCACCGCGAAGAGGAGTTGACCACAAGATTGAGGTGATACCGGGATCGGAACCGCCTGCCAAGGCGCCCTACCGGTTGAGCCACAGAGAGTTGGTCGAGCTGAAGACTCAGCTCAAGGATCTAATGTGAAAGGGGTACATCCGGCCGAGTAAGTCACCTTACGGAGCCCCGGTGCTATTTGCAGACAAGAAGGATGGGACGCTGCGGATGTGTGTCGATTACAGGGCTTTGAATAAGGTGACTATAAAAAACCGGTACCCTTTGCCAAGGATCGACGACCTCTTCGATCGATTGGCAGGAGCGAAGTATTTCAGCCGGATCGACTTGCGCTCCGGCTATCATCAAATTCGGGTGGCGGAAGGAGATGAGGAGAAGACCGCGTGCAGGACAAGGTATGGTTCATATGAGTTCTTGGTGATGCCTTTTGGGCTCACCAATGCACCAGCGACATTTAGCACGCTGATGAACAGCCTTTCCCAGGAGTGGTTGGATGACTTTGTGATCGTGTACATCGACGACATCTTGGTGTATTCGAAAACAAAGAGAGCACCTGGAGCACCTCAAAGGGTGTTTCAGAAATTGCGGGAAGGGAAGCTGTATGCCAAAGCTTCAAAGTGCGAATTCGGGGTCACAAAAGTGGAGTTCCTGGGGCATGTGATTACACAGGATGGGATCAGAATGGATGACAGGAAGGTGAGGGCAATTTTGGACTGGGAGCCTCCGACTTCGGTCCCGGGAGTGCGATCCTTCCTAGGACTCGCCTCCTATTACCGGAAGTATGTGAGAAATTTCGCCAAAATCACGGGGCCGCTGTCAGACCTTCTGTGTAAATCTAAAGTTTGGGCATGGAACACCTTTTGTGGCCAAGCTTTTGCTGAATTGAAGCAGCGGATGGCGGAAGCTCCAGTCTTGAAAATCCCGGAGTTCGATCGTCCGTTCGAGATACATACAGATGCGTCGGACTTCGCGATTGGGGGTGTACTGATGCAAGATGGACGTCCAGTGGCTTACGAAAGTAAAAAACTGAATGAAGTGGAGCGACGGTGGCCGACGCACGAGAAAGAGATGAAGGCGGTGGTGCACTATCTTGAGCTTTGGCGCCACTATGTTGGTTCCAACCCAGTGAAGGTGTTCACGGACAATGTCACGGTGAAGTATTTTGCCACGCAGCCCAAGTTGTCCCCAAAACAACTTAGGTGGCAAGATATTTGGCGGTGTTCGACGTGGATATCCAGTACAAACCGGGACGAGACAACGTGGTGGCCGATGCTTTAAGTAGAAAGCAGCAGCTCTTGTTGGTGTACAAGGGCGAGACGACACTCCAAAGGAAGATCCGGAAGGCTTGCCGGAAGGATGAGCTGGCGAAGTCCGTGATGCAGGACTTGAGGATGGGGGTTAAATCGCAGTTCCACTTGCAAAATGGACTGCTCCGGTATAAGCAAAAGCGTCTCTACGTGCCGAAGGGAGGGATCAGAGATAGCCTCTTGAGAGAATGCCATGATAGCCCGCTTGCGGGCCACGGCAGAGCCAAGCGCACTGCGACACTCTTAAAGAAAGAGTATTTCTGGCCCAAACTGAAGGAGGAGGCAGAGGAGTATGTCAAGACATGCACCACATGCCAACAAAACCGGAGCGAGTACAAAAAGCAAGCGGGGCTGTTACAACCCTTGCCGATTCCAGAGGGGACTTGGGAAAGCGTCTCGATGGATTTCATGACTGCTATGCCGCTGTCAAAAGAATTCGATGCAATCATGGTGGTGGTGGATAGGTTCAGTAAAATGGGTCATTTCATTCCCACCAAGGAGACGGCAACGGTGCAGGAAACAGGGCGACTTTACTTCGCCCACGTCTTAAAAATCATGGAGTCCCGAAGGATATTGTCTCGGACCGCGATCCAAAGTTTACGAGTAAATTTTGGAGGGCACTTTGGAAGAAGATGGGGATGAGGCTGAAGATGAGCACCGCCTTCCGACCTACGACCGACGGCCAAACAGAAAGAGTGAATTCCGAAGTGAAGCAAATCTTGCGGAATTACGTGTCGGCAGACCAAACAGACTGGGTGGAACACTTAGACGCGGCAGAGTTCTGTTATAATAACACAGAACACTCCGCAACGGGAGTTTCCCCTTTCGTATTGATCTATGGAAAAGCACCTCTGGTGCCGACAAGTTGGGCCGCCCATGACGTTGAGGAACCGGCAGTAGCGGCGGTACTGGAAGAACGCGAGCGTTTGTTGAAGCTCGCAAAGTACAACATTGCCAAAGCTAGGAAACGGTATGAAAGGCAGGCGAATCGGAAGCGGAGGGAAGTGAAGTTTGAGGCAGGCACAGAGGTCTGGTTGAACATCAAGAATTTCCGACTACCTCCGGAAATGAGTCCGAAGTTCGTACCTCCGTATGCGGGACCCTTTCGCATTCGGAAGGTTATGAATGAGGATGTGTATGAATTGGAGCTGCCGGCAAACAGCAAGGTGCACCCAGTATTCCATGTCTCCCTTTTGAAGCCTTACTTCAAAGATGAAGCGTGTCCGAATCGGCATCAAGTGTTGCGTCCGCCACCTATGCTGTTGGATCATGAAAATGAACCTGAGTACGAGGTGGAGGCAATATTTAAGTCGAGGAGGTTCATGAACCGAGAAACGGAGTATCTCGTCAAATGGAAAGGCTATCATCATGTGGAGGCATCTTGGGTGCGTGCCTCAGAAATGGGAAACGCATCCGAGGCGGTTGCAGCTTTCGAAGGGCGACCTCAAAAGCGGAAGAAGCGTTGATGGGGACATCAACCTTGGAGCGTGGGGAGGAAATGCATGCTTAGCCGGCTTAGCTAGCTTAGGAATCCGATTGCAAAAACTTGTATTGTACAAAACGTGCTATAAGTGAAATGGCTTCCAAATGTTGTGCGTCCTATTTTGTTTGGAATGGTGATGCATGGTATGGTTGGCTAGTGTGTAGAATGCATGCTAGCTTATAAAAGTGGGAGAGGTAAATTGGGTTAATCGTGTGTTTGCGTAGTGCCGAAATCGGGTGACCCCCATCCAAGGGGCAAAGAAACTTGCGCCTTCTTTGGGAGTTCACGTGCTAGTGCGCACCTGGCGCGTGCACGTACTATAACTGCGCTACCGAGGGGGTTGCCTTGTAGTGCGGGCTAACGCGGAAGCTACGTGCTTCCGTTCACGTACTATAATCGTGTAGCCTCGGGACGAAGTCGTAGTGCGGCTTCGGCGTGTTCCCGTACCTCAGGCCAGCATTCCAAGGCGACCCAATTGTAGTGATTGGGGCGCACAGTTGGTTCAAGGTTATCTTCCTAGTCAAAGAGGGTTCCAGTGAACCCTTGCTCAAGGTGATGCCAAAAGCGGCATCATGAGCGGTCGCAAGCAATGTTGTTGCAGTAAGGCGATTCGATCCTCGGGGAGGATCGTTCTTGGCCTTGAAGTAGGCCAAGAAGAGTGCACTGGGAGGAGCTGGAGAGGCTCCACCCTTGGCCGGGACTTGGAGGAAGTCGGCCGAACTAGCTAGTGGAGAGTAGAGTCAAGTGTGGGGTTTGGTTCTTTGCCATGGGACGCCATGGTACGGAAACAAACTCCTTGATGTGGGACGCCACAACTTGGATGTTCGTTTCTACAAAATGGACAAGTCGATGAGGACATCGACTCCCTGTTGGTAGGGGTGTGTGTCGCGGCCCTTTGCCTTGAGGGCAGGGGGTCGGGACACATGAGGGGCTGCCCCTGTGGTGGGGGCAGCGGCAGCGATAGGTATGGGGGGCTGAAGCACCCTTGAGTGCCCAAGGCACTCAAGGAGGCGGAGGCGCTCACTAGGTGGAGCCCCGCATACCGGGTTGCAGTGGGGGTGGCTCCACAAGGGGTGGTGGTAGCTTAGCGGGACTTAGTGGGGGTGGCATAGGACTCACCATGGGGGCGGAGACCTCGTGGTGGGAGTCGTGGGGAGTCTTGGGACTCATCACGGTCCATAGGGGCCGTGGTGAGTGGGCCAAGACTCACCGCGACTCATCACCGGGAGTCGAGGGTTTTCGTGGTGGTTCGCCATAAAATGGCATGGCTGGTTGTGAAACCCCCGCGGACAGCTACAAAAGTATATATAAGGGGAGTAGTGACCCCGAGAACGGTGCAAGCCCGTTGGTGACCAAAAACTAGTGAGTAAGCGAGCGAGCCGGAAAGCGACCAAAGAGTGGGGAGCTGTTCCGGACTGCCATCTACCAAAAGGGAATTCCACTAGCCCCAAATAGGTGGAGGGTTTAGTGGGAGAGGGAAGGGGGACCGTTATGTCCCGGTGAGCAGCCGAAGCTCCAAGTTGGCCCAGCGGCCAGGTTGGAAGTTAGGCGCGCGCATCAAAGCGAGTAACTATGACTTGAAGGGGAGCTTACCGAAGTGAGGTGCGCGACATTATGGGTCCGAAGCCTCAACCTCCAACAGAATTATCAGACTTCGAATAGGCTCCACTTGCCGTCGTACGGGGTTCAGACGAGGAAGTACGCGTCGCATTGGTGGCCCATCGTCTCGAAAACGTCGGCGTCTCGAGACCTGTGACTCCATGCTGCTAATACAAGATGCAAGAGTGCTGGAAGTATAGCTATATATACTGATATGTGGTGCTCCTCCCTCCTTAGTGTGTATCAGGTACATTGAATGTTGATTCTTCACCTTGAAGCTAATTTGACTGACATCATCGTTGTGACGTCTTAGTGACGTGTAGCTCTGGATATCGTTGATGAAACTCTTGGACATTGTCAGATGCATTGACGAGGTTGGATGAAGGTTCATACGTTCGTTCGCTGCTGTCGTAGCATTTCCAATGTATAAAATACTCAAGACGTTTATAATTGATGCGAGAGTCTAGGACTTCGTCGACTTCATACTCAATTTCCTGATTGACTTTGATTGGTGGAGGTGGTACGGACTCTCCCTCGAATATTCGATGAATGATACAACTCCAATAATGAAATATGAAAGATTGGATGGATGCGCATACTTCGTAGGAGTTCAAGCCGAAAACTGACCGGATTTATTTGTCGAATAATTTTGAATGGTCTCAGGCGTTGATAATCCAACTTCCTTGATGGTCGCGAGGTTTGTATGTCCCGTCGAAGAAGCCACACACGATCTCCGACCTTGAACTGGGGTTGGAGTTGACGACGTTGATCTGCATACTCCTTGTATTGTTTTTGAGCTTCTGCGAGGTGGAATGTAAGCTCCTTGTGAATCGTAGCAAGGTTTTTTGAACAGTCTTCATGTGGAAAATGTTTGCTCGAGGATGATGACCATAATTGGAGAAAAATGGAGTTTGTTTGGTCGAAGAATGTATAGTGTTGTTGCAGGCAAACTGAGCCAATGACAAAAGGTCCGTGCAATTATCTTAGTGATTATTTATCGTACAACGAAGATACTACTCCAAAATTTGGTTTACACGTTCGGTTTGACCATCAGTCTGTGGATGATTAGCTGTAGAGAGGTTGATCTTAATATCCAATATGTGAAATAATCCCCTCCAAAAATTTGATATGAACTGTGGTCCTCGATCAGATACGATGTCCTTCAGGAGTCCATGAATGCGGTATATATTATTTGAGGAAGAGTCTTGCAGTTTCCTCGCCGGTAACCGTCTTATTACATGGAATGAAATGTGTCATCTTCGTAAAACGATCTACAATAACAAGAATTGAATCGGTGGTCTTGGAGATTGGAAGGTCTAATAAAGTCCATAGACACGGACGACTATAGACCCTTGGGAATGGGTAATGGTTGAAGAAGGTCGTAGGTCGATGTCGTGGTCCCTTCGCTCTAGCACACGTGTCGCAAGATTTTATAAATTCTTTCACGAGTTTCCACATCTACGGCCACCAAGAGTCCCTGGATATCAATTCAATTGTTTTGTTGAAGCCGAAATGTCCTGCGGCCGAAAGATCATGACATGTTTGAAGAATTCGAAGTCGTGTAGGTCCTGGAGGTACATAAAGAAGTCCCTTGAAATAAAGTAAGTCATCTTTGAACTCGAAGTCATTTGTAACATGTGGGTTGTCTCGAGATCGATCTAGTTGACTTCGTCGTGTCGTAGTAAATTGGTCGTTCTTCAGTGCTTCCTGAATCTCCTTTATAATCTCTGCATCGTCATAGGTGGACATGGATAACATATTCAATTGGAGATTTGCTGGTTTCAAGATGATGGATTTCTGTTGGTCAAAAGCTGCATCCACTTCCTTTGGCGCAAGATACAATCGTCAAGAAAGAGCATTTGGCTTTCCTTGAAGACGTCCCCGACGATAGGTAATAACAAAATCAAAACATTGCTAGTGACATACTCCATCTTGTTTGACATCGATTCAAAACACGAGCACTCATAAAATACTCGAGGTTTTTGTGATCGGTATAGACAGTGACCTGATGTTGAGCTCCTTCCAATAGATGACGTCATTCCTCAAAAACATCGATAATCGTTAAAAGTTCTTTGTCATGGATTTCAAAATTGATCTCCGCAGTGGAAAATTTGCGAGAACGAAAACCAACAGGATGAAGTCGGCCATCTGTACTCTATTGAGAGAGTACCGCGCCAAGTGCAAAGTCCGATGCATCTGCTTCCAAAAAGAATGGTTTAGATGGGTCTGCATGTACCAGTATTGGAGCCGTTGTAAATGCCTACTTCAGCATTTCAAATGCTTGGTTAGTCTTCTCGTCCCATACAAATTTGTCCTTCTCTGTGAGTCGTGTCATTAGTGCAGCAATTTTGGATTAGTCCTGGATGAAGATTCTATAGAAATTTGCAAATCCTAGAAAACATTGTACATCTCGGACCGAAGTTGGGTTAACCCACTCGATGATGGTTTGTATTTTCCTGATCCATAAAGACTCCTTTGTTGGAAATAATGTAGCCCAAAAATTTGACTTCAGATTGGTGGAAAAGACAGTTTTCCAACTTGACATATAATTTTTTTTTCCTCAATTTATCAAGGACAAGGCGTACGTGACGACCATTTTCTTTTTCATTCTGTAAAAATATCAAAATGTCGTCCAAATAGATGACTACAAAGTCATCTAAAAATTCTCGAAAGATGTCATTCATTATGTGTTGAAAATTTGCTGGAGCATTTGTAAGACCGAAGGACATAACACTGTATTCGAAATATCCATACCTTGTGCGAAAAGCAGTTTTCCATTCGTCTCTTTCTTTTATTCGTACAAGGTTGTAAGCTCATCTCAAGTCGATATTTGTGAAAAAATTTGCTCGTCCAAGTTGTTCGAGGAGTCCGGAAATCAGCGGTAGTGGATAACGATTATTTACAGTGACTTTGTTGAGCCCACGATAGTCCACACACATGCGTAACGATCCGTTCTTCTTTTTCATAAATAAAATAAGTGCTCCCGCGGGTGATTTCGAATGTTGAATGAAATTTTTTGACAAATTTTCATCAATGTATTCGTGTAAAGCAGCCAGCTCCGTCTGAGATAAATTGTAGATCGGGCTCAATGGTGGTTGAGCTTCTTCTTGCAACTCAATTGCACAATCATAAGGTCGATGTTCTGGCAACATGTCTGCATTTTTCTTCTCGAAGACGTCCTTAAAATCTTGATATTGAGTGGGTAATGTCGAAATACCTTGGTTTGTTGTGGTTTTGATCGGAGTCGCATAAAGTGCAAATGTCACGTCTTTCTTCGTAACTCTCATGAAGGTTCTAGCTCCAAGAAACAGGGGTTGAATACCCTTTGGTACTTTTGCATTTTTGTCTTGCCGAAATTTTTCGTGATCGCCAATCGATGTCAGGATTATGAAGGACAAGCCAGGGAAGTCCAAGGATCACAAGATTCGTTGGAGATTGGATTACATTGAAAACAATCTGTGATGCTTGATTTTTAAGCTTCACTTCAAAGGGTCGAGTTTCATGGTCAACATTTCCTGATGCTAACGGTCGTCCATTGATAACTTCAACAGGGGCCGAGAATTTATTTCTTACGAGTGATAAATTGTGTTGCTTCGCAAAGTCTTTGTCAATAAAATACGCTGAAGCGCCCGAGTCCAAAAGTGCTTCTACGGAGATATCTCAATTTTGCATCCTGATCTTTACTGAAACTGTGAAACAAGATACAGGGTCTGGAGGTAGAAATAGACATTTTTTTTATGAGGAATTTAGGGTGTCCAGCCACATGGTCCCTACTGTGACTGGACATCTTTGTTTTTCGACCTTCTCGTATCGAACACTTGAGTGGTGCCCCGAACTTTGAATCTTCTCTTGTTGGGGCAGTTTAATGCCATGTGATCATCTTCTCCACAATCCATTCAAGCGTCGTCTTTGTTTTTCTTGTGGCGTCAATGGCTTGAATTGGACAGTATCAATCTGCATATGTACTACGGCACCAAATACAACGATCCATCAGATATCGCAGCGGCATGGTGCATCGTCGACCATCCAGATCGCTTCTCTTGACGTCTTTCGAACAAACGATTATCGCATGCAATGACTTGGGTGATGAATTCGCTCAGTGTACTCATGTTTGGCATAATCAGCAACAAATCATTAACATCATCTTTTAAGCCACATCGAAACTGACTAATGATGCTCTTCTCATTCTAGTCAAGGTCGCACGCAAGTTGTCGAAATCCGGCAGCATAAACGGAAGTTGGACATGCTCCTTGTCGAAGATTTCGTATCTTTGTCTCTACAACTCTCTTTTTATCATTCTCTCCAAACATTGCAGTGAACTCGGACATGAACGCTTCAAAATTGTATAGTAAATGTGAATTTTTCTCTAATAGCAAACCAAAATAGGGCAGTGCCTGATAGAAGGGTGCCCACGAATCCCACTTGAATACCTTTATCATAGTAGCGTTGTGGATGTAGTCGTAGGAATAATCGCACTTATTAGACAAAACCGAGAAATCTTGATCTCGTCCCATTAAATTTCTCGGGCATGCTGACCTTTGGTTCCCTTGTAATCTGTTGAAGATTTGGAGGAACCGTTGCAGTAGGATTTGTTGTAGTAGAGACTCGTAAGGTTGAAGATCCATTGGTCGACTCCTTCAACTCTGAAATTTGTTGTTGCAAATTATTGAGAGCATTGCCAAGGTCTTGAGACTGATCAGCTTGTAGTTGGGCAGTAGAGGTATGAAGTTCTTGCATCTGGAACTGAAGACTCTGCAATGTGGCGACCATTTCCGCAAATGTGTCTTCCATCTTAACTAACTAAGGAACAAACTTTAGTCTCGCCAAACTCTCAAGGACGGGAACATGACTGAACACAAACAAGAGATCAAACTAGAGGTACAAGACTAGACAAGAAGCCAAGGTCGGTGTGGCCGTATGCACGATGAGTAAATAAGAATCAAGATGATCTTTATAACAATGAACAAGAGTACAAGATATTGGAACACGACTTGAATACTTGAATGCTGGAAACTGGACTGGAGTACCAGATATTGGAAACTGGGCTAGAGTACTGGGAGCTGGACTGAGTACTGGGAATTGGAAACAAGAGTAGCTGAACTGGTGTTTGGCGAGACTGAAGAGTGTCCAGTCTCGCCTCCTATATATACTGACTACTGAGAAGCTTCCCTAAGAAGCTTCCCCTATGGAGGTTGCTTGCTGGAGAAGTTTCCACGATTAAACAAAGGTTTCTTGATGAAGAAGTTTCCTTAAACAAATGAGGTATCTGAGCAGTTTCCCAAGTTACTCTTGATAATTTGGTAAACTCCCGGTAACTTGATAAGTGATGGTAAATCATGGTAGATCATGGTAAATCACGGTAAGTCGTGGTAACTTCCGGTAACTTGATAACTTCTGGTATTTATTCCTGGTAAGTTCCGCTGGGCTATGTCCGTGACATCAACTAGGACATTTTAGATACTTATATTTATATTTTTGAGCCTCCACGAGCCTCTCTCACCTCCATAGCTCTAGGTATGGAGATGGAGTGTGTTGAGGGCTTTGTAGGGTGGATTCCCTTAGCAAGGGTGCCCTTGGCTTGACTTAGTTTATTTGATTGAGTGGATTCATGAGTGGAGGGTTTCCATTGTGTTCACTTTCATTATCATTGTGGCATAGCTTTTTAGGATTGTATGCTTAGGATGTGTGATGGACAACGATGTATGTTGTGGCACGATGCTTAGGTGCACGACAACTCTTTGAATGTCGAAAAGTGTTGGATTGTGAGGCGGGGCTGGCGCTTGTCTAGAACTGTTCCCTAAAGGATTGTACACAATCTATGATGGTAGGGCACTAAAGCCCTCGTCCATCATGCAAAATAAGCTTCCATCTGCAGTACGAACTCTGTACCGTGAAGAAATTTGAGACCGATCTTGTGTAACAGTCGAGTTGTGGGGGTATACAACATGTAAACATCATCTTGGCTTGAGCATGTGTCAAAAGACAAGAGATAGGAGTCTTGGTGAAGAGGGAGCTGCTGACAGAGTTGTTGGAAACCAGCAGTAGATGGGAGGGAATTCCACAACTTGCAAACCGACTTACATCTCACAAGACTTCGATATGGCAACCACGCCAACACTACCATCACTAACTCGAAAAGGAGCATGCTCCCAATCTCCTCCTCCATATTGGCCCGGTGGTTTGGGCAACAAAACCTCCCCAATTGTGTTCTTGGGATCCTCGGAGCTTGGGGGAAACAAAAACTTGAGCCTCTGAGAATTAATACCGCTATTGTTGGTATCATTCTTTTCCTATCAAAAGCCTCGCTCTTGCTTTTGTTATTTTGGTACTTGAACCTTCTTTGTTAACCATCCACTTCGCTTTTACTATTTGCAGCCGTGCTTTGTATTTTGACTTCTTGGGTGTGTGCGGACGTATAGCTAGCTTGACTGGGGTATCAACTGTATGTCTTTAGAGGGTCACAGTGAGAGTGAGATGAGGGAGTTGCAATCCTTCAGCTCCCTCCCTTCCTTGGCACGGAAGCTGCAAATGCTTAAGCTGGAGCAGACGGCGGGACGTTGAAGCTCCAGCAAGCGGGCCCACTACCCAACCCTCTATTCCTCTCTATGCTTGCAAGCGGGCCCACAATCCATCACCTCCCTCCCTTCTTTAACTCTTGAAGCTGCTAAAGAGCATGCGGGCCTACAATCTCCAGTTCGATCCTCTAAACTGCATGCGGCCCTACAATCCCCCAACTCCCTCAATCCTGAGAGCTGGGGCCGGCTTTCCTCTTCCTCCCTCCACGCTTGACAACACACTCCCACACTTCACATACATGCTAACAAGGGCGTCCCCTAGGAAGATGGTTGGTTAGAATTGACTTTGCGTGCGTTGGGCATGGACCCTCTTGCCATCTGCCAGGGCCTTCATTAGCACACGACCGCATTTGCCGCGGATACAATGCAGAGCTTCCATGTTATTGCCATGGTAGTCATTTATGGACCCCAACTGGCAACATTTAGGAAGCAGATGCAAATTGCAATCCAAAGTGGAGGCTTGACCAACGTGGCATTCAATCCGAGGGATTCAAGATCCTTGACCGCGAAATTAAGAGACGGTACCTGCACAGTGGATCCCATTATATTTGCTCTTGTAGCAGTGTAAATCCTGAAGAGAGCCCACACAGAACTTCCTGTCAAAACCAGCATGGACATATTCACACTGAGGGCATTTGCAAACACAGGATCGAAGGTAATGTAACTTACCACATATTGGATCCTGTGTTGGGAAGTGCCCTTGTGTGTGAATCATGTTGTGATGGCCCACTTTTTACCTGCTCCCATTCTTCCTCAGATCATTCACTGTGCCGCGGAACGCAACGTAGAGAGCTGTTGGGCATGCCATAGAAATACCGTTAGACATACGCTTTCGGCGAATAAAATATTACTTCATTTCGGCCTTGACTCCAAGTGTAAAGCGGGCCTTAACAACCTCCCCGATTCTCATTGCAACTAACCTTCAACTACTACATCTTGAACAAGGAGAGCGGCTGTAAAGGAGTTATCGAAATAGTGTGAGCTTGCAGCTGCCCTTGGACAAAATATACCTTGCACACAAAACCCATTTACACTTTGTCCTTCTGCAGACCTGCACTTCAATTTGGAACCAGACAAGGGGGTAGCCATGTGCAATTGAGGGTGGTGCATCGAGGTGGACAGCCAGCTTCATAGAGGATGAATTGCATCCTCAAATTAAGGAAATCCATGCTTAGCTGACGAGATTGTCCAGGCAGACGAGGAAGGTTGGGTATGTGCCTAACCAGCGCTTTGTATTGGTATCTCAGCCCTGACAACCCAGCCACTATGTACCCCTTCCTTGTTGAATGATGCGTGCTAGTGTGCGGTGACTAATTAGGCTTTTTCTCTTCCTGCTTGAAATTCTATGCTCTCAGTTGCTCATCTACTACGACCACCTATTCTTGTGATTTATTTGTACCTGGACTTTACGGATTTCAGATATAAGATATGCCCGCCTAACGCTGTTGATGGAAAGGCATGCCCAAGAAACATTTCACTCTGACAATACTCCAACACAAGGTGGTATCGGATGACACGGAACAATCGGGCCAGCGACACCCTCAACCAATTCTTGGAGATGCAAACCTACCAACGCCCGCCAGCCCATCCGGCCTTAGCCAACAGGAGGGCCATACTTGTGTTTCCTGTGGCGTATCGCATTGGACATTAGGAGGAGACTGAGTTCATCTGTCTTCTCCCTACCAACACTATTCCATCCTTATATTAACGGGTCATCTTCTACCTCCAAACCCCAAGGACGACAACTCTAAAAGAGTGTACTATTTTTCCTCCCATGGTTGTCTCGGTGAGGGCGCACAGTTCCTTCAACCAAAACCGGCGAGGGTGGGTTCAAAACGGCGACCTGGAGCCTAGTTGGACGGCCAACCACTCTCTAATCAACCCCTCCCATGTTATCACATCAGAGTCTAGAATATGCATATTTAGTTCAGATTCATAGTCTGTGCAACTAGATAATAGATAATAGACCACTACTGTCATTCTCATCCTCACAGTAGCATCTGCTCTTGCAATGGCAGATTCAGAGCAAGGTTGTGCGGTGCCCGGATTCTGAGTATGCAGAGAAGATGATCGTGGCCATAGATGCACTACGAGTCAAATGAGACTCATTAGAGGGGTGGTGACTTGCATTGCCAGAAAGTGCCTCAAGTAGGTCTCTTTACAACTTCCACCTCAGAACACCTGCTGATTTTCCATGTCTCCTTATACAATGCTTTGCGTCAGGATATGATGCCTGGTTCATATGCCAGTTTGTGTTGCCTATTGCATTGAAGCTTCAACTGGGTTCACGTCAAAAACAGGTTTGTACAGGATGGAGGGTGATGGTTGGAGGCTTGTTGGTTGTATTTGGCACACATTGCTAGATTACTTGGGGAGTGGACATTGCCAATCTGCTGCTAACACTACTTAAGGAGTGGAGGGAAGTCCAGCTCCTAGGGGGATGCATAGTACATTATATCCGAGTGCCCACACATAGTTCCACCGAATTTGACGGAAGGTCTTTCGTGAAAGATCAATGGCAGTGATGACATCCTCCAAGTTACTCCTCATGAGAACAATGTCAGCTGCTTCAATTGCAATGTCAGTCCCTCCACCTATGGCCATGCCTACATCTGCTGCCACCAGGGCTGGTGAAACATTGATGCCATCACCAACCATTGCTACAGTTGACCCATCCATCTGCACATTTGAAATTGAAGGCAAGATGAAAGCTGGATTTTTGAAAACTCAGCCATGATGTCAGCTTGCACACAGCAGGCAAAGATAATTAAAACAGCAAGGGTACTTTAAAAATTACTCAGTGTTTGACGAATGCTCCTCACCAACATTGCATAGATGATATTAGATTAGCGTAATTAATTTTGAAATCTCCATATCTGAGAACCCAATGACTGATGCATTCATAACTTGACTCACAAAAGAGAAATCAATCTACCTTCCCCTCTTGCGTTTGAGTGTAACTGTCAACCTGCTCACCTTTGTCTCTCGAAATGCAATGGTGAATCAAAGCAACCAAGTATGTACTAACCACATTGAGGAAACCCAGTTATGTCTACTGATGAGGACAGCTAACCTGCAACTCTTTTACAATGTCGGCTTTGCCACTGGGTTGTGTTTCCGCATGGATAGTTTCAATGCCCACTTCTCTTGCAATGGCGTTGGCAGTCCCCCAGTTATCTCCTGTCACCATGATGCTTCTTATGCCCATGGACCTTAATACAGAGATTACAGCAGCTGCTTCAGGTTTTACAGGATCAGCAATAGCAATTGCTCCAATCAGTTCCTTGCCAATTGCAACCAAGACGCCTGTTCTTGCGAGAGCTCAGTTTCTTGCAAGATATCACAGGCATCTACTGAGATCGCAATGCCAGACTCTGTCATAAGTGTTCGGTTACCAACTAGCACCTCTTTCCCCCCAACCACGCTGCGCACACCTTGTCCAGGAACTGCCTGAAAGTCATGGGGTCCCTGCAGCCCGCTTTCTTTGGATCCTTGGTCACTGTGCATACTCTTTGCATACTCCATGACTGCTTTGGCCAAAGGATGCTCACTGTTGGCCTGCATCAATCCAAAGACCCTCAGTTACATTCAGCACCCTCAATGAGGCAAACTTGTCATCAAGTGGGCTCTTAGATGCCCTGTCTAGTGTAGGAAAAATATATACTCTCTCTCTCTTCTGTACCTGCCCCTCCTACACTGATTCAGAACAGCTACAGGTTTCCAGGTTCTAGGCTTCAATGGTTAGAGTTCTCTTGCGACTGATTCCCAGCTTAGCGAAAACTGGCGGCACTCGAGACCAATCAGGGTTCAGTTTGAAGTTGACACCATGAAGAAACTACTTAATGAGCACATAAACGCTCTGTGGACACTTAGAGCGTCCGGATTAGGTTGAAGTTGACACCAAATAAAAGTACTAAAGGTTAAGGCGCTTAACCCTGCTTAACTGCTCCATATTGAACTTGCACGTGTGATCTCAATTCTAAACACAGAGCCCAACGATTGCACGGAAGTTTAGTCAGCTTGAAAAGGTTATGAACTAGACCTCAGCAGCGGCAACTGTCTCATAGAAGACTTGGAGAGCCATGTTCTTGAATAGCTTGGTGCCCACCACAATGGGCTTTCCAACAGTCAGAGTTCCTGTCTTGTCAAACACCATAGTTTTCACCTGCATGTTTGCAGTTCAGCGGGACAGAATGATCAGCTATCAGCAAAGGGTTGTCTAAGCCTTTCGGTGAGCAGATGTCAGGCCTGTGGCATTAATAATGGAAGAGGGGAGGGATAACAAAGCAGAGGAGAGGGATGGACAAAGGGAGCAAGAGAGTGGTGAAGGGGTGGTGGGTACTCATAAGACGTTTACCTTGTGGCCACTGACCCCACGCCCAGTTTGGGTGGAACATGAAATGAAATGAAATGGTACTTTATAGACATGGAACATGGGAAGAGAAATGAAATGAAATGGTGCTTTATAACGTCCGCGGAAAGCTCGTAGAGCTTATGGGACAAAATGGAAGAAAACATGAGAGAGGAACAAATCCAGAAACCACAATTAATGTTCTAGCGATTGTCTAAGGGTGAAGGCCTCGTGTAGGTAGGCTGCCAAGCATTTTTGATCCTCATAGTGAAAGACATCAGTGAGAGTTTGGGTTCCACTGAATAAACAGTGGAATCTCCCACGGATCTCGTAGTATAGAGGGCAGTAGAAGAAGAAGTGTTCTTCAGTTTCAATTTCCTTGCTGCGCCCTATGCAAGCTGGACATAGGCGGTCCTCCCGTTGCAGGTTTTACCATCTGCCAGTCTCTATCCGTAGGTTGTGGGAACCCACCCTGAACCGCCCCAATGCCCTCAAGAGGGAAGGAGATAAGGGTGCTGAAAGGTAATTTGGTCTCAAGATTCTATCATCGCGGAGCACCAAGAATGTCTCTCGATAGAAGTGGAGCTTTGTCATGAGATTGGGTAGCATCCAAGTTCTCTTGACATGTAATTCCATAAGCTCTCTCCGAATGAGTCTGTTGCGGTCATGTCTGGATGTGATGTCCACCTCATCTGGGTTCATTGGTAATAGGAAAGCAGTAGAAAGTCCGTTACGTTGAAATAAACTGTCCACTCGAGCATACCAGGAGTTCCTGAAACCTGCAGCTTTGAGCCTCATAGATGTTGTGAGGGCCCTAGCCACTAGCCCTTTGGGTGGAAGGGCCTGCAATCTATGGAGAAAGATTGTAAGCCTGAAGAGGGCCTCGGATTGCAATGGTACACATGCGAACTCTGCACCTAGGATCTGAGATGGAGTTGTGCTCCTGGCGCCAAGCATTGCTTGGAGAAAAGATGACTGTAATGGTTCCAAATTCTTTCCCACCAGGAGACAGGGACACCAGGTGCCCAGAACTCACAACCATAGATGGTAGCAGGGCTGACGACGGTGTCAAACAGCCACTTTTTGGTCGGGGGATGCCGCAGATGTATTTGCTTGCATTTGGCCTGAAGGCGGACGGAGGCCGCCTTACCTTTAGTCAACCTGTCCAAGGCAGTGGCTGCAAAGTGAAACTTGGGGGAGTGGATAACCAGACCTAGGTACCGGTATGATTTCACAATCTCAATTTCCTGCTGGTTGAAGATGAATCTACGATCAGCCTGGCCATTGAAGACCATGATCTTGGTCTTGCTAAGATTGACCTGCATCCCATAGTCTTTGCAGAACTGTTCCAAAATTTTGAGATGGTGTTGCAGAAAGACCGGGGATTGTGCCAAAAGGGCAACATCATCAGCATAGAGGAGATCTGATTGGGTTGGTCCCCCATCCAATGGGACCCCAACCCCATGGTTTTTTGATATGTAATTCTCCAAGGCGTCAATGTAGATCCCGAACAGGGTAGGTGAAAGGGGGCAGCCCTGTTTGACTCCAATGTTGCTGTGGATCTCGGCTGAGAATTCACCAGCGACGTTGACCATGCCAGTGACAATCTCATACATAGAAGAGATGGCACAAAGGATGTCTGGAGGGACTTCCACTCTATGGAGCCGTTGGAAGAGAAGGTCCCGAGGAACTGAATCAAAGGCTTTGTGAAAGTCCACGAAGCAAACATAGACCATTCTTTTGTCATAGCGTGCACTTTCCACCATAACTTGAAGAGTGAAGATGTGGTCAATAGTGGATCGGTTTCGACGGAAACCAGCCTGTCCCTCAGCACGAATGCGAGAGTGCTCAGCCCAATCATCCAGTTCCATGGCCACTACTGCCCCAAACAGTTTAGCAAGTAATGAGGACACCATGATAGTACGATAGTTTGTCGGTGCGAGCCTGTCACCACTCTTAAAAAGTGGGTGGCGCGGCATTGAAGGGTAGTGCGGGGATGGAAGAAGCACTTGCTTGAGGCTCTCGCTTGGAGACCCAGGGGAGGAGGAGGGGTCCCTCTTTAAGATTGCCATGTCGATAATTCGTGACGCCATCTGAAAAAATTGAGTGCTTCAAACCAATAAGCAAAACCAGGTCGTAATTTCTGCTAAGCTCTCCACCCAACCATAGAAGCACACAGCAAGAACAATTGATCTGTGGCTTCACCCCCAAGCTTCTTATAATGTTCTAGCTAAAAGCAATCACTAAAGACTTGCCTTTTAGACCTACTTTTACTATATATGTTAGTAGTCCCATAATGGACTAGCTTTACTTTAAGACAAAAGCCTCTCTAAATAGAGAGCTACTTAATATCTCTAATTTTATCTACAAGTCAAGTTGTAGATTCGTTGAATATGGAGCTGTTTTCCAACACCCTCTCTCAGCGAGATAATCATGTAATCTCAACCTTCCAATGTCTTTGGAGAAATAACACCAAGTACAAGGTGTGTTTTTTCCACTTGATGTGCTTAGGCTTTGGTGAGTGTTTTTTCCCTCCTCGCTGCCGTTCCAATTTCAACTTCAATTACTCACACTAGGTTGTATTGGTTCTTCCAAGAAAATTTGCCTCCCACGTTTCCCCCTCTCAATTCTTCCCTACACAAATCAAATCCACTCATTGTCACACTCACACTCCCTGAAAAAATCGGACTGAATTCTAAATTCTTCAATCCTCCAAAAACAAAACCCACCTGCACTCATCTCCTCCCTTTCAAACCTGTCCACTCACCACCTCCTCTTCAACCTTTCCACCCCCTATCCTTCTCTTTTTCTGGAAACAAGGAACTCAAAAGGAAGCCCTAGAAATTGCATAATAAAAGGGAGAGTACACAACCTAACAAGGGCCGTAAAGGCGAGCGCATAGGGAACTACAGATGACCAGAAACAAGAGAGAAGGCCGAGCACCTAAATAAACAGAAAGAAAGACGAGGAGGGCCAAGAGGGCAAAACACAGAGGAAAAAAGAAGTAGAAAAACACAGAAAGGAGTTGGCAAGCTAATGGCCAATGCAGCTGAAAGGGGCCTTGATCCTAAGGTTTGTACACTTGCAATGGCGTCTTAGGCACCTTAGGATCTTCACTATCTAGAGATGAGTGCCCAATTGTTGTGGAGTGAGTCATTCCACTGGATGCACATATATATGTATGTATATATATTTATAGCAAACATTACTACGAATACAAGCTGAGAAGGGACATTCAAGAAGCTTAACACGATCCTAGGAACATAGTCTCGAATCTTCCCGTGCATTGCACAAGCATGTGGACATCAGGAAGAACACAGAAACGAAATCTGTTAAACACCTGGCTTATTGCGCATCAAAATTATAGGCACGTTGAATTCCCTGCAAAGACCACTTGAGTTGAAATACAGTAATTTAAAGGTAAGCTTCTTGTAGTGTAAGAGCAGCAGGTTGGTCTACGGTTTAAACCAGAGCGACAACTATACCTCGGCCATGCTGCGGATCCCCTATCTGGAGCTCCTTCTCACACTTCCTTGCACGCTCAGAAATAGCTGCCCCGAGCGTCTCCCAAGAAAAAGTGAAGAACTGCAAGGTGTAAAGGTGTAAGCCTGCCAAGGAAGTGCCAAGGAAGTGGCAGCAGCTCCAGCCATCACTGCGGCAATAGAGGCCATGGTTGCAAAGGTCTGATCGAAGGAGCGGATCAACAAACCCCCAAGCCCGCAACAGCTTCGTGTACACAATAATCGGCGGTGCGTAGCGTGGAGAAGTGAGAGAAAGAATGCAGCGCATTCTCCTGATATTCGCCAAACCGCCCCCCTGTACCGTGCACTTTTCCATCTTTACTGCTCGGGGAAAGAAGCTTGCTTGTGGGCAAACCAACCACGTGTCGGAGGGAATTCCCTACTCTAAGGGAATTTCTCTGGGCATTTGTTGGGACTTCAGACCTCCTTTCTAGTCTTTCCTTTCCCATCTCCTTCGCATCAATGACTAAACAAGACTGGAATGTGATTCCATTGCTGCACGATCACATAGAAAGATCCCTTGAGATCCCTTGCACCATTCAAATGAGCATATGAACCAAAACCGGAAGTGGGCCATGGTGAACAGACCATTGCTCAAGAGCTCTCAACCCTATGCCTCATGAATGCTTTATGCTTCTGTGGAACAAAGTCCATGAGATCCGGACTCATGAGCATCATTACGTTCTCTTAAAACTGCTCAAAACAAGTGATGTATCTCGCAAACTTATTTGTTTCTTCAGTTGAAACGAGATTTCTCTAAAAGTCTCGAGCTCCTCAAATGGTACTATCTGAGGCCCAAATGGTAGTAAAAAGAGAGACATCTAAACACAAGATTCTAGTGTTGTGCAAAGGCTCCATTTGTGGAAAGTGCCCGTGCTATTTGAAGGATCCAGCACATTGCGCCCACTATCTCCAATGCGTGGTCATTCAAATGATTTCACATGAGTTGGAAGGTTGATCTTCTTGGGGAAAAGAAGTCTGAAATGAAGAAGTTCAGGTGGCACACCTGGTAGTAGCGAGGGAACTCTTCGTGCTGGTCCGGTGAGGAACAACGAACTTTTGACATCTTTGGTTGTGACTTCTAGCTTCGCATTGGCAGATTTGGGGATACTTCAGTAGAGTACTGCACGTGCAGCCTTACAATCACAATCTATCGCCCTTCAAAGTAAAAGGCGCATTCCATTGGGTACTTAAACAACTACAGGGTTGTTCCGAAACGGTGCCTTGCAAGGTGCTATCATCAGAGCTTTGGGTGACTTGTTGGGGGTCGCTGTAAGCAATTCAAAGAGCACCTGGGAAAAAGCTCCCCGATGGGCATCCAACAATTTCCAGAGAAGTTGGGTGGGAAAAAGCAGTTTTCTGGAAAGCATTCCGTAAGCTCCGTTCCCTAAGGCATTCGTCAGTCGCTAACACCTCGTAAGGCAAGTGTGTGGCGTCCCAGGAAACGAAAATCTCCTTACGGCTCTACTTACCTGCAACTCGTTTGCACCCCCGTCGAAGAACTCCATTGTAAGACATAGTTTTGCAATCTTCTTCAGCTGCTATGTACATTGCGTGGCAATCATATAATCCGGTGAAAATTGGAGTTCTATGGGCTACCAACACAGGAGCTACGTCCTGTGTTACTCGCAGTTCACTCAAAATTGATGTTTGCCAGTGGTTGCACCGAGGCAACCCAGGCCCCACGGACCGCGTCACAGGGACCGGTGGGGATGGAACTTATGTGAACGACGGCAGGGGATGCGGCAATGGATTTTCTAGTGGGAAACAAAGAAATGTGTCGGCTGGATGGGGTAGGCTCCCCATAAGTACAACCAGGCAGTGAGAGGGTGTGCAGCGGAGCACCAACTGGTAGCCGTGCTTAGAGGTCACTGCTCGCATGGAGAAGATTGCAATTTTCTTCACACTCACACCACCGCCCCGATGTGGAGATGATGACCCAGCTTGATGGCCATGAAAAGGTACCATTTGTAGCTTGCTTGTGCCTCTTGTGAAGTTTCGCTTCGTTCCACCTTCTCTTTTGTCATTGTAGCAGCAGGTTCGAATATCGGTGTATTGGTTTGCTATCTGTGGCTCTTTGCTCTCACCTCTCTTTGGGCTCTGACTAAAGGGATATTCATGTCAATGGATTCCGTGGGGTTTGGCAGGCGGTTAGAGCAATAGCATTGCCAGCAGGATCTTCCCAGCTTTATGAGTGGACAAGATGAAACAATCCGGGTGTGAGACTGCACTGCAGACATGGTAAGCACTACATATTCACTTTCCTCCTGTGTATGTTGCCCTTGTCTAACCAACGAAGATAGGGTTTTGGGGCTCCATTTCTGGCTACTAATTCATAAATCCACTGGGGCTGGGTACCGTGCAGATGGGATGAGATGTGGGTGCTTTGCCAAGTGCACCAGGATGGGGGTTTACCAGCCTCATCAATAGAAGGTAAATTCTCAGTCCACATTTACTATGGACTCCCCAGTGATGTCCTATGAGCTTGTCCTTAAATGTTTGCTGCAATGGGCAGATGACACAGAGATTTTGCTGTTTTGCCAGTTTATCCGAGCTGGTTTCGAATTTCCCTACCAACAGCGAGGTACCTGGGTGGACAGACATGGAATATGCAGACGTCAATCTGCTGAATTTGAATCGACTTTTGGGTTGAGTGGGCATATTACAAAGAAATTTGCCTAGTATATAGGTCAGCTTGACTGATTTGACATATTCTTACTTGAGGAAATCCTGACTTAGAAGTTAGTGGAACGACCTCCATTAGTTGTGTGGTGGTTGACATATTCGGCTGTGCCTTGGCAGGGTGCTTTGTGCAGATATTTGTGTATAGTAGTCTTGCTCAAGTTAAGCAGGATGATGTATCAGTTTAGGTTTACACAATGACACAATTGGGGAGATGCTAAAGTAAAGCTTGTTGAGTGAGACCACAATATGTGCAAATGTTTCAGGGGAAAAGTTACCTGATGCCAAGTATGGTGGATCATGATCACTGGAAACTTGATTGGGGATCCTGGCCGCTCTTCTCATTTGGAAGACAAGCAGGCAAGAGCTGAAGGAGCAGTCACCTTACTGATGAAGTATGGCTACAAGCAAGGTACTCATTCAGGCTCTTTAAACACTTTGAAGCGTTGCATAGCATGGCATTTAGAGAGTAGACACTAGACACTATGAAGAGTTAACATTGACTTGACTAGCTCTACCTTCCTTTTGGGAATGGGTGCTTACACCACCCCCTCCTCTGGAGCATGAGCTGAAATAGGTACCTGTTGCTAGCTGACTTGTATCCCTACTGTCTGCTGAAACTGCTGAAAGGACCTTCCCGACCTCTTCTCAGCTATAAAAGGGGGGTAACTGGGTCAACCAGTTACTAAATGTGTGGGTTGAAATTGTCAGCTACTCGCTGCGAGGGAAAAAATTTGTTAATTTTGACCCGCCTCCTCTAGTCCTACCTTCCTTCGCTTAACCTCCCTGCGAGGCGCGTTAGTTGTTGCTGAAAGAGACAGGGATTGAATGTGTGTGCAGATGAATCCCAGTGGACCACATTTCAGGCACAAGAGTAGCTACAAGAAACTTGTGTGGTTAGATGGTGAAATGGGGAAGCTGGAAGCGGCTATGCAAATGTCTGCCGTCAACCCTGGCATATGGGGATGGTCGGGCCGCTTCCAGTATGGCATCTCTCCTCTTTAAGAGATGCAGATGTCATGGACTTCTGATGTTTCTGTTTCTGTTAGTGTTCTGCAAAGTACTCTCAAGATTACTTCTCCCTCAATAGAGATGTGGAGCATTTGTTGTGTCAGCAGGGTGCTGAAGGAAATGGTAGATTCATATTGGTCCTGCACCTGATGTCCAAGTTGGTGTATTTGTTGCAAACATGCAACTTTTGTGCTCTGATCTATAAGGTTAACCAGCACATAAAGTCTGCTTGTATGAGCCTGTCCTCATGAAGAAATTTCCTCCCGAAGTACTTAGGAAATACATTTTGTGAGTTTGTGTCAAGATTTGTAATAAAGAGATTTGAATCGTGCAGGATGGCAGCCTTGAATCAAGCACAGTTGATTGAGTCAGCCAGCATGACCATGACCGCTGCTTTTGAAAGATGTCCAAGCAAGAAAATCAACAAAACATCTTCTGGCAATTGTGGGGATCTGTCAACACTATGTAGTGCAGGAAAAGTTAAAGAGGTGCTGCAGATTTTGAACGAAGGAAGGATTGTGGCGGATCACAATATATATGTCTGTCTCTTGCAGGCGTGTATCAAGATGAAAGGCCTTGCAGAGGGAAAGCGGGTGCACTATCTCATTATCCAAAGTGGATTCAAACCAAACAGCTTTATACTCAACACCCTTGTCAACATGTATGCCAAGTGCGGAAGTGTGGAGGATGCACGCCTAGTATTTGACAAAATGCCTGAAAAAGATATGTTTACATGGAACATAATGATTGCAGCATATGTCAAGCATGAGTGTGGTAGAGAAGCCCTTGAGATGTATGAGCAAATGATTCAAGAGGGGATGGTGCCTGACAGGGTAACATTTACATGTGCTCTCAAGGCATGTGCCAGCCTTGCATCCCTGCAAATGGGCAAAAAGGTCCATGCCGATATCATGACAGCTGTACTTGTGCGAGATATCATTCTTGAGACTGCCCTTGTTGACATGTATGCCAAATGTGGGAACATCAAAGATGCACGTCATGTGTTTGAAAGTATGGCTGAACGAGATGTCGTCTCGTGGAATGCCATGATTGCAGGATATGCTCAGCATGGGTGTTGTAGGGAGGCTTTCAACACCTATGAGCAAATGATACAGGAAGGCGTAACACCTAAAAGAGTCACATTCATTTGCCTTCTCAAGGCGTGTACCAGCGGGGCAGCCCTGGAAAAGGGCATTGAGGTTCATGCTGACATCGTCAAAGCTCAAATTGGACCAGATATCACTCTTGACAACACCCTTATTGACATGTATGCCAAGTGTGGGAGCATGAACTATGCATGTCAAGTTTTTAACAATATGGCTATGCGAGATGTGGTCTCATGGAGTGCAATGATTGCAGGATATGTTCAGAATAGGTGTGGTTGGGAGAGTCTCCAGATCTATGCACAAATGATACAGGAAGGGGTGACGCCTAACCAGGTGACATATATTAGCATTCTTAATGCGTGTGCCAGCCTGGCAGACTTGGAAAAAGGCAGGGAGGTCCATGCTGATGTCATCAAAGCTGGAATCATGCCAGATGTTATTCTGGGGACTGCACTTATCGACATGTATGCCAAATGTGGTAGCATGAATGAAGCGTGGCAAATGTTCAACAAGATGGCTAAGCGAGATGTGGTCTCGTGGAATGCCATGATCGCGGGATATGCTCAGCATGGGTGTGGGAGGGAGGCTTTTGACACCTATGAGCAAATGATAGGGGAAGGAGTGACACCAGATAAGGTCACATTCACCTTCGCTCTAAAGGCCTGTGGCATCCTGGCAGTTCTGGAAAAGGGCATGGAGGTTCACGATGACATCATGAAAAGTGGAATTGCACAAGATATCATCGTGGAGAATACCCTCATCGATATGTATGCGAAGTGTGGGAGCATGAAGGATGCAAGTGAAGTTTTTGATGATATGGCTAAGCAAGATGTTGTCTCATGGAGTGGGATGATTGCAGGGTATGGTCAACACGGGTGTGGTATGGAAGCCCTGCAACTGTTTGAACGAATGCAACAGAATGGATTGAAGCCAGACGGCATTTCCTTTATATGTGTTCTCTCTGCATGTAGACATGCAGGCCTAGTGGATGAAGGTCTTTATTACTTCAATTCCATGCATCATGATCATGGCATCAGTCCAACAATGAAACATTTTGGCTGCATGGTGGACCTTCTTGGTTGTGCAGGGCAGTTGTATGAGGCAGAGGTCTTGATCAACCAAATGCCAATGGAACCGAGTAGTTCATTGTGGCAGGCCTTGCTTAGTGCCTGTAAAATTCACAGCAAGGTGTTGGTAGCAGAACGTGTGGCAGAACGCCTTCTAAGGTTGGATCCACATGATGCTGGAACTTATGTGCTACTATCAAACATCTATGCTATGGTTGGCCGCTGGGATGATACAGCAAAGGTGAGAAAATTGATGCAGGTCAGAGGTATCCAAAAGGTGCCAGGTTGCAGCTGCATTGAGATAGACAATGTTGTGCATTCGTTCATTGTAGACGATGACTCACATCCACAAATCAAGGAAATACATGCTGAGTTGAAGAGATTGTCTGGGAAGATGAAGGAGGCTGGGTATACGCCTGACACACGCTTTGTATTGCATGATGTGGAGGAGGAGATGAAGAAATTTTCTCTTTGCCACCACAGTGAGAAACTGGCTATTGCTTTTGGACTCATTAGTACCCCGCCTGGAACACTTCTCCGCATCATCAAGAACCTTCGGGTTTGTGGTGACTGCCACACAGCCACCAAGTTTATCTCGAAGATTGTTGATCGAGCAATTGTTGTCCGGGATGGGAACCGCTTTCACCACTTTCAAGCTGGGGTTTGTTCTTGTGGTGATTACTGGTGAAATGAGCAATTTAGTTGAAGTAAGGTACCTCTGTAAGTGTAATCCTTTTGAGCTCGGGCAACTGAAACCAAAAACTCTCAAAACCAGAAACTCTGTAGTTTGGGCACCTTATTAATTTGCGTAAGACAGCCTACTTAATGCACTAATCTGTCAACCAAGGGAAGATAGAGTTGATCTATTCCCATTGAGATTAACACACATCATGGTATTATATTATGGTCCACATCATTTGCAACTCAGTCAAAGGTGCTATGAACAGTATGGATGCAGTGTTAGGTCTGTCATGTCACTCTTACCCTTGTCGCGTGTGAATAGTGTGCAGCTCACTAGCTTAAACTGTCAACTATGAATTGTCATAGTTGGAAACTATGTATTTGATTCTGCAGTTGTGCTGTTCAGGAAATGCTGCATAATCCCAATCCAGAAGATTCTAATCCCTCCTTGTAGACTGCAAGTCCCCAATGAGAGGACAAAAAGAGAAGAAGGGCATGAGGACGGGATTAAACTGGGGAAGGAAGCTAGCAGTCCCCCCAAGAGTGCAGCACAGCCCACCACATGCCATACACAAACCCCAGGGCCATGGACTTGTCTGTTTGACTAGTACTCCACTATTCCTAAACCACCTCGGCAATATGGAGGAGATTTGCCTTTTAGTGATGGTAGTGTTGGCCTGGGTGCCATATCGAAGCCTTGTCCGCTTTAAGTTGGTTTGTAAGTTCTGGAATTCCCTCCCATCTACTGCTTGTTTCCAACAACTCTCTCAGCAGCTCCCTCTTCATGAAGAGCCCTATGTCTCGGCTTCATACAGATACTTCAGCCCAGATGTTTCGTATGCTCGACGGTGGCACAAGATTGGCCTCAAATTTCCCAAGGTCCATCATCACTATACACAGCATGAGCTGCAGATGGAGGCTTATTTTGCATAATTGGCGCTGCATGGTAAGTCATCATCGATCGCCAGTTATGCAAAATAAGCCTCCATCTGCATAACTTATGGGACAATCTTGTCATCATCGATCGATCGGCTTATCATGGATTGTGTACAATCCTCTCTTGAACAGTTCCAGACAATTGCCCGCCCTGCCTCGCAGTGCAACACATTTGGACCTGCAAATAGTAAGTAGATTTGATTGTGGACAGATGCACCAAGACCTAGAAGGTCGTTGTGATATCAACGACGACGACACGAGGAGTGGTTGGAGAAAACACATCTATGACTCAATTTGCGAGCCTTGGGCCGAGACTGGAAATATGTGACGATGGTGGTCCCAGACATTAGGGATATGTCTCCGCCATGTCTCCAGCAGCTCGTGTGCCTCACTGGAGTCTCTTCGGCGAGTAAAGGTGCAATGTCTCGTTCAGTATCACTTGGGTGCCATCACACAAGTCATTCGAGGCTAGTTAGATCATGTTCAATCATATTTGATCCTCTTCTCTTACTACTGTTTTAGTAGGTTTATGCATGTGAGGGCGTGTCACCTTAATCTCAGCTACGAACATGCGTCTACAGTCATGGCCCTGTATAGCCCATGGCCTGTGTGGCGATGGCACGCTGCGCTAAAGCCCGTGCCTCATGAGCTTTCCAAGCAAGGAGAGCTGGAAGGAACGGTGTGGAGGCCGGGGCCAGTGAAAGTTGAGAGTAACCCCGTATCCGTTGCTCCAACATGCGTGGAGGGAGGAAGAGGAAGGCCGGCCCCAGCTTTCAGGATTGAGGGAGTTGGGGAACTGTAGGGCCGCATGCAGTTTAGAGGATCGAGCTGGAGATTGTAGGCCCACATGCTCTTTAGAAGCTTCAAGAGTTAAAGAAGGGAGGGAGGTGATGGATTGTGGGCCCGCTTGCAAGCATAGAGAGGAAGAGAGGTTTGGGTAGTGGGCCCGCCTGCTGGAGCTTCAACGTCCCGTCGTCTGCTCCAGCTTAAGCATTTGCAGCTTCCTTGCCGCTGAAGGATTGCAACTCCCTCATCACTCTATTGAGACATACAGTTGAAAACGGGTACCCAGTCAAGCTAGCTATACGTCCGCACTCACCGAAGAAATCAAAATACAAAGCACGGCAGCAAATAGTAAAAGGGAAGTGGATGGGGTTCAAGTACCAAAATAGCAAAAGCAAGAGCGAGGCTTTTTGATAACAAAGACATGACAATAGTCGGGCTCATGGGTATTAATTCTCAGAGGCTCAAGCTTTTGGTTCCCGGAAGCTCCTTTAAGGTGAGGATCACAAGAACACAATTGGAGAGGTTTTGTCATGGAGGAGGAGATTTGGAGCATGCTCCCTTTCGAGTTAGTGATGGTAGTGTTGGCCTGTTTGCCATATCCAAGTCTTGTCCGCTTTAAGTCGGTTTGCAAGTTGTGGAATTCCCTCCCATCTACTGCTGGTTTCCAACAACTCTGTCAGCAGCTCCCTCTTCACGAAGACTCCTATCTCTTGTCTTTTGACACATGCTCAAGCCAAAATGATGTTTGCATGTTGTATACCCCCGCGACTCGACGGTGGCACAAGATCGGTCTCAAATTTCCCAAGTTCCGTTCATGCTATAGAGTTCTTGCTGCAGATGGAGGCTTATTTTGCATAACGAACGGAGGCTTTGAGCCCTTACCATCGTGGATTGTGTACAATCCTCTGTTGAACAGTTCCAGACAATTGCCCGCCCTGCCTCACAGTCCAGCACTTTCCTTAGTGCAAAGAGTAAATATGATTGTGGATAGATGCACCAACACCTACAAGGTCCTTGTCATATCATGCGAGTATCACAGCGACAACGACAACAGACTTTGGAGAACACACATCTATGACTCAGTTTGCGAGTGTTGGACCGAGACTGGAAAGATGCTCAAAGTACTTGGTATTGTTTGGTGCTGTGCAGATAGTGTGATATGTGGCCCTACTCTCTTTGCTTTATTTTATGGACCAATGCATGGCTACATTTTGATGGCTTACGACATTGGCAGCGGTGTGTGGACTGAAGTTGCAATACGGATGCCTGATTGCAGTGGATGTGGTTACAGTGTAAAGTGTCCATTTCTTGTAGAGAGTGGCGGGCGCCTTTTGCTTGTTGGGGCTCTTGCTCCTGGTTGCTTCTCTATCTCAACTGTCCATGTGTGGGAGTTCAAAGTTTCTTCAGCAACTCCAGAGTGGCTGGAGATTGCAAGAAGTGGCTTGGTCACCAACCAGTTGTTCACCCAACAGTTGAAATGGGTGAGCCATGAGAATCTCATATTCTTGTGCAGCGTAGCATATTCTACAAAGTCTACAAATCCACAAGTAATTGTGATGTATGACATGAAGCAAGGCACATGGACATCCCATCACGAACATGTGTCTGTCGGCATCAGTGTGGTTAGTGGAGGTCTTAGTTTAGGTGCAAAAGTCTAGACAAGTTTTTCTTCATTTTCAGAACATGTTAATAGAGAGTGACAGGAGCCCCCTCTCTATCTCAACCATCACCCCTTGTACAAGGACTAGAGGTGCAGATGGGCACGAGAAAACTGTATTGGGCCACCTACTATTTGAAAGTGTGGAGCCATGACGATCTCAATATTGGTTGTCAGATTAGGTTTTTAAGAGTTGTGGTGGCGCAAGGTTCGAGTATGATGTGAGGAAGTTGGTTTTCCCTTGTTTGGCTCATAGCTCTTGAAAGCCTGAAAGCCTCCTAACGGGTGCCCAACATATACTAGCATCACAGCATATACTAGCATCATTCTATGAAACTACATCACGTTTAGTCCTGTTGTCCAACACTTGATACCATCCTCCCTGATGTCATGGATATGTTTTGTTCCCAAGTTGGGATCCTTTGAGGACAATGTCTTACTAGCTCCTCACTTGAAGCATGGAGAGAGAGAGATTGTACTTATAAGATGTTGTTTGCCGTAGCCTTGTGGCCATTGACCCCGCGCCCAGTTTGAGCGGGAACAAAAGGGAGAGATTGTACTCATAAGACGTTGTTTGCCGTAGCCTTGTGGCCATTGACCCCGCGCCCAGTTTGAGCGGGAACAAAAGGGACAGAACCTACCTCTGTCAGGGGCTGACGTTGGTAGTAAGACTTACCTCCATATAAAGAATTAATCCGGGTTTTCCAGATATCCTCTAGAAATCCCTTCACACAAGCATCAATCTGCTGTGTGTGATTTGCCCAAAAACTAGGCCTCAGGAGGGCCTGGGCTTTTGGCTCAGCCTCGAGACTTTCAAAGTTGGTAAACAGGGGTACAGGCACAATTCCCTTAATAGATTTGAAGAGAGCGTCTCTTTGGTGAGAGAACCCCGGACAGTGTATCAGAAAATGAATACTGTCTTCAGATTGCCCACACAACGGGCAATTGCACTCTCCCTTTCCTCTCTGCTTCTGTTTGCTGTTCAAAGGTAGGCTTCCTGCCCTGAGTTTAAATTTCAGTCTAGTGCCGAGAGTGGGTAGACCCTTGAGGTCATCCAAGATGTCCTCCCCCATGTCACAGACTGGAAACAAGTTCAGGGAAGTTTTCTGCCTAACTTCATTTTCATCAGACAATCTCATGGCAACAGACATGGCTGAGGACACTACAGCCTCTAAGTCAGATTTATCCAGCAGGGTCAAGATTTGCGGATCCAGGTCCAGGTCCTTGAGGATCTCTTCTACTCTCTTCTGCCAGGACTTAGCCTGTTTGACAGGGCGGTCCTGTTTCCAAGATATAGAGTCGATTAATTTAGGATATCTGGTGTTGGGCATATGTTGCAGCTGACCCCACCATCTGACCTTGAATTCATCTCGTCGGGAGCTTAAGGACGGAATGCCAAACTCACCCCGAACAGCCACATTGGCTGTTTTGGAGAACAAAAGGGAGAGAGAGAGAGAGAGAGAGAGAGAAAGAAAGAAAGAGCCCGCATAACTAAGAGGAACCATGGAGATACTATATGTAGTACCATTGCTATCTCCCTTGTTCTGCCGTCCACTTCTTACTTGCTACATTTTGGTCCGATCATGTGTGATCATGCTTAGGGCCTCACTGTGGCAAAGAAGATGTGTAATTCAAATTCTTGAAATACTAAGAAAAGCAAGATCGCAAGAGCCAGGGCAACCTGGACATTAACAATGGTGGAGGTATGACAATGAGGTCGACACAGAAGACATCCTGAACACAAATGGCATGAACAATCATGCCATAAGCAAATGAGAAAACGACAGCTTTCTTTTGCAGTTTGAAGTACCTGAATGATCTGGTTAGTGCGTGCCCTCACATTGCCAGCTTCATCAATATAGAATTCATCGTTGTGTTCACTCCCCATCAGTAGTGAACCTAACCACGTCAATCCATTACAGGTGCTTACGGATTGAGTACCAGAAGATTGCTGAATATAGCCTGCTCGAACTGGGTCAGGGATCCTGGATGTACTCTATTAAGCATCTCCATGAATTTTTTTTATTGAACTACCAAACTCTCACCATTTGAACCAGACTAGAGGCAGAAGCCCATTGGTCAAGTGCAACAACTACTAAGAAAAGCTCTGTTCCCAGCCACACATAAACGGCTACCCACTTTGGTTGCCGGTGCAGCTATGGCTTTGTCATTATTATTCGTGGTGTGTTCATCTCTCTTGCTCAAGTACTACAAACGGCCCCAGGCGCTTGATCTTCTGCATGCCCAAGTGCGGCAGTGATCCTTGTGCGTAGATGCAACCTTAACTTTGTGACATAGGTTTTTGGGTAACGAAAATGCTTCTGGAGTCAGTTGCCAATCGACCACCATTACATGATTCTAATCTAGTGCCTTGCAACAACACTGCTACAGTGTGACCAAGAGAGAGTATGAGAAGTCAGTGTAGGGTGCAACTTTAGTGGGGATGCAAGTGGAGACTGTCAGGTTGAGCCACACTCTTCTCTGCGAAGAACCGAACCCCCTTTTAGAGAACTTTGTAGAAGCTCTTATTCAGATCAACCTACGACTGTTAGGTTGTGATCCAATAGGATTTCAGATGCTGCCTGATCACAGCTCAGGGATAGATTGCCACCTGGCTTACAAAAGGCCTTACTTCCAATTTCAAAGAATTGGAAGGAAAGGAAAGCCCTCGGTTAGAAGCTTCAAAATAATAAAAGCGAAGTTACAAATTCACTTCAGAATTGAAGGGAGCTGAGAACTGCCTGAGAAGAGTCTCATATTTATGTGTAATTGCTGGCATCATTATTGGTCACTGGGGCTTCACTCATTATGAAGTAACTTTGCCATGCGGCAGTCTTCTGTGAAGCAGTTTGTAATTGATGGCCTTCATTGTTTTGGACTCCATTAGTCTAGCAGATTCTAGCAGGTGCTTGAACCCTTCTATTTCTCTTTCTTCCCGAAAGTTTAACAAACTTCATCTTCATCTTGCATGCTTCCTTCCCACAAACATTTCAGTGAGTGGCAGTGCAACATTTGTTGACCCAAAATTCTGATCCACCAAAGATAAATCAGTACAGTATGAGTTTCCATTCAGTCCTGCTCCATTCACCCTATTCATTGATCGAGTTTCCTTGGATGAGCTCTAATCTTCATATTGTCGGAGGGATATGTTAAGGGGAGGAAAGGATGCAACCATGCATTGTGGAAGGAGGGAGATGATCGCTGTCTGTTTGAAGCAGGATTGTTGAAGTGCTTTTCAGAGGAGTTTGCTTGGCAGCAGGATGGTTGAAGGAACGGATTAGAGCCTGGCAGTTCATTTGTTGCAACCTCTGTCTCGGATGTTGGAATCCATGAAAACCCCCCGGGTTTTGCAGCATGGGAGCATTCTTCCAGAGAAGTTCCTTCACCTGACTGTAGGGCTTATCAGTCGATTGACAAGTCCTAGCCCCTTGCCACGACACTATTTGCCACAATGGCGCACAAACTTTCCCAGAAGGGACGATGAGCACATCAGGTTTTCAATCTATGGTTTGCCTTACACCGGATCTTCATTCTGTGTCTCCTTGTCAAGAGTTCATCGTCATTGGATTAATGGGCAGTCGGCAAAGAGAGCGAGTCGGATATGTCCAAGTGCACACTACATTGCGGGAGCATTTCACTCCAAATTCCATTCGACGACGAGGCAGGGACGATACCATTGCGCGGTACCAGAGGGCAGTGCGCTTTTGCGCTATGAGCAACTTCTATCGGTCGATCAAAACGCGAGCGAGAATGTAAATGGCATCAGGGACGGTCCCAATCCAGTGGAGGCCGAATCGACTAATCAGTTCATAGTGGTCAATTTTTATCACTTTGTGGAGATTGAGGACCCCCACCAGGAGGTGGCCAGTCACACAGCATTCGTGGAGGTGGATCTCAGCTCATTCATATTGTCCGATTTATGGCCTGCATCTAGGAAGGCAAAAGGACAGCTTTCATGTGAGGGGTTAAAATTAGGTTTTGAATGTGTCCCCGCTGATTTCTGCTCTCAGGGAGATCTTCGGGACATTAACCCACCAAGGTATTAAATTTTAGCTCGAACTGTCCATGGAGCTCATTCAGCGAGCAATGATCCGGTTAGAGAATTTTGTGCTGTGTAAAGGGTGGCTAAAATTTCGTGATGGCTTCCAGCACTGCTACTGTAGTGCTCTTGCTTAACCCCGGTATGCAACACGGGGTTGTGTTTGCACACTGACAGCCATTGTACAGAGCAACAGGGGGGGAGAGTGACAGAAAGACAGCACTGTAC
This sequence comes from Takakia lepidozioides, assembly GCA_030704615.1. Classification (NCBI taxonomy): domain Eukaryota; kingdom Viridiplantae; phylum Streptophyta; class Takakiopsida; order Takakiales; family Takakiaceae; genus Takakia; species Takakia lepidozioides. The sequence continues at coordinate 76,873,761 of CM060731.1, forward strand.
AGAAGAAGAAGAGAGGCTGGCAGGTTTAAAGTCAGCTTAGGGCTTTGATGCACCGAAATGCTTTGACATCTCATTCAGCACCTGTGGTGTATCCAGGATTAGTATGGGGATGGTTTGATAATCAAGTGTTAGCGGTTGGAAAACCACTCGGCGATGCTCCCGCACTTAACATACACCTGGACAAGGGTGTTGTGTAAAAAAGCGCTCGGCTTGAATTTGGATAATGTGAGCGTACACCGGCTTTCCAGCTTCCAGGCCTTGATGCACTTATGCAAGAGACACAGACATAAGTATCTGAATCTGCTGTAATGCAGCCTCCTTGGTTTAAAGTCTGTAGAGCTTCTTTCAGTCGCCCTGCCTAAGAGCATCCTCACATGCCCAGAAGTGCCAGAAGAGGCATTGTGGACTCCCTCTCTTGGTGCTCTTTGCATGGTCAAGGTGCCTGATTTTATCAACTGTGCTGCTGCCGCTGTCGCCGTTTCTGCTGCTTCCTTGACCATCTACCCATGCAGGTTTCTTGTAGCTATCGATCCGCGGGGAATCATGGTAATCTTGTGCTTGAATTCCAGCCCTCTTGGATGAATCTGAACCCACACTCTATCCCTGCTCCTTCAGCTATCCCTGCCTCTGCACAAGTCATGCATACATCCTTGCCTTTCCGCTAACAGCTAATAACGACAGCCTATATATGTTCTAGCAAACACCCCAACCCTAATTATCACACTAGTTCCAATGCTGAATTGCGTCTGCTTCTCTCTGTAATCCAACAGGCATTCACCATTTTGCATCGATTGTCCCACCATTGACTGGGGTTGGAAAAATACTCAGTCCAAGGCTTCTCCTTGTCTCTGTTATCTTTTTTTGATACTTTCCTGTTGTCACATTGGCATTAACATGTCACACCACTCCAAACCACCAAGCTAGCTTGCAGAATTCAACATGAAAAACTAGGGACGACTCTGATAAGAGAGAAAAACAGGCTGAAATGTGTTGAAGAGGAAAGCACATGGTTGAAAGAAAAGGTAGCTGCTTTCATGACACAAGGTCAAGGACAATGTGGTGAGGGTTGTAGCCATGTATTTGTTACTTGGACTAATTGGCAGTGGTATTTGTTCCTGCTTAAGAAATGAACAGTGGCATGGGGACAAGGTTTGTTGCAAAGGTTTTGACAAGGTTTATGTTGTTATTTCATGTTTTATTCTGGTTCATGGGGTGGAGCAGCTAAGTGGGCAACATGCAGACGCAATGGCATATGCAGAATGGGTGAAAGAGGATGACCGATTTTCATCTGTGCTTGTACAAGTCTCTCCGTCTCCACAAGGCCATTCCTTCCCCAGACTAAAGCTCCGCTACAAGCCTTCTCTTGTCCAGGTGGGAACCATTTAAAGGCCCTTTCCGCAGGTTACTGAGGTGGAAGTCACAAAATTTGTCCAGTCTATGTGAACTTTGAGGCACTAGTACGTGTGTAGAGAAGGTTTCATGAGGGCTTTACCGTCCTTAGCCAATAATTTGGTAGCTCATTGTTCCAGAAAATCATGCTCTTGTGTAGTATGATCATGCCTGCATGGAGCTATACTACATTTTTCTCTCACAGTAGTTAATTGAAGTTCATAAGGTATTTCCCAGCATATGTTTTAAGAGAGTTGCTTTTGTGGCTCTTGAGGCAGAGGCTGTGGTGGATACTGGAGATGAGAGTGGTGATGCTGGTATACAAAGCTTGAAGAGAGTTCTGCTTTTGGATGTACGAAATGGTACCTTTCTCTTGCTTTCGTTTTCTGTACACTTTCATCGGGTCAATGGCCCAAGGCTATGGCAAACAACGTCTTATGAGTACATTCTGTACACTTCCGTTTGTTATCTTCCTTTATGGTACATTCCTCAGAAAAACAGTATTTCAAACCTATTTTTGAGTTCCTCACTACTCTCTTTCCCTCTCCCTCTCTCTTGGCACAAGGTAAGTCCAACTACTGAAGTAAGCCCCTCACAAAGGTAGTGTCTGTTCCCTCCTGTTGTGCCCAAACTGGGTACGCGGTCTATGGCCACAAGGCTATGGCAAACAACACCTTAAGATTACATTCCTTTGGCACATGTAAAATTCTTCTTTTCTTCTTTTTCTGTTTCTCTTTAATTCTCTTTGTTGTTTGTAGACTTGGTGGAAGGTTGACTCCTACCAAAGCAAGTGTAACTTATGTGTCACTTTGCACCAAAGGGCTACTGCCTTCCGTTTCGAAGGTGGATCCACCTTTCGAAAGGCCGTAACTGGGGCAATGCAGTTGCTCCAAACCTTCCCCAAGAACTTGAAATGTCCCTAGGGACCCACACATTTGGTGGCCGGTTGAGCCAACGACCCCCCTTTTATAGCTGGGTTGGTTACAATGGGTGATATCCAACATACACCTATGTGGCTTTGAACCCACTACCGCTTGTAAGGCTGCCTTGTGCCCTAACCACTGGGCCATCTGTTGGATAGACTAGGTGGAGTAAGAAAGCATCATGTTATTGCCTAGTATAATGCCATGGCAGCTCCATACTGGAGCATACATAGTAATGGAAGGCTTTTGTGTCAAAGGGTCTATGGCTGCAAGGCTGCACCATTTGTATAACCCTATGGTGTTAACACATCAGTACTTCTACCTCGTTCAATACATTACCTTTCCTTTGTGCAGGATACGAATGGGATGTGGGACACTTCCATGGAGCTCAGCGACCAGAGGTTGACTGTTTCAGAAGCACTGAGTTTGGGCTGTCAGAGGAAAAGGTCAGTATTTGTTCACTCGGCAGTTTGCTTCAGCGCCATGTGGGCTGTTGTATGATGGATGTGCCGTGATGGTGGGACATGGCAGAATGAAACAGAGGACCCATTGGCAGGGGTTGATAAGGAGGCTGTTGATGTCATGATGTATTGCACCAGTGGCATTCGCTGTGATGTCTACTCTAGCATGCTGAGGTACATTCTAACCTATTTATATCATTCTAATTTTTGTCATGCTCAGAGGTAACACTCTAAGCTTGTTTTTGTCAGGTCTATGATGAAATCGGTTCGTTTATTCACTTGCTACCTTTACTCACTGCTACGTTCATGGGCCCTCATCATTGGTTCTTGTTTGTGCAAAGCTTTGTCAAAACGAAATGCTGTTGCCGCTATCCCGCAGTAAGAAAACCCCTACCAGCAATTATGAAAATGCTGTATCCTTCCCAGAGGCAACAACGTCACACTTGTGTTGCAAGAGTAAACTAAAAGCAGGTCAACCTTCGCACAGCTTGACATTTCCCCTTTACCGAGCTTGTATTGAAGATAGTGAAAGTATTACAGTTTCTATCTTGTCCCAGCAAACCAGTAGGACTTGGCATCCCCATTAGGTGACCAAGCTAGGTGGAACACTGATGTAATTGTTTTTGGGCTTAACCTGCAGGCAGAAAGGGTTCAAAAACCTGTTCACTTTGAAAGGGGGCATTTCCCACTATCTCAAAGAGGAGGGCGCATCCAAGTGGGTTGGAAATCTTTTTGTCTTTGACTCTCACCAAAATTGTCTCACCAAAATTGTATCATGACGGAGAGGCTTCTCTGTCCCCAGCAATGTCTGAAGATGGCAATAATGCAGAAACAGAGACAGGAGGAGAGTTAGCCCTACTTGCTGAACCAACATTTGCCAGGTGTCGATTGTGTGGAGATCAAGTCCCTGAAGCACGGCATCGCAATTGTGCCAATCTGGACTGCAATGAACTGTATTTGTAAGTTATCCCGTCAGTTTCAGTTTTCTGCATGGAGACAGTAACTTTTGTTTCACTGGCTTTCCATGAGGGGGCCCTACTTCAAACGAGCCACTAATGTACGTCAGATAACACTCCTTCGCCAGAAGAACCATGTAAATACAAATTCAGAACCTCGTGAAGGAATGACCGACCTAGTTAGATCATTCTGGGCAAGTCAGAGTAGGTAAGCAAACCACGGATTCTTGGTGTGGAGCCTGGGAGCGCAGGCCTTACTGGCAAGGATCGATTCCTTCTACAGTTGAGACTGCCTTCTTCCTTTCTGCACAGTTTTAGTTGATTTTTTCCGTTTTTGTTTATGTAGCCCTCATGGATTGAGTATGCAGGTCATGTCCTGAATGTATGAGCCAGCACAATGGGTGCTGCTGCAGTGAGTGTGCTGAGGCACCAAGGCTAAGGCCACTGCTGGAATCAAAGGAGCCATACAAGCGCTGGCACAACTACCGTCCCAACCCTACTCCACCTCCTCGTCCTCCAGGTTACATTGAGGGAGCGGCGGCGGCAGCGGTTATTGGAAGAGAGTGAAGAAGGTGGGGAGGTTGTGAGACCCCAGCAAATATATAGCTGATCCGTCTCGCACGACGACAGCCTCCGCTAGATCATCACAGCTCACCTTCATGTCGTACCCTGTATCATTCTGGATAATGATGTCTGTCCCTTGAAGTGTGCCTACAAATCCCACAAGAATCAACATTACTTCAGCAATGGGTGACAAAGACCCCACCGAGCCATCTAGTTTCACACGCACTCAATGAAAAGCCTGCATGGAGGTCTTCTTCAGACTCGGGATCTTTTTTCTTGCAGCCAACTCTCGCAGGGGTCGAGGGGGGATAGAGCTTGTCTTGCGGCCATAGACTTGGCAGGAATATGAATATCCTTCTCTTTGAATCCAAATCCTTTCTTATTGTCCATTCTGGTACTCGGAGCTAAGCACCTAACCCCAGCAGTCTCTTTGAAGTTTGTATCCCAATGCCGAAACCAAGATACGATATGGAATTAGGTCTGCAGTTAGGAGGACTCTGAGCTACTAGGAATTGGGTTCGCTAAGTTCAGATTATGAAGGTTAGCTGGACAGTTGGCACATTGCCACCGACATAAGAATAAGAAGCAGAGGTGTATAGTAGTGGTTTCTCTCACCTTCCAGCATGCTTGTTCATTCAGAGGATTTGATGTATTAAGTACTACCTTGGGCTACATCTAGTTCCAGTTTGAATTTCAGGGAGACAAACACCTTCCCGTGCAAGTAAACATTTGAATTTTTCAGACTCAACTTTATAGATCTTTCAATGCATATAGCAGAGCTCTGACAAATGTTCGGAGTCAAGATGTCCCAGCCTGAAGGGGCACTTGATCTGTTCCCAGGAAACTTTGCCCGCATCGCAATCTAGCGTCCCTCGCCAGAGCGTTCGCAATCTGTAGTCGCCTTGCGATGCCAGTGTATACACATGGGGTGGCTTTCCTTGAATGTCCACTGCAATAAGGTCATGGATTTCGCAAATCGGTGTGCGGCACCCGTGTTCCAGATATGGAGGAAGCGCAGGTTCTTGGGAATTACAGTCCACCTGCATGCAGCCAGTACAAAATTCGTTCTGAGATATCTTTCAGCATCTGGGCAATGATCAACAGTTAGAGATCTGCCCATCTCTCATGTCCAGAAAGTTTTTTACCTCACCTGCAGCTTTCCATCGAACACAGTGGAGACTTGAGAAGACACATCGTACGTAATGAGAGTGCCGTCAACCATATCATACAGCAAGCGCCCAGATACCGCCGTGCAGCACTTACTAAAGTCAAATTCAGTGCTGCTCCAGCTTCCAGTGATCACATCATAAACTCTTGCTGAGTTCACATCAGGTTCAAATACAACTTCGGGATCCAGAATATCATAACCGTATGCATAAATCTGGTTCTCCAACGCTAGTATACCGTCGCAGAAGAACTGAAAGTCAAGCATTTCCGGCAGGCGCTGCCAATAATTCTCGCCTACATCGTAAACCTCAGCAGGGCAAGTGCCTCCCACCACATAAATCCTCCCACCAAGAGCAGCACATTTCAGGAAAGCCCTTGAGAAATGCATGCTCGCGCATTTCTCCCACCACCAGAGTCCCTGTCCCCACACCGGCAATTAAGTCTTGGAGACAGAAAGATTCTAGTTAGAAAGAAAATTCCTACGAAGAAGCTCTGATGCCCTCATTTGTCAGAGACGAGATCTTCTGTACTAATTCAGACTTCACGGATGTAAACGCTCCTAACAGACTGGTGCTGAAATGCCAATCTAATCTTGTGTTGATATTTTGAGTTTGAAGCATTTTGACAGGATGAAATCTATGTACATGAAAGGAGATCACAGAACTCGATGACCCATTTTTCGGGATACTCAAAGCAGTCCGTGATGCTTATAGGGCTGTGAGCTTGCGGAGTTTGAGAATTAGGCGAAGGGAGCATCCTACCATCCCAAGGTTCAGCATATGCATGTCGCTGCTCTCTTTCTCTTTGGTGCTGTCAGGTACACCCCCCATCACAAAGAGCTTTCCATCTATGCAGATGAAGCTGCAGCGAGAGGGAATCCCAGATGGGCAGGACGGAATTGGGGGCAACCGATGCCATGTACCACCTTTGGGGTCGTACATAGCAATTGTGTACGTTCTTAGAAGAAAAATGTCAGAAGATTCATCATCAGAGTCCTCAGAAGAGAGGGGTGCGCTAGGCAATCTGTCAGCAAATTGTTCTTCTTGATTCAAAGATGCCTTGTCAAGCAACTCATGGACAAGTAAGAGACCGGCTGGATGGGCTACTTGAGGACTACAAGAGCTATGGAAGGGGGGATTTTGAAGAACTTCTCGCCAGCCCTTCGAGACTGCAAGCATACGGGGTCGTGTGTACCACGGCAGCCTTCGTACCACGAAGTGTATAACAACGGCATCGGGGAGGCCTGGAAGAAGCTCTTGCTCTGCAACAAAAGCTTCTATGTTGAATCCCATCACTGGAGAATTTAACAAAGTGAGGGTGGCTAAGGTTTACAATATCTTGGTCGCCCTACCCGACATTGACAACCACACTTGGAAGTGAAGATAACATACGCATTCAGAACGGGGGTGGAGGCGATACGAGAACACTAAGAGAGGTGAGAGCGAGCCGGGGTGAAAAAACTAATTTGCCTACTTGGGTTGAGAGAAATTAAGTAAAGAACGCCTATGATTTTGAAGCACTGATCAGCACAAAAAACACAGATCCTTAGTGCAGTAGGGAGGTGGAAACGAGGAATTTATCTCGGCAAAAGACAGGGAAATGAATGACAAGATGACATCTTGAAAGTGAGTGAAAATCCCCTCTAGTCTAGATCGTGTGGCACCCTTCTGGTTCTCTACAGGTGCTATTGGGACCTTTCAACTCTACGTAATTCTGTGCGTACAGGGACCTGTATCGTACTTGGTTTGTGGCACGAAGCTCGTTGGTTTTCTATGGGGATGTGCATATACCTAGAGATAATGGCGAGAGGTTTTCGCAGATGTCCAGTGCATTTGGGGTTATCCCGTCCAGTACGTTCAGCGCAAAGTGAACGTCCCATACACACCGTATCTGGAGTGGAAGTGAAGAGGTGCAACCTTTCGAGTGTGGCTGTGTTGCAGTATTTTGGGACGATTGGATGGCGAGCTTGAGATCAACCAAGAGTACATGACTGAAAGGAAGCTCAAATGTTAGAAATTGGTTATCCACATCGGTATTACAGTGAATCGTTAGCAACTGACTTCAGCAGCAACTTCGGCTTGACAAGCTGTAAACCTCTCTCGCTTCCGTGCCGCATAGAGACTCAATTGTAGACCTTGCTGGACACCATAAACAGCAGTTTTCACTTGCGATGCTGCAGCAGGCATCCATGTCAAGGTTTTATAGCTCTACATGCCTCGTCTCCAGAGAGACAGTCACGATCCTTTCGAAGGCAATACAGAAAGTTCGCATTACTTGAAGTTGCTAAGTTTAGAAATTCCCGCTTACAATTTTTATGAGGGAACCGGGCACCTGCAGCCATAAAGATTTCTTTTTGGTCCACTGGTCCAGGCTTGCAACGAGGATCACCGGAGTGACTCACTAGGAGCCAGAATGCGCCCAAGGGGTCTGTTCCTGTCTCTCTCTCTAGCGTCTGAGTGAGGACGATGAAACTTAGGCATAAACTGGAATCAAACCCGACATTGAATACTGAAATGGCAGCCAAATCTGAAGATTGTTCTACCATCTACATCTACGCAAACAAACAAACAAACAAACAGACCGACAGAGCAGGGACGATAAATGGCGACCAGGCTTAGACCTCGTATGATATGAACGGTCCGCTATGGAAAACGGCTGTGGATTGGTGTGTTGCTCTTCCTCACTTGATTCGTATGATCCGCGTATAATGGAAGATAGGAGGGCTGGGGATTGAGGTCTTTCAGATTAAAGAGCAAGGAACCCGCATATGCGAGTCTCTCGTTTCATATTTCTTAACCAAAACTGACATTGAGATACTTATCTTCACAAACATTAACCTTTCTGCGTCGATGGGATATGTTTATCTGCTCACCAATGAGGAAATAACAAGGGAAAATACCACGCTGGTATATTCTCAGCAAGATCACGAGCCAGCCTTTCTAAGGGCAGACGGAGTGCCAGTTGGACCTTATGACGCAGTTCCACCGGGATCCTTGTATAAAGACGAGGCCTTGGTAGTCATGACTGAAATGCGCCCGATACATGTAGAGTTGAAAGCCAATGCCATGCAAAGGTAGGAGGTGGCGTGTAGAAGAAACTGGGCTGAAATAGAGGAGTACAATCTATGTGGGACTGATGAAGAGCCGTGCACGTGCACTAATGTTGCGCAAGCCGTCTGATGCGCTCAAAAAGACGACCGAAAGCTCGGCACGGGGTACGGTCTGTAGAGATAGGCACCTGCTGTTGGGGGAAGAGTGACGGGGTATGGGATGGAGAACCCGGGGGAGAAATGACCGGCGTGGGACTTCGGACCCTACCTGATAGACGCAGTGGGGGAGGGCTCAACAGACACAGTGAAAGTTTTTCGATCCGTGTGGCGCCGCCAGTGGAAGAACCTGGAATCTGCTGTGGAGAAGATCATTGTGAAGAGAACGAATTTTCTTGAACTTGTCTGGAGCTTGGCCTATGGTGGTACGAACCACGAATATGTGATATGGGGTAGAAGTACTCTAACCCTAGGGCCTTCCAACAAGAGCAGTCGTGACCGTGTCCAACACATCTGGTCGCTCTGGGGAGGCAACTGGCATAGATGGTGGTCTTCTTCTATGAAGCCATTCAAGAAGGCAGTCTTAACATCAAGTTGTTGAACTTCCAAATCAAACTGAGCCGCAAGCGCAAGTATCACTCGTATAGATGCTAATTTGATTACTGGTGAAAATGTCTTTGCATAATCTAGTCCAAATATCTGTGAGTATCATTTTGCTACCAATCTTGCTTTATAGCGATCCACACTCCCATCTGCCCGAAGTTTTACTTTGAACAGCCATTTACAACCTATAGGTTTTCTATTCTCTGGTAGCTTCATGACTGTCCATGTTTTGTTTCTTCTTAAAGATTCCAACTCAGAATCTATAGCATTCTTCCATTGTTCTGCTTCGAAACAAGATAAAGCCTCCTTCAAGGTAACAGGTTCGTTACAGAAGCTTGTGTCAAAAGTGCTCTTTGATGTCTCTCTCCTAGCCTGTCTTGAATCCTTCCCTACGGTGGGTGAGGTATTTTCTCTCACTATATCCTCTATGACATCATAAGGCTGATAAACTGAACCCGTGCTCAGTGGTGATGGTAGTGCTCCCATTCCTTGACTTGGCCTAGGAAACTGAGAGGGTATTTGAGAAGGTTGCACACTTGGACTTGCGTGAGTGTTTTGTGGTACTATGTGAGTGCGAGGAATGGTAAATTATTAGTGTTTGCATATTGCTTAAAGAAAGATCGATCTAATAGCATTGAATCTTTGTCTACTTGTGTTCCTTCTTCTATAGCATCTCTCACTGTGTCATTACTATCCTCATGGAATATCACATCTCTGGAAATGATAATTGTCTTTTGTTTGGTCATTAATCTGTAACCCTTAAGTCTGTTCACTATAGCCCAAAAATGTACACTCGACAGTGTGTGAGTCTAGTTTGCGTCTATTATCCTGTGCAAAGGCTCTACAGCCAAAGACTTTCAAGTGTGATACATCAGGCTTCACAACTGTCCATAACTCTATGGGTGTTTTGTTATTATGTAGAGCTTTGGTTGGTGACCTATTCTATAGGTATGTGGCAGTCATAAGAGCTTCACCCCAATAGACATTTGGTAAACTAGCATGGTGTAGCATGGAAAGTACTGCTTCCACCAAGGTCCTATTTTTCCTCTTAGACACCCCATTCTGTTGTGGTGTTCCTGCTACAGTAAACTGCTCTTTATGCCACTCTATTGACAGAATAAATTAAACTCATTAGAAATGTATTCACCACCCCCATCAGCCCTTAGAACCTTGATCTTCTTACTTAGCTGATTTTCAACCAGTAACTTATACTGTTTAAACCTCTCAAATGCCTCTGACTTTTGTTTTAATAAATAAACAACAGTAAACCTTGAAAGATCATCTATAAATGTGATGAAATACTTAAACCCATTGTGTGTGTGAGTTTGCATCGGTCCACAAATGTTAGTATGTACGAGGCCTAACAGTTCAGTAGCTCTCGTGCCTCCCTCTACATGGAATTTCTCTCGGTGCTATTTTCTTGAGATGCAATCTCTACATAATGTTAGTTTCCTAACATCTACTGAATCCAACCCTCTAACCATTGAGTTAGTTTGCATCTGATGCATTCTATCTTGGTTCATATGACCTAATCTACAGTGCCATAGGTTTGCCTTGTTAGTCTCTAAGACAGTTGGCATTGCCATGACTTGTGAGTTCTGTAATGCAGTTCCTAGCTTATAGAGTCCGTTTTCTATCTCACATTTTGCTATGAGATTTTCCTTGGAATTCTTCAAGTTACAGCAACCTTCTTTTATGTTCATTTCTCCCCCAGCTAGGTCTAATTGCTTAACAGAAATTAAATTCTTCTTGAGACCTGACACATGGAGCACGTCAGGTACCTCCCTTCGCTGTCCATTGCACAACAACACAATGGCTAACCCTTGGCCTGCTATTTCATGTGTTGATTCATCCCCTAAATAGACAACTTGTCCTGTCTCCACTCTTTGTATATCGCAAAAGTGTGTATGTCATACGTCATGTGTTGTGTGGCTCCTGTGTCCACATATCAAGTTGAATTTTTCCCTTTACTTATGATCATCGCTGCTACATAGAGCTGATTGCCTTCGACAGCAACATGTCCTTGTGTTGCTTGTTTGTTTGCGGCTTCAGCTGCAATCCTCTTCCTACAGTCCTTAATCATATATCCAAACTTCTTACAGAAAAAACGCACTTGATTTGCTTCTTCTTTCCTTTATTTGAGTTTGATCCTTTGCCATCCTCCTTCTTGACACTACTTTTGTCCTCATTTTGCTTCTTCTATTAAAACTATTATATGTACTAGACTTCTGTCCAGAATATAATGCAATTTTTGAATATGTAGCAGGTCCAAGACTCATCATTAAAATTTCCTCCTGTATTAAGTCTGTAATTAAAGACTGTAGACTTATATTCGGCCGTCTCCTAAAAGAGCCTATAAATGTCCGATAACTCATCGGTATACTCCTCATTAGGGATAAGACAACATCCTCGTCTAACACAGGGGAACCAACAGCGGAAAGCTGTTCTAGCAAAGATCTAAAGACATGTATATGATTGGTGACATTTTCATTCTCTTTCATTTTTAAAGTTTGAATTTTGTCTCTAAGGTACATTTTTGTTACTGCATCCTTTGATTCATATAACCTTGTCAACTCTCGGTATGCTTCAAAAGCTGATGTACACAACTGTACATGTGACACTACACTATTGTCCAAGCAGTTATTAATTATGGTGAATGAGAGGGCATCTCTTTCTTCCCAGTTCACTATACTCCCAACACCTGTGGCTGGAAGCGCTTGCTACCCAGCAACAATCTGTGCTGTCGTGGGAGCCACTGGTTTTAACTCTGTCCTACGACTAGAGCCCATAGTTTTTCTGCTTGTAACAGTAGTGTTACTCTATGCTTCCACACATGGAAGTATGTGCCATCAAACTTAGGAATATTGCTCACATCTACTCTTTGAACCATTCCAGTCTCTCAATCAATTATCAATTTCCAAGAAAGCATGAACATCACAAAATTAGGCCATGTTAGAACTTGTGTTCTTCTATAAGAAACATAATTCTTCCACGCTGATGCATCGTGGAGAATTGTTAGTTCTCTCCTCCAAACTCTATCGACTCCTTTTAATTTCATTGTGTGTTTCGAAATTATTAGTTCGTTCTCATCAGTGACACTCTCTCTCCCGAGCCACAACCATGGCTCTGATACCATGTGAAAACACCTATTCTATCCAAAGTCAATCACACACATAATCGTGTAAAACATAGAACTAGATTAAATAGATCTTACATCAAGAGAGAAAATGTTCACAAGAGAGATCTGCACTCTCTATGTCTCGGTGTCTCGGCGGCTGAGTCTGGTGGTTCTACATCTACTCAACTGTTGAGCTCTGTACCGTTCCACACTCCTTGGTGACTTCAACCACCTAACCACTTCAGATGTAATTGGATGTAACTGCACATCCTTAATCTATAATCTAGTACATCCTACATTATACACTGACAGAGAATTATAAATGTATTCCTTCACATAGTGCTTTGTACTCAAGTATATGAGTTACCCTGAACGCGAGCAATCTATGTGTATATTTTTGTTAGATCCAATTCAGCACAGCGATTATCGTTTACCCATTATAGGCGACGTACAAGGGCACATGCCAGCATTGCGGCCTTTGCAGAGACAACTTAGAGGTAACGAATGTCCACGTGAGAGAACAAAGAGAATTTGAAAGAAGAGAGAGAGAGAAAGGTGGGAGGCACAAGAATCTTAAAAGCTTTACAGCGGAGAGGAACACGTCATTCCGACTGCCTCCAGGAGTAAAAGTGGCAGGAGGAAGGCTTTTACATACCAGGAGCTAGCAAAGGCAACCGACAACTTTAGCTCAGCCATGCAGGTGGGTAGTGGTGGGTATGGGAAGGTGTACCAAGGAATACTAGAAGACCAAAGGACAGTTGCTTTCAAGCGTGCTCGTGCTGATTCATTGCAAGGACCCACACAATTTTACACAGAAATCGAACTGCTGTCGCGGGTGCACCACCGGAATCTCGTTGCTCTTGTGGGTTTCTGTACCGACCAGAGTGAACAGGTTTGCATTGTTACTTTCCTACTCCTCTCCTTGTTTAAATGCTTTCCTTGCATGAGGCTGCACTACACAGGAGCTCAACATTTCCGTGTTCTCTTTGTGGACATTTTTCTTTCCTCTCTCCTTAATTCATCCGATCCCCCTCTTACTCCTTATGAGCAAGGATTGTCAGGGTTTGACATTGGAAGGGCTGTCTGCAGATGCTGGTGTATGAATTCATGGCAGGAGGTACTTTGCGAGATCATCTAATCAGTAATCTTTCTTTAGACGGGCCTTGTTGTTGAGCATTTGTGCGGTGATTTTTTTGGGCATCCTCTTTGAACATGGCCTGTCAAGGGCTGAACCACAGGAATATTGCCAAAGGCACTTGTGAGTGAGTGATTGGTGGGATGTGAAAGCAGTTGGTCATCAGACGTTAGACTTCATGTATGTGGTTATGTGGTGCGCATAGTTTATTGCAGTTATTGAGTTGTGTTATCTAAGTTGTAATGTACTGTCTCAATGGGTTGAATTTGGACAGATTGTACTCATAAGACGTTGTTTGCCGTAGCCTTGTGGCCATTGACCCCGCGCCCAGTTTGAGCGGGAACAAAAGGGACAGAACCTACCTCTGTCAGGGGCTGACGTTGGTAGTAAGACTTACCTCCATATAAAGAATTAATCCGGGTTTTCCAGATATCCTCTAGAAATCCCTTCACACAAGCATCAATCTGCTGTGTGTGATTTGCCCAAAAACTAGGCCTCAGGAGGGCCTGGGCTTTTGGCTCAGCCTCGAGACTTTCAAAGTTGGTAAACAGGGGTACAGGCACAATTCCCTTAATAGATTTGAAGAGAGCGTCTCTTTGGTGAGAGAACCCCGGACAGTGTATCAGAAAATGAATACTGTCTTCAGATTGCCCACACAACGGGCAATTGCACTCTCCCTTCCTCTCTGCTTCTGTTTGCTGTTCAAAGGTAGGCTTCCTGCCCTGAGTTTAAATTTCAGTCTAGTGCCGAGAGTGGGTAGACCCTTGAGGTCATCCAAGATGTCCTCCCCCATGTCACAGACTGGAAACAAGTTCAGGGAAGTTTTCTGCCTAACTTCATTTTCATCAGACAATCTCATGGCAACAGACATGGCTGAGGACACTACAGCCTCTAAGTCAGATTTATCCAGCAGGGTCAAGACCTGCGGATCCAGGTTCAGGTCCTTGAGGATCTCTTCTACTCTCTTCTGCCAGGACTTAGCCTGTTTGACAGGGCGGTCCTGTTTCCAAGATATAGAGTCGATTAATTTAGGAGTTGAATTTGGACAGAGACAGAGATGCTGGACTTCACAACTCGCCTGCACATTGCTGTAGGAACAGCCAGGGGCATTCTCTACCTGCACACAGAGGCAAACCCTCCATTTTCCACAGAGACATCAAGGCCAACAATATACTTCTAGATGAAAAATACAATCCCAAAGTTTCCGACTTGGTCTGTCCAGGCCGGCACCCTTGCCTGGTTTGAATGGCTCCACCCCAGATCACATTTCAACCATGGTGAAGGGTACTCCTGTAAGCGTCTGACTCAGTATTCCCAAATTGACTTTATTTTACCTACATAGCTTTACTTTACTTGTTCTTCCTCTTTCCTTGATTGAATCTAAAAAACAGGGGGATTTATTGGTCATGTGCAGGGCTACCTCGATCCTGAGTATTTTATGACCAACAAACTCACAGACAAGAGCGATGTATATAGCTTCGGTGTTGTATTGCTGGAGCTTATCACGGGCATGCATGCCATCTCCCATGGCAAGAACCTTGTTAGAGAGGTCTCGAAGCTGCCTCAAGTTTTGTGGTTCTAAATGCTGCCTTGCGATTGAGTTGGGGGTGTTGAGACATGGGATTACTACCATATGTCAGACTAGCCCTCACACAGCACACTATCCATTTTTTTCTTGGTGCAGGCACAACAATCATTTCAGCAAGGGAAAATACTATCAAAGTGGACCCCCTGGGGTCATACCCATCTGAGGGGCTGCAGCCCTTTGTTAGACTGGCAATGGCTTGTTGCGAGTCCAGCCATGAGGCACGCCCAAGGATGGTTGATGTGACACGAGAGTTAGAGGACATTTGGCGATTGACAGCATCATCAATGTCTGAATCATTTTCTCTTCCTCTCAATGAAGGCCAACCCACTTCAAAAATACAATCAGGGGATGACCTGGAGTATTTTGAAGTGGTGTCATTGGAGAGCAATGATCATGAAGTGGAGCTCATGACAAATGCACCTCCACAAGTGAAGCCACGATAAGGAAAGTCCATCACAGCTTTTTTCGTCAGTAACAAGGGGAAGAAGGCCTTTACAGTGACACAATACTTGACAGTACTTACCATAGAGAGAGAGAGAAGAGAGAAGAGGCCGGCTAAAGCCGGCGTAAATAAGAGCCGCTTCACAAGCAACCATAATCAATATTGTAACCAGGATTTGCCGACTTCTAGAAACAGCAGCATCATTCACTTTCTCTTTCTGTGTTTACTAATGAAATATGGAAGCATCTACAGGGGAGATGTGAGATGGACTGAGAATCCCAATACTGATGCTTCAACAAAGGCAGCCAAAGTGACCAGCCAAGGTCCATTTACTCCAAAGAATTGTACTCACTTGGTGTATCTGAGCTTTTTTAGTTTCTGATCACTGATCATAGACATACTAGTACGAAATTAGTTGTGTGAAGTGGTCACTGTCGAAGTTTGATCACAGATATCTATCACCACCATCAGACTGAGCTGGTGAGCAAATGGAGACCCTACATCTAGCTAAAATAGCGCAGAATTTAGATGTTCCTACGACTATCCCACAACTGGTCCCACAATGCATGCCGAACGCCATTCATGTTTGCACCATCCATGTACTCCATGAACGTTCACTCAACTGTTACCGGCTTGAGCACGAGCACGCTCGAGTGCTTTGAGCTTGTTCGCCTCCGCGCCCGCTGTTCGTCTAGAACTGCATAGCCCTTATCCTCTTGTGGAAGTTCACCTTTTGCTGTTGCCTGGAGATTACCATCAAAACACAAAGATTGGCATAGAATAATGGCATGTAATATGTCCATATGCAGAGGTCTACTTTTCAATTACTTTGTGTCTGACAGGCACCTTTGTTACACAAAGTCTCTCACTAGTAATCAATGTTTACCCTACAATTTGCATGCCTACTGTCTCCACATAATTTAGAGTGAATACAGCCTCCAACTATGTACTGGGTGTACAATGCATGTTGCTCACCTCCCTAAGATACTCATCCAACAAATCCACTGGTGGATCAGAGTGCTCCTCCACCTCATTTGCCACAGCCTCTCGCCCTCCAAGCCCACCTGTTAAACAAGCCACGAAGGTATGTACTCCTTCTCCAGAAACATAATGTTGATGTATCAGTTCATGCGAACAAAAGAACACTTCAAACGTCATGAGGGAATACTATGGTTTTGGTTGGATTACTCCTTTTGAAAGTGAAACAAAACTTGATTCATCATCTCATCACAAACAGAAGATGACAGCAACTAACCACCTTGCATTTGTTCTTCCTAAGGTGCCCTCCAAGCCCACCTGTTAAACAAGCCACGAAGATATGTACTCCTTCTCCAGAAACATAATGTTGATGTATCAGTTCATGCGAACAAAAGAACACTTCAAACGTCATGAGGGAATACTATGGTTTTGGTTGGATTATTCCTTTTGAAAGTGAAACAAAACTTGATTCATCATCTCATCACAAACAGAAGATGACAGCAACTAACCACCTTGCATTTGTTCTTCCTAAGTGTGAAACAAAGTGTTTACACCCTTCAGTCAGCTAGTCTTGTGTCTTTAGAACAATTTGTGCAAATTTCAATGCTACCTTGGTCAGTTGGTGGAGGGCAGTCAAAGTCAGGGAGGCCTTCTGCTGCTTCTCCATTCAAAGTTCCAGTTTCACCATTGGCAACTTTCTTACGCAAGTCACGCAAGCACATCTACACACATTACAGTGCACATCACATTTAAGCACCCACGGGGCTTCCACCAGTGCTCTACTGATAGACAACAGTAATCTCCAAATCATCTTTGCCAATATCCAGTATGTGCAGTAATGGACAGAGGGAGCATAGAGCACACCCGAACACGTTTGGCAGCACCCAGCTTCTCAACCTTCTCCACAAACTGGGAGTAGGAATAGTAGGGCAGCAGGCAGGAGTGCCAGCGCACATATGCCTCCAACAAACTCTTCAGATCCTCCACCTGCATCACATCTCCAGAAGTTGCCCTCAGGGTCTACACGATTATCGCCAAGCTTGCAGGACATTGCATTTAACATTACATGTAAAACCATAATATAGTAGTATCACAAAAAGAGGAAATCAGGGGATCTACAAGAACAGAAAGAGGGCCAGAGTCATTTCCTTGGTAGAATTGACTAAAAGAAATCTCCCTGCACTGACCTGAGTCCTTGGATCTTCACTTATTTACTCAGTGTTTTCTGGTCCATTCTTATGAACCATTCTTATGTCTGATCAGGGCAACTTTTTGATTTGGGTCCACCTAGACCTACAGTTTGGAACAATTTTCCATCCACGGCGTCTCCAAAGGATTTCTCAGGAACGCTAGGAACATTGCTTTTACATGTTTAGACCTCATTTCAAGTCTGTTCTTGCAAAACCAATAGACCAAGTTCAAAGATCTCGCTGAAGATGATTCTAAAGTATACATTGTTTTTTCGACTGCAATTTCACGAACAAACAAACAGAGCATCTGCATCCAGTCCTGCTGCAGTATGGAAGCTGTCATCACGACCTAGTCAGACTGCCAAGAAGGAAGGACGCACACCGCACCTCGTGACCGCGGCCGCGTATGGTAACCTGCTGAGGCAACTTCTCAAGCACATACCCTAGGCCATCGCTGGAGAGCAGCAAGTCAGGCGTGAGTTTGGGCATCTTCCGTGGGCGTGGAGCTCCGCCGGTCTTGTTGGTTCCACCATCATTTCGGCGGCTAATTCCTGCCTTGCTTCCGGCTTTCCTGCCTGCAGCCTGGGGCCCAGAGTCGGAGGCAGGAGCTGAGGCGGGTGGCGCGTTGCAATCTTTAGCCCAGTGACCCTGCCTCCCACATTTGTAACATCCTCTGCCCCCTTTATCCGCCATGGCGACCTACTTTACTTTTGTGGAACATATATCTGAAAATCCTATGCTAGCATTGTGCAACAGCCCTCATTCAGCACGAACGTGGTGTCTTTGATTTTTATATCTATTCAATAACACTGTAATTCTATCGGCAATTTGGGTTGGTCTGTCTCTCCCCCTCTCTCCTCATGGCTGTTTAGAGAGGGCTGAACCCTCCCAAATCATTGTCCGTAATGTGGGTTGTTTGCTGCTGAAAATCCGAGTACTTCTATTGTTTCCGCCACACACACTGTCTCTCTCTCACTCTCACACACACACACGTAGAGGGGTGTTTCCTACACATTCTCTGTCGATCTATGTAGCGATGGCTAGACAGTCTCTTTATGGCGGGAACTCGGCCTTCGAAAGATAAACGGTTAAGATTATGTCCATAGGCAGGGCATGGACACGTGGAAAGAGATGAGGCGTCAAATCTAAACCTAGAGAAAAGTAAGGAAGCACGAAACTAGAAAATTACCAAAAAATCGAGAGGAGGTTGACCACACTATTACAAAACCCATTCATCGTCAAGTCCAAGTCCATGATGGTTGAGGACGGCGTTTTGTTTTCCGTACTATGGAATGGACTGCAACATGCCACTGTGGCGGGTAAGGTGGTGGCGAGCCGGAGGGCGAGCTGCCACCGAAACCGCCATAATGGCATGTTGTGGCCCATTCCATAACGTAAAGGATTGCGTCTGCCGCCCATTCTGCTTTTTAATCCTCCTCCAAATACGCCATACTAGGCAGGCAAAATCCTTTACTTTTTGGGAAGGCCCCAGAGAGGCCAAATTTTATTTTCCAAGAAAGGATGCGGAAAAAATAACCTCAAATACAAGCCATGAAGGCATAGGAAGGGGACTCCACCTCGTGACCAGAGTGCAAACAGACCCTATCGTACTAAAAGCACTAGGGGCTAATCAAGGGTTCCCTCTCTTTCACTTGGAAGGCTCAAAGAAAAGCTAAGTCTTGGACCTGCCTCGCCTAGAGCTTTGATGGTGTCTCCAGTTGACATCTGAGTCAACTCCATCAGCAGGCGAATGGCGGGTGTTAACCGAACTGCCAACACGGCAGGAGATTGTCGTTCCATCTAATTGTTGATTCAGAGGTTTTGCTGCACAAATAGCCACCATTTGCCCAGGTGACGTCAAAGTCAGAGAGAAGTTGTTGTCACCTCCTCTCGGAACATCTGGGAAGAGCTGCACACAGGACAATCCAAGATTTTCGAGCCTTAGACAGGATGTCTGAGTGAACTTTAAACAAGATTATCTTTGCACAGCCCCTATGACCATCGTAAACCCATGAGCACCTAGATTTCCATATGTTCCAGGGTGTGGAGTATTTTACTGCCTATACTGTAGGTCATTCCACATAACTGTCGAGAAGACCATAGCGGGTGTGAAATATACTACGGCCTATGTTGTAGGACATTCCACATAAATGTGGAGGATACCACAGTTCACCGTAGGTTGCTCGTGGTCAGTATCACGATCTAAAGACACCTAAACACAATTCCAAAGCATCACAGCAACAACCTGCTCATGACATGAAGAACTGACTAAGCATGGCCAGAACAACAGATAGAATGAGCAGATGCAACGATAATTCAGAATTACATAAGTGCTTCATTGCCCAAATACACTTCAGCCTGACATCAAAGAGTCTGAGTCTGAGTCTGAGATCAAAGATCTGAGTTTGAGTCTGAGGCAGAGGCCAGGCTGCGCAATGCAGCCCTGCATAGAGGTTCAGCCTAAAGCTCCAAAAAATGACATTTGTTTGTTTTCCAAGTTCCTGCATAAGATGCACCAACCAACATTGCATTGTGAGATACTCACTATATTCCAAAGCTACCAGGGAAGGTCACTGAGCAACATGCCAAGGCGGAAACACCTGAGTCTGGACCCACACTATATCCCTGCTCCTTCAGCTATCCATGCCTCTACACAAATCAAGCATACATCCTTGCCTTGCTGCTAGCAGCTGACGATGACAAACTAGATTTGTTCTAGGAAACACCCAACTCAACTTATCACACTAGTTCAATTGCATCTGCTACTCTCTATAATCCAACAAGCATTCACCTTCTTCCCACCATTGATTAGGGTCAAAAAAGTATTCATTCCACAGCTTGTCCTCGTCCCTGTTACCTGTTTTTGGATACTTTCCTGTTGTCACATCGGCAATATCATGTCAAAGTCACTCCAAATTAGATTCACTCAACTAGCTAACTTGCAGAATTCAACATGAAAAGTTAGGGCTGATTCTAATAAGAAGGAAAAACAGGGTGAAATGTGTTGAAGAAGATGCTTTCATTAGCAGTGCCTGATTATATCAATTGTGTCGTTGTTGCCAGTTGACCATCTACCCATGCAGGTTTTTGGTAGCTATTGATCCACAGGGAATCACAGGTAATGTGGAGCTTAAAATTTGGCCCTCTTAGATGAATCTGGACCCACACTCTATCCCTGCTCCTTCAGCTATCCATGCCTCTGCACAAATCATGCATTCACCATTTCCGTGTTGCTAGCAACTGACAATGAAAGCCTAGAATTGTTCTAGGAAACACCCAACTCAACTTATCACACTAGTTCCTATGCTCAATTGCATTTGCTACTCTCTGTAATCCAACAGGCATTTACCTTTTGCCTTGATTGTCCCACCATTGACTGGGGTCATAAAAGTATTCATTCCACAGCTCCTGGTCTCTTTGTATCTGTTACCTGTTTCTGGATACTTTCCTGTTGTCACATTGGCAATATCAATCAGTCACTCCAAACTATCAAAGGTTCACTCAACCAGCTAACTTGCAGAATTCAACATGAAAATTCAGGGCCGATTCTGATAAGAGGGAAAAACAGGGTGAATTGTGTTGAAGAAGTGCCTTCTCTAGCAGTGCCTGAATTTATCAATTGTGTTGCTGCTGTTGCAGCTTCCAGCCATCTACCCATGCAGGTTGCTAGTAGCTATTGATTCACAAGGAATCATAAGTAATCTTGTGCCTGAAATCTGGCCACACTCTATCCCTTCGCTTCTTTTTCCCCACACATATGCAGCCATCACAGCCTCCAAACTCTCGGTGGTACCCTTTGCCCATCATTTGCTCATAGGTATCCAAAGCCTCCATCTCGTGACCCTGCTGGGCATATTTTGCGATCATCACGTTCCATGATACCACATCTTGTGCAGCCATCTTATCAAACACTGCCTTTGCATCCTCGATGGACCCACATTTGGCATAAAAGTCCACGAGGGTATTGTTCAGAATCACATCTGGTACAATTCCATCTTTGGCGATGTCACCATGCACCTCTTTGCCCTTTTCTAGGGCTGCTAGGCTTGCACAAGCATTGCGAACGCATACAAAACGTGATGTGGTTGCACTTCACCCCTTCCCCCATCAATTGCTCATACGTCTCCAAGGCCTCCATCTCGCGCCCCTGCTGTGCATACCCTGCAAGCATCGTGTTCCACAACACCACATCTCGTTCAGCCATAGTGTTGAACAACCCCTTCGCATCCTCAATGCTCCCACATTTGGCATACATGTCCACCAGGGCAGAGTTCAAAATGACGATGGGTACAATTCCAGCTTTGACAATGTCACCATGGACCTCTTTGCCATTTTCCAGGGCTGCCAGGCTTGCAAACGCACACAAATGTGACGTGGTTGGGCTTCACCCCTTCGCAGATCATTTGCTCATAGGTCTCCAAAGCCTCCATCCCGCACCTTTGCTGTGCATATCCTGCAATCATCGCACTCCACAACACCACATCTCGTTCAGCCATATTGTCGAACACTCCCTTTGCATGCTCGATGCTCCCACATTTGGCATACATGTCCACCAGGGTATTGTTCAGGATCACATCTGGTACTAGCTCTGACAATGTCGCCATGCACCTCTTTGCCCTTTTGCAGGGCTGTCAGGCTTGCACACGCACTGCAAACGCATGTGGTTGGGCTTCACCCCTTCCCCCATCATTTGCTCATAGGTCTCCAAAGCCTCCATCCCGCACCCCTGCTGTGCATATCCTGCGAGCATCGCACTCCACGACACCACATTTCGTTCAGCCATATTGTCGAACACTCCCTTTGCATCCTCGATGCACCCACATTTGGCATACATGTCCACCAGGGCAGTATTCAGGATGACATCTGGTAGGATTCCAGCTCTCACGATGTCGCCATGCACCTCTTTGCCTTTTCCAGGGCTGCCAGGCTTGCACACGCACTGCAAACGCTCACAAACGTGATGTGGTTGGGCTTCACCGCTTCCCCCATCATTTGCTCATAGGTCTCCAAAGCATTCCTACCACACCCATGCTTGGTAAATCCTACCAACATTATATTCCATGTGATCAAAGATCGTTGAGGCATTATGTTGAATACTTGATGAGCATCCATGATGCTCCCGCACTTAACATACATGTTGACAAGGGTGTTGAGGAGAAAAACATT
Source organism: Takakia lepidozioides (assembly GCA_030704615.1). NCBI lineage: Eukaryota > Viridiplantae > Streptophyta > Takakiopsida > Takakiales > Takakiaceae > Takakia > Takakia lepidozioides. The sequence continues at coordinate 76,896,487 of CM060731.1, forward strand.
TGGCGTGAATCCACTTTGGATAATGTGAGTGTGCACTTGCTTTCCAACTTCCAGGCCTTTCACCTTGATGCACTTATGCAAGAGACAGACATGCGTTTCTGAATCTGCTGAAATGCCTCCTTGGTTTAAAGTCTGTAGAGCCTCTTTCAGTCTGAGAGCCTCTTTCAGTCTGCGTGCCTCACAAGGCATCTTCACATGCCTAGAAGTGCCAGAAGAGGCATTGTGGATTCCCTCTCTTGATCCTCTTCCAGAAGCTGTGGTCTTGGTTGAGGTGCCTGATTTTATCAACTGTGACGTTGCAGCTGCTGCCTTTAGTTGACCATCTACCCATGCAGGTTTCTTTTAGCTATTGATCCTAGCTAGTGCCTTGTTCTATTAATGTGTTGCTGCAGTTGCTGTTTCCAGTTGACCATCTACCCATTTGTAGCCGCTGTGCTATTGAAGAAGGTGCCCCCTTTCCCCATTTCCCAGAGGACCCAGGCTTGCACACGCTTTTGCAAACACAAACACCCATGCGTGGTAAATCCTTCCAGCATTGTATTCCATGAGATCAAAGATCGTTGAGGCATTCTGTTGAAAACTCGGTGAGCATTCATGATGCTCCCGCACTTAACATACAGGATGACAAGGGTGTTGAGGAGAAAAACGGTTGGCGTGAGTCCAATTTGGATCATAATATGAGTGTGCACCTGCTTTCTAGCTTCCAGACCTTTCCTCTTGATGCACTTAAGCAAGAGACAGACATACTTATCTAAATCTGCTGAAATTCCTCATTGGTTTAAAGTTTGTAGAGCCTCATTCAGTCTGCCTGCCTCACAAAGCATCTTGACATGCCCAGAAGTGCCGGAACAGGCATTGTGGACTCCCTCTCTTGATCCTCTTCTAGAAGTTGTGGTTATGGTTGAGGTGCCTGATTTGATCATTTGTGCCGCGGCTTCCAATTGACCATCTACCCATGCAGGTTTCTTGTAGCTATCCTTCCACAGGGAATCATAGGTGATCTGGAGCTTGAAATCCGGCCCGCTTCGATGAATCTCAACCCACTCCCTGCTCCTTCATTCCAGAGCTTCTCCTAGTTTCTCTTATCTGTTTTCAATACTTTCCTGTTGCCACATAGGCAGTAACATGTCAAAATCACTTCAAAACCCCCGGTACCATAGATCCACCAAGAGCTAACTTGCAAAATTCAACATGAAAATTAGGGACAACTCTGATAACAGGGAAAACAGGCTGAAATGTATTGAAGAAGGTGCCTCCATTACCGCTGCCTGGTTCTATCAACCGAGTCTGATGGGAGGGAAAACAGGCTGAAATAGGTCAAAGAAGAAGGTGCCCTCACCAGAATTCCATAATGGGTCATACAAGAAAGCAAATCTGGTTTAGCTTGTAAGCTGAACAAATCACTTTACGGGCTCAAGCAATCATCACGGGCATGGTACCAAAGATTTGACACCTATTTGATGACAATAGGGTTTGATCGAAGCGTAGCTGATTCGAACATCTACGCGCAGCGGAAGAACACGAGTTACCTTATTCTGGCATTATATATTGATGATACTATATTGGCTAGCAATGATGTGAATTTCTTGCAAGAGATCAAGAAGCTCCTCGAATCTGAATTTGAAATGATGGATATGGGGGAGATCCACTACTGCCTCGGGATGCAGATTTCAAGAAACAGGAGAGAAGGATGGATCAGATTGTTGCAAGAAAGGTATTTGCTTGGAGTGCTGCAAAGATTCAAAATGGAAAATTGTAAGCCAATTAGCACCCCAATGGAGACCAGGGAGAAGCTAACAAAGTCAGATTGCCCAGAAACTGAATATCGAAAAGCTTTGATGCAAGAAGTGCCTTATTCACAAGCAGTCGGTTGTTTGATGCATGCTGTTGTCAACACCCGACTTGATTGCTCATTTGTAGTGGGTAGTCTCGCTCAATTCCTATCGAACCCCGGAGAGCCTCATTGGCAGGCAGCAAAGAGGGTGATGAGTTACATAAAAGGCACTTTTCACATTGGAATTCAGTATTGTAAATCGGACACAAGAGCAACCCTAATAGGTTTTTTAGACGCGGATTGGGCTGGAGACATAGACACTCGACGTTCAACATCGGGTTTTTGCTTCAAGCTAGCAGGTGATGCAGTAAGCTGGTCAAAAGCAAAAAGCAGAGGTCCGTGGCTTTGTCAAGTACTGAATCCGAATACATGGCTTTATCAAAGGCTGCAGCAGAGGCAATGTGGCTCAGGAGTCTGATAATGGACTTGGGATTTGTTCAGAAGAAGGCTACTATAATTTATGCAGATAATCAAAGTGCAATAGCGCTATCTGAAAATCCTAAGTTTCATGCTCGTAGTAAGCATATTGACATCCAGTATCAATACAGACGAGAAAAGGTCCAGTCGAAGGAAGTGACATTGGAGTACCTTCCAACATCTGAAATGATTGTTGATTTCTTGACGAAGAGCATTCCGAAGGAGAAACACTTTCTTTGTGCGAGAGGGGCTGGATTGAAGTGGAACAAGAGGCCAAAGCAAGATTCAGACAAGATGGAAGACACTACGTATATACTGCCAGAGTATTAGTGGGAGTGAAGGAATACATCTATAATTCTCTATCAGTGTATAGTGTAGGATGTACTAGATTATAGATTAAGGTTGTGCAGTTACATCCAAGTCTTACATCTGAAGTGGTTAGGTGGTTGAAGTCACCAAGGAGTGTGGAATGGTACAGAGCTCAACAGTTGAGTAGATGTAGAACCACCACACTCAGCCGAGACACAGAGAGTGCAGATCTCTCTTGTGAACACTTTCTCTCTTGATGTAAGATCTATTTAATCTAGTTCTATGTTTTACACGATTATGTGTGTGATTGACTTTGGATATAATAGGTGTTTTCACACTATGTACGGTGTGTCAAAATCCTCGGGGCAGCAAAAGATTCTCACGAATTCACTAGACGAAGAGAAAAATTGTGGCATCGAAAGAAGAAATTCAAACTTGTAAGAATTATTCTCCGAAGCAATTAGCCCGTAAGAGACTCACAAAAGGTCTTTTGTGGAATAGGACGGTGTAATCGCTTCCTACTGCGGCGTAGAAGAAGGTATACAGCGAGAGCGACAACTATTGCTGTCAAAGCCACAGCCCCCACTACAACGCCTGTTATTCCTTTTGTGGATAGGCCGTCAGAAGTGGCCACATCTGTACAAAAATGTCAAGAGTTAAGAAGTGTTCAAGTACTGAAGTAGTGCTCTGGATCTCAATGTACAATGAGGTGGTGTGTGTATGCTGACGATTCCTAAGGTATATGTGGAGACTTTAGACAAGGAAGGCATGTGCATACCTTCTTGGTAGAAATTAAGCAGCTCGTAAGGCCCGATAACAGAATGAAATGAAATGAAATGGTGCTTTATAACGTCCGCGGAAAGCTCATAGAGAGACAGACCAGGTGGTCCCGGCTGATAGTCCCCAATTGGCAAATGCATCAAACATGCTCTGGTACTCGGTTGGATCAAACGTAAGGTTCGAAGGGAACAACAAAAGACTTGTAACCAGCCTGGATCCTGGAAGCCACTCGGGCGCACCCTTTAATTGCACTTGGGAAGCCGTAAGATTCAGCACACTCGTGACAAGTGTTATATACTCATCTTTAAAGCGATCAAAGAAGGTGAAGCTGGGGCTCTTGAGTCGAATTGTGACTCTGATGGGTTGTGTGCATCGACAACCGCCACCTGATTGTTGGGGTGCTAATATGCTTGGAGAAGGACACGGTTTGCAGTTTGTCGTTGAAGTAGGGCTGTCGTCTTTAGAATCCTCCGCTAGTAAGACATCTTCATCCATTGGAAGAGTACACGTTCCCATGTCCACAGTCGCATTCAGTATGTTGCAAGGTGCTGGGTTGCCACTCAACCTAAAACCAACCTTATCATACTAGAGAAATGGCCGTGATAGGCCGATTCTGCCCTGTGCGCGGCCTTTGGGCAAGCCCGTCAGGGCGAGCCCTATGGCCACGCACAGGGCAGAGTCGGCCAAACACGGCCCGTTCATTGGCGTTAAAGGCAGGTGTGGCATATTCTCGCCGCCACCTGGTGCAATATGATTGGGGGTCAATTATCCCATATCGATTGCCCAGATTCAAGGCCCTGAGAGGATATAAACGGGACGAGCCACAAGGGAAGGTGGACGGTATGATGGCTACTGACTGATGACATGGCCCTGGTGGTTGCTCTGCCATCCTCCATGCATAATCGGCCATACCTGCCGCTTCTGGGTGGCCGATTCGGCAGGAGACCCTGGGTGGCCGATTCGGCCTGACAATGGGGGCTGCTATTTCATGAGCGGCATGAGCATGAGCGGGAAAAAAAAAAGCATGACCGGGCCATTGTCTGTCCACGGAAATAGGGTTAGGAGGCACGGAAATAGGGTCATGTGGACTCGTCATAGCAATGAAATGCAACATTTTATTGCAAATTTTGTGGCAAGCCACGTCTATACAAGTGTGTCCTAACTGTCATAGCAGGAATGGGAACTACTCTCCTACACCTTCCGAGGAACTTGGCCCTCCTTCTTCCTCATCCCCCTCATCCCCCCCATCCTCCGAGCCCTGTGATGCATCGGTTGCAGTATGCCTCTCAAAAATGTCGTCCTCTCCTTGGGGGACTGTCCACCTCACCTCCTGGGAATCTTCTGCCGCTTCTCCCCCACTTTCCTCAGCAGAATCCAAGACAAATCTACGAGCCCGACGGGCTCTAATAGCTGCTGCCTCCTCCCTCATCTTCATTTTCTTGAGGCTTGCCTCGTCTAAAATCTGCTGTACACGACTAGGTTCGGAACACCTCCTAATGGACACCGAAGCAAGCCGGGCAGCATAAGTAGGAAGGATGTAGTCCCTTTCTGGACTAGGCATGAAATCCCCCCTGGCAAAAAAAGGCATGTTCCTCTTGCCCATGAATTCCGGTGTAGACGTCCCTCCTGCCGTACTTGGCATCCTACAGTAAGAACAAATCCACTTCAAGAATGTCAATACCAGCAGAAGCAGAAGGGTTCTCAATGAAATAAGAGAGCGAAGGGAGGTGCCTCACGAAATCTGGAGGCAACTTACAATGCGACCACTCACTCGTACACCGGGGGCTCCTCGGCCTCGATCCCAACTTGTTCCTCCCCCTGCTCCTTCGGATTTTTCCTCATCCTCCGAGGATGCCTCTTCCTCTTTTGGCAGACGTTCAGCCGCTGCAAGTTCCGAGTTGTGGAGGGCAATATCTGGCTCGAAGGCGAACACATGCCTGTCGGACAACGTCCCTGCCCACATTGAAGCACCTGAGGAACACAGCGGGTGGTTAATAGCTTGCGGCATGCAATTGCAATCGGGCCAGGGACAAACTGAGCACGTGAAGGCTTACCCGTGCCGCATGTGAGGTCTAGAATCCGCCCTTGGACATCCGAGCACGTCTCCATGAGGGTTTGGATGAAAGCAGGGCTCCGGGTCCGGCTGTACCGCCACGGTTTGCCTGTCTTTGTGTCCTTCGGCATACTGGAGTGGGGCACATAGTTGTAGAGGACATCGTAGGTAACAGGGTCCACAGCGGCATCAACAAGACGACCGTCGTTGCGGAATTTGAACGTAGACCCTCTCTTCACAAAGCAATATGCCTCAAACACCAATGTCTGCACATCCAACAAAAGAGGGATCAACTCCGGGATCTAGTTTAGATACACCACAATATGAGGTGAATGCAATAGATTGATAACTTACACTTTGGCCCTCTGTTCGCAACCCCTGTGTATTGATGCAGAACCATTTTTTGAGGAGGACCGGGGTGACACTTTTCGGTGTCCATCTTGCCACCGCATTCTTTGTGGTCTTCCCTCTTGTGGCAAGGACAACCACACATCCACCATCATCCACGAGTCAAGGAACAAGCCAAACGAGGCCTCTTGACTGGTGTGGGGCCCACCGTTACAGAACGCCCGGTTGCTCTTTTCGTATGAGTCGCGTGCAGGTCTGTCTTGGCCGAGCTGCTGCCGATGTTGCCAGCGCCAACACTTCCACCATCTTGCCGGCGTTGCATGCCTTGCCGTGGTTTGGCGGTGACATCGCTCCCCGAATCGAGGGGAATTTTCCTCTATTGGTTCTCTACTCTCTACTCCTAAGCCAACAATAAACATTGTAAATGCCCTCCACTATGAAGTCTATCTATACAGAGTATACTTACATAAATATATACATGAAAAAGATTTTGTGATTGAGACTTCTGAAAGCACAAGAACTGGGGGTGGAGCTCCCCCCCCACGCGTCAGTGTTCTTAGCTAAGTCTGTAGCCATGATTTATTCTTTAGGGTTCCGCTACATTTGTAATTTTCTTGTACTCTTTTCTGTTATCTTTAGCGCCTCCGCTATTCTAACCTCAGCTAACGTGCTGCCGGCGTGCACTTCTGCTCCTTTTGCTCCCACCCCAAGTCCTTCTTGCACCACGCCATGGCCTCAGCCTCCTTCCTCCTTCCTTTACCACTATCCTACCCAGCTGCCTGACACTGCACTTCCATCAACCTCCGTATTGCATTATTCGGCTTTAGATCTAGCTCATTACATTGCTAACAAGCCCCCCCCCCATGCAGGTCACTATAAGGCTCTACATTCTTGCTTCTATGCCTCCGCCTTCCCTCTGTACTGGTGGCAAACAACTTTACAGCTTTGATAAAGGAAACGATAGCACCAAGCCTCCCAGTGACCTCTCCTGCTTGGCGCAGTTCTACACGCCGCACTACCAGCGCCTTACATCTCTATGGGCGTGGTAGCCACAGGCAGACTCATCAGCACTCCGAGCTTTGGCCTCTCCCCGCTATAAGCCTTTTTTGTATGAAAAGCAGGTACCAGGCCTCGACCTGGAGAACGTGAGTATCAGACTTCCCAGCTGCCATCCCCACTCAACGCAATTTTGCGCACAATACCTTCAGCGATTTACATCTCTCTCGCTGTTACGAATGCAACAATAGTTACCAGCACACCGAGCTAATCCCCCTGTCATCAAGATACCATACTGGTGTCTGTATTTAGCCAGAATCGACACCAACAATGACAAGCCAACATATGGTGAAGAGACATTTCTACTATTCTTGCAAATGAAACGAGAAGGCGTGGATCCAAACAAAGTCACTGTCATGAGCATCTTGAGCAGATGTACCAACCCAGAAGCTCTTGAACAGGGCAGGTGGCTACTTTCTGAAATCATCAAAGACGGATTTGAGGTAAATGTCCGAATGGGGACTGCTCTTGTCAGACTGAACTGTAGGTGCGGGAGTGTGGCAGCTGCGCGACGAGTCTTCTTGAAGATGCCCGAACACAATGTGATCTTGAGGACTGTGATGATTGCAGGGTCTACTGGGCACGGTCATTATGAGGAGTCTTTTAAGCTGTCTCCAGAAATGTAAAGGGAATGTGTTAGACCATACAAGGTTGTCTTCCATCTTAACTAACTAAGGAACAAACTTCAGTCTCGTCAAACTGTCAAGGACGAGAACATGACTGAACACAAACAAGAGATCAGACTAGAGGTACAAGACTAGACAAGAAGTCAAGGTTGGCGTGGCCGAATGCATGATGAGTAAAATAGGAATCAAGACGATCTTTATAACAATGAACAAGAGTATAAGATATTGGAACACGACTTGAATACTGGAATGCTGAAAACTGGACTGGAGTACTAGATACTGGAAACTGGCTTAAAGTACTGGACTGGAGTACTGGGAACTGGAAATAAGAGTAGCTTGAACTGGTGCTAGCGAGACTGAAGAGTGTCCAGTCTCACCTCCTATATATACTGACTACTAGGAGGTTCCCTAAGAGGCTTCCCCAAAAGAGGTATCTTGATGGAGAAGTTTTCAAGGTTAAACAAAGGTTTCTTGAAGGAGAAGTTTCCTTAAACAAATGAGGTATCTTGATGGAGAAGTTTCCTGGGCAGTTTCCCAAGTTACTCTCGGTAATTTGATAAACTCCCAGTAAGTTGGTAACTAATGGTAAATCATGGTAGATCATGATAGATCACGGTAACTTTTGGTAACATGGTAACTTAGTATCTTCTGGTATTTACTCTTGATAAGTTCCTATGGGCTATGTCCGTGACACGAGCGATAGTTGTTCTAATGCTCACTCATGTGCATGGCCGGGGATTGTTCCCAATCAATGGCAGCACCTCCGAAGCCCCCTCTTCGGCCTCAATGAGTTCGACCGATCTGACATAAACTGGAAACATATTACGACAACAGCAAAATCTAGACTCCTCTTCAACATATAGTTTTTTTTATAGTAGCAAAGCCTCGCAAGAACCTTCTTCACCTTCCTAATATCCACCCCTCCATGTTCTAAGGTTTTCCATTGACCTATAGGTTCTAGGGTCTTCCATTGAGCTATATGTTTTCTCCGGCTCTTCTCGGATTTTGTCTCTACAGGCTGTCTTCTCGTGCTTTCTGTCGCATGGGTCTTAGTCTCATGGCTCCTATTCCATTGGTATCTCCTACACAGTCACCGTGTGTTTAGGCCTCATGGGAGCCTACGGGCATGTAAGGGTTTAATCGTTTCCCTTCAATAATCTTCAATAAAATTCCCATGGCCTTTGTTCCAGATTTGCCATAGGGTGCAGAGCATAGCGCTTCAAAGACGGCAACTGCTAACTTTACCCTTACTTGTTGGACTGTAATTGAGGAGCAGGGTAACCGGAACTAGAGATATGAATTCCCAGGTACGGTAGAAACCTTGCACCCTAGGCCATATTGCTTGAGGTGCCACATAGAAGATAAGACAGTGCTCCAATGACTCAATTGAGTCTATTGCGCAGCATTTGCAAGGAATTGCCTCTTGAAAGTCTAGAAACTGGCCAACCTTCATAACTCTATTCGCAATTTGCCGGCACAAGAAGACATTGATCTTAGCAGGTTTGGGGATCGAGCTGTAGCCCGAGGATTGTTTGGCCCCCAATCCAGGTAAACAACCTTCTCGAGAGCCAAGGTAGAATGGGTTTATCCAGGGGGGGAGAAGGGTTGAAGAGTTTATCGGGCGATGACTAGTGAAAGATTCTGGCAGGTAATGCCGAGGCTACTGGGATAGCAATTTTATGAGTAGATTGGAGTGAGAGGGCTTCTGAGAAAGGGTTTGCCTGGAAGCCGTAACCAATGACTGAGGAGGTTTCCACTTCAGTGATGTAAATAATGTCAAAGGACAGTGAAGAGGAAGTGACCCATTGGTGAGGTTGAGGTGGAAGAGCCCCAAGACTCAACAGGTTCCTCCATGGGTCGGGGATAGTCCTTAGGGTTGTGATTCCTGCCCCCGAGCCTGTTCGCACCCAAAGATATTCGTAATGTGAGTGTGGTGCTATTCTGGAGAGATCCCCCAACCGAGAGAAGCCCTTCATCTCCCATACTGCCCATCTCTTAGCGTGGCATCTCTCGGTAATCAATGGTTTTTGAGAGTTAGGGAAAAGCTGTTGCCTCAGGCCGGTCTCCTGAAAGTTGGTGGGTTCTTACTTACGTAGGAACTGTCGAAAATTCCCCCATGCAGACCAGATAGATTTCCAGAGGGGAGAACCCAAGGATTTATGATTGTAGCTCTGAGTTATCCAACGAATGGAAGAAGCCCACCTTGTGGCAGTAAGAGGGGAGCTGGAAGAGATGTTGTCGGCCACCAATAATTTCCACCATCCTCCCTTTGGTCCCAGGAACCGAGGGAGCCATTTGCCCAGCAAAGCTATGATCTGGGTTTTCGGGTCCAGAACACCCAGACCACCCTGCTTCTTAGGCAGACAGATCTATCTCCAAGAGACTGGTGGTCTTATGTTTTGCGATGCTACCCGGCCCCCCAAATGAAATTGAACCTTATACACCTCTTAACCTCCTGGATGGTTCTAGAATTTGGGCCCCAGGTGGAAGCAAAATACCATATCCCTACCATAAGGATCTGATTTGCTGCTAGAGCGCCTCTCCTAGTGATGGAAAGGAAGCGGGATACCCAATAAGCCAATTGTTTTTTGAGCTTGGAGAGTAGGGTCCATTCGCTGTTCCTTTGTTAGGTTCTTCCCAAAGGTGTGGCCTAAAAGTGTAGTAGACTCGCCCTCCTTGAGCCAGATCAACCCAGGCTGGCCCCCCAGGTAGGGATGAGCCCTATTGAGGACCTAGAAGAATCACCCACCAGCAAGGCTTTAGTTTATTTCCAGTTGACTCTGAAGCCCAAAACCTGACAAAATTCATTCAACATTTTCTCCACCGCCTGTAGTGTGTCAGGCTTGGCCTGAAGTAGCAGGAAGGTGTCATCCACAAACATAAAATCTTCACAAGAAGAAATCGTATATTTTCCCACAGCACTGTTTTAGGACTCATGTCTAGTATGACTCTACAAATCACTACCCTACGAGTATGAACCAACAATTTGTGTCAGATGTCATTGGAGTGACAAAACCTGTTGTTATATCTATGACTCCATAAACGACTGTTAAAATAAAGTATATAGATATAATGACATGGCACATCAAGTCATTGGAATTACTATACTTATGACTACAATTGACGTGGTATTTGAATTATATATCTATATATATATATATACACCTTATATAATTACGTGGAAGTTACAGTCATAGTAATCATTTCACATACAACTCCATAAATGTTGATTAATAAGGTATAATCATATTATATTATGACGTGTAATATTGAGTCATTGAGACTCAAGTGCCTACAATCACTATGGTTGTAGTGCCTACAATCACTCGTGACAATAAAGGTAATTCCAGTCTAGCGAAGGACCCAAAATTTGGGAAGGGGGCTGCCAGACAGCTCTAAAAAAATGTGGACGTTGATAATCAATCATCATATTCATCTTCATAATCTTCCTCTTCTTCCTCCTTAATATTGCTACGCGCAACAATGTCTCTAAGACTTATTCTCACGTCAAGAGTTTCTTCCACATCAAGGTCAAGTACCGCATCTTGTAAAGATGCTTCTTATACCACATTTGGAAGATGAGTAGGTTCCCTCAAACCTATGAAATATGCATTCTCATCTAGATTCACCTCATTGATTTCAGCCACAACTTGTTTAGCTCGTGGATCTTTATGAAGCACCACCTTCCATCCCGGCTTGGTGGTTTCATCAGAAAAGAATACTTGTTCTACTTGGGCCAGAATGAAAAAGACTCATGATGCTCTGGTATCAGCCTTCGGAAATCAACAGAAAGAAACCCATATTCATCTCGCACCATGGTGGCATTGTCTCCCACCATACTGGTTCTCACCCATGAGCAACGGGAATACAATGGGCTGTAAAAAACCATAATCTACCTTGAGAATTTCTTTTATCACTTGAACATATTGCAAAGGAGAGGTAACATGATTACGATCTTGTGCGCTGCTCCTACTCTCCTGTTGGAAAATTGAGGCGACGCCACTATCAAACGTTATGTTCAGACGGGAGGCTTCATCATCCACACGATGATGATTGCCATAGGCTTTCATTGAGCGATAGGAGGTGGCTGTCAATGAAGGGGGGAAATGATAGATCTACCATATCTTTGTCCTCCACTTCATTCTCCCTTGCAAATGCACTTACCCGGGCTATAACCCAAGCTGGAAAGAGCTCCAACTCATTCATGAGGGATACTCAATGGGGAGTGCACGTATGGATCAGTTTCGTCTCCATGAAATTGTCAATGCATCACACATACATTTTATACGCTCCTTCTCTACCGCATATGTACAGACCACAACAAAACATAATGAAAACCAGTCTATATATATTAAACCCTCGATAAAGGAGGACATATTAATCCTAAGTTCTCTAATAAATCTACAGTGGCTACTCAGTGATTGAAATGACTTGAGTTCACTCACAAGTAGACTATGCTCAGTGCCTCGAGTCAATGAAATGATTACATCGAGTAAGCATAACTACTACTGTGACAGTAGATTTCCAATGCATGAAAACATCATAATTGAATGGTTCAGGCGCTACAACTTGGGTAATGGGCACATACCACCTCAGAAGTTGTTGTGGGTTCAATCCACCCGTGGTGTCACTAAGGTCCTCTTTATCCCATACATCTTGGCTGGATCTCCTTCATCACCAGGTCTTGCTCCTGCAACAATGAAGTCGGTATATGTCTTTGTATATCGTAACGTCTCATCCACCGTCACGGGCTTTGGTCTCGGCCTACTTTTAATTACCCCATTAAAGTGTACCGACGCTCGTCGATAGGGATGATTCCTAGCAAGGTAGCGACGATGTCCTTGATAGAGTCTTTCCCAAAGCTTTGAAGTGTCGTGAATCCACATTGGGTCCACACATTGGACAACCTTTGTATCCCTTTGTTACACAACCGGTGAGAAGGCCATATGTGGGGAAGTCGTGGATTGACCACATAAAAATGGCACGAAGCTGAAATGTCCGTTGCCCTATTGGTTTCAGGACGTCATTGTCGAAACCCCAATCCACAATCGCTTAAGCTCATCTATCAACGGTTGGAGATAGACATCTATGTTCTCATTGCGAATTGACTCTTGCCCTGGAATGATAAGTGCTAGCATGATGAAGAACCTCTTTGTAGTGAGCCATGGTGGCAAAATGTAAGTTATCAATTTGCACCGGCCATGTGGACCCACTACTGCATTTAGGGGGGGTTAGCGACGCCCATAGCCACCCCCGCGCCGGACGCGCCGACCCCACGACGATTGTAACGTCGTGTATGGGCCTGACCCTGGGCTTGCGACGTCGAGGCGTCGCAACGCCGTCGCCGGAAATGGAGCCTGACTGCATTCCCCGTCAACGCGTTGGCGGGGGGTTGCGGCGATTGCGACCCCACGCGGTTGGGCTGTGGTGTTGCGACGCCCCATTGCGACCCCCCGACGTCGCAACATCCCGGGGGCGTCGCAAAAAATTGGTTTTGGGAGTAGATTGTAGAGCATAATGGGCTTGGAATCCTCAGACAGCCATTGTCCAGCAATAAGTTGCAATGCAGTTTCGCAAAACTTAGGCCCTTGATAGATATTTGTCCTTGAAGAACTCTGGGGGCAAGTCTCGGTGCAAATTCCAGCTGTGAGAGCTCATACAAAGTACTCATAATCTGCAGATGGCTCTATCTGCGATGACACAATGATAGGATTGAGATAGTGGTAGTCACTAGGAGCTAAATCTTGATATGTATATATATACTTAGACTGCTTTTGTGATACATAGATGTATCGTAGATATGTTGGTTAGTGTGTAGTGTCTTAGAAATGTTATATAACGTGGAGGTCCTAGATTCAAATATGCATTGCCTAATATATGTGGAACAATGTACGAGCTGCCATTGGACAAAAACGGAGTCAATGGTTAACGCCGGAGTAAATGATCAACTAGTTTTTGAGATTCAAAATTTAAATTCAAATTCAAAATTTCCCACCCAAATTCAAATGTACCCCCCTACGACGTCGCAGGGTTGCAGAAAAGAAGTTTTTTTTTTTTTTTTTTTTTTTTTGACCGGCGTTGCATGTTGCGGCCGGGGGGTCCTGGGGGATTTGCGACCCCCCAAGGGACCGACGTCGCACGATGCCCCCAGCGCGCCCCGACGCCGTAGAGTAATTCCGTCGCAAATAGCGGCGGGGGGAGGTCGCCGGGGCGTCGCTAACCCCTCCTAAATGCAATAGTGACCATTTGCAATTCTTGTTGGAATATGGATTCACTCCATCCAACGATGGGCCCAATCGCACACTACCTGGATCACTTGCAAAGTCCAGCCATGTAGCATCAATAAACTTCCATGCTCGCGATTCCGGAGGCGCATGTCTTACAACCCCATCGTTTGATGCATTTTTTGAATGCCATGTCATGAGATCACAATGGACTTGCATCGGTACATTCGTAAGAGCCGGGGTATGAGTGGGAAATGTTGCAACACCTTCGTTGGCACGGTGGTCCAACCTTTTTGTATGGAGGTTCATTGCATTTTGGACAGTGAGTGGCTTTTTCTAGCTCATTTCTAAAGAGAACGCATCCCCCGGGACATGCATGTATAGAATCATAAATTAGCCCCAATTTTGCTATCATGGTATTTGCATGATAGTAAGACTTGGGCAAAACATTGGGTTGCGGCAGTAGATGCAAACGTAGAAGAGACAAGAGTTCATCTACAAATTTGTTCGTGACCCCATGAGTAGTACATACATTCATGAGCATTGTTGCCGCAAGCTTTGTTGACTTGCACCCATCGTATAATGGGACATATGCCTCCTCAAGTGTGATTGGATCGTCATGGCTATCCCCCACATGATTGCCTTCATGGTTCTCGTTGCTACTATCATCAACTATTCTCACTCCTTCGGGTCCTTCCTCCTCTTCCATCGTATCCATCATTTGAAAAGTTTTGTGTAGCATCCTCTGAACCTCCACACTAGAATCAATTGCTGGTTCAGAATGCTGGATTTCTTTTGGACACTTGTTATTGGAACACTCATGGGCCCGTGGGTGGTTTGCAATGTTCTACCATATGTGTCCCATTTGTCGTCATTGGGATCCCGCGGGCCACTCCCTTTCCACACACGGAGGGTGAATGGTGGGTTTGGTATTGACCTCCTTATCCACCAAGGGGTATCATCCAAAAGAGCCTCATTCTCTTCCGAGTGTCTGTCTCTCTGTCTCTCTGTTTCTCAATGCTAAGGCCAACACCCAAAGCCTTCATGTTTCTTCCTCTCCCTCTTTCGTACACCCGGCCCGACACCCACACTGGCTACGCCCATGGGGAGCTCGGCATTGCCATCAAACCATGCCACATCGAGCTCCGTGAGGAGTGTGGCTCTGGCAGATGCCACATACGCAGCAATAGGACATCAATGGGGATGAATGCAAATTTCAAATTTGCATGTGACCAGACCTTATTCTTTCTTAACATTTCTATGCTTCTCGGGTGCATGGATCCAAAGCTCCGTCGAAAAGCTTATCTTCTCCACCCAGTCATGCATGTAGACGTGCCCATGCTGCCTTCGCATCCCTTTGAAGCCATACCCGGGCCACCAGGAAGAAACCTCCCTCTACCTCCCACTACCTCAATGTGCAGAAGCCTTGAAACATTTCAAAACATAGTAGAGGGGAAAATTCAATCCATTTGGTGGTATATCATTACACACTGGGTGTAGCAAGTGTTTCAGTGTGCGTCTCATCTTGTTACTGGATCAGGCGAGGCAGAGTCATTCTCTAAACTAAGAAGTCCAGAAATAGGTTCTCGAGCATAGATGCCCAGAATATGTTTACAAGTAATTTTGAATCCAGTAAGAGCTGCAAGTGACATGGAGGTGATTGTCAGTAAGCTGAGATGTACATGCCCAGTTTGAGGCTGCACGGATGGTAGCAAGCGGATACGTACAGGTTTGATTAACTTTGAAACTAGCAGATGGGTTTTGTGCCTGATGACATAGCTCACGTCAATGTGAGCCTCTTGCTGTGTGTATACTTGTGCCTTGTACAGTAAAGGACAATTTTTCCATCTTGCAGCTAACTCCAAGGATATCATTGCAAAGGCTTAAAATTTGAAAGTGAGTTTTAAGGAGGATAAATCTTAGGAATCTTTGAAAGAAATGAGTCCAGTGGATTGAAGTTGCATTGCCTTTGCGATGAATTATTTTCTTAGAGAGTTCGAGCACTGCACAATCTTGTGGCACTGGGCAGTTCAAATTACCCTTAATACTGGGTGTTACAGGACATGTATCAGCAACACTGGCATCCAATGCTGACCATGTTACAAGTACAAGGCTTCCAAAAGCCTGCTCATGTGTGGGCTTTGGAGATCACACTTCATCCGTCAACCAGCTGGTGAGTGGTGGTCTTGTTAGCTTCAGTTTTCTAGAAGCTTTTGAGGCACTGCACTGCTGCTCCTGTTTGATGAGCAGACAGGAATCATGTGCTTGCGGAATGTGTTATGCTGAATGTTGCATTCAGTAACAATAATCATCTTTCCAAATTTGCTCCTTTCTAACAGTGGTATATATAAGCTTTGCACATCATGTGAAGCGATGCACTTTCTTTCATGATGTTATTCCTTTCACCAGTAATCCCCGCAAGAACAAACTCCCTCTTTGAAGTAGTGAAAGCGGTTGGCATCCCGGACGACAACTGCTCGGCCAACTATCTTTGAGATGAACTTGGTGGCTGTGTGGCAGTCACCACACACTCGAAGGTTCTTGATGATATGGATAGGGGTCCCAGAGGGTGTGCTGATTAGCCCAAATGCAATGGCCAGCTTCTCACTGTGGTGGCAGAGAGAAAATTCCTTCAGCTCCTCCTCCACATCATGCAATACAAAGCGAGTATCAGGCACATACCCGGCCTCCTTCATCAGCCCAAACAATCTCTCCAACTCAACATGGATTTCCTCAATTTGTGGATGCAATTTGTCTTCTACAAAGAACGTATGGATCTGGTTCTCCACCTCAATGCGGCTGAATCCTGGCTCCTTTCTCACACCTCTGTCCTGCATCATCGTTCGCACCTTCACTGAATCATTCCACCTGCCAGCAGCAGCATAGACATTTGATAGCAGCACATAAGTTGCAGCATTCTGTGGACCCCTCTCTAGAAGGCATTTTGCCGCACGTTCTGCTATTTCCATATTCCCATGAATTCTGCAGGCACTCAGCAAGGCGCCCCATACCGCAGCATCAGGTTCCATTGGCATACTCTTAATGAACTCCTCTGCCTCATCCAACTGCCCGGCACGTCCAAAAAGGTCCACCATGCACCCAAAATGCTCCACTGAAGGAGAGAGGCCATAATCCCGACTCATGAAATTGAAGTAGTGATGGCCCTCATCCACTAGCCCCACATGGCTACATGCAGAAAGAAGACATATGAAGGTGACATTGTTCGGCTTCAAGTTCTCCTGTTGCATTTGTTCAAATAGTTGGAGGACCTCTCTACCACACCCATGCTGACCATATCCTGCGATCATTGTGCTCCAGGAGATCACATCTCGCTCAGCCATATTATCAAACACTTGGCGCGCATCCTTCATGTTCCCACATTTGGCATACATGTCGAGAAGCGCGTTCCCCAGAATCGTGTCTGGCACAATTCCAGCTCTGATGATATCAGAATGGATCTCTGTGCCCTTTCCCACTGCTACCAGGCTTGCACACGCATTGAGAACAGAGATCAACGTGACTTTGTCTGGTGTCACCCCTTCCGATATCATATGGTCATGCATCTCAACCGCTTCCAAACACAACCCATGCTGAGCATATCCTGTGATCATTGCGCTCCATGAGACCACATTTCGTTCAGCCATACTGTCAAACACTCGACGTGCATCCTTTATGCTCCCGCATTTGGCATACATGTCAACAAGGGTGTTCTCTAAATTTATGTATGGAGAAATTCCAGCTTTAATGATGGCAGCATGGACCTCTTTGCCCTTTTCCAGAGCCACCAGGCTGGCACACGCATTGAGAACGCAAATGAATGTGACCTTGTCGGGCAACACCCCTTTTTGTATCATATGCTCATACATCTCCAAAGCCTCCCTACCACACCCATGCTGTGCATATCCTGCTATCATTGCGCTCCAACAGACTACATCTTGTTGAAGCATATTGTCAAACACTAGTCGCGAATCATTCATATTCCCGCATTTTGCATACATGTCAACTAGGGCCGTCTCCAGAATGATATCTTGTGCAATCCCAGCTTTCATGATGTCAGCATGGACGTCTTGACCCTTTTCCAGGGATCCAAGGCTGGCACATGCATTGAGGACACAAATGAATGTTACCTTGTCAGGCATTGTTCCTTGTTGTATCATTTGTTTATACATCTCGAAGGCCTTCTTACCACACCCATGCTGAGCATATCCCGCTATCATTGTACTCCAAGAGACCACATCTCGCTGAGCCATAGCATCGAAAACTTGTCGTGCATCCTTCATGTCCCCACATTTTGCATACATGTTGACAAGCACAGTGTCCAGAATTATATCTTGCGCAGTTCCAGCTTTGATGATGTCAGCATGGACCTCTTTGCCCTTTTCCAGTTCTCCTAGGCTGGCACATGCATTGAGAACAGAAATAAATGTGATCTTGTTTGGTGTCACCCCTTCCTGTGTCATTTGCTCATATATTTCGAAAGCCTCTCTCTCACAACCATGCTGCACATATCCTGCAATCATTGCGCTAAATGAGACCACATTACGTTGCGCCATATTGTCAAACACGTGACGTGCATCCCTTACACTCCCGCATTTGGCATACATGTCAGTCAGGGCAGTCTCTACAATGATATCTGGAACAACTCCAGATTTGATGATGTCTGCATGAACCTCTTTGCCCTTTTCCAGGGATCCTATGCTTGCACACGCCTTCAGAGCACAGATAAACGTGACATTGTTCGGCATAAACCCTTCTCGTATCATTTGCCGATAGATCATGACAGCCTCCCGACCACACCCATGCTTTGTGTATCCTGCCATCAATATAGTCCACGTAAACACGTCTCGTTCAGGCATTTTGTCAAACACTTGGCGTGCATCCACCACACGTCCGCACTTGGCATACATGTTGACAAGTGTGTTGAGCAAGAAGACGTTTGGCTTGTAACCGCTTTGAATAATGTGGGCATGCACCTGTCGTCCCATTTCAAGCTTATCAGTTTTTACGCACTCCCGCAAGAGGTGGACATAGGTATTGTAGTCTGCTGGGATCCGTTGTTTGTTCAAAATGTGGAGTGCCTCATTCAGCTGTCCTGCCCTACATAGTGTCCTTATAACCCCACAAGTGCCAGAGGAGTGCTTGCTGACTCCCTCTCTTGCTCCTCTTTCAGAAACAGTGGTCAAATCAGAAATGCCTGATTCACACAATTCTTTCTGATTCAACTGGACTGTCCTGCATGACTCCAAACTCCTAGTTACAGAACTTTCCACCCAAACTCAGAGAACGTATAACAAAACTCCTTGTAAGTTCAATGAGGACACACTTGTTGCAACAGATCACTAGGGTTATGAGATTACTGCAGCCAGCTACTCCGAAAAAACAATACCAAATCTGTAACTGGATCATCATCAGAACAGTACCAAGTGTACCCTTGACATGTATTCTCATCTTCACTGTGTACCCTGACATTAGGTACATTGGGTCTGACCTGGTCTCTCAGAAGTTACTGTGGATTTCACCCAAGGAGGGTTTGACCAACCATCAATCCCAAGGGCCTCATTTGTGTGCTTGTTTCGGAAGTCTGGTGATCTTGGACTTCTCTGTGGGATCCAACCATGGGCATGTAAGCAGCTATAATTTCGACCACAATCTCACACAAATCAGCCTACAATCACCAGAGCTCCAAAAATCTTTGAAATAGCAGGGAAAACCTTCTGAATAACCTTTGAACCACCTGCTGCTTACACTGAAGACAGCTTTTGCTGCTTTTTGAAAAAATTGACATTAATTTAAGGCACTGGAGGTAAAAGCAGCCTGCAAACACCATCACTGCCAGCTCCAGTTACAATCCCTCCTTGAAATCCTATATCATGTCCTAAATGAAGACAACCACACCTTATAAAACCTGTTGTACCACCACAGTGACGGATCTGAGAAAAGCCCCTGCCAGAGTTGTTCATTGCTCATTGCTTGACCTGCATGCAAACAACTTCTAGTCCATGAGAACTTTGCTAACTTGCCATTATCTCAGTATATAAATCTGCAGCAGCTCCTAACTCTTACCCAGGAAGGCTAGTGTAGACTTCTTTCACTCTTCTTCTTCTATTTGCTCTGTCCCTCTTTCTCCAGCACCAAGTGACTGCCAGTGCAATCACATCCACATTTGTCCATTGTTGGACTGGGTTTAGAGTGTCAGGGCTGAAATCGGCAGAGAACTCACTACCATGACGTGTGCAAGGTTGTCATTTGCTAAACTAAGAAGTGTGGCACTTGCAGGCTGAGTTTCCATACCTGTTTCGCAAAAACCCCACAACTGGCTCCAAAATTTGGAGCTATGGCCTGAAAGATTCGTCACATGCAATCTTCGGAGGGACCGATAACGAGTATCTCTCTGTTGCTTTTATCCATCCCCCCTACGATTCTTGCTTTGCATCAATGTGTATCACATATCTCGACCTCTAAAGTAAGGAGAGATTTGAAATGATTACACCTACCGAAATTTTGAGGTTTCGGAGGATTTCCGTGGCCTGTGCTCCAAAAGCGAACTAAACTTTCACCTTGAGGAAAAATCTGATGGCCAGTCGTTTCCCAAAAAGAGGGCATCCCACAGTTGCTGTAGCTGCAAGCGAGAAATGCACATACGTACCTATCTCTCTCTCTCAATTTGCATATGGGCAGGTCCACATTGTCCTTGACCCATCCAGAAGAAATTACAACGATCCTGGTCGAAAATTGTCATCTGAAGGCCATGCGGGAGTGTAATCGTCGCCCTTGTCCAAGAGCTGCTACAACATCTGAAATCTCTGGCAGTTAAATTCTTTCTAGTCGTTATCTAAGAAACCCAAAAAAAGTGCTAAGAAATTTCCATGTCTATACCTTTCTTCGGTATCCCTTGGGGAGCATAGCCATCAGTAGGGTGGGTCTTGGGCCCGACATTGGCAAGACGGATATCCATTCCAGCTCCACAGCCTGGCCCGCTAATGTGCTCCAGGATGTCAGGATTCCCGTCTGCTCACCGCAAGGAGAGGCGTTGGCGCCTCTCGTAGAACTAAGGACAGGCCCATACCTCGCGGCCATCCTTACATGACGGCGAAGAAGAGCCCATCACAGCCACAACTGGGAGAAGAATAATAAGAGTTGCTTCGCAGGGACCTTGAGAGATGCACATGGCTCACAGTGTTCCTATACATTTGCAAATGCAGATCCGAGTCTTGCCATCAAATTCAAGCGATGCTGGAATTGTTTGCAGCATTCAGAATTATAAAGAGGATTTAAAGGACCTCGAGGATTGATAGATTTGAAGGCTGGAGAGCCAACTGCTGTTAGATCGCAGAGCAAAGAGACATGCAACACAACAACTCAAGTGGGCGATCTAGCTCTCACCACTTACGTGAGCGAATAGATTGCAAGATGAGAATGAGAGAGAAAGGAGATTGTGAGGTGTAAAGTAGCACAGTTGGAGGTTTTTGCCCGTTCAGGTTGTGATGCATCCTGTGGATGAAATGGGCAAGTCATACAGTAGATTTGAAAAACAGCCTGGTTACAGGTTCTCAAATTGACATGGGAATACAGTTCTCTTGCTTCTCAGTCTGCCAGTTATTGCAGCTTCAATGCCAGTTTCATCATACAATTCTGGAATATTTTTGAGATTTGTCTATCTTCTCAGATTTTTGAGATCAGATTTGCAGCCAGTTCTCAATTGAGTTCAAATGTACAGTGAGCCCACTTCGAGAATATTGGTGACCCACTGCAATCGCACAGCCAGAGTTGAGGTTGTGTCGGGCAACTAGCTTTAAACAACAGATGACCCGGCAAATTATCATGCCTACTCATGTGGCAGGCTGTCCAATCTGCAATGCCAAGCTTACATGTCTAGCTACAAGGACTACAAGCAGCCAACACCACAAAAATTAAGAGAGGAAAAAGTATTTGCTCAATTCCAAATTATTACACTTGAAGGATTTCTCCGCAGTATCTACATGCTAGCTCTATTTATGATTCCGATTCTCCATAGTTGATATCACAAGAAAAGATAGACTAAACATGAGGAAAATTGACTTGACCAAGCCAGAAAATTATGCTTCAAAAGGTTAGAAGTCGACTTCACTGCTTGTCAAGGCATCTGATCCACTAGCACGTCTGCCTTTGCACCAACCATTTATGGACGAAAAGATAGAGAAACCTAAATCACAAGCGAATAAATTGATGGAAGAGATGGCGTCGTGACCGCATAACAACATGGTATCCAGTTGGGTATGGAGTCGTTGAGAAACACAGACCGCGGTCCTGCACCAGGGTATCGAGCTCCATGGCCCCGCCGATTCCCCTGCACTCCCGGTTCCCTGCGAACATCAAGTTCTGCATAATCGGCACAGTCACCAGTCGGGTATACTCCTGAGATGCCATACCCAGCCGACAATGCTGTAAACAATCTGATCTTACAGTAATCTCCCCTACAATTGTGGTAAAAAGGTGGAATACCACTAGCTGATGCGTTCTGTGACTTTCAGCTGAGTAAATATAAGAACCGTAGATAAAGTTAAGGTAGAGCTGATTACACTTTTCTAGAATTGTGGTTTACTGGGAATTTCAAGCCCATTCCACTTCCTTCGAGCATGTTGCTGTTTAACCAGTAAATCCTCCACATGTGAAGTGGCAGACATCCTCATATTGCTTATTTCACCACAAGAACAAACGCCATTTTGGAAGTGGTGATAGCGGTTGGCATCCCTTACAACAACCAATCGCCCTACAATCTTCGAAATGAACTTGGTGGCAGTGTGGTAGTTATCACACACCCTAAGGTTCTTTGATGCCACGGATAGGCATCCCAGGGGGGGCGCTAACGAGCCCAATATGCTTCATAAGCCCACACAATCTCTTCAGCTCAGCATGAATTCTTCAATTGTGGATGCAATTTCTCTTCTACAACAAAGGTATGGACAGCTGTAGCCTGGCTCCTTTCGAACACCTCCATTTTCCTTTAGTTTCCTCACCTTTGCTTATCGTCCCACCTACCAGCAGCAGCCTAGACGTTGGTTAGCAGCACATAAGTTCCATTGTGCTGTGGATCCCACTTGAGAAGGCACTTTGCTACACGTTCTGCTACCTCCACATTACCATGGACTCTGCAGGCACCGAGCAAGGCCCCCCATACTGAAGCACCTGGTTCCATTGGCATCTCATTTACTATGTCCTCGGCCTCCTCCAATCGCCCTGCACGGCCAAGAAGGTCCACCACGCAGCTAAAATGCTCCGCTGTAGGAATGAGACCATGAACTCGAAACATGGAATAAAAGTAATGATGACCTTCATCCACTAGTCCGGTATGGCTACATGCAGAGAGCAGAGATACAAACGTGATTTCGTTTGGCTTCAAGCCTTCCTGTTGCATTTGTTCAAATAGCTGGATTGCTCCCCTACCATACCCATGCTGACAATATCCAGCAATCATCGCATTCCATGACACAACATCTTGTTCAAGCATACTGTCAAACACTTCATGTGCATCTTCTACACTCCCACATTTGGCATACATGTCCACGAGGGTATTCTCCAGATTGATATCTGGTACAATGCCATTGTTGTGGATGGCAGCATGGACCTCCTTGCCCTTTTCCAAGGCTCCCACACTGGCACACGCATTGAGAACACCAATGAATGTGACCCTGTCGGGTGTCAACCCTTCCCCTATCATTTGCTCATACATTTCAAAGGCCTCCCTCCCGTGCCCATGCTGAGCATATCCTGCAATCATCACATTCCATGCAACTAAGTTCCGATTAGCCATGTTGTCAAACACTTTGTGTGCGTCCTTCATGCTTCCGGATTTCGCATACATGTCAGCAAGGGCAGTCTCCAGAATGATATCAGCCACAATTCCAGCTTTCATGATGTGAGAATGGACTTCCTTTGCCTTTCCCAAGTATCCTAGGCTGGCACATGCATTGACAATGCAAGTGAGAGTGACCCTGTTGGGTGTCATCCCTTCCAGTTGCATCTGCTCAAAAATCTCCAAAGCCTCCTTACCACACCCATGCTGAGAATATCCTGCAATGACAGCATTCCATGAGACCACATCTCGTACAGCCATATTGTCAAACACCTGACGGGCATCCTTCATGCTACCGCATTTTGCATACATGTCAACAAGGGTGTTCTCCAGAGCAGCAGATGATGTAATTCCTGCTTTCATGATGTCAACATGGACCTCTTTGCCCTTGTCCAGAGCTCCTAGGCTAGCACACGCATTGAGAACACCAATGAACATGACCCCATCGGGAGTCACCCCTTCCTGCCGCATTTGCTCATACATCTCCAAAGCCTCCTTACCACACCCATGCTGAGCATATCCTGTGATCATCGTGCTCCATGTTACCACATTCCGATGGGCCATTTTGTTAAACACTTGACGTGCATCCTTCATGCTTCCGCATTTGGCATACATATCAGCAAGGGCTGTATCCATGATGACATCTGGTACAATTCCAGCTTTGATGATGTCAGCATGGAGCTCTTTGCCCTTTCCCAAGGCTCCAAGGCTGGCACAGACATTCACAACACAAGTGAAAGTAACCCTGTCTGGTGGAACCCCTTTCTGTTGCATCTGCTCATAAATCTCCAAGGCTTCCCTACCACACCCATGCTTGGCATATCCAGACATCATTATAGACCACGTAAACAAAGTTCGTTCAGGCATTTTGTCAAACACTTGACGTGCATCCACCAGGCTCCTGCACTTGGCATACATGTTGACAAGGGTGTTGAGCAGATAGGTGTTTGGCTTGAGGCCACTTTGAATAATGTGGGCGTGCACATGTTTTCCCCCTACCAGGTCTTTCCTGTTGATGCACTCCTGCAAGAGACAGATGTAAATACTGGAATCTGCCTGGGTGCCTTTTTGGTTCAGAATGTGCAGTGCCTCTTTAAGTCGTCCTGCCTTACAAAGAGTCCTCGTATCCCCATACATGCCAAAAGAGTTCTCAATGACTCCCTCTCTTGCTCGCCTTTCAAAACCAGTGCCACCAGTTTGATACCCAACAAATAGCTGCACCTTCAACCCTTCCATCCTGCATTACTTTTAACTCTTTATTACAAACCTGAATGTAAAAACTTACATAATAGATCCTAGCTACTTTAAACAAAGATCTTGATGAAGACAGGACCCATGATACATATTAACAGGGTAAAATATTAATATATTCCTCCTATTTGAGAATAAACTGTACCAAATCTATCTCTTTGAGTAGGAACCCTTTAATCATCATCAAACAATACCAGTTGTAGTCTTGGCCTGGAGCTCCGTAGTGTACCTTGACGGTAGACCCATCACCAGACTGTGCTTGACCTTGTACCAAGGCTGCTGTCATCCAAGGAAGGTTGGACCAACCCTCAACCTTGTTTATGTACAGATGTCTGAACTCTGGTGATATTGGAGTTTTCTGTAAAAACAGGGGGCGGTTGAGCAGTGACATCTTCACTCCCAATCGTGCATAAGCCAGGTTACCACCAACAAAGCTCCAGGCATACTTCTACGGGGAACAGCCTTGAACAACTTACAGACAGACAAATGTAGGGAAGTTTTCTCTTCTTCATGACAAAGAGAATAATCAGAATCACTAATCATCAAGTAACTTCCAGCCTATTAAACACTGTCTTTCTGCCAAACAGACACTGACAAAAGCTTTCATGTCTTAAGAGAAGGTAGTCTCACCTTATCAAGCTTGTTGTTCGAAGGATCTGAGAAAAACTCCTGCCAGAGCTCTTTATTGCCCATTAGTTGAGCTACGTGCAACAACTGCAATAAGGTGAGAGCTTGACTGAATTCCAGAAGTTCTAGGACTTTAACATAGATAGTTGGCAGCTCTCAATGATCTGGGTCTTACTGAGGAATGCTATTCCATGAAATTCACATGCCTCTCCCCCTCTCGTCTGCCCCTATCCTTATACAAAAGCTGGAAAGTAATCACAGGACGCTGGTCGTTCACACCATAATTTGTATACCAGCAGTTACATCCATATTTATCCCCATAACTGAAGAGTTATGGCTAGCATGTGAGGCGTGAGTTACTGCATTCAGGCTCTAGGAAGATTGGCATCTATGCCCGCACTGGTTCGTCATCACTGTTCACAAGATCCTCTATCTTTCCTCAGGCTGGTAGATGCGGCTACAGAGGACTATGGCCATGCCTGTCACATGTAGTAATTAGTCCTATGCATCAGAGAATGAACTCAAAACTCTTGCATCTGTTGGAACCTGCTTAGGCATAACATCACATAGGAGCAAGCACAGTCATTATGCTCATCAGGAGAGCAAACCTGGTGGGAATTTCCCCAAAAGCAGTGGGCTGTGACCACAAGCTAGATAGAGAATACCGCACTCTCTCTCTTAGAAAACGAGCTCTAGAAATAAGAGAAACACATCAGAAATTTTCAAAACTGAAGGAGTTGACAAAACACTCACGGGCCTATACGGACCCTGTATGCATAACAAAGTGAACTTCAGGGAATGGAATTCAGCCCGGGCTTCTGGTGCTCGAGCACAGACAGCAACAATCCTTGGGGAAAGAGACAATAATACAAGCTAAAAACCACTCACCTTCGGCATACACCGGATCTTGAAGAAGAGGCATCCGAATCTCCCAGCAAATGAGACCTCCTACCTTCCCACCTAGCGTTTCGAGGCTGCCGCCAACAGCTTGAGATCCCAGAAACTGGCGGATCTCTCGCCCACCTCATCAAAAAGAAAAATAGCAGATAGTTGCCTGCTCGACCAAGCACTCCGATAGCACGGAACCATTGTACCTGCCTCCCGCACCCTCTACATTTCCATGACTTGCTACAAAGCCCTGGATTTCGATTCTAGTTCGCTCTCATGGCCTGCGAGACCTATAATGAACATCCCTCGAACATGCTACTTCAATCCAAGAATTGGTAACAATGCGAAATCAGCTCCAATTAGCTTGCCTTGACAAATTCCAACGAGGCAAATTAACAGTCGGATAGTAATTCCTCCCGAAAAAAAACAGCGAGGACCAATTGATGTCAAACCCATTACGCTACTCCTCCCCTGTCTCCGGATACACCCCTGTTGCATCATACTTCAGCTTCGCCATGAGCATGGCATCCCTGGCTTGCACGCGGGCAGCAATCGGACCTACATTCTCCCATGAGAATCGTCGCCCGATTTCAAAACAGGTCAGCCCCGCCACCAAAAACAGTGCCGATGCTGCTCTGGAGGCCTGCGAGCTCGGCCAGCAGTTCACCATCGCCCCTCCTTCCTCCCCACCAACACGACGACCCTGTCAGGGTCTAGGGTTTATCCCCGCTGCCTCCCTTTCATCTTTTAAAGGGGGAGAATAAATAACTTTCAAGATAACCGAGATGGTAACACCACACACAACTACATATCAGGATTTGAGCCCAGGTCGCCTGGATGGCACTCAGTTCTCTGCTGATACCCTTCATAGAAACCAACGAGCCTGATTTTTCATGCCATGCGGGTTCGAACACGGGATCAGAAAGGGTGTGGGCTATATCTGCGTGATAAAAAGCAGCTGGGTGCACGGGCCCGTCGCACGATCGAACCAGAACCTCAACACGACAAGTTAAATAACGACCAACGACTTAGATTAACATATATCCGACGGCCTCGAATTGACAAATCGACAGATTCTTTTTGTCTGCCACCTCAAAAGCAGCCTTTTACACATAAATAAAATTTGTGTCCTTGAGAGTCGAGCCTGGGGCCTCCCTAGTATTGGAACCTTCTGGGAATAATCTGTCTCAATGAATGACTCTGTTCGTTCAGGGCCCATGTACAGATAATAGAAGCCGGCGTGAGTGGGCCCGAAGAATCACAAGGTCGGCCGAATCCGGGACCCGCGGCTTTTTTGGTAATTTACTATAATTACTTTTGAAAAGCGGGACAGTAATGAGACAATAGAGTATCCCAGTCGGGACCAACAGGTGTCCGAAAATAGAAGCCCAGTTGGGGCCAACAGGTATCCAGAATAGCGCTACGTGTGGCGCCAGTTGGCCACGATCCCTGTGCATTCATCCATCTGTGCTCCTGTTCATCTACATCCTTGGCGTTTGAATCCACATCGACCATGTTTCGTCTACACGTGTGATTCTCCATTCGTGGTTGTCTGTAAAGCGGAATACCAAAATTAGGGCAGGGTAGGAACGCGAGGCTGAGTGCGATTGAGCAGGCGCCACGTGTGCCTGCGGCTTTGTTGCAGAGATTTATGTGAGGAGGAGGAGGAGGTGATGATTTGAGGCTATTCGGGGGGTGCGTGAGCGTGAGGAGCCAGATTGTGATGGTGATTGTGCAGGAATATGCGAGTAATTGAATTGCTGGTGGAGAGCCTGGCATAGCATGGCGAGGATGATTCTTGCAGCGGGAAGGGGGAAGAAATGGCGGGAGAGATTGTGGAGAAGAATTGTTTGAGCTGCTAGCTAGTACTACATATTGATTCCATTTTACATTATGGTCCGAATTGAGCAACTTCAGTAGAGGAGCATGTGTTAAAGAGAAGGGGAGGGATGCCGAGAGGATGGATTACAATCGCACTACAGTGGATTCTTGAATTCGGATGTGTGCTTTAGTGTGAGAAGAGAGGGAGGGAGAGAGAGAGAGAGAGAGAGAGAGAGAGAGAGGTTAGAGTGAGGATCTGTTATTATATCTGTATTTTGTTGTGTGTGAGAAAGTGCTAATGTGAGTGAGAGAGGACCTGTTTTTTGCTACGGTACCAGGCGTGCCAGATTCGGTTAGCGAAGAGGGAGAGATAGAGTACAGCGAAGCTTGCGACTAGCATGGTTTACTTGTGAGCGGGGACAGAAAGAGGGATGACACTGTCCTTTACTTGAAGGAGGGAGCCGGGAATGGAACTCGCGGCGAAGTTGAGGATGAGAGAGACGATGTGTTCTGGTGAGACTCCAGAACCAGTACATTGTCTCGGTGATGCAGAGAGAAAGTAAGTCCAGTCCCGCTGCAAATAACAAAATATAAGACAGTAAAAGAGGAAAATTTTCCAAACTAGTAGTTCAGCTGAAAGCACAGTGCTCAAGAAAGGGAGAGAATTGGAGATTTTGAGAGCTATCCGATCAGAAAACTAGAGAGTGGTAGGCCATTGTTTCTCGCATGCCCGAGGATTGGCAGATTTCGAATTAGAAGGCCAGAGCGTGCGAGCGCTAGGATAAGAGAAGGTAGCGTCGATATCGCACTCCAGAACTAGAAGTTTTATGTGCAATGGAGGGCTGAGATCATAAGCCCTCTAAGTATGACTAAGAGCTTGCAACTGTTGTATTTTAGTGATATTTATGATGCAAAAGTGTTTGAAGAAGCAATGACTTCGTGACACGATGGAACCATTGTGTTTTTCCTCTCTTTTATTCCAATCTTCGGTGGTTTCACCCCGCTTCCTTTGTCAGAAAAACTCTTCTTTGTGTTGCGTACTACCAACAGGCAAGTCTTTACTGTTCGATTGAGAGGGACAATACTCATACTTGATAGCTCAGAAAGAAAAGGAGCTGTAACGATCAGATTCGTACCCAGAGATGCTAAAGGACTAAAGAACAGGTCAGATTGTTGAGAGAATAGTGGCGCGTGGTGGGATAGCGGTGTACGATTAGTGCTCTTACAGCATGAACGGCAACAACATGGTTGAACGGGTAGTCACAATTTGAAGGTGTCTACAAGTTACGTTCAGTCCGCATCATCTTTTCAGCAACATATTGTCAGTTGCTCTTATTTGTCGTCCCCGCACATCATCACATAATAATCTGGCATAAGGGATTTTGCACTCTTTGGGTGTCATTTTGGATCTTCTACGCTTTGAAGTAGTCCTGAAGGTCTCTTATCCCCCTTCACTCGCACTCCCGCCTCCGTTCTGATAGACACAATGCCATCATCGAAAACACCATATCAGATGCACCTCTCTCCATAAGTTATGCACTACCTGCACTATTTCAACTCAACCTATCAACCGGTTTCGCTCATACCAAGATTTCATCATACTTGTCTAACTAGGAGACATTTTTGATTCCTCAGGTGGATGCTAAGGAACTGCTTGATTGGTACCTACACCTTTGCAAGCTCCCAGTCATGCGGGAGAATCAACTAGGGGCCACTGAAATTTTGGGCTCCAGGAATTCAAAGGCACCAGAAGAGCGGCTTCCCACTGCAGGGAATATATCTACTTCCAACTACAGGCAAAGTCAATTGCCAGTGTTTGGGGACTCCTCCAATAACAGATTGGCCATTCTTGAGATTGGCCGGAAATTGGAGCCAGATGGGTCAGATGTCCTCCCTCCCACGTCGTCGTCATCCATAAGGCCCAGAAAGAAAGAGGTTGATGAAACACGTAAAGGAGGTAATGTCACAATTTTCAATTATTGCGCAGAATTTATGCACTTTGATACCAAAGGTCTAATTGAAAACGAAGAATTGTGGTCATTAGTGCTGACAAATCATAGAGCTCTTGAAGCATGGAATACACATTTTACAGTCCTGCTCGTCGGGAGGGACATGTAGTGATGTGGTAGACAAGGATGCATGTAGCCTACCAGGTTCGAATTCATTTTCACCCTTGAGCACCTTATGTGCGCCTGGAGAAGGTATCAGAGCAGGCAGGCAGCACGCTTGTTCTGCGTTGCACTCACTTTGCATATCTTCCTCTTTTCCTTAGATACGTTCCGTAACTTCCTGGTAGACAGCTCGGTGTGCATCTCAGAGATTATGGGTCCGACTTGCTGTCTGCAAGATTTCACCTTGAGCTTCCACTTTTAACATGCATCACTGTATGCAGCAGGAAGAGGTCATGAGGTTCCCAAGGTGTCTGAGGGGGGCTGCCGATGCAAGTCTTGGAGTGATGTATTTCAATCGCCACCATTGCCACCTGATGGTGAAGGCCAAAATCAGTCTCCGCATGCTTTCAGCAGCAAACAATCAGCTTCCACAACGAGATCCATGAACACGAAGCCGACAAAAGGACTGAGAGCATTGGTAACTGAGAGATTATTCAGGTACGACCATCTGAAAAACAGCAATACATCTCACAACGAACAAAACCCCTACTTGATCATCATGCAAGAGATGAGAACAATTTTCGACTTTAATATCAATACTTTTGCATCATAGCAAGTTTCCAGGAGGGAAAGCATGTGGTCACCTGGCTCAACCTGGCGCTAATCTTGAACATCCAATGAGTGTTCATAGCTCTGTAGCAGAGTCAAGGTACTATCTTTGTTCGGCCTACTGCAATGTGGTGGGGCTATTGGCCAACAACATTGTGGTCCCACCCATACATGTTAAACTCTGTTCTGAGGGTGTGCCTATGAAAATAGGTATATTATACGTGTTTGGCTGGTATTAATATGAGTTTCATGTGGAATGAGCAACATGTTCGTATCCATATATGTGACAATACTCACGTGTGTTGGAGTGATATGCAAGCTATGTTGAGGATTAGTATTGGCATTAGATTATTGGACCTTCACAGACTGGAATAGCCGCCAAGTCTCTTATAGAATACTGACCTCACAAGGAATTCTTGAGGCAGACCTGAAGGAAATATGTCATCTTTGTGGGCATAGAGGTCTATGTCTCCTGCAAATGGCCAGGAAACTAATCGCAGCTTACTGATCAAATTGTTATTCGGCTCAAAAGCATCTTCAGGGTGCAATTAGCAGTATTGTGGTCAAACTTCCCATAAGGGCTGTTTTATGGATCTTACTCCGACAATGATCTAGATGCACCCATGAGCCAGGGAGATTTAGGAGTGATATTCAGACCTAGACAATCCTGCTGATTTATCTCAGGGATTCAAACCTTGGCTTTGGTGGCAATGCTGTGTTATATGGAGATTCTGCAGTCAGTGGTTGATGTTTGCATGATCTACTTGCGTGCTCAAACTCTGTACCTTTTAGGCAGTCCAAGCCAACCAGCTTCAGTCCCTGGGAGACTGAATGGGCAGATTTCCGTGAAAAACATGGGCAAGAAATGAAGGAGATGAAGCAGATGTATGCTGCTTTGCAAGCAATGTGCCATGATCTTAAGAGTATGGCATCACAGCGTGATAATGCATCAGTTTCAACCTCAAGGCGCTCATCTGTTTCAGAGAGCTGTGAAAGCAACAGAGTTGACAGGTCCCCTCTATTGGGGCACAGTAATAAGGATGGGATGGTTGATCGAAGGCCTGATTCTTGTGAGAAGCATCAATCAACCAGGAGAGCAAGCTCCGTGCCTAGATCAAGAGTGAATTGGGATACTGGTCTTATCAAGGAGAATAGCATGCAAGTCCGTGTGCCCCACAACATTTCTGGGTGTTGCCCCACCACAGTGCTATTTGAAGAAATAGTGCAAGTAGAAAAGGCATTCCTGCGCAATTTCTGTGCCACACTGGTTAAATACGGAGAAGCCAGATTCTTGCCAGGTGATGTGGACTCCAATCAAAACGATAATGCAATGGCTGTACTTGTCGGCAGGCTTTTACCTCATGCCACTTTTGCAAAACCCTGGCACTTCAAGTATGGGATTGAGGCATGGTTGAATAGAGTGGTTTTCCATGAGTTTGGCAGCGCAAGCTATGGCCTCCAAAAGGAATCAGGGAGGTTTCACGACCCACTGCCACATCGAATATCCTCCTGGGACGAATACCAGAGGCTGGCTGTGCTGAGCCCAATTGAGGCCATCGACTCAGAGGGCAAGGTTTACCACCGAAACTTCCATGTTTTCTGCAACAAAAAGTTCCAGATCATTCATGACAAATTGCAGTGGTGGCATGAATGGCCAGACACCTTGGTGGAGGACTTTCTTGAGGCGATGAAACACATATGGTGTGCCCACAAACTTGCATTTGCCTTTGAGCCACCAGCAGCTATGTTTGGAGTCAAAACGTCAACAGCATTTGATGAGAAATTCATGGAAGCATTGGATGCGTTCGCAGCTCCACAGTTCGAATCATTGCCATCTGCCTCACGAGTTGGGTTCATGGTGACTCCAGGATTCATTGTTCAAGACCGAATTATCAAAAGCCAGGTGTACTTGATGCCAAAACTTGGGGCTAGTCAACCCCCTTTATGAGTTTTGCACTTCCATGCACTGAAGTGCCTCAGATCATCCATTCTTTTGTCAGACGTAGATGAATAAGAAAATAGAGAGAGAGAGAGGGAGAGATGTGTGCTTCCCTGCAGTACCCTGAAATCATAAACCCTATGGTGCCAAATTGTCCCATTGTCTCCCAGAAGGAGAGAGGTGATTCAAGTGCGTAGACTTGCACCATGCCGACATATCCTAGGTCCCCAGTGTCTCTTGTTATTCAGATTGATTTGGGAATTCTTACAACAAGGCTTTCTTGAACTGCCAACCACAACCAATATGCGGACTGTTTCAGCATTGGTTCCTTCTGCAGTTCTTTGTCAACTTTCTTGTATCCTCCAGCTTCTCCACCATTCTTCAGATGTCATTGTTCTGTCTTATCATGAGTTTGGGGAGCTCAGTCAAGAACAAGACTGCATGACATTGCAGCCACTGTCCATGAAATGACACTTGAGCTTCTAATGCAATCGGCATCCCATCCCAGGTATCTCTTTGCTTGAAACTCTAGCCTTTGGGGCGAATAGTAGCTATCAGCAATGAGTACAGTCATATTTCATTAAACTGATTAATGGACCTGCTACCAGAATGTATAGACAGGTTTTACTTGAATAAACGGTTTTCTCTAGAAAAATCTTGACACCATCTGAAATTGGCAGAAATGAGTACCTTCCAGTCATGCGCGTGAGAGTCCATGACTTTGAAGTAGCATAGCTAAGTCCAGTCATATGGAAAAAGGATGGTCTGGGATAAAACATGGGTTGTAAAACTCTTAGGAACCCTGGATGCCATGGGGACCCGGTTTCACACCTTGCCAATCAAATCTCCATCACACCATTAAGAAAAACGTAGATATGATTCGTAGTGCTTGCGATCATACAGATGCCATGGCACTAAGGTCATTGAGAGAGATATAAGTGGTATACAGAGAATGGAACTGCAGTAGCCTTTTGCATGGCCAATATCGTCTTCCCATTTGCAAGGTCAAGTAACAGATACTGTCCAAACAGGGACTCCTAGCGATAACATCTAACCTTCTGCTGTATCTACTGTCTGTGATTACTGTTTTCTCACACAGACCATCTCTCAAGACAAGAGCTTATAAGGCCATGCTTTTGGACCCGACACACCACATTTGACAGTTCCAGGGTGAAGAATACTGCACAACAACAAGTTCTGACTTTCAGGATTTCGATTGTTCCACATACTTTTTCAGATGCAGTAATATCTAACTTTCAGGGTTGCTGTGTGCTTACAGTCATAGTGAGAGGCAGTCTTCACAGATCAGATCTAGGGCCATGGAATTACAGACAGAAGATTGGTATCATTTGATCCACAGAAAATATTTAAATTTTCAAACTTGAGTTGTGGGTTTGTCTATTATGTGCCACATAGTGTTCACCAGATGATCCTTATTATGCCTAAAATCAGCACTACAGTTAATTGTTTCACTGGCTTGGCACTGGCTGTGGCTGAGCCCTGTGGCAATTTTAAGCTGAAGTTCTGACCTTGGTGAGCAGAAAACCCCACAGCTTTCGCAGGATATGGCAAGAAACTGTAGGGGCTCGGAAGGGTATGTCATACTTCCTCATGTTCACAAGGAATGCTCACTGCCTACATCTCTCCATATTCTCTTCTCTTTACCTGGTTTTTGTATCTTGCAAGGTCACAGGAACCATTTAGTTTCTTTGCTACAGCTTCCTGAAGCTTGGGTCTCATATCTTTTCCTTACCTGCATGAAGTCGCTCGAACTTTGTTTTCCACATCCAGTTGAGGAAGAAACTAATCTCTTCACTGGCTTCTTAACCAGAAAATGTGCTATCAAGTAATGGCACACACTATCAAGTAAGCTTAACGTTTACCATGAACAACTTCATTGCAAGCTCTCTTCTCTTGTTTCTGGGCTGCTTTTGACGGCCCTCTCTCTTTCTTATTTCTTGCTTTCTTTTGTCCCATTAGCTCTCTGGACTTTCCAAGGACTCTATTTAGTATCATTTCACTTCCTCACACATGAATACTTCCATGATATCCAAGAGAAACGATGCCTTTCAAAGTAAACCCACTCCGGGGGAGACTCAATCTACTTACCATCTTCTAGGAGAAAACATCTCCGCCTGTCCACCAGGGCATCAGTTTCCTGCCACTTCATTCTCTTGCATCTGTGATGACAATCGCCTTCTCGTCTGGCACGTTTGACGAGAGTCTGTGATGCAAGCAGGCTGATTTGGACAATCTCCATCTCTGCAGCTGAGTTGGTATTCAATTATCCAGATGGTACCTCTTCTCTCGCTGGAAGAAGAGGAGTGAGTTGAGAAGGTGCAGCTACTTGGTAATCCATCATCCCCAAGGCTCGACCATGGTACATCCTTTCCCAACCTTCCATCTGTTGCTAGAATAGTCTTCGAGTGTAATTCGTGACAGTTGCCATCTCCTCTCCTGAACGCCATGCCACCATCGCCAACTCCATCTCCACATTCTTGCACCTTCATTACAGCAGCTCGCGGCAAGAAGAGGAGTGTGTTGAGAAGGTGCAGCTAGTTGACAACCCATCATCCCATCATTCCAATGCAGCTGCCCATGATTCCAAGCAATATCCATCTTCCCAAATGCAGACCTGTATACGCTCTAAATTGATGAACCCAGCTTGCCTTCTCCTTCTCCACCGCCAGCTTCTAAACCACATCCTCTTCTGCCTCTCCCCTTCACCCCAGCAGCTGACATGACCCCCACAACGACAGAACACAGACATTTTTCTTTTTTTCTTTTTTTCCAAAAATTTAAGAGAAGAGGGGATGGATTTTTTCCATCGGACATTCATTCCTAAGAGAGACGAATTCCTGCGTAGTTCCCTGCATTGTCGCTGAAAAGTTTCACGTTTCACTTTCCCGGCTACTTTCATCGTCGCCCACCTACTACATTTCCGGGAAGCCGACGATGGAGTCGACGACCTTTAGGTACGCGGACGTGGGGCCCAATTTCCGTTGACGAACGTCATATAACACGTGATAGTCATGGCTCGCCACGAACAGACCCGTCCATCTCATCCAACAGAACTCATTTCCTGCTTCCCGGAGAGACCAGTGGCTCGTGGATGGATGATCTTCCGCGGAAGTTTGAAGTTTGAGAGAGACCGAGGTTGAAGAACAAAGGTCAAGGTCTCATAATGCGGGCGAGTCGGAGCCCATGTTTTTGGCAGACTGTTTGGGAACGGGTACATGAGATGGGCATGGGTCACCATTATGACCGGCGCGCTGACATATACGACTAGCGGGTCAGTCACTTTGATCACCTATCTTCTCGTTGCACGAGTCTTTTAGTCGTTGCCATGACTCCTTGTATTTCTCCTATATATACCACGTGTGGGGTTCCTCCTCATTCCGACCCAGCTCTTGAGGAGATTCCACCCCAGATCCCACCCGAGCAGTTTGACTCCGAGTGGTTTTGGGAAGTGTGTTGTAGTTTTCGTATCTCAATCTACTCAATAAATATAAACATACATTCCATTTCCTCCATCGTGGTTTCGTGGTGTAGTTGGTTATCACATCAGTCTAACACACTGAAGGTCTCCGGTTCGAGCCCGGGCGAAGCCATTTGCATCCCAGAGGGCGACTCCTCCTCCTTGGTGGTGTAACTTTTACTTTTTCCTTGCAAGATGAAGGTAACCATCTTCTAAATTTGCTTCCTTGAGTGTTCAAAAGTGTCCACTCTTATTGAGTGGAGAAAATAACAAATAACCTTTTTCAAAGTAATGGCACCAAGAGGTTATTTGAAGTTGTTCCGGTTGCTTCGAATTTTAGGAAACTAATAGAGAGTAACCGCGGTTGTGATTACTAAATTTGTTATGACTAGTCATAACAATTATACGCCACTCGCCTAGGTAGCAGGATTTGAGCCCAGAATTACCTGGATGGCACTCAATCAGAAGGCGGCATCCCCAAGCCAGTCCTTCGGAATGCAGAGACCCTGTAATTTACGCTTCCTCCCGGACAGTCCTCTTTCTTTCATAGTGACTGAGAGGTGGGGAAGAGGCTCTTGTTTACGCTAGCTTCGGCTGGCATCATATATGTATGTGACCGAAGCTAGCATCGTATAGTACATATGCCAAAGCTAGCATCATATATGTATATATGACTGAGAGGTCAGAATTATCTCAGTTAGAAAAAAAACAGGGCATAAAAAAACAAAAACAAAAAAAAACAAAAAAGTATACTATTTGTCACTGATGAAATGGATCATTATTTTCAAAACTGAGATTTGTGTACATGTATGAGAGCACGGTCCAAAGTTCACATCCAAATTAGGTATCATCCATCCTGCCAGCAACAAGTCAACATGTCTTGCAGGTTACCACAAGCACTACCACTGTCAAATATATGTCAGAAACCTGCCCAATGCATTTATCTTTGGCACAACAGCAGTTTATCAGCCTCTACTTCAAACACTTCAAATAAGATCAGTTGTATTTTCACTGAGGTAATAATACCCATTATACCTACAACATATTTATCCTAATTTATTTAATTACTAATATTCATTCCAAATTACACAATAATTGTAACAGGTTTGGATGAGAAATGAGAATGCAGAGGCGCCATAGTAGAATCATTATGCATTTATCCATAAAAGCCTTTATGTCAAGGTAAGTAAGAGCAGCGTGCTAAGTTAGGAGGAGCCTTTGATCAGTTATTGTAAATGCTCCAAAAACTTTGAGCTGCCATTGATGGCTCCCATTTTAATGCAATAAGGTCTTTTAGGGTTTAGGGACGATGGGGTTGGTGGAGGTTTCAACAATGCCTGACCTAAATGTGGACCCAACAGTGCCTAAATTGAGTTATGGTGCTCATTACAGCTTATGATAAAGAGCATTTACTATAACAAATTTCTATGGTCTGACATGGCTAAAATAGCGGGTCTATTTTTTTAATATTTCTGGTTGTAAGAAAAATTAAAATTAAAATTAAAGATGAAAAGAAAATTGTCCCACAGTTACATTAGTTGTCAATTTATTTCATTAATATCAATTTTTGTTGGCTTTTTGAACTGATGGCTGCCCCGTCAAGAGGGAAAAAATTAACCCCCTTACTAAGCATTGAGGCATACAGGGGACAAGAGCCCCATGCCAAAGGTAGATGATATCACAGGGGATTGAACCCCAGACCCACAGGCCAATGTACAGCATAACACAGCTGCAAAGTGCAAGTATTTATTTTCACTTAACGAAAATAAAAGGGAAATTATCAAATTTTATTAAAAAAATCAAATTTTACTGAGACTAAAGCAATTTTGAATTTCAGACAAATTAATGATACTAGCACAGCCCAGTTGCTCAAAAGTTTGTGATGATTATTAGTTTCTTAAAATGGGTATGAGTTCATATTCTCCATCCAAACATTGCGACGGCTATTAAACCCCGCTCATAAAAACTTCCATGAGAATAAATATTTGAATCCCATGAAAAGTTCGCACCCAATTTTAGGTGGTGGATCGATTTGCGTCTTCATATGGGATACCGACTTCGATGGGAAAATTTGGGGTAAGCGTGACCAGCACCCCTTTCATACGCGATACCTCCCACCTTCCCGGAATTGGTAAAAGACCCATCGGTCTTCCAATTGACGCCAACTACAGTCGTCTCGTCATTATCACGCCCGAGTTCATTGACGCTGATAACCATCGACTCATCTCGTCGTCGGCGCGTGACTACCCTCCCCGCCGACGAATTAGCGAGGTCACAATGGGAACTATGATTTGTGCTTCCTTCAGGAGTCCTTTTTTCTTTCTTCGTCTCGTCGTCGTCATCACACTACTTTCCACCCGGAATGCAGTAGCGAATTCAGATCAACTACTCCCTGCCGACATAGTAGCGAGTTAAAATCTTCGAGTCCAATGAAGTTGAGGTTCGTTCATGAGCCCACAAAGTTACATTACGGGTATTTATTGTAGTAAAAATCTAACAATAATGCAGTAATCTAATTCAGATAATACACATTTAACTTATTATAAATTCTGTGTAAATTGTGGCAGCGCAGCGGGCGGGGTCCGCAAGGGAAGCGGAAAGATGGTCGGAATAAAAGACGTGACCGGCGCCAGGGTGTAACCGGTCGCACTGGCGAACAAGTTTGAAACTTTGTGACCGGGGTGACTGGCTGGGAAAGATGGCAGCAGTGTGGGGGAGGATGGCAGGTAGCAAGGGAGGGAGGGAGAGGGAGGGAGGCAGGTAAGTAAGTAAGTAAGAAGAAGGGGGGTAGAGAGTAGAGAGGGGGGGTGAGCTGGTCGGAGGGCTGGTCGGAGGGCTGGTCGCAGCACGTGTGGCGCCAGCCCGTTGTAGTACCCCTCCTGCACAGGGACAGAGAGAGAGGGAGAGAGGGAGAGGGAGAGGGAGAGGGAGAGGGAGAGGAGGGGAGAGAAGTAGTTTTGTTGCATTTGGAGAGGGGCAGAGAGGTGGGTTAGCTTTGGGCTTACAGAAAGTGAGGTGGGTTAGGAAGGAGGGGAGGGGGGAAGAGGGTGGGGGAGTGGGTTTTGGGAGAGTGTGGTGGAAGTTGGAAAGGGAGAGGAGAGGGAGAGGGAGAGGGAGGGGAAGGAGGGATTGGTAGAAGAGAGAGGGTGAGAAGGGGGGAAGACAAAGGGAGAGCGAGGAGGGGCGAGCTGGCGGGGGAGGGGGGATAGAGTGGAGGGATGGGCTGCATATGGTCGAGGCACAAGCACGCGGCCGCATCCAATCCGGAAGCTGCTGAGCCAGAGAAAGCCGAGTTAGGTCTGTATCTTGTCTGAGGATTTTGAGTTGTAAGTTTGATTTTTTGGGTTGCTTGGGGTTCTGTTATGTTGTTCGATCAGCTCAGCTGGGGTTTTATAGCTAGGAAATGCTTAGCCTTGCTGGGCTGGCATTTGAATCGAAAGAGTGTCAGAATATTTGTGTCGGAGCAGAGACTGATTTTTATTGCTTTTGCATGCTCGTCTCTTTTTCTGTGTTTCTGCTTCTCTCCGTTTACCCATTGTGCGTGGTGTAACTCCAAGTGTCGCTCTTTTTATTTGTCTCTTCCTCTGTCCCTCCCTGCCTCTTTTGTGTAGATTACAGTCACTCTGGAGCCTGTGAGTCTCTGTTGGCAGTGCTATTTCAGAGCTGGTGTGCATGGTTTCACCTACTCCGTAGCGACTGGGTCTAGTTCTAGGACGCCCTAGCTGGAACTCTCCCATGGTTGTTCGTATGGTGGACTATTGAGTAGACTCAGAGCTCATCAACTAGCCATTGCTGGACACTAGGTCTGCGGGAGAAATGTCCTCAGGGTGGAAGTTGAAGTATTTCCGCTTCTGTCACATTTCTACTGCAGCCATCTCTATCGAGGAAGATGGACTTCCTCATTGGCCTGGAGTTGTACTTCCAAACTCCTGTTATGTCCTGCTTTTTTAAGTCTGACTCTCCTCTGCCCTCTCCCTCCCACTACTTCTCTGGTACGTCCATCGCTGGCTAGATGTGTACTTGTCCAAAGCTATGAGTATGGTCTTGCAAGAGCCTAAATGTTTAACATACTTCGCAAAGTCTGTTACTCAAGATTTGTGGTAGTCACTCATATTGTAGACTCCTGAACCATCATACCTGGTGGCAACAGTCTGAAGAGAGCCCTCCCCTTTTCGTGGATGTTCTGGATGAGTCTAGAGAGGAAGAGGACGTCAAGTGATTACTCAAAAGGGCCTGGTTTTAGCTGGATCCCTAAAGTAATGGGTTTGTTGTGACTTGACAATTCAACTATCTGAGGGTGTCCTAGTGATGTTGTCACTAATCTGAAATACCCACACACACACACGGGCATTATATTTTGACATTACACAAATGTTGTATGTCATGCATCTATGCATACTGCCGGGGGGAACCCTCTCATAGCAGTTGCAGCTTGGAGTTGTAATTGCTGTTTTAAGGTCATGTGTGGAAGAGAGAGATAGATAGATAGTGCCTTCAAATTGGAGTGGGGATGCAGAGAACGGGCGGCGTGCGGAGCCAGAAGCAGTTCCAGCATTTAGGGAATATTCAGTGGAGCAGCTGAAAGCAGCCACAAATGGTTTCAGCTCAGAGTACATAGTGTCAGAGAGTGGAGAGAAGGCACCCAACTTCGTTTATAAAGGCAGGATTGATCAAAACCGCTGGATTGCTGTGAAGCGCTTCCCAAAAGCTGCATGGCCGGATGCGAAGGGCTTTGCGGTACTACACCTCTATCCATCTCTTGGTTTTGGAACATCACTGGGATTGGCTGCAGTCAGCTTTCATCTCTTCTCGCAGGGTGTTTGGACCTCATGCTTCTGATGTGCTCTGTCTTGTTCTCTCCTCTCTTCACCTTCAAGTGCTCTCTGGGAAGGAGGAAACTTTATCTTGAACCAGTGATCAGGAAATGATTTGAGAGCAATGTTGGAGAGTATATGGTTGGGTTCTTTTGATGTCAGGGAATTTCTAGGGCTTGAAGAACTTACCACCACACTACTTGAGTTAGATGAAGGAGGTGGGGTCCACAAATATGTAGGTATATTGGACAATGCCAATAGGTCACACGTTGGTAGATGCCAGCTGCAGGGGAAGTCCACTGATCAGATGTAGGGAAAATTGAGTAATGGCAGGATGAGGCGTGGAAGGTGGGCCAAGTCCGCCATGAGAGACTGGTGAATCTCATTGGCTGCTGCTGTGAGGGAGATGAACGGTTGCTGGTCGCTGAGTACATGCCTAATGACACTCTTGCGAAGCATCTCTTTCATTGTGAGTCATCCTCCTACCCTGCTGTGTTATTTAAGAGCCAATCAAACCCGCAAAACTGGAGGATTGCTTCATTTAAATCAAAATAACCAGACAGGCACCTTGGAGCATCGGTGAGATTCTGAGCAAATCAGAACCTGGATTTGAGAGGTCCATTTTACACCACCGCATTTTATCATGCTTTTGCTTGACACTTTCTGTTGACCGGACTGGTGGCTACTTTAATAGCATCCTTAAGAGGATGTGTCACGACAGAGAGGAGCCTCCTTTTTGTACATTCCATTTGTTTGCAGAGGCAACCTTGAGGAGCCATTCTGCTCATACTGCCAAAATTAATGAGTTTTATTTGCTATAAGACGCAGGGGAGAAGCAGCCTATGCAATGGGCTATGCGGTTGCGAGTGGCCCTCTACATTGCGCAGGCCCTTGACAATTGTTCCAACAACGGCTTGCGACTTTATCATGACCTCAATGCCTATCGCGTCCTCTTTGATCAGGCAAACCCGTTGTCTTTTCCTGCTAGTCTTCCTGCTAGCACAGATCTGTTTCTGCTCCTGTTAGATTCTCTGTATTCTCCGTAGTCCCTTTCCCCTTTAGTTGTGTACTTCTCATGTTGCTAGGTTTCATAGCTAAGCATAGGCAGATTTTCAAATGTTCGTTGTTTTCCAACTGGTTTATTACGCTTTTCTGCATGTGCTGCCATCAAAGCAAGTGATCTTTGTCTTCTCGGAATTTTGATTCTCCTGGTCACTCTTGTTGAAGCCATTTCAAGCGAATGCTATATCATGGTGCAACTTCTCTCTCTGGTTATGTGTCTTTCGATCGTTATGTAGTGCCATTTTGCTGGAAGATGACTCTTGATTTTTGGTGTCCTCTAGCAGGATGGGGACCCTCGGCTCTCATGCTTTGGCCTCATGAAGAACAGCAGAGATGGGAAGAGCTACAGCACAAACCTAGCATATACTCCTCCTGAGTATTTGCGTACAGGTGATCCATCATTTCTTTGATTTGAACGTATTGTGCAATGATGCATTCCCATCTCAAGCTTCTTATAGATGCAATCCCAAGGCGTGGGACTAAAATTTGGTTACCACTTCAGTAACTCCCCAAGAGTGTTTTGGGGTTCAGTAGAGTTTTAGACTCACTAGCCCAAGTTGCATTGATGAATGCAGGGAGGGTAACCCCGGAAAGCGTGATCTATAGTTATGGCACTGTGTTGCTGGACCTGCTAAGTGGGAAACACATTCCTCCTAGCCATGTATGTTCTCTCTCTTCTCTTGGCTTTCCTTTTTCAGACACATGTTTGTGCTCACTTATGCCATTATCCCCATTCTTTTGCTCACTGACAGTGCAGCTTGTGAGAAGTGGCCTTCTACTCTCCTTCTATAAAATAAATGACATCTCAGGTGGGATTGTGGCTTTGCAAACCCAATCTGCTGCAGTGGATGTGGGGTTTCACACTATTCTGATTTTCAGTCTCGGTTTGTGATCTGGTTCTGTTAAGCATAGAAACTCATGAACAGGGAAGCTTATTTCACGAGCACAAATGCAAGGAAGAACAACTTAGACACATGCATAGTGGATGAGGCGGAGATAGAGGTGTGGCTAAAGGAGCACATGTGGAGTGCAGGCATTGGATTTAATACGTGGCAAGAACATGCTGTTGCTCATGGACTCCTACTTGGAAGGGCAATTCTCCAACGACGATGGCACAGAATTAGTGCGTCTTGCGTCACGGTGTCTACAGTTTGAGCCACGGGAACGCCCGAATGCCAAGATGCTTGTCACAGCACTCACCCCTCTCCAGCGAAGGACTGAGGTACTTTGCTGCATAGTTTCTTTATGCATAAGCTCCAATGCATCAGGCACTATAGAATTGGAGCCTTTGGTAGGAGTTATACTTCCCACAAGTGCATCATAATGGAATCTGGGTCCTTGTCTAGTGAGGATAGTAGTCAATTTCAATGATTCCTAGTTTTCAACCTAGGACACAGTTTCTTTCCCCTCCTATTGCCAGGAGCTTCAGTAGTTCCAGAATGCAC
The DNA here is from genome assembly GCA_030704615.1 of Takakia lepidozioides. Classification (NCBI taxonomy): domain Eukaryota; kingdom Viridiplantae; phylum Streptophyta; class Takakiopsida; order Takakiales; family Takakiaceae; genus Takakia; species Takakia lepidozioides. The sequence goes on from CM060731.1 coordinate 76,940,011, forward strand.
CGACAGTTAGGCAAAGGTAATAGTTTGTGTTTTGCACCATTTTAAATAGCAGATGTGTCGTTCGTGACATGTATGCTATAGTGGAAATAGTTTTCCTTTGGGGAAACGCTAAACCCCCTGCAGCAGTAGTGAAAGGACATCATCATGTTGAAATCGTACTTGTTTTTGGAGTTCATGGGGATGTGGTGGATCATTCTTGCAGCAGATACCCTCATACACAATGATGGGCATCTCGCGGGGGGAATCGTTGCCGCCACTTACTCTATCACCACTGGGTGAGGCCTGCTCTCGCAATGACCTGACTGCGGTGCATGAAATCCTGGTCAAAACTGGCTACAAGGATGATGAGGGCACAGACAACGAGGTGTAAAATTGATCCTCAATTTTCCCCTAATTTTCCTGTTCTGTCTCATCTATTTGTTGGGCGTGCATTGGCTAGTGGTTTATTAATGGCTTTTTACTTTCATGGGCTTGATTTATGTGTTGTGCCAGCTTTTTGATGCTCAGGTACTTGTTTTGTGCTGAACAGCAAAACCCCTGATGGTCCAGATGGGTTAGGGCCCTTTCATTTGTTTTTCCATTGAGATAGTTTGATTACAACTCAAGTTGACTACCATTTTACCAAATGTAGCCGTATGTGTAACACATCCTGGAGTACCAGTTTCCTTATTCCATAGTAGGACGTGCTGATAAGGGATTTTTGGGTTGCAGCTGTCTTTCCAAGTGTGGACCAAGCAAATGCAAGACATGCTCAATTCTAGAAAGCGAGGTGACATGGCTTTTCGTGACAAGGACTTCAGGGTTGCTATTGACTGCTATACACAGGTACTGGTCACGGTCAATAAACTCTTTCATCTCAGTACATATTTCAATTAAATTTTGATCTTGATCTATGTATGTATGGATTTATGACTCTATTTCTGACTTTAGTGCTCTTTTTTTAACCTATGACCCAGAAAAAGCAATGATATATAAAATTTTGTCCACAATTTCTTTCTCAGTTTAGGGTGTTTCCAGCTAGCTAATCATTGAAATGGGTCTGGATGGCAGTTTGTGGATGTAGGTACAATGGTGTCACCTACAGTGTTTGCTCGCCGGAGCCTGGCTTATTTGTTGAGCGAGCAGGCAGAAGCAGCCTTGCGTGATGCAATGCAAGCCCAGTATGTTCACCCAGAATGGCCAACAGCATTTTATATGCAAGCAGCAGCTCTTGCAAAGTTGGGGATGGAGACAGATGCGAAGGATATGCTGAAGGAGGGTGCAGCTCTTGACATGAAAAAGCAAAATATATGGAACAGCTAACTACCAACCTCTCTCCTTTCCTCCTGACCGCCCTTCCCCCTATCCTTTTCTCCTTCGCCTTCTCAAAGTGTTTTGCTGACGAGAGTCTCTCTCATGGAAAAGCTTTCTGTCAGAAGTGATATAGTGGGAATTCCTCTTCCAATCTTATTCAAGATGCTTTGTCATCTAGCAGCAAGAAGTGGGCTATGGCTCTTGGTGGGTTATGTGCAATGCTTGTATACCATGTGTGGAGAAATGCAACTGGCAATGAGGCAAGAAATTTTCAAGGAACCAAGGAAAGAGCTACAAGTGGTGGATTTGAACGGAAGTGGAGATGTGGTTGGGAGGGGGGGTGGTGGATGTAGATGTGCATAATTTATCGTTTATGGGTTGTCAGTTGCCTCCAGTTGGGAGCTTTGCAAGGCCTTCATTTTTAGGACTCCTAGAGTTTGAGGATTGTCACTGCGGCAGACTGTTGGAATTCTGTGGACAGTGATGATAGCGCTGTTGTGACCAGACGAGTTCAGAGTAGAAAGGGGAAACAGGAGTAGGAGAGGTTGTTGTGTGTTGGGCAGGAGAGGGGACCAAAGCCATTAGTAGGCGATTTTTCTCTTAAGCTGTGTGAGAGGCCCCAGACTGGTCAGTGGCCACTTGCGATACGTGTTGCTAGAGAGGCGGTTTATGCAGGCTAAGCATTTCCAGGTGGGAGTTCTGTGGGACGAACAGGTTTGCCACTTTCAGTTGTTTGGATTCGGCTTGTAACGATTGATTAAGTTGTCAATCTAATGATAAGTTGGGTTAGCAACAAGATCGTCTTATCATGTGTCGATGTATCTGTTGTGTAGCATATCTCAATCACGCCTGGGATATGGTGCTTAGGTTTCTGCTGTTAAGTCTCGATATATCCTTTCTTCTCTCCACTAATTTTGTGCAGCTCTTGTGATGTATATTTTTGGAAAATAAGTGGCCTGTTGGATTTTCATTAAAAGATAACATCTTTTTGTATATACCATCATTGGTGGCTGAGCTTGTCTTTGGCTTATATGTTGTAGAGCCTAGGAGATTGTGGTAAGCAATTCAGTCTCTGAACATTATAATAGTCATCATTGAGGAATTGGATTTGTTCTGGCCATGGTTTCAAAGCCTGCCAGCAGTAGCAATCAAAGTGTGAGTGAGAGCCAGGAGACCGTTAATTTTTAGAGTTATGGGACATGTAATGTGCAGGCAGGAACACAATGTGGATGCTATTCTCATGGTTAAGGTGCGGAATCAGGTGTCAATCCCTAGCAAATCTACAACCAAGCTGTGACTGAAACCTCTAATGAAACCTCTGATGAAAGCCTTTTGCACTCCTGCCTACTTCACTAGCAGCGTTGCTGCTTGTATGACAAAGTGTCTATGTCTACCTACTCAAACCCCCCAACACTTGAATTCATGCATCTTTCTTCTCCGATTTACACATGCTATCTCAATTATCATCGATGCAATTTGGGGCCTGTGATGAATTTTTCCTTTGAAATAGTGGTGGAGTAATTGATTGTGCGGACGAAAGGGAAGTAAGTAGGAGTACCTTCATCATGTTTCCACCTTCATGCTCCAAACCTACAACTCCGCCTCTTGGATGTGAATTTTTGAGGTACAGAGCATATAACAGTTTTTCCAATGTTACATAAAGAAACACTCACAACGACCTGCACCGCTCTCAAAAAAAGAGAAAGAGAACTGAAGGAAGTCTTTTGGGTTTGGCAGTGACTAAGCTGCAGACTGCAGCCAGCAACATCCGGCTCATCAAAGAAAAATCTCTACTTTCAAGCCTAGATTCGCAATTCTCTGTCCAAGTTCAAACCAACGAGGAGGAATCCCAGCCGTTGTGATCCGGTTCTTTGGCAGTTGATTGTTGATGTCGTCGCAGGTACCATGGGGTGGACTTCGATGAGGAGACGTGAGCTGGTGGTGTTGATGGTCACAGGTGGTGCTGGAGAGCGTTCACGAGAAAATGGGGAAAGGAGATTTGGGAATTCTGCTGCAGTCGGCCTTGGCGATTTTCTTCAGTTGGTGTGCCGCATTTTCTTTTTCTATCTTTCTAATGAAGAGTGTACTATGCTTTGGAACTGCGTGGCATGGTGCCTATATTTATGAAGGGCCGAAGGTGCAAAGCTCGTGGGTATTGAAAGCACAGAAACCAGATTTTTTGCTAAGAGGATGGTGCAATTATCGGCGATGGGGTGCTCCTAAACCCAAAATATTCTTGGCCGTGAATGTACTTTGATGTAAGTGAGGGCTGAAGCTTCTTCCCACGAACTTTTGAGCTAAGCTAATCCCTAGTCATGGTCACACTTGATTGCTTGCGTAGACTCAGTGATCACAACACAGAAGCTAACCAAGTACAATCAGTGCTGTGAAAATTCTCAATTTTGATATGTATCCTGTAGATAGCTATGAGTGGATTGACACTGTCAGTTAAATAGTCCAAAGAATGACCTTCGAACCAACAAATTTCCAAGATGGGAAGCCGAGAGTGAGTGCATCACGCCGGAGTTGGGGTGCAAAGGTTGAGCCACACTGAACCTGTGTCGTTTGAGAGTTTTAGCTTTTGGGGGCAACAACCTGGACTAATCTCTGCTTCAACAAGTAGGTTTGTGATGTTTTCTGTGTTTGTGCCCTCTCTGGGTACCATGGGGACCTCACCTGAGCTCACCTGGAGACGACCCACCAAAGAATCATAAAAGCTGCCCCTTATTTGGCAGGACAGGAATTGCACTGGAGGGACGGCTAAAATTTCAATTGATTATGAGACACAGGTTCAACATCTCTGAGATTGGTTTCCAGTGTCACAAGTGTAGATCAGTAGGCTACCTTCAAGGCAATGCATGCATTTTTCTGTGTTGTTTCACAAGGATGTCAAATGTTGGTCTTTTCGTGAATGTGTGCAGAATGAAGGGAGCCTTTCATTCAGGCCAGCATGGGTGCATTATATGGGCGTATCTCCCGTAAAGCGTGAGGCAGAGCGGCTGCCAGCAACGGTTGTTGCTGATCTCAATGGAGATGGCCACAACAACCTTAGAAGTCCAGCTTCAGGTGACTTTTTCTTCATAGGCACCTGGTTAAGGTTTAGTGCAGCACCATGATTGTCGGCATAAAAGTGACTTGGAGTTCAGTTTACCTCTCTTTTTACCTTTGCGTAAAGATAATAACTTTCAAGTTCATGAATGTGGAGTCTAAGCTATCAATAGCCATCCAGCCACTGACATCTTTCCATCTTCAGGTCATTGATCCACGAGTGTCATTTGCAGAGGATGGTTTTGCGGAAGCACGGTTGCTGGCAGATGTTTCTTGCTTGCCAGATAAAGTTCGAGTGGGTTCTGGATGGAGACCTGTTGCTCTGGCTACAGGCAACATAAAGTGGACCTACACAACTGGGTAAAACAAAAAGTAAGTGATTGGGGTGGTAACAGCTGGCTGGGCTGTGCTTTGATCACAACCTGAAGAAATTGTGGAAGGATGATATTCAGGTCTATTATCACTGAAGCATGGAGATACAGGTCTGATCATTGTGGGGGGCAGCATGGAGGTTCAGCCTCAGGTATGATCTATCTTGCTGGTATTGTGACCAGTGCTGTAAGATTGAGATAAGCTTTGTATTCAACAAGGGTTTCGAAACTTTGTTGAGGTCAAGCATGTGACTCGCTATTGCTGGTCAGTATTGCGAAAGCCTTGAAGTTGACACATAGGAGTTTTGTTCTTGATTTTGCAGGCACACTTGGATCCTTTTGAAGAGGAGGTACTGGTTGAAAAGGGTGCCGAGCATCACAATATTTAGCTGGTGACAAGGAGGTAAGTATCACTTACACAAACTGATATCTTGCCTAACTGCGTGCAATGTAACCATCATTCAGTCATTCATCAGAGAATTTTGTTTGCCTCCAGAAATGGCTGGAGTATCCTCTCTCATACCCACTGATGGTTTTTCTTAGAAAGATTTGAGGACACTAATGTAGAAAACTGCCACCCCACACCTAAATGTCATTGGGAAATGCATACCAACCCTGTCACTACACCAGAATAACCGTCGTCAACATAGTCGTTTACACTGTCCTACAATTGAGCTACCTATCTAATAATTAGGTACTCCAAGACCTCCCTCAGTATCTTTGTTGTTCTCATTTTCTAAATACTAAATCCAAGCTTGGAATTCCATAAATCTCACATATTAGAATTTTTTTTGTTTTTTTTCTTTAAAGAAACGGGTTGTTTGGCCACAAGGAAAAAATAGTCATCCGCAAAGGCCACGAGTCGTTCATCAATGATCCAGTAACCAGCCACCATAGGGAAGGAGAGTGAGCATGATGGACATCGGACCTCCAGTCGACTTGGGAGTCACCTAACCACTGGCAATCTCCTGCAGACCTGGAGGACAGAGATGTCAATTGAAGACACCAAAATAACAAGGGGATTCGAAAGTGCGAGCACATCTCAATTTGGAATCCCTCAATTTGGAATCCCTGCGTCAGAAGCGGTGATGGAAGAATGGCATAAGCAATGAGCGGCCAACCATTCGGCCTTTCTTTGGATTCTTCCTTTGTCCTGTACACCAGAGGCTCCTAACAATATATGTAAATCTTGCTCCATGCAGGTGGAAGTGACGATGGAACATTGTTTTGTTTCGTGTCCTTTCCTGTGTAGATCTGGTCTGAAACTCAATCGCTCCACAGGCACTGGAAAGGTTTGGAGACCCTGCAATTCTATTACTCAACATCTCAAATTTGGGGCCATCAAGGAACTGTGCGCCATGGGCCTGCTCTACTACTCTCTGTGGTTCACTGTGAAAAACAGTAAGCTTTGAACCGAGACTTTACCAAAAATAAGAAACCAACCAGACAATCGCTAATCATCACAGTAAGCTGGGGACCTACGAGACGAACTAAGCAGCCAGCACTGTAGAAATACAGACAAGAAAGACCTGAGGGGTATGAACGACTAAACCTACTGTACTGGGATGCCAAAACCTGGTAGCTACAAGTCCAGCAGTCGAGTCAGCAAACGAGGCCCTCCTGCAGCACTCTAATCTAACACCGGAAGGACACAATAGCAAACAGTAGAGCATCTGATTGCAAACTCGTACTCTGAAACCTAAGAGACATCCAAAATTGGGTAGAAATCTGAACAGTTCCAGCCGAAACATATTTCCATGCTGCATTGGGACTAACAAATGTGCCCATTTACCTGAATAGTTTACCTGCGATAGTAAGAGAAGAGATCTCCATTTGTAACCTATCTTGGCTGAGAAAGCAAAGAAGGGCTGTGTTTTCTCCTGTGCACACCATCTCCATTCCCCTGATCCCAAAACAAATCCACCGGTGGGACCAGTGGGAGTTTCTGAAACCAAGTGACTGAGATGGCCTTACCCCACTGGAGCAATGTGCCTATCCCCTCCCATAGATAGGATCTATGGAAACTGCAGAATCAAAATAATGGACTGCAAAAGTAGGGCGAGCAGAACAGAACACCTCTCCATGACAAAGTAAGAGAGCCCTCGGTCAGATGCGAACCCCAGCCCTGCCGCTACACTGTTGGTTACTGATTCAATGTATATGATTCACTGGGGTTACTGCTCAGACGTGTACCCTCTCCATAGGACCTTGTAATTCTATAAAATGTAAACAGTGCGCCCAACCTTCCGTTCTACGTCTTTCTGGATACTGGCAATCCAGCACTCCCATGGACCATAACCGTAACCATACTCTCCCTCTCCCTCTCCCTCTCTCGGATGTTGGTGAACTTGCAAACCCAGTGGGGTCTTCAAACTAGCCACATTTGACCCCGAGTTAGATTTTTATGAAGCTCCACCGCCTTTACCACATTATATGAGATGTAACGAACCGGCATTAGCAAAACTTGTTTGTATTCACCATTCAAACAACCCACAAAGTCTCTTCATAGAGTTAATCTACTTACTGAATCGGCTATTTGGCCCCCCACAGCCATGGTCTATATAGCATACCTAACTAAGTTGACAACAAAATGTGTCAACCAAAGTCCATAATATGAGTATATCCGGAATGGATCAACAGTTGGGTTACCCCTAATGGACGAGTCGACCTGATTTGGGTCGATTGGATATTTCAACCGTCGGTGGGCCCCTTGGATGAATCTGGATGAAGATGGGCCCTGAACAAAAGTTGTAGCCCTTGAGATTCTGCGCCGGACAGAATTTATTGCACCCTAATTGGACAAATCATGCGCCGTCGGGATTTTTTGAAGTGATGATGAGCACCCAAAATCCAATGGTTTCTGGCCCTCCACGGGCTTTGACCTAGCCACGTGGCAGGCAAAATGGGCATCGGTGGCCCGATGCCGGCGATCGGGTGCATGCAGGGTTGGCATGTCCGCCCGTGCGGACATGGGATGCCACCCTGTGGCCAGTGATGGGTGGCGGCAGCATGGAACGGGCTCTCTCTTTGCGCGCACAAAGTCTGGGTTCCTGGAGCTTGCAAATCGTGGCCCCTCTCGCATTTCCTTGATGCTTTTGTGTGCATGTTTTGCTTGATCTTCCGTGGATCGCCCGCACTCGCTTCGTAGGGGGGTGTATTTCTGGGCTTCATTTTCAGGTCATGGCGACTTACCTCTCTCGAGCTCGAAGCGGCGGGAGCTGTTCTGTTTCCTGCTGTGTGTTCTAGACATTAGAGCTCGGGGTGTGGTTGCATTGACGCAGCTGTTAGGGCTGAGTGTTTGGCGTTTAGATTCTTGTGCCCTGCCGAATTTTCATTGTAATGCAAGTTGTCATTTTTGCTTGCATGTCGTTTTGTGAAATGCTTTTATGCATTTGGGCTCTATGTTTTGTGTGGTAGGGGATGGTTGCAGGGGAGCGTGGTGTGTTGGGGTTTCATTTTGCAACTGGTTTTGGAGAGTTTGCGAAATTCGTCGAGGTACATCTTTCCTTCCTGTGCTTGGGGAAGATGGGCCATTTGCATTGATTCATCGTGAGGGCTTGCATTCATTTCCTGTGATCTCTGTCGGTCTCAGGGATTCGTATGGCACCAAAGAGGAAGGACGCTCCTGTGCCTGAGCCACCGTCGCCCCCACCCGAGCTTGCAGCTGCTGCAGAGATTATAAGGGAGTGGGCGCTTGAGGAGCAGCAGTGCAAGGTAATATTGGGGTGTCTGTCTCCTGCCTTCCTCTGCAGTTTGCCTCCACCGCCGTTCGCCAATCGTTGGCCTCGCCACCCTCGTCCTCACAATTTTCGCTTTCTGTTTAGACGTTAGGTAGCTCTAGTTCTTGGTTGGAGATAGAGAAGAGAGGAAGGTGATAAGGAGGGGTTCAGTGACGCTGTGAATTCTGTTTTGAGAGATGATGCCTAGCCCGATGCTAACAGTCAGGCATCTGAAGGAGTTGGCTCGTGCAAAGAGGTCGATTCCTACAAGTGTGATAGCACCTCCCAAAGGTGTGGTGAGGGAAAAAAAAATAAGGGAGTGGTGAATTCGAGTGTTGTGGGATGTGTTGGCGGGCCTCTGGGTGCTGGGAGCATGCTTGCCGTCGGTCGGGCTGCTTTGGAGGACATGCATCCCAACACTAGTGCACTGGTTCCTTTTGGTGAGGGGTCTTCTAATCCTGTTTTGGGCCACGATGAGGCCTCCTCCGACATTGACGAGGATTTTGAGGGTGACGATGGGTACATGGGCGACTCTGCTGACGAAGCAGACTGGGAAAACGAGGTGGTTGATATGGAGTGTGATGAGGAAATCTCGGGCGATTTTGTGGAGATGTTCAAGGCGAAGACGTGGGAAACCAACGCAGGCTCTGACTTTGTGAGTGATAGAGCTGCATTTTTTGGCCCTCAACCTGGTCCCTGCCTGCCTGAGATGAAGGGCTCACATCCGATTTGGTTTTTTGGTTTGTTTTGGAGGCGACAGGTGCTTGGGCGAATATGTAGGGAGTCCAATCGTTATGCTGCTGAACCTTTCGGTATGGGCACTCGTGGGGGGCCTGGGTGGAAAGAGCTCACTGTTCCTGAGCTCAGGGCTTGGATTGGAGTCTGTGTCTTCATGGGCATGAAGAAGTTGCCCCGAACACGATTTTACTGGCAACACTCGGAGACATTCTTCGCTTGTCCTGTCATCCGCAAAGTGATGACTCGAGATAGGTATGAGGCCATACTCCGTTGTTTGCATCTTGTTGACAACGCCACGTTGGTGGCAGATCGTAAGAGTCGGAATTATGATAAGCTCGGAAAGCTTAGGTGGGTGTGTGAGGAGATTGTGGATAGGTGTAAAAGTCTCTGGAATCTAAACAAAATGGTGACTGTCGACGAGGTGATGATCCGTTACAAGGGGAAGTACTCCCCAATTAGGATGTATATGCCTAAGAAACCATGCAAATGGGGCATCAAGATGTGGGCCTTGGCTGACTCGGAGACTTCATATGTCTACGACTTTTCAGTGTATGCTGGTAAGAATGCAGGAGGGCCAGATGGCGAGAGGCAGAAAACTGGGAAGGGAGAAGGTTACGATGTGGTCACCCGGCTGGCCTACAGGCTGCATGGTTTGGGCCATGTCATTGTGACTGATAATTACTTTACAGGGGTCCAGCTTCTATATGACATGGCCAAACTTGGCGCTTGGGCCACTAGCACGGTAAGAGTGAACAGAAAGGGTCGGTGTTGGAATGAGGCACACCGGCATGCCTTGAGGTGACTGAATTCTGGCTTGCTGCACTGTCTTCTTTCTTTGTGTGTGCATATGTTTGTGTGGGTGGGGGTTCACCAGGGTGTGGGACTGCATGCAGGTATGCTGGGGGCTGTGGATGGCGTGTGTGCGTGGGGCGTGGGGTGTGGGTATCTCTGATCTGTGGTGGGTATGGGTTCTTCTCAAGTTGGGGGGTTGTGTGTGTCCATGCTGGTTGATGGGCAGTGGGGGTCATGGGGGGTTCGTGGTGACGGTTCAATGGCAGTGGAGGGGTGTGGGGGTCATGTCGCTGCTGGTTGATGGGCAGTTTTGGGAGTGGGGGGGTCATGGGGGTCTGTTGCTTGCTCATTGTGGGCTGTTTTGGTGATGGGGGAAGGGCTGGTGATGGCTCACAGGCTGTGGGGGTGATGGGGATCTGCTGCTGCTGGTTGAGGGGCTGTGGAGGTGATGGGGGTCCTTCCGTGTTGGCGTGTGTGCGTTGTGTTTGGGTGGTTTCACAGTTTTGGGGGGGGACTGTCTGCACACTGGGCAGATCGGGGGGTTCAACTCCCCCCCATTTCGTGGATCATGTCTTCGGGGTGGTGTGTGGTTTGGGTTCGCTGCATTCAAAGGAAAAGCAGGAGCTCAAGGGGAGCTTGAACACAAATGGGCCACATTCGTGACGGTTGGTAGTTGTTAGTTTTTCAGTTGCCTGTCAGGTGGAACGCCGAAACGTCGGGCGTTCTCGGGCCCTTTTTTGGGTGTTAATTTTGGGGTCCCCCCGAGTTTTCTGTGTCAATCAGTGACGTAGCCCCCTTTTTGTAGCCGGAATTGTCTACCGGCTCAGGCAATACATGGCCTGAGCTGGGATTCAAGTAGATATACACCTACTTAGAAATCTCTGCCTGCATTTTGGTTAGAATTCAGAAATTCTTTTTGGAGGTAGTAGGAAATCATAGGAGGAACAATTCCACCGTTGGAATTCTGGTTCCAATGAAAATTTCGACCCCTATGGCTGAATTACAGGTCAATTGAAGCACATAGTGCTTTTTGACCCCCCTGTTTTCCCATACAAAGGAACCCTATGCAGATTTTGGAATTCTGCTTTGCAAATTTGGGGCAAGTTGCTTTAGGTGCCTGAGAATTGGAATGTGGTTGGGGTCTTGCAAGGAAAAAATATTTTTTCGGTCCAATTGTCTGGTCAAACCAATTTTTTCCTCTAAAATTGGAATACACTACAGATTTAGATCTTACCATTTTGTTATAATCTTCCTAATGACACGGTGAAATAGGCTGAAAGTTTTACAGCAGGTGCATGAGGTAGGTAGCGTCCCTTTCATACGGTTCATCCCTGTGGATGTTTCTTAGCTGGGAGATATATCCTCATCCGTGAGGGTATGTGCTGTTTTGGAGTGGGCCCACCAAAAACAGCCTCAGGCCCAATTTCCCTCTTTCATAGCTATAGCTATACTAGATGCAACAGCATGTAAACCTGCACGGACATGGATACACGCATCATACTGAACGTTTATTTGCCTGTTTGAGCTTCGATCTTCAGTGGAGTATCTTCCTGCCTCCGAGTGCAGAATTATCTTGATCCGCAAGCTCCTCGTGAGCAGCATCAACTAGCGTGGATTCAAGCAAAGAACGTCGGTGACAATTGTTCCAGGCCGAAGTCCCGTAATTGTTCATGACATTGTTTTGTAGGTTGTAGTAGGTTAACTCATTGGTGCCATCTAGCGTCTTGCAAATAGCAGAAACATCATATTCCGATCCAATCACGCCACTTCCTCGTGAGGTGCATGACGTCGAGAAACCAGATCCCTGCACCTGCAAGTTCCCGTTGTTGTTGCCTAGAAAGGGATTGAGATCTAAACTAGAAATCACGCTCTCTCCAATCGTATTTGTGCAAGAGGCTGAGAGGACGCTTCCCGAGAAATATATAGATGTGCAAGATGCAGCAAAATTACCACACTGTATTGAACGCCACCACATACACACACATCCATGAATTAATCATCTGTATCTTTGTCCGTTGGACAGTGGAACAGTAAATGCACAAATCAAAATCACAATGCATATTGGGGGCATATTTGTCATTCCAACAACACAAATCCAAATGGACGAGTGATGTAGGCGGTAGTATGTTCGTCAAATTTGATCGGAAAGTGCCATAGGTACATCATCTACAGCACTGTACCAAGACCGTACCCTATATATCGAACTCCCAAAGCACCCACAATAATGGATAGGGTGATTATCGAGGATCCTGAGGAGAAAAACATAATCTGAGAGAATAGAGGGGGCACCAGTAACACCCCCAAAGATATACATGAGGTTGAGGGTGCGCCGCCCTGTGACAGACGTAGCTAGCTACAGTGAATCTAATCCCTAGAATGTAAGGCACAAAACAAAGTTGACAATGCTAACTATAGGATAAACAATAAAGACCAAACTGATAAGCCTACGCAGATACAGCTAATCTAACTAGTAAAGATAGTAAGCCTGGTTGTCCTCATTTACAACACCTTCTCTACAGCCAGGCACCAGAAACAGCAGAGAGATGAGATAAGGATCGAACACCAATAAAATGACGATGCTTCTCAAACAGTTGTCTGCCTACAAGTTTAGTAAAAATGTCTGCATGTTGTTCGTCACTAGCAACATGTTCGAGTTTCACCTGGCCTTCTAGTATTCGTTCTCTTATGAAGTGATGTTTCGCTTCTATGTGTTTGGTACGTGCGTGAAAAACGGGATTGAGTGCCAATTTAATAGAACATGGATTGTCGCAATTCAAGTGAAGATCCTGCAGGGTAGGAATGGAGGCCTTGGAGAGATCCGACTGGATTTGCACATTTTTGCATTCGAGTGAGACTGCAGTGGTAGATCAGGCCTTTAATTCCTGTAATAGCCTTCTAAGATAGACTGCTTCCTTTGTGGCTTCAGACAAAGCTTTATATTCGGCTTCTGTAGTGTTGTCTGAAACGGTGGCTTGCCTTTTGCTTGACCATGAAATTGCCCCAGAAGCCATTGTGAACACATAACCACCAGTAGAGCACCGAGTCTCTAAGCAACCCAAATAATCAGCATCCGAATAACCAATGAGAGTGAGATTGGGGCTGCACTGGAAGGGGCTGCACTGGAAGAAAAGACTATAGTCCATTGTTTTCTTCACATAGCGTAGAATGTGATATACTGCTTCCATATGTTGTTGCTGCGGTTTTGACATAAACCGAGCCACCAATCCGACAACATATGAAAGGTCTGGGCGAGTGTTAGTTAAGAACAACAATTTTCCCACCAATTGGCAATACTCAGTAATATCAATCAGAGCAGTGTCCGTTTCAGATTGAGTTACAAATCCATCGAGAAGTGGTGTGTGCTCCATCGTGCAATCTTCCATGCCTTGGTCCTTCAGAATTTGTTGAGCATATGTACGTTGATGCATTAGCATCCCTTGATATGTGCGAGCAAACTCAACACCAAGGTACTTAGTGATCTCACCGAGATCCTTCATCTCATATTTATTTTGAAGTTGTTGCTTTATCTAAGAAATTTTTGAGGCATCATTTCCTGTAATCAAGAGATCATCGACGTATAGTAGCAAGAAAACAACAGCTGATCCTTCTTCCAGATAGTATAGGTTAGGGTCTGCATCACTGCGGATCCAGCCTTCAGTTCTCAGAAATCAATCAATTTTGTGATATCATGCACGTGGAGATTGTTTTAGCCCATACAAATATTTCTTTAACTTGCATACCAAATGCTCAAGTCCTTTTTCTTCAAAGCCCGGTGGTTGCTGCATGTAGATTACTTCTTCAAGGTTTCCATTAAGAAAAGCAGTAACAACGTCCATGTGTGAAATTGGCCACCCAGCTGCAACTGCCATCACTATGATAGCCCTCAAAGTTGACCAGCGAACAACTGGAGCAAAAGTTTCTTTGTAATCAATGTCGTGTTGTTGCTCTATGCCTCTAGCCACAAGTCGTGCTTTGAGACGAGTCCTGGTTGGACTGTTGAGGTCATTGATGGGCTTAGCTCTATAAATCCATCTGGCCGACAGTGGTCGTCTACCCGCTGGTAACTCAGTCAACTCCCAAGTCCTGTTCTTCAGCAGAGACTCAAATTCTTCCCGCATTGCAGCATTCCAACCTAGATCATTGAATGCCTCAGAGAAAGTGATAGAATCAGTCACTTGGTCACTAGTTTCCACAACGTATAGTTCCACGTTATCTGGTAAGTAGAGCTCAAAATCATTGTACTTATTATTTATTTTTTCTCTTGATGCTCTAGTAGAACAACGAGTAGGCTGCATAGGTCGTTGGCTAGTATTTGACGTAGAGGCTTCATTGGTGGAATCAATCTGCCGCTGAGGTTCCAATGAAGGCCTGTCCTCATCAGTAGCAGCTTCAAAGTGTTGCTCTAGTTCAGGCTGCTCATGCCGATGATGTTCTTGGGCAATCTTCCTCTCTGGCTCACGAGGGTGAGCCTGATCCGAACCAAGAACAGGCAACAATTCATCGAAGAATATGGGAGGAGGAGGCACATGCTGGAAATCCCCAGGCGCCTCTTCAACAAAAGTGACATTCGGGCTAATGAGAATTCGACTACGGAGTGGATTGTAGCACCGGTAGCCTTTTGTTTGAGTATCATAACCAACAAGAACTGCCTGAACTGCCTTAGCCTGAAGTTTGGACCTAAATTGAGATGGAATATGGACAAAGGCAGTACATTCAAGAACACGGAGATGAGAAAGGTTGGGTTTATTACCGTTGAGTGCTTGAAAAGGGGTTTTGAGATGTAGAGCCCGAGTACAGCAACGGTTGAGGACGTAGGCAGCAGCATGAACAGCTTCCATCTAGAGAAAACTGGGGAATTTGGAGTCTATGAAGATGGCACGAGCAGCTTCGAGCAAAGTCTGATTCTTCCGCTCAACAACACCATTTTGATGTGGGATGATGGGAGCAGTCAATTGGCGACGAATTCCATGGTAGTGGCAGTATTGAAGAAAGTCATGAGACATGTACCCGCCACCATGATCTGTCCTCAGACAGGAAATTCTCGACTGGAATTGACTTTCAATCATGGCCTTGAACTCCTTAAAACGAGCAAAAGCTTCACTTTTACTAGCGAGAAAATACACCCAAGTAAAGCGAGAATAATAGTCAATAAATATTAAAACATACTTGGCAGAAGCAGTCATTTTTACTGGTCCACATAAGTCCGAATGTACCAGCTGAAATGGTCGGGTTGTTTGTGTCTGCGCCCGTTTTGGAATCCTTTCGCGATGCTGCTTAGCAAGTATGCAAGCGGTGCATGTTCGTTTGGCCAATGGAAGTTTGGGAGTCCCTGTGACTAGCTCCTTAGTCGTCATATGATAAGCCGATTGGAAATTAAGATGACTTTGCCGCCTGTGCCAAAGATCGACCACATCGGTATTGGTTTGTGTAATTTCAAGAACTTGGGGTGGTTCTGAAACAACCTTGTGTAACAAATACCGAGATGTATGTGGACGACAATGATTGAATGAAGGAAGAGAAGTGATACCTCGTGAATATCGATGCGTGTGTTGGCCAGGCAATGCAGCAGAAAGACGGTACAAGTTGTTACGTGGATTTCGAGTAGATTGGAGAGCAACAAGCTGAGGATTATCTTTATCAAACACATAACAAGCTTTGGAATAAAAAAGAATAAGATGCCCAGTATCTATTAGCTTGCCAACAGACATGAGATTCTTATATGCACCCGGGACGTAAAGAACATTGCGTACAGCTTTATTATCAACATTTGCGGTGCCCTTGCCCAAAATGGGAAGCTTGGAGCCGCTGGCTGTGGTTACATATGGATTAGATGAGCTAGACACAAATTCGGACAAGGCTGTTTTATCACCGGTAATATGGTTACTTGCACCGGAGTCCATGTACCAGTCTCGCTCACCAAGTCCTAATTCTGTAAGGTTAGCTGAAATTTCTTCAGAGAAGTCACCAACCTCTTCTTCATAGTCATCATATGCTTCAGCTAAATTAGCTTGTGATTTCATTTTGCGGAGATTGGAAGCTCGGAGCCATAGCTGTGAGATCTGATCATCAAGTTTTTTCAGTTCGCACTCAGTTTCCCAGTGTCCATGCTTAGTACAGTAGTTGCATGCCCCTGTCACGGACATAGCCCAGAGGAACTTACCAGGAGTAAATACCAGAAATTACCAAGTTACCGGAAGTTACCATGACTTACCGTGATTTACCATGATCTACCATGATTTATCATTACTTACCAAGTTACCGGGAGTTTATCAAATTACTAAGAGGAACTTGGGAAACTGCTCAGGATGCTTCTTTGGAGGAAACTTCTCCATCAAGATACCTCATTTGTTTAATCTTGAAAACTTCTCCAGCAAGAAACCTCCATAAAGGAAGTTTCTTAGATAAGCTTCTTAGTAACCAGTATATATAGGAGGCGAGACTAGACACTCTTCAGTCTCGCCAACACCAGTTCAAGCTACTCTTGTTTCCAGTTTCCAGTTCCCAGTACCCTAGCCCAGTTTCCAATATCTGGTACTCCAGTCCAGTTTTCAGCATTCCAATATTCAAGTCGTGTTCCAATATCTTGTACCTGTTACGGACATAGCCCAGAGGAACTTACCAGGAGTAAATACCAGAAGTTACCAAGTTACCATGTTATCGAAAGTTACCGAAAGTTACCGAAAGTTACCATGACTTACCG
Source organism: Takakia lepidozioides (assembly GCA_030704615.1). NCBI lineage: Eukaryota > Viridiplantae > Streptophyta > Takakiopsida > Takakiales > Takakiaceae > Takakia > Takakia lepidozioides. The sequence continues at coordinate 76,956,672 of CM060731.1, forward strand.
TGATTTACCATGATCTACCATGATTTACCATTACTTACCAAGTTACTGGGAGTTTACCAAATTACCAAGAGTAACTTGGGAAACTACTCATGAAGCTTCATTTGGAGGAAACTTCTCCATCAAGATACCTCATTTGTTTAAGGAAGCTTCTCCATCAAGAAACATTTGTTTAATCTTGGAAACTTCTCCAGCAAGAAACCTCCATAGGGGAAGCTTCTTGGGGAAGCTTCTTAGTAGCCAGTATATATAGGAGGCGAGGCTGGACACTCTTCAGTCTCGCCAACACAAATTCAAGCTACTCTTGTTCCAAGTCTAGTACTCCAGTCCAGCTTCCAATATCCAGTCCAGTTTCCAGTATCTGGTATTCCAGTCCAGTTTCCAGCATTCGAGTATCCGAGTCGAGTTCCAATATTTTGTACTCTTGTCCATTGTTATAAAGATCATCTTGATTCATGTTCACCTACCATGCATTTGGCCACGCCGACCTTGACTTCTTGTCTAGTCTTGTACCTCTAGTCTGATCTATTGTTTGTGTTCTGTCATGTTCTCGTCCTTGACAGTTTGGCGAGACTAAAGTTTGTTCTTTAGTTAGTTAAGATGGAAGGCACATTTGCGGAAATAGTCACCACATTGCAGAGTCTTCAGCTCCAGATGCAAGAACTTCGTACATCTATCGCTCAATTGCAAGATGATCATCTCAAGATCTTGGCAACGCTCTCCACAATTTGCAACAACAAATTTCAGAGTTAAAGGAGTCGAACAATGGATCTTCAACCATACGAGTCCCTACTGCAACAGCTCCTGCTGCAACGGTTCCTCTTCAACAGATTACGAGAGAACCAAAGATTAGCGTGCCCGAGAAATTTGATGGGACGAGATCAAGATTTCGCGGTTTTGTTCAACAAGTACGACTGTTCCTACGACTACATCCACAACTCTATCCCAATGAAGGTATTCAAGTGGGATTCGTGGGCACTCTTCTGTCAGGCACTGCCCTATCTTGTTGGCACCGCTATTAGAAAAAAATTTGCATTTACTATACAATTTTGAAGCATTCATGTCCGAGTTCACTGCAACGTTTGGAGAAAATGATAGAGAGAGAGTTACAGAAACAAAGATGCGAAATCTTCGACAATGAGCACATCCTGCTTCCGTTTATGCTGCCGAATTTCGACAACTTGTGTGCGACCTCGACTGGAATGAGAAGAGCCTCATTAGTCAGTTTCGATGTGGACTAAAAGATGATGTAAAAGATTTGTTGCTGACAATGCCAAATGTGAGCACACTGAGTGAATTCATCACCCAAGTCATTGCATGCGATAATTGTTTGTTCGAAAGACGTCAAGAGAAGCGATCTGGATGGTCTACGACGCATCATGCCACTGTTATTACGACACCGAACACAATGATCCATCAGACATCCAGTAGTGATTCTATGCAGATTGATGTTGTACGATTCAAGCCATTGACGCCACAAGAAAATAAAGACGGCGCTCGAATGGATTATGCCTCTATTGCGGAGAAGAAGATCACATAGCATTAAACTGCCCCAACAAGAGAAGATTCAAAGCTCGGGGCACAACTCAACTGTTCGATACGAGGAGGTCGGAAAACGAAGATGTCCAGTCACAGTATGGACCATGCGGCTGGACACCACAAATTTCTTACCGAAAAAAAATCTTTTTCTACCTCCAGACCTTGCACCTTGCTTCACAGTTCCAGTAAAAATCAGAGTGCAAAATCGAGATATCACTGTAGAAGCACTTTTGAACTCAGGAGCTTCAGCTTGTTTTATGGACAAAAACTTTGTGAAGCAAAATAATTTAACGCTCGTAAAGAAGAAACTCTCGGACCCCGTTGAAATCATCGATGGACGACCATTAACATCAGGAAATGTGGACCATGAAACTCGACCACTTGAAGTGAAGCTTAAAGATCAAGCATCACATATTGTTTTAAATGTCATCCAGTCTCCAACGAATCTTGTGATCCTTGGACTTCCTTGGTTCGTACTTCACAATCCCAACATCGACTGGCGATCACGAAAAATTTCTTCAAGACAAAAATGTAGAAATATCAAAGGTATTCAATCCATATTCCTTGGAGCTAGAGCTTTCATGAGAGCTACAAAAAAGGAGGCGGCATTTGCACTTTATGCGACTCCGATCAAGACCACAACAGACAAATGTATTTCAACATTACCCGCTCAATATCAAGATTTCAAAGATATTTTCGAGAAGAAAAATGCAGACATATTGCCAGAACATCGACCTTATGACTGTGCAAATGAGTTACAAGAAGGAGCCCAACCACCATTCGGCCCAATCTATAACTTATCTCAGACGGAGTTGGCTGCATTACATGAATACATGATGAAAATTTGTTGAAGCACTTCATCCGACATTCAAAATCACCCGCGGGGGCGCCTATCTTGTTTGTGAAAAAAAAAAAACGGATCATTACGCATGTGTGTCGACTATCGCGGTCTCAACAAAGTCACAATTAAGAATCGTTATCCGTTGCCGCTGATTTCTCGGCTTCTCGACCAGCTGGGACGAGCGAAGATTTTCACCAAAATCGACTTGAGATGAGCTTATAACCTTGTACGGATAAAAGAAGGAGACGAATGGAAAACAACGTTTCGAACAAGGTATGGACATTTTGAATACAGTGTTATGCCTTTTGGTCTTACAAATGTTCCAGCAATTTTTCAACATATGATGAATGACATCTTTCGAGAATTTTTAGATGACTTTGTAGTCATCTATTTGGACAACATTTTGATATTTTCACAGAATGAAGAAGAACGTGGCCACCATGTACGCCTTGTCCTTGATAAATTAAGATAAAAAAGACTATATGCCAAGCTGGAGAAATGTCTTTTCCATCAATTTGAGGTCGAATTTCTGAGCTACATTATTTCCGACAAATGCGTCTTTATGGATCAGAAGAAAATACAAACCATCATCCAGTGGATTAAACCAACTTCGTTCCGAGATGTACAATATTTTCTGGGTTTTGTAAATTTCTATAGAATCTTCATCAATGACTACTCCAAAATTGCTGCACCATTGACACGACTCACAGGGAATGACAAATTTGTATGGGACGAGAAGGCTGACCAGACATTGGAAAGGCTGAAGCAGGCATTTACAACGGCTCCCATACTGGTATATGCAGACCCATCTAAACCATTCTTCTTAGAAGCAGATGTATCGGATTTTGCATTTGGCGCGGTACTCTCTCAATACGGTACAGATGGCCAACTCCACCCTGTTGGTTTTCGTTCTCGCAAATTTTTCACTGCGGAGATCAATTATGAAATCCATGACAAACAACTTCTAGCGATTATCAATGATTTTGAGGAGTGGCGTCATCTATTGGAGGGAGCTAAACATTATGTCACTGTCTATAACGATCACAAAAACCTCAAATATTTTATGAGTGCTCGTGTTTTGAATCGACGTCAAGCGAGATGGAGTATGTCACTAGCAAGGTTTGATTTTGTTATTACCTATCGTCCCGGACATCTTCAAGGAAAACCAGATGCTCTCTCTCGACGATCGTATCTTGCGCCAAAAGAAGGGGATGCAGCTTTTGACCAACAAAAATCCATCATCCTGAAACCAGCAAATCTCCAATTGAATATGCTATCCATCTCCACCTATGACGATGCAGAGATCATAAAGGAGATTCAGGAAGCACTGAAGAGCGACCATTTTGCTACGACACTACGAAGTCAACTAAATCAACCTCGAGACAACCCACATGTTACAAACGATTTCGAATTCAAAGATGGCTTACTTTACTTCAAGGGACTTCTCTATGTACCTCCAGGACCTACACGACTTCGAATTCTTCAAACATGTCATGATCTTCCGGCTGCAGGACATTTCGGCTTCAACAAAACATTGGAGTTGATTTCCAGGGACTATTAGTGGTCACAGATGTGGAAACTCGTGAAAGAATTTATAAAATCTTGCGACACGTGTGCTAGAGCGAAGAGACCACAACATCGACCTTACGGCCTTCTTCAACCATTACCCATTCCCAAGGGTCCATGGTCTTCCGTGTCTATGGACTTTATTACGGACCTTGCAATTTCCAAGACCACCGATTCAATCCTTGTTATTGTAGATCGTTTTACGAAGATGACACATTTCATTCCATTTAATAAGACGGTTACCGGCAAGGAAACTGCAAGACTCTTCCTCAATAATATCTACCACATTCATGGACTCCCGAAGGACATCGTATCTGATCGAGGACCACAGTTCATATCAAATTTCTGGAGGGGATTATTTCACATATTGGATACTAAGAGCAACCTCCCTACAGCTAATCATCCACAGACTGATGGTCAAACCGAACATGTAAATCAGATTTTGGAGCAGTATCTTCGTTGTACGATAAATTATCACCAAGATAATTGGACGAACCTTCTGTCATTGGCTGAGTTTGCCTACAACAACACTATACATTCTTCGACCAAGAAAACTCTATTTTTCTCCAATTATGGTCATCATCCTCGAGCAAATCATTTCCACATGAAAACTGTTGGAAGCCCTGCTGCAGAAAACCTTGCTACGATTCAAAAGGAGGTTACATCCCATCTCGCAGAAGCTCAAAAACAATACAAGGAGTATGCAGATCAACGTCACCAACTCCAACCCCAGTTCAAGGTCGGAGATTGTGTGTGGCTTCTTCGACGGGACATACAAACCTCGTGACTATCAAAGAAGTTGGATTATCAACGCCTGGGACCATTCAAAATTATTCGACAAATAAATCCGGTCGGTTTGAACTCCCACGAAGTATGCGCATCCATCCAGTCTTTCATGTTTCACTATTGGAGTTGTACCATCCATCGAATATTCCAGGGAGAGTTTCAGTACCACCTCCACCAATCGAAGTCAATCAAGAAATTGAGTATGAAGTCGACGAAGTCCTAGACTCTCGCATCAAGTATAAACGTCTTAAGTATTTCGTACATTGGAAAGGCTACGACATCAGCGAACGAACGTGGGAACCTTCATCCAACCTCGTCTATGCCTCTGACAAAGTCCAAGAGTTTCATCAACGATATCCAGCTAAGCCCCGAGCTACATGTCAATGAGACGTCACAAACGATGATGTCAGCCAAGCTAGCTTCAAGGAGAAGACTCCACATTCAATGTACTTGATACACATTAAGGAGAGAGGAACACCACACATCAGTATATATAGTTACACTTCTAACACTCTTGCATCTTGTATTGGCAGCATGAAGTCACAAGAACCAGATACATTGGAGTTGTCGCTTACCCAACTACCAGATCAGCCGTTCCGACTCTCACGACCTTCAACATCACGCCGACGCTCTCGAGACGATGGGCCACCAATGCGACGCGTACTTCCTCGTCTGGACCCCGTACGACGGCAAGTGGAGGCTACTCGAAGTCTGATAATTCTGTTGGAGATTGAGGCTTCGGACCCAGAGGGCAACGAAATCATGTTTGAAGGCAACTTCGAAAATCAGAATGCTCAAATTACTGCGTGGTCCCAAGTTCAAGGTGTTAGACACTATCGATGGTTACAGGGACCTATAAATCATTTGAGTCAAGAACGAAGAGCCGAATACTTGGCAAGTACCATTCATCGGATTTTGGATTTTCTCCAATTCTAAGCAAGTCCAAGATTTTACCGCTCCTCGAGGAACTCGGCGCTAGAGGAGGGGGTGATGTCACGGACATAGCCCAGAGGAACTTACCAGGAGTAAATACCAGAAATTACCAAGTTATTATGTTACCGAAAGTTACCATGACTTACCGTGATTTACCATGATCTACCATGATTTATCATTATTTATCAAGTTACCGGGAGTTTACCAAATTACCAAGAGTAACTTGGGAAACTACTCAGAAAGCTTCATTTGGAGGAAACTTCTCCATCAAGATACCTCTTTTGTTTAAGGAAGCTTCTCCATCAAGAAACATTTGTTTAATCTTGGAAACTTCTCCAGCAAGAAACCTCCATAGGGGAAGTTTCTTGGGGAAGCTTCTTAGTAACCAGTATATATAGGAGGCGAGACTGGACACTCTTCAGTCTCGCCAACACAAGTTCAAGCTACTCTTGTTCCAAGTCCAGTACTCCAATCCAGCTTCCAGTATCTAGTCCAGCTTTCAGTATCTGGTATTCCAGTTCAGTTTCCAGCATTCCAGTATCCGAGTCGAGTTCCAGTATTTTGTACTCTTGTCCATTGTTATAAAGATCATCTTGATTCATGTTCACCTACCATGCATTTGGCCACGCCGACCTTGACTTCTTGTCTAGTCTTGTACCTCTAGTCTGATCTCTTGTTTGTGTTCTGTCATGTTCTCGTCCTTGACAGTACCCTTGGTCATTGTTATAAAGATCGCATTGATTCATATTTACTCATCGTACATACGACCACGCCGACCTTGACTCTTGCCTAGTCTTGTACCTCTAGTCTGATCTCTTGTTTGTGTTCAGTCATGTTATCATCCTTGACAATTTGACGAGACTAAAGTTTGTTCCTTAGTTAGTTAAGATGGAAGGCGCATTTGCGGAAATGGTCGCCACATTGCAGAGTCTTCAGCTCCAGATGCAAGAACTTCGTGCCTCTACTGCCCAACTACAAGCTGATCAGTCTCAAGATCTTGGCAACGCTCTTAACAATTTGCAACAATAAATTTCAGAGTTGAAGGAGTCGAATAATGGATCTTCAACCTTACGAGTCCCTATTACAGCAAATCCTACTGCAACGGTTCCTCCAAATCTTCAACAGATTACAAGGGAACCAAAAGTCAGCATGCCCGAAAAATTTGATGGGACGAGATCAAGATTTCGCAGTTTTGTTCAACAAGTACGATTGTTCCTACGACTACATCCACAACGCTACCCTGATGAAGGTATTCAAATGGGATTTGTGGGCACCCTTCTATCTGGCGCTGCCCTATCTTGGTTTGCACCGCTATTAGAGAAAAATTCGCACTTACTATACAATTTTGAAGCGGTCATGTCCGGGTTCACTACAACGTTTGGAGAGAATGATAGAGAGAGAGTTGCAGAGACAAAGATGCGAAATCTTCGACAAAGAGCACGTCCAGCTTCCGTTTATGCTGCCGAATTTTAACAACTTGTGTGCGATCTTGACTGGAATTAGAAGAGTGTCATTAGTCAGTTTCGATGTGACCTAAAAGATGATGTAAAAGATTTGTTGCTGACAATGCCAAACGTAAGTACACTGAGCGAATTCATCACCCAAGTCATTGCATTCGATAATCGTTTGTTCGAAAGACGTCAAGAGAAGCGATCTGAATGGTCGAGGACGCACCATGTCGCTGCTACTACGGCACCAAACACAACGATCCATCATACATCCGGTAATGATCATATGCAGATTGATGCTATCCGATTGAAGCCATTGATGCCACAAGAAAAACAAAGACGACGCTCGAATGGATTATTCCTTTATAGCGGAAAAGATGATCACATAGCATTAAACTGCCCCAACAAGAGAAGATTCAAAGCTCGGGGCACAACTCAAGTGTTCGATACGAGGAGGTCAGAAAATGAAGATGTCTAGTCACAGTAGGGACCATGCGGCTGGACATCCCAAATTCCTCAAAAAAAAAAGTTTTTTTTTACCTCTAGACCCTGTACCTTGTTTCACAGTTCCAGTAAAGATCAGGATGCAAAATCGAGATATCTCCGTAGAAGCACTTTGGGATTCGGGCGCTTCAGCGTGTTTTATTGACAAAGACTTTGCGAAGCAACACAAATTAACGCTCGCAAGAAAGAAATCTCGGCCCCTGTTGAAGTCATCGATGGACGACCGTTAGCATCAGGAAATATTGACCATGAAACTCGACCCCTTGAAGTGAAGCTTAAAAATCAAGCATCACAGATTGTTTTCAATGTCATCCAGTCTCCAACAAATGCGTCCCTGGTTTGTACTTCATAATCCTGACATCGACTGGCGATCACGAAAAATTTCGGCAAGACAAAAATGCAAAAGTACCAAAGGTATTCAACCCCTGTTTCTTGGAGCTAGAGCCTTCATGAGAGCTACGAAGAAAGACGCGATATTTGCAGTTTATGCGACTCCGATCAAAACCACAACAGACCAAGGTACTTTGACATTACCCACTCAATATCAAGATTTCAAGGATATCTTCGAGAAGAAAAATGCAGACATGTTGCCAGAACATCGGCCTTACGATTGTGCAATTGAGTTGTAAGAATGAGCTCAACCACCATTCGGCCCGATCTACAATTAATCCGAGACAGAGCTGGCTACTTTACGCGAATACATTGATGAAAATTTGTCAAAGAATTTCATTCGACATTCGAAATCACCCGCGGGAGCACCTATCTATTTGTGAAGAAGAAGGACGGATCGTTACGCATGTGTGTGGACTATCGTGGGCTCAACAAAGTCACTATAAAAAATCATTACCCACTACCGCTGATTTCCGGACTCCTCGAACAACTTGGACGAGCAAATTTTTTCACAAATATCGACTTGAGATGAGCTTACAATCTTGTACGAATAAAAGAAGGAGACGAATGGAAGACTGCTTTTCGCACAAGGTACGGACATTTCAAATATAGTATTATGTCTTTCGGTCTTACAAATGCTCGAGCAATTTTTCAACACATGATGAATGACATCTTTCGAGAATTTTTAGATGACTTTGTAGTCATCTATTTGGACGACATTTTGATATTTTCATAAAATGAAGAAGAACATGGTCGTCATGTACACCTTGTCCTTGATAAATTGAGGAAAAAAAAGACTATATGCCAAATTGGAAAAATGTCTTTTCCACCAATCTGAAGTCGAATTTTTGGGCTACATTATTTCCGACAAAATGGTCTTTATGGATCAGAAGAAAATACAACCATCATCGAGTGGATTAAACCAACTTCGGTCCGAGATGTATAATATTTTCTAGTATTTTTAAATTTCTATAGAATCTTCATCAAGGATTACTCCAAAATTGCTGCACCATTGACACGACTTATAGGGAAGGACAAATTTGTATGGGACGAGAAGGCTAACCAAGCATTTGAAAGGCTGAAGCAGACATTCACAACGGCTCCAATACTGGTACATGCAGACCCATCTAAACCATTCTTTTTGGAAGCAGATGCATCAGACTTTGCACTTGGCACGGTACTCTCTCAATACGGTACAGATGGCCGACTTCACCTTGTTGGTTTTCGTTCTCGCAAAATTTCCGCTGCAGAGATCAATTATGAAATCCATGACAAACAACTTCTAGCGATTATTGATGTTTTTGAGGAGTGACGTCATCTATTGGAGGGAGCTTAACATCAGGTCACTGTCTATACCGATCACAAAAACCTCGAGTATTTTATGAGTGCTCGTGTTTTGAATCGACGTCAAGCGAGATGGAGTATGTCACTAGCAATGTTTGATTTTGTTATTACCTACCCTCCCGGACATCTTCAAGGAAAACCAGATGCTCTTTCTCGACGAACGTATCTTGCGCCAAAAGAAGGGGATGCAGCTTTTGACCAACAGAAATTCATCATCTTGAAACCAGCAAATCTCCAAGTGAATATGCTATCCATGTCGAACTATGACGATGTAGAAATCATAAAGGAGATCCATGAAGCACTGACGAGCGATCAATTTGCCACGACACTACGAAGTCAACTAAATCGACCTCGAGACAACCCACATGTTACAAACGACTTCGAAATTCAAAGATGACTTACTTTACTTCAAGGGACTTCTCTATGTACCTCCAGGACCTATACGACTTCGAATTTTTCAAACATGTCATGATCTTCCGGCTGCAGGACATTTCGGCTTCAACAAACAATGGAATTGATATCCAGGGACTATTGGTGGTCACAGATGTGGAAATCGTGAAAGAATTTATAAAATCTTGCAACACGTGTGCTAGAGCGAAGGGACCACGACATCGACCTTACGGCCTTCTTCAACCATTACTCATTCCCAAGGGTCCATGGTCGTCCGTGTCTATGGACTTTATTACGGACCTTGCAATTTCCAAGACCACCGATTCAATCCTTGTTATTGTAGATCGTTTTACGAAGATGACACATTTCATTCCATGTAATAAGATGGTTATCGGCAAGGAAACTGCAAGACTCTTCCTGATCTGCAAGACCAACGTTTGACATCCTTGTGAAACAACACAGAAAAATGCATGCATTGCCTTGTAGGGAGCCTATTGATCTACGCTTGTGACACTGGAACCCAATCTCAGAGATGTTGAACCTGTGTTTCATAATCAATTGAAATTTTAGCCGTCCCTCCAGTGCAATTCCTGTCCTGCCAAATAAGGGGCAGCTTTCATGATTCTTTGATGGGTCGTCTCCAGGTGAGTTCAAGTGAGGTACCCATGGTACCCAGAGAGGGCACAAACACATAAAATATCACAAACCTACTTGTTGAAGCAGAGATTAGTTCAGGTTGTTGCCCCCAAAAGGTAAAACTTTCAAACGACACAGGAGTGTGGTTCAACCTTTGCACCCCCAACTCCGGCCTGATACACTCACTCTCCGCTTCCCATCTTGAAAATTTGTTCGTTCGAAGGTCATTCTCTGGACTTTTAAACTGAAAGTCTCAATCCACTCTATCTACAGTATATACATCAAAATTGAGATTTTTCACAGCACTGATTGTACTTGGTTAGATTCTCTGTTGTGATCCCCGAGTCTACACGAGCAAATCAGGTGTAACCATAACTACGGATCAGCTTAGCTCAAAAGTTCGTGGGAAGAAGCTGCAGCCCTCACTTACATCAAAGTACATTCACGGCCAAGAATAGTTTGGGTTCAGGAGCACCGACAAATGCACCATCCTCTTACTACCGACAGCAGACAGACGAAAAATCCGATTTCCGTGCTTTCAATACCCACGAGCTTTGCACCCTCGGCCCTTTAGAAATACAGGCACCATGTCACGCAATTCCAAAGCACAATACACTCTTCATTAGAAAGACAAAAAGAAAATACGGCATACCACCTGAAAAAAATCGCCAAGGCCGACTACAGTAGAATTTCCAAATCTCCTTGCCTCATTTTCTCATCAATGCTCTCCAGCACCACCTGTGACCACACTACAACAGATGAGCGTTTTTATGACTGCAAATATGACTATTTTTTCAGTCCTATATGCGTTCATGACTACATGACTCTGAAGTGAAAAAAACGGCATGATAGCGATTAGTCTTTAGGACTGCGTTTTGCAAGTCATAGCCGTGACTGCGTGCGTGGTACCTGAAGTCATGCAGAAGAGAGTGATGTAGTCACAACTCTATAATTTACGTATGACTAACTATATGACTACATTGTCTGCTGAGCGTTGCCTACATGGAGAGATTTCAGTGGAACACGTGCACCACTGCACAAGCGACACATCACGCATTCGTGAAGGGATCATATGACTATATGTCTGCAGAGCGATGACTATATGGAGAGGCGCCGGATGGACATGTGCGCCACTGCGAATTTGACACGTCATTTTTAAAATATTTTTGAATAATGTTTTTAATTTTAATAAAACAAATTATAAAATTACAAAATTTAGATTATTAATTGATTTAAATTCTTCATTATATTTTTGGGAAAATAGAATGGAAGGCCAACGGGGCTTGTACAAGTCCTGCAAATCATATTACCAAATTCCAAATTGGACAAGCATCCCCTCGGATGCCTCAAAGTCTAATGTGGAGCAAAATCCGAAACAAACTTGGTGGCAGTATGGCAGTCACCACACACCCGAAGATTCTTCACGAGATAGAGAGACATCCCTGCAGCTCATTAGCCCAAAACCTCGATTGTCCCACCATTGACTGGGGTCAGAAAAATTCCACAGCTTCTCCTCGTCTCTGTTACCTGTTTTTGGATACTTTCCTGTTGTCATGTTGGCAATTTCATGTCAAAGTCACTCCAAACTATCAAAGGTTCACTCAACCAGCTAACTTGCAGAATTCATAATGAAAATTGAGGGTTGATTATGATAAGAGGGAAAAACAGGGTGAAATGTGTTGAAGAAGGTGCCTTGATTAACAGTGCCTGATTTGATCAATTGTGTTGCTGCTGCTGCGGCTTCCAGTTGACCATCTATCCATGCAGGTTTCTTGTACCTATCTTTCCACAGTGAATCATAGGTAATCTGGAGCATGAAATTCGGCCCTCTTGGATGAATCTGGACCCATACTCTATCCCTGCTCCTTCAGCTATCCATGCCTCTGCACAAATCATGCATACATCCTCGCCTTGCTTCTAGCAGCTGACAATGACAGCCTAGAATTGTTCCAGCAAACACCCCAACCCTACTTTTCACACTAGTTCCTATGCTCAATTGCATCTGCTACTCTCTATAATCCAACAGGCGTTCACCTTCTTGCCTCGATTGTCCCACCATTGACTGGGTTAGAAAAGTATTCATTCCACATCTTCTCCTCGTCATTTGCCCTGGGTCTCCAAAGCCTCCATCCCGCGCCCTTGCTGTGCATACCCTGCAATCATCACACTCCACGACACCACATGTCGTTCAGCCATACTGTCGAACACTCCCTTTGCATCCTCAATGCACCCACATTTGGCATACATGTCCACCAGGGCAGTGTTCAGAATGACATCAGGTGCAATTCCAGATTTGATGATATCACTGTGGATCTCTTTGCCATTTTCCAGGGCTGCCAGGCTTGCACAAGCATTACAAACACACACAAACGTGATCTGGTTACACTTCACCCCCTGCCCCCATCATAGGTCTCCAAAGCCTCCATCCCGTACCCCTGCAAGCATCGCGTTCCACGACATCACATCTCGTTCAGCCAGAGTGTGGAATACTCCCTTCGCATCCTGAATGCACCCACATTTGGCAAACCTGTCAGTTTAGGATGACAGCTGGTACAATTCCAGCTTTGACGATGTCAGCATGGACCTCTTTCCCCTTTTCCAAGGCTCCCAGGCTTGCACACGCATTGCAAACACCAACAAAGGTGATGTGGTTGGGCTTCACCGGCCCTTCGCGCAACATTTGCTCATAGGTCTCCAAAGCATTCCTACCACACCCATGTTAAATCCTGCCAACATTATATTCAACGTGATCAAAGTTCGTTGAGGCATTCCGTTGAACACTCGGTGTGCATTCATGATGCTCTTGCACTTAACATACATGTTCACAAGGGTGTTGAGGAGAAAAACACTTGGCGTGAATCCACTTTGGATAATGTGAGTGTGCACCTGCTTTCCAGCCAGACCCCTCATTTTGACGCACTTACGCAAGAGACAGACATACATATCTGAATCTGCTGAAATGCTCCTTGGTTTAAAGGTTGTAGAGCCTCTTTCAGTATGCCTGCCTCACAAAGCATCTTCACATGCCTAGAAGAGCCAAAAGAGGCATTATGGACTCCCTCTCTTGATCCTCTTTTAGAAGTTGTGGTCATGGTTGAGGTGCCTGATTTAAATCAGGGCTGCTAGGCCTGCAATGCACACAAACATGATGTGGCCGGGCTGAACCCCTTCCCTCATCATTTGCTCATAGGTCTCCAAAGCCTCCATCCCACGTCCCTGCTGTGCATACCCTGCAAGCATCGCACTCCACGACACCACATCTCGTTCAGCCATAGTGTTGAACACTCCCTTTGCATCCTCGATGCACCCACATTTTGCATACATGTCCACTAGGGTATTGTTCAAAATGACATTTGGTACAATTCCAGCTCTAAAGGTGTCACCATGGACCTCCTTCCCCTTTTCCAGAGTTGCCAGGGCAGTGTTTCGAATGACATTAGGTACAATTCCAGCTTTGATGATATCCCCATGCACCTCTTTGCCCTTCTCCAGGGCTGCCAGGCCTGCAATGCATACAAACATGATGTGGCCGGCTGAACCCCTTCCCCCATCATTTGCTCATAGGTCTCCAAAGCTTCCATCCCACGTCCCTGCTATGCATACCCTGCAAGCATCGCACTCCACGACACCATCTCGTTCAGCCATAGTGTTGAACACTCCCTTTACATCCTCGATGCACCCACATTTTGCATACATGTCCACTAGGGTATTGTTCAGAATGACATTTGGTACAATTCCAGCTCTGAAGGTGTCACCATGGACCTCCTTCCCATTTTCCAGAGCTGCCAGGGGAGTGTTTAGAATGACATTAGGTACAATTCTAGCTTTGATGTTATCCCCATGCACCTCTTTGCCCTTCTCCAGGGCTGCCAGGCCTGCAATGCATACAAACATGACGTGGCCGGCTGAACCCCTTCCTCCATCATTTGCTCATACGTCTCCAAAGCTTCCATCCCACGTCCCTGCTATGCATACCCTGCAAGCATCGCACTCCACGACACCACATCTCGTTCAGCCATAGTGTTGAACACTCCCTTTGCATCCTCGATGCACCCACATTTTGCATACATGTCCACTAGGGTATTGTTCATAATGACATTTGGTACAATTCCAGCTCTAAAGGTGTCACCATGGACCTCCTTCCCATTTTCCAGAGCTGCCAGGGCAGTGTTTAGAATGACATTAGGTACAATTCCAGCTTTGATGATATCCCCATGCACCTCTTTGTCCTTCTCCAGGGCTGCCAGGCCTGCAATGCATACAAACATGATGTGGCCGGCTGAACCCCTTCCCCCATCATTTGCTCATAGGTCTCCAAAGCCTCCATCCCACGTCCCTGTTGTGCATACCCTACAAGCATCACACTCCACGACACCATCTCGTTCAGCCATAGTGTTGAACACTCCATTTGCATCCTCGATGCACCCACATTTTGCATACATGTCCACTAGGGTATTGTTCAGAATGACATTTGGTACAATTTCAGCTCTTAAGATGTCACCATGGACCTCCTTCCCCTTTTTCAGAGCTGCCAGGGCAGTGTTTAGAATGACATTAGGTACAATTCCAGCTTTGATGATATCCCCATGCACCTCTTTGCCCTTCTCAAGGGCTGCCAGGCTTGCACAAGCATTGCAATGCACACATGGGACAAAGTAGAACAACAAGAAACCCACATCACAGAGAAGAGAGAGGTTCTCACCTTATCACGACCTTCGACAAACACATGAATGGGTTGGTTGGTGTCAAGAGGGCGAGGTCGGATTCGGCGGCCACCAGAAATCAACAGGAGTGGATGCAAGCATACGCTTTCTTTTCTTTGTCACTGACAGAGGAGTTTCCTCCTCTTCTTGGCCTACCACTTCGGGCATCAGCTCCTGCTCCTTCAAATGATTCTCCTTATGTGTGATAATTGCATGTGCCTCATCCCAAACTTGTCTCTATGATAAGAATGCTTTGCTTGGACATTCGGCAATTGATTCATACCTGCTCTCGGGCTGGGGCCAGGCACACACATATCAGAAATGAAGACGAAGGATATGCCACCAGCTGTAACCCTTGGCCATAATACATTAAGAGCGTACTCCCTGTAGGATGCCTTTCTGGAGCTATGGTAAGGCTTTGAACCGCAATATATAAAACCAGGTCAAGAGTGCTGAATTGCTTATAACAATCCCAAAAAATGGAACGCATGAGTAAGAGAGAGAGAGGGTAGACCCTGGCTGAAATAGACAAGCCAGAAAGAGCAGAAAAGATTGCATACCTCTCTATGGATAACTGCTGATCCATGCTTGGGTCAACTGGGAGAGAGGAACTCTCTACACACAGGGAGGCCATCATTTGCTGGCGACTGAGGGTTTTCCCCTGTAACAGCATACCTTCTTGGAAGCTCAAAGTTTCAGCATGCATCATATCTCCCACTGTCCTCTCAAGATGAGACTCTACCACCGTCTCCAATACCTTCCCATTTAGGCTCTCTGTGTGCTCAATATCTGTAAGATCTATCTGGTTCACCTTAGAAACACATGGGTTGCTCTTCACAGTTGCCTCCTCCTCCATACACTTTAAGCCACCATCCGCAATCCCTCCCACTTCATTTGTGAGAGGGCAAAACAGGCTGAAAATAGGTCAAAGAAGAAGGTGCCCTCACCATATTGTCCTTGAGCTTGTGTCATGACTTGACCTGCCATCAACCCAAAAGGACCTCTTGTGCCTGCTGCTTGTGTCTGTAGTCAGGTAATGTCGGATTGGTCTGTGAGATCGAACCACCACGGTGCAGCTGAGTAGGCAGAGATTGAAACACGACCTGCTAAGACCAAGCTAACTCTCCCAAGAATGGCGAGCTCGCAAGAATGTTGCGAGCTTCTCCTCGTCTCATCTCCTCCTCCTCTCCTCCTTCCTGCATCATTTGCTCAACGCCTCCATCCCACGCCCTTGCATATCCTGCGATCATCGCGTTCCATCCCTCGGCTACATGGTGTGGCGCAGGAGACCAAAAAAACGCCAAGTCCCAGCCCTCCTTTGTGTTCACGATTACCCTAATGGACAACCTTATTAACAACTTTTTAACTTTTTTAATCCTAATGGGCAACTTATTAACAACTTTTTGACTTTTTAGCCTTTTGCACTTTGATTCATTCTAGGTCAAAGGCTAAAATCCTGCTACCATACTTGTCTAGAAAACCAAAATACCACGTAAACAAACATTTGATAGTGGTAGTAAAATATATTACCATTGGGCTGGTTTGAACACTTGCTAGTAAAAACTTTCACTTTGAGTTATTGAAATTGAAATATACATTGTAAATTATATTTTCATAATTACAGCTATCAATGTTTGACTTAGGGGTGGTAGAATAAAGGACTCCGTAATGAAACTTTTGATAGTTGTAGTGAATTGTTCTATTAATATCAGCACATTTCACTACGTGGTGCTAGAAATAGTGAAAAGTGGCAAATAGTGAAATTCATAGTAAAATACCGACGGTGCTAAAAACCGTAGTGTGTTGTAGTGCCTCGTTGTGTCTATCCTTGCCCCTTCCTGCATGCTCAAGAATAGGTCTGCAAAGCCTCCATCCCACGCCCCTGCACATCCTGCGATCGTTGCGTTCCATGCTCTAGGCTTGTGGATACTAAGAAAACATATGGTGTGGCGGGAGACAAAAAAATCCCAAAAAGAGGCCAAGTCCTAGCCCTCTGTTCATGGCTGGCACCCTAATGGGCAACCCTATAAGCAACTTTTTGATTTTTTTTAACCTTGTGCACTTTGATCATTGATGAATGAACTTATCCAATGGATGAATACATTCGTGTATGTGCCTTCAAAATGACACGTGTAGTGATGCAGTCGTATAATTAGAGCTCTGAAACCATATTTAGTCATGAAGTCATACGATTCTAGGAAAATTCATCCATGTGTAGTCCTCCATATGACGTGAGTCATATAAACCATCCCTGTCATCATGGTCAACAATGTTTGACCAATGCTCCCTACCTTTCCGGAGTCATGTAGTGATATCCATTACTACAGAGTGATAAAACTATGACTGCAATGCATTTCAGCGTTCTGTAGTCGTGTACCTAATGCCGTTTTTATGACTCCGCAAAAGCCGTAGTCCTAAAAACGCTCATCTCTTGTAGTGCCATCAACACCACCAGCTCGCGTCTCCTCATCGAACTCCACCCCATGGTACGTGCAACGACATCAACAATCAACTGCCAAAGAACCAGATCACAACGTACAACAACCCTGGGTTCTTTCAACTGTGACAGGAATCACTCGTGAGCAATCCTTTAACAGTTTAGGTCTTGATGGAACCATAATCACAAGATCTACACTGTCTTTTTGTAAAAAAATGTGAAGCATAGTCCTTGTCCTACAAAAGCCAGTGACTATTTCTAGATTAACCAACTCTAATATGCACAGCACCGGTTATCACATCCGGTCCACCCAGCCACCACACCGTGCCTATCTCCTACATCAGATCTATCGGATCCTAGTGTCCTCCAGGCCACCATCCTCAATCTTCTTCTCCTCTCTTCGTGTATGCCAGAACCACCGCTCTTTCTTCGTGTACAGGTGACCTTCATCACCCGTTGACCTCCTTGGCAGGTGATCAGTACTCAAAGCTTGTAGTTGTCTCTCAAGACCTTCACGTGACACTGCTCCAACTTTCCCCCACCTGTCATTCACACCACCCCATGGCCTTTTCCACCCAGAAGTCATTCAAACTTGTTGCCTAGAGGGCCATAACAAACTCCCCCACTAAAGATTCATCATTGTCCGCAATGATAGTGAAATGGGGAAAATCCAATTGCAGGTCACTCTCTTTTTCCCAAGTAGCTTCAGATTCTGGATAGTGATACCACTTGACAAGATGTTCACGATATGAACGATTTCGAAGGTGTTTCATTCTTGTCTCCAGAATAGATTCAGGTTCAGCCAATAACTGACCTTCATTCATAACTTTGGGTAGTTCAGGTAGAATATGACTGGGGTCTGCCACATATTTCCTTAGGAGGCTGACATGAAAGACGTCATGGATTTTCCAACTAACTAGCAGATCTAGCTGGTATGCCACAGATCCATAACGCTTTAAGATCACAAAAGGTCCACAGAATTTTGGGGACAGCTTAGGACACTTGCCCAATTTCAACTGGCTTCTTTTGGGAGCAACTTTCAAGAAGACCTTTGTCGCCTACCTCAAATTCACGGAAGCTTTTGTGCTTGTCAGTATAGAACTTGGCTCTTTCTTGAGCACTTCTCATGCTTCTCTTTACCAAATCCAACACCGAGTGCATTTCACGGACCATGTCATTGACAGACTGGACCTTAGACAATGGCATGGAAAGAGAAGCTAGGGTCAAACAATCACGTCCATAGAGTGCTTGAAACGGGCTCATCCCGATGGTACTATGGAAATTCTTGTTATAGGCGAACTCTATCAAATACAAGTACTGCTCCCAGGAAGTCTGTCTCTGACCAATATACATTCTCAGCATATCCTCAATGGTTCGGTTGGTCCGTTCTGTTTGGGCATCTGTTTCAGGATGATATGCAGTACTAAGTCTTAACTTGGTTCCCAAAAGCTTAAACAAAGCAGTCCAAAAATGACTTGTGAACTTCGAGGGCAACAAAGCCGTGAGCAGAACCTGTGAGCAGATTCTTGGATTCGTGAGCAGATTCCCCGAAGCGTGAGCAGAATCAAAGCGTGAGCAGATTTTGCTTGCGGACCCCAAAACCGTGGGGACAAGTGGGCCTATTTCCGTGGACGCCAACTTCACTGCAAAGACGCAGTCTCCGCTCCATCGGACCGAAGGCAGACAAGCTCCATGACGACAAAGTGGCACGAATGCACGATGATACATTCACGGATGAATGGATTTGGGATGGAAGTAAAAGTGTAATGGATGAACGTTGGATGAAGCACGGATGAGAAGTTGTCCAGATGAGGGGACTATGGAGGACTGTATGAGCATGTCTCCTATGGGATCAGCAATCGCATGCACCAAGCATTAAGGTGTCGTCAACGACATCTTAAATCGCATGCTGAGCATGAGAAATGAACCCATGAAAATCGTTGCAAGAAGAAAAATGTGGCCTGGAAAAAACCATAGGGGGAGTTGAAACCCTGCTCAGGGAATGACGAATTAAGATGTCGTCAACGACATCTTAATCCCCTGCCCTATATATATGTAAGCCCAAAAATGGAGAAAGGCTTGGGTTTACTTGAACAAAGTGGATCCATGAATGAATGTCTCGTGAGGGATCAGCAAGCGCATGCACCAAGCATTAAGGTGTCGTCAACGACATCTTAAATCGCATGCTCAGCATGAGAAATGAACCCATGAAAATCGTTGCAAAAAAATAAATCTGGCCTGAAAAAAACCATAGGGGGGAGTTGTAACCCTCCTCAGGGAATGACGAATTAAGATGTCGTCAACGACATCTTAATCCTCTGCCCTCTTTGAAAATGGGAATTTCACCAAACAGGATAAATCACAATATATATATATATATGTAAGCCCCAAAATGGAGAAAGGGCTGGGTTTACTTGAACAAAGTGGATCCATGAAGATTGACTGCATTAGTGGATCTATTAAAACATTGGTGAACTCGTGATAGTGGAGCATATAAAATTAGATTGGCTGGAGAGAACCATAGGGGGGAGCTGTAATCCTGCTCAGGGCATCACAAATTAAGATGTCGTCAACGACATCTTAATCCCATGCCTTGTTTAGACATGGGAATTTCACCAAATACGATAAGAGACAAAAATAAAATAAAATGAAATAAATACATAAAAGCCCAAAAATGGGGAAAGGTTTGGGTTTACTTGATCAAAGTGGATCCATGAAGAGTGACTGGTCTCAATTCCAATAGTGGACAAATTAAGAAACATTGGTGAACTCGCGATAGTGGAGCATATCAAAGTAATTCAGCAAAGTGGAGTCATTGACACATACAGAACTCCCACAAAACACGTCAGATGTCAACTACCCTATCTCTCTGCAGAAGTGTTTGAACGTCACTGGGACCCATTGTGCATTGGTGAATGCACGTGTCTCGTTGAGGATCACAAAACATCCTGTGAATGTAGATGTAATAAAGATGTTTGCATGGGACAAATTTACCTCTATTTCCAATGGAGCTGTTTATCGTGTTGTCGAAGTCCGGGCATGTGCAATTAGGAAAATTCCCAATAGTAATGTCATAAGTCCTATCATGAAGAACCGATCCCGAAGTCACCATATTGTACACCCACCCATAGCCTGGAGGGGGGACATTAACAATTTGGGTAACCCGACACTGCAGGGTTCTCGCAGACTCAATTTTGCACTGGTTATCTGCACCTGCCTCAACACGACGAACCGATTTTCCATTCCTTTTCATTGGCCAGTCGTTCCCATGTGGTGGACGTGTACGGAATGCGGATGGCGTACCACGACATGATGTTGGTGTTAGGACTGTTGGGCCTCTTGGAAGTCGAAACCCAACATCCTCCAGCATGTCTATCTCTTGTTTGGAGAGAGATGTTCCGACCTTGACTGGCCAGACGACAGGGATGGTATACTCCAGCTTCGCTCGCTCTCCAGCATCCGCTTGCTGTGACACAAGAACGTTGGCCTATTATTACATCTTCAATCCAAAAATGAAAGAAAACTCAAGATTGAAAAGGAACTAGTCTTACCGCGTATAAGTACTCGAGGAAAGCTTCCCTCGTCATATTGTACCAAGTTTCAGACTTCTTGATTGTTTGGCATTTCTTCAGTGTCTCCGCAAACAAGACGCTGGCGAATGTTTCCAATGGCATGACTCCTATACTTTGCATCCGAAACAGTGTAAGCACTATGTTCGTGGTGACGTGTGATGTCTCCGTTGCCCTGCATTGAAAGCAAATGAGTACAAGAGTCTTGAAGCAAGAGACTGCATGTAGTTCATAAAAGGAAACGAAACAAGACTTACTTGTTGACATCGTGCATGGCAGTCAGAAGCTGTGTTATTCTGCCTTGTGGATCCAAAACCATTGACACTACTCGGTGATGCCAGTCTTTGTTGTCGGCATACATCTCGTGATATATTCCATCCAGGCAACCAAACGGTGATTACCATCCCATACGAAGAACATCTTCCCCATGTACTGCCTATGAGATGGGTTATAGGAAAGCTCTGCCTCAAACTCGAATTCACCTCATTCCAAAGTGGATCCCAACCGGCCACAATCTCTTCGTCAACCATTTTCTCCGATCCTTGGATATCTGTCATTGAAACAAAAAAAACTGCGGAGCCCTTCAAATACCCGTGGATGAAATCACCCTGAAGCTTCTTGATATCATGATGTAGGGCTGGACGAACGGCAGGCATGGAAATCATCCTGCATAGGGGAATCATAAGAGTGTCGTCTCGAACTTCCATGGAATTTATGACCTTCCTGGAGTTTACCTTGGAGGTGTACGTCAGTGAATGCACTTTATCTTCGTAATTGTCAGATGGGTCTTCATCTTGAGTATAAGGAGCAGATGTCTCCTGTGCAGGCTGGCTTTCCC
Source organism: Takakia lepidozioides (assembly GCA_030704615.1). Taxonomy (NCBI): domain Eukaryota; kingdom Viridiplantae; phylum Streptophyta; class Takakiopsida; order Takakiales; family Takakiaceae; genus Takakia; species Takakia lepidozioides. The sequence continues at coordinate 76,978,593 of CM060731.1, forward strand.
CCGCCTTCTTCCTTTTTTTCTGCATTCATTTGTGTTTTTCCACAGCATCAATGTCTACTTGACAGAACAGAATAAGGTGTCGTCAACGATGCCTTAATCTGCCTCCTTATTTCAGATTTAAACACTCATTCAATATGACTACTCTCGACACCCGATCCTCTTCCTCTATGCATCGAAGTCCACTTTGTACACTCTAGATGAAGGTATTGTCAATGATGCCTTAATCTGCCTCCATGTTTGCATGTTTCAGAAAAAAACAGCCACTGAATGTCTTCCTCTCTGCATCAAAGTATTCGGAAAACGGATTCTAACTCCCAGATTAAGGTATTGTAAATGATGCCTTAATTCCCCTCCTCGTTTCTGTTTCAGATATCCCCTCACTGTGCAGACTACCCATCACTCAAACACTCAACCCGGGAAAGACAGACTATATTAAGGTGTCGTCAACGATGCCTTAATCTGCCTGATTCATTCTGCTTCAGAAACCCCCTCACTTTGCCGACCAGTAAGCCTGTTCGTCTCTGTTTCGAAGAAACCCTGGGAATAGCAGAGCCCTAAACCCTAAACCCTGCATTCTTCATGCTGCTTCAAAGTCTAGTCATACAGCGGAAACTTGTTCTTTAATCATGATCCTCTATGTTTGAAAGAAAACCCTCAATATCTGAATGGCTGACCAGATTAAGGTATCGTCAACGATGCCTTAATCAGCCTCCTTCTGTCCGTATCAAACTCTCTGAATAACCCACCAGCCTTGTTTTCTTTGCTTCAAAAAGCCATGGCAGACTTCAAACTTCAAGACTGGAGCATGAGTCAATGCAAACTTTAGCTTGTCAAAGCTAACATCACAATCTGGAGTCCAAGCTTCATTCCAATCTTTAGAAGTAGAGTTCTTTAGTAGATCAGTCATTGGGGCTGCAATGCGAGAGAATGATTTGACAAACTTTCGCAGAAAGCTAGCAAACCCAACAAAGCTTCTGACTTCTGTTTTATCTTTGGGTTTGGGCCATTCGGCCATAGCCTGAATCTTCTTTGAATCAATGGACACTCCATCCTTTGAGATATGAAATCCCAAATAGTCCATATGATCTACAAAGAACTCACATTTACTCTTCTTTGCAAACAGATGATTATGCCTTAAGATATCCAAGACCATTATCAAATGTTGTTCATGCTCTTCTTCTGTTTTAGAAAATACCAAGATCATCCATGAAGACAAGAACCATCTTGCCAAGGTATTTTCGAAATAGAGAGTTCATCAAGTGCATGAATGTAGCTGGAGCATTGGTAAGTCCAAATGGCATTACCGTATATTCATAATGGCCAAAGCGTGATCGGAATCTAGTCTTAGGAATATCTGCATCCTTAATTCGTATCTGGTGGTAACCTGATCGCAGATCAAGTTTGAAAAAGACCTTACATATAGGTGATCAAAGATATCATCAATGCGTGGAAGTGGATATTTATTCTTGATTGTCATTTTGTTCATCCACCTATAGTCCACACACAGTCTTAACCCACCATCTTTTTTCTTTCTGAACATGACTGGAGCACTACAAGGGGATTTGCTAGCCCGAATATACCCCTTCTCAAGTAAGTCACTCAATTGTTTTTCAAGTTCTTCAGTTTCTGCAATTGAGTGCCGATAGGGTGCTCGCGCAAATGGTATTGAATCAGCCACCAACTCGATGGCATGATCAATATCACGTACATGAGGCATTTCAGGAATTTCCTCGGGAAACATATCCCGATAATCATTCAGAATTGCTTCTGTTCTGACATGTACTCCTGTACTTTTAGTACCTGATCCAGACAGACATTCATGCACACCCTTGGCAAAAATTTGACCATTTCCCTTACGCGCACACCTTTTCATCTGAACATCAGACATCAGAGGAACATTGGGGAGGGCTCGAGTACCTTTTAATTCAAAGGTTTTTCCAGAGGGTAAGGTACCGCTCACCAACCCACGCTTGCAAGCCACCACCGCATCCACAGTGTCAAGCCATTGCATCCCTAGAATGCGGTCATAGCAAACGCCGTTCCAGACTTCAAAATTTGCCTTCGTGTGCACCCCTTGCATGACAACTGGCATAGCTGAAAGATTGTTGCTATGTGGTCTCCACCCCACCATTTGGTAGCATAATCTAAGATGGCTGCACCTCCTCCTGTGATAATCCCAACTTGTCTGCAAAGGACTTTGATAGCATGTTGTGGGTGCTGCCAGTGTCAATCAACAACATTGTTGGTTTCCCCGCCACCTGTCCTTGAACTCGAATAACATTGTGGTTGTAGGCCACTCCACCATCGACAACTGCAGTTATATTGGGACCCTTTCCAGTGGCCGATCCTAAACAATTTCCGAGGTCTTTGCTTCTTCAGGGTAATCCTCTTCAAAGAATTCCTCGAGTGTTTCTAGGAACGACAAAATCTCTTCTGGCTTGACACAAGTCTTACCCGCAAATTCCGGCAGCTTCACCATTTGTTTGATCTCGCGAGTTACATCTTTGTTCCTCTTAGCTCTGAACTCCAAGGAGCTAGCGTGAGATTGTGATTCGGCCTGGCTTCGCAATTCGTCATGTGAAGTCCCTATGGTTCTTTTTGCACTCGATTTTTCTTTTGCAGGTTGAAGTTTCTGGACTTCAGATCGAATGAGTGCACCTAGGGCTTCCATCTGTGCATTAGAGAAAAGCTGACCCTTGCAATCTTCCTTATGCCGATAGCTACGAGCATCTGAAGGTTCCATCTCTTCTGAGTTACAGTACGAGCTGCGCCGCACGTTATTCTCCGATCCTGGGAACGAGAGCTTGCTCATAAATCCAAACGTTCTTTTTTCTGCCCTTATCGTACACAGGCTCTGATACCACTTACAACAACCCTGGGTTCTTTCAACTGTGACAGGAATCACTCGTGAGCAATCTTTTTACAGTTCAGGTCTTGATGGAACCATAATCACAAGATCTACACTGTCTTTTTGTAAAAAAGGTGAACCATAGTCCCTGTACTACAAAAACCAGTGACTATTTCTAGATTAACCAACTCTAATATGCACAGCACCGGTTATCACATCCGGTCCACCCAGCCACCACGCCGTGCCTATCTCCTGCATCAGTTCTATCGGATCCTAGTGTCCTCCAGGCCACCATCCTCAATCCTCTTCTCCTCTCTTCGTGTCTGCCAGAACCGCGCTCTTTCTTTGTGTACATGATGACTGAATCCCGACAAGTCCCCATCACACAACGCTGAATGTCATCGGGGTAGAACCAGACCTTGTGAGGTCTAAACTCCTGCGCTGAGTAATTTCTGAACAAACCTGTGAATGTCGGTGCTGGAGTCCCGCCAGCGCCTCTGCAAATTTTAGTTGTGCACTTCACAAAAGACAGTGCCCTGATAGTAGAACAACCAACTGTCGATCCTTTCGGAGTCCGTTCTATGTGCCACATTGCATCACCACAAATTGGTCTCCTCAACCGGCAGCAGCGTCCGTCCTTCTCCCCATGCCGGAGCTGTCGCATATGTTGCATCGAAATCTGCAGAAGAACCCGCATCCACAGATGGAGAAGTACATCCGAAATTGGGTGGCACAGGCACATGAGGTATGGAGAAATTGTCTCTATCATGCCGACGGGAGTCGCCAGCCGATCCTAGAGGGGTGTCCAGTTTGCGCTTTTATGATCCGAATCTCTCCTCACCTTCCAGATGTGGGAGCCTGGACTGTAAAGGTGTTCCAATCGTGTACTCGTTAACAGCCCGCGCCATTTTTGCAGGATGCTTGCATCTGTTAGCAGCCCTGAGCAGCAACTCTGCCCTGTCCGGCCCCTTACCAGCACCCCGTCCCCTGAGAAAGTCTCGGTACTTTGTTTGTTGCGAAAGAGCGCGGATAAGGTCATCTGCAGTTGCAACGTAAAGGTTCCGGCCGTTCTTACCGGATTGCGCCATCCACATACTATGAACAGTCTCCGCGAGATTGCAGGATGGCATATCCGCAATGTCTTCCAGTGACATATTCTGCAGATAAATGCCACACACATGCCACTGTTATGTGGAGCAGTATTGGACTGGACTAGACTGGACAACAAGGCCGCTGGTGCACACCCCCATATATATAAGAATAATTGAAAATCATAGTAGTATGAGTCTAACTTACAACGGTCATGAAGGCACCCCACTGTCTGTATCTGAAGTGCCAAAAGCCCAACCAGTCTTCTAGCTCTTTGATCCCCTCCAGACTCGCCGCCTCAGAGGAGTACCACCATGCTCTGATAGTATCAAACATGGCATTTGCTTCCCTTTATGTGGTGGCATCTTTGTATAGACGGCATAGTCGCAGGTGCTCCTCTTGCAACTCCAATTTTATGGAATTTTTTGTGTGCCGACGAAGGGACTGGGTCCAATGAAAGAGGCAAGTGCGTTCCCGGCCTTGCATTGGTATTTTCGGGTCACCAGAGCCAAACACAGTCCGCACAACATTCCAATTAGCTTGTGCGCTGTCTGCCATGAACCCTGTGAAATTTGCATCTGGTAAACCATGAACTCTCATGACGTTAACTAGAGCCTTCCACATAAGAAGTTGGGACTCTGTGTCCTCCGACTGCATGTCACAAACAGCAATAGTCATAACTCGCTGGTACGTAGGATCATACACATGACAGGCCATGGTCGTCCAATCCTTCACTCGCTTCACGTGATCAAACATTACCTAGGACTTATGAAGTTCACCCCCGGCCTGCATTCTACGAACCAGGCTAACTCCAGAACCCTCCGCAACAGTGGACATCTTGAACAAGTATACTTTTTGGGACCCCTGTCCTGGGAAAACACTGTCCTGGATGAAGTCGTATCGACTTCTGCGCTTCAATTCTAGGATGCTGTCTACGTATCCTTTGTTGCTTGCCCCAGTCCTAAGGACGTTGATTTGATAACGAGCATTTGGAGAAGCCAATGTTGAGAAATGGTCCATCACAAAGTCAAGCGATGCACTATCAAACTTAGTCGTTGTCTCGTCTGACTCCCCCAGCAGATGTTTGTGCAGGAAACCTTTACTTGCTGCCATAGCAATGGTTGATGGTGATGCAGTGGGAGCATTTTGAAATTCTTGCTGAAGCAGCGAACGCACTGTCTCAACACTCTCCCTGCAATCTCCTCGCGACACTGGATGGGCATGGGTGCCAAAATGGATACAAGCCCGTGTGAGGTGGTTGATACGGTGCAACACATAGTACATCCGTGCATTGCATTCCGCCATGCATTGTGGCACGACTTTGCAAAACTTGCAAACGACGGAACTGCTCTTTGGAGGAGCACACCCTACTTGAAATGGGTTGCCGCAGACTCCCTCCCACCTCATCTCATTTGCCACACCGGCCATCTGGAAATGCTGGCAATCCGAATTTGCACAACGCAAGTGCCCAGTGCAAATGGATTCCGAAACTTCAGGCCATGCGGATTACAGATATTGGAAGTTTTAGTTCGACACCATGGGTGTCCATCGTGTTTCTTGTCCATGCCCGCCATGAGTCCAGCCAAACCTCCACATGACGTCGGAGGTGGCAGTTCAAAAACGATGTTTCCATCAAAATAAGGGGGTAGAAATTTCGCTCTTTGGATCCGCCGTGTTTCCCAAACAATGCCTCTCACATTGCTCTTGCATCCTGGCAATCCTCTCAACGACTGCAACTTGGGAATGACACTAATGATCTCCTAGACATCGGGGTCTACCAGTATAGGAGGGTTCGTAGGAAGAGGGACCTCTGTGACATCGACTTCCGAACTGTCCGAGAGCTCGACAAATGTCGTGGAGGTAGTTTCTTTTGTCTTGATGGGGACCGACTTTGGCGCCTACGCCACCGAAGCTGCTGTTCCGGGCGTGAGTATAGTGTCCGATGAAAGGCGTCTCTGATCTCCATGAACGCGGTACTTGGCGGGTGGAACTCTCCACTCTCTTCGACCATCCCGTTTATGGGGCTTCTGAACCTGCGTTCCCTCGACCTTCCCACTACTGTCGTACACCTCTCTGACCACATGGACGGTCCCTGGCTCAAAGCGGAATGTTATGCAAATCAAATCCTCCTCGACAATGGCCAGGCCATTGTCGTCGGCCAGGACGCTCAGGTACTCGGCTTGCAGAGGGAAGTAGAGTGTTACCACGTCTGAGGTGGGAGACATGGTACGCATGGATTGGGATGAAGCACACTGGACAATGTGGGGGACTCCTATTCTGTGTTCATACTGTTTATCTTTGCATAGTGTACTTTCTCTTTTCCATCATTCTCATGATAATCTTGCAGCGTTTCGCCGCCCTAAAAACAGCTCAGCAGTATTAAGAATTACGAGGGTGCGTTCAATTTTCTGACAATGACATATTTCCCTCGGACAAACCCGCAGCCCATTCCATAACGACCTCTATGTTGGTGGAACACCAACTGACACCCACGGGTACGTGGTGTCCATGCAGAGGTTCCACTAAAAGGGCCCAAACCGGCAATGATGGTCCATGCCAGTTGGCCATTCCCAAGTTGCACAGCAGACAAACCCCCCAGCTGCAATTCGAACAAGTCAATTAAGAGCCGTCTCTGTTTTTTGGGATAATCCTAAACGGATGACTTCGGAGATGAAACCCCAACCGCCATCCATCCATCCGTTTTGTGGACCCTAATGGAGTGTTGGATGAGTGTCCCGTTAGTGTCATTTCGAACTATTCACACTGGAGCCTCCCAAGAACGTCATTGTTAGTGCAAAGAAGAGGACGCGTAGGAAGTCTCTTTACTACACGTCGGCGAGGCAGAGGTTGAAAGCCAAAGAGAGAATGAGGAAGACTCGGAGGGCGCTTGATCTTTCCGAGGGGGAGAGTGACCGTGAAGGGGAGGGATCTGCTGGCAAAGGGTTACAAAATAGGGGAGTTGCGGAGCCGTTTGTGGAAAAGTAGTTGGAGGAGCTTTTGGAACTTCCCCTTTTGCGTGAGGCTGGGATGGAAAGAATGCCACCTATAAGAGAGGAGGAGGGCATGCCAGGCAGTGATGTTACTCCTGTGCAGGAGGTCGTAACGAAGCAGGTGGCCGTGAATACCCGGGAGCGCCAATCCAACACAGCGCTGTCTTTGCGGGCGTTGAAGGACAAGGCACAAGTGGGAGGCAGCATGCGAGTAGTGGATTTGGAGACGGACAACGCTGAACATAGTCTCCTTCAGGTAGCACCACCATTGCCATGCACAGTTCAGTTTGTTTTCGCATTGTTAGAGATGAAAACTAGTGGAGCCATTGAAGTATGCCTTGCATTTTAAGATGTCGTTGACGACAGCTTAATCTGCAATCGCATCCTCCCCGCCTTACCCTCCTCTCAAGAAATATGTGATGTTTTTCAAAGGAAACGGAAGAAAGCCTGGGAGAGTCTCCGAGAGATACCAGCCGAGAAGAACGCACCAGACCAGAACCCTGAAGTGGACATCAACATGGTGACTGAGGAGGAGGTGCCCAGGGTTCACTCTCCGCAGCGGGCTAGGGCAACAGTGGAGCAGCCAGTGGACACACAACCACGAGTGAAGGGGAAGACACAAGTGCAAGGAACAATGCGACTTGCAGAGAAGGGGTCTTCCAGCGGCCGTCCAAAGCCTGCGAAGGTTTGTTCTAGCTTGCCCATTCTCATTTCTGAGGGTTGTTGTGAAGTAGAAAAGAGGTGATTATGCCACTACTCCGGAGGAAGAGAGAATAGCGAACGGGGTGGAAACCAAAATGAAAGATGAGATGGATACGGCGAGGAAAAACCTCAAAAGTGCGTTTGACTAGCACATACGAATTGCTGACCCTGGGCTGGGAAAGGGGTTTCTGGAGCAGATTCGGATACACTGGAACAAGCCCACCAAGCCTGAGATGACACAGGAAAAGATCCACCGTCTGTCGATTTCCATGGTTGAGCCGGCTCAAAAAGTGAGGTGGCTCGAAATCTGGAACTCGGATCCAATCGTCCGGGACACCAACAATTTCCCAAAACCGCATAGGGACCCTGAGACAGGAGTGGTGACACCTGTGAGCGACCGTGCATTTGAGACATGGTTGCATAAAGCTATCTTCTGGAGCCAGGTAAGAATTTTCAAACGTTCCACATTGTTCGCAATGACTTCACTGGTTTTTGGGTTTAACCACTGAGGGTACATCGTTGTTTTTGCAGCTGGAGAAGCGGGCCATTGAAACATTGGAGAAGTCACTACTAGACTACAAAATCACCATGACATCTCCCAGCATCAAGTTTGAGTCCTACGTTTGTAAATGGAGAAGAAAGTTCTGGAAGTATGCATTTTTCCGGGAGTTCGAGAAGGAGGGAGGGATTCTTTGATCTAAAGATTTCGATCATCAGTACAATGGCGAGGAGGCAATGAAACGTCTGCTGTACAGGTGTGTGCACTAACTCAATTCTTTTTCTGTGAGGGGGAAATTAAGGTGTCGTCAACGACACCTTAATTTGTGCAATATTGTTAGGCCCATTCCTGCTTATACTGGACCTTCTAGGACTTTCATCCTGTAAGGGGGTTCGGTTTAAGGTGGCCTCAATGTCTCCACCTTTGTCCCTATTCTCAATTGTAAAGCAGTCTTGTGGTGTTCTGTATTGTGTCATTGTCTTTTTTGATTGCTATTTGAGAATGGGAATTAAGGTGTCGTTGACGATACCTTAAATCCATGTTCTCTTGGGAAGAGTGAGCATATGAAGGGGGATCTTACATGGTCTGATTTTTGGGAAAATTGCCAACATCAGTTGTGGAGTCCTGCCTCTTAGTGCTTGGATTAAGATGTCGTTGACGACACCTTAATCCTCAGAGTGAAATGCAGCCATTTATAGCAGTTCTATGGCCATTTCTGTTGTGTTCAAGGAAACTCTCTAAGCGGGATGGTCTTCTTCTCTGCAGGTACTTTCGCTTTGTTCTTATTCCGGAGAACACCCTGAGTGAGGATCCAGACTTCATTCGTGGATGGGCGAACCCAAACGATGAAACCACAATGTACACTGCTGGCATTGTGAAGGATTGGGGTTGGGCACATTACCATGACTGTGGGTGGTACGTGGACTGCCCAAGAGCTTCGACTCCATGGGAGGAGAATGTCACGAGGAATCAGAACGAAAACGCAGATTCACTGGCCCCCTGGACAGATGAGGAGTTGTAGCAAAGAGCCATGGCGCTACTGAATAAGAAAGAGCCTACAAAACCGGCCACCCCTTCTGACGGCAAGAAGAAAAAGAAGGGGAAACAGACAGTGGAGGCTACAGCGGTTGATGCGGGTACTGTGGGGAAGCAGTGGCAGACCCTCCTGACACTGCTGGGCCAGCTGGGGCTTCTGTTCATTTGGCTGTGCAACCTGCCCAAAAATAGCAGACACAGGTCGCCAACACATCCACTGCTGTAGATCGGCGCAGTACACACATAGCAAAAAAACGCCCTTACGAAGCACGGCTGTGTGTGTCCAGGGTTGTGGGCCCACACTTCCAGCGTAAAACGGCCAACGTGAGCTTCCTCCGTATGATGGAGTCAAGAAAGTCCACTTTTGTGGGTGTGAAGTCACCTATATGGGACCATCTGTGCTCTTTCCTCACCCTGGTGAGCCCGCCGCATCTATCATACTCTGGTCATTTTTGATGCATTGTTGGGGGAACGTAGGTGGTGCATTAAGGTGTCGTCAACGACATCTTAATATGGGAGGTGCAACGATCATTGGTTCAGGTGTCTCCACTGCAATTTGTCTATCTCATACGATTGTCTGTCCTCATTTCAGGTCACCAGGACGCCATGTTGGGTGAATGGAGTGCAGCAGCCCTACGCGACAGATCTTGTCATCCTTGACATCCCAGATGGGCTTCCAGTGCCTGATATCATTCCCACAGATGTGACTCCAGCCTGGAATGCTCATAATCCACTTTACTGGCAGTGGGCCTTCTCTTTCAGCTACAAGTTTCTGTCTGACGTTGGGTCGCTTTTGATTTTCCAGGGTGAGGACATGGCATCCCGCCGGTTGCTTCACAGCTACATGAAGTCGTCGGGGTTCAAAATCCGCAAAATTTGGACCTGTGTGAACACCCTGCCACTATCTAATGCAGAGTTTCCCGGACAGAAGGTGCTTGCCTGGTTTTTTTTGTGTGTTATTGTTTCGTGGAATTTCCCTTCACAACGTTTCTAACATTGGTGCTGCTGCAGACACATGTGTTCAAGGCCATTTGTCTTGCTCGAATTCGGCCAGACACCACTCCTGCTCATGTTGGCCATTTCGACGTTTGGGAAGGGGGGCTTCACATAGACCCTGAATGCGACCCTGTGCAATCTGATGTTATCCACAACTATGTGGACTCCTCCCAGACATTGAAAAAAACTGGTGGCATTCCATGGAGAGGTGCTCGGGAGAAGTCACCCGCTTTCATGCAGACTTTGATTGAGACATGCAGCCAGCATGGTGGAAAAGTGGTGGACCTGTCCATGGGTACAGGTTGGTACCCAATCAGATTCCATTGCTTGGGTGCACTTCTTTGCCTTCAGATTTTGCTTCTTACTTTGTTTCGTGGATCCATTTGCACTATTGCAGGGGCTTCCTTCCATGCATGCAAGTATGCAGGAAGGCATTTTTTTGGGATGGAGGGGGACGAGCATCTCTACTCTCAAGTCATCGCACCTCTGTCTGGGGGTTCATCGCATTCGACCCAGACTGAGAACATTGTTGTGGAGCAGGATCTGCAAGAGCCCGATGCTCTAGATGTTGATTCCGATTTCTCATGTGAGTAAGTGCTAGTTCAGTTGTGGCACTTCACTGACACGACGACGCATCCTTCCATTTCCATCTTTCCTGCACAAGTTGGGCCAGCAGAATGTATATGGACTTACATTGTTTGTTTGTGTGTACAGGAGCCCAAGGTCGTCACGGTTCCTCCCTTTCTTTGCAAACCCGCAATTTTCCCCAAGTCCGAAAGCAGATTTTAAATTGCCATGTTATGCGGAGGCTGCAGCTTCGGAATTTAGTCTCCTCTCTTCTCCCCTTAGTTTGCTTTTGAACAGAGAGGGTTTTGTGCAAAGCAGGGCTAGTGTCTTCATAGACAGTTCTGCCATCGTTTTGGATGCCGACTCCAGTAGCACAAAATATTCTTTGTCGGAATGAATCTTCAGTTATTAAAAAATTAAGTTTGAAGCACCAAATGGCCTCTCCACCTTCTTTGCAACTGTGTGTCAGCAACTATGTCAAGTTTTGATTGCTGGTGAAAGGACAATCACAACCCTCACCAGTGGGCAGAAGTTCACTCTAGAGCTGGGGGGGATTTAGCAACCACTACTCAAAAATGCATCTTAGTTTTGCATTCATCTACAAACGACATTCATCCATGTACCATTCGTCGAACATCCTTTCATCCCCCATTCATCCATCGTTCATCCATAACGATGAATGACGTGTGCATGATAAACTTGACACAACCCGCAGTAATAGGTCCTCTAGGCCGAATAGGTGTCGGCGGTTATAGGTGAGCACATGCAGATCCGTGAACAGAATTCTGCTCACAGAATTTTCTGCTCACGGAATCTGCTCACGGTTTAGCAATCCCCGTGAACTTCGTGTCCCTGTCACAAATGATCTCACGAGGTATCCCGTGGATCCGAAAGATTTCTTTCATGAACAGTGAAGCCACCTCAGGGGCAGTGACTGTCATTTTTGTGGGAATCAAGTGTGTTGTCTTAGACAGTCTATCAGCAACCACCATGATGCTATTATGTCCATTTCTGGTCCGTGGAAGTGCCACTATAAAATCCATACTTATCGATTCCCAGTTTCCATTGGGAACACTTAGTGGTTGTAATAATCCAGGAGGACGTATCATTTCTGATTTTGAGACTTGACATGGAAAGCATCTATCCATATACTCTTTGATCTGTCTCTTCATTCCTGGCCCGAAATATTGTTTTCTAACGGCCACATAGGTTCTCTGAAAGCCCGGATGTCCAGCTATGGGAATATTATGACAGTGATAAATGATACGCAGTCGCAAATCCTGTAAAGAGGGAATGCACATACGCACGTGATAATATAATATCCCATCATGCAACAAGTATGGACGGTACTTGTCAATCTCATCAGAGGTCCGACGGTCATGCAAGAGGCTTTCATATGGTGCTTTGAAAAACACATCATCGACATAATGATTCTTCACATCATCAATCATAGAGCTTTTCACAAGCGACATAGCATTGACCATCGGCCTTCTAGAGAGTGCATCTGCCAGAACATTCTCTTTTCCCTTCACTAACCGCAGATCATAATGAAACTGCTGAAGGAATTCAACCCATCGAATCTGACGACGACTCAAATTGGGTTGTGTACTGAGATATTTTAAACTCTCATGATCCGTTTCAATTGTAAAGTCCACATGAAGCAAGTAGTGCCTCCATATCTTCAGTGCGTGAATCATAGCCAAAAGTTCTTTTCTATGAACAAGATGATACTGCTCCAGCTTTCCCCCACCTGTCATTTACACCACCCCATGGTTTTTTCCACCCAGAAGTCATTCAGACTTGTTGCCTAGAGGGCCATAACACAACGGCTGAGATTCCTCCTCGTTGATATGAACTTGGACAAAGAATTGCGAATCTAGGCTTGAAAGTAGAGATTTTTCTTTGATGAGCTGGATGTTGCTGGCTGCACTCTGCAGTTTGTAGCTTAGTCACTACCAAACGTAAAGACTTTCTTCAGTTCTCTTCCTCTTTTTTTGAGAGCGGTACAGGTCGTTGTGAGTGTTTCTTTATGTAGCATTGGAAAAACTGTGATATGCTCTGTACCTCAAAAATTCACATCCAAGAGGTGGAGTTGCAGGTTTGGAGCATGAAGGTGGAAACATGATGAAGGTACTCACTAACTTCCCTTTCGTCCGCACAATCAAATTACTCCACCACTAGTTCAGAGCAAGAATTCCTCGCGAGCCCCAAATTGTATTGGTGATAATAGAGATAGCATATGTAAATCGGAGAAGAAAGATGCATGAATTCAAGTGTTGGGGGTTTGAGTAGGTAGACCATAGACACTTTGTCATACAAGCAGCAACGCTGCTAGTGAAGTAGGCAGGAGTGCAAAGACTTGCATGAGTGTTTGGGCCTAGAGGTTTCAGTCACAGCTTGGTTGTAGATTTGCCAGGGATTGACACTTAATTCCACGCCTTAACCATGAGAATAGCATCCACATTGTGTTCCTGCCTGCGCATTGTATGTCCCATAACTCGAAAATTAAGGGTCTCCTGGCTCTCACTCACACTTTGATTGCTACTGCTGGCAGGCTTTGAAACCGTGGCCAGAACAAATCCAATAATTTCTCAATGATGACTATTGTAATGTTCAGAGACTGAATTGCTTACCACAATCTACTAGGCTCTACAACATATAAGCCAAAGACAAGCTCAGCCACCAACGATGGTATATACAAAAAGATGTTATCTTTTAATGAAAATCCAACAGGCAATTTTTTTCCAAAAACATACATCACAAGAGCTGCACAAAATTAGTGGAGAGAAGAAAGGATATATCGAGTCTTAACAGCAGAAACCTAAGCACCATATCCCAGGCGTGATTGAGATATGCTACACAACAGATACATCGACACATGATAAGACGATCTTGTTGCTAACCCAACTTATCATTAGATTGACAATTTAATCAACCGTTACAAGCCGAATCCAAACAACTATGGCAAAAAAATTTCAAAGTGTCCACTTCCATGTATTGGATAATAGAAGCATCTCTGATTTTACTCTGAATTTGCCTGCAAGGATCCATGATGTGTTTGTCGCGGACATCACTCAATGTTACAAAAACATACCCTTGACAAGTGAAGTCAGTTTGGAATATGTGGTTCAGATTGCCTTCCGGCAATACCACATTGCTCACCCTCGATCCAATCACTTGGTCCCACATAACTCCCACCTGGAAATGCTTAGCCTAAACCGCGTCTCTAGCAACACGTATCGCTTGAAGTGGCCACTGACCAGTCTGGGGCCTCTCACAGAGAAAAATGCCTACTAATGGCTTTGGTCCCCTCTCCTGCCCAACACACAACAACCTCTCATACTCCTGTTTCCCCTTTCTACTCTGAACTCGTCTGGTCACAACAGCGCTATCATCACTGTCTTGGCTGTGTTTTCTCCTGTGCACACCATCTCCATTCCCCTGCCCAAGACAAATCCACCACTTTGACCACTGGGAGTTTCTGAAACCAAGTGACTGAGATGGCCTTGCCCCACTGGAGCAATGTGCCTGTCCCCCCCCATAGATAGGGTCTATGGAAACTGCAGAATCAAAATAATGGACAGCAAAGGTAGAGGGAGCAGAACACTTTTCCATGTGCAAATCCAAGCCCTGCCGCTACACTGTTGGTTACTGATTCAATGTATATGATTCACAGGGGTTACTGCTCAGACACCCTCTCCACGGGACCTTGTAATTTTATAAATGTGAACAGTGTGCCCAACCTTCCATTATGCGTCTTTCTGGATACTGGCAATCCAGCACTCCCATGGATGATCCACACTAGACCATAACCATTCTCTCTCTCTCTCTCTCTCCCTCTCCCTCCGGGATGTTGGCGAACTTGCAAACCCAGTGGGGTCTTCACACTAGCCACACCTGACCCCGAGTTAGATTTTTATGAAGCTCCACCGCCTTTACCACGTTATGTGAGATATAATGAACCGCCATAGCAAAACTTGTTTGTATTCACCATTCAAGCAACCACAAAGTATCCGCTACTCTCTTCATACAGTTGAGCTACTTACTGAATCGGTTATTTGGCCCCCCTACAGCCATGGTCTATATAGCACACCTAACTAAGTTGACAACAACAGTGTCAACCGAAGTCCATAATATGAGTATATCCGGAATGGATCAACAGTTGGTTAAGGCCCAATTTCCCTATTTCATAGCTACATCTGTACTAGATGCAACAGCATGTAAACCATCACGGACATGGATACACGCATCATGCTGAACGTTTATTTGCCTGTTTGAGCTTCGATCTTCAGTGGAGCATCTTCCTCCCTCCGAGTGCAGAATGATCTCGATCTTGATTCGCAAGCTTCTCGTGAGCAGCATCACCTGCCGTGGATTCAAGCAAAGAACGTCGGCGACAATTGTTCCAGGCCAAAGTCCCGTCATTGTTCACGACATTGTTTTGTACGTCGTAGGAGGTATTATCACTGGTGCCATCTTCCTTCCTGCAAAGAGCAAAAACATAGAATTCCGATCCAATCAGGCCAGTTCCTTGTGAGGTGCATGAAGCCGCGAAGCCGGATCCCTGCACCAAGTTCCCGTTGTTGTTGCTTAGAAATGGATTGAGATCTAAACTAGAACTCACGCTCTGTCCATTCGTATTTGAGCAGGAGGCTGATAGGACGCTTCCCGAGAAAGTTGTTCCGGAGCAAGATGCAGCAAAACCACCACACTGTTTTGAACGCCACCACATACACACACATCCATGAATTAATCATCTGTATCTTCGTCCGCTGGAAAGTGGAAAAGTAAATGCACATTCATGCAAATTATGATGCATATTGGGGGCATATTTGTCATTCCAACATCACAAATCCAATCCACGAGTGGTGTGGGCGGTAACGAGTCCGTCAAAATTTGAGGTACATCACCTCCTACAGCACCGTACTCTATATATCGATCACACCCAACTCCAAAAGCACCCACAATAAATGGGTAGGGTGATTAATATCGAGGATCCACTACAAGACATGAAGATGAGTGCAAACCATGAGCATGGCTAGGAAACAATGTACTGATTCAGATCAACAGCTAGCTGCTGAACAGCGAAAGAATCAATCTTGAGCACTGGACAATCATGAGCTCCTGGAGCATATTAGAACTTCACAGCTAGGATAAGCAAAAACAACAATTCCTAGTTCTTCAACTAGCTGCACTGATACTAGTCGAATAAGATCAACAACAAAACACATAGGGAGAACGTGACAATTTCCACACTGTTGCAAGCACTTACTGATGCTTGAGCTCCGTTGAGCATTGCCGACATAGAGAGAAGCCCCGCCATGGCTAGAACCGCCATTTTTTGCCATGAATTAGCCATGATATCGATCTCGGCTAGGAGCTCACGTCGAGATTCACTAGAGACCGATGCTTGCAACTGTAGTATAGTAGCCCACTCACGAAGATGACCTTAGATCAGAATCTTACGGTGTCGCGATGGTGCCTGCAAAAAAGCTGCTACAATCCTCGGCAGTGTGGAGATGGGCAGTCCTGCAACGCTGATGAGTAGTGTGATTGACGATGCAATGTCCCTTCTCTCCCGTCTTTTTATATACTCGGGCTCGCGGGAATATACTCTACAGACTACGACTTTCTTACCCCACACTGGTCGGTCCTGACTGCTGAGTTGCCGGTGCATTAAGCTCCCTGGCCCTTCTATTATTGCTTATCGTACGTTTTGCAGTTACTATGGCTGACTAAAGAGCACTGATAACAAGTGACAAGGAGCATTTATGAGAGAGAGAGCACACGGGGTTTTGAACCCCAGACCCACAGGTCCATCTCAGGCTCCATCTCTCCACAGCAGGGAATCCTGAGGGCCCTGCCGGACTAAATAATTTTCTGGAAGAAGGGGTCCGACAAGCTTGTATCTCTGTAGTTCCGACGATGGTCACTATATTTAATTGAGTATAAACAGCTTTTCTGAACATGGCAAAAGTAAAAGTATGACGCCTCCCAAAGGGAGCGTAACTTCTGGTGTCACTTGACCAGGAAGGGCTACTGCCTTCCTGCAGGAAGGTGGACACCTACCATACGGTGGTTTGGACCCACAACCACATATCCAACGTGGTATGTGCCCATTACCACTGGGCTACATGCTAGTTGTCAAACATGGCAATAGCATGCGAGCAGGTATGTGTGATATCCAATTCACGGGAAGAACTTTAGTTCAAATTTTCCAGCAGTCTGTTTTTATTTTCTTAAAGAACAGGGGATAGTGGCCATGGGAACTTTAGTTTTTGGATCTAATTATCATCGGACATCGCAGGCAAGTACGGTATACATATGAATGATAACATAGTCTTTACCTCGAGTGCAAGCCTAATAGGCTCCTCCAAGGCACTCACCATAATCAATTATTCCTACCCACATAGTAAGCATTGGGACATTATTGTAGAAGAAACTTTTCAGAATAGAGTGAGAACATTGGTGGAATGTTTGACATGTTGTCAACGATCTGTCGAGGGTTGTAGATGATGTGTTGAGGGTTGGAGATGATAGTTGAGTACATGGGCATTTGGTATTCCATGGCCCTTACAAAGAATTCCCTATAAGGCACAGCTTCCGGGAATGAGAATTCAAGATCCTGGGAAGAACAAAGGCAAAAATTTAGAAAATCTTTCCGGGGCGAGAGGAGGGAGATGGAGGTGTGCGGTTTCCATCTTCCAAGCCTAGGTGTATGTAGAAATTTGACCAGATTTGAGTTGGTAGGGGCCCTAGGGAGAGACACGGTTTGCCTTAAACTCGTTGAATAAGACTAGTCCTAGCCATTACGCCCCTTTTCCGCTTGTCAACTCTTCCCCCACCCCTCTGTGACATGGATGCCATAGATTGCTATCTGGTCTAGGTTCAAAACTAGGTTCAGAAAAAGTCGAAGTAAGAGTCTCCTTGAAAAGACAAAGCTGCAAAACATAATGGGGAGGTGAGACTAAGGGCATGTCTCAACACAATACACACCAATCCAAGCTTTGACACAGTGTAAGGTCCTTTGACCATATTTTCTCCGTTGACTTCAACGGAGAAAGTTTCTACCAGTGTTGTTCTGGTATCAGTGTTAAGACATACCAGACTGGTCCTGGTACCAGACCTATCACAAAAAATTTATACCAGTCTGGTCTATATAATGGTGGATGTATAATTCTCTACATACTGGTATGAGTATGAGTATCATGACCACAATATCAGCTGGTACGAGATATCAATTCTGGTATCATTCCAAAGCCATCTTGAATTACAAGTTTATCACTAGCAAGTATCAAGTGAAAACAAATACAACATAAATAAAGAAATAAATATACATAAGTACAAGTATGTAGGCATATATACACATAAATTAATATAATATACATACCAGAGTAAATGAGGATGATGGCGGGGAAGTATTGGTATGAAAAAACTGATACCAGCCTGGTCTGGTATATGACCCAGTATTCTCCCAAATGAAACCAGACTGGTCTGGTATCTAATACCAGTGCATATACCAGTATTTCATACCAGTCCTTCACCTATATACCAGACCAACACTGGTCTCTACATCGCATCATGCATAGTTAATAGTTATACATAATAAGAAATTAGTTCTGCATAATCATGCATATATGATGTTATCTCTCGAATACATAGCCATACATTGCATGAGAACACAGTATAAGTGGGATACATTCTCATAGATATACCTACATACAGTGTGATATGTTTCCATGCATGACATATTTCTTCCAAACTTGGCAGAAAAACATTGAAGTAATAATAATATCAAGCAAGTTTTCAAATATTATTCGACGTTATATAGTAATGAGTATTGACCCACACATGCATGACCATAAATTTCACATGTACTATGTATAAAGATGGAAGATAATAGGAATAATGTAAGAACTTAATGCACACGTGGAAGCTCTGACAGAATGGTACACCGGTATCTGGCATGTCAAATCTTCCCCACCCTCTCTTGAGAGTGACATGGAACTGAAGGAGTGTCAAGTCCAATGGGGGTTATACTGGGTTCCACGACGAGGTGTGTAACTCCACTTGGGGTTACATCGGGTTACACAACGAGGTGTGTAACTCCACTCGGGGTTACACAGAATGGAGTGTAACTCCAGTCAGTGTAACCCACACTTGGTCTCGAAATTTGACTAAGTCTAAATGTGGCTAAGTATAAAATGGACTAACCAGAGTTACATGAGGAACCGGGGTTACAGAGGGTTACACTAATTGGAGGGTTAGATCGACCGGGGACACACTACTTACAAGAGCTTACCATCAAGAATCGACCTCACCGCCTGCAAGCATGTCACCTTACCATCACGCTACCCACCACAACTTGCAACCCACTAGGATTTGTAAGTATTTAATAGTGAAACCGAGGTAAGAAGGCGTGGGGATGATTTGACAGGGTCCCCGCCGGAAGCCGGAAGCCGGAATCCGGCAGAAGTACTGTCTAATCGCGTCCATTAAGTTCTTACATTATTCCTATTATCTTCCTATAAAGGTGGACATCCAAACTTGGTAATTTTTTAAATATTAATTGACGTTATATAATAATCGGTGTCAAGCATCGTTGGACTGGTATCAAGTTTTTTACATACCATACTGGTCCCGGTACCAGACGCATCACAAAACTTTCATACCAGTCTCGTCTATATAATGGTGGATGTATTTTTTTCCACATACTAGTATAAATATGAGTATCATGACCACAATACCAGCTGGTATGAGATATCAACTCTGGTATCATTCCAAAGCCATCTTGAGTTACAAATGTGTCAAATGGCAAGTATCAAGTGAAAACAAATAAAATATACATAAAGAAATAAATATACTTAAGTACAAATATATAGGCAGATGTACACATAAATTACTTCAGTATACATACCAGAGTAAATTAGGAAGAAGGTGGGGGAGTACTGGTATTGTGGCTGGTATGAAAGAACTGATACCAGCCTGGTCTGGTATATGACCAAGTACTCTCCCAAATGATACCAGACTGGTCTGGTATCTAATACCAGTGCATATACCAGTATTATATACCAGTCCTTCACCTATATACCAGTCCAACACTGGTGTCAAGCCGCACATGCATGACCATAAATCTCTCATGTATTTCCATGCATGTATGACTATATGAAGATGGAAGATCTTCAATGTGAAATAGCAAAACAAAACATTGTAGTGTTACGCTCCTATAAAATTTCAGTACTTCGATCATTCAAGTCGACCTAATCTGGTCTAACCACTAGGCTACCTACTACCAACCTCTTCTTGAAAATATATCAAATTCAATTTGACTACTACTGGAAAAGTGTACTTCAAATTGCGTGGGGCCTTTGTTGGTAAGAGAGAGACTTTGCATCGTGTTGAAGTCAACGGAGAAAATGTGGTCAAAGGACCTTACACCGTGTCAAGGCACCTATTGGCGTGTTGTGCTGAGTCATGCCCCTTACTCTCACCTTCCTCTTATGTTTAGCCAAAGCAAGAGAGCCAATCGCCGTTTTAGGCTTGTTTCTGGATCTCTCATACACGCTATGTAACTTAGGAGGTCTCAAAGAAGGTGGCACCAGATTAGGGGGGCCCGGATGGGTTGGCCGGTGCCTGCCACATAGTGGCGCATTCTATTATTTGACGTCCTGAGTTTGGTATAGGTACCTAAGTAGGTAAAGGTACCCCTGTCCGTACTTCATGTGTAGGAATAATTAATTGGGGATATGGTAGGAATGAAGAGTGCCTTTGCGGAGACTGAGTATATTGTCCTTTGGGGGTTGATGTACACTTGTAAAGTGGTGTGACAAAGAGTAGGGGGTGACATGTGTGGGGAAGTCTTCTAGAAGGCCGCATCACCTCTTGACTAGGTGGGGGCCCACCGCCGTGTGAGCGTATATAAAGGAAGAGAGCGCTCTCCTCCAGCTCCTATTTATTACTTAAGTGAAGAAAAAATAAAATGAAGACCCCGCCAAGATTTCTTAATTAGAAAGGATGGTACCTTATGTGGAGGGATTTTGTCGCCAGTTGAGGATGACACCTTCTGCGGCATAAGGTTGGTTCCAGTTCCTCCTCTCGATGAGAGGAAGCACCTCACGTCGTCGCCGGCGTAACGTTCATGCTCTTGTCCGATCCAGGAAATCGCAGCCATCAAAATGCGAAATCCTTGTTGTTTCTTGACGAGTTGAGGCCCTTAGATGGAGAGTTCCTGAAACTCCGAGCCTAACGTACTCTGCTACCTACCTCATTTCGTGAAGGCCCGTCTTGGGGCCTCATCCTACAGTTTACTAAGTTAACAACTGCTTTAGTGGGCCTCCATGCTGCCCCCAGAAAAAGTTCATACATTAAAATCAATTAAAAAGGAGTGGACATCCAGAGGCTATTAGAATAAGGGGCCAGGTTTGAAGGGGGGTGTGAGTATTAGAGAGTGGTCCAGGAATTAAAAACCGGGTCATATAGCTACACCACGACTTGAATTAGTAACCGTCATGTAGTGGGGGTAAGAAAAAAAAAAACATGAAACAGATAGCTATTAAATGGGGAGGGTTCAGGCTACAAAATTGGATAAGAAGGTGTGGCGTGCCTCTTTCTAGGACTCACCCATGTCACAAGGGCAACCTTCTAGAAGGGTCCCACCGCCCTCAGAGGGTATATAAACGAGAATAAACGAGAGCCCCCTACCTGGTACTTACTAAGTTATCACTTACTAATTAATAAGTGGTGGGCTCTGCAGGCCCAAGGCCCCCAAGGAAAAAACATAAACATGAACCATAGGCACATTAATTAATAGGGACAGCACAATAAGCTCAATAAGCCCCCCATATATGTGGCGCTGACCACCAACATTTAGCCGGCCATCATAAAGATGTCCACCTTCCGGTACTGCATGTTGGATGTAGTAACCAGTGTTGTGCGGGTCCGGTTTTTGAAGGCGGGTACCTGGTGGGTTAGGATCCGGGTTACCCGACCCGGACCCCGGGCTATCACAAAAAACCCGGACCCTGACCAGGGTTCATATTAGAAATGAACCCGGACCCGGACCCGCCTGCTGGGTCCAGAACCCGTTACACCTGCTACCCACGGGCCAATGTAGCGGGTCAGGGTCCGGGTTTTAATTTTAGATGGGGCATGCGAGTTCCACCTTAGATCTGGTAGGTTTTGTCATGTGTGTGGAGGGGACGAGCAGCAATAGGCCACTGCAGCAGCCAGCCCCACCACGCCCACCACGTTGTAGCCCAGTGGTAATGGCCACATACCACCTCAAAAGCGGTTGTGGGTTCAATCCATGGCGTGGTGTCACAAAGTTCTGCCCTATGGGACCATAATTTACACCTCCCAAAGGAGGCATCTTATATTATTATTAGGCCAGATCCCACACATCCATGCTATAGTGATCTATCCTTGAGGCATATTACTATTCTTAACATGTTTAAAGAATTGATATTGAAAAATAGAAAATGGAACTCAAACTTCTATTTTAATTCTTGTGTTAAATGAGCAATACATATTCATGGTATATTTTGAAGGAATGTCTCTTTAAAAAAAATTCATTATTAGGATTTAAAGTTTTTTCCAGCCAAAAATAATTTTATCCCTAATTAATCTGATTTTTTTTTCTAATTTATTTAATCAATTAATTAGGACCCGGATCCGAACTTGTGAATCCGCTAATATTTCCCAACAACTACCCGGACCCTAACCCGAGTCCGTGTTGACAAACCCGGACCCAAACCCGGATCCGGACCCGGACTTGGCTCCAAAAAAAAACCCGAACCCGGACCCGGCGGGTTCCTTAAAAAGGCAGAACCCGCACAACACTGGTAGTAACCCCCTCGGCAGCCTACCCTTAAATCGTGGAACGCCCTTGGGCAGGGGCTTACCCTAAACATAAAGGTGTCCAACAGGGAAAAAGTTAGTAACCTTTGAAGTTAACTGACTCCGTAAGTTCCCCTTGCTTTGGTATATATATGTATTGTCGGCACCATGTGGGTCAGGACAACGATTTGCATGCCCTGAAAAGTGGCGAGTAAATGTGGGCCATGCATGCCAAGGTTTTTTCTTTTGTTTTTTTTTCCCTTATCTGAATGTCACATTCACATCGGACATGTATAGAATCTTTCTTCCAACTTTCGCTGCCTGTAGATCAACTGTGATGGTGATTTTTCCCTTCTGGTAGTTCTATTAACGTGAACATTTTTTAGGGCTCCCCATGTAAGAGTGAGCTTTATAAATGTTACTTTTCATTGGAAGACTTTATAGCAAACCAGTTAGCTCTTAATAATCCGAGCTTATATATGGGTAATATGCGGCTAAATGAAGTTACGAATCCCAAAGTAAACTAGAGAGAAAACTAAGCTGGGACCATATGTTTATATAATATACATGACCTTAAACCCTATCGTAAATTGGTATAGTGCCAGCATCGAAATGAAGCATATACTCTTTTGTAGAAATAATTTCAAGCAAAAAATCACAATCGTATAGGACACCTAGTATAACCTGGGCTCTACACTCGTATGACGTTCCTCTCTCTTCCTTTGGCTTAGCTGGCCTCCAGCTATCTTTCTCTTGCCAACTACCCCACCAACCGCACGACAGCAAATAGCCTAGTGGGTGGGAGTTTGTGCCTTGCCTAAAGTGTCTGCGGGCTTTAAATGTCATTCTTCTTGCCGACCACCTCCCCCAACTCCCAATCTTCACCACCTCTACAGTCGGCCCTGCATATGTGTTAATCTTTGGGAGTAAGAAAAACTATAACACTTAAAGGATTGTAACACTTTAACAGATACAAATTTATTCCAAATGCTGATTCTAACAAGGCAAGTGTGACAGATGGATCACCACTCCATCCCTTCTAGCAAAGCATCAATTGTCTTGCAGCCGAAGCATCATGTGAAGGCAAGCTCCTTAGGAGATCGAAAAAAGCTAATTATTCTGAGCGTCGTTGGTTTATTGTTCTATAAACCAAAGGCTGTTGGATCTCAAAGGATTCTTGAACGATTCCCTTGGGCTCAGTCCCATACAACTTGGACAATGTTGTTGCTCAATATAGAACAAATTGTCATAGCAGAAAATGAAACTAGAATACTTTATATGCTATTGAGCTTCTACTTCACTGCTGTAGCTAGCGTAGATGGTCGTCACGAGATAATAATAACGCAAAAAAATCTAAGTACATTAATGTACACCATCAGAGTTTTTGCATTTATCAAGAATTTTGTTGTCAAGATTAACGTCATAGCTAGAACTATCCGCTGGACGAGAAGCCAACAATCTACTAACCACATGTGAGATGTTGCTTTCATTACTCCCACTTATCGAACATTTCATGATCACTAAGCAGGCAATGGCATAACCCCCATCATCTCTCTGATGATCGATCGCCCGAATTTCTCCCACAAAAGAGCCTTTGTAAATATGTCTGCAATTTGGTTGTCTGTGTTCACATATAGCATGTCTTATCTTCTTCCTCTCTTGTTGCTCCTAAATGAAATGGTATTTCACATCTCTATATATGTTAGGTCATACGCTTATGGAATTCTGGATTGTGTATAAGGCGAATGCAACTCTGATTGTCACAATGCAAGATGGTTGGGTTAGATTGCTCAAACCCGATATCAGTCAATAGCCTTCGTAGCCATATTGTCTCCTTCGATCCTGCACAAGCGGCAACATACTCTGCCTCTATTGTTAGACCCAGCCGTGCATCCTTGATGTTGACTACTCCATGCCGCAAGTCCCTGATCCAGGATAAAAACATAGCCACTCCGTGATCTCCGATTATCTAGATCACCGGCAAAGTTGGCATCACAATACCCTTCGAGTTGTTCTCGCTGCTCGCTCCCCCCATAATAAAGCGCATAATGATTGTCCACATTTGTTGCACTTTGTTCGTTTTATTTAACTCCTTGATGCACTCTGCTCTCTGCACTCTTGCATCATCAATTTCTCTTTTTTGCGTGTTAGAAAAAAATGCTTGATCTCCTTTTTCGTCAATGTTCCATCTCATCATTTAAAGAGCCTCGTTGTCAAGGTCTCAATAGTTTGACGGTCTTCCGAAACATTGTCTCATGCTGCAATTATATATCACAATCTAGGTGACAAATTGCAATATATAATCTTTGTGACAACTGCAACTCCATATGATGTTGTTTTACCAAGATCATTCAATTGCCTTGCCATCGCTTCAACCTTACTGATATGAGTGACAATGGCGTGTCCCGACTCTAATTTGTACTCAAAGAATCTCTACTGCAAGATATGTTGTTTTCAGCTGTGAGTAGTGAATAATGATGAATAGTGATGAGTCTTTGACCACATTTCATAAGCAGTCTTACAGTTTATAAGCCTCTCCAAATCTCATCTGCAGCTGCGCATATAAACATTTTTGTGATGTTGTTATGACTGTTCCATTCTTTCATCACCTCTTTTGCCTCTGGTTGAGTTTTTGAACCATCTACCAATCTAATAAGCTCATTTGCTTCAAATGCTATTTGCATCTGAAACTTCCATAGTTGAAAGTTTTCACCGTTAAATCTATTGATTTGAGTCAAGTCTTTTATATCTCCTCCCCTTTTCATACTCTCTGGACACTACCTTGCGTTGTCTAGATATGAATGTATGTTAACCTGTTTGTAGATATAGTGTGCGTAGCAAATTGCGATAGACTTGGGCCCATAATCTATTAGAGAATCTTGTATATTGCAAGTAACGAGTTCATATACATCCACTCGACACACGTAGGATATTGACAGATTTGTGAGGATAACAAATTCAGATCTTACTCATATACAGATAAGACATTTATAATGATGCAGAATATAGAACAATTTTCGTAGCAGAAAATGAAACTAGAATACTCTGTCTGTTACTGAGCTTCTGCTAGCGTAGATGGTTGTCACAAGAGAATAATAACACAATCTTAGCACATTGTACACCCTCAGAGTCTCTACATTCATCAAGAATCTGTCCAAGAATGTCATAGCTAGAACTATGAGAAGCCAACAATTTATGGTCATCCACTAACCATTGTGAGATGTTGCTTCCATTAATCTGGTCCTGTGGCGTTCAACATATGGTTGAGGCTCTTTTGGTTTTTTTCTTGTTGAAAGAGATGTTGCAAAGCATCAACGCATCGAAACCCTGTGCGTAGGTAGCCAACAAAGTGAGAGAGACTTGGGATATGCCACTCTTTCATAGCTACCAAGGTCATATTTGCAGATGGATGTTAAAAACCTGTACCACCAAGTAACTTGGCTTGATCCATCCAATTTCAGTCTTTGTGAACTGAAACATATCTTGGAAGTGAATATAACTTCCCGCATCTACCCCTCAAATGGATAAACAAGTGGTACCTGCCATGAAAGTGTGATATGGGCACAACTCTCCTCATAATATTTTCCCTTCCATAGATATTCATAGAAAAAATCTTTTCTATATTATCTTGAACTTCATCTCTTTCATTTTTTTAAATAATAAAATACATGTAATAAACCAACCATTGTCACTCTTGAGTTACCCTTTACCATGGCTTTTTGTCCTTTCAATTAAAAAATAATAATCCTATGTTATTTGCACTCCATATTTAAAGAATGAATGTATTAGATATTAGTTACAATTCCCCTTTTAAATGCATTTTTCAGTTCACAGGGGATAGAGGCATGTTGATCAAATTAAAAAGGAGAAAAAAACTCACTTTTTAACAACTCATTTCAGGTGGTTTAGTGTCAGCTCTTTCTATTGAGGTTTGTGATATGTCATTAGAAAGCCCCTTGCATTATCTATCTCTGGGCTGTTGAATCACAGCAACCCAAGATGATGTGGAAAGTGTATGACCCAAAACCTAATCCCCATGCGGTTTGCTTTCTTTTTTCATGGCAGTTTGAGTATGCTTCAGGTTCTGGCCTGTAGTTTAGTGTCGGGGCTCTGTTTGTGATATGTCATTAGAAATCTACTTGCCTTATCTAGGTCTAATATGTTGAATCACATAAAGCGAAGGTGATATGAAAATTCTATGACCCACAACCTGGAGCCCCTTCAATTTGCTTTGTCTTCTCATGGCAGTTTAAGTATGCTTCACAATAATTTCCGGCATGTATTTTTCTGCCAATGCCTTCAATTGGGATTTAAGGTATGTCCTTAGAAAGCTACTTCATTATCTATCTCTAGAACTCCACGTAACGATCTGGAATTTTTTCACGAACTTACTCAATGTTGTGTACACTTCCAGCCAGACTTACTGCCACTATCTCCTAACTGTACACCAGCAATTGCAATCTGTTAGCTCACTGTTAGGGCCAGAGGATTAAAAAGCTTGCGAGACTGCCTCCACACTGACAGCGAGTGCTCTAGAGATGCCACTACACAGCTAATCTACACCCATCATGTCTTTATCTGAATTCATGGATGTCTTTCCTGACCTAGTTTGCTATGTGAATGGCCACGGATACAGAATAGATGTCACCAAATTCTTGTTCTAAAATAGTCTGGACGGGCTGAGTAATTCTAGTATACAGACGAACTTGAAAGGGAAGGAAGTACCTTCATGAGTATGGCATCACCCGAGCTTGCTGTTATCCAGTATAGTCTCATGCAGGTGCTGCCAAGAGTCCATGAAAATTTTGTCCTGGTTGAGTAAAAGCAGCGCTGCCAGCGACAACCCCCGTCCTCACCGTTCACAAAATACCCTTGCTCAATGGCCCATAAGGACGCTCTGTCCTCCCTCGCTGATGGGCAGCGAGGAACACAACCACAACGAATCGTCATGCATGGATAATAGACTCGTGAAGCAGTCGATCCAACATGCCCGAATGTAGTAGTTTGCTCGGCATTGCCTGCACTGTAAGCTCTTCTGGGCTTTTGGCTTATATGGTTTCGGACACATTCAGCAAAAGTGTGGCCTTTACCGCCGCCGCCACGCAGCTCATTTTCACGAACTCCACAGCAGTCAGTCTTCTTTGTCTTTCTTAGACGCATCACGGCTGCTGGGGCTCGCCATTCTCGACCTCGCTCCCCATGTCGCTGTTTGGCATGGTTCTTCTAGTGTATCCTTAGGATAAATTTGTAGATCAAAACTTCCTTAGTTGTAAAGGCCAAGGTGGTTTCTTGTTTCTTCTGATCTCACACAGCTCATATTTGGCCCGTCTGAACAGAAAGAAAACTCGAGAAGAGAGCTCTAACGGGAGGACCCGAGCCCTTAGTTCATATTCACATAAATTCCTTCCTAAAAATGAGGATAGTTTCTCCTTGATCTCACACACAGCTTCAAGTTCCTTTCCTGGAAATCCAACACCATGCAAAAAGGAGAGCATAACTACTTGCCAGGCACCGAGCGGGTGGCCGCCTTATCAGCAGTACAGCTCCATCCCATAATTCCATGTTAGGTCACAGATCACTGTCCTCCTCTCTTCCCAATCTGTACAGTTGGTTCACGCAATTTCCCTGAGTAATGTACTAGTGTGAAATCTCTCCACCAACGTCAGGTGACGGATCATCGCTGAGGGAGCGCTGTCCACTTCCCTTTCCAATCTGCACCGTGGGGTCACGCAATTTTCCTGAGTAAATGTGTTGGTGTGATGTCTCTCTCACTAACGTTCGCTGACGGATCGCTGAGAGGTCGCTGTCCTCCTTTTCATTCCAATCTACACGGGACGCAAAATTTTCCTGAGTGAATGTGCGGGAGACGCGACTGAAAGCATTGGAGAGCAAAGAAAGGAAACCTGTATACTTTATACCCGAAAGGAAAGCAAGGAAAAGTAAAACAGAAAGGGGGAAAATCCTTCCATCCCCTCTTTAAGAAAAAACAAACAAAAATGAAAAATCGCTATCATCGACAGGTGTCGAATGGATGAAAAGGACACTACATGACGGATGGATGAAAACGGATGGGCTGAGGGGAGGACGTGGCTGGAGGACGAGAAGCGATGGCGGAAGGAGAAGACACGGCGACCACAGAGAGCGGTGTCCTGTCAGCGATCACCCGCTGCCCGTTGCGATGGCGATCACTAGCTCGCAATGGCTCATTCATCATCATCTTGGCCTCTTTGCCAGTTTTCATATATAGGCCCGTGGTTGCAACGATCTGGCTTCATCGCACCTCGAATTTGCCGCTGCAACTGTGGTGCAGTTCGATCTGTGCTCCGAAATTTGGAGTCTGGTGCGTGTTTTTGCTTCATTGTGGGAGTCTTTGTGTGGAAGAATGTGTGCGATGGCGGGAAGGGTGTTGTTTTTGTGTAAAAGGCTTGCGGGATTGTTGGAAGGATTCAGGATTGTAACCTACTCAATACATTGAGGTCCTTGCAGAGATTGGCTTTATAAAGCTGAAAACGTACCTACATTATCTTTCTAGCTTCGTTACGTTCATCACGTACTTAGGAAATAGGGAGCACCTGATGATTATTCATCATACCGTTGCAATGTCGAACTACGCAGTTGTGAGGCAGCTGGTTTGCACGCAAGGACTTGTGTGTCTTGCATTTACAACATTCAAATCATAACGACTGTTAATGCGCTGGAAATATCGAGTCGACGCCGAAATTGTAGATTCCGTGTAGCAATTCGCCTGGCTCCCGCAATAATTCGAATAGGTGTGACTAATCACAAATGTGGCAGGCCTAATTACATGTACTTGCGTATTTTGCTCTCGAATGACTTGGAATGAGCTCCTACTTTGGGGGAGTCGAATTGGAATTTGTTTTCGGCCCGACTAGAGGAAGAAGGACCGACTGCAATTGGTTAGCATCGCACTTGCTTTTTGTGCAATTGCGAGCAGCCGACCAATCTAGCTTCACAGGATAAGAGGGAATGAAGGATTAATCTCCTAAGGGGGCAGGCTATATTGGGACAAGCGGACTTCAGGAGCATAGTCACGTAGGTTGATTCGATAATAAGATTTAGAGCTGATTCTTACCTCTCGCTTCTAATAATGCACAGAAGCTAGATCGGTTCTTGCGTTTGTAAACAAAAAAATGTTACACCCTGGGAGTTACTTTTACCTGTCAGGGCATCATTAAGAATATGATTGGATCACTTCTGCTCAAGGCTCATCTCATCCTGTTGTGACAGAGTTTCCAAGGAGATCTGAAAACCGATTCTATCATTTTCACCATCAACGCTTGCAACAGAGGAGGAGGATGGCTACCATTGCAGCTCCTGCAGGCCAAGATTCCTCTAAGAATGGGGCCTTTCCTGAGAGGTCCACAAGGTATACTTAATGCGCAGACTTTCCTTTTTGAGTATACCAGTGGAGTACAAGTAAGTTGACTGGTGGACTCTGGTTGAGAGGATTAAGAAGATACGATCAGAAAATTCAGAGCTATCAATTGGGATAATCCTGTAATAGTGTTCACAGAAATTTTTGCAGAAGTAGAATGTTCTGAAAGGTTTTTTTCACCCAATCACACCATTTTGTTGACATTTTGACAAAGTTCTCCAATCTCAGTTTTTCTTATCTGGACGATGTTCAATAGCAGTGCCCCACTGAAAAACTTGTATGTTGTTTCAGTAGCTTTGCTTCTTATTGTAATAAACATAGGAGAAAGAATAGTCTGAAACTCAGAAGCACCAATCATGACTATGGCTACCAGGTGCCGTTACTTGGACAGTGGAATTCTGCGGAATCCATTTTTCCATTGGAATCCAGCAAACATTGTATTAGAGAATGGAACACAAGGCACATGCCATGATGATCTCGTGTCCAAGCCAAAATTCTGTCTACACCCAGTATCAGTGAATATCAAACACCCAAGCTGCAGGTTGAGTTCCAGTACTGGAAGGTCATCTACAATACTTGTTGGTAAGAACAACCCTGTGTCTAACTGGCGGTAGCAGATCTATTTTTGGCTGAAACTGTCTCATTGGCGAGCGAAAAGGAGTGGGGGATGCAGGAAGGTGGTGGAGCATGTTGTGCTGTTTCAAATGAAGGATGACTTGACAGAGGAGCAAGAGAAAGACATGCTAGACCATCTCTACTCTCTGCAATATCAGCTCAAAGGCATTATTGCCATCTCATTAGGTGCAATATAAAGTCACTGGGCACCATGAATTTAGCTTCGTTTCTGTGTTGGATCATTTGTGATGTGGTTTGTATATTTGAATTATCTTCTGCTGTTTTTAGTCTGTACTTGCCATGACCAAGCATATAATAGTCCCCAGTAGTGATTGTCTTTGAAAAGGAGTGAGGGGTGGTACTCTCTAAGAGGTGCTAGGTGGCGAGGGGGGCAGGCAGAGTGCTAGGAAGGGCTCCTGAAGGTGTGACCCATGCACTTTTTGAACGATTTTCATCAAAGGAGTTGCTTGAACAGTACATGCAGCATCCGACTCGCTGGAAAGTTGCTAATGAGCTTATTATTCCTTACTACAGTGTAAGCTTCTCTATCTTCTAGGCTCTGGACTGGGAGGGAGGTGGGTGGTAACAATCTGATGGGAAAAATGTTCCCAATTTATTGGAAATTTTGGGCAAAGTTTCACTGGTGTTATCTTCTGGGCCTGAGCCATTTCTTATGTTAGGCCTGTCCCCTTTCATGTCGGACCCAGAAGTTATACCCATCAAGATTCCATTGTTACGACACTGCAAAACAGACAACTGAGATCTGCTGCTTCTTGAAGAGGACTGCAGCTTTTGATGTTTTAGTCCAATCATCATTAGGGCAAGCTGCAGTGTCGTGGACCATGATTGCTTAGGCGAGAGCTTGGCAAATTTTATCTCAAAGAATCACTTGGTTTGGTGGGAGGTCGATTACAGGAATACTACTGAGCATTAGGTTGATGAATCAGGTACACGAGGTCAGGTTGGGAGGCTTACAAAATGCAGGGATGGGCTGGATGTGCAGGGATTGATAATGGTTGACTTTGAGGCCGAGGTCGAAGATGACATTGAACAGCTATTTAGGCGTGGTGATGTAAGTGTCAATTCTGAAGTTGTAGCCTTAGAATTTCCCATGCTTCACTGTTTCAAGGATCCAGTTGCTTGGCCAGAATCATGGTGGTCAGAGGTGTGTGAAAGCAAGGATTAGCTGATGAAGTTTGAAGAGTGACAGGGGTTTCAACAAGGGATTGAGCATTTGGTGCTCTTAAAGTTGAAAGAAGGTGCCAGCGAAGCAGCGGTCAATAGAATGTTACAGGCCTTCAATGGACTATCTCAGGAGCTGGGCTCTTCAATCCTTGTCCAACTCACCACAGGTGAAGTTCCCACCTCCCAGGCTTTTTTTTGGCTGCAAGAGTTTGATCTTGTACGCTTGAAGTCATCGTACATCTGAACCTGCTTACTTGGAAATAAGAAGGATTTCTAATTCCTGGCAAATGGTTCATTCGGGTTCCTGCACATAGCCTTAGGGGCCTTCAGTGTGTGGTAATATTTGCAAAGCCTACATAACCATTTTGATCGTTTTACAGCCAGCCAGGGTAGGGGAGCACCTTGGGGTTTAGTGAGATGCAGGGGGTGGGGGGGAAGCTGGGCTTAGGTTTTCCAATGTTAACATAAATGATGGGACACCCTTTTGAATTCTGGTGATGTGGTGTACTGAGGGAGGCGAGTCGCTTCCCAAATGTCACTGGTTGATGATTCAGGATACTGGTTCAAGTACTGATTTGGTAGAGTTTGGGCTGTCTTGCAGGGACTAATTTTTCTCGTCTAAACAGAGGCTATACACATGGTGTTGTCGCCCGCCTACCTTCAGGTTTGTTTTGGGTTAAGTTCTCCACTGTTTTAGTTCCTCCAGGAAGCCTCCAGGCTTCCTGGAGGCATCATAAAAGAGTAGTGTCTTGAAAGTTCTGATTTTCATTTTCAGGTCTTGTTTCCTTTGCTTTTGTACCTCTCCCCCTCTCTTCTCCGTTTATTCTGTGGTGAAGGAAACAAGTAAAGAAGCAATACTTGTTTGCGGTAGTTGAAGTTAAGTTGCTTTGGATTGTTGATCCGTTGCCATTGCCTTGGTGTACTCCTGTTAGTAAGGTGAGTACATTCGGCAAGCTTAGAACACAAAATTATCTTGTGCTAGGGACATGTCAAGTGTCTATGCTACATTAGCCATATCTTCAGGCGTCTGCACATCCTTGTGTTTGCAAGGCTCGAGATATTCAAATTACAGCTCCATGCTCACTGTTATGGGTATGATGTTGGTTGATTGCAGAAGAGGCATTGGATGCGTTCAGCAAGCATCCTGCTTATGTCAAGGTGAGGTCAACTTTCTTTGGTATGCTCATTCATTGTCCTCCAGGGAAACATGCAAGGTAATGCCTTTCAAGTCTGTTTCTAAGAATGTGAAGGCTGTAGAAGTTTTCGTTGCATCCAAGCTTTTACGAGATAGTTCCATGGTTAGGGCATTCTGAGCAAATGACTGCTGGTCATGGATTGGAATCCAAATTGTGGGCTAAGAGTAGGTTACTAGGTAGTGCACTGAGCTTTACCTTACCAATTTGTATACATAAGGGCTTCTGAGGCAATAAACATCCTGGAGGGAAAAGGTCTTGCCTACTCTGTGTCACTGTTGAATAGCCTCGGGATATTAGCCCTGATGGTCATGCTCCTCTCTCTTGTTGCTATCTGGAAGGAGATGGTTTTGAAGCAACTGCCCTAGCATACAATTTTCATGAATATTGAAATACCTTCCTCAATTTTTTTAAGCTTTTGTTTTCATGTTGGATGCAGGTGTTCACAGAGAATGTGCTGCCAATCAGTGCAGGAATTCTGTCGGCTGATTATTACATTAACCCAGTGGGTACAACTGCTCTGTAAATGGAGCCAAGCAAAGGAAAGAAACCACAGTAGTGTCAGGTAGAAAGAGTCTTTCCATTGGAGGATACATCAGAAATTTGTACAAGAGTTCCAATATGTTATGTTTTAGTTGTTGCAATCATTGATTGAGGCCGATGATGTTATTCATTCTTATTCTACTATAATGCATACTTAGGCCTGGGCCACAGCACATTCCAGACAAGGAATGGAGCACTTTTTGGGAATAATAATGTGAAATGGATGACGTATTGGCAAATGCTGCAAAAGCATTCCACTGATCCTGAACTACGTGTAAGGTAAACATTGTCCTCCTTTTGTCTTCCATCTTGTAAATGCTGGTAGATGTTCTTGCTCAGGTTAGACAGTTAGATTCTCATGTGTTGATCACCCAAGTTTCATGACTACACAATTAGAGAGCAGCAATCGGTGGTAAGGAATGAACGAGAAGGGTGTGAATCGTTTTTAATGACAGTCTCTATCTGCGAACTAGCTGCACACGCATATCAAGTATGAATCTCGGAAGTATTATTGCATGTACATACATATGTGCCACTGAAATCTCCATTACCCTCTTGAGGATAGGTCTGGACTGCTACAACGTGGGAGAAGTGCACATTCTCAGCTTCACTGTCTGGTCCACGAGGGATGATGAGGCCCAACCGGACAGGTATATGACCAGCGGGAACCACTATTGCGCTAGTGTGCGATTCGTCCTCATCGATGTTCACTGTAGGTGGCTTGTCAACTGTCCATCCTTCCTTCGAGGTTGATGTGAACGTAAGATATTATCAGATTTCCTAACAGGTTGGAGGTATGCGCGAGGACAATCTCTGTTGCAGGTATATGGCTATTGGGAACGAACATGTTGTCAACTGCATAGGGGATGGTCGGACGTTGTTGGACCAAGTCCACGCACCTCTCGATTTTTGCACTATACTGATGTCGAAACGTCGAAACGCTGGTCGACAAGGCCAGGTCAATAGCAATATACCTGTATCAGAGATTGTCCTCATGCATACCTTTAACATGACAGGAAAGCTGATGATATCTTGCGTGCACATCTACTTCGAAGGATGTGTGCATATCGCACACTGTGATGCAGGTATACTGCTATTGACCTCGCCTCCTTCGAGAATGCACATGTTGTCTCTGACAGGGCTGCTCGCGATTTCGGTATGGCCGGCTTCGCAGTTGGACGTTGTTGGACCAAGTCCACTTGCCGCTGGATTTCTGCACTATACTGATGTCGAAACGCTGGTTGACAATCCCACACAGAATCCTGATCGTCATTGTAAAAGCGATCCTCTGTATCCATTGCACATTCTCATGATGGTGAAGAGCTTGGTGAGCTAGCGTGTCCTCCATTTCCTCCTTCCTAATAAGGTGGTCAAGTACGTATAGCTCTCTAGAAACCGTTCCTCATCAAGACCGGGCTACAGCCATTGGAAGGTATAAAACTGCTCTTCATAGTTCGTTGTTATTGTTAGATTTCTGAACTGTCAGGTACGTTATTACTGGACATCTCTATACTTGTCCAATCTTCCTGGTCCTGCTCCATCTGTACGTTATTAATCATAGATAGGTGTCTCTATACTTATCCCAATCTTTCTACTGGCCCTGATCCATCTGAGTAATTATTGGACATCTCTAGCTAGATGTACATGTCAAATCTTTGTGGTCCTCTTATTCTTTATCTAGAACTACTCTTGATGCCTAATCCTCTTTTGACACCAAAGTCTTGCATCTGAGCTCTCCTATCCCTTCTTGAACACGGTTAATGAAAAGCATACGTCCCGCAGTGCAGGTGTAGAATGTCGGCCAAATCATCGGAACTCAACCTTACGAGCACGATCATAAGGACTACCATTGGAGGACCACTGGTTAGATCGCAACCAGTTTATCATCTCATCATCAGCTCCCCGTCGAACATGATCCCTCGCATGATCCATCTACCGGGGACGAGTGAGTCGTATACGTAAGATTCTTCAATGCCTGAGTAGAATCTGTTTTAGAGTGTTTACATTAATTGCATTTCACAATAGCGACCGCGGGTTGTAGTAACACTGGGCATCAGTAGTCTTCTTGTTAACATCTGCAGCCTTCCTGCCAATAGCTTTGACACAACACGCGAGCTCCGAATTCTCCCTGTCCAGAAGCGTTTCTCAATTAGAGACGCAAACTTCACCTCAAGCTTGGAGAGGGCTGTGATCATGCGCCATGACTTGACTTAGCAGGAATAAGGAGGGAAGGTCACTAATTAGTAATTAAACACCAGGCGCTGTGGTCTATCGGGGGTGTATCCTTAGGCTTGAGCAGCATTTCTTAGAACGGCTCTCAAGGGGCCGAGATGCAGAACTTCGTCTCTTCATCTCTTCTGGTTCACCAAATGTTACGCACACTGTCCCGAGGGTGATGCACAACATCACACACCAACACTTTGCAATGTCTCTCGGAAAATCCTTATTTTATTTCGCTCCTTAGTGGAAAGGAAGAGATCTAGATACTCAATAGTTCCATCTTACACCCTCCGAGGAGGAAGAAAACAAACTTGTACGAGGCAGGACATGAACCTATCTTTATTTGACTCACTCGCTATTAAACGCTGTTTTCTTTTCCCTAGTCTTTTTTGGGCGTTACCGCATGCACTTTGTTTCTGTCCACGGTTTGCCATGCCGGAAATCAACAATCTATCTGAGGATATATATAAACAAGTACACCACAACACAGCTCTCCATATAAACCTTAACTACAACGTTGAACAGTGCAACATAATTCGCAGAGCTCTGAAATACAACAAAAGCGTTACAATAGTCATTTTCTTGTACAAAGTCTTACACTCCGATCCTTCGGAAAAAGAGTAAACTGACATCACTCAAGATACTGGCCAGGCAGGGGATCCACTAAGTGCTGCTACACTAGACTATGAAGTAAGGGCTCTGTTTCAGTAAATGGCAGGAGGAGGGGGATAAGAATAGACTGGGGTGGTTGGGATGGGAATGTATGGAGGGGGGTTCGCGGTAACTGGGGGGATAAAACCGGGCACTGTGCCAGGAAAAGCAGGGGGAGGGATGAAGGCGAAAGGGTCGAATGGGGGCGGTGGGGTGCCGAAGATCCCAGCGATGATGGGGCCCAACCCAGGGATTTGTAAGAGAGCACGCCCCCTCAGCAGTTTGTCTCCTTCGACAGTCTCAGAGATGGACTGTGCTTGCTGTGCAGACTCACTGTCGAGAACTGGGGCTTCCATAGTGTTCTGGACTAGACCCTTGGACGATTTTTTGCAGGAAGCGTGTGCAGTTCTGGGCCGGAAGCTCAGGAATCCCACACTGTATACATGCTGCTTTCCAAGCTTCGCCTTGAGGGTGAGTGGAGTGCTGGGGCTCCCATAGCCAGAGTTTGTTGGAATGTTACACCTG
Source organism: Takakia lepidozioides (assembly GCA_030704615.1). NCBI lineage: Eukaryota > Viridiplantae > Streptophyta > Takakiopsida > Takakiales > Takakiaceae > Takakia > Takakia lepidozioides. The sequence continues at coordinate 77,015,482 of CM060731.1, forward strand.
GGATGGAGTGGGCTGTTCACCAGGGTGGCCTTACACAATCCCAAATCATTTGACTGCCCGAAAATGGTCGAGGGGAGTTCGACCCTGAAAGACCCGTGCTCATCGGTGACACCCCCCACCCGTGCAATCACAGCACCATTGTTTGACTTGCACTCAACTTCCACAGCGGCACCTGTTCAAGTCAGGCCAACAGCATGAATGTTAGATTAAATCAACGCCAAAGAGACTGTTGAGCAGTATTCTAAGATGACATGGAAAGTACAGCTCCAACCCTGGAGTGACTTGCGAAGAAAAGCTGCAGTTTTGGAGAGAGCTCATTACCAGGAGCCACAACAACTTCTACGACTCCCTCGAAAATATTCGTGGAGGTGACGCTTCAAGATAGTAGAGTTAACTCGATAAATACATGCAGATTCTCGAAGCATTATCGGTCGGGTGATAGAGGACATAGACAAATCCAGCATGAAACCACACCTACCGGGATAACTATGCACTTTTAGAAGATCAGACAGGTGGTTCGCGTTTTCATCACCGACACAGGTGTGACAAAGAGGAGACGGGTGTGCACACAACCGACGCCAGGGCGTGCGTCAGAAGAAGAAAAGCCGAAGAGGAAGAACCCACATTTAGAGGACGGGACCGTCGAAATACTAGCTGTGATACTTTGCGGGAGAGATCAGTTGATAGAGAAAACAAGAGTTTCGAGCAATACCCGGAAGAAGTGCACTGTTCTTGGTGAACTGTCGGTCCAGGCAACGATCGCAGAATGCAGTACCCACTACCGCCACTGAGGCCCCATCCGAGCTCCCAACATCCTTTTGCAGCCCCGAGTCCGCAATCACAGGTAGAGAGAGGTGGGCGATGCATGCAATGAGCACCAACAGCCCCATGCACACCATAGCTGAGCCTGAAGCCATCTTCAGCCAGCAGCGCGCTCACCTCAGATACTTGCAGGACTGCTTGCTCCCTCTTCTATGGAACGCGGGCATTTATGTCAGGGCTTTGGGCGGGACATTTTCTCTTTACTACGAGGGTCGTGCATGGCTGGAAGCCATAAGTAGACTGACAGGAGCTGGATCACTGCGGCGACTAATTTGAGACTGCACACCAAACACATCCCTTCCCCTCACCATCCTTCCCGAGTTCCGACCTACAGAACCCATAAACACTTAAGAGACCCTGCATAGTGGACTGCAGGTTATGTGAAGGATGGCTCTGGCTAGGTTATTTTTCCTCTTTCTCCTCTTGTAGGCTCTGTAAATTCACTGGACGTTAAAGAATCTCTATCTCTATCTCTCTCTATCTATCTCTCCTGTGAGTAACAGGACTCTGTTACAGTGTTGTGGGGGTTAGATAGATTTTTGCTTACCCTCCTGGCAAGGGTAAATTATTATATCTCCACTGTTAATCCTATGGGGAAAGGTATACCTATGAAATTTTGGTGATCTATTTATCCTTCAAGAGCGTTAAATGAATAATTATTATTTTATCCTACTCTTCATAGTGTTAGCGCACCTCCATACTAATTAGATTCCATAAAGAGACATCCCCAAAATAGAGCATCCATTCATGCCTTTCCTTTTTCCCATGAAGTCAGGTACTGGAAAGTGATGGCTCTGGTTAAAGGTCGCAATGTGAGTTATGAGGATAGAAGATAGTATATACGAGCAAATGAACAAATGAACACCGGATGGAGAACTTCAATGAAGAATCAATTTGGTCACAACAACCCATAGTGTCATTTTGTGAGGTTCAAGTTGTCATTGACACTTTACATTTATATCTTGCGCAATAAAACACCGATACTAGTGGTTGTGGTGTGGTGTTTAGCAATCAGAATGAAGTGATCTTAGGCATTCTACTTGTTGACAAACTGACATTTTTACATATTTTCAACTTACTCAATGAATGAATGTTATCTTTCATCGGCATGACCTGGTTTACTGTGCCTCTTGTAAATGTTAACTTATGAAAATTCGCCCTGCTTTCCAGTTATCCCTTACTATCTGTTAAGAAATTCATACTCTAGAGGCCTAACATTAAAGCAGTGTCGACTATACGAGGTAGTCTGCTGAGGATAATAAACCTCTACTGATAACTAACATGTCTGACAGTTGATCAGTAGTTCAGATGCCAATAATGAGAGTGTCTGTCCCAACACCCATATTCTGAATCCATCCCTATCTTTTATGCAGGATTTTCAATGTCTTTGGTAAGAACTATATAAGAACTGGAAAGCCCTACAAATGTTACGCAACTTGGTTGAAGATAGTGTTCTACATATATACTCTACCAAATTTTAACTGTACAGGGATGTTGACTCCGAATGCAGGCCACCTATTGAACGGCCTCCCTTGAGGCTGCCCCTGCACACTGTACACCCGCCATGAACTGTGATATTACAATTACATGCTCAGACTTGGTCCCTGCAGCTATCAAAGGCTCTATTCCACTTGTGTGTACTGGCCATGTGTGGCTGTGATTTTTTCGTAACTGTTGATCTCTCCATCTTGCTGTTTTGGTCAGACCTCAGTCAGTTTGGATCTTAAGTGAGCTATTAAACCCTGATCCTAAAAACTCTAACAGCATATTTGATTTGGGAATTCTAAGAAAGAATAACCTCTTTTGCAGGTACTGGCCCTTGTCAGGGGATTGTTTCTCGCACAAGTCTCTGTTTCTCTCAATTTTATGCCCCATAACAAATGCTTCAAGTGATGACATATTGGGGTTTTGGTGCAGTTGCGGAGGTTGGGGCTAGCAGGCAATGTACTGCAGGAGCTGCCCGCGAGTATAGGCAAGCTGCAGCAGCTGGAGGGTCTTTGGGTCCATGGCAACATCCTTCACGTTCCGCCAGTCAAAGGTTTGTTTCGCAGGACAAAATGGCTTCCCCATCTCTTTGGGACCTGGATGATCCACAAGGTTTGCAAGGCGAAATCGCATAAAGCTCATAGCCTGCTCATGCAAGTGGAAATAGATATTGCAAATTGCTTCCTCTCTAGGACTCTGGTTTTCAGGTCTACTTTTTTGAGAAGATGTGTTGGCATGGGTAGTACAGAGAGCTACGGCAGTTGCGCATGCTGGCACTTGCAGGGAACAAGCTCTCTACCCTTCCAGAGTCCCTGACTGAACTCAGTAACCTTCAGGTGTGCAATCAAGGTTGGCCATGTTTCCTCGCCTTCGGTTAGAAAAGGTGAGTGGTCTCCAAGTTAGCTTCTGACAGATGCTAAATACTTTTCCTTCATGTGTGAAGATAGTTCGTTGAGGCTACAGGGGAGTTGCTGTGTTGGTCTTCAGAGTTTGAAGTGCCATATACTATCCTTCAATGTGGAGTACTGTGGCTTACAAAAACCCAGTGGGTCATGTGCATCCCAGATTCTTTCAGTTGCTGGAAACCATCTCAAATCCCAGCTTGTAAGCATCTACAGTCTTCAACCTCAGTAGTCAAGATCTCCTGCAGTTTTCAACATTGCTACCCCTCCCAACGTTACCCATGTAATTAAACATTAGCTGTCCTCATGTGTTTTGATACCAAACCTTTTGACCCTTTTGAACCCGTTATTACTGGAGCAGATCAACTTCAGCAGCACGAGCAACCAGTGGGATATCGAAAATATAGAAGGGAATATAGGAGGCCCCAAGGTGTCTTTAGATTAGAAGTGTTGTCAAATCCTCTTTTGAATACACATCAGTGCAGTGATTTGGCTTTGGCCACAAAGATGAACATATACTGGAGTTCCAGCTTCCATGGCAGGAAAACCACTAGGCTACATTCCATTTCATTTGAATTCTGGGTGGTCCTGGAAATCATCAATTATGTACATTCTTTCATTTGCCATACATGTATGTTTGTGTCTTAAGCATTAGTGCTTAATTAGCAAAACATTGCCTTTGATGCAGGTGTTGGAAGTTTGAAGGCACTGAAAGTGCTGGCTGTGTATGGAAATTGCTTAAAATGGGTTCCTGAAAGTTTGGGTCGACTTTCATCCCTTCAAGACCTGTGGCTTCAGGCAGGCATTGCCCCACTGCACTTGCTGCTGTATTCAATGACAGAAGAGACATCCTCTATGCTTATATCTTGTTTATCATATTCTCAAAAAATGATTCTATGATTTGCAAACTTCTCTGAGCTAGAAACCAATATCAAGTGTTATTGCAGGGCAATAGTCTGGAGGTTTTGCCTGTTGATTTGGGTGGATTGAGCTCCTTGCAGCAATTGTCTGTAGTGGATAATCTTCAGTTTTGCCTTACTCCATTGGGGAGCTTCCAGCTCTTGAAACACTTTGGTTGTAAGTCCCCTTCTCTTTGGGTCCTCTCACTGGCGTTTGTGATTGTTGTCTTCACAAAAAAATTATGGCATTGCACGTAATTGACCTGTGGTAGGCTGGGATGGCTCAGGTATGGAAACAGGTTAATTAGAGTTCCAAGGAGCCTGGAAAATTTGAAGAAGCTTGCATATGTATGGCTGGAGGTGGGCTGCTTATGACTTTTTCTTGGAAGGTGTTTTTGATTCCTATGTTCCTTAACTTCACTCAGGGGTGGTGGATGGAGAATTAAATGAACTTCATTATTTCTGATCTTTGTACTTTAAATGGACGGATGCGGACTTGATGTTGCAACTGGTGACACATGCTCGAGTAGCATGCGTGCTTGTGAAACATGCTGGAGACAGTAGCATGTCTTAATTTCTTGCAAGAGCTAATGCACAAGTGCATTATTTTTTTTGTCTTGATCAATACTCAGATCAGTGGAACAAGATGTGGGACATTTTGTCAAGTGTTTCTCTCTGTGCAGGTGCTTAATCTCACTCCTATGTGAGACTTACGAGAGGGTGTCTCCAGAGTGCATGGTGCGAAAATAAATGTTGCATCGCCTGCAGCAGCTGACTGCATCATCCGCCCAGGCTCCATTGGCTCAGTGCAGCTTCCCTCTAACTACTAACCTTAAACACCAACGTTCAAACATACCTGCTGTTTGTGACCTCCGTGAAGAGCAAGAGTGTCCGACTCGCCTGTGTATCCAGCTTCCACGCTGCCAGGTTTCTATGTACAGACCACAAAACAAAAAGCACTGCTGAAAATAGTAAAAAGGGAAGTGGATGGCTAGCAAAGAAGGTTCAAGTACCAGAATAGCAAAAGCAAGAGCGAGGCTTTTGATAACAAAGACATGATACCAACAATAGTCGGGCTCATGGGTATAAATTCTCAGAGGCCCAAGGCTCTGTCTTTCTCCTTTCCCCCATAATCACAAGAACACAATTAGCGAGGTTTTGTCGCCGAAACGATCTCGAGCGGCAATATGGAGGAGGAGATTTGGAGCAGGCTCCCCTTGGACAGTGTGATGGTAGTGTTGGCCTGGTTGCCGTATCGAAGTCTTGTCCGCTTTAAGTCGGTTTGCAAGTTGTGGAACTTCCTCCCATCTACTGCTGGTTTCCAACAACACTGTCAGCACCTCTCTCTTCGCCAAGACTCCTATCTCTAGTTTTTTGACAGTTATAGAAGCCAAGTTATTTGCATGTTGTATGCCCCCACAACTCGGCGGTTGCACAAAATCAGCATCAAATTCCCAAAGGAATTCCAATCATATTACAGCGTCTCGTGCTGCAAATGGAGGCTTATTTTGTGTTACGGCCGAGGACAAAGATTTATGGACTGTGTACAATCCTCTGTCGAACAGTTCAAGACAATTGCCTGCCCTACTCTCTTTGCTCTATTTTATACAGGAGAGAAAGGCTACATTTTGATGGCTTGTGACATTGGCACTGGGGTGTGGACTAGAGTTGCTGTGCAAATGCCTATTGTACTTTACTTTAATGGACGTGGTATGGTAGGTTGTCCTGGAAGGCTTGTAGAGAGTGATGAGCCGCTATTGCTAGCTGGGGTTATTGCTCATAGTGATGGACCCTTGCCAATATGTAGAATTATCTTCCGTGTGTGGGAGTTCAAAGTTTCTACAAAGACTGTAGAGTGGCTGGAGATTGCAAGCACTAGTTTGGGCATTATCGACACTTACTTTAAAGTGATGAGCCATGACAATCTCATATTCGTGTGGATGAGTATAAATCCACATTGCGACGAAATAGTTTTGATGTATAACATGAAGCAACACACATGGACACGCCGTATATTCTTTCCTCGTCGATTACGAAATAGGGCCAAGGAATACAAGAGCGGTGTTTGGTTAGCGGTCTTAGTTTAGGTGCAAAAGTCTAGACAAGCTTTTCTTTTCTCTTAGAGCATGTTTCAATTCGTGAGACTTTATGGCTTCTTCTTTCCCTTCCCTTGTTGGCTCCCCAAGTGTTTGGTGCCTCATGGCGTGGAAGTTACTTTGAAGGAAAAAGATCAATTTTCTAAAAGTTACACCATTTTTCACTGTAGGGGTCCTAGTCTTTGAAAATGTCAAACTATGGCACTGGGCGTTTAAGGGTTAAGATTTATATCTTTTGCCAACCGGCAATATACTAAGAAGAGAACCCTAGAACTGGAGGATCTCAACACAAAGTTAGAATTTGTAGCCGGCTGATATCAAAAAAATCAAATATATGTGCAATAGTGGTTCAACCTTCAGAGTATGAATTCATTAATCAAATTGAAGGAGATCTTTTTGATTTTTTGAATGGTACAACTCAACTATATTTGTAGTCTCAGTTTAGTACATAATTTTATTAAGATTCTTTTGATAATTTTTGGTGTATTTATGTATTCGATGAAAAACAAGTAGTTGAAAGATATCAATATTTGAATCAAGGCGATTTGTTTGTTTGTTTGAGATGTCCCAAACCACGGGCCCAAGCCCTGATGCTTGGTACGTTGGAAAGCCCTCGATGAGGAGGGGTGCACCGGCTTGGTCTCATGATTTTTTGGACCAGCGGTGTGGGAAATGTGGAATTTCAAGTACTTTCGGTCGTCGAAAATTCGCACAAAATACTCTGGGCTCATGGGTTACTTCGCTCATAGTCCCAAGCGGCACGATGAGTTCACTAAACTTGCGGCCTTGATGGAGACGAAAGGCCTCAAGATGCTCAAAAATGTAAAGACTTCATTGTTGGAACCTTTGAAAAGACTTCTGTCTGAATACATGATGCTCTTGGCAAAGATGATGGTTGCCAAGAAAGAGAACCAGTCGGCAAAGATAAGCGACCAATGGAATCTCGTGTGTTTTGATTTATTTCCGTGAAGGCAAATATTTTGATTTATTTGTATTGATATTTTCGGTGAAGGCTAATATTTTGATTCTACATTTTATTGCAGGCACTTCTACTCGTTTTGAAAGACCCCTACTGCCTGCTTGGCATGTGAGCTGCATCTTGCCTCTGCTAGAGTGCATTGACTGTTTGGTGCAGTTTGCACAACAAAGAGACGTGTTCATTTGTGATTTTATTGCAGCTATAAAAGTTTGCCAATGGCAGCTTTACACATTGTATAATGACCGATCCACTTGCTTCTCCAATGATGAGTTTTGGGCTTTTAAAGGCCTGCTAGATTGCAATCATGAGCAGATACACCTCAAGTGGGTGGCAGACCTCAATGACAATACCAAGTAGCTTGCCTTCATGGTAAACGGAGAGAAAATGTGGGCTATTCATGTTGATGCAGAGACTAGTGAGGAGCAGGGTGTAACACGAGACTCTTTTCATGCCCTTGTTGCAAAAGTCAAATTGGAGTGCTCAAGTAAGTGACTACAACTATACTGTTTTTGATACATTGTGAACCTTTTAATTATTATTTGAAAGTCACAGGGATTGTGGCAGGTGCAAATTTGTATATCTTTTTATAAGAGTCACATGGCTTGTGACAGCTGCGGCGGCTCAACTCATTGCCGAATTAGAGGATCGATCTCCTAAGCAGTCTGTGCTTGATGCCCTTGGCATCATCTATTCTCAATATTGGATGCAAAGTGGGTATGAGGAAAGTTTTCGTAAACACCTGGAGATCCTCAAAGTCATACTACTGTGAGCCTCGCAAGGTTAAGTTTGGTGACAAAAGATAAAAGATAAAGATAAAGTTTCTTTAACGTCCAGTGAATTTACAGAGAGGTGTCAGTCATTGGATTACTTGATCGGTGGAATCTCGATGCTCAGCAAGGCATGTATAAACTGTGCATGCAAAGCAATGCCAGAGCTACCATGCATGGAGCCACCATTCGACCTTAACCCTCTTACCCGACTCTGGAGAACCATAAGTGCATCCAGAGTGCTCACACACTCAATACAGGAAAACCCAAGACTTGTAGGGATTGCAGTTGTTCATGTCTTTTGTCAGCCATCTCTTTTTAAATCAGTGCTTCCTCCTTCAGTGGTTTTCAAAACAAAAACAGAAACAAGTTTTATTTTTATTTTTATCCGACAATAATATTATAAAATTTTAGTGTAGATATTTTACAAAATAGTTCTCTGTCAAGAAAACAATTGTAAGTATTTCTGTATTTCTTTCATATGCAACTACAATTTTATTTTTATTTTATTTTATTTTTTACAATTCCAAATTATAAGCACCACAATTTACTATGGCTCTCAATTAGATCACATTTGGACCAATGCGCGTCACCGATATTACTTATATTGTATCAAACAAAAGCATACTGGTCATACCATAAATCTGTATTTATTATTTTTAAATTTCTAATTATATTTTTTGCTAGAAACATATCTCATCAACTAAGAGGAGCCGTTAGTACGCTTGTTTAGATTATATTTGATCTGAAAATGAACCTTGTTACTATGAAAGAGATTATTTTCTCCTCTCACTATAATTAAGGGGCCTGATTTGTGAGCGGTCGCTCTATGGTGTTTCTGATTTTAATATATGAGAAGCACAATTTTTTGGGGATGTACTAACACGTCTGAATTGAACAATTTTGAAATTGATAGGACCTACAGTTAATATAGCAGCCCAGTAGGATGGGTTAGATGCTCGGCTTGACTCCCTCTCTCTTAGTCTTGGCTGTTGTCATATGCCCTCTTCATTATTCCTCCTTTCCCTTCGAATTTTTTATTTGTTTGAAGGTGTTAGCTCTTTGTACAACCTTGTCAAGGGTCATGGAATGATCCCTTCTGCCTCATAGAGGCTTGTTAGGGTTGGAAACTTGTGTGTGGAAAGTCAGCTCATGGGGTTGATTTTCCTTGTACTTCAGTTCGAAAGTTAGTAAATTCTGTCCCCAAAACAAAACAGAAAAGAAAAGGAGTTTGTCAGGGACCGACCTCAAAGTTTCTTAAAATTCGTTTGCTCAGGACCCACTTCCCATCAACTATGTTGTATCTGATTCCAAGTCAAGTGCATGTAGTGAGGTCACCCAGTGCGAATTTCAGAAGCACAAAGATGTACATGACGATTGAGACAATCTTAAGTTCTCATGTGGGACCACTCCCCCAGCCTTGCATCTGGATTCACAGGAGGGTTATGCACAGGAAACAGCATCGGATAATCTCAAAAGCGGTACTTCCAGCTCACTCCCCATGAATCAAAGAATTTCCTTGTCTCAAAGGTGATAAGACAAGTTACAATTGGAAATGCAGCCATTGTTCTCATAAAGACTGGTTAGTCACCCTCCATTCAGTGTTCTTCATCCTTGCAATCTCCCAAGTGTTCCCCACAACTGGTGCATGTAAACTCTGCCACAATTTCACATGGAGACAACAAAAGGCCAGACCATGACGATGCAGCTCATTGTATGCAGATCTCTTCTGTCACTTTTTTTGTTGATGCATCTCTTGGGTTCAAAGTTCAAAGGTCAACATAAGACATAAAACCCGAGGTAGTATTCCTTGGATGTTAGGAGTTCACTCCTAGTTAATTACTCAAGAAGTTGCCAGACTGGACTTGATGACGAATTCAGTGGTGATGAGAGGCAGCATACAGAACATTCGAGAGCCTATTACCCCCACCTTCAGATGCTAGGAGCTCAGCAACCAGCCAATTACCACCCATATCCAGCTGCTCATACAATGGACAATGATCCCGTAAGTCTATGCCCAACTGCAAAGTCGAGAATGATGCAGACTCAATATTCTATTACTGATATCTACTGAGATATCCTACCTATATGTACACATAATATCTGAATTGCTTGCAGAAGTCTCAAATGTCTTCTTGTCCAAATTGGCAGAACAATAAAAAACTGCAGTGCCGATTGGATTTTTGGGGAAGCAGGCCTCATATATGCCATGCTAAACATCACAAAGCAGAATAGACCTATGGCTTTCTAGCTTGTGTCTTTGACTTTCCCTCGAATCAGCCCTCTTTCCTGCCAGTGGAGACCAAAAGATCCTCGTCAGACTACATGAATGGCATCCACAAGTTTAATTGCTGACTCCTGATACCTGGCCCACCAACATTTGTCAATAGAAGGTGTGAAAGATTGGAGAAATAACAACAAAAAAGTCAATAAATAAATTCATCAAGCCTTTCCGGAAGGTGAATACCTGGGGATCAGGTTGGGGTCGTGTTCTCTCCACGTAAAGATGGCGATCATTCTCCCTCATCATCGCAGCCTTTTCCTGCAGAAGAACATTCCACAGCACCCTGTCATTCCGTATTACCCATCAATCAGACCTCATCTCATGCATTGGCATGGGCGTTTCGGGAGAATATGGCACCAACAGGAGATTAAGGTAAGGATGCCACCTTCTATGCAATTATGTTGCAGTTGAGTGGATCTTGGAAGGAAGAAGAAATTCTACCCGCTCTTGAGACTGCCAACAGGCCTCCTACAATCTAAATCTTGCACCTGCTTTCTGGAAGGAGAGGCTCAGATCTCAGAGCTTATATATACAACAATCTCTCCCCCCACATTGATGTCCATAATATGAACAAGGTGTGTATTTTAATGGACCAAGGTTCCTATATGTCCTCTCTTTGGGCTTCATGTGGTGATGTCTAACGTGTGCAAGGCCAGAACAGAAAGATCAGTCAAACTGCTACCAGAAAGAAAATCTGAAAGGCAATAATCAACATCATTTTTCAAGGTAAGCCGCAGTACTGAAGTGCAGCTTCCATGATGATAGTCCGGGCCTATTCCTCTATCCTCTCATCCCCATTCCCCCCTCTTGTCTATGCCATGGTCCCAAGTCTATACAATGCACACTCACTCTCTCTAGGTGTGATTAATGTGCCGCACCACCATCTCCCGTAATTTAACGTAGCAATCACATTTGCAGAGCTCAATTTCCAGTCACATGTTCCTGCCAACCTTATACTAGTCATCAATTCAACAACCCTATCAAAACCGCAGATGGTAGGAAAAATTTCAGACCCTTGGGTGTTGTAAAAAGAATCGGTTCAAGGCTGTGTGTCTTTGTCTACACACACACACACGCTTGAACCACACACTAAGCCACAAATCATCATAATTCCAGCACATACCCGATCTTGCCGCCATTCACCGTTGGGAATTGATCCATTAATATCATTGAACGAGCTACATTTTCAACAACGCACATGCATTATAGTTGGAGAAAAAACGGATTTGGGATTTCCGTCGATTAATCGCCATTGATTCTCTGCAAAAAAGCAATGGACTTAAGACCCTCAAAATCAAACAAGAATCTACCTCCCGCTCTTGCTGAACCTCCCACTCAGGCTTGACCCAGAGATAATACGCAACAACCCCCGCTACCGTCCATGCCGCCAAATTTTGACCGCCTCTCAATCCACCAAATGCAGTTGTGAGAGATTCCCGTATGTTGCGAAGGACCGTTTTGCGCGCCATTTGATGGACACTCAATTGCACATACCACGACTCATTGCACGACTAAGCTTCATACCACAACAGGATAAAATCCTCTCTACCACAAAAACCTGCCTACGAGACCTCCAGCATCATCGCGCCTGCCAGATAAATCGATCCGATGCGTCCACAGCACCAAATTGAAAGAGAAGTCAAGAGACAAGGTCCACAAGGAACGTGTCCCTGTCCTGTCCACCAACCCGCTTCCTCTTGCTGCCAGCCCTAACCCTAACCCTAGCCAGAGCCCTAACTTCTTGAACAGGTGAGCAAGAGTTCCCTTTGCGGAGAAGGGTCCCCTGCAGGAAGAAGAGAAAGAAGGAAGAGCAGTGTGGGTGAGTGTGGAGCTCTGAGGTGCAGGCATGGTGAAGGCCTACTTGCGCTATGAGGAAGGCGCAACGTTTGGCGTGGTGGTGGCAGGGCAGTCCAGGGTTGCGTATGACACGTCGGGCAAGCTGTTGCTGGCGGGCGCCTTGGAGCAGTTTCTGGTGTGGAATGTGAAGCAAGGCCGCTGTGTGTCCGCCCTCACTCCCCCTGCCACCACAGGTGTGCGCCCACCTGTTACAGCAGTGGCACCCATGCCCTCGTCAGCTTCTCTGGTAGGCTCAGGTTTAGTTGGTGGGCATTTTCACAGAGAGAGAGAGAGAGAGTGAGAGAGAGAGAGAGATCATGCCATTCCTTGCAAATGTTGGCTAGCAATATCCTTACAGCCAAAGAGGGAGAGAGACAGACCTAGAGGTGTTTCGATGACAAGGCTCTATATTGCGATGAACACCACCGTGGCGTCCATCCCCTTGTCAAACCAACGTAGTGGAGTCAAAGGAACCTCGCTTTTGATGGTCAGCTCTGGGCAATGCCAGATATTCACAAGTTTATCTGTACAGCTTCTGGGGCTTTGCTAGATGTTTGATGTGGATTAGTTAGATGCACAGAAAAAAATTAGTTTTGTACACAATTGTTGTGCTACTGCGCTCCCTCAGAGGATGGGACTGCTGGTGACGACTGGATGTTATTTGAGGCGTGGAATTGTTTGTGCAAAGAACTGGTGGCAAGTGGGGGGGCTAGGAGTTATGTTCACCGGTTCATGGTTTAGAGGTTTTGGGCATGTTAGCTATATCTGTGGATCGATGATATCCTGAGAGTTACTGTGTGATGCCCCAGTGGAAGGGTTTAGGGGTTTTGGGCATGTTAGCTATATCGGCGGATCATTGATTTCCTGAGAGTTACTGTGTGATGCGGCAGTGGAAGCTAAGCAAAGGAGGAAGTCACACCCTTAGATGCAAGCATGGTGGCAGATAGTGAAAATTTGAATCTGTTGAATGCCATATGTATCACGAATTAAGGTATTACCACTATTGTGGTAGAAACAGAGATGTTCTCTGGTTATGATTACAGTGCAACGAACAGCTTTGTTGCCTTAGACCCTAGAGGGACATATCTTCCCAGATGAGTACCATCTTAGTAGTGTGGTGTTGGAGCTCCATATCGAAATAGTGCATGTTTTACCCAGCTGGTCTCTGCTTTGCACTGGTAGAGGGTTGGGAGCATAGGTATATGAAAACTAAGTGACAATGGTTCTGTGACTCTAAACGGTAGTAGCAGATCTTAGTAGCAGATCAGGGTTACAAGGCATTCTCTGGTGTACGCAGACTTGTTCTGTCCTTTCTCTCTTTTGTTGAGAAGCTGTATATGGTGGGATGTGGTCCGATTTCTCCCTCTTGGTCATTGTCATGACTGTGGGTGAGGGTTTTAATGGTGGGTATGGCTTGTTTGTCTTTGGGCAGGTGGCAGTGGGGTATGGAGATGGAACCATACGCTTCTGGGACATTTTGAAAGGCATGTGTGAGACAGTACTGACAGGACACAAGGGTGCCATCACAGCATTGACCTATAACTGTGCCGGCGCATTACTGGCTTCGGGCAGCACTGACACAGACATCCTTGTATGGGATGCAGTGGGTGAGACTGGTCTCTTTCGCCTCCGCGGCCACCGTGATCAGGTACTTATCTGCAGAACTGTTTTCTCATGTACACAAATCTGAGAGGATTAAGCACTTGGGCAGCTTGCTGGGGCATTGTCATTGTAATTGTAAGATCTCTCCCTGTATCTGGAGCTTTTGTTCACTGTGCAGGGTGCAGGAGGCCCCTTCATCTGCCCTTCAGCAACCTTCTTGACGCAGTTTTGCTCAAATGTTTTCTTTCTCAGGACAAGGCTAAAGTAAATTTCAGGGTCTACTTCGTAAGTGTCATGCTTGAAGGTGCAAACTGTTTTAGTTCTAGCTGACGTCATGGCTGAGTCTTCCCCTTACTTTCGGAGAAGTGGCAGAAACTCAGTGTGAAGATTGTATATTGGTATGCCGATGAAATTAGCGTAGTATGATATGTGATCTACATCCACTGCTGGGAGAAGATGAAGCTGGTGGGGGAGTGGTGGCAGCTTTCACTGCCACACAGAATGAAATTGATAGTTTGAGACTTTGTGAAACAACACATTGTTAAGCCTGCAGTTGTGTTAGTTTAGGTTTTAACTTGGACTTGTGCAACATCTGTTTGGGTTACCTTTTATTGTCTGTTTTGGGTTGTTATTCTGTACTGACATAGGACTTCTCTATCCTGGGACAGTGCAAGTAACTGCTAGCTCACTGAGGCTACTTCTGAAGCAGAATTCAGTGTGACAGAACCAGCTGGTGCTAGATTGCTAACACAGCCTCTTGTCGATACATCTTACAACAGGTCACTGACATTGTCTTTCTGGAGAAAAGCAAGAAACTTGTGAGCTCCTGCAAGGACGCGCTGGTGCGAGTTTGGGACCTGGATACGCAGAGCTGTGTTCAAACAGTTGTGGGCCATCGTGGCGCCATCTGGTCACTGCATTTGGACCCCCTCGAGCTGCATCTTGTGACGGGGTCAGCAGACCCTGAACTTCGAGTGTATGCAATTGCACAAGAGGTCAGTTCTATCTGTTTGTCTTTACTTATTACCCTTCCACATGGGTCCATGGGGGCCAAGTTGTGCGCGCCCAAAACTAGGTGATTATCCTCTTCTATTTTCTCCATATTCTAATAAGTGTACAGCTATGGGTTGTATAAACAATGCAGGAGGCTCACAAGGATGTGGCAAATGCTGACAACAAAGATGGGCAGATAATTAACAAACTTGGAAATGGAGATGCAGACAAGAGGAAGTGGGACGTCTTGCTGCATATTGGGAGCATCAACCGACAGAGTTCTGATCGAGTTGCAAGAGTGCAATTCAATAAATCTGGATCACTTCTGGGTTGCCAGGTGGCAGGCAAGTCGATTGAGGTGTACCGTGTCCGTGATCCAAAGGAAGCTCTGAAAAAGGCAAAGAGGAGGAAGAAGAGGAAACGGGAGAAAGCATCAAAAGCTGCCAGGGGGGTGGATGAGAAAAGGGCGGGGGATGTGACCGGGGATGCTAAACCACAAGAGGATCAGATTGATGGTGCTGAAGACATCTCAGCTGAAGATGAGTTCCAGCTGTTGCAGATTGTAAGGCTAAAACAGAAAATAGGCTCCTTTGCTTTCTCTCCTGCTCAGCCCAAGAAAGGGGTTGTTGCCACAATTGGCCTCTCCCTTCAAAATAACAGTCTGGAGGTATACGAGCTCCAAGAGCAGGCGTCATCACGTACCCACTCAATTGAGCTTCCTGGACACCGCTCTGACATTCGCGTGGCAGCCCTGAGTTCTGATAGCACTCTTCTCATGACTGCGAGCCATAATGCAGTCAAGGTATGGAACCCGCAGTCTGGTGTGTGCCTGCATACTGTAGAGTCAGGTTATGGGCTTTGTGGCATTATTGTGCCGGGAAACCGACAAGCCATTCTGGGGACAAAAAGTGGTGCTCTCGAGATCTTTGATATTGCAGCTGCCGAGCGCATCCACGTGGTGGAGGCCCATGGTGGTGCTGTGTGGTCAGTGGCACCTCTGCCTGATGGTTCAGGTTTTATTAGTGGGAGTGCAGACCACGATGTTAAGTTTTGGCAATATGAACTTCTTCAAGAGACTGATAAGGTGGATCATCTCTCTATATATTTTCAATTGTGCTTTGAGACAACATTCTTCTTGGTTGCCTTGTTGCATCTATTTCCCTGTGACTTGATTTAATGGTTTGTTCTGTCTTCAGCTGTACTTTTCTTGCATCTTCTATTATTATCCTTGAAAGTTCTTCTTTACTGTGGATGTGGGGTTCTTTGGTTACCTCTCAAATAGTTGTTTACTATGCTCACATAGATATGTTGCATTTGTGTTATGGAAGTTCTCTAAACATGCAAAAGGGCCATGAAAAGTTTCAGGTAACCTTGGCCCACTCTTTGCTGGGTTGGGGTTGACAGGCAAGCAAGAAGTTGAGCATCCGCAACACTCGCACATTGCAAATGGCAGATGACGTGCTATCTGTTTGCCTCAGCCCTGATGCGAAGTATGTGGCAGTTGCTCTTCTTGACTCCACAATCAAGGTATCTCAATGTATGAGGACTGAAAGCTCTACTGTGGTCTTAGGTAGAACTTTTTCGCCTGCTACTTGGGCTTCACATCTAAGGATGTCTGTTGCTTCTGTAGCCTTAAGAGGTCCAGTGAATAATCTGGATTACCCCTGTATATCTAACTATTAGCAAACTTCCCATTCTCGACTGGCTAACCTGAATTTTTGCAAGGGTTCAATGAAGGGATTTCAAATATGCTAGTTCACTGAACAAAACCCTTCAAACTGCAGAATTACCAGGAACTGATACGTCCTCCTGGGCATGGACCTCTAATACTGTATGATCTTGTTTTCTACATTTAACAATGTAAGTGGCCAAAGGCATTTGTCATGTCCAAGGTGCTGAGATGAAGGCTTTGCCTGATGGCAATAGCTGTAGTGTCAGGAATCTACAGGCATCCTTAGTTGCATTCCTAAGTGTTTCATCGGGCTGTGTCAAGAGCAGGTATTCTTTGCCGACTCGTTGAAATTTTTTGTTTCACTTTATGGGCACAAGCTGCCTGTCTTGTCCATGGACATATCATCAGATGGGGCTTTGCTGGCCAGTGGATCTTCTGACAAGAATGTGAAGATTTGGGGCATGGATTTTGGTGACTGCCATAAATCACTCTTTGCACATTCTGACAGGTAAAAATTACTGTCACTCTCTATCTCTTTCTTGTGTACTTCTACCAACACTATTTGATAAATGCTTGTTCAATTGACGTCCTTAACACTTGGAGGTTTTTTTTGTTTAATGTATCTGTCTTTGCATGCTGCATGCCGGTGCTGCTGATACAACCTGAGATTTTGCACCTATATCATGCCTTCAAGGCTCTTTTTTATTTGACTCAATTAATCAAACATGGTTCTTTCACATTGTGTTTGGGCAGTGTGGTGGCCGTCCTGTTCGTGCAAAAGACACACTACATGTTCACTGCAGGAAAGGATGGGCTGGTGAAGTATTGGGATGCTGATAAGTTTGAGTTGCTGCTGACGCTGGAGGGTCACCATTCAGAAGTCTGGTGCCTTGCTGTCAGTTTGCTTGGAGACTTCCTTGTCACTGGCTCTCATGACCGCTCTATTCGTCGCTGGGACCGCACTGATGAGCCCTTCTTCATTGAGGTGGGCTCTATTACTTGGACTTGAAGCCTTTCTATTGTTCGGGCAGGATTCTCTTTTCAGTGGCAAGCCAGACATACTGCAGATAGAGATTGCAGGACACAAGACGCGTGTCAGTTTCTTGCATTCCAGTCCATCAATGTAGTACTGCATAAGCCATACGTAAGTGTAGTAGAGGTAACACAAGGCGTGTCTGAACTGTTCTTAAGTGGGGGATTTGCAGGAGGAGAGAGAAAAGAGGCTGGAGACTATGTTTGAGGCTGGCCTTGATGAGAGCCGGCAGCAGAGCACGGGGGATGTGGGCGGCCGAGGCACTCAGGAAACTGTAACTGCTGCAGACTCCATTATTGAGGCACTGGACATGGCTGAGTCTGAAGTTGAACGTCTTCACCTACACAAGGTAGGGAATCTTTTGTCTTACCTAATGTTAGGTCTGGCTATGTGTCCATGGCCGTCTAAGCTTCACATATTTGGTGCTTTCAGTGTCTTGGGAAGGATAATACTGGTTGAGTGACAAGGAAAGCTTCCTGTTGGTATTCAGAAAGGCCCAAATCAGATATTCATGAATGTATCAGATGAAGGATTTGTGACAATTCGGCTGGCTGGTTCATGGCAAGATCTTGTATCATTTGCAGATGGAGAAAACAAGCAATGGAAAATCAGTCTTCCAGCCAAATGTACTCATGCAGGAACTCTCTCCCTCCACTTATGTTCTACGTGCGATTGCGTCTGTCCGACCAAGTGACCTGGAACAAGCCCTCCTGGTATGCATATGCTGGTCTCTCACTACATGATGGCTTCTAAGGTTGTTATATCTTGGATGTGATGGAGAGTGATTTTGTAATCTGCTTTTGTTATCATTCGGGTGTCCTCTTTCAGCGGAGGTGGCATCCAAGGTTGAAGTTGGTAATAGGTTCACCTTGCAGGACCATTGATTAGTTTGATTCTTTGGTTGAACTGGATCCCATGATGCAGATGCTGCCTTTTACTGATGCGTTGAAGCTACTGGCCTATCTCGAGGATTGGATCTCTGGAGACAATGAGGTATGGAGGACCATTTTGTCCATTAGTGCTTCTGTTTACAGGAAGAGTTCCTCTTGAATGATTCTTCTGGATTTGGTCTGCAATGCTCTCAGGGAAATGGTGGTGGACAATCTGAAGATGGGAAACAAAGAAGTTAAAGTTTGTTTGAAGGCAGTATGTAGTAGCATTTATGTCTGAGTCACGAGTAATACCCTTACACTGATCCTCTAGGGGGAAGACTGGTAACTGTGAAAGAACCTTTCCAAATTGCAGGTGGAAGTGGCGTCCCGGGTGGCGACGTCGCTACTCCGGATCCACCACCAACAGCTCACTGCAACTGCATCTGCTCGCTCAACCTTGACCTCCCTCCATTTGGTCCTACACGCTGGAGTACAGGTGGGTTTGACTTCGCCACTTCCCTGTTCTGGATGCAGAGGAATAGCCTAGACATGTCATGTTGTCATGCTGATGTTTCATCAAGTTGCTTTGTTTGTGGCAGATAGTCTTGATAGAACTTCTGATAGGGGATATGTGCTAGTCCATTATGTTGATTTGTCCTCGTATGTATTGAACATTGGTCGCAGCGGTTGAAGGATACCCTTGGTTTCAATTTAGCAGCAATGGGGCACATACAGGTATGTCACTATTGCATTTGTAGGATTTCATCTGTTATGGACATGTAGTGTACATGTATGTGTCATCTTGTCATACATATTGGGTTTGCAATCTTCCATCCAGCAGGTGTGAAGTGTGAACTGCAAACAAAACCAGAGTTCACGATGTTGAGTGATATACCCTGGCCAGTAGCTGCGGTTCTCAATTGCTAAAAATATTAGTGATGTCATTTCTAGTATACAGAGAGGCAGGTGGCCTCTCAGTTTACTTGTTTGTTAGGTTGTTGAAGATGCCATTTGGTTGGGCTCTTAGCTTGTGGTAAATTAGGAACTTACACTGGGTGTGGAGGGCAGCATTTGCTGGAGACGCGCTCAGATGCAATGTTCAAGGATGCTGGGATAAAACTGCTGGATATCAGAGCTAAACTGGCCAAGAGGAGAGAGGATGCCAGGCCTAAGAAGCGGCAAAAACCTCAAATTGCTGCCTCTACATAATTCTTGGTTCTTTATAGCGTTACAATGGCATGTAAAAGCCCGGCTGGTTTGCTTATGAGTGGTCAATGAGAACTTCCAATGTTCTAGCTTGAGCAGGAAATTGATTGTAATTCATCCTAAATCTTCGCAATTTGAAGCCAAAAAAGGAAATGTTTTGCAAAGTAGCAGACAAATGAGGGACTGGATGTGGAGGCCCTTGGGCTGCCTGTCCATACGATCACCCACATTGGCCGACTTATTCATTCTGTAATATGACTCCATCTCTGCATATCATTCTCTGTTTCTATCTTGTTCCTGCCACACGTTTGAGCATTTTGTTGTGGCTTTCAGTTCGTAAATCAAGTTCTGTACTGCTGCAGATAATCCAGACATGTCTGTGTCATTTTACGCTTCATCACACAACGATAGGACTTGAGCACCTTTGATGTACCTCCTACACTTGCAATGTATGATGAATGCATGCCAAGTCGGTAAACACATGTTAACATATTCCATGGGCATTAAAGAGCCCAGCTGGTTTCATGTTGTTCATAACAGTTTGCAGACTATAAGCGAGTTCCAACTGCTGCAGCACTCTGCAAGCTCAAGCATGGCCTCTGGGTGTTTACAATCTTATGTGCCAGCAAAACTGGAAGACTTGTTTCAACATCCAAATACTTGAAGGTTTCAGAAGGTCTTCTCTTTTCCTATCTATTGCCAAAGATACTTTGAAAGTCTATATAGCCCAACATACTTTCAGTCTGCATCCATGGTATGTGCATCTGGCAACAAATTTATAACACCAGAGATGTTAGAGCACCAAGCACTCCAGGACTGCGGAGCTTGCAGAGATATAAGGCATGGTTGCATGGGCTCCATCACAGAAGGAAAACACTGCTCAGTAAACGACGTGTGGGTAACGAACGATTCGCGGAGACGACCGTCGGTCGGAGGCGTTATCACCACGTGGTCTCCAACATGACCCACAGAGAATTTGTGGGCTGGATTCACAAGCTGGAATCTGCTTTTTGCCTCTGCTCTCACTCTACTTACTAGGATCCAGGCCAGTCCAATGCTGCAGAGAAAGGTCCTGCATTTTGCAGATTAGTGTGAGGGATAGGGTGCGGAGAAACATCTATCTGTGCATCTAGGCAGGCATGGCCTGGTAGCTGGATCCCTTTGCAATGCGTAGCAGCCCGTCATGGTGGTCCTTGATGCACAGCGACTGTTGTGTAACTGCTGTTGGGGTGGGAGCATGTAGATGCGACACAGTGTTTGTACTGTCGTGCAAGCATGAAATGAAATGATTCTGTGACCTTCTGTATGCTGTGGGTTGGACGCTTGCTGGAACCTCGGCAGAAGGAAGATGGCTGCGTCAGTTGTGGTCATCCCGCAATGCACCTTACTTAGTTTTAGATCGCAAGTCATTGTAGGTTGCAAGTATAATCATGGGAAGATGTGTACCAGGAGAAAGTTCTTATTGTCAAGGGTGCTAGCCCCGGAAAGGGTGTCACTGTGTGAGCAGTTCGTCTTGTACCAATCGCATAAGCAAAAAGTAGGGTACTCAAGCGAATTGTCAATTATGGCTGTCCTTGGGGAAGGAACTCCTGACGATGACGAGAATGGTACCGATGACAACTCTTCACCCAACAGCAGTTCAAATGATGTGAGCACGCCTTTTGCTTCACTAGGAATACTAGTCTTCCTTCACCTCATTTTTACCAGTATCGTTGTAGATTCAAGGTGGAACGTGCAAGTGGTATCGAGACAATTCTACGTGTGTTCTGTCATTCATAAGCTGGTCGCGTCACTAGATTTTCACGGTTGCTCAAGATTTGGCTTTCAAAAGAATAAATCTTATTTGCATTTGTGTTGTGCAGATTGACGCTGAGTTGTTTCGTGACAAGATGCAAAGAATGTTAGATAGTGACGATGCGACATTCGGTGGAAAAGATTTGGCTACTCTTATAAGAAAGAAGTACGGGAGATCGTACGATGTGCAGCTAGTAAAGAAGGCGAATCCTCCACCCCATTTCGTTGCTCAGTGAATTTTTATAAAGTTGCGATTTGGAAAATGAAGGTCTGTGAAACGTTGTTCTACTTGTGGTGTCAATTGGGGTGTGTCAGAGATATTAACTATTTAGGATGCAACATGGAATCAAGATGATACTGTATGTCTAGGAGCCATCTGCAAGATATTATCTTGGGACAGAAGAGTAACAGGGTGTTACTTCTTGCCGAGAGTGGGTGACTGGATGGACTGAAAAGCTGGTGTAGCCAATTAAGCAGCCATGCAGGATTGTCTGTGTACTTTTACCGACAAGGTCAGGGACCAGACAATTTGAAGCAGTAAATCTCTTAATTTCTACATCAATGAGATATTTAGAGTGTACAGGGTAAAGGTATGTTGAAGTTTTCAGTGGTCTTTGAGAAAAACAATATGAAGGTGCAATCGACACTGAGAGATAGAAGTAAATAACTGCCCCACAGCCATTTACCCCATGCTAGGTCTGGTCCAAGCTGCCATGAGGCTGGTTGGACCCAAGCCTCGAGGCTATGTAGACCAATATCAATCACAAATTCTAAGACATACATGCCAAAGCTTTGTGCAGGAGTTCCTTGGCCGCCAGCTACTAGCTATGAATGTCATGTGGAAGTATCGGGAGCAGGTATGGTGCCTACCGCCAGTGGCTGTACACTATAACCTCCTTCGCTTAGAAGCTTATTAAGGTTGGGAGGAGAGTGTGGTCCAATCAGTGTCAAGGTGGAACTTAAGATGATAGGCTGGTTGAATCTGCACTTGATAGGAATCCCCCATAGTAACTCAGACGTGTAGGAAGGTCTGAGGTATTTTCACATTTGCTGTAGAAGACTTATGGCTGTTGGGCTGGATGCTTTGACCTCAGCGATCATTCCCATTGACGGAGGAAGAATATTTGCTACATTTGGATGGAGTTGCTAGTGCTTTGAAAGGTTGGGGAGCTGTCTCATATGTCCAAAGTACTCTGGCAAAGACCAAAGAAAGACCCCGCATAGGCAAGGTATGTTTGGCTTCACATCTCCAGCATACTCCAGATGAAAAAACATATTTCTGTCAATGTACACTGTACTGTTAGCATCTAAATTCAGGCGATGTGAGGAAGCCCAGAGAAAAAAAGTGTGATCAATCTGCACCAATAGAATCACAAGTTGGTTGTGAGAATAGAGGTGATACATCAGGATGTGATCTTTCCTGAAGATCAGCAACTGCAATAACTCGGAATCGAAAATCCGGAAGAGGTGAACGATGATTCGCAAACGTCATTTGTCATGGTCAGAAACTGCTAGAAGAGAGGCTTCAAGGAGAGGGGATGAGGAAAGGTGAATCCATTTTGCCTTCTTAAAAATGCACAACCAGTCAATAATTACTTGTTCAACATCACAATTAGCCTTGAATCAGCTGGTGCACCATATTGATCCTGGCTTTGCATCCGATAGGGGTAAAGGTTTGTGGTAGGGAGGATAGGGACACCTATGGCTTCAAATGTTACATCATCAAGAAGCTGCCACTTGCTCAAGTATACACCCACCACTGAATAGTTTTGCATCTGCTTCAGGGAAGATCTCTCCTCTCTTCCCCTTTTTTTCTTAATGTCCAATCTGATGTTCTTGCCACAAGGAGACAGCAAATGTGGCAATTAGCACATTCTCTCCAATAGAGACTAAGAAAGTCAGTGCTTTTGCTGTTGGGTTTTCTCTCTCTTTTTTCCTACCTTATGCTTGGTTTCCTCCTTTGTGATCGAACATCTTTCATGTGAAGTATTCAGTTAACCATATATTCTTTGGCTCTATTGCCACAATCTCAGTAGGTTTGTGGCCCTTGGTCGCAGGCGGTGAGCATTTTTATTGACCTTGATCAATCTGGTGGGCGTGCAAATGAGTGGATAAGCAAGTGAAGGGATGCATTCTT
Source organism: Takakia lepidozioides (assembly GCA_030704615.1). Taxonomy (NCBI): domain Eukaryota; kingdom Viridiplantae; phylum Streptophyta; class Takakiopsida; order Takakiales; family Takakiaceae; genus Takakia; species Takakia lepidozioides. The sequence goes on from CM060731.1 coordinate 77,038,861, forward strand.
GGTGCGCAGCTTTGTTGGAGTAAAACACATGGATCGATACTCTGTCTTCTCCTCTCCTGGGCATGTACTAGAGCCAGCCATTCGAACGGCTGATATTCTACTTAGCCAGTGATCTCGGTGGACTTGATCTGCGCTGACTTCCGGTCTCGGTTGTCAGAGAACTCATTCAGCTTTAATATCCTGTTCATATCCCAGGAAATGTACCACAGAAGCCCTATCTTGCTTGTGGAACTCACTGGAGTCTTGCCCAATCTGAAGTGAGAGAAAACCCAACAGCAAAAGCACTGACTTTCTTAGTCTCTATTGGAGAGGATGTGCTAATTGTCACATTTGCTGTCTCCATATGGCAAGAACATCAGATTGGACATATTAAGAAAAAAAGGGGAAGAGAGGAGAGATCTTCCCTGAAGCAGATGCAAAATTATTCCGGGATACTTGAGCAAGTGGCAGCTGATTTGAAGCCATAGGTGTACCTATCCCCTATCGGATGCGTTGACACAGTACTTATTTTTCTGCCATGCTTAATGAAAACAGCCTCAAAGGGGTTCGAAAAGCATCTCCTGGATAATCAATTAAGTAACTCCGAACACTAACCTTATTTTCTCTTGTATATCTGAAATGGTTCAACTTCAGGGAGTAGAGTTACCCTCAATGCCACAAAGGCTGATAACCACTCACCAAGTGACAGGCCTCGTATAAGAGGAACACAAAATGCCAAGGTTTGGAGGCTCGAAAGTTTGTTAAGGGCCTGCAATGACTTGGGAACCAACCTGTATGTAAGCCTGGGATTCACAATCAAAGCAGAAATCATCACAGGGACAATGACGTGTAAGGATACAAATATTCGAACTGTATTCTTGAATCTCTACAACAGCCCTTCCTCAATTGAGTCTCTTCCGATTATGCATCCTGCTTTCAAAAGCTTCAACCATAACCATGCCTGCCACACAGCTCAGTTCTCTAACACATAAACCCACAAAATGGCCTCCTTAGTTCGAAATAGGGTGTCAAATGAAAGAGCCTCCTCATGGCAAATGAACCACACAGGGGACAAAGGCCCAACCAAGTGTGTGATAAAACAACTGTGTAAGGTGGGAGGAGCGAGGTTCTTCAGCACAGTACTGAGCATGCACACTCAATTGAAGAAGCTGTCATGGAAACCCCAAGAACAACGTGAGATGATCCAAAGACCTTGGCTACAGTATGTCTTACAGGGTGTACAACAAACACACTTGTAACAATCCGCGATCTACTATGGGATCCAGGGGAGTGCGGTGGCAAGGATTTTTTGGAGTTCTGGCATGTGGATTTTTGGCTATACAGCACGGCTGGGCTATAAAATTGGTTTGAAGGCTCAAGAAAGTCAGGCAAGGGCTTCAGAGGGTCTGATAAACCAGGGATTCAACCAACAAGAGAGGTTTCGATTTGGTGCCCCAAATTTTCCACTTTCCTTTGGCTTACTTTGAGTGGTACCGGGCTTCCAACAGGGAAGTGGAGTGAGAGGATGGGGCACTCCTCACTTTGTCGTGTTTGTCGTCTGGGATTGCTAAGGCACTGCCTTTGGGAGAGTGAGTTTGCGAAACAGGCTTGGGCCGCTTTAGACAAACTTGCATAGCGGTTGGGTTCGGGCCCTTCCTGTACGATCAATGCCATTCAGCCCTTCTTGGGCATATTTCGAGGATTGGGATGTGGCTAGAGTGAGAGGCAGGAGAGATCCGTGGGACAATCTTAGATCCAACCTTCTTTGGAATCTTTGGCGCTGTGCTAGATGTAAGAATATCATTGACCAGTGACGGTAGTTATTCTCTGAAGTCGTCACGTTTTGCATAAAGCTTGGATGAACACTATTAGTGCTGGTCAGGCACAGTGGTCTCATTTGGTGAGCCATGCTGCCAGCAGGAGTTTCGAGGCTCAAGCTACCTTGGAACAAGAGTTCATTGTCTGTTGGACCTATCAGAATCTCTTTTGCACTTTGGATAAATGGGAAAAATTGGCATGTCCTCCTACTTGTTTTCTTCCTCGGAGGGTTCTTGGTTCTGTTGAGTGAATCTCTTCCTTTCCCCTGCGGGGCAAACTAAGAAAAAAGAATCAATATACAACAATATTATAGATCAATTGTTCTAGATGTTCGTGGAGCCTTTAGGAAGCCACCCAGAGGCTTTCAAAATGAGTCTTAAGCTTCAGTTTCTCTCTTCATGTTGAGGTGTTTGTGGTGCCGATCTCGTGCCCGGAAGTCTCCAAAGTTGGAGCTGGTCCGGAGCTCCTATAGTGCCTTGTAGAGCCTTCTCCTCTCTCCAATACTCTTGTCAACCTGTTCCATTCAAGCTTGGGAGAATCGAACGAAAGCTTCTAGGAGGTCGGATTGGAAGTGGGGGGCACTGTCATGTTTTTCAGCAGATCCGATGGAGGACTATCCGAGTCTCGAAAGCTTCGGGTCCGTACGTGGCCGTATCGAAAGACTTAAACTCGAGGTTGAGCTTTTATGATCTCCCCGGTGGTATTGGAGCTTCTCATTACAATGCTTTCGCAGACGGTGAGGGCGTTTTGGCTGAAGTGGGACATTGGTAGCAGGCTTCGAAGAACCCAAATGTGTGGATCTGCCTAGCAAAGTTGGTGAAGCTTGCCCAGCCTCCAAAACCAAAGCCAATGACAAAAGCGAAAAGGGCCACAAAGGTGCTGATGCCAAACATGGTGAACCAATTCCGGAGAATCGGCGGCGGCTTCCACACCGAGGCCTGCAAAACAGTATCACCGGGAGTATTCAGGCTCAATGAGTTAGACTTCTAAACACAACCATTCCTCGCTTTTAACTTAGCTAAGGTCCCTGCATCACTTTTAATGCCAGGCGATGTGAGATCTATAAAACCAACCATGGCACAAAACCCTGACATGGAATCATTCGAAGCCCCAGATAGAATCCTGACCTGGTGTTGAGAGCGTTACCTTTCGAGCTTCTTCAGAGCCATACACGTAGATGAATGTGATGCTCGGAATGATGTAGACAGAAAATGAGATCATGAAGGCACCCATCATGGAGTTGATGGGTCCAAAGAAAGGAATTGCAAGCGCCAGAAACCAGATTACCAACACAACTGGTATTCGGGCAGCCGACTTCAGCAGATAGTTTCTGGACGTGTGAAGGCCGATTGTCTTCTCCCATATATGGAATAGAGGGGTTACGTTTAGCATCAGCGCTACGTACTGCATCAAAGTCGCACTACAGAATTAGAGATGACGGCCGCAGTTGAAGGCACCGGATTAAATCAAAATGGTCATGTGCACAATACCCTAGTTATCACAAGATTTTATCGAATCTAGAGAGAGGCATTCGCTTGACAGAGATTTGAGTCTGAGGTCACAGGCACGATTGACATCGATCTGGAGCCGCTTTCTTGACGTCTTGACTGAAGTTCGAGCCCATCTATATTGTTGGGTTTCTCTGGGTCACGGCTTTAAGATCAGGTACAGCAGAGCTGCATTAATCCAGTCAGACACATGTACGTCATGAATTGTAGAATTCGCACTAGGAACGTCCGATAGAATCTCACCTGATGAGCTATCATTGCAATGATTGAAATATTGCGTGCGGTTGATGGAGGCAAGACGCTGAATGCATTCGAGTGTGTCAAGAGGTGGTCGCCATAGGCCCAGTAGACAGAAGTGGAGTCCGGGATGGTCAAGAGGTATGTGTAAGCTACCGCAGAAAAGTAAGCAAATTTGTAGTTCTTCGGCTGCCACATGGCCTCCATGATTTCCCTGCGGGAGTGAAACTTTGCTTAGTAACATTAGTCGACCGCTCCAACCAAAGGAGAGGCAAAGGAGGAGCTGCGAGCTTAATTTCTAACTAGATCCTATCTGAACTTTGTAGCTTCCAACAGCATCGCAAGGGGATTGCCACCGACAGTCGAGTAGCAACAAGAGTTCGTTCAATGCTGGCCAGGCACTCATCACTCTCCATGACAAACGGAATACGATGCAGGGCAAAATCCTGATCTCGAGTCGATTAACACTTACACGCAGAGACCATGGCTACCGAAGGAAAAGAGAATGTTAGTGGCGCCTGCGAAGAACTGCACCATGTCATTGGGCGCTGAATGCTTTACGTTTGGAATCTGCAAGCTTCCAAAGGAATCCAATAAGTACTTAACTTGTACCTGTACTAGTACACTTTCAAACAGCACTTCAGATTTTGGGACCAAACTTGAGCAGCTCTTAGACTCCGGTACATGTTCAGGAAGTCAGCATTGATCATGTCGAGTCTATACTACATCCACCTGCTCCAAGTTTGATTTCAAGACTTTTCCTGGGCTTATAAATCGTAATCCGGTTGAACACTTGTACTTATGTAACTAGTAGACTTTCTACCTAGGGCCCACCAATCACTTCCCCGAAGCATCCCAGTAGTGCTCACAGTAATCCAGTACTACATGTATTGTGTGTACACAGCAGCGAATCTCTCTAGAAGTAGATACCAGGACCCGTTAATTATTAGTGAGGCCCAGAATTTAGGTGGTACCTGGCCATGTTTCAAGGCGGCTGCTGTCATGTAGGCGGAGGTCCAGCTAGTGGTGAGGATGCCAATCAAGGAAAATAATCGGAAGTTGTGGATCGTGGGTATGAGGACACAGGGCAGAGCCAGCGCACCGAAGATGTACAGCCATTGTCGCTTGTTCCATCTTGAGTCCATGTAATATACGTCACTGCAAGACTGTTCGCTTTAGCACTAGAGCTGCCCGTTTTTTTCCGACGATATAATCACCGAAGGTGCCCAAGAAGACCCAAGAACTGAAGTTCGATTGATCATATATAAACCAAAATTCCCATCACAACATTGAGGAACCAGGAAATGCAGGGCCACCCACAGAGGCGATCAGTTGACAGTAACCATGAAAGACCTCACTGCAGTTAAACCATGGAGAGTCGGACGTCGAAGTAACCACCTTCAGCAACGTTGAGCACCATCGTGCCTCCTCGTAGATTTGAATAACTTTCTTTTAGTTCTATCTAGACTGTTCTCGTGGATCCAAGCGCAATCACCCCACCTCTCCCCACCCGTTGGGCTACCTCCCAAAAGCACAAGCAAAGGTACGTGGTATAGCTCATCTACCTTGAGCAGGCGATCAGTTGCAAAGTGCAACCAAACGTCAAAGCTAAGATGATGAAGATCTTGGTGACGTAATGGCCCCACTTCCCGGTCAGCCCTCCTATCACTTCATGATACTGCACCAAACAAAATCACGTGAAAACCCATGGTGCCACACCCAGAAATTCGACGAGATGCTCTTACGTTAGCAAGTTACAGTCTTCAGTTGCAATCACAAAGTCTAAGCTCTGTTCTGCAAATAAACCCTCAAACCAGGGTTCGTTGGAGTGCACTAGAAATATGTAAAATGAGAAGGTGAAAAGATGCTGAATTCTAGTCGCGTCGACGCATGGTCCTCACATGGCTAAAACTATAGTGAGAACGGTGGCGCTGAGCCTGGATTGCAAAAACACCGAACATAACACACTCTTGGTGCTTGCAACCATTCACATCGTAGTTTCAATTTAGAGTTTTCGGAACTCAAGATCCAGGTCAGCTGTGGTCATAGAAAAATCAGCCAAAACCAGCTGGTGTTGAATTCCTCTTTCACCAGTCCTTTCATCTCAAATCCAAGTCTTTTGGAGAGCGGGTAGGCATATGGAGTAGTGATTATCTAGCCAGGGATACGTACATTCATGAAACAAAACTGTTCAAAGTGTGTTTGTGAGAGAGAGAGAGAGAGAGAGGTGAGTTTAGTGTTGTGAAGTACTTGTAAAATGTGACCTTTTTGCAGGGTACCCAGACTTATCCTGCGGCTTTTGAGCTCTGCGTACATCCAGCTCAGCAAAAATACTGTCCAGCAGCCGAACGCCCCATAAATAAACTGAAAGATTATGCCATACTTGTATCCCATTTGAGAGAATGTATACGGCAATGTGAGTATTACAGACCCCACCTGCGCATATTTGCAGCCCGGACCAATAGAGAGTTATGATCATTTGGAAAATTGGAATTGCAAAACCATCCAATGAGAGTATTCAAGCTAGCTAAGTTGTGGCAAGGACGTGATTCGCACCTGTCCCCACATAACGATCTGTTAAAGCTAGCATTGAGGCACGAGAGATGCTCATCTGTGTACATCTCGTTCAGTTCTAATCGAGCTATCTAAATCTCCTGGCTCGTTAAACTAACAGATCTCAACAACTCAATTTCGAACATACATTCGCTTCACAGAAAGAGAGAGCCCGGAGTACCTGGGCAGCAACGGCATTTAGCCACGCATCGAACCAGGAGCCCCCATGCCAAATGCTGGCTTTAACCACATCCTTCCAGTGCCATCCGAGCACACTGATTTTTCGGGTATCTGCTAGATTTACATGTCCATTTTGTTCCTTAGACAACTCTCCTTTCATTAATTCTAAGCCTTTCTGTCGCTCCACAGTGACCCCGGTCTCTCCGTTCATTGCTTCCTGATCCATTTGCTGTGGCTCACCTGCATCAACAATCTAAGTTAGACCTCTCTTCAACCCCACTTCTGTCGACCCCTCGAAGAGCGCACGAGCCTCTTATACACTCACTCGGATAGCTTGAAACTCCATTACCAGCTGTCGCACCCGTCGCTCACCCGCATGTACCAATCAAGCTTGCGTTTCGTTCTTATACATGTCTACTTCTTTTTCCCACCTTCACTGTCAGTATGAGCTGCCAACTCCAAACTCCTTGGAGATGCCCAGTGGCAGAGCGAGTCAACCGGAGCTCGTGAAGCGATGGGGGGAGAATACACGGTCTAAACTCAGCTTGCGATCTCAAAACGATACAAATTTAGAACTCGTACCAGATGAATATATCTAGAAATCTTATCAAAATGGAGACCGCGTAGCTGCATTCTCCTATCCACCTGTAATCAATCGCTCTCCTTTCTCTCGGTTATGGTCGGCAGCTAATAGATTCCATAGCTACCGTCATGGGGCCCGGAAAATGCTCAACTTGTTTACTCATCTGGACGAATCTGCATATATCTCTACCACAAACTGGACAGTACTGTCTCTTTCTCTCCCAGCTGCATCCACCTTGAACAGTAGCCGGCCTGGCCTGGCCTGTCTGGCAGATCATCAGTGAGCAAATGTGTCTCTTGAAGATTATAAGCACCAACTTATTTGTGTGTTTAGAAGAAGAAAGTCTCTTAAACGTTGACAGCCATACGACTATTAAGAATGATATATCTTTGTACCGCATATATCTCTTTCTTTTTGGCTCTGTCCCTTCAGGCAGAGACACTGTGCATCATGTTCAAGTCAATGGAAAATGTGGTGGACGGACCTCACACCATGTCAAGAGTATAATTAGTCTAAAAGAGCACTTAAATGTAAGCCACGTGGCAGCTTGTCAAAAGTGTTGCTTCAATGGACAGAGCCTCTCGCGGTTTGCAGCTTGTTTTATCTATATTAGTTTTAGATTTTAGAACTTAATATGTAAGAATATTTGAGAAGTGAATCGACTTTCGTCCGTGGAATTGTGGTAGGTAGGGGCTGATATATTATGACATGGAACCTGATTCCATTATGACCATCTATTTGAGTCCTGCCAGATCTTCAAGTACTTGACGTAGGAGTACATAATATTGCTTACAAAAATTGTTGGTCATTAGAAATGCCTTGGTCCAAAATAGCATGAAAGGTTTGTCTGGCCGTCTTGTAGCTTATGGCCAGCTAAGCCTGCCTGACCATGAAGAGGTACATTCTGTTGGATATTATGGAGCCTCATTAGGGGTAGTTGTGGTTTTCATCACAAAAGATCTGGCCACATCTACTTGATGATTTGTCTGTCCAACATCATTCAAGTGCGATATGCGGAATGCATTAGGTGGTGGAATTGATAAGTTGAAAGGATATATTGGTCTTGCTTCCAATTTGTAATCATCAAACTTCTATAATGTGTTCAAACAACTTGAGTAACTTAACCTCCCAATCAAAAGACATGTAGTGCTACAGAGCAAAATAATGTTAGATCCTTGTTAGAAAAAAACAATTGACACGCTACCAAGCAAGTGTAAATTTATTGCCCTCTTGAGAGCTTTTATCTTCATATGGCAGCATATCTTTGTAGATGTTAGTATTATGCCTTACTCCATTATGTCTGTAAGACTGTCAGTTCTAGGCTTCTACTTTATTTCCAGCTTTGTATGTTGTGCTTTTCTCTCCATCTATACATGTTGTGCTATTAAAATATTTCAATCGTGTATCAATACAATATATGAAGCGAGACGTTTGTTTGTTTGTTTGTTTGTTGTTTTGTTTTGTTTTGTAGCGTTGAGATGTCCCAAACCGCATGGCCCCAGCCCTGGTGCTTGGTACCGTTGGAAAGCCCTCAACGAGGAGGGGTGCACTGGCTTGGTCTCATGATTTTTGGACATGTGGTGTGGGAGATACAGAATTCCAATTACTTTTGGTCACTGGAAATTCACAAAAATTAGCAAAAATGACAAAGTGGGCATTCTTGGGACAATGGTTGGAGCCTCGAGGAGAGAGATATCAAGGGAAAGGTCTCCAGTCTGGTCGTAGGCTCTCTGGAAAAAACAAAATGATCAGATATGGGATTGCACTTGGACTTAAATGACATTGGATACTTGGGCCTTTAGATGGAGATGCACTTGGATACATGAATAGAAGATTGCACTTGGGCTTAGATTTCAATTCTTCACACATGGGCCAACAGCATAGGCTACACTAGAGGTCATACTTGGGCCTTGACATAGGTGACCCACTTGGATACATAAGAAATTGCACTTGGGCTTAGATTTCAATTCTTCACACATGGGCCTTGACATAGCTGGCCCAAGTGTCGAGGGTCATCTAAGCCCATGTGCAATCTCCTATGTATCCAAATGCGTCTCATATGTCGAGGCCCAAGTCGACATCTACAGATTAGGCCCAAGTCGACATCTGCAGTAGCTTGTGCGGCCGATGTGTAAATAATTGAAATCTAAGACCACGTGCAATTTCCTATGTATCCTAGTGCGTCTCCTATGTCGAGGCCCATCTAAGCCCAAGTACAATCTTTTATGTATCCAAGTGCATCTCCCGCGTAGAGGCCTAAGTGTCCACTGTCATTTAAACCCAAGTGCAATCTCATATGTATCCAATGACATCTCCCATGTGCGTCTCCTATGTCGAGGCCCATCTAAGCCCAGTGTGCAATCTTTTATGTATTCAAGTGTATCTCCCATGTAGATGCCCAAGTGTCCATTGTCATTTCAGACCAAGTGCAATTTCTTATGTATCCCAGTGCGTCTCTTATGTTGAGGCCCAAGTGCGACCTCTTGTGTAGCCTATGCCGTTGGCCCATGTGTGAAAAATTGAAATCTAAGCCCAAGTGCAATCTTCTATTCATGTATCCAAGTGCATCTCCCATGTAAAGGCCTAAGTGTGACCTCAAGTGTCCAAAGACCTACATTTTGGGAGATCCACGGGGGGTCACTATATGTATTTTTTTCATATAACGTGGGTACAAAAGTATATTTATACTAGGCTATATTTTTTAAATTTTGATTTTTTTTTTCCACCCTATCTTTAGGTAATATTGTAAAACCCTTTGTTTTCTAACACCCTATTTTTTTATAATTTTCTTTTGCGACAACTAATTAGACCTATTTTAAATTATCATTTGAAATAATTACAAAAGTTCAAAGCATGTACACAAACAAGTACATTCCATATAACATAAGTCAAATGCTAGACCCAAGAAAAAGTTTAATTTTCAATAGCCACGAACTCATTCAAAGCTCCAACATCACTTGGATCTAAAGAATACAAGTCTTGAGATGGTTCAAATGCCATAGTCACTGTTGAGATTATGGTATTAACATCAATCCACTGTGTATCACTGGAATCATATTTGAACTTCAGGTGACCTCTACCTGATCTCATCCTGATGGATTAGAGTTGGATGCAATATGAGAAACTTCACAAGGATGGATACATTCTACTGTAGATAAAACCCTTTATTACATTAATTTTTTAAAGTAAAACTCTGGATTTTTTGTGACCCTTACTGGGTGAAATGATATTGCCTTACCATATTTTATAAGTAACACTTTTCTAAAATTTATCTAAAAAAATAAATTACACCCTATATTTGTTCTCACGTGGTTTTGAAAATATGGGGAGTGATCCCCCCAAGGGGAGATCTCTATGTCATTGCCCACTTTGCTATTTTTGCAATTTCCCCTGTCGAGGCTTCATATATTGATATATCCACTTTGCTATTTTTTGCGAATTTCCAGCGATCAAAAGTATTTGAAATTCCAACTCTCCCACATGAAGGGCCAATCATTGCTCCAGGAAAGCCCACTTTGCTGAATTTTCAACGACCCAAAGCACTTGAAATTCTAGATCTCCCACACCGCTGGTCCAAAAATCATGAGTCCAAGCCAGTGCACCCCTCCTCACCGAGGACTTTATAACGACACCAAGCACCCACGCCGGCCCCGCGGTTTGGGAGATCTCAATCTCAACGTGACAAAACAACAAAACAAAACAGACGTCTCGATTCATATAAGTCCAAGTGCAATCCCCTATATATCTAGCGACCCTCCTGTTTGGGAGATCTAGGCCTAGGGTAGGCGACCCATGTGTTAAGTCCAAGTGCAATTTCTTACGTATCCAAGTGGGTCTCATATGTCAAGGCCCATGTATGAAGAATTGAAATCTAAGCCCACGTGCAATTTCTTATGTATCCAAGTGGGTCTCCTATGTCGAGGCCCAAGTGCGACCTCTAGTGTAGCCTATGCCATTGGCCCATGTGTGAAGAATTGAAATCTAAGCCCAAGTGCAATCTTCTATTCATGTATCCAAGTGCATCTCCCATGTAGAGGCCTAAGTGTCGAGTGTCAAGCAATCCCATATCTAATCAAATTCTTTTTCAGAGAGCCTATGACCAGATTTGAACCGGAGACCTTTCCCTTGATATTTCTCCCGTCGAGGCTCCAACCAATCTCCCAGGAATGCCCACTTTGCCATTTTTGCTACTTTTTGTGAATTTCCAGCGACCAAAAGTATGAGACCAAGTGCACCCCTCCTTGTCGAGGGCTTTCCTCCAACGGCACCAAGCACCAAGGCTGGGCCCGCGGTTTGGGAGATCTCAACGATGCTACAAAACAAAACAAACGTCTCAATTCATATATTGATAATGGGAGACATCCACCTATTTAATTAATTCTAAACAAGTATCAAAATCCAAATGTATTGAGATATGACGATATGACCTAGAGAGATTATGTTATTTTTTATGAAGTAATCAATGTATGAATCGAAACGTTTGTTTTGTTTTGTGTTGTTTTGTAGCGTCGTTGAGATCTCCCAAACCGCGGGGCCCCAGCGCGGGTGCTTGGTGCCATTGGAAAGCCCTCGAGGAGGAGGGGTGCACCGACTTGGTCTCATGATTTTTGGACAAGCGGTGAGGGAGATGTGGAATTCCAAGTACTTTTGATCGCTGGAAATTCACAAAAATAGCAAAAATGACAAAGTGGGCATTCTTTGGACAATGGTTAGAGCCTCGAGGGGAGAGATATAAAGGGAAAGGTCTCCGGTTCAAATCTGGTCGTAGGCTCTGTGGAAAGAAAACTTACTTAGATGACATTGGACACTTGGGCCAATGGCAAAGGCTACCCTAGAGGTTGCATTTAGGCTTTGATATAGGAGACGCACTTTGATACATAGGGGATTGCACTTGGACTTAGATGACTCTAGACACTTGTGCCAATGGCATAGGCTACCCTAGACGAGGAAATTTGGGAAAAATAGAAAAGTAGGCTTTCATGATTGGCCCTTCATGTGGGAGATTTGGAATTTCAAGTGTTTGCTGGAAATTCACGAAAAATAGCAAAGTGCATATATCAATATATGAAGCCTCGACAGGGGAGATTGCAAAAATAGCAAAGTGGGTTTTCGGATTGCACTTGGACTTAGGTGACATTGAACACTGGAGGTCGCACTTTGGCCTCTACATGGGAGACGCACATGGATACATAGGAGATAGCTGTCGTGCGCATACATATCGCTACACAACTACATCGCTGTCCAAAACCACACAACACATGTGCACACCACACACTAGTATACCACTAGTCCACCACTAGTCCAACCACTAGGCTACAACTAGTCAGTCACTAGGCTGCCACTATGCTGCCTACTATGGCAGTCACTAGTCCACACGTCGTAGTGTGGATTCCCCATGGCGTGGGGTGCACTTGGCTTGACTTGTATTTGAGTGATGAGGTTATATATGCATGAGTTTATGCTTCAGCATTGTGAGCTCGCATGAGCTTGTGCTTGTATTCTTCTTCTTTATCACTCGAGAAAGATGAGCCTCCCGCGCTTGCCGTGAAGATAACCACTCCAGGGCCTAAATCTGCCTTGATCCCTGGATTGACACTTGGGCCAATCCCAAATGTCAATATGTAAAAGCTAGCTATTTCCTAGCTAGTTTCACACTAGTGGTAAAATAACTTGACATAGCACTTGGGCTTAGATTTTCAATTCTTCACACATGGGCCAATGACACAAGCTACCCTAGATCTCCCAAACAATGGGGTCTCTGGATACATAGGGGATTGCATTTGGACATAGATGACACTGGACACTTGGGCCAACGGCACAGGCTACCGTAGTCAAATATATGAATCGAGATAATTTGTTTGTTTGTTTATTTGTTTTGTCGCGTAGAGATGTCCCAAACCGCGGGCCCCAGCAGTGGTGTTTGGTACTGTTGGAAAGCCCTCGACGAGGAGGGGTGCACGGGCTTGGTCTCATGATTTTTGGACCTGCGGTGTGGGAGATGTGGAATTTCAAGTACTTTAGGTCGCTGGAAATTCACGAAAAATAGTATAAATAGCAAAGTGGGCATTCATGGGACAACGGTTGGAGCCTTGGCAGGAGAGATATCAAGGCAAAGGTTTCCGGTTCAAATCTGGTTGTAGCCTTTATGGAAAAAAATGATTAGATATGGCTTGCTTCATATATTGATGCATTTGGACTTAGATGACATTGGACACTTGGGCCAACAGCACAGGCTACCCTAGTCAATATATGAATCGAGACGTTTGTTTTGTTTTATTTTGTATTGTTTGTTTGTTTGTAGCGTGTTTAAATCTCCCAAACCGCGAGGCCCCAACCCTGGTGCTTGGTACCGTTGGAAAGCCCTCGATGAGGAGGGGTGCACCGGCTTGGTCTCATGATTTTTGGACCGGCGGTGTGGAAGATGTTGAATTTCAAGTAGTTTTGGTCTTTGGAAACTCACAAAAACTAGCAAAGTGGGCTTTCCTCCTGGGGGGGTTGTACTTTTTATAAAATGTGCGTATCACGTGCGTTCACCAACTAATCATAAAAACCCCTTATACGGATTCTTGGATAATTTATACCCCCTCTGTACATACTTTTTGAGGATTATAAAACCCTCTCCTGTACATATACAAAAATTTACAATTTTAAAAAAGTACCCCCTTCTATATGTATATTCTCCTTTTCAATCATTAAAAAATACCCTCAAATATGTATATGTATGTTTTTACATTATATCAAGTTTATTCATTTAGAAACAGAATAAAATCCAATAAATTAATTAAAAAATATCTATTTGCCCTCGATAAGATTGTCAAAGACTTTCCGCTCATTGTAATTGTGTTTCCCTTCAATACCACATAACTTCCATAATACTAATAAGTTGAGCCAGCTTATAGAGTAGTTTTTAAGCTACCTACCATATTGATTAAATACTAAATAGTACCATGTTTCAGTTCTGAATCAGAATGTATTGTTCAAGACATCTTATCTCCAAGAGTCCGGGGTTTTCAGATGTATAATGTTATCTCTGGATTAACCACCAAATGGTACAATATATACTCTTATCTCTGGCTGGCGATTTGATCTCGCCGTGCATCGCGGCCTAAACGATGTCCTTACCACTAGACTACCCCTTAAAATTCAACAACCCCCTCCTGTAACATTATATTTAACGTGTTTTAAACCCCCACATTTATGTATAATGTTGTACATGGGGGGTTTAAAATACCCGGTAGATTGCCGTTTTGGGGCAAGTGTCGTGGCACCGTGGAGATGCTCTTAGATGACAGTTGACACTTGGGCCAACTGCACAGGCTACCCTAGAGGTCGCACTTGGGCCTCACTTAGGGGACGCACTAGGATACATATGAGATCTTGCAGTTGGGCTTAGATGACACTGAGCATTTGGGCCAAGGGCACAAGCTATCCTAGAGGTTGCATTTGGGCCTCCACATAGGAGACATACTTGGATATATAGGGGATCAATATACTAGGAGATATCAAAGAAGGTCTCCGGTTTAAATCTGGTCGTAGGCTCTGTGGAAAAAAAATGATTGGATATGGCTTGCTTCAAGTATTTGATGCACTTGGACTTAGATGACATTGGACATTTGGGCCAACGGCACAGGCTACCCTAGTATAAGTTATATTAACACATATTTTTATTCACGTAATATATATATATATAGGGGAAGTAGCCCCAGTAAAACTTTATTGATAAGGGGAAAAATAAAACCCCATGAGCCCATGAAGCAATTAACACACCAACAAAGGTGCGGGTATTTCGCATCCGTGGGGTATGGTATCAGTGTGGGTATGTTTGGAACCCTAAACCCTAAGTTCTACATACACCCGGGGTATAGGTTGCATGACATACCAGCCGGGTTGGTTCTAGCATGTCCTTACCCATACCCTTGCACATACCCCCGCCGACTGGCACAAACCAGTACAACACTGGTGATAACGAGTGTCGGACTGGTATATGTATTGGTATTAGATACCAGACCAGTCTGGTATCCTTTGGGAGACTCGATACATGGTCATCTACCATACCAGCCTAGTATCAGTTTTTTCATACCAGCCACAATCCCACTACTCCCCCGCCATCTTCCTCATTTAGTCTAATATGTGTATTATAGTAATTTATGTGCACATATGCCTACATACTTGTATTTATGTAGAGTTGATATCTAATATCAGCTGGTATTGTGGTCATGATACTCACACTCATAGCAAGGTTGGGATCTATCCTCCCATCCACATGTGGAAGGTGACATGGCGCACAATTGCGCACATGGTCCTTCCATACCATGTCATCTCGACCCTCCAGAATCAGCACTCCTGAAGGCAACACCTCTCGGACCCTTAGAATCACACGACATGCTGTGACATCCAAGGTCGTAGACGATGTCTGCTGCAAATACACATAGTCCCCAAAGATGGAAACGTCGAACACCTGGCCAATATCCTCCTCCACATATAGTGGCGTACCTCAATGTGTCTCGGTGTTGGCAATAGCAAGGTTCTCAAAAGCCATAGGCATGACTTTCTTGAACAACTCTACCCGTTGGGTACATGTTTGTGTCAACACATCCAGATCATCAAGGTTGAGGACAACTGCAATCTCCCTGCGAATAGATGCAAACAAATCTAGCTCTCAGCCAAAGAGAAGGAAATAAGGTGAGAACGAGGCAAGTGATGTTTGCTTGCTAAACCTGTAGCCCATGGCCAACCAAGGTAGCTGAAGGTCCCAATCCCCTAAGTGTCACTTCTGCAAGCCATACTTACGCAAGCCTCTCTTGACTGTTTGAACAACTCTCTCTGCCAAGCCATCAGCCTCGGGATGATCCCGAGAAGTAATACGGTGGTCTATCAAGGCTTGCTCACACAAAGCCTGAAACTCCCCCAAGAACTCTCTCCCCTAGTCCGTGAATACCTCAGCTGGAGCACCAAATTGGCTAAGCATTCGATCTAAGAATGCATACGCAGCCCCATCACTTGCCTTGTCAAGCAATGCCACTAGTTCAATCCATTTGGAGAAATGTTTCACCATCACCAGCACATACTTGTTATAGCGAATCGTTAGTGGCAATGGGGCTGCGAAGTCAAGGCTCTAACAATAGCCCAAACCCATAATGGATAAAGATGTAATTATGGGGTAGGGGCATTGAAAGAAGCCCACACACCATGCATCTTGTCACTAACTGTTGCACATCCGTGTGCATGCCCCGCCACCAATACTGTCTTTGCAGCAAACTATGAGTGCGCCGCACCCCAAAATGTCCCAACTCCTCATGGGCATGGTGTACCAATCGCGCTCATTATGTTGGATGAGGCACAATCCTCACTCATCCATCCTCCCATACTCGGAGTAAATGAGTCCCCTCCCACTTGAACCTCTTGGCTCGTTGTAGGATCAGCGGATGCCACGGCGAGTCGGGAAGTAATCGCCCACGCTCATGTGGCAGGACAGAAACGACCATCTTCTACACTACGAACACCTTCTCCGTCTGTGAGTTGAAGTTCTTCACATTCACCATGATTGAAAGAATGTATGTTTTTGTTTCATTGATTCTTTGTGGTGGTTTTTCCTTTTGGTGGAATGTAGAGGGGTGCTTTGTTTTTGTTATGAGGGGCTCACAGCAGTAGTGCACAGTTCTTGGCACAAGCAATTAGTTAGGGCTTTCCAGACACTTCAAGCAGACAAATTGCAGGGACACTTATCTTTCATGGACCCATCAGGTTTGTCCCTTTGAATGCTTGATATTGATTTTCAGGAACAACCCATACCTAAAAGTATTGGGAGCACATCATTGGGGCCAATCAAATTTGGGAGATTTACTGCCCAAGATCATACTGACTTTTGGGTAATCTTGTCTTTAATATATGCAGACAGAGCACAACTAAACCTGCTCTTTCTTTTGTAAGGCATCCTCCTTGGCTTTCAGCTCCTGTTCCTTCTTCAGTCCTTGATGTCAAACAAGTCCTTGATGTAACTTCATTTCAACATTACCATAGGCAGCCTTACCTGAAATACCGATGACCATCAAGGAGTAAGAATTGAGAACACCCACTTTGAATTCTAGGATTTGCTGCTTGCTGCCTATATGTATGTGGATTCACCCACATTGTACTTGGTGTTTGTCTTTTCAGGGCAAGCACAAGCGCTCTGTCAACATGATCCCTGCTGCTAGCAATGGAGGGCGCCCACAACAAGGCAGAAGGTGGCCCTAAGTCTCCCCAGGTTTTTGGTTCTTTGCCACCAGTATCCCCACCTTATTATGGTATGCTTCAGTACCCACAAGCTGGCACTCAGTATGGTGAGGGGCAATATGGAAATGTTGCTGCGTATGGGCAGTATGGCCAGTATGCCCCTCCACCATATTTGCCACCCCCTAATAGCTATGGGGGTGGCAGACCACCAGACTATCTTCCTGCTTATGGACAGTATGGCTAGTATGGTCCTTGGCCTTCTGGCCAACAGCCATGGCCACCAGTCCCTACTTGGCGGGATCCTGCCGTGAATTCTCCTGTGCAAACGGAGATCTCTGAAGGAGGGGAGGGTGCCAATACAAAGAAAGATAGAACCAATGCTTTAAGGAGGGCTAATAGCACAGCCAAAGTTGAGGCTACGAAGGTGAAGGAAGAGAGGATAGCTGCAGGTCTTCCTCCGACGGTAGTTATGACGAACACCAAAGGAGCCCCGTATGGTCAGACACGGAATGTATGGCATGCTGCCCTTAAAGGACAGGCTCTTCATAAGCTAGATTGTTCCCTTACCATCAACAACCAACCTGATGAACTTGTACACGAAATCAGAGATCACCTGGCTAAGCTATTTTCATATACGCCAAAGCAGTTGACTGACCGCCACCTAAAAGAAATGATTGGTCGTATAATGAAGAGCCAACGTTTTGATTCACACACTGCGTGGTTGAGTGGCAAGGGGAAACCCATTACTGTATCTGATGACACATGGAACAAGCTTGTAAGTTATTGGCAGACAGAGGTGTTCCAAAAAGTGTCGGGCAACATGAAGAAGGCAAATGGTGCAATCCAAAATCCTACCAAAACTGGCCGTGGTGGGAAGGTAATGGTGGAGCAACGCTTGGTAAGTGGCATCATCACTACTATGTATTTCGTTCCTCATTGAAACACTATGTGTATATAGTGTGCCCTCATATTGGTTATTGACTTGTGGGATGTTTTTGTTTGTGGCATGGGTTAAAAAAATTGCAGGAAGCACTATCAGGGTGCTTTCCTACATTACATGAAATTCAAGAGGGCTCAGTGTCACGGATGTCAGGTGGGAGCGAAATGCGGGTAATTCAATTTTCCACGTTTGCTTTCTTGGTTGCTTCATCTTGATTCTTGCTAGGTTTTTTTTCTATCTACGTTTTTGGGCTAGGTTTTCTTTCCAATTTTTAGGCAGAAAACTTCCCTTCACTTGTTTCCAGTCCTCCTTAGAGGCTGTAGTGTCCAAAGCCAGCATTGTTGCCATTAAATTGTCTGATGAAAATAAAGTTAGGCAGAAAACTTCCCTTGACTTGTTTCCAATCTGACTTAGAGGCTGTAGTGTCCAAAGCCGGGTCTGTTGCCATGATATTGTAAGATGAAAATGAAGTTAGGTAGAAAACTGACCTTCAATTGTTTCCAGTCTGACTCCGTGGGGGAGGGCATCATTGTTTTGCTCAAAGTAGGCGCAAGGTCAATGGCCACAAGGCTACAACAAACAACGTCTTATGAGTACATTCTTTCCAATTGTTCAGTGTCGAACCAACCAGTCTGACTTAAAGGTTGTAGTGTCCAAAGCCAACATTGTTGCTATTAAATTGTCTGATGAAAATGAAGTTAGGCAGAAAACTTCCCTTGACTTGTTTCCAATCTGACTTAGAGGCTGTAGTGTCCAAAGCCGGGTCTGTTGCCATGATATTGTCAGATGAAAATGAAGTTAGGCAGAAAACTGACCTTCACTTGTTTTCAGTCCGTGACATGGGGGAGGGCATCATTGTTTTGCTCAAAGTAGGCGCAAGGTCAATGGCCACAAGGCTACATCAAACAACGTCTTATGAGTACATTCTTTCCAATTGTTCATGCTAGGTGTTTTTGGTTTGATTCAACTCTGTTTTCATGGATTGGCAGGAAGGGAGTCGGGCATATGCTTTTGTAGTTGGCTGGATGGAGGGCTTGGACAAACTGGTGGAATCACAAGGACGCGACATGTCAGATTTAAAATTGCAGATGCAGAGCATGATTGATTACCAAAAAGCCATTGTGGCGCGATTAGGGATTACTCTACCTGGCCCAGGCCTAGTGACATCTACGTTGGCTGCTTCTGGTGTGAATCAAAATGTTTGGAAGAGCAATTTCAGACGGTAACTGGGGCTCACTCTAAGCCCTCATGTATTGCCCTCACTGATGATGGTTTGAATTTGTCCGAGCAGCAGCAAGATACAGGGAAGGCTAGCTGTGAGGTAGATGCGGGAGGTCAGCCCAAGCGACATACAAATGAAGTAGCAGTCCAGAGGGCAATGGGCCTGGCACAACAGATTCTGGTATGTTGGTCTCACGAAGTTTACATGGGGAGGAAGATGCAGATGCAGAGTGTGACAAAACAGACAAGGATGTTGCTATACTTTCTCCCGCTTACATGTTGAAGCCAGATGACAGTTTGCTTCCTGGACCAGCGAGGAAGCATTTGCTAATTCTGGACTTAAACGGTTTGCTTTGTGAATCATTTTATTCTGCTACTGGCGTTACATCCCTTCCCAAAGGTTTTGTGGGGAAGATGTGTGGCAAGAAGATGGTAGTTTTGAGACCACGCTGTTCTGAGTTTTTGCAAAAGTTTTTTGAACACTTTGAGGTGGCAGTGTGGTCTTGTTGCCAAGCTCGCAACTTCTTCCCAATAGTGGACTATATTTTTACAGCCCACACTAACCTTGTTTTCCAGTGGGATGCCCTTCACTGTGACGAGGATCCAGTCCTCTCATCTCGTAAGGGGTATGATTCAAAACCGTTGTTATACAAGAACTTGTCTAGAGTCTGGGCAGAGTGGCCAGAATGGAGTCACTTGGACACTGTTCTTGTTGACGACACACCGCGAAAGGCAGCAAACAATCCTCCATTCAGCGGGATTTTCCCAGCGCCATGGAAAGTGCAACCAGATTTGCCATGTGATGATTATCTAACAAATGTGTTGTGGCCTCTCTTGTGGAAGGCATCCAAAGTTGCCAGTATTCCAGCTTTTTTGGAGTCTCAGCCTGTTTTGGGACAACAACCATACAACTTTGCTTCATATCCTACTGAGAAGGTACAAACATTCTGACGCTAAACTTGTGAGGCTTGAACATTTGTGGGTTCCTTCATTGCATTGCTTTCCTGGATGCTTCTCCTCAGTTCCTTCATTAATGCTAGGTTGTCTTTGCAGGTCTTCATGCTAGGTTTTCTCGTTTGATTCATGCTTGGGTTTTGTTTTCTGTTCACTCTTCCTTGAGGCTTCACTAATACACTGTTGTTTTCTGGTCTATGACACAGGAACTTGTGACAAAGAAAAGTGGCCTTGTCGAGAACCCAGTAAAGGCCAGGGGCAAGACTATCGACCTGCCAAGTAGCCCCCCAAAGGAGGGCTCGCAATCACTCGAGACTGCAAATGGAGTAAGTCCAGACCCTCCTCTTGTCTGTTTCATTTTTTTCCAACCTCGGGGCTATCTTTAATTCCTAAATGCTGAGTGTCGTAGTGGTGCAGGTCATGAGTTTTCACAACTTGTTGTTTTTGTGTGAGATGGGATCACAGTTCAAGGTGGGTGACGCAGTTCGGCTGCTGGATGTGAACTCCAAACACAAGAAAGTAGGAGTAGGGCTGATTGTTGCTCTTCAAGGTGCTGTGGTGGGTTACAGGTACCCTGCTGTGCCCCTTGACTATGCATGTGTGTACATCAAAGAGGCAAGTGTGAGTAACACTCCTCTACCATATGTGAATGGTGTTACGAAACATACCGAATTGGGGCAGGTGGTTGGTCAGACAACGCTTTGGAGTCTAAAGTTGCTGAAAGTTATGGAGCCTTAGAAGGGATAAGAAGCTAGTATTGCACTGTTTAACAGGGTCCTTGATTCTAGAAGCACCAGAACAAACTAGTACTAGAACAATTCAGCCCATGTGTGGGCTTGCTTATTTTTTGCTTACTGGGTCTTTTCAGGCATGGATTTTTGGACCTCCTGGCCTTTGAGATGTCCATTGGGACATTGGTCTCATCTGGATTTTAATTTACAGGGCGTGTATTCCCCTGCACTTGTCTATTTTGTCGTGCGCATACATATCGCTACACAACTACATCGATGTCCAAACCACACCACACATATATGCACAATAAAGTAGTCTGCCACAATCGCCCCCCTAGCTGGTGGATAGGTCCCTCTACCTCCGGATAGCTACAAGATGTAATAGCCATAGCCGTACTAAGTCCTCTATCACTGTCCCTATTGTACTCAAACTCTATAGACCAAGAGGCCGGGTACAAGAGTAGCCCCATCGTTAGTCGCCGTCTTGCAATCTATGTACTTGAGTCAAGACCTCGTGTGTTCAAGGTCTCCTAGTAGCTTGGCCTTGCATGTCTTGTTAGCCCTCCATGGTTGTATCCACTCCTACTATCCAATGCAATGTGGACATAACCAATCCCCATCCGGAACCACCTCAAGAGGTGGTGTCAAGCATCCCATATGCCAACCTCGAGAGCATCGATCACACACCAGCATGGTGGCTGCCCCTCTAGCAGACCCACACAACATGCACCTCAAACCTGCAGATACCACTGCCAGGTTTGGGTCAATCCTGCCATCGACATTCGGAAGGTGACATGGCGCACAACTACGCACACGGTCCTTCCAAGTTATGCCATCCCGACCCTCCAAGACCAAGACGCCTGAGGGCAAGACCTCTCGAACCCTCAAATAACACGTCCTGCAGTCACATCCAGGGTCGTAGGAGCAGTCTGCTGCAGATAGACATAGTCACCAGGGTTGAATCTCCGAACCCCAGGACGATAGCCCCCACCACGTATGGTAGCATACCTCAACGTATCACGGTGTTGTGCAATGGCAAGGTTTCGAAAGCCATGGGCATGCCTCTCTTGAACAACTCTGCACGCTGCTCACATGCACGTGTCCACACTTCCGGATCGTCAAGGTTAAGAACTGTAGCAGCTTCTCTGCGAATGGATGTAGGCAAATCCGGCTCTCGGCCAAAGAGAAGAAAGTATGGTGAGAAGGAGGCAAGTGATGCTTGTTTGCTGAACCTGTAGCCCATGGCTAACCAGGGTAACTGAAGGTCCCAATCACCTAGGTGTCCCTTCTGCAAGCCATACTTGCGCAAACCCCTCTTTACTGTCTGAACAACTCTCTCTGCCAAGCCATCGGCCTCAGGATGATCCCGAGAAGTGGTGCGGTGGTCTATCAAGGCCACACAATCCAGGAATGCATACGCAGCTCCCTCACTAGCCTTATCAGGCAATGGAACCAATTCAATCCACTTGGAGAAGTGTTCCACCATCACCAACACGTACTTGTTGTGGCACATGGTCAGTGGCAACGGCCCTGCGAAGTCAAGACTCCACCTGTAGCCCAATCCCATGATCGGAAGAGGGTGCAATTGTGGAGTAGGGGCGTTGAATGAAGCACGCACCCTGTCACACACCATGCACCTAACCACAAATTGTTGCACCTCTGTGTGCATACCACGCCACCAATACTGCCCCTGTAGTAGACTATGAGTGCGTCACACCCCAAAATGCCCCAACTCCTCATGGGCATGCCGCACTAACCGTGCCCGCTGTGTTGGGTGAGGCACAATCCTCACTCGACCATCTTCCCACACTCGGAGCAGGTGTGTCCCCTCCCACCTGAACCTCTTGGCTCGTTGTAGGATCCGATCCCTCTCC
Source organism: Takakia lepidozioides (assembly GCA_030704615.1). Classification (NCBI taxonomy): domain Eukaryota; kingdom Viridiplantae; phylum Streptophyta; class Takakiopsida; order Takakiales; family Takakiaceae; genus Takakia; species Takakia lepidozioides. The sequence continues at coordinate 77,061,654 of CM060731.1, forward strand.
TTGGCAGTCACAGTGGCTGCCGTGTCTCCAGTGCGGAGGTAGTCCAACACAACTGAATCCTCATGTATATCTTTGGCGCCACCTTGCTCATTGTTGGCCTCAGGGTCCTCAGACACTTGATCTACAGTCATCCCTGTTGCAGGTCCAACCTGGCCTTCCGCTGCCAAGATACACAGAAATGCAGATGCATGCCATCCGGGCACCATCTCCTCGTCCGTCTCACCATGTCACCGAGCTCCAGTGTCATCCTGCCGGCTCGTGCATGGATTGCGACTCAACCCATCTGCATTGCGATTGACCAAACCCGGTCGATGCACCACCTGGAAGTCATACTCTTGAAGGATGAGTGCCCACCGTGCAAGCTTCCCCGTAAGCTTGTTTGACTCCATCAACCACTTGAGTGGTTGGTGATCCGTGACAAGGGTGAAGAGATTGCCATATAGATAGCACCTGAAGTGTGCCACGGCCCACACTGCAGCTAAGCATTCTCCCTCATATGAGCTATACTTAGACTCTGCAGCATTGTTCGAGCGGCTAGCATAAGCCACTACGAACTCTCTTCCCTCATCATCCACCTGTGTGAGCACCGTTCCAAGCCCCAGCATGCTCCAATCTGTATGCAGCTGAAAAGGACGCCCCCTGATAGGTCGTCTCAAGATGGGCGCCGAGGTCAACCTCGCCTTGAGCTCTTGAAAAGCTTGTTCTTGCTCATCTTCCCACTGCCACTTCTGGTCCACCTTGGTCAGCTTGGTTAGAGCCTTTGCAATGGCACTGAATCCCTTAACAAACCGTCTGTAATAGTTTGCTAACCCCATGAAAGCTCGAACTCGGCTCACATCCGTGGGGCGTGGAACCTGTGCAATGGACTCTACCTTAGTCTGCTGTACCCCCAATCCTCCAGGATATATCATGTGACCCAGATACTCAATCTGGTTGTGGAAAAACTTGCACTTTCCCGGATGTAACTTCAATCCATGCGTCCTCAAGCGCTCAAATACCCCCTGAAGGTGTCTCTCATGCTCCTCCACCGTAGCACTAAAGATGATGATGTCATCTATGTAGCACCGAGCAAACTCCACCCCTGCTAGAATCCTGTCCATGACTCTTTGAAACTCAGCGGGAGTTTTTAAGCCCAAATGGTAAGAACCGCCACTGGTATAGGCAATCCTTCCCGTGCTCATTGATCCCCCAGAATGCCGTCTTTTGCTTATCCGCCTCCTTGATCGGCAACTGGTGATATCCGGATCGTAAATCCAACGTGCTAAAGACCTTGGAATGCCCAATGGCATCAAAGATCTCCTCTGGTGTTGGCATGGCATACCTATCGGACTTGGTTTGACGATTTACAGGCCGGTAATCACCGCACATACGTCTCTCCGTCCAATTGCCATAGACATCCTTCTTAGCTGGCATCACTGTGGCTGAAGCATACTCTCCACCAGAGAGCTCCACCAAACCTGCCTCCCAAAGATCCTGAGTTCTCATCTGAATCAAGGACCTCTCCATGTCACTGTATCTATAGGGTCTCCGAAAGATTGGCGTGTCAGTAGCCAATTCAATGCAAATCTCTTGACCCTTCAGTGCTCCCAAGTCCTTCAAACTGAAGGCAAAGCAATTCCTATAAGCCCTCAGGAACCGCCGCATACGTCATCTCTCTCCTCCGGTGACAATGGGTCCAATGTCAGGCTCCCAATTGTCCTCCGAAACTGTAACCTTAAGTCCAGTGGGCTTAGAGGTAGAGGACGCGTCCCGTGGTTGCTATGCTGCAACCTCTTGAGCAGTACTCCCTTCCTGCTCAGTCAATGACAAGGCCTCATCCTGCCCCATCATCTCATCATTGAGAACCTCCTCAACCCGAGAAGAATCCCCAACCTCATCCATCACAGCTGCCTTGGCTGCCAACTCCCTCTAGACCTCGAGCACCTCCCACGTGTGCCATGGATGTCTACACCCCGTGGTCCTCACCGGCTCGCCCCCACTCGCTGCCTATACCGTCTCGGTAGGCAGAGAGACCGTCAAGGGAAGTGCGCTCTGCACTCTACGTTGCTCAGCCATAGCCAAGCTGATAATCCAGGTCAAGCAATTGAGATCCATTGCTTGCCCCAACACCTGACGACGTGATGCCTCAGAAAGAGAAGACACCGCCGTGGTCCCAGTGGAAAACCCCATAGCCCGCTCTCGCTAGTCGGCATTAGGCTCCACTAACTGTTGCAACTGAGCATCCCATAGGAGGCCAGGTCCACCATCCCGAAAAGCATGGGATCCTGGGAAGCTGAGCAGTGTAGGTAATGCTGCTCGTGGTTGACCCACCCTGTTGACCACTGCCAAAGGCAAACGGTCATCGTGTCTCACACGTTGAGACTGCCTCCCTGTGTCCAAAATGCCATCCACGGTGAGGTGTGCTGGCCGCTGCACCCCATCAAATGCACGCTTGAGTAGTGCGGGTGGCATCAAGTTAGTCCACCAAAGCCGTGGACGATGAGCCCGTGACCCCACTGCAGCTGCATCCAGCAACACTGCTGACCCAAGCCACGACCGGACTTGATGCACACTGGCCATCACCCTGGCCCGAGAATCACCCATCAGTGGTACATTCTCCAAGATGTATGCTGGAGATACAGCTTGATGAAGCTGCAAGTAGCGCAAAATCCGCACCATCTCCCAAAACAGACCCGTCCTCGAGTCTCGCAATCCATTGCCATGCCCGGCTGATGAATGCCCTTGGCAGGGCCAACTTGCCACTACCAGATCAATGGAGCCAACCTACTCCAAATCCTGCGCCCCCAGCAAAGAAATGTCTGCTGGCAAGGCTTGTTGGTATCCACGAACTGCAGACACTGGCAACAAGTCAGGGTATTGCTGTACCAACTGAGCAACATGGCGCAGTGAGACGCATCGTGCAGTCTCATCCCTCTCCACATACAAGTAACGTCGAACTCGTACACCTGCCTGTAGCACAGCAGCCAATCCGGTGCTGATCCCGCCAAACAAGTCCAGAAGGCAAATGCCTTCATCCGGATACTGCCACACAATAGGTGTGGTATCCAATGGTGACAACTGAGGTGGTCCTGGTGCAATATCCGCACTCTCCTCCTCTCCTGACGGTACAAAAGCCTCTACCCAGGCTTGTTGCACCCGTCGATCAGCAATCTGCTGCAAATCCTTGCTCGTACCCCACAATGGAGTGTGAGCAACCATGGTAGGCAACTCCGCCATACCATGCATGTCATCCTGCTCTGCTGGAGGTGGCACATCTTTTGCATGGGCATTGTCTTCCAGCAACTCTCCAGGCCAACTAACTGCAGCTGTAAAGGCGGCTAGTGTTGGCATCTTGCCCCGCTGGGCAGCCGCTATACCCCCAATGAATGTCACAGGGAGCTGTGCACGGCGACCATCGCCTGACTACCATCCAGGCCTGTAGGATGCTGACTCCTCCCAAAAGTCCAGGGTGAAGCCCATGGGGTATAACACTGCCCCACCAACGAGGACATCGTAAGAGACCGCGTCTGTCACAATGGCCTTGGCTCGCATTACTGAGCCATCGATAGGATGATCCGGCTGCAGTCTAATGGCCAACTGATGCCGTGTCATGCCCCGAGCCTGCTCTGATCCTCCCAGAGATGTCTGTATCTGGAAAGGACAAGGCTCTATATCCGCCTCCATGAGGCCCAAACCTGCAATAGTAGCTCTGCCCAACATCAGTGGCTGAGCTCCCGAGTCCAACAAGACCCGCAGTGGCCGGTACTTCCTGCCTGCCGGTCCACTCAAAGAGAAAATGCCATCCTGGTTGTCTAACAAGACAACTCCAGGTGTCACCATGGCGCGCTCAAAGGCTGGCCTAGCTGGCAGCTCCGTCAACCTGGCAGCTGCAGCTTGCCAGGGCGCAGCCGTGGCAGTCTTGACCCTCATATCCGAGGATCCCTCTGCCACTATACCTTCCACTAACTCCGCAGAAGATGAAGTGACCTCCCCACTCTCGCAGAGTGTTGCTGCTAGTCTGAACACTGCAGCTGGTCTTACCCCCGGCGTCGCAATCATGGTTGCCGAAAACAGTGGGGCTTGACACACAGAGGTGGCTGCCCCCAATAACACACCGGCTGCACTAGCCTTGGTAGTAGGTGTCAGTGCTGCACGTGTAGCTCTCCCCAATGACATAGAAACCTCCGCCTCGGTAACAGTCGGGCAAGAACTAGGTGCCGTGGATGGCGTTGACACTGTCTCCGCCAAGGTGAATGACTGAGGCAGCCTCGCTTGACGGCTTGCCTCCCCACGTTGTGGATCCAACTCCACCTCTGCACCTCGTGGCTCAGGAACTCGTGCTGCTCCTCGAGTCACGGCTGCAGCAGACTCCACCTGCTCTAGTGGTAGTGCTGCTCCGCACATGAATCCCATGCCTCCCATATCTCCTCCCTCAGGAGCAGGAGGTGGGCCATCCCGCCTGGGAGCCGGTACCGCCTGAGCTATAGCCATGGCAGCGAGCCTCTGCTCTAGCTGCTGAAGCCGATTGGCCATGCCTTGGTCAACACCCTGACCTCCGCGTCCTTGGCCATGTGGAGCTTGCCCCTCGTGCCCGACCACCTCGTCCTCTTTGGGCTGGTCCACCTCGCCCCCGGCCACCATTATTCCCTTGGAACTGGGCGCAACTCAGGATGCAAGTCATAACACTGGGAATCTCCATGCCCATACTTGTCGCAATGCCCACACTGCAACTGTGCAGGCTGTGCTTGTGCCGGCCTTTTGCCACTCTCTGGGCAATCTCTCTTGACATGGGGTCCTCCACATGTCCAACATATCACCCCTGGTTGCTGTTGGCCTGCAAAAGATGCCACGGGCCTCTGCACCTGAGGCGCCGGGTAGACACGTGCGTCACTGCGGATTTGACACGTCACAACTTCAGGCGTGATCATATGACTATATGTCTGCACAGTGATGCCTACATGGAAAGTTGTTAGTAGGACACCTGTTGCATTTCAGATGTGACATGTGGCACTTAGACAGAATATATGACTAGCATATATGACTATGTATCTTTACACGTGGTGAAATATGGATAAAAGAATGTCGTGTCATATAATGCCACGTGTTCTAGTTCGAGCAGGGTTTATGCCATCTGTCATCAAGAATGTTATTTGAAAATAATTTAATAGTTTATATTCATAATTTTAAATTCTTAAAGTTATATTTTATTTTAAAAACAGGGGAATATCAGCTTGGTAAATTTTATTAAATGGTTTTATTTTTTATTTTTTAATATTATATATTAAAATAGATTAAATGATTTAAATTCTTCATTACATGGTGAAATTCCAATAAACAGAATGGACCCCTCTTGCATACTAGTTAGCAACCACAAGGACAATCAAAATTGTCAAGTTAAATAAGCACAGTGTGAAAACAGCTAGAATAAAACTAGTTATTTGTATTTAACACTTGGATTTAGGTCAAGTGTTAAATCAGGTGTCAAGTTTAGTTTGACACCTGGTCCGTCTTATCTTCACGAGAGCGGCAGTCGCGCAGCTCATCTCTCTCAAGTTGAGCCTGCGCGACCGAGCTCCTGCATGTGTTTAGGTTTGAGTATGCTTATGTAGGGATACAGGTTGTTGTGGGGTGGAGTCCCCATAGCTTGGGGTGCCCCTGGTCGACTTCTGTTTCAATGAGTGATAGCGATGGATTTTATATTTCTTGTGTTGGGAGTGTGTGTCCTTTTTAGCTTGTTTATCACTCGAGAGAGATGAGGCTTGCATCTGTGAGTGCCAGAGGTGAGTTTAGTTTTAAGCATTTGTGGTTTTTGTTTTAGAAGTGAGAGAAGAAAATTATGGTAGATTATGTTTGTGACAAGGCTGGTGGAGCAGCAGGATGATGCGCAAATGTAAGGAAGACTATGTTTGTTGGTAACTGCTGACAACCGTAACTCTGTCCCTGGACTTCTTCTCCGGAGGTGGAAGACTGTATGTAGCATGCATGCAAGAGTGTGGTTGTGACAAGGGAACAAACGCTTGCAGTTGAATAGTTGTTGCAAGTTGGGCACTCGGTGCGTCGCTATAACTGCAACTGTACAGGAGCACCGCGAGAGGCAGATTGCTCTATAGCCTTTGCTGTACTTGGTCAGTCCAATGGTGACAAATCCAGACCTGGTTAAAGCAACATAGACAGAGAAGCGATTTATAGAAAGAAGGTGATGAGCAGTGAAGAGTGTACGGGAAAGGGAGCCCTGGCAGCCATGGCATAGCATCGTGCTCCGCACCACGGGTTATCGCGAAAGAATCGATGAAGAGTAACGATGCGAAAAGCCCGCTTACAGTGTTGAAAATATTCAACACAACATGCGGATTATCTACCTGAGTGCTTCTGAAGCTGCATGGATTAAGCTTCTTCAACACAACCAATGGAGTGTTCATTATATGACAGTTATGACCAAGGAAGTGAGGAAATGCCTCATCTGCTCAGCTCAAGCTTTCCCGCTCTACAAGCTCCACGCTCAAGCTCTCGCTCCACGCTATAGCAGACATGGTGAAATGGAAGGGATGCACTCGGCTTTGTGGTAGCTGAAGCCAAGAGACAGGGAAAACGATTGATACTCACCTTCACCAATAATTATTCTATCTGCGGTGGAAGACGCAATATGAGCGAGGCACTTTGAGAGAAGTCTGGAAGTTGATAGCATAGATCAGGATTAGATCTTGCTTGGGCGGGCTTCTATTCTTCCCCTCCATCTCTGTACTATTTTCATTACCTTGTACTTGTAGTTGCCAAAGCCTCTCTTGGTGGAGGCCAGTCAGTCCGGGGTTTTGGGCTGGGATATTCTGCAGGATCAGCGTTGCTGCTGGATTTTGGTGTGGGGGTGTTGATGTTTTGATTTCTTGTGTTTGGATCCCTCCCAACACCTGCATGCTTGACTGTGCGCCATGTTGGTTTTGTGTGGGCGCTTGCTTTCATAGGGATTAGGCCGGATTTGATCACCGGTCAATCCTAGAGTATGCTGTCGGTGGTGAGGCTGGAGTGATGACCAACAAGACCACCAGTGTTTCTTCTATGGTGAGGCTGGGTTGATGACCAGCCAACCATAGGAGTTCTTGCGGTGGATGTAGGTGCAGGTGCCCTGAGCCATTGGGATATGACCCTTAAACTGCAACAGGTACCCACCCGTGTCACTATTAGATTAGTACTAGAGCCTTATAGTGTCACGTGGAGGAGGTGCACATTGTGAGTGTCATTACGGAGTTACCCAAGGGTTTTGAGGGGAGTACGGCTACAGGCAGTAACAATGAGAGTGGGTTCACAAGACGAGGTATTCGGTTCAGACCACCTTCACCGCCACCCTCAATTACTGTAGAGTCAGACACAGACTCTAAGGCTTCATCAACAGGTGTGTACTTTCATTCGCCATTGTTGTGGGACGACATGGAGGAGATGTATGGAGCTACCAAGGGGCCTCGTAGGTACTCTGGAGCTGTGGGCACAATCGAGTTGGATGACTTTATCCAGGAGTTCGACAGCTGGTGTGATTTGCAGCAGATGCGCAATCCACAGCTATTCACCCCATTCATGGCGTGGAAGAGACTGTTCCAGCATTTGGAAGGCCCGCCTATGGACGATTACCACGAGTTCAGGCGAGGACATGAAGCAGAGATTGAGGAGTGGAGGATGTATTGGTCACCTGACTACGTCTCCATTACTCGAGGCATGACGCGACCAGTAGCTGCATCAGTACCAATAGCTCCCATTGCCAGCACTAGTAGTGGAGCAAGTAGTGCTGGTACTTCTGCAGGTGGTACTAGTTCAAAAGGTGCTACTACTCCTCCTGCCACGACTACAACACATGTGCCTAGATTCAACCCGGTGGTGGAGTTCTTCCAGGAGTTGCGGAGGAACTACCAAGGTGTACGGACAGAGAAGCTGCGAAGTTTGCAAGACTTCCAGCGCAAACCCAGTGAGAGCCTGCGAGAGGCGTACACTCGTATGAGGCGCTTGATAAGTGTGACCCAAGGGGTTACTGAAGCTCAGGCAATCCAGTTTTGGTATGGAATTCTGGACAAGGAGCTCAAGAGAAGGGTGCGAGATGCAACCCTGTTACAAGCAGCCCAACCCACATTAGCATATGTGTTTCTGCTGGCTGAGCGGATTGAGCTCAACATGGTTGAGGAGCGAGTTGTTACAATTGGATTTGGCAAGGACATGCCTGCACGGGGCACAGCTGTCAGCCCACAGGCACAAGGGACTGCCCAACAGCGTGGTCAGGGGGGCAAGGTTGCCCAGCCCAAGTTCCATGGAGCTTTACACTGCAGATATATAGTCATATGATCCCCTTACGGATGCGTGACGTGTTGCTTGCACAGTGGTGCACGTGTTCCTCTAAAGCCTCTCCATGTAGTCAACCCTCAGCAGACAATGTAGCCATATAGTTAGTCATAAGTAAGTCATAGAGCTGTGACTACATCAGTATCTTTTGCATGACTCCAGGTGTCATGCACGCAGTCACGGCTATGACTTGAAAAATGCAGTCCTAAAGACTAGTCGCTATCACGCCGCTTTTTTCACTACAGAGTGATGTAGTCATGAATGCATATATGATTGAAAAAATAGTCATATATACAGTCATAAAAATGCTCATCTGTTGTAGTGTGCATACCATAACCATATGTATCTTAATACAAGGTTCCAAGGACGAATCCTCAATCTAAATACTTCTCCGGCCCAATGACTCTTGTTACTCCATTTTTTATTTTATTTTTTATCCTACTAACACACACCAAGTTCTAGCGACTGTGAGTCTTCCATATTTGTTTGTCCAATAGTGTTCTTAAACCCAAACCGAAAACCCTACCTTTACCATCACCCCTAAACCATTAATCTTACCATAAACCAATAACTTTAGTGTACTACCCTAGTTACACTCCAAACCTTATTGTACTATCATGTTATATCTTCTCAATGTTTCATGCTCTTTTAATATTTTCTTTTGTTGGATAAGGTATGATAGAATGATTACAGGGATATCAAATTCCTCAACCATTTCTTAATTCTACCGAGTGTGAGTCCATCATATTTGTTTGTCCTTTTGTACCCTAAACCCTTACCCTTACTGTAAACCCAAACCTTATTGTACTACCCTAGTACCACTTCCGAATGTTTCATGCTATTCTAATATTTTACTGCCCTTGTCAAATCCAAAACATGATTCATTCCAATGGCGTGGTATGTGAACATTGTGCTTCATATGAAGATTCAATCAATAAAATTACTAGCAAGTTGTATCGAGTATGATAGAGTAGGAGTCTGGCCCATGTTCGATGCGACCCATTTGTTTATCATGATCATGCAATGGAATATTACTTTATTCGACTTCCAAGTGGACGTTCAATGAATTGTTCAATACTGCTACTTCACATTGAGCACTTCAATGTCAAAGGGACCTCTTATATGACACATTTTGATTAATTTTATATAAATATATACTAAGTTTAGTCCGGATTTAAGCCAAAAGTCCAGAATTAATTAAAATAGTGTTATGGGCTTGCCCTTCTTGCAACCAGCGTAAACCCAGCTCAGAGCCCCACTGCTCATAGTGCTTAGCATCACTGAATTTAGGTAGCAGGCTAACGAGGCCAATCGACTTACTCCAGTTGATATTGGAAAGAGACTTAAGAGTAGCCTCAACATTCGAGAGAGAGCTGTTGTCAATGTATAAGGGACGTGTCATCAGCATATAAAGAAGATCTTATGGATGAGGAGGGATACAACGAGGGGGATTTCGGGATACGCAAACCCATGGAGTCATCTCTTCTGTCCCTCTTCTGTCCATCAAGTGCCCAAGCCCATTTGCGACAAATATAAGAAACAAAAACGGACCCTATGGACAACCTTGTCTAACAGATAATATTCAAATAATCAAACAAGTTCTAAAATCCAAAAAGTATGAGAAATGTGACTTAGATACATTATTAAATTGACCTATGAAATAACGTAAATAATTTAATATGTAAATAGCTTAATTTAAAATATTATATATAGAGAAGACTCATGATAAGAGATGCCAAATATGGGGCATGTAAGGATACAATGATTGCAAACTAGAATGGACCAAAAACGGCAGATAGTGTGTACATAAAGGAGGATGTGGCGAATCCTCAACCATTGGATTTGCTTCAACTGACAATCTTGACCGTCTATTATTGACTGTTAAAACCAAGATTTTCAAATTGCGATAATATCAATTCATAAATATATTTTAAAATTTTGATCATACTCAACTGTGCATTTATGGTGAATGAATGCGTCTAATGAGAAAAGTTTTATTATTTCAAAAGAATTTAGTCATAAAGGACTTAGTTAAAATAGCTATTTTTTAGGCTCAAAATAGTACATAAATTTTTTTAACTTCATATTTTTGAATGATAGTTTTCATTCCAGATTCCTCATTCTCCAAAGCAAGTTTGAGAGAGTCACTTTTCTTGACAGTATAGGTAGATGAGCCTTTATATGTTAGTTCTTTTTTATTGATGGCATTGTCATGTAGGAATTTGATACTTTACCACTATTCTATGTCTGGAAAAACAAGTGTTGTGACAGCAAAAAATGGACACTGTATGCTACAATCACCCGATAGTGTAAAGACCGGACCTTCCATTTAGGAAAAATCAGCCCTGGATCCAGGCCAACTGTTGGATTCGGATACTAGTGCGATATTTTCTGATAACTCAGTTCAAATATTTTAAAAGTTTGGGGGTTTGTTCAATATGCTATGCAAGACCATAGCTCTTGCAACTTATGTTATCAGCCGACTTCTTATTTGAGGACTGTTATGATTAAAAATTAACTTATAACATTTTGACTCAACTATGTAAGACTCCCTAAATAACCTCATCAAAAAATGTATCTTGGTACAATTGATGCTATTTACATGTATTTTTTTAATATTAAAAAAAAATTGGACCGGCTATAACGGGTCATCCATACCGAATTACACCAAAAAACATGTGTTTTTTCATTAGTCCATAGCATGTTGTCTTTTGGGTCTTTGGAATATCATCTTTTATTGATAAATCTACAAACTTATAATCTAGGATGGCTAGGTGGTATATGGACAAATGGTAATAGATTCTAAGATTTGATTCCTAAAAGTTTTTTCTAATTAAAGATTAAAATTTCTAATAAATAATTTCTATAATATTTGGGGTTAGACCCTTTACTGAAGATGTTAAGTATACTATTGTCCATTTTTTTTAATTTTTTAAAGAAATATTACATTTATTCCAAAATTATGGGGAAAAAAAAAAAACCCCGTTTTGCACCATGAGGGCTACACACTGTAGTCAGTGAAGGGTGATCAAATATCTGATGCTAAAGTGCAGCAGTGTGCTCATAGAGAGAGGACCTCTCAAAACAGCTTAGTCCTGTCCCAGAGACTTCCAAAAGTCTATCTTTCTAAGAATCAAACTGAAAAAATATGCTAAGAAAAAAACAAAATGTATTCTCATGGACGTCACCATCTGCCGAAAGTGAGACATCCTATCCTGCAACTACCCTTGAGGAGGGCTCATCTTCTTGTAAGTGAGCCTCCATAAGCCTTTTCCACCTCCATAGCTCTAGGTATTGAGAGGGAGAGTGGTGAGGGCTTTGTAGGGTGGATATTGTGGCATAGCTTTCTAGGATTGTGTGCTTAGAATGTATGGTGGACAACGATGTATGTTGTGGCACGATGCTTAGGTGCACCACATATTGTTCCAAACCGGCAGGATATAAAAAACGGAAAAGCTCCAAAACCCCAAAACTGGAAAATGTGAACACAAAGTTAAAGCTAATTAAATTACATCCGTAACCGGCTCATATAAAAAAAATCAAAATAACCGGACAACACTGGATTGAACCTCGGATCTCATGCAGCTTAGCTCATACACATGCATCACACACGCCTACATATAATATACATATATACATACGTACGTACACATATGATGCCCCATAATCGGGTCGATGTGGGTCATCTTCCGAGAACTGGTAGTTATTAGCTACCAACTAGCTCTTCTTTGCATTCTTTGCGAGCATGAAATTGATCTAACCGAGTAGAAGCCCAATGCCAAGCTGACCTATCTCTAGCCCACACCAAAGTACACATATAGAAGTGAACAAAATCCATCATACTAGACCACAAAACTTTTCAACCATTTCTAGAGCACATCTAAAGTAACTTATGACGCCCAAATACGACAAACCCTATGCTTCCGCTATACCTAGTACACAGGTAAGCAACATAATCACCTCTTCTGGCCCTATTTTTACCCCACACCTTCTTGTCATCTCGCACCACCAACCCTTCACCACCTTTAAGGACAGTTGGCCACACTCGATCCTAAGCCAATGCATGTATCCCACCTCCATCCACGGTCTATACATTACACGCCATAATCAAGTTGTATTGCACCTACACAAATTACTTATGAATGAATCTCAAACCAAATGGTTCTCCCAATTCATCACTGCAGTTGACACCCATCAAGCACCACCCCCTCCCATTAGCTACTCCCCTATAGCTGCCACTCCCCACCGTGCCAATGCCCATCAAGACTTTGTCCCGATTTGATCTATTTGTATACTTGTCCAGGCCCCACCCCCAACTCTTTACAATTTGTTGTCTTGAATTTATTTTTGTCATGATTGAAACCCGAAACAAGCTCTCCAAACCCAACATAAAAAGTGCACCCTTTCGTGCCATGGGCCTTTGGAGGCGAGGTTGGCTTGTCGCCTCCTCGTTGTCATCACGGCCAATGCATAGCCTCAAGTCCCTCCAAGGTACCTTGCACTTGCTGCTTGCGTAACCGCGGCATGCCTAAGACAAATTCATCTCACTGTTACGCTCTCTCTCTAATAAACGTCAACTGGAAAACACCCCACATCCATTAAATTTTACCTAAGATATCCTAAAATTTAATAGTACTACTTATAGGGCCTCCTGAAAGGGGCCATTAGCCGGAAGGTGAAGTGGCTATTAGTTACCGTGGCCCAACTATTGTAAACTGTTTCAATTGGTTTTTGTATCTTCAATAACATTCTAAAACTAACATGAGAGGTCATTGAAACCACTAGTAAAACAAAGTGGTGACACACTAAACAAAGTTTCAGTAACCACTTTCATAGTAATCAAACTATACATAGGTCAAAGCAAGAAAGTTGTATAGAATGATTAACTGAGATATCATTCATGACCAAAATGGTTTGAGCATAAGAACAATGGTCTGAGCATAAGAACCATGATCTCCAGCCTAGACAATCATTTTCGAAGGAACAACCTGGAAACTTAGGAAGGAGGAAATGGAGGTGGAAATGGACGACCTGATGCAAGCTATCTGGCAAGTTTCACGCGGCTATATTCCAATTGTGCAATGGATACAGGACTTCGCGTTTACTATGAGGATCGGGATACGCTGCATCCACGTCGCATTCAGTGCAAGAAGTGGTTGGAATCACTATGTTGTGAAGTGGTTAGTTTTTCACTGTGAAACGTCAGTGAACACGTGGACTCGGAGATAAGTGATCGTACCACTGACCTTAACCACTAGTGACACATCATGTCTTTTACGACTGACCTAATCCACTAGTTCTTCATCACTCTAGGGCTAGAGTGGTTAGGTGTCTTTTACCACTCAAAATGAGTAGTTACCAGAGTGGTTATTCTGGGTTTTCCTTCTAGTAGTGACACGCCAACATGGCATCAGAGGCAAGACTTTATGGCGGTGGTCAGAAGTGGGTGGGCATTAGGCTATGCCTTGACGGGGAGTGTCGGAGGTGTATAGCCTTTGCACAACACTCTGACAACAGAACGTGATGGGTAGCTAAGTGATAGAGCACCCCGCCGGAGCACCCCACAGGACTTTGCGTTTACTATGAGGATTGGGATACTCGGTGAGGTTGTCGGCCGGTGATTCCACATCAGTCTTACGCAGCGGTCGAGCGGATCATAAACTTGGTGTAACCACGTCCAACGTTCTTGTGCACCGCATGACATTTCCAAATGTTCATTGCTGCAGGAGGCGTGGTCAATAGGGATACACGTGCAATATAAATTATCCTCATGCATATATAGCTTCAATATGCAAGGATTGGTAACAGTTCCTTACGTGTCCATCAACCTTCATGGATGGACACTTGAGAGGCCACCTCGATTCAACATCAATCAGAGGCTCTCTGGCGCAAGATTGGCTTTGGCTGGTGATGCACCTTTTGGCCCGACGTGGACCTGATCATGCCGCTTGGTATGTGCAATTTGTCGACGATGTAGCAGTACAGACGTATCCTGTGTAATGGAGATTTCAGTGGCACATATCTCTCAGGTATTGGTATCTCTACCCCTTCTTCGAAAAAATATATATATCTAGCGATTGGTATGTTCTTGATGGCGAGGTTCTGAATATAGGTTACAACAGATGAATAACAAGACTACGCCAATGGAGGATGTAGGCAGCTTGCAATGTTTTTAAGTTGTAGTTCTTTCAGGCTACATCGTTTGGCATCCTCTGACGATACATAGTCTTGTTGATACTAGCATTCTTAATACCCAGTGTAGGTGGAGAGCTAGCACAGGTTATTGTCGTCGCGTCCGATTCACTATATGCGTGCTTATCGAGGTCATCAATTGATAGAACATTTAGAAATTCGCATCCGTAGACCTCCCATCTTCATGATGATTTTGGCACTTTGGAATGTGGTGATGATGGGGATTGTGGTTCCTTCTTGTGCAAAAGGAAGAAAAGAGTTTGTCGCCCGAGAAGAAAAATGATGAGAAGGCAATTGATGCCAAGCTCGTAGCACTCATCGTTGCACTCGTTGTTGCTGTTCCTAATCTGAAGTCCTACTGTAGTGCCAGGTTTAGTTTGAAGTTTGGTGTAAAGCCACATGAGCTTGTTTTCTGATTGCATCAAATTTTGTTTCTCGTATAAACTTGCTATCTCAATCCTAAAGTGCCGGAGTTTCTCTTTAAGATCCTTCATGCAATGGTTTTGTCTATGGCCTTTGGCTTTTAATGCCCAGGTAATACTTAAATCCTATAGTTTTCTATTGTAACAAGATTTCATATCTTCTTCAACTCAATTGCAATGTCTTGTTCCAAATGCAATATGATATATCCGACATTTCCAGCCTACTTACAACTGGAGTTTATAGTTTTTGAATTTGGATACTTTTATTTCCTTCATAGAAAATTGTGTTTGTTTGATAATTGGATATTGACCACTGGAGGCCATCCGGGCACAAACTCCATTTGGTCATAACCACTATTGGGTGGGTATATATTCAACATATATACCTGGCTGGGTAATAGTCACGGTATCATACTCCAAAAATGTGGTGGACCCGACTTGAGTCGGAACCGGCGAGTGCCATCGCGGCACTTACCCAGCCCAAGCTAGAACCGGCCGGGGGCAAATTGGCTTACTATATGGAACCTATGTAGAACCTTGAAAATGAGCAGAGTAGCAACTTTTGAACAAGACCTTGAGATTTTATTGCAACCAAGCTGCATTCATGGGTAGTAATTATGCAACCACATAGGGTCCGCATTTGAGTCTTGAGAGGATTATTAGTCAAAGGCTTTTGGAAGGAAAACCCAAAACCGTCAAAGCTCATACTATGGAGTTATTTATTTATTTATTTATATTTATTTTTCTTCTTTCTGAACGTCTTAAAATCTTAATGTACGGAAATCAGGTTATATTGATAACCGTTGTCTGGGACCTGGGGTGTTCCACTTGGATGATGGCATATTGATAACCTCTAACTGCCACAATTTCCAAACCCCTACATTACATATAACCGCCTCCATACCGCTTTAAGCAAAGATGCCTTACCCGACCCTTCAATATGCCCAAATTGTCATACCCGCCCAACATTGGTCATAACCATATATATAGGCTTAACTCTTAACTGCCCACATGGGGAAGAGGCTCTTATTGATGCCAACTTCGGCTGGCGTCATATGTATATTTATATAACTCTTAATTGCCCACAAGGCCCAAAATGGGCTTTACAGCCTATTTAAATGTAAATTGCTTTTTCAGATCTGCTTCAATTTTTATGAAATTAGTGCCATAGAGTGTGCACTGCTTGGATTGGGCAACTGATTGCCCTAAATTTGAGTTAAAAGCAAAGTTGTCTCATCACGCAAGCAAGAGATTTAGGTTTTGATGAAGGTAAGTGATTTTTTTTTTTTTCATGCTATATTTCTTCACATCATGTATATTGCGTGAGAGGGTTATTTTTAGGGGATGTGCCCACGTTTGACCAAGTGGCAGCACTACATGTGCTGGCCAAATTGGATTGTTTTTGGCTTGTTGGATGAGGGATCCCAAGGAGATGAAGCATTACTAATCTCGCCTCAATTGGACTTGATCCCGTCACTCAGATCTTTAAAAATCACCAAAAAATGATATGTTATCCGAGGCTAATTGTTTTGGAAATTGGCGAGTGGGTGCATGAGGAAGATACGCACATTAAAGTTATCCGTTTAGTCACCCTCCCTTCCGCCGGGCCCTAAAAGTACATCCCCACAATGCCTCCGGTGGGGTACTTTGAGCGTATTTGTAAAGTCTAGCAATGTAGTACCAAAAGAGGAACTAGGATGGGAGCAGTGGGCCCATGCAAAGGTGCTGAGCCTCACGTCCCCGTCCCAGCCTCCATCCTTCAACCCTCCCTCAGAAGGACCCGCCTCGAGTTAGTGGATTTCCCTCAATCAATGCTGCTATTGCATTTCCCACGCTCAAGTTCAACTCAAGATTTCCCTCATGCCCCTTCTTTCCCTTTTGACTGTGATGTTGGCAATACTTTCAAAGAGTTTCCCTTCTTTTCACACAACTGTCTCTCACTCCCCATGCGCGTGCCTAACTTATTCAAGCTCATAGGCTCACGTCCTAGCATCCCGAAATTGAGTTCTGTACCCTCTACTAGCATGAGTGGGCCTATAACCTATTGATATTGGAGCACAAAGAGAAATTCAAATAACACTGAAAGGTTGTCCTTATTCTTTGATAACAATACAATATGTGAATAGTTGAGATCAGTGCTTTTCATGCACTGATAACAATACAGTAGATGAGATTGCTACTGCATTGCAATCGAAGCACTCCGACCGCACTATAAGTTCTGAACCACTATATAGTACTACATAGAATAACACCGTGGGGATGAAGAATTAACTGAAAAACACTCTATGGAAAATGGGCGTGGTGCACGGCTCGTAGTTTCAGTGAACGAACTGACTGATCATGTCACTGTAAGTCATTAGTCACTACTTTACACAAATGGTCCAACAGCCACGCGAGTTCGCAACTCCTCCGTTTGCTTGCTTGTCACTACCTCCAGGAGCTCCCGAGCGTTTGTTTTGTCTTCTGTGGGATTGTTGAAGTTCGCAGCAATGACCTCTTCCTTGGGGAATCTGAAAGGCTTATAATTTGTCCTAAACCATTCATCTTCATGAATTTGCGCCACAGTCACACGATCGGCAGCTGGGTTCAGCTTCAAAATTTTGAGAATCAGTTTCTTAGAGCCTACAGTTAACCAGGGAGAAAAAGTGCATGAGCCATGGGATATGGATTTGCATACAACTCTTGGGTTGTTGCCGGCGAAGGGTAAGTAGCCAGACAAGAGTGCGTACAGAATAATACCGCATGCCCAAAGATCCGCTCGCTCAGCAAGATAGCCTTTGGCTTGGATGATCTCTGGGGCCATGTAGCTTGGAGTTGATCCACACCTCTCTTGAAACAGCTCATCTTTCTTATACACGGCGCATCGCCCAAAGTCTGATAGTAGGAGATTACCATGGTGATCCAAGATCAAGCTTTCTAATTTGATATCTCTGTGGTAAACACCTTGACTGTGACAATACTCCACAGCATCCATAAGTTGCTGGAACAACATTCTTGCTTCATCTTCACTGAATCGTACATAAGAACAATACATTCTCTGGTACAACGTGTCACAATCGCCAAACTGATCCAACACCGTGTCGCTGCCCAAAAGTTGCACAATGTTGGGATGTTTAATCATTGTAAGTTTGCGCTCAATTCGCCCATCCTCTTTGATCTTTTTTTCCTTATTGTCGATGATCTTGATGGCCATATGTCTACTGTTCTTAGCAGTACTGCCCCTCCCTATCTCTCCTTTAAGCACTTGTTTGTTTTGAACACTATTTCCCGAGCTGATGTTCATCATGCTCCCTTGACAGTTTCTTTGAAATTCAATACAGTGTCTAGAACTTGCTAAAACCTTCCCACTTGACAGCCAAATTTCTCTCAAACTTCCTATAGACACCTTCATAGATTTCTGCCTATTGATGCACCAATCGCATCACTTGAGCTCAGTAAAGTCCTGTAAGAGTTCTACCAATTTAAGAAACTTCCCACTTTCGGATGCACTTGCTCGTACAATTCACAAAACATTAGCAGCTCAATTGTTCAGGACTCACATATAAAAACGTGCTTGGCTAAGAAGAACCCAAGCTAGGAAGCATATGAGATCAGAGGCTGCTGATCAGCGAGATGAGGATGAGTGAAGGGCACATCGACTTATATAGTGCAGCGGCTGAGTAATTAGAAAGATGCGTGACACTATTATCACGTGTCTTTTTCTATTTTCTTTCTTGAGTTCAAAAGAGAAAAACAAACCTGCAAAAAGAAGAACGGATTCAGCCTCATTAGGGTCAATTCTTGTGCACTACTTGAAACCATCCATTTTCTGATACACTGTCCGGGACATTGTCGCTAGAGAGTGACCCTCTTCAGGACGATCAAGAGCATTGTCTTGCACCTGTGGGTCTGTTCATCAACTTTCAAAATCTTCCTGGGCTGACCATGATGCTAGAATTTTAGCTTTCTCAAAGAGAACAGTTTTAAGGCTGTTCAGGGCGAGTTCGGTGTGACACCCCCAAGCCCTCGATGTGGTGAGTTCAAGCCTCAAGGTCAGATGGGTCAGTTGATTCGCCAGTCTAATACCATATACACTACCTAAGCAAGACCGTCATGTTACACAGGCTAAAAGTCTTGGCGGAGAAGATGTCGTTCGAAGCTGAGGCCATCGTTTCCAATGGTTTCATCCCTGATCATCCCTGATCTTTTCTAGCCCCGAGATCACTTGCAATTGCATGCTAACCCATCCACCATTGCATTTCAGCCTGACCATGAATTCTAGTATCCACTGCACTGGTTCTCAATAAGCTCATCACAATTACAGTCTACTATCTGTTCTACAATATTCATCTCCCCAGTGAACTTCTGGACAAAAATTCCACGGAGCAACTGGTCAATCAATCCCCTCGTCTGAACTACCAAGCCGAGCTACAACTGAGATCACCGCCCAATGTGCAACTACCTTATTCATTTATGACAAGGAGAACAGCTTCTAACAGATAAGGCACAAAGGAGCTAACAGATCTGTATGTATCTATAGTTGTGCACCAGAAAAAAGACAGAGGCTCAAATCACACGCAAGTGAATTGATGGAAGAGATACTGAAATGTTATGCAGTCTATTTCGAATTAAGACTCCAGCCATGACTATTGTTGGTATCATTTCTTTCCCTCGCTAGCTCTTGCTTTTGCTATTCTTGGTATATCGATGTGTTGTATGTCTCGAGTCGGAGTGAGCTCTGGAGCTCGTTGACAGACCCCTCACCATCCGCCAGTCCTTTTTGGTGCCACCCCGCCAAGGGCTCGTCTTACCATGTTTGTCAATTCAGATCTTCTTGCACTACCTCTTAACCTTCGAAAGCACCACTTCGAGACTCGAGCAAATATATATTGTGGTCGTTGTGAGTTGTGCTTGTATTCAATTCAATGAGCGCTCATTCCTGAAGTCCTGAGCACTATAACAAGTCATGTGGGTACGCAGTCTGGAAAACAATCAGATCATTCCATCCTGTTACAAGTCTCACGGTTTCTTACACACTGATAGAAATGAATTTCATGAATTTCATGGTGGGCTAGAACATGTTCTAAAAGCAAGGAAAAGCCTGTCTACACTTGTGCACCTAGACTAAGAACCTCACTAAGGAGGGCAGTGGCTGTGTCAAATTTCGAATATGCCTCTGTTTCCTCTTTCACAGGCGAGCCCATGGCTGCATGACCTTCTCTGTCTCTTCTGAATGAACCAGCAACAGCATGGATGTGTATACTTGTAGAGCACAGCACCAACAATTCCCAAAGATGAAGAGGCAAGTGCCAAATGGCAAAGAGCAATTTAGCTGACAAGTGCCATGTTTCCAAACTAAGAAATGGCAAGAGATAGAACAGTTACAAGACCTTCGTGATCTGGCTGTGAAGTGTCCAGAGCAACGGGAGCCCCTCCTGCTTACCTGTAAAACCATTGAACATTTTGATGTCGATAAAAATTTACCTTGACTCACCTTGAGCTAGGCATCCAAAAGGTCGTAAACCACTTGCTACAGATACCCTTTAAACATGCAGCATCCCTGCTGGGTTGGCAGACTCAATGCAAAAGCAGATGAATGCATCGCAGAAGCCACTCTTATGGAGGTAGACTCGAGATCTAGTACGCTCAATTCAGCCTCTGCAGCAGCAATTGTACGGAGGGAAGTTGAAGTCCTATCTCTATTTTGAAAAATTGCAAATTTCCCTACCCGTGGGCTGTTATGGTTTCGACTTGATCAGTCATCTCGCTGGTGATCAGTGACCTAAATTGACTGCATTCATGAGAGAGTTCAGCAACCTCCCGCACTACTCAGCTGCCACCTACATCAGACGAAGTGCAGTTGAAAATTCCTGATGGTGGTCTTAACCACATTTGGAGAATAGAAAGACAACAGAACTCAGATTTTGAGAGACTACCTGACAAATCTTAAACCCCCTAAACCCTGACCAGACCTCACAGAATCATATGATTGTACAACAGGTTAGTTTAGACAGTTCTAAATCCATACATGGTATAGAGACATCTTCGTGGCCTCAGATGCAACTTTTCTGAGAATGATAGTTAAAAGGACAAGGAAAATAGCAAAGGATTCCAAAGAATTGGCTTCAGGTTCCAAAGACAAGCACAGAACCTCGAATCACAGTTTGAGCCCTCTGCAGCCCTCTGCGGGATATCGCATATCTTTGAAGGAAATGAAGGGCCAGGGCAGGCCCATATAGAGTGCAGCTCATTGATGCTTAACACTAACAGAGAGAATGCCTGCAAGCGACTTCAAAGTGAGAACTGTTGTCTTTGGCATCTACTGGTCTTCTTGTTGTTTGTTTCCAGAAACAATAGACCTATCGTTGTCAGACACATTTCTGAAAGAGATTAGATTGCTTGGCAATAGGGGTTGCCACTGGAACTGAAGGTGTGCTGTGTCAAGATACATATATGCATCTTTGTCTCTTCATCTGAACGCATTTGTACTAATCTGCCTCTAAGGTCTGAACTACCAATCTGAGCTACAACTGAGATCACCGCCCGATGCACAACTACCTTATTCATTCATGACAAGGAAAGCTTCTTACAACAGAGAAGGCACAAAGGAACTAACACATGTATCTATAGATAGTTGCACCAGAAAAAAGACAGAGCCTCAAATCACAAGCAAGTGAAGTGTTGGAAGAGATGAAGTGTTATGCAGGCTGTTTCGAAAAACTCAAGCCATTAACCCGACTATTGTTGGTATCATTTCTTTGCCTCGCTAGCGCTTTTGCTATTCTTTGAATATCAATGTGTTGTATGTCTCGAGTCGGAGTGAGCTCTGGAGGTCGTTGAGAGACCCTGCTAGCCTTATTTTGGTGCAACCCTGCCAAAGGCTGGTCTTACCATGTTTGTCAATTCAGATCTTCTTGCGCTACCTCTTAACCTTCGAAAGCACCACTTCGAGACTGGAGCAAATATATTGTGGTCGTTGTGAGTTGTGCTTGGATTCAATGAGCTCATTCCTGAAGTCCTGAGCACTACAACAAGTCATGTGGGTACGCAGTCTGGAAAACCATCAGATCATTCCATCCTCCCAGTGCCATGTCACTCCGATAATGTCACCCCAATCTGTGTCACTCTGGACACGGGTGGGAAATATTTGACATGCAGGAAGCTCTCGGAATGGCGTTACAAGGAAGAGGGGCCCTCCAGCGGCCTTGAGAACTCCCATAGGAAAGGGATAAGAGTAGGAAGCACAAACAGGATACCTCTCGACGCAATGAATTCAAGGTCAGATGGTAGGGTCAGTTGAATCACATGCCGAATACCAGACACCCTAAGATAATGGACGCCATTTCTTGGCAGCAAGAAGTGTGCAAATGGATATACTTCACAGCTGCGCGTGCTTGTATAGATAGCACTGTCCTGCCAATAAAGAATTCCAGAAACTAACAGTACCAGAAATTCATGGACAGCTTTTGAAGAACTAATCTCTTTCAATAAAAGTAACCACACCATGAGGCGCAAGTACAAGGCAGGCTCATGGGCTCCATGAGCCCAACAAGGGAAGGGGAAGAAGAAGCTTTCCAAGTCTCACGGTTTCTAGAAATGAATTTCATGGTGGACTAGAACGTGTTCTAAAAGCAAAGAAAAGCTTGTCTACACTTTGCACCTAAACTAAGAACCTCACTAACCAAGCTGATGTCGTCAGTCTTTAGTAATTCAGGTGGAAAGAAATCCCGAGGGGATGTCCATGTGTCTTGCTTCATGTCATACATCACAACCGAAGATGAAATTTGTAGAAACTGCACTGCTCCAACAGATTATGAGATTGTTATGGCTCACCACTTTCATGTAGGACGTGTTGGCCCAACTAGTTCTTGCAATCTCCAGCAACTCTGCATCAGACGTCGCAGAAACTTTGACGTCCCACACACAGATGCTGTTTGCGTTGGGGGAGCAGCTAGCAATAGTCCCAACAAGCAAAAGGCGCCCACCACACTCTACAAGGAATGGATCTTGTCTACTGTAACCACAATGAAGAGGTATCCGTATAGCAAGGTTAGTCCACACACCGCTGCCAATGTCCCAAGCCATCAATTTGTAGCCATGCACTGGTCCATAAAATAAGCAAAGAGAGTAGGGCTACATATCACACTATCTGCACAGTACCAAACAGTATCAACTTCTGTGGGCATCTGTTCAGTCTCGGTCCAACACTCGCGAACTGAGTCGAAGATGTCTGTTCTCCAAAGTCTCGTGTGGTTGTCGCATGATATGACAAGGACTTTGTAGGTGTTGGTGCATCTATCCACAATCATATTTACTCTTGGCACGCAGGAAAGTGCTGGACTGTGAGGCGGTGCGGGCAAGTGTCTGGAAGTGTTCAAGAGAGGAATGTACACAATCCATGATGGTAAGGGCTGAAAGTCCCCGTCCCGTATGCAAAATAAGCCTCCATCTGCAGCAAGAACTCTACAGAGAGAACGGAACTTGGGAAATTTGAGGCCGAGCTTGTGCCACCGTCGAGTTGCGGGGATATACAACATGCAAACATCATCTTCGCTTGAGCATGTGTCAAAAGACAAGAGATAGGAGTCTTGGTGAAGAGGGAGCTGCTGACAGAGTTGTTGGAAAGTGGCAGTAGATGGGAAGGAGTTCCACAACTTGCAAACCGACTTAAAGCGGACAAGACTTGATATGGCAAACGGGCCAACACTACCATCACTAATTCGAAAGGGAGCCTGCTCCAAATCTCCTCCTCCATATTGCCCAGGTGACAAAACCTCTCCAATTGTGTTCTTGTGATCCTAGGTAAGCTGGCCCAGGGAAAGAAAAGAAGGGAAAGAAAGAAAGACTCAGTCAGCCTTGAGCCTCTGAGAATTCATACCCATGAGCCCGACTATTGTTGGTAAAGTTCTAAACAAAGAAACTTTCTATCATCCACAGGAGGTCTGGAGGGCCTAGAGTAGAACAATCAGAAAAACACACCTGACCTATATAATTAAAAAGATTACTGTGCTGCTCAGCGAGTTCCAAAAAAGTGGAGGCATGCACATCTCGAGAGAGGAAAGGTGAGGAAGATATTGACATGGAGGGAACCCTTTTATCAGAATCTCCCTCAGCTACTCATCGAGTATGCAGCTCATCACCAAAAAACTACCCTCCCAATAACGTCACACCCTATCCCATAGCTGTGGGATTAAAGACACGGAGGGTGGAATTATTCTAGAAGTGATAGGCATCCAAACATCATAGCACTATTCCGAATACTCTAAGACTCTCTTAAGAGACTCTCTTTGATTAAGAGTATGTTATTACTATGATTACTATTTATTAGAAGCATCGACACTCCCGCCAAAGCTAAAACCCTGTCTTCTTCTTTACACTCTTTTCCTTATCTCTCTAAAACCCCCACCCTTCTCGCTACCCAATTGTCTTCACCTCTTTCTGTTCTCTCTCAGAGCACACACACCCACTCACATTCTTCTTCTCACGCAAACACATCAGAAATGAATGTGAAGTAGGAAGATTTGTACTAGACCATTTTGCACTCTGTTTTTCTGTTTTCTTAGTTTGCAAGCGGTCTGTAGTCTCTACTGACCAAATTCTGTCGGCTTGCTGCCGCTATGTAGTGGGCAGAAGTTGTTTCGCCCTAATCCACCCTTGAACCCTAACCAACGGGAGCCATGCACAGAAGAGGCATTCAGAATGCGGTGGTGGTAGACAGAGCAGGATGAGACATGGAAAGCACGGGCATGGTGCAACGACAAGCTCTACAACTGTGCAGAAGTGCGGTGTCGGCCCTTTCGACACCTTCCATCTTTGCCGTGAGAAGCTGGATGGCAATCTCTTTGCATGCATGTGTGCCCCGTTTGTTGGTGCCCACTCCTTCCAAGGTTGGTGGAGGTGGCAGTGTACCTGCTTCTCTGAGGGCGGCGAGATCACAACTCTTTGCAAGCACACGGGCTCTTTCTCACAAGGAGCAGTTGATGCGCGTGTATGCGCTTGGTCCGCCTGGAGGATCGGTCTCAAATGCCAGGCTGTTTTCCGTGTGGAGAAGGAAGGGGGACGATAAGAGGGATTCAGCTGTTGCTGGTAAGGATTGGAATTGGCGGGTTGTTCACGTTTGCGCTTGCTGTGGAGATTGTAGCTCTGGGTTTTGTTTCAAAGGCCCCGTGTTGATTTTTAAATCTGAATTTGGCTCCGAATAAGAATAACTAACCGGGACGAATCCAATTGAAAAACATATCACTTTGCCAAAGACAGGGATAAGTTATTTCGTGCATGGGAGGTCCAGGGACCTCGAACACCGTAGGACACTACAAACGAGAGAGTCCCAAAGGAAGCCTTCTGTGACCAAACACAGCAAAAACATTAGAATACAAGGCCTGTTGGTTGTTGAATGGAGTTCTCTTGTGGAGGTAGGCAACCAGACAATTATGGCCTTCATATCCAAGTGTTCATGCCAGGAAGCGCTCTCAAATTACAAGTCGCACACAGCAATGCTCCAACAGTATTCTGAAGCTACTAACAATGATGTTTCCCCTGCCCAACCTGGGTTTAGGTGCTCAGCAATCAGGGGAGAAAGCAGCACTTGAAACTGGAAATGGAGCAGCAGATGAAGCAGATGAGGCAGATGAAGCAGATGAAAATGCTGATGGCCGATATGAGAGTGGGTCAGGCCGTCCTGAGGATGCCCGCATTGTGCCTATGGAACTTCACCGGGAAGCATCAGAGTCGTATTTGGCCTATGCAATGTCGGTCATAATGGGGCGTGCTCTTCCAGATGCTCGCGATGGCTTAAAGCCTGTGCATCGGCGCATATTGTAAGTGCAGGCGAGCCTTTCCCCTCTCTTGTGCGTGGGTGGTGTGTCAGTGCACCTCCTTTCTGAGTTTGAGAGGCTGACAAGAATACCGTGATTTGTGATGGACTAATTGCTTCCATCAAGATGGTTGTTTAATGTTATTCATCTGTTCTCTACAGGTGTTTTGTATTCTGTTCTACTAGATCATTCCCTTCTGCCTTGGATAAGGTCTATCGTTTACCTTCAATAGTTATCTTTCAAATGTAATCCTGTTCTCATCCTTCTTACACACTGGACTGGGCATCCCCGTGGAAGTAACAGATTTCTTCCTTTCTTCTTCCTTTCTCATTTGATGTTTGGTCTTTTGATACGCTCTTATGGTTTCTTCTGTAGTTTGACTGTCCCATAGGCCATTGGACATAATAAATAATATTTTTTCTCTTTCTCTCTGCTTTGAAGTCTGTTTCGTGTACATAGACATTTTCTTTCTTCTCGGAAAGCATATAAAAACAGTCTCTGCAACTCTTCTTGCTCGGTCTGAGGACCTTACGTTTCGTAAAGGCCAGAACCAAAGATAGAATACTGGACCAAGCCTCCTGTACTGGTAGTGGCCATCCAACAGTTTCAGGGTCTTCGGCATAAGGCATCGGCATCTAAGTTTAGTGGGCCCTCTGGGCCTGCTGTGGAAAGTAGTAAATTTCTCCTTGTGAGCTTGGACATTAGTATTTGCTTGCTATCGCACATGAAAGATTGGCCGTTTGACCTTTTACGACAGATCAATGTAAGATCCCTCATTGGAGACACGGGTTGGGATTGTAGAGTCTGGGTCAACATATATCCATGAGATAATAACCTGGCTAATTTTTTCCTGCTCTTAGTGGAAAATAACAACGAGGATTATGTCCTTGAATACTCAGTTCTGTGCTGCTCGCTTACTGACCTGCAGATATGTTTCAATGCTCGGCCAAGCTGCCGGCTTTGTCAATTGCCCTCGAACTTCGGACCTTGATCTGAAATCTGCCTAGCCCTTTGTTAGAGGTAAACTTGAGAAGTCACTCAAACTGCAAGTGGGTTCAATTTGTAAAGTGGGGTGGTCTATAACTCCAAGCACAGTGGTTCACTCTTTTTCTTTGAAGCTGTCAACAACAAACAGAAATTATTTATCCTACGTAGAGCTCTGAACTCAAAATGAATAACCTTTTTTAATGTGGTCTCCCAAGGTTACAGCCTGATGGTTATTCATAAACGAATACTGACTTCAAAATATTCCGTCAACTTTAATCTGAAAGTTAATGAACCATGGAAATATTTAGGTGACAAGATATATATATTATGGCAGTGCACCAGCTCTTAACCTCTTATTTTGCGGATGCAGATTTGCAATGCATGAGCTTGGTCTTTCATCAAAGAAACCTTTCAAGAAATGTGCTCGTGTGGTTGGTGAGGTAGGCCCCTGATCTTACATGTTGTAGTGGTTGATGATGACAGAGAAGTTCTATTAAGGATAGTGGAAGGTAATGGTAAAGCTCTGTTACTCGGTTAAATGCTGTGGAAGTTCTGTATCGTCAAGTTGGTAGTATATGTCAAACATCCAACTCTTGTCACGTTTGGTTGGTTCCAGGTCTTGGGTAAATTCCATCCCCATGGAGATAGCGCGGTTTATGATGCTCTCGTTCGCATGGCACAGGTTCTGTTTCTTGTGACTTAGCAATCCACATGCAAGCCTTAAATTTCTTTTGGATTGGATCAAGTCTATGCACAATGGTTTGTACTTGTCTTATGTTCAGTTCCTTCTGTCTTTTGCTGCATCATATGGAGTAGCATTTCCTTGTGATTTTCTATTGTTGTATTTTGCCAGAAGTCCCTGCCAGTTGTTGCAGCTCACTATGACAGTTAGTGCTCCCAGATTGTGCGCTGCGTTATCTCCTTGATGACGTGGAAAGTAACATCTAAAAAAAAAAGTGAAAGCCAAACAAAAGGGAACAATCAATATGTCAGGGTTTGCTATAACTGCACAGCTCTTGATCTATAAGTAATTCAGGAAGTCTGTGATCTTGATATCCAGCATTTGTCTGTCCTTTGTAACCCATCGCATCAGCCTAATTTCAAGAAAGTGGTGGTGGATTTACCTGTGGCATTCTTTGCGCAGAGCTTTTCGTTGAGATCACCTCTTGTCAACGGTCATGGCAACTTCGGATCCATGGACGGTGACCCGGCTGCAGCCATGCGCTACACAGAGTGTCGACTGCAAGTGAGTTTGTTCAGTGATCTGGCCCAAAACAGAGTTAGTCAGCTTTGATGCTCAAATGGAATTGCCACAAGTTAGGTTTGAGACAGATTAGCTTTGTAGATACTTTATTGTCATTGTTGTTGGAAGGTAGTCTGTCATAGGGGCACCTCCGGTCTTGTATCTGTTTTAGTTTTCTGTGACCTTCCTTACGGATATGCTCAGAAGCAGATCCATAACCAGTGGCCTAGATTAACTGCAGTGACTTTAGCACAGCACATCCAGAATTGTTGAGCTGTGTGTACAGTGTGGTGGTATGGATATCCCTAGAATGTACTACTGGGCTCATGTGTTTTGTCTTTTACAGAGTCTTTCAGAGTCAATGCTGCTGGCAGACCTGGAGCTGGATACGGTAAGGGGTTTTTGTTGGTCTTACATTCTGCAGTAGTTAGTGTTCTAGATTAATGTTGCGCGTAGCAGTATGTAAAGTCACTCTTTTGAAATGATGAACTTGCCTCTCCATACCCTGTTAGAGCTAATGATTGATGTATTTTCTTGTCAATAAATGTGACAGGTGGATTTCACTCCAAATTTTGATGGTTCCCAACAAGAACCTTCTGTGATGCCAGCCCGTCTACCCAACGTCCTCTTGAATGGAGCATCTGGAATTGCTGTATTACCTTAAGCCTTCTACATTATGCATTACTTGGGGACTGTTATCAGCACTCTCAGATTAGTACCAACTTATGGGGACATTCTATTTGTAGTGGGTGTGGGTCTATGGCCACAAGGCTATGGCAAACAACGTCCTATGAGTACATTCTATTCATAGTGGGTGGTGGGGTCTCCTTGGGCCCTGGATTTACTAGTCCAGTAATTGAATGTGCAGGTGGGCATGGCAACGAACATTCCACCACACAACCTTGGTGAGGTGGTTGATGCTCTCTGCGCTCTCATCCAGAATCCCAATGCCACGGTAATTGCTTTCTCGCTAAGCAGTTCTGGCTTTATATGCGTGTTATTTCAAATTATGTGTGGTCTAGGCATCTTGTACATTCAAAGAGATCCATTAGGAGCCTTTGTAAGTTTCTCCCAGTTTACCAAATTTGTAGAGAGGGTAAGGTTTTGTGTACCATTTGATGCTACATGATAGGTCCAAGAACTGATGGAGCACCTGCCAGGGCCAGACTTCCCGACCGGTGGCCAAATTCTGGGAACTGATGGGTATGGCCTGAATTGCACCCTCGAAGCATAGGCATGTTTGATATAGTTTTTGGAGATTTAATTGTTTGTTCTCTACAGTCACATTGCCTAAGAATTCGAGAAGTGCCTCTTGCATCATCAGTTGAACCAACTTGCTGACCGACATTCAGCCTGGGGAGTGATGGAATTTTCCAAGTTGATTATGCAAATTGACATCTAGAAGAGACCTGGTCATGATTTAGCCCATACCTTGCTCCAGCAAGGTTGTCATGGTGGCTAGAGTTAAATCATCAAATACTGTCTGGAATGCTGCCAAGACCTTCTTTAGTATTACGCATAAGAATCTTGGTGGATGGCAGAATACTGGAGGCATATCGAACAGGGCATGGCCGCTTGACAGTGAGAGGGAAAGCACATGTGGAACAGCTGGACAGACGAAACCCCCGATCCGCTGTTATCATTTCTGAGGTTAGCTTTAGGCCTTGTGTTTTCTTCAATTTCTTGTGGTAACCGTGTTTCCAGTGTTCAGGGTATTGTATGTCATAAGAATGATAGTATTGTTCTTCCCCGAGGCACTGACTGTAGGGGTGGTTTCTCTGTGTGATGTTCAGATACCATACCAAGCCAACAAAGCATCACTCGTGGAAAAAATTGCCGATCTTGTCAATAACAAGGTCCATAACATCTGTTTATCTTCCATAAAACCACTCTTAGTGAGAGCTTGGATAGTCTTTGCGAGTTATGAGATGCCACTGAAATGGTTGTGCACGTGTTTCATTTCACATCATAAGTGTCAGAATAACTTGAATATGAAAAGGATGTAGTTTGGTCAGTGTATTGTGTGGTGTCTGTGTATTACTTCTCCCTGCTGCGGACCCATACTGTTGAGTAAAACTTGTGTGTGTGTCATTCAAGCAATCTCCTTTCTTGGGTATTCTCTTACATTTGCAAGGCAATGGTTAATCTCTTTCTCACTCATAAGTTTGACAAATTGTTGTTCGCACTCAGACCCTGGAGGGTGTCAGTGACATCAGAGATGAGAGTGACCGCTCTGGAATGCGGATCGTTGTGGAGGTATGATTTGGGTGTTTAAGGAGTTGAGTGCTGAAGAGTCAACTTGCATTGTGCCTATGCAAGAGAAATGAAATGGAAATGGTGCTTTATAACGTCCGCCTACGCAAGAGAAAGAAAGAAAGAAAAACATAGTTTATTGCGTCCACTGGAAGACCTGGAATCCACTTGACCAGTGGACCCAGGGCCCAGAAGACCCAAAGTGCCTCTCAGGAAGAAAACCACAGCAAAAGATTCCAGAACTAAGTTATCCCCTCATCAGGCTGGAATGTTTGTGTTTCTCTTGCCTTGCAATGGTTGTGATGTAGATGTTTGCTTTATGAAGTTGTTCTGGGGTGTTTCCCCTGTTTCTTGTTGGAAGAAAGTTAGGGACAATGTCTGGAAGGGTTTGTAATGGATTTTGTCACATCAGACAGAAAGGTCACGAGTAATGTCATAGTAAGTACATGGATCATACTGCTGCACTTCACAACTGGGGTCAGGATTTGTCCTTATTTCTTTCCAAAGTATATGGCAGGCAGGTTCATGTTGTCCTTGCATTGAAATAGTCAGATTTCTATCTAGAAAGCATTTGGCACGTAACTAGAGTATTAGTACTGTTTTCAATCTATGGACTATACTATATGCCCTGATTTAGAAGCTATAAGGAATCTGTTGCTTCTTGCAATTGTTTTGCTTGCAGGTGAAAAGGGGAGCAATGCCCATGGTGGTTCTCAACAACCTATATAAGTTCACTCCTCTTCAGTCCAGATTTAGCTGCAATATGGTTGGGTATATGTTCAACCTCATGTCCTGCCATTTTGAACTTCCATCATGTCCTCTCATGGGATGGTCAGTTTGTATCTCGTTCTAATTATTAGGATTGAAGCTGGCCAATGCCCTGTTAGACTTTTAGACCTGAGAAATGGGCTTACATGAACCTACTGTGTGAATTGTGGGCCTTACCCTTGGCGGTTTCTCTCCTGCTCATGCTCCTTCTCTGGGTGGTTTGCAGAATCAATAAGGGAGAGCCACAAGTGATGGGTCTCAAGGACTTTCTAGAGGTATGTTCGTTGAAGCTCTGGGCACCATTTGCTTAACCATTGAAATATAATATCAGTTGCAGTTTCATGTGGCCTGATCCCATGTACATATATTTATCAACAACCTGTGGGAGCAGGTGTTTCTGGAGTTCAGATGCTCAGTTATTGAGAGACGAGCGAACTTTCAGCTAAGGCACGCTGAGGACCGTGACCATGTTGTGCAGGCAAGCTTCTCATAACATTTTTCTTCACGAGCATCCATCTCGTACTTAGGGCCCATTAGAGATCTTTCTCTTTCCCTGTGCACTGCAATGCACTGGGGATCCTGCCAGATGGCATGCCCTCTGCAACCATCAAAGATTCACTTAATTCAGTGAGCTTGAGAGGCCTGAGATGAACTCCCAAAAGTTGTGACTGTCCTTGGCTTTGACGGTAAATTTGTGCAGGGCATATTGATAGGGCTGGAGAATTTGGATGCCGTAGTTCAAGTGATCCGCAATGCCAAGGATAGTGCTGGTGCCTCGGAGGCTTTGCAGCAAGGTTCTCTCTCTCTCGGTTTCTGCACTCCTACTGTTTGTTGTCAGTGGTTCTTGGATGTTGTACTTTTGTCCCTTGGACCCTTTGGCCATTATAAAGTTTATTTCCTCCAGGGAGAATTTTCTAACTCTCTGGACGTTGTGGACTTTGTAATGTTTCTTTCTTTTGGGCTCCTTCTGGCTTCACTCTTTGACTTCTATTCTTTCTTGTTTCTTGCTTTTCTTTTGTCCTATAAGCTCTTTGAGCTTTCTGCGGACGTTATAAAGTTCCATCTCATTTCATTTCATTTCCTGATTCTATTACGTATCCTGTCCCATGAGCTCCTCAGTCTCCTTTTGGATGTGATTATGTTCCTATCCTTCAAGATACCACGAGATCAGGGGACTACACTCTGGCTAGAGAGATTCCTGGCCCTTGGCAGAGGTCCCTTGCTTTGAGAAACAGAGTGCTAAGCAGGTTAGCAGCATGATTCGGTCATGAAATTCCTGTGGGGTTTCTGCCACAGTCTTCCTGTTCATAGTTCATAGGCCCTCTGGGTGTCCTGTGGACACATGAAGAATATTTTTCTGCTGTGGCAAAGTTCGAGTGGATCTTTCTTGTTGTTGTACTTGTGTTCATTGGGCCCTTTGGACCTTGTAATACATATCTTTGTTTCGCTCTGTCAGGTTCATCGCAGCTGTATTCTGTTTCTTCCCCAGTTCTTCCTCTACTTTTTACCCCGTCCAAACCAGATGCAAAGCACGCCATCTCTCGTGCCACAACCTTATAGCTTGGAGACTTATCAACTCCTGTTTATCATAAATCCTTTTGCTCACTTGTGTTCTGCATGTAGATCTCATACTGTTCTGTTGGCTGTTCATTTAAAACAATGTGACTTTCCAGACGCTTGAAAGACTCGCTAGTATGGTACTAAGTTGTCTCCATAAACTGTGTGCTGACTATGAAGGTTCCATGGAGTTTGCAGGATTTAATGTGACGAGTGTGCAAGCAGACGCTCTGCTAGCGATGCCCTTGCGCAGGCTCACCACCCTGGAGGTATTCTTTTTCTTCTCTTTTAATGTTACGTTTTCTTGCTTTTCTTCATTGGGTCGATGTCCACAAGGCTTTAGGAAAGCACAGTCCATGGAATTCATGCTTCGTTGGGTTACATGAATTCCTTCTCCTGTCATTCTGGAGTCCTCTATGTGGGTAGAGCAGTTTCCTTCATTGCATGTCACTGGAACTCAATTGGAATGTAATGTACTTCTGTAATGGATGTCAACTGGGGTCCTGGGTTGATGTTACACATTCAGAATGAGGGGCTTCACTTTGGGCTTTTCCATGTTAAGGGGATTATGACGAGTTCGGGTGATTGGTCCATCCCAACGGGTCTAACTATTGACGTTCAGATCCTGTCTCCTGGAATGAGCCCGTGATTTGATCACCGAGTTCTTTGCTGTGCAGAGTGGCAAGCTGGCTGAAGAGCACAAGACACTGACATTGGCAATTGTAGAGTTGAAGCAGCTCCTTGATAGCAAGCAGCGGGTTTTGCAGGTGCATAAAACTAATGCAAGAACACTGCTGTTTGTGGGGCTATTGTAGGACAGGCTTTTTATGCAAACTGAGTTTGTCTGAACTGTCCCGTATGAGCACTTTCCCACATTTGAGTCCATACATGTCTCAATCAACTCTCAGCTTTATTGTTTCTTGTTGTTAGACTGTAGCAACTTAAAGGAATGATGAGCTGGGTTGCGGTAAGCTACCACTATTCTTATTCTTAGTAATAAGTACAAGCTCATGCTTTAGGAGAGCCTCATGATGGATACGTGGGATGTGATGAGAGGATAGGTGGTGGAGAAGGAGGCATTGGCCTTGAAAAAAGAGTTTGGCACACCACGGCAAACTGTGATCGAGCAGGGTCGCGATGGAGAGATCAGTGACATTGATGTTGTTGCCAATGAGGAAACAATTGTGGTGAGTGTTTTTTCTCTGGTCATTTTTTAAGGAAATGGAGGAGCCAAATTTATTGCAAAATAAACCCCAAAAACCCATTAGGCAGACACACTGAGAATCAATGAAGGCTGAAGCTGAAATGATCCAACCACCCAGAGCCAAAGTGCAGCAGGTGGTGAGTTGATTCCTACCAGGCCTTTTGGTTGGTGGTTTGAAACGTGCCTGATCTATTTTCATGCTTGAAAGGTGATTCTATTTTTTACTGTCTTCCTCTAAACATCACATAAAATTGAGTCATTGAGAGCTAGTGTAGTCTCTGTGGAGCTGTTATTGCATCTGATAATAGTACATAGAAATAGACAACCAGCATGTAGCCCAGTGGTAATGGGCACATACCACGTGGGATGTGGTTGTGGGTTCTAACCACGGTCTGGTGTGTCATGAAGGTGTCCACCTTTCAGCTGGAAAGCAGTAGCCCTTGTGGTGAAGAGACACCATAATTTACGCTCCCTTCGGGAGGCGTCTATATATATACATAGAGATAATAAAGTGTTGTACCCCTTGTTTTGAGTAAAGTTAATTTGTAAAATGCCAACCACCCTCTCTACCTTGTGTCCTCATGACAGACACTGAGTGAGAAGGGCTACATCAAGCGCATGGCTTCAGATACCTTCACAACCCAGAACCGGGGAACTACTGGGAAATCTGGAGGCAAAATGCGGACCAATGATTCAATGTCAGACTTTTTCGTTTGCCACACACATGACTACGTCCTCTTCTTCAGGTAAAATGGCCTCATCCCTGCCCAACTTCCCTTCTCTAGATTTCATACCTCTGTGGGTCAACTGTTCTCATGTTATTTAGTGTTGCTGGCTCCGTATCTAGTGACAAATGTTTGGGATTTTGCTAAATAAAAAACTTGGGTGTTTTGATTTGTGCAGTGAAAGCGGTACTGTATACTCAATCCGTGCATACCAAATACCTGAGTGCTCAAGGACAGCTGCGGGCAACCCTCTTGTGCAGGTGTGCGATACCATGCTCTGGCTTGGTTGGTCAATGTCTGGCTCCTTATTTTGACACAGCTTAAGAAGGTTTGCGACCCCGTGATGTGTATTCTGAATGAGAGTGGCGAAGTTTAATTGCTGATAGGAGTATCCTGTGCACATCTTGGCAACCTTGTTTGCTAGCTCGAAGAGTCAAAAGAGGATCTGGGAACAATTGGATGGGTGGTTCACTCAGATGATGTGGTTATTGCTGATAGTTGACATCATGTTGGGTGACAGCTTGTGCCAGTGCCCCCAGGAGAAAGAATCACATCAGTCCTGCCAGTTAGCAACTTTGCGGAGGACCAGTACTTGGTGATGCTCACTACAGGCGGTTTCATCAAGCGAACTGCCCTGTCCTCCTTTTCTGCCATTCGGGCTGCTGGCATTGTTGCCATTCAACTGGTTTGTGCTCACATTAACCAATGATATTAAAGCACTTCTGGAGGTTGAAGGTTTGCCATAAAGGTTTCTATCAATGTGACCTGTCTATCATAATGGTTTCTTTATGAAGTTGTGGCCAGGTGTTTTTGTTCTTGTTGAGACTCTCAGTGCTCTATGCTTTGATGAAACTGAAACTCTCGATAAGGGGAAAAGCCAAGGAAAAGAATGGTCCCAGTGCAGAAGGAAAAGGTGCACTGGATATTACATACCATGGGTGGTGGGTCTACACTAATGCAATTTCCAAGGAAGGTTGCAGCAAAAGTTCACCACCACTCATGAAATTATCAAAGGTTTGGCTTATTACAGGTGATAACATTAGTATGTGGAACCCATGCAGGTGCCTGGAGATGAGCTGAGATGGGTGAAGCATGCTGCTGAAGAAGATACTGTTGCTATTGGCTCTCAACGTGGCTCAGTTGTTTGCATTGCTTGCAACAATGACAAGGTTATATTCTCCACCTATTTCATCCGGTAGAATGCTTTGATGAGCAGTTTCGAAGATTGCAAAACAACATCATCACATGAAAGTCTACTGTGGTGTGGTATGGCCAGCTGTGAATAGACAAATTTCTCTCTTTCTGTCTCTTTGTGAATGTTACAATCACTTGTCCACTTCTTTGCGATGTGGAGTGCCATTGGATTCCACGCCGTCCAATCAACCAAATGATGAGGTGTATGATTACCTCTTCATCCTATGTGCCTGTGTGATTAGTGTTTTAGACGGGTATTTTGTGGTGGCCTATCCAGATGCGGGCTCGGGGGAGGGCAACAAGAGGTGTAAGGGCCATGAAGTTGAAGCGGGATGACAAGTTGGCAGCTATGGACATAATGCCAGCTTCCCTCCTCCGCGAGTATGACTACTTCATATCCAGCAGCTCATTTCAGGGTCCTGTTATCTGATTTGTGCATCCTTATAATAGTGGACATGCTACCTCTGAAAGTTGGAATATCCTAATCCCCATGATGCTTGAAAAGCATGAGACATACTGAGAGACATTTTGTATTTGATATGCTCTTTTGGTTTGCTTTTTCTTCCTCTTCAGTCAGTTGAGAGTTGAGACAGATTGTTTGTAATGGAATTTGATTTCAGCAGTAAAGACTGTTGTGTCACATATTTTACCAAGTTGCACAGGCTCCCTGTTATGGAACTTGAGATTTTATTGGGATGTTGTCCTTTTTGCTCTAACAGAGGGAAGATGTCAAATGCGCCATGGCTTCTTATGGTCACAGAGAAAGGGTTCGGAAAGCGGGTGCCCATCAGGGCATTTCCTAAGGGTGTTCCTGGCCGGGTTGGTGTTATTGGGTGCAAGGTGTGCCCACTCTCTTTATTCTTGTCCTACCATCTTCCACTGTCATGTCACATGTGATCCACGTGGGTTTTTAGGCACATTCGTTTGGGGTAACAATGTTTGTCTACTGTACCTCCAATCTATCTGCCTGGGATTCGATGGAGACACATTTGGATCTTCCATCGGCACAGAACCCGAAAATGTATACAGGCTAAACTCGAGCGGGCCCCCTGCTGCTTGCACATAGGCGTCCTATGTGCCTGGACAACAGATGGTCTATTTGAGTTCCTCATGCTTCATCCCAAGCATTTTGACAGCTTGCTGAATCCTTGGGTCAATCCCTTCCATCTTTGTCTGTTCACTCGAATGTGTATTCACAATGGAACGAAGACTGAGATAGACGTGTGCTTAGAAATGTTAGAAGGCCTATCAAGAGAACCTGCTATGTGGTTAGTTCATTTGTTTGGATCTGTCCTCTCTGATCGATTTCGTATGCAGTTCCAGGAGGGTGACTCACTTGCATCACTGTTTGCTGTTGGCTCCTTCATCTCAGGTATGATCCATCCTTCAGCAATTACACCAGTATCGAATAGAGTCTCTGTGAAGTATGTGACTGATAGTAAAATTACCAATGGTTTATAAGGTCTGGACTGGCATTTGATTAGTCTGATCCACACCCAGTTTGGATAGAGCAGCTAACGCGGGAGGAGAGAGAAGACTCTTGCCGAAGCCAGAATAAAAAAGGAGCCTCCTCTTGTGGGTACTGCCCCCCTCTCGGGGGTGGGTTGTATGGGGAGGGTTGTAGTTAAAGTGCAGAAAGATGGCCACTACCAGTATTAAAGGGGTGCTGCCATTTTGCAGCTTCTGGAAGAAAGAATCCTGCCACCTAGAGCGCCTATTTGGAGCACCTAGGGGACACAGTAGAACAAGAAGAGAAAAACCAACACCAAATTTTGGTCAGAGACCGACAGAAAGAGAGAGTTAGTCCTCTGTAATTAAATAAATAAATAGTGAACGAGACGGAAGATGAAAGAAGCTGGACAACATCCACAAAGAGCCCAGGGACCTCGTAGGAAGGAGAACTTAAAGCACACAGGAGGTGCAGAGGAGACAGATAGCGCTCTCTCTCTTTCAGGTGGGATGCTATGAATACCAGGTAGACCACTCTCTTAAGTTGAAGGTGGATTTGTACACAGACACGGATGGTGAGAGTGATGAGCAAGTGGTAGTGGGCAGCCACGCTGGCATCCTCAACCGACTACGTGTCAGGGAAATCTCCATACAAAGTCGCACTGCAAAGTATGTGGACCTATAGCTGTTTGATCCAATTTGCATATTCCGAACTAAAACCAGTCTTTCAGGATTCCGGTGTTCTTGTCAGCTAAACAAACCATGAGGCTCCAGTCTAGCAGTGTTGTTCATACCTCAGTGCAACTCCTTTCTTATGACACTGTCAACCTAGTCCTTTATTTTCTCTTTCATGATGTGGTGATCAGCATACTGCCCAGATCAGAGGAGGATAGGATGCAAAAGTTATCATAAAGGGAAGAAGGTCGGTGCATTTTTGATGAGGTCAACTATGTCGATTGCTGCAGGGGGGTTAAGCTGATGCGGTTAGATGCCAATGACAAAGTTAACTCAGTGTCAGTGCTGGCCCAGTCAGATGACGAGGAGACAGCACTTGTTGCCCCAGACAATGAGCTACTGGCTGCTTAGCAAGTGGGAAAATTTGTCTGGTTCTTGCTTCAAGATCAAATTTTCAAGTCAACCTAACAAACCTACATATTTTTTCTGTTACTGAAAGCGCAAAAGCTGAGGGTATGGATGTTGGTTTGCTGGCAAGGAGACGAGTCGAGATGATAGGAAGATAGCAACTTTGGTGGCCAAATGAAGAGTAAGTCTTCATTGCTGCCAGCTTTTGGTGCCAATAACCACAACAGGTTTGTTTGTAGAGGGGGCCATACCATGCTTTCAAGCCCTACCCTGTTCTACATGGAAAACTGTTTTGATTTATTCGTCTGTTCATGAAAGGGTTTCTAATTGCTGTAGTCAAGCCCACTGTGGCCGCTTTTTTAAAAAGCTACCAGAGCTATTTGAGGTGGTCACACTGCTGAAGACCCTGCCAAGTCTCTCAGCAGCTGTTATTGGCTCCAGTGTGTTCCTGTTGCTGTACAAGCTTGAGCATATCATTTGTGCCGACATTTTATTACAACGCCCTGAATTTCCAGAGGCAAACTTTGGCCATAGAAAGACCAACAGATGAGTTGGGTTGACTGTAGAGATCTTCCAGAATTTATCATGTTAGACTGGAAGCTCCACAAACATTTGAGGGGAGATAATTTATGTAGTCTGAGGTGACCTACTAATGCAGTAATTCAACATGGTTTGAAGCCAGTTTATTTGTCCCCCAAGGATTGCAACTTAATGGCACTGAGTTGGGTTGCTGATGCTGGTCCTGGTCCTGAGCTTCTAAAAACGGCCATGGCCATATCATTTGCATGCGATACATAGGGTCAAACCTTGATGAATCTTGTGGTGAGCAAGCTAGAGCGAGTATGAGCAAGATTTGCATTGGCAGTGATGGGGGCAGCTGACCCATACGCATTAGGTGTTGAAAACCTTCTTTAGTCAAAATGAAG
The DNA here is from genome assembly GCA_030704615.1 of Takakia lepidozioides. NCBI lineage: Eukaryota > Viridiplantae > Streptophyta > Takakiopsida > Takakiales > Takakiaceae > Takakia > Takakia lepidozioides. The sequence goes on from CM060731.1 coordinate 77,100,748, forward strand.
CTCATTTCTTAGTGTTTGACATCTCAGTCCATTGGCTCTGGGACAATATGTGTCTTTGGACCAGAGATGGTGACTATACAGACAATCAGCTGCCCACGGATAGTGTAAACGATGTAGACTGGTCTTTGGGACAATGGAGTAGCCATAAAGAGTGATAGTTGGCTACACAGTTTTAGCACAGCTTACCGAAGGTCTTCACGCAAGAGGCTGAAACATGGTATGCACCAGTGTTGGTCGGTTATCAGGGACTCACCCGGTTAATTACAAGTTATTTGCCGGGTAAGGGTAACTATAGCCGGAGGTTATAAGCATAAAAGAGAACCATGGACACTGAACACTGCCTGGACAACTCAAATACCCGGTGAAACACCCTGAACCTGTGCATAGAACCGACCCGGATATCTTTTAAGTGGACGGGAACGGTTATAGTAGCTATGGTTTCTTTTAAGTGGACGGAAACGGTTATAGTAGCTATGGTTTTGTGGCAAATAGTAATTTTCTTTTGGTGTCCTATTTTCACTATGTACATTGAAGTTGAAATAGCACATTGAACATGAGCGATAGGTTCTGCAGCCTGCCTAGGGTACTTCGATTATATCATGGTAGGCAGGTTATATTTCGGTTCTAACAAAGACCCGACTTGAAATATCACTGCAGGTTATGATTTGTTCATGAATCGGCAAAATAACCTGACCACACCTATTGTTCAAATTTTCATAACAGTAACCTGCAAATAACCTTCAGTGTGCATATTTCACCTGGAACAGGAGGATATTACTGCATGAGTCAACTTGTATAACCTGAACCTCATGAGCTTTGAAAAAAATGAACACTGGTATGCACACTCAACACCTGATGGAGGTTTCGCCTCCCCTACCCAAAAGCACGTTTCACCTTCAGATTTCCTGAAGAAGAGAACAGTGTTCTCCGACCCATTTATCAACAGTGTGTAGATGCTTGTTTGTCTGTTTCTTATGGTAGCCTAGAACTCTTACATCGGCTGCAAAGACTTCCGCTGGAGACTTGGGACTGGCAGGACTGGCACGAGGCAAAGCTTCTTCTAAGGTGATGATCTCGAGTGCAGGTCTAGGTTGCGACGTGTTTGCCGTAGCAGTAGTAATTTCCCTTGATGCATTGTCCTGGTGCACTCGTTGTCAGCTTTGAAAGCTCATCTTTACCTTCGGTGCACGGCTATCTCATTTCATCTTCGTTTACTTCTCAAACGTGAGTCCAGAGTTCACTAAGCTGTCACGTTGAGATACGCTACTCCTAGTAAGCAAGGGACCCACAAATTACCCCACTACGGAGCACGTCTTTGACTACGAAAGGTGTCCTTTGTGTTTGCTTGCATTTCAGTGGGCCCACAGATGAGACCTGCTTACTTGTACTGCTCTGGTTCTCACAGCATGCATGGCCCATGGGGTTTTTAGAAGGCTCCCGCTTCAAACACATCATGGTAATAGGCAGATCTGCATTCTGCAGGTGTCATATATATGCCCACACACGTATCGCTGTGAGCAGGGTAAGAAGGACTACTCACAGGATTGCTCTTAAGAGGTAAGATTGCCTGCTACTGTTTTGAAGCGCTTGGGTACTTTTAGCTACCTTTTTCCCTTTTTCGCTCCCCTATGAGTGTTTTCTTTAGGCGATGACTCTTGTTTGTCTCCAGATGCAGTGCTTCCTTCCCTGGCAGAGATTTGCAATCGCCGCAATGAAGTTTTGCTTCATGTCATGTTGGAGTACTTTGCTTCATTTTACACGCTGGACTCAACTGTTCATATGCTGTTCAGAGCCTCAGAATGATGCAGTGTCCATGCTCAACCCATAAATGCTCCAGGTTTTGAAAGCTCATTAATATTTCCATCCTCTGGAGTCCGAAGGGTGGGCATTCTCTCTTCAGAAGATTCTTATTATTAGCCTACTTGTATTTTTGAAAAGGTTCCTGTGGCGGCTGAACCTGACTGTACGGTACGATGACTCTGAGAAAAATCTCTGCTCTGTTGTGTAGCAACTGAGTCTTTTTGAGCTCACCAAACAAAAGAAAAACCTTTCAACGGTATAACGGTGTAATCTTAGAGATCATTTGTCATCAGCTTCAAATTGTGTGAGAAATGACACAGTGCTTCATTGATGGGTGGTAATATTTTCCCATTTACCGGGGTCACGTGGACATTTGGGCAGTGCTACTTGAAGCTATCTGTCCTTTGGTTTGCTTCAAAATGCAGTCCTTGCAAGCATGCCAGAGCAGCGTGCACTGCTAATTCCCGACACATCCGTGTCTTCTTTAATGAGCCTGTTTGCTTGGAAGGGAAATAATAGCTTGCCCTCAATGCTTGTACCTTGCCGCATCATTTACTGCTGAGCGAAGGACAGTCAACATGTTTCGTTTCTCTACGAACGCATTCAATTTGCAACCGAACCTTTTTGCTGACCGAAAGAAAGAGCAAAGCTGGCAGTGCCAAAGTTTCTTCCAACAGAGTACAGCATATCAAATCATATATTTTGAAAATTTGTATGCGCACTAGCTTTAGTCAGACACGGTCACGACTCACTATAGCATGAAGAAAGTGGAAATAAATCCCGCTGTGGTCATGCGATAGGAAACTGCCAATCACAAACCTTCTGAGTGTAACAGAGAGCAGGGCCCAATTAGGAAAATAGTATTGTAATAGCAACAGTGGTGAGGAGCCTGGCTGAGTTACTACTTCTGAGGCACACACATCAGGATTCAGTAGCATGATGGATCGACACTTTGACTAGCTTGTCTCTTCGGGCTGGCATACCTTGGAACACCTCAAAATTAGTCGGTCAACATCTATGAATATACAGTTGGAGCCTAGGGGGCCCTGCTCAAAGCACATGGAGAAAGTCGTCTGAACCGTCTGCCAACGCGACGAGCAGATGCATCCTGGTCCCGTTATGCTGTGGCGGTGATGAGGGACACTGCTGTGATGAGAGGCGAGGTGAACTTTGAAGTCAAGGTCCATGGCCACCGTCGCCTGATGGAGCTGGACGAGGAAACGAGACTAGCTATCGGGTCGGGATGTAGACGCTATGGTTGGGTTGGTGTGGACTGTGGAGTGTTGACGAGAGGCGTGTGAGAGCTGCTGGGCTTGTAGGGAGCAGCAGTGCAGGGCGGCTCTTCATTGCCGCACGCCCTGCCCCCAGGCACTGGGAACATTTCTTTCAGTATGTTTCAACTTTCTAGGCACTTGCACAATGCATTCTATGTACCTCCAGACTAGTTCTAGACTAGTTCTCAAGGGTCGGCACTGCTCATCCCCTCTAGGTATATTGTACATTCATGGAAACACGGGAGGTCTATCGATCTCCAACTGAAAACTGGACTGGGTAGATCTTGCAGTCTTATACACGATCTTACGAAGTAGGCAGAGCATCATGACGATCCACACAACCGCGCCCACAAAACTTCTGTGATCGATCACTCACAACAGTTTTAGAGCAATACGAAAAGCTTAGCAACAAGCTCAGTGCTAAGCATGTTTACTTAGTTTCCCGGAACCCACAAATACTTAGCAACAAGCTCAGTGCTAAGTTTACTTAGTTTCCCAGACCCCACAAATACTTAGCAACAAGTCTAGTGGTAAGTATGTTTAGTTCAGCACAACCCCACAGCTCTTTTTTGACAACAAGCCTCATCCTATATTCTTACAGATTTCAGTACATACTGAATCCTCTTGTCTTTCGATGATTCAGTTAGCTACTATCACTGTACCAATTTCTGGTTGTTAACGGTAGAATTAAGATTGTATTTGGGGGTTTTATTTGTCACACACTGTTGTTGTGTCGACCATTAAAAATGTGTGTACGCATATGCGGTGCCGGCTTTAATTGGATGACGATAGCATTTGGCATGTAAAAGTATATATGTATATATACACCCAGCATTTGTTTGGGAAAATTTTGAAGGTCAAGCAAATAGCGACGGTGGGAGCGACCAATAGGGATGTATATATAACGACTCACACATAGTAAGGTGAAGTGGCTCTTAGTTATGGCCGGAGTCTTCTGTCTATATATGTAGTAACTCACAAATCCTTTCAGCGAGCGGAAAATGTAACCACTTTGAAAGTAAACCGCGCCGACACAAACATTGGCGTGGAATTTAATACCGATACCTATAGCAGACACTCTACTTGGTGGTGCCTATTTGGATAGAGTTGTCCCCAGTTGTTTAATAGAGCCTACAGTTTGGGTTCTATCCAATGACAGGGCTGTCGGAGAGAAAGTAAAATTGAAATCATATAAAAATTTGGCACTCATGAGGATATGTTTTTAAATATATTCCTGATCTTTTGAGTTACACAGGTATATGGAATTGAACTTGTGTGGCATTGTGAGACTGGGAGTCTAAATGTATCAAACATATATTATGGTAATTATGTTACTTAGTTAGTGCATGCAGTGCTATTTTTGAGAAAAGAACAATCTTGAGACAAAACTTATTTTTCCTAAGTTTCTCCCAGGCAAGTTGTAAATAAGTAAATATAATAGTAAATAAATAAATAAAACCCAAAACTCAATTGTGGGTCAACAACCGTTACACGCACGTTTATATTGTACATATTTCCGCAAGCCAATGATCCAATAACATGGCACATTGAATTTGTACAATCTAGAATTGTTGGGGGGTTGTGGATTAAAGAATTCCAAGATAAAAAAAACTTTCTCAATATATGTTCAGTTTATGGGTTTCTACTTTCTACACAAGCATATTCTTGGCTCGTTTCCGAAAACATATTCGTAGCTTATAGCGACAAAAAAGCCTCAAGTATACTAGGGCTCCGCGTTGCTCCGCACTACCAGTGATGAGATGTCGAACTATAGTAGTTATGGATCGAGGATTCGTACATGGAAGTATAGAGGTACCCATATGGGGAAGAGGCTCTTACTTACGCTAGCTTCGGCTCACGTCACACATATATGGTGTCCAAGAAAAAGCATATGTAGAAGAAGAAGTAGACTCCGGCCAAAGCGGACATAACTAAGAGCCACTTCACCTTTGCGGCTACTGCCCTCTTTAAAACATATATATATAGAAAGCCGCAAGTATACATGTATAAATTTACAGTAGTAGCCTGAGAGCAGGGATGTGGTGGTTGTTGGTATATTTTGTGGGGGGAGTGTTGGAGGTTTTGTGGCCATGCCAGTTTTGGGTCCCACTGTCCCACAGGAGTGAATTATTTTAAGGGAATCCCGGAGTTGGGTACGATAAAAGATGGTGGAAGTGGGGAGGGAGAAAGGGAAGAAGGCGCAAAGCAGCAGCTGCCAAGCGTTGCACAGTAAATGCAGGGATGATGGTTGACAAAACAAAGGCAGGGTTGTAGGCAGGGCCACCCTCCCCAGCATTCAATGTGCCCTTCTGTCGTTGCCTTCCCTCATAAGTCATCTGCTCATTCGCACACCACCCACACATGTCAGCAACTCCCTCTCTCACTCACACACTTGCTCACAAATTTTAGTACAAAATCTATCTGTCTAGGCTGTTTCTCTCTCTCTGTGTGTGTGTGTCTCTCTCTCTCTCGCCCGCTGCCACAAGGCAACGTCTTATGAGTACATTCTCTCTTGCTCGCTCTGTGGATGTTGGAAAGGACTTCTTCCGGTTGTCACTTCCTCTCTCAAATTGGGTTCTAGAGTGTGTCTGTGATTCTGTCGGACTAGGTCTGGTGGGTTCTGGTGACAAGTCGTCTGCGTGAGAACTCCGGGTTGTCTTTCTCAAGTTGGGCTCTCCAGATTTTGTTGTCTTCCACTTTCAAGGGACTTTAAAAGTCTCGATTAGTCTTCCCGGGAGAAGTGAGGATTTGTTTCTGAAGTTGGGTTTCAGATTGTATGCATGTGGACATCGGACTGCCGAGCTTTATGAACGAGCTGTTTCCAATACTCTGTCTGAGAATTGCTGATTTTTATGCTGTGCACTTGTGCTTACCCGGCATTGAACATTTGGTTCTCCAACCAAAAATTGACGCATTTCGTGGCCCACAGAAGAACGGGAGCTCCAAGCTACTTGAAACATCCGTTTTGGAAATCCGAGGGAAATCCTTGCATCTTGGGATTCTGGTAACATGAGGAAGGGGACGGTGGGCTACAAAATCATGGTGGCAGCGTTGTTGCTGCTTGCGTTGACTTCTCTCACAAACGCAGCACGGCCATTCAGGCCCTCAGTGGATCAGAAGGAGGGAAGAATACCATGGAGCTATCAACCGTCTGCTAAGCGTTCTTTTGATTGTGGGGAGTTGGGCTCGGCTATGGAAGAATGTTCACCCCCAGCGCAAAGGGAGACGGATCAGAGTGTCTACGGGGTCTCCAAACGATTTGTTCCCACAGGTCCAAACCCATTGCACAATTAGAAGGGATGAATTGGCCCCTGAGGTGAAGTCATGCTCCAGACTGGAAAACAGAAGCTGGTTATGGAGTCGGCAACAGACACATTTAAGCTCAGCTTTTAACTCTCTTGCAAGGCTGCAGCAAACTACTGTGGTTCCTAGGTTGTTTCATAGCAATTGAGTACATGATTTTATCTGTACATATGTTATACCACATGTGGAGCTCTTCTTTTGTAGCTCTTCCAAGTATTTACCAAAGTGGTGGAGATGAAAGGCTTCGACATATTGGGGAACTTGGTGGATCCCCGAAGACGTACGTGGCGGCTTCATGGAAAAGCCGGGGATTGGCGAATGGTCTGTCATGACTTTAGGAGGAGCAGTTTTGAGGATACTATATACATGTCAGACAGAAACTCTGGTGATAGAGACAAAGGCATAAGCGGCAGATTCACCACCAAAACCTGATAGCTTTCTCGAAAGGGAGCCATGTGATCCAAAAAGTGAAGTGGGCAACTGCATTTCTGTAAATTACAGCTCTTCCGCATGCCAGAAGGTATGGATGCATCGACATCGCGTAGCATAGGGGGAGACGCAGAGAAAGGTGTACAGAGGACCTCGGACCAGCGGCTGGTCACAGCCTGAGATTCTCAATTTTGGAGTTTCCTTTTCGGAGTGGTATTGAGTGGGATTTTGTGCAGGGATATCTTCTTATCGAGAGGGCTCTAATCTCCAAGAGACAGCTGCTCTCAGTTTTCTGCTTGAAGCAAGATGGAGTGAGTTGTCAAAGACAATGGAACTGGGGTTCCCACATGACGGTCTGGTGAGAAGCTCTGAGATCCTGAGCAATCCTCGTACAATCGGGCCGCGTTCCAGGATTGACAACAGTTCAACGACTGAAGGTTTCCTTGGGAGGATGAGGAAGTGCAACGATAAATGGCACTGGAAAAGCATCTAGAGGTTTTATATTTTGTTTTAGCCTAGTTCTCCCCTATACAGGTCTCTGCGTACAATTTTGGAGATAGAATAGTTCTATGGTGGCCAACTGGGGCCAGCCCTTGTTCACCAGACTGCCCGTTCACTCTTAGTTCCATGCAGAAGCTGTGAAGGGTAGTTATTACACAGAGAGGACACAGAGATGGAAGACTTATGTTAGTAGCTTTGTGTGGCCATGTACCCCATGCCCAATTCAGTCAGGGAAGAGATCAGTGCAGACATGGTACTCTAAACAGAAAAAGAATAGATACAAATAGAAGGGGGTTTTTGGCCAAGGGGAGTTTAGTTGGGGATTATAGTGAAGTAATGCACCTGACAGTAAGGGAGATAGATACCTAGAGCACAGTTTGAGACCATGTCTAAAAGGACATTGATCATTTGACATTCTTATACACGTGGAAAAGCTACTTCTCTTTTGACGAGAGACTGCATGCTTGTTCCATTCTGAAAAGACTTGTAAAAGGAGTTCATCGTGATAACTTTAGTCTTTTACTACTGAACGCGAACTTTTCTGGCGTCTTGTATACTGCATGCAATATGTGCAAGCTTGGATTCTGCTTTTTTCACACATGGAGTGCTCAATGGACGTGCTTGGGCTTTGCTGGCGGTTTGCTGGTAGGGGCGAGGTCATAGAATCCTTGGAAAGGAGTTCACCGCACGTGACATCATTTACTTTCTGAATGCAAACTTCGCCTGGCTTCTTTACTGCATGGGCTTTGATTGTGCCTTGTCCGCACCTGTAGCATGTCTTCTGGTGCTTGGGATTTATTTGCTGGCAGGATCAAGGCCTATGCTGCTAATTAAAGCTGCAGTCATGGAATCCCTATCCCTGTGGTGTTGTGCCTTTTCTACCTCTCCATCTTCCTCCAGAGTACAAGTTGTACATCTTCCAATGCTCAAGGCTTCTCTAACACCGTGCAGCCTCCTAAAACAAAGTTCAACTAAGAACACTCGCTCTCTGTGCAATCGGTCAATCAATCTGACAAACTGAGTGTCCTAGTTACACAATGTACACCAGAGTGAGCACTTATATCAAGCTTCAAAGGTCACTGGCTCCAAAACACCAAGAGTTTTATACAGGAGCACAGCTTTCTTCGATTTTCAGTCCACTGTGGGTAGAGAGTTTAGCGGCTCCAGCGACAGGTTGTCCTTGGAGATCAGACCTTCCCTGGTGGGTGGCTTGCAACATTAAGGTATTTTCTCTTCCCTCCAACGAGACTAGGATTGAGAGGAAGTTCTACTGTATCTGTTGGTTAGATTTACATGGAAGCTGACAGCGTTGTTGATATTGGCGTGCAAACTGCAGCCCGGCCAAGATGCTTTGAACACCAGAATAGTGCCTGCTTTGAACATTGTGCCCAACTTTGTTATTCATTCAGCCGAGTGATTGGGTGTTGAAAAAACTGAGTACAATTTTCAAGTCTCTGGTGCCCAGGCTTTGAAGTTGATTGTTAACCGTATTTTATGAGCAAATGATGTCACGATTCACATGCTGATCCCACAAATAACCCCCAGCGAAGTTACGCAAACCATCACGTCAGCTCTAAAAGCCCAGACTAATCACACGAATGCTTCATCACAATTTTGACATGTACATCAAAGCGAGCAGACTCAGGTGCCAATGACAAGATGAACTAAACGAGAAAAAAGAAAGAAGAAATTTATTACGGAAACAAGAGGTTGGAGGGTAAAGTTTGATCTCGTGAAGTTAGTGCGTCCCCAGGGACCTCATGTTGAGAGAGACATCTTCATTTGCTCAAAGTTGCCCATAGAGAGCGGTCCCTATGCAGCTTGTTTGACAGTCAAGGACTCAAATCTTGGTTGGGTGAACAAGGCACTGTAACCTCCAACATGATGCAGGCATGGAATTGAGTGACCTACCTACTTGGCTTCATCATAATCCCCACCTCAACATGGCAGAGCCAGATGTTACATGTCTTGCGCAATTGCCGTGAAATATTTCAAATTATTGAATCTTTACAGTTGGTTACAGCTAAATCTCGCAAAACGATGATATTTGGCATGCTAAAGGGTCGGAACACTTGATCAAACAACAGTGAATGTCCGAGCTATTATATCTGGATGTGATGAGCTTAGAACCTGATGTCTCATTTCTTTTTGGAGACAGCTGGCCAGAGGCCTGTTCATAAGATTATTACCAAGGGAAAATAAGCAGGGAGGCATAAGGCATACACACACCATGAGATAGTAGTGATACTGAACTTGATACTGAACAAAGTCCAATCAATCCAACACAAGGCCTACGAGGTAGACTGATGCGACCAAGGGACAATGATTCAAAGTTCACAGAACGTCATCAGAAATCCAGAGCCTTCCAGACTAAACCAGGGGAGGTGGAGAGGCAGCAAGATCATAATCCGTAAAAGAGAGCCAAAGTTAATTGTACGCAAGCCCTTTCTGGGATTTTTGAGAAAACTTGAGTCATTGTTGCCAGTTGAGGTCTCCACTGTATCAACCAGGGAAAATCAAGAGTACATACTCTATGTACATAACCATGGAAACTCTACAGCAAAGACGTCCGTCCCCCAGTTTGACCGACGACATAGTCTGAAGTCAGAGTGGCCTCAGTAATTGGCCACACTTTTTTGGATAGAACCTGCAGTCCAGGTGATACATGTGCAAATGTTAGTGTCTCAGCGAACCATATTACCTCCCCTTCCTTTTCTATCTGACTAACTGACAGAGAGACCTTTTCCATAGTTTTCTTGCATTTGCACTAGCTCATGCAAGATCCAATGGGAGAATCCAGTGCTAAGACCTTGCTCTTGGATGTAAGTAAATCTAACTGCAGAGAAAGGAAATGAAAGAAAATGAAGTTTAACTAGCATGCAGAGATTTACAGACCATACAGCTCTACACAAAGAGAGAGACAGCCACACCCTGAGAGAGCTTACATCAATATGAGAAGGGTGTTTGGAGTACACCGCCAAATCCTCCACTGAAACAACCACCCAACAACTTGGGCGTCAAAATATTATGGGAAAGAGGCACACAATCAGGGAAACTTCATGACACTGGGGAGAGAGATGTGTCGGTTTGCCTCGATGAAACATGGATAACCTCAATTGTCATGCCAGCTATGAGACCAAGAAGTGGGAGTGTTTTCAACCAACCGGAAGGGCAGCGTGCGACAAGACCAACAGTATATCGATCTCCCCTCGTACAGAAATTTGCCCCTGGAGAGATCATCAATTTACGTAGATTCCAAACAAATTACTATCCAAAGGACTCCACCAATCAATGACGTCAAAGTTCCACTCTTGCACACTGGTTCTACTTCGGTAGTTTATAATCTAACTCCACCTCTCCCACATTCATGCTAACATAGGCATCACAATTTGCAGGACAATTGAACCTTTTCGGCAGTTCACTCTGGAGATCCCTTGTGAGGTAGCAGCAGTCTTTAGCTAGGAGGACCCAAAGTGCTTATCAGCTAGCCTGCATGAGGGACTCCATCTCCAAAAAATATTTGGGAATATTGGATACACGTAATGAATTCCTGTCTCTTCTCCTTGGGATCCTCTCTTTTCAGAACTTGGTATTATCCTTTTAACGGATGCGGCACCCCTCTAATTAACACATGCTCGATGATGAGACTTCATGGTCAAGGCAATTATGATGAACCTTCTAGTTATGATCACAGAGAATGGTCATTAACTGCCTGTCAATCAAAATTTGCTTTCTAGTGATGGAATAGCGAGAGATTTTTCAAGAGGTTGTCCTCGGAGTGTCTAGATGCTGTACCATGTCGTGCAGAGTATACTCATTTGAGAAACGCTTAAGCCGGAAGTTAGCTTGAAAGCCATGGACCTTAACATCAATAGACGCAATAGTGGAAGCCAAGTAAAACAATGTCAGATCTTCAGAACCTACCAGCAGTTAATTGAACCAGTAGGGAGCTCAACTCAGGCACTTCATTCAAACCATTCAAAGCCTTCACCATTTCGTCAACGGCATCCTGACTGGTCCCCTCCTTCACCTTTATAGCCACTATGCGCTCCACGCCATTCTCAAAAGCCTGGCATAAGAAGGCCACTGCTAGCTTATATTGGGAGAACACGATGGGAGATGAAGATGCATGATGCACGCCAGAAGCACTGTATCTTAGAATGTCTGAGCCTTGACGGTTAATTCCTATTACCTCAAGTAGGAGACAAGGAAACTTCTTGATAGCCACTCATTAATAGAATCCTGGTATTTGTTTTGGCTTGAATCTTCCCATGGATACTCAAAAGCCCCCATACCCAATCTCAGTACGCCAAGCCCTTACCCACAGTTAGGTGGATCCTGCAAAGTCCACAGACAAGAACCTCAACCAGCATTACATTCCTATTTTCTCATACTCTTCTCCTAAACTGCAAGGTGCCTTTCAAGTTAGAGCAAGCCTGGCCGGATTCGAAAGTCTTTGGAAAGATGGAGGCCCCACCTCTCCTTCCCGAAAAACAGAGTCTCTGTCATCAGTCACTTCTGCCTCAAAATCCAGGGTGATCTCGCCCTGCACAGCAGTGAAACACAATAAAATGAGAGACTCAAGACATAAAGTGCTGTCTCATCTCTAGTTCATCAATGCGGATCTTCAAATGTCAGGCCTAAATTTCTCATGCAGAGAAAGGGTGGGGGGGCTGGAGGAAACATTTGTCCCCTTCCGGATACGGCAGTGCAACACAAACTTCTTGACAGACTTGACATGTATAAGATGTTGAAATCCCGCTCTATACAGAGCTTCAAAGTGGAGGTTTATGTTTTCACTGGGCACGTGAGTGGTTATAGCGTTCCCTTCCTGTAGACACTTGTGGCATACAAAAGGGTGAAAGAGACCACCCAGAAGTCCAAGGTGCAGGTGGGGGTTTATGTGGTTCTGTTGCAGGGTAAAACATAGAATATAAGCAATCCAGAGAGCTGTTGATGACCAAGCCAGAACAAACCAAGTAGGAGGCACACCGTCAAGTAAGGAAGCATCAGGTCCACTGTAACTTGCGTCTTGGGACCACTGTCAAAGTACTCATCGAGCGCCTCTTTTGAGAAAAAACGCATGAAGAGTCCAATGCTAGCACCTTTAGCCAGGTCTGGATTAAGGACATAGCCTGCAGCTCTCAACCAAGACGAAAATTGAATACACACCAGGATAACCTGTCCCAAAAGTAATTCCACAAAAGGAATGTCCTCCCTTTTCTTTTCCATCCCAGCTCTGTGTGAGGTTTACAGCATGGAGGATACTTCAAACCAAGCCCACTTGGTACATCACCATATCTGTCTCTTTCATCCTGTCAATGGGGGGTACTACTACTGATACAAATACCAAAGTGGAAATGGAGTCAATACCACAGAAACGCATCCCTCAGCCACTTGGTGTCAAGGTCAGATTCATGGCAGTTATATTTTCTACCAATCTTGTAAATGAGACAGAGTTAACCAAGCATCTTGAGCAACCAAGAGAGTTTATTGCTGCACACTGATGTGGAGAATTCAAACCTATTAGAATATTCTCTGGAAAAAGGGTGCACGTTTCTACTCTTGTCAAAACTACCAAGGGTTCGTTGCTCACCAACAGATGCTGCTTTCACCCATTGACTGCACCGCTCTTTCAAACTCCATATCCCTTCCACTATATCCTGCTTTGCTTTCTCTGTCACATCAGGCTTCAGCTGGAACATAACTGCATGCTCCACCACCTTTCTGCCATATCCTTGGGAACCCCCCAACAGCCCGCCATAACCAACATCAAGCTTCGTTACAATCAAGCAACCAGCTCTGTCGATTTGATAAAGTTTCATGGCTATTATGATAATGGCTCCTCAATTCGAAGCAATTGCACTTGAGAAGGTCCAGTTTCATTGTCACGAGAGCCTAGCTGGAAGGAAAAGTGACGCTACCTTGTAGAAACAATCTTGGCGGCAGATTCCATAGCGACAACTGCTGCTGCACCATACATGCAAAAAGGTGTGAGGTCAGCAATCCCTCTCAGTTTGTTTTGAAATTTAACTTGAACACTTTTTGTTTTCCACAAGTTGATATAATTTCCTATACATGTATTCAGATCAGTATAGTATCCACGGAGGCCCAAGGTCCCAACCACCATGGCAAACGACAACGCGGAAGGTTCCGATGTTCAGCCAATATGTGAGCCGTTGCACTGACTACCCGTGAACGACGGACACTGCTGTCATCAACCGTGCAATGTCCATTCCAAATGCCCAAGTCTTCCGTGCGATCAATTTACCTTACCTGACAATGGAAAAGGGTACTCCCACCCCAGCATCTCAACAGATGGCTCCCACACATGGAACAAAGGCATTACATTACTCAACACACATTCAACAACTCGGAATCAGAGCACAAGAGAGAGAGCTGTTTAGTGGCTCACTACTTACCTCGAACTACGAGCAAAACTGACCAGATCCAAAGCACTCCCCCTCCCGAGTCCCGAGTCCCCACCACCTCAATTTACACCACCTCAAAACACACGAGCGCGTTTTGTGTACAGCACAGCTTTCAGCGGGAATCAGGTTGAGCCTCGAGAACTTCACCGCAGTGCGCGTACTTATTTCTGACCAGCTACCATGTCAGGAGTGCGGGTGGAAGACAATTGCCGATCTCGGCCGCCATAGCCGTCGTCACCTTCTTCTCCCTGACCAGTGACGCACTTGGAACGCTGTGGTCCTGGGATCGAATCTCCATATTCCAAACTGTTTTGTGGAGTGTACAAATTCCGTTCCATATAAGCTCCTGCCGTAGACAGATTTGCGCCAAGGATCACGTTGGGGCCAAATGGACGGACGGAGTGTGTATGAAAGTTGAGTATCTCTATCTACTGAATTTCGGGTCAGTGGATGATTACCGTTGTTAACCAATAGGGAAAACATGGTCCCAACAGCGAATGATACGTCAACAGCTGTCTGATCAGACGTTCCGCCGGAAGGTGCATGTTGTACCTGGCAGTCGGCGATTCGGTATCTTGCGATGGGAACATGGTTGGGTCATGTGGTACGTGGCAATCAGTCATAGGTAAATTGTGGCAGAGGAGGTGGCACTAACATTTTCTTTTGCTTTGTGTTTCTTTATGGAAAAATGAATATTTACGCACAGCAGGGCTGTGGCGCGCTGGTAAGCCACTCGTGTATTGGCCTGTGGGTCTGGGGTTCAAACTCGGCCCTGGATTTTAGCCCCCTGGCTGCAGTCTCAGGTACAAGGAGTATTATATTATGGGAAGGAGAATATAAAGTACAGTATTGACATCAGTGGCTTAGGTGGCGTGTCAGTGTGTGACGGCTGCTCGGATTCCACAGAAAGTAGATAGCCGGCATCGGCCGGTGTCTTGTTCTGAATAGTTATGTAAGGACAGTGAGCGCTCTGCAACGAGGAGAGAATATTTTGGTATATCTCCTAATATTCTTTTAAGATACTAGGGCGAAACGAATTGTGCTCACTAAACTGCTCCAAAACTCTGCTCACTGAGTCCTACAAGCTATCGATTTTTCAAATTCTGGCAAAACTCTTCAAGTTTCGCCAGCCAAACCTGGTCGGTGTTATTTTGTGTTTTTACTGGTACCCTAGGTTGTTCTCGATTATATTTTGGGTTGTTGAAATTTTTGAATTAACTCAAGTGATATGATATGTCTAAAAATCCAGAAATATTACATACTCAGCTTGTCCAAAAATAACAAAAATTTGGTACTCGTGAACTGCTTGATCATTGCAGAGGGCACGTGCAGCCTCTAAAGATGCGGAGCTCATATCGCAAGCTTGTATCGCAGGTGGCGAAAAATTTCAATCCTAAACTGCCGAAACCCTGGAATATAAAATATGAGGTGCCGAATGGACTGAGCCTCCATAAGTAAAACTTTGTATCCTTTGTAGTTGCGCTAATGATCTCTCCTGCGTTTGGGCGGGCGGACAGAATTCCCATGTGCTGGCAGGGACGGAGATCCCACATCTTTAGCATCCCTGAGTTTGACAGATCCAAGGTCAATTGGAAGCATATCCTGACCTCTTCAATGGCAAGACTTCACTTCCATAGATAGCTTTCCTTCCTCGTGCCTTAGGCCCTGCACTGGGCCCTCTTGTTCTCCTACGGCAATGGTTTTTTGCCTGCTCCCCTTTGCTAACTAAGCTCCCCCCTCCATCTCTCTCAGGCACCCCTCATGTATTACCCCTCCTTCGATCTACCTTTCCCTTCGAGACTGCTTTCCTTCTTCTCTGTTCCTTCGCATAGGTAGGGCTACTCATTGTCCACCATACTCAGTATCGATTACTTGCAGATTATTGTTCGCCGATTATCAGGTTGCCTGGTGGGGAAGCACTTCTCATCGTTAGGGCATGTTGGCCTCGTCTTACTGTATCGGATTCTTGTTGCTTACTGTTTATAAGTTATCCAGCATGGTCCACCGTGAGAACAAGCCTTATGGCAGCCTTCAGAGCACTTAAGGGTTTTAATTTTTGCCCTTTAAATAATGCAAATAAAGCTCCAAGGGCTTCCTCCCCTTTTCTCCAAAAAAAAAAAAAAAAAAACAAATCCTTTTTTGTTTGGCCACCTTAGCTAGGGCCAAAATACCAAAGTTTGCTGGAGAAACTCGGGGGATTTTTTTCTTCTATTCCATTTCCTGTATAGACAGGTCCAAAATTACCGAGATGATATCGGGGTAGATCGCCAGCAAAATACGAGTCTTTCCTTATTATATAATATTTGTTGGTAGTTTCTGCTGTATGAGGGTTTTTATTAGTTTTCTTCCACTAATTTTAAACTTCTTATTTTTTGAGGATTATCAAATTTATTATAGGTAGCAATGTACTTATTTATATTTAAATTGTAAATATATTTGTATCTGAACCTATTTTCCGTGTACATGTTTGGACCCTATTTCCGTCTTACAATTTCTGTGAAAACATTGGGACCCTACTACCATACTTTTGTTCTCACCTCTGCATTTGTCTAAGTGGAACTCCAAACGCTAAGCCTTAGATATTTTCAGATCCAACTCAAAGTGTGCCATAGGGAAAGTGCGTCACTTGGTGTATATTTAATAGCATTGAGAGAAATTAAATTTGCATAGAAGTGTTATTTTGATGTAGAAGGTTTTTTGTTTATTTTTATTTTTTTCTCCAAATGCAGTATGGGTTTTTGACAAAGTTGTAGGCCCTCCAATTGTGTCATTGGAATTGCATTATACAAGCCGCCAACTGGTGAGCATGCAGTGACATAGAAATGACCGGCAGCTAGTAGTTGGATAAGAGCAATGACTGCCAGGGGTGGTAGTCATTTATGCACATTCCCTCGAGTGGTCTCAGTCCGAGAACCTTATGCTCAGCATCTCATGGCAAGGTTATTTTCTCCTCTCACTACATGTAAGGGGCCTGATTTGTGAACAGGTGTTTTTCTTTATATTATTATCTACAAATGACCGATAGGTGATGGAAGGAATGGCCGAATAGATGACCCACACAAGAAGAAGACAAAGTAGCATAGACAAAGATGGATGGTCCTCACGGTCGGGTGTGGGTCCAAAATGTTTAACACATATGTGGTAGCATGTTGGATATTTCCTTTTGTAGTTAGAGAGGGTTTGGTTATTGTTGGGCGGTTCTTTGATCTTGGAGCAAACCCATATTGGTAACAGGTTTCACTGGCGGTTCTCAAAACAAGAAATAACCATAGAAAACATATAACCGTGGAGTACATAATTTGAAAATATTCGGCCAAAAAGTCAGCTATTTAAGATTTTTCTAGTAACTTAACCTAAACCGGCGTTATATCTAGCCATAAAATATTGTACTAACCGAAACTAGCATCAGGTTCCATGGGCACCCCCAAGCACCTCCGTAAATCACCTCGGGATTAATGAGGCGCTATTGGCTTAGATAAAAGACGCCCCCACGGATTCGCCCTTCGGTTAAAGAATGCAAAAAGAAACGTCCTTTAACAAGGGGATTCTGATTGACACATATGCATTTCCTAGAGAGAGAAGACAGGCCGAAACCCGCATAACTAAGAGCCACTTCGCCTCGCATTTCCTATAGCATGCCTACAACTGTACAGAATGCAATTGATTTTCAAAGTAAGTTAGATTAATGTCTACAACTAACCACTTGACATTGGCCTTGTCAAAAGTTTCCAACACAACACGATGCACCCGCACGTTCTCTGACTGCATCATCACTTTCCACTGCCAAGTCATTATATGTCTACCACTTTGAGAAATGTTTGAAAGACCACCACACATGCTGTCACATGACACTTGTGACCACTTTAGTACATCATTGAAAACTTATACGATAAAACCATCACCACATGAAAGAGAATTGGGCTGTAATGCATCAAAAGGGGACCTGCATAGGCTATGCAATACAAATGCTAATACAGGTGGGGGATCTGTCCAACCGTCTGCTCCCAGATCCTCATCAGACACCTAATTATCAGATTTTCTCCAAACAGAAAGCCTCCGGGGAGGCGACCTCACATTGCATGGAATTAATGTTTTTGCTCTCGCTGCATGTTTCAAATTTTACTTTAGTATCGGCATCAGGCCACACGACCTCTCTCAACACGTCGTTCACTTCCTTCCCCCCTCATCTTTTTCCAGCCTAGTAAGAGAGCAACTTGCTTCCTAAACAAAAAGCGGTAGTTATGCCCAAGAGGATAGTTTGGCCAACGGCTCGCACGAGGTGCATGCAGTAGACTCAACACGAAATCGTTTGACAAACAACCTAATATGACACTCAGCTGATCCACAGTATCATGTTGTATCTCTAATGTCCAAGGAGTGAGGATATTTGGAGCCCTTTCAAGGTGTGGTGGAGGTGAGGGTGGTACTGATGCCTTTGCATGCTTCCGCTTGGGAACCATTCGTTGCATGCACCAGGAAAGCTGGCTATGTTGAGAAACTCCATGAACTCTTTGCAGAGATGAAGGCTGTAGGTTGTGTCCAAGATGTGCTAACTTACAACACGCTGATTGACAATTTGTCAAACTTGGCCATTTACATCAGGCATGTTTGGTCTTCGAGTAAATGAAAGACAGAGGCTTCAAACATGCTGCATATTCATACCCAAGTTGTGATCTAGTGTAAGCTCTTTGTGAATTAGGATATATACTGAAACTCGAGATCATTGGAGAATACCCACACTCTCAACTAACTAGGAATGGAGCATTAGCTCATATTCAGCAGATAGTGACAAAAATGATACTTGTGTGGTAATAGACGACACATAACATGGATATGGGACTCCCCAATGCATTGACACTCTATAGGCTTTTCAAAACTCACAACATTGCAGAACATCATCAAACCCACCGGCTGATAACTCTAGCAACACAGTTAGGGCCTACCCACATCTTGAAATAGTATTGCTCACTATTGGTGTTCTTCAGTCCTGTAAGGGTGCAACAAAGTTCAGTTACCTCAATACAAATCTCAAACACAAAAGTGTTTGAGAATTTACATCATGATGTGATGATATAATTGTGAGGGGGTTAAAATTCCCAATCTATTTAACATACATTAGAACAGTTACTACAAAATTTGAATAAACTGGACACAAGAGTAGGAAATGATAATGTACCCATTGATTTGGCAGACCAACTGTTCACCAACATAACTTTCTATATCATTTGAGAGTTGAAGGATGTCACACGCCACAAATTGCAACTTTCTCCTCACCAATGTATCACATACTACCAATCACACATATATACATTGCATATATCTTATTTCAATGACATGACAAGGTTTTCTATTAGTCGAGAGAACTGAGGGTCACAATCCATATAGTCCACATTTAACAAGGATTGACACTACCACAGTGAAGAATAAATTGGCCCAAATTGAAAATGAAGCTAATATATACCAAGTTCCATAAGCCTCCAAGTTGAGACCAGCACCCAGCACAAAACAGTTCTCTTTCTGTCACTGTCACATAGGTAAGAAGAAGATGGCCAAGACATACCTCAAACTTTCTTGTTTCTTGTTTCTTGTTTCTATTTCGACTTCAGAATATCCCTCTTGAAACTTCTACATGAATAGTTGAACCCCTCCACAACCCCAAGAAACAATTATATTGTGATCGAGTATCGGTAGTCTCAGACTACAAGTCCTTAAGGAGGAGCTAAGACAATCACATGCGTGCTTGCCATTACCACAGCTGATTGCTCTTACAATATTGATTTTAGCTCTAGGTAGTCCGATGCCAAATCAAGGATATTTGGGATCGGATTATTGGAACCATAAGCACACTACAGAGTTCACGTTAGTAGGTTGGGCCCTTTTCTTGTAAAAGTGCACACTTGATTACAGTCAAATTTTAGCATACAAAGCTCTAATCGATGTGTGTAGCCCAAGGGGAATGTCAGCTAGTATAGGTAGTAGGTACTGGAAGTTGCATCTTCCATTGAGTGTGGTCAAAGCATCAGTTGCAGCTTTTGGACATACTAACCATCTAAAGCAAAATCTACAAGATATGACTATACCCTGCCACAAAGCCCAACGCAATGCAATGAAATCCTTCAAGACATCAGCCGCTCCATCCAGTAATACATTGACCTATATGCAAGTAATATATGAACACTAGAGATGAAAACAAACAATAGAGCACACGGTGAAGGTGTGACGTCCGGGGTGTGCGGCCTAATCTCTCATTCAAGGTAGGCTAATCTAGAGCTCTAATCGAGCACACACAAATGCAAAAGAAAAAAAGGAAAGTAGCCTTAAATAGAAAGTACAAAACCACACTATCAAAACAGAGCAATGCCCGTGCATCGCAACGAAGATGCGCCATCAATCATGCTAAGCGTTGCAACATAAATTCACACCAAAATCGACAAGCTGCCCCGCAGCTTGCACTACAAAGAAAACGGAGAGCGGGAAACAAAAGACAAGAGCACTCACGCGGGAAGACAATATCGTAAACCTCGATGCCACCCCTGCATGCATACATTTCACACGGGCAGACACCCAGGTCGGGGGCACACACAATGTCACTTTGCATCGAGGCCCAGGTGGCCTCCCATAGCTTCACTAGTGGAAATCCACGCCCGGACACGTTGGACGCCGGCTATGCCAAGCCAATGGGGCTTCCGGCCTGCCACGTTGGCGGGTCAACACCGCTGGCACCTCCTGGGCCAAACGATTCAGCCCCTCTTGGCACTTGGAAATTTCTTAAATGCGCTGTAGTTACTGTCTCTGGCCGCTCTAAATTGGAGCGAACATAGAGCTAAATGGGCTACATTTTCGGATCAGGGATGAACCTCATCCAATGTCATCCAAAAACGTTACGTCCTGGATGAAAAATGACGCGACCCATTTTGGGTTCCGTTGTCGTTTTGTGGATAATTACACTAGAAAGTGAAAGAGTGTTATTCTTAAGTGTTCTAAAATTCCTACTCTCTAGTATGGTGTTAAAGCAACATGTACAGTTGTTATATGTCATTATTTGGACAACCAAGTTGTATCCCAATGTAATGGGCATATACCACCTCGAAAGTGGTTGTAGGTTCAATCCACCGATTAGTGTCAAAAAGTTGTTCACCTTCCCGCATGAAGGCTGTAGCCCTTCAGAATAAAGAGATACCATAATTTACGCTTCCTTAGGGAGGCGTCATATACTATTATGTCATTATTTTGGATGAAATAGTTATTATATGTCATCATATTGGATGCAATTGATGGCCTTTTGCAACAATTTGTTGAGCTTTCCGTCCTTCAAATGACATTGAGGCTGAGATGCCTTGGAGTTTGTTAATTTTGAGGCCCAAGTTGATTGAAACGAGTCATTTCAACCAAACGATGATGAGATGTGTGACATGGTTGGTCCAGTCGAAGAAGTCAAGCTGGAAGCATGTCAAAGAGGAAACTTCGATTCCACAAGAACTTGCAATGTTTTTTTTAGAAGTTAATGTTGCACCACATACTATCAAGCTATACATTGAATACCAACCTCAAGACACTACTATTGTCAAAATGTTTGTCAATTCAGAAGGAGTCCTGTATGCTTCTAGGACATCCAATTCTCAACAAATTGACATTTTTCTTATTCTATTTATAATTAATGAATAAATGTTACTTTCCGTGTAGTTGACCTTTATAATTGTTAGGGTAGGATATTATTCCTAACAATTATGTAGGAGCAAAAGGATGTTTCTTGATCAAATTGGTCCAATTAGTCGGTAGTATAAAGTGGCAGGATATAAAAAGACCATAGATAAACTTGGGGGAACCACGAGGCTTATATCAGCAATTGCCGACACATAGAAGGAAAAGACACTAATTTAAGTTAGACAACGGATTCTAGAAGACCGACTATGTTGCGTAATTGGTTACAAGAGATAAACCCGATAGGGCATATTTAAGAGTTAGAACAGGATTGCAGGCCTTCTTGGCAGCTACTCGATATATACTATACATGATATGATAAACCTTCAAAGAAGACTAGGCAAGAAGCTAAGCCTAGTTGGGCTTGCCACTCTTGTCCTTGATCCCCCTTTTACCTTTTCTCCCATAGCAATATTTTGTCGCTCCTTTTGTAGTGGTATTGTTGGTGGAAACATGCACGCTCCAAGCTCTAACAAGGAAGGGAGGTAAAACATGTGGCTAGTCGCGTAATGGCTCCACCCTATTTATATAATTGGAATGCTAGTGCTCGTGGTCCTGATTTTCTTGAAATAAAAATTATAAATATTTAAAACATAAAATCAAAACCGCCAGCCTTGACAGTGATCCCTGAAGATAATAGTAAATAAATAAATATTTGTTTTCCAAATAAAATTTCTTTCTAGGACTTCTGGACAAAGGGGAATTGGGAAGCAAATAAAATCTCTATTTTGTGACCGTAAATATTTAGAGTCAAATTATTTTATCTTTTCACATCGATATAAAATAATAATAATAAATTAAATGCAAGGACCAAATGCCAAAAGATAAAATTGAATATGGAATGAGAGGGATAAATTTGAAGGGAACTGAATATAATGGAATTCAATGTGATAAAACTGCCCTTTTATCAATAAAATGTTCGGGCTTCATCCCCTTCAAAAAAAGAAAACAAGAAAAACTAAAAAGAACTGAATATAATGGAAGTCAATGATTCTGATAAAATTGAGAATATAATAGAGCCCAAGGGATAAATCTGAAGCGAATTGAATATAATGTAACTAAAGGGATAAATCTGAAGGGAACTGAATATAATGAAATCAGAACATGGGTAACAATAGATGGATGAGAATCTAGAGTACACTGAAAATGGCTATTCATTGGAGAAGATAAGATCGTTAGATAGGTATTAACTGGGGAAGGTATATCAGGAGGAAACTATGGTCTCTTGTCTCTTCTTAGGAAGGAGCCAACAAAGGAAATTGGGCTTCAATGATACGAATTACTATTATTATCAAGTCTCAATTGGAATGGTTACACTACTATATTTTGTTCTGCGTGTCTTCGAACAAGTGCTCCTAACCAGGTCATTTCCTCTATTGCATTTGTACTCTTAGACAGATCTGTATGCTACCAACTAAATTAAAAACTCATAAAATTATGCACTTATGTCGCCTTATAAATTTTCATCCAATGATCACCATTTTTTCTTCAAAAGCACTACGGTAGCTTGTGCAGTTGGCCCAAGTGTCCAATGTCATCTAAGCCCAAGTGCAATCTCCTATGCATCCAACTTTGCCGTCTCCCATGTGTGTCTCCTATGTCGAGGCCCAAATGCAACCTCGAGGGTAGCCTTTGCCATTGGCCCAAGTGTCCAATGTCATCTAAGTGGGTTTTTTCCACATATCCCAGTGTGCAATCCCCTCTGTATCTAGAGACCCTCCAGTTTGGGAGATCTAGGCCTAGGGTAGCCTACGCCATTGGCCCATGTGTTAAGAATTGAAATCTAAGTCCAAGTGCAATCCCCTATGTATTCAAGTAGCGTCTCCTATGTCAAGGTCCATGTGTGAAGAATTGAAATCTAAGCCCAAGTGCAAATTCTTATGTACCCAAGTGGTTATGTCAAGGCCCAAGTGCGACCTCTAGCATAGCCTATGCCGAGTGTCCAATGCCATCTAAGTCCAAGTGCAATCCCATATCTAATAGTTTTTTATTTTTTTCAGAGAGCGTACGACCAGATTTGAACCGGAGACCTTTTCCTTGATATCTCTCCTCTCGAGGCTCCAACCATTGTCTAAGGAATGCCCACTTTGCCATTTTTGCTATTTTTTGTGAATTTCCAGTGATCAAAAGTACTTGGAATTCGATATCTCCCACACCGCATGTCCAAAAATCATGAGACCAAGCCCGTGCATCCCTCCTCTTCGAGGGCTTTCCAACGGTACCAAGCACTAGGGCTGGGGCCTTGTGGTTCGGGACAGCTCACCGTGACAAAACAAAGCACAGCAAAACAAAACAAACAAATCGTCTTAATTCATATATTGATTGTCCAACCAAGGAGGGTAACTTGGGGAAGGTACAACTTGATCAAATTGGTTGGTTTGAGGGCCTTACCACATGAGCGGCAGCAGAAGTCCCCGCAAACTGCTGAAGGCCTGTTGCTTGGTTTATGGATCGTAAACTGGCACCCTCACCTACCACACGGGAGGAACGGCAAGGAGAAGGCAAAGTGACGTGGTGCTTATGTGGAGCCTCTCCGCGAAAGTAGGATTTCCAGGGACCATTGCCAGGAAATCCGAAATCTTAGAGAACTTCTTTGTCGCGATCTGCTCCTTCTCGCCGTGGCCCTCATATGAGACATTCATTTTTGCTTCTCAACGATCTATTCCCATGCCCCACTGCCGCTCATGTGGTAGCGTTAATTTGTTTTTGCTGACATGGGCCTACTCTCCATAACATGCAGTGCTACAATCCTAGCCAGGGACTTCCATGTCACTCGAGCTCACTGCCGCTAGTGTGGTAAGGCCCTGAGAAAGATACTTAGGCAAGCCAATCTTGCCAATCTTAATAGAGGACAATTGGCTTGGATATACCTCTATTGGTCACAACGTTAAACAGAATAAATGTCCTTGTTGGGAAACAAATTATAAATCAAACTTGATAGATAAACTTACTTGATTTTTTTCAAATTATGTTTTTACTTGGTTGCAACTGGCCAATGATCATTAAAATAGTTTAACTCAAACATATTACTACTTAAATAGCAATATGTATTTTGCATGTTATGTTACAAGCTCATGTTTGTGGCTGGGCCATGCCAGTGTTGTTGGGACGTTAAGTGAATACATGACATTCCAAATTCCTAGAAGTGGGCTTTGTATTCAAGCTCTAGAAAGACAGTGTAAACAGTTTCTCCTTAGATGTGATGAGAAAATATTTACTGTTACTAATGGTCTCTCACCACTCAAATTTTTGCAAAGCGCATTTCCTAACTCATATTGCATCATCATGTTTTCACATTGTGGATTTCCTAACTATGTTCAACGCCTTGTAATCTTAGTTACTATCTTCTACTAATATCCAATTTGGTCTAGCTCTAAATCCTTGACAACTACATACTTAAGTTAGATCCTTTCCCTCCAAGCCAGTAGCCCCTTGTGGTCAAGAGACACCATAATTTACGCCTTCTTGGGGCGGCGCCTTTGCAACTTATATATCTATTGGATGTTCATTGAATGACACATTTAAGTTTTGTTGTCTTCGAGACCAAATCAAAGAAAACTCCAAGCACTTTTATAGAATCAAAATCACAAATTCTAGGGACTAAAAGAGAATTTATAGGACTCATCCACTTTTCATGGGGTTGCAGGATTTGACTGATCTCCCAACCAGTGTTTTTCTTAAGAAATTTGGAAAATAGCGCGAGTGGCTACAGAGTTTTGCAGGAAATAGCCATTTATTCTGTTCATCCAATATAATTCATCCACCTATGTGCCATCATCCATATATGGTGAATTCATCCATAATTTATTTTTTATTTGGAGAAATTTGGCGATTTCATCCATGAAAAAAGGTGGATTTGCGACAGAATATTTGATTTTATTTTTTGAGGTCGAAATCTGGTGATTATTTGCCACTAAAAGAATGGCTGCTCCCAACAGAGGACAGCTAGGGACCGATATACCTTACCCAGCCGGGAGAGAATCATGGTGGACTCTTTCCGAAGCAAACATAACTTATGGTGTCACTTCATCCCAAATGGCTAGAAAGCTACCTTGGGGTGTGCATGACGGAAGAACGCCAAAAAAATACAAAAAATTAGAATAAAGCCCTGAATGAGCTACAAAATAAAATATATATCTCAACACCCTAAAAGCACAAATCATTCTTCTTGGAAGCAACCGGCCAATGACATTTCAATTGAACTGTCCACATGATTCCTCCTAAAATGGAATCAGAACTTATTTGTGGGTCCCATAACAAATGGAATTCTAAAATTACCAATTATTTTTAAATCCCTTAGACAAATTCACCTTACCACAAAGTACCTACATTCACAGTGTGAATTTCTCACAGCAGGTTAGGAAAGGACCTACTTCCCAACAGGATTACTCCCACTCATTCACACTTGCTGCCCTTCATCATGATCTCTAGTGTGGCTCTCTTTTGGATGAAAATCATCCATACCTTGGACCACCACCTTTTACCGGTGCCTATCCCCAGTCTCTATTTCATTCACACTTGCTGCCCTTCATCATGATCCCCAGTGCCATGTTTTGGATGAAAATCATCCACCCCTTGGACCACCACCACCTGTCACCAGTGCCTATCCCCAGTCCCTATTTCATTCACACTTGCTGCCCTTCATCATGATCCCTAGTGCCGTTTTTTGGATGCAAATCATCCATCCATTGGATCACCACCTTTTACCAGTGCCTATTCCCAGTCTCTATTTCATTCACACTTGCTGCCCTTCATCATGATCCCTAGTGCCATCTTTTGGATGAAAATCATCCACCCCTTGGACGACCATACCTATCCCCCCCTATTTCATCCACACTTGCTGCCCTTCATCATGATCCCTAGTGCCATCTTTTGGATGAAAATCATCCATCCCTTGGCCTACCCCAGCCTCTATTTCATTCACACTTGTTGCCCTTCATCATGATCCCTAGTGCCATCTTTTAGATAAAAATCATCCACCCCTTGGAGCACCACCTTTTACCAGTGCCTATCCCCAGCCCCTATTTCATTCACAGTTGCTGCCCTTACACTTGCTGCCCTTCATCATGATCCCTAGTGCCATCTTTTGGATGAAAAGCATCCATCCCTTGGAGCACCACCTTTTACCAGTGCCTATCCCGATTCCCCAGTCCCTAGCTCCCCAGTCAGACACTTTTGTTTGATAAAACGTTTTTGTCTGCACTCACTGCAACGGTACCTACCGTCTGCCTTTTCCCTACTATTTACGTCTCCCTCTCTGCTGTCTGCCCATCACTCTCCTGTCAGCCGCCTCTCCTTCTCCCTCTCTCTCTCTCTCTTCTGACTCTTCTAGAGCTTCCTTGTACCTCTGGGGACCATACTAGTGTCAGTTGAGAGTGTCTGTCTCTTCTAGTTATCCTCCTTTCTTTTGGGTCTTGAGCAGCTCCAGCTCTTTCTCTCGGATTCTCTCTCTCTCTCAAAGACACTCTCTTTCTCGTTCCACAGACAGATGCGCTCAGTCACTCAGATGGGTCCTGGGTTGAAATTGATGAGTATACAGCGTCCCTGAGGCTCTTTGGTTCTCTCTGTCTGAGCTCACACAGACTGGTACACCAGTTGAGTATTGCTTTGGGGTGGATGTTGGAAGTGGTCTGTGGTTTTGACTTTCTTGCTTGAGAAAATCGGAACTGAAGTTACTCCGAGGTCAAGTTTCTTGAACTGAAGAGATACAGAGCAAGGCAGAGGGAGGGAGGCATGTTTGGTGTAGCGACTGCGAGTGTTCTCATTCGCACAATGTAGGCTGGAACGCTGTTGGGCTGAAGCGGGAACGAAGGTCTACAGTGAAGGGAAATTCAGCGCTGTAAGGGGTGTAGAATAAGTCTTGGATCATGGTATTCCATTTCCCCAGTGAGCCAGCGTCTGGTAGTGGGGCAGATTTTGCCTCGTTATTGGGTTGGCCCCTCGGGCTTCGGTCTGGTGTGTTGATGGAGGTGGCCAGGCCCGCTGAGGCGGTGAGGCCAGGTGTAGAGACTGCCGAATTGCAAGCTGAGAACATGCCAAACAACTTTCTGCTCCCCTATATCTCTGCGAGTGCGTCGTCCGATTCTGATTCGGATACATACAGTGAGGCAGCGTCATCTTTCTTCAAGGATTCGCGGCGCATCACACTTGGGAGCCTCATTGGTCTGCCTTTGGATTCTTCAGGGAGGGCGGGCATTATGCGCGCAGAGATGAACCAATATCAGGCCTTGGGCCACAGGCGGACGCGGAGCTTGGGATCCTGTGGGTTGTGGGACATTCTTGGCTGTGCCAGGGGAGCTCGAGTTGCTGCAGAGGCCAACCGGGATGAGGATGGAGATCCAAGCTCTTCCTACTCTCTTGCAGAACAACTGGAATTGGAACGAAGTGCAGTTACTGAACCCACTGCTGCTTCTGATAAAGGGCTAGTGAGTGTGATGTATGAAGAATCTCTCTCAGCTGGTAGCCGGAGCCCTGAATGGAACCCCCAGTTCGTCTCCGCCAATAGTACGATTTCCGACGCCGACTCCATGGAGGACCAGCCATTCGAAACCGATGTGCTTGGAACTCCATCGAATGGCTACGGCAATTCCACAGAAAGAGTCCATGTCACTGCCCGCATGCAGAGGTCCTTCAGTATGCGCTCTTTCTTCTCTACTATCTGTTGTCGCTTGGATGCCCAGACTCCAGTTGAGTGACCAGGATATACATTGTAAGTTACTGTAAAGCGGGAGATAGGATCCTTATGTAACTGGTGCCACGGGGGTCTGTCATCTCTGTCCCAGGAGGAGCCAATTGAACGCATTGATAGCTAACTCAAAAGGTGGCACAGCGTTGATTTTCTTGTAGTATTAGTAGACTCAGGAGATGGATGGACGACTCAGGAAAACTAGAGAGGGTGCAATCTGGATACTAGACTAGACAGAGATCACAACTCTAGAAAGATACTCTACAGAGGATCCCACAAGAGATTCTCACAGCACTTATGTGTTGACTAACTGTGTGATGAAAGATTTGAGGCCCTTAAGTTAAAGGCCGATGCTCTTGCGGTTAGTTTTCTGTGAGAGATGATAGTCTTCAGATTGTGGTTGCTGCAACCTTGTGGCCATAGCCCTGTGTTTGGGCAGAGAAACAGATACCCAGAGCTTGAACTGCTTGTGTTAAGCGACAAGTCGACAGTGAGGGAAAACCCAGCTACTCGGCCAATTCTCGTGTACACCAACTTCAGAGGTGCATAGAAGTGAGGGTATTTAATTCAACTCAACCAGAACAGCGCAAAACTTCCTCGCATAGTTGATGCTTTCCGTTTCTCTCAACCTGTCCCCCATCTGCCTGGAAAAAGCAAGTTGGAATTGTTCGTGCTATGTCTACTTAAACAGGGTAAAGAAAAGAGGATTTTTTGGAGAAACATGAAGCAATCACCCGAACCCCCCTCAGCACGCATCGATGAAGCTCCCCCACATCTCAAGTTACAGCACTTGAGAATCCGTATTTCGTGTCCCCTATCCTGCACCTCCCTCCCTGTCCTATCCCTGGCCCTATTTCCGGCTCCACTGTGAAACCCACTGTGCCCGGCATGTGGAAGGAGTGGACCCACCTATTGAAGAGTACTGGCACTTTCCTGGTCAGCAACTACATCATGGAGTCCACGGAAATGGTCTCTCAGAAAAGAAGAAAAAGAATCGGATCATCGTCGTGAGGATGCGTTCATTGAACTGACTGTGTCGTGCACGAGCAGTTATCTTGTCGGGAGCTTCAGAAGCAAAGAAGTCAGATGAGAAAGCGGATGAATCAACTGTTTCCTTTCATGCATTTGTTGCGGTATCTTGAATCCCCTTAGACGATCGCAGTACTCGTACTCCAGATACTACCAATTGAACATCCCACGCATTGAATTTGAAGAATTGTACGATTGTGGGTGTGCGCTAGACTGTTACGTGCATTCTAGGGCCCATTCGCGGGTAGTTTAGGGGCACCATGATCGCACGACACAGTGAACGTTTCACGATTTCATGTCGACGGGGTCTTACTGATCTGCGGGAAAGACTGAGGGGTTGCATCCAGCATTCCCAGCTTGACGAGCTTCACAAATCATCCAGACTTAAGACCGAAGAAATTAAATGGCTCGTAAAGATGGCTCAGTGGAGGAAACCGGCGCCCACCAGTTTTGGGGGGCAATGCGAGAGGTGCATCACCAGCACACCGTGTGGAATCCGGCTGAAGATCTGGAAGTGTCCCATGATGTATTCTATTTGCTGATATCAATTACAATCGCCTCAAGCCTGCCAGTAAAGCATGAGTGGCCTAGTACGAATAATCTGCATCTTCCATCTCCCTTTTTTCAGTTCTTTAAGGTTTGACCAAGCACAATCCAGCTCCGTTTTCCCCCGATTTAATGGAAGGTGTCACCGTATCGCCCGTGGCCTCGAAATTGGGAATCTGTTAGGTTTAAGGTGGGAATGTATTGTGAAGTAGTACCAACAGTAAATGTGGAATGGGTTGAGAAAATCTGATTCTGGTAAGATAAGATTTGATTCAACCAGCTTAAAAGTTCCTGATGCATTCTCAGATTCCCCTACTCTGTCAAGGGTTTGAGTGGCTTTCCTTCTTCTAGCGAGCTAAACATGCTCCCAATCATGCTATGGAAGACCAGAGAAAGAAAAGAGGACTCATAGTTCCTAGGTGTGAGTGAGCGCTTGAACCTGATCATGCTGCAATCCATTCAAGCTATGCACGCGCCTTCCGTAGCAGACCTTGAATTTACAGGCTAGTCCATAGTACATGCTGGACTCATGCTTGATGAGTCCATGATCTCCACCCCAGGGTTTTGAGGACTGGCAAACCTTGAAAGTTATATTAGGATTTAAATTGGTCCTCTGGCTTCATTTTGTTTCCTTGTTGTACTACATCTGATTTTTGAACACTGTGATGGTGTTCTGCCTCAGACATTCTTCTCTGTTGAGAAATTGCAATATCAAGGTGGACAGCAATGGAGCCAGTGAGAAGAAGTTGTCAACCTTGGAGTGAACCAGGAAGTTGGGCAAATGTAGATGGAGAAGAATGAATCTATCAATGGGTTCCGGGAACTGTGAACGTACCAAGGGTTTGGTTTTTGAGAACAGATGGAGTCCAGGGATTGGTCTTTACACAATATTTGTTTTGGAAATCTTGCTGATTACAAAGCTTATGGCTTTAGCAACTGGGGAGAGATTGGACTACGTTGACTTAAGCAAAGAGAAGGAGCTTGCAGATTTGAATGTGACTACGACGAACGTGACGGCCCATTCTGCAACTGCAAGGGAAGGTAGCATTGCTGGGATGATTGATAAAGTTTTGGAAAAGGAATTTCCTGATAAGGAGGATCCTCAAGCAGGTATTCCCCATAATCTCATCTTCCCAAGGTCCAAGGCATTTTGTTGAATCTTCTATGTCCGTGTGCGTTTGAGGAATAATTTCTTTTGAAGGGTGAGTATTATGGCGCACCTATATTGGATTTGAAGGCATCACACCTATTGATGAAGCAAATAAGAAATGAAATGGAACTTTATAACGTCTGCAGAAAGCTCAAAGAGCTTATGGGACAAAAGGAAACAAGAAACAAGAAAGAGAACAAAAGACAGAGTGAAGCCAGAAGCAGCCCCAAAGCAACTAGCAGGGGATTGCCTAAGGGTCAAAGCTTCATGCAGATAAGCTGCCAAGCATTTCTGATCCTCATAATGGAAGACTTCTGTGAGAGATTGGGTGTCACAGAACAGACAGTTGAATCTCCCACGGATCTCATAGTAAAGAGGGCAGGAAAAGAAGTGTTCTTCAGTTTCGATACACCGGTTGGGCGCGGTGCATGCTGGGCATAGGCGGTTTCTCGCTGCAGGTTTTCCCACCTACCAGTCTCTGTTTGTAATTTGTGGGTGCCCACCCTGAACCGCCCCAAAGCCCTCAGAAATGAAGAAAGCAGAAACGAAATGAAGTGGTATTTATAAGACAGAAACTGAGATATCGATAATGTCCACTGGACACGGGAGGTACAAATTTTTTGGTAATGTGCTGGTTGTCTCTCCAGTCAATTATTTTCTTGATTTGGATTGTGTGTTTACAGGTGTCTAGGAAGGAAATGCAATGAAATGAAATGGTGCTTTATAACGTCCGCGGAAAGCTCGTAGAGCTTATGGGACAAAATGGAAGAAAACATGAGACAGGAACAAATCCAGAAACCACAATTAATGTTCTAGCGATTGTCTAAGGGTGAAGGCCTCGTGTAGGTAGGCTGCCAAGCATTTTTGATCCTCATAGTGAAAGACATCAGTGAGAGTTTGGGTTCCACTGAATAAACAGTGGAATCTCCCACGGATCTCGTAGTATAGAGGGCAGTAGAAGAAGAAGTGTTCTTCAGTTTCAATTTCCTTGCTGCGCCCTATGCAAGCTGGACATAGGTGGTCCTCCCGTTGCAGGTTTTCCCATCTGCCAGTCTCTATCCGTAGGTTGTGGGAAAGAAAGAAACTTATGCTGTACACAGGGACTCCCAAGGACCCATAGGACAAAGTAACCAACAAGAAACCATTTCAGAAAGCCCTAAGAGATAGTGGGACAAGAATGCTTAACACACTTAGAAACCACTATGAGTTCAGGCCCAGCCTGCTGCTCAAAGATTTAGTGGGGGATCTTTTGAACCAACATGTCTCCCATTGGCCCATGGAGCTTTGAATTATTAGCTGGCTGGTTGTTGTCTGGTAATGACAACAATTTGGACATTTGCAGCAACTGAGGGAACGGTGGGGAGCAGCTTTAACAACAGCGTCAATGAGCAACAGGTGAGGGTTTAGCCACCATCCTTCAGCTTGTTGGTGTTTCCATTCTACCTCACTCTGCTCATTCCCGGCATATTGCTGTGACATTGGTGGAAAGATATTCACGTCCTGCTTTTACTGGGGAGGAGGAAGATTTGCAAGTGTTATCCTGATGTATTAAACATTGGCTGTGCAGGCTGTGCTAGAGACTGTGGCCAGAGTAACCCATGACAGGAGGAAAAAAAACGATACTGAAGAAGAGAAGTATGTGCTTTGAGACTGTTTCCTTCTGAGAACCATTAACAAGACTTTGTACTCTAGGTGTAGCATGGCACAAAAGCATATCGGTCTTGTCTGTCTCCTTGTAGCACCTGTGAGTCATTTCTGTGGGCATATTTTGCCTTCACTGTTAAATGGATTTTAGGGCTTCGTGAAGTTGAATTGGAGCTTACTGGTTCTGGTGGGTGATTGTTGGGGGCCCTACCATTCTTTCCTACAACTTTGCTTGTCCCAAAAGCTCTTTGAGCTTCCTAGTTCTACCAAGGCTTGGTTCAGGCATTGGGAGTTCAAGACACTGGGAACACGGCTCTCTATTCTCTTGTTGCTCCACTGGCAGTGCTTACAGGATACAGCAAAGTCACCCTGTTTTTTGACATAAATGCACCAATGGCCCCTTTGCTTCTCAACAGTGGGACCACAAAATCGTTTCAATTTCAAGATTTAATCAACTTGGACTCCGAAACAGGCTCTGATGAACTGCCCACTCTCATCGACAAAAAGGTAGGTTGACACACTATCTCAATCTTGCTGCATAACAGTTATTTTTCATGTATAAGTATATATGTTGCACAACTTATGGTAATTTAGCTCACATGCCAAATCTTCATCCTCTCTGCTTGAAACCATGTGGATTGAGACAAAAATGCTACAGCTGTTTGGCTCAAAGTTTTCTCCACCACAGCTGTAGTTGTAAGAAACACACTGATACTTTACTCTACAAGCTCCCAAGCCTCTGACAAAATATTGTCCGAGCATTTATCACTTCATCTATCAGTGACTTGGCACCAGTCTACTACATTTCTTTGTATCCTATACAACTTGCTTGCACATGATGCAGTGAGGTTCAGTTTTTCATCTGCCTTCTTCTTGGGTTTCTCTTCATAGTAATTCACTGCGTAGTACATCTTGTCTAACTAGGAAATCTGGGTGTAGGACAATGTGTTTGTGATATCCAAATCAAGGGAAGGGTCTATGGTTCTTCAGCAAGACCTAAGGTACTCTCTTTGACTATGGCCATGTAAGCCACCTCTTTGTGACAGACAGGAGACTTTCATAGGACAACAGACAGCAGCTTCTTTTCAGGCACTTTTGTGAGGCCTTCAAAGTGCAATGAGGGTCCATTCTCACCTTTTGGGAGACTGCTGTGTCCAACATAAATCATAACATGGCATATACCTTAAACCGAAATGTTCAATGTCATAAACACCGAGGGAAAGACGCCCTACTAGCTCCATCAACAGGCCGTATGCTTGCTGGCTTCAAAATATGTGCAGGGACTGGTCAATCACTTATCTGGGAAGTGAAAAAGTTGTTCTCCAGGTTTGTCATGTGGATTGTCAGTGGGCTACAGTAAGTTGGTGTTCTGCAAGAGATTCTTTGGTACTTACAGATTATTGAGTTGGTATTTGCTGATTAATGTCCTGATGTTTGCAGGTTCATATCGGATCTAGTGGTAGTAATTGTGTCGGCAGCAGGGGGTGGTATTGCCTTTGCTTGTGTTGGCCAGCCGGTTAGTCTCCATCTATTTCCTGGGTAGCCACTGACCAGCCTAGCATTTGCTACATAGACATTTAACCTGTGGCTGTAAAACATGGAGACATTTCTGAAGTAATGTCTGTCTGTTGTATAAATCTGGAAGTAAAAGAAATTGTTTTGCATTCCCCTGTGAGCATTACAAAGTTTTAATATATTTATTCTGTTTGAGTTTCCCATGGACGTTGTGAAGTTCCTCTCTTCTAGTACTCAGATATTGAATTTATTGGCTCTTTGGGTTCACAGGTGATCACAGGTTATCTACTGGCTGGGTCTGTGATAGGCCCAGGTGGTTTGAGCTTCGTCAGTGAATTAGTGCAGGTATGTCTTATCTCTGCTTTGATGTTTTCTTTAAGCGACAGTAGTACAGAATCTATTTTGCATGAACCAAGGATATGGCAATTGGAAATGTCTGATCTGAGGTGTAGCTCATTTCCTCACATTGGGATAAGGGGCATGAAGAAATTTGTTTCATATGATTCTTTCAGTGTTTTCCATAACCTTCCTGACATTATTCTTTGTGACTGGCAGCTCATTGTCATCTGGCTTTGCCAGGAGAAGGGTAAAATCAGCTTTAGAGGGTTTTTTTTATCCCCCTGCATGCTTGAGGTGGTCTAGAGTTTAGTAGCTACAGGTACATGCCAATGTGTGGGATGTATAGGGAGATGCTTAAGGCCCTTTGGTGTTCTGAGGTATAGTTCATGAGGACTGGATAATTTTGCAGGTTGAGACAGTGGCCCAATTTGGGGTTGTTTTTCTTCTGTTTGCTTTGGGGCTTGAGATTTCTAGTACCAAGGTAAGATTTCCCTCTCTTCTCTCTCCTGTATTCCAATGGCCACAAGGCTACGGCAAACAACGTCTTATGAGTACAATCTCTCCTGTATTCCAGAAGAGTATCTTCTTAGGCCTTGCTGGCAATTTACTACCTGGGTAAATGTGTGTAACAAGCTTTTAGGAACAGAGCAGAAGAAAACAATATGTAGATATGTGTGTTGGTGTGTGTTTCTATTTGTAGATTTGTCTAATACACTATGTGGGTTGCACAAATCATCCTCCATTACTCAGAAATGCTGATGTGTGTGGCCAACATCAAGTAACGATATCGCCTGCTTTTGTATGAATGTCAGTCCTTCACAATGGTGAACACTCAAACTTCTTGTGGTGGAAACAGTTGTCCGTGGTATGGGCTGTTGCTATTTTTGGGGGATTCTTACAGATTGCACTCTTCATGTGTCTCTGCGCTCTAACTGCTGTGGTAAACCCTCCCTCTATCATTCCTTCTGCACTGTCTTGATGTAGGTCTGGTCTGTCATTGTGTCTAATGGAGAAGCACTGCTGCAGCCAAAGGTTGAGTGTGCTATCCAACAATATTCTCATTACTAGGAGTTACAAGAAGCACTATATGTTCTGGCTACCAATTATGGCTAAACTTTTTCAAAGGAGTGAATCTTTTGACTATTTCATTATTGCCATCACTATACAAATTCACAATGGCCAGACAAGCAGCTGACACTATGGGATTGGCAAGATGGCTCTAACTGTTTGATTGTCGATACATGTAGCTGTGTGGAGCGAGCTCGTCAGAGGGTATATTTGTCGGTGCGTTCCTGTCTATGTCATCAACTGCTGTGGTCAGCCTCTAATTAACCCGCTGCTCCTGTTTGGGGGGCAGTGTCTTGCAATTGTGAGACCATTAGCATGGTGTATGCTGGCTCGCAAATCAGATTCATAGTCATTAGCGCCTTCAAGTCAAGGAGAATGTTTATGAAGACTTGCAACTCTTGATGAATGCAACCCTCTGTCTCTCATTTGCATTCATGTCCCATAAACTCCCGGGGTATTTTGTGTTTTTGAGGCATTAAATCTTAGACAATATGTTGGGCTGCTTGTTGGGAGCCCTACTCCCTTTCCTCTCTCTTGTCCCATAAGCTCCTTGGGCGTTTAGCGGATTCTATAAAGCATCATTTCATTTCATTTCTATTTTCTGCCTTTCTTTTGCTTTTTGGCTTAGGTCTTGTCTCCTCTCTCTTGTTTTTTTCCATTTTGTCCCATAAGCTCTTTGAGCTTTCCGCGGACGTTATAAAGTAACATTCATTTCATTTCATTTCTTTTGATACTCTTCTTGTCTTTGACATAAGCCTTCTGGGTTTCCTGTGGATGTTAGAGGGTTCCTTTACCTCCTTTCTGCAGCACCAGAAAGATCTGCATCCCCAGATGTGTGAGAGAGCAAAACTCTTCTGCAGTTCTAAATGACACTCCAGCCATCCCACCTCCAATTGGTTCCAGTTCAACAGGGTTTGAGGTGATCAGTGCAGGTACTGAAGTTTCTGATGGACCGTAACAGCACAGATGCACTGCATGGACAGGTTACTATTGGCACCCTCATCCTACAGGTACACACAACCTGCCTCCCAATGTAGACTTTGAGTTAGCGCTATTTTTCCAACCTCCCCTGTCTAGAACATCTTCAACATGACAATGTTTTCCTTTTGAAATTCTCTTCTTTTCGCAACCTCCATTGCACCAAATGGAAGGAGGAAGGCAACCTAAGTTGGAATGGTCAGTATGTCACTGCTGTTTCTTCCACACAGTCGTCCTGTGAGGATTCTCTGTGGAACAACCTGCTTGTTGTTTCAAGCAAGGGAGAGAGGCTGGGGGCCAAGAGGAAGTGACACGAGACCGGCATGTTGCGGCAGGACTGTGCGGTTGGATTGCTTTTTTCTCTGCTGCCTGTACTGGGAGGTGACAGTGGTGTGATGACAGGTCTCATCTCCATGAGTCGATCGTAAGCACCTTCTGTTTCCAAAAAATTGGTGAATATTCCATGAAAACAGTGAAGTTAGTTTCACATTCTGAAAGACCTAGTCAAGCTCGTATCTTACAACTGCTGAGTTTTATTTCACCCTCGAATGAAAAATTGATCTGTTTACTCTTGAATATTACACTACCTGTGTCGATGCAGCTTGTTTGTGCTCTCAGCTTTCCTCTTGGCTGCTGCCATTCTGGCCAAGTCATTTGTACCCCAATTTCTAAAACTGATGATGCGCCTCTCAACCCAGGTAGTTTCTGAAATGGCCCTGGTCACATCTTTATGTTAGTTTCTCTTCTATGCCCTTCCGGAGTGGATGCAGACTTGTGTATAATTTTGACCCTCAAAAGGGTCTAGTATGTGGAACATTGCATAATCCCATAATAAACATATCATGAAGGCAAGCTGTACTTCAAACTAGATTGGATATTGTTTTGCTTAGAAGTGCTAAGCATCCATTGACTTGTTTTGGATCAATTATCTGATGGTCTGGCTTTTTACTCCTGCACTGGAACTCATTTATCTGGATTGCACCACTGACAGCATTTGCCTTGAGATGATTGCAGACAAATGAGCTGTATCAGCTGGCTGCAGTTGCATTTTGCTTGCTTATTGCCTGGGTACATCTCTCGGTGTCTCTGTCCCTCCCTCTCCCACCATCTCACCTGTCCAGATTGGGCATAGTGTCTATGCCCAGCAGTCTTTCTGGGTCTGATGGTTTCTTTTCTATGTCAGGGTGACATTTTGCAGGAGACAGTCCAAGATACTTGCTTATTTCTGCTTTGACCCCTCTTGTTATTGGTT
Organism: Takakia lepidozioides; assembly: GCA_030704615.1. Taxonomy (NCBI): domain Eukaryota; kingdom Viridiplantae; phylum Streptophyta; class Takakiopsida; order Takakiales; family Takakiaceae; genus Takakia; species Takakia lepidozioides. The sequence goes on from CM060731.1 coordinate 77,138,393, forward strand.
GAGATGATTTGGCTAAATCGCAATGATTCTTTTCATTGTTGGAATGCAGTTCAGTGATAAACTAGGGCTAAGCTTGGAACTGGGTGCTTTCGTGGCGGGTGTCATGATCTCCACCACTGACCTCGCAGAACACACGCTTGCACAGGTCTGTTGTCACAGAGCTTTGTCCACTTTTTCATTGTGTGGATGGGGATAAAGGGGTCCGAGTGACAAGCCTTTCTGGGATTTGTCCTGTTTGACTTGTATTTTTCAATGGCTACTTTGTTTTTATTGGCAGTGATTTCAGGCACTGCGTTTGAAGGTCCCACTTTGATCAAGAAGTAAATATTTTGCTGCTAGCTAGTAATTTCCTTTTCTTTTCCTGTCTGGGCAACTTTCGAAACACGGATTGGGTGTTGCGTGTTGAAGGTGGATCCAATAAGGAATCTCTTTACGGCGCTTTTTCTGGCAAGCATTGGGATGCTCATAAACATGCAGTTTTTATGGGCACATATGGACGTGTTGCTGGCATCCCTTGCCCTTGTCATCATCTCCAAAACCATAGTGGTCATGGTTGTGGTCAGAGCTTTTGGATACAGCTTAAAGAATGCCTTTCTTGTGAGCTGTTCCTCTCTCTCATAAAAAAGCTTCTTCTTTTCCTTCTGTTTCATCTTTAGACCTGATCAGTTCGCTTACTACTTTCAATGTGTGGGAATAACAAACAGCAAGACCTCATGTAATTGCGATAATCAGGAAAGTGAGCTAGTGCTGTTATCTGAAATGTGCTTGGGGCCCAGCAATTTTCATTTCTTAGTTTCCAATATGTCCACATTTCACTTATGTCAATATGCAAGAGCATGAGTTCAGCTGCACCCTTGTTACAATTACAGGCTTTAAATGCTTGCAAGACTGTGTTCACATAGCCGTGCTTGTTGTCATTCCACTTTGGTTACAGGTGGGCATGTCTCTTGCCCAAATAGGAGAGTTTGCTTTTCTGCTTCTTAGCCGGGCTTCCCATCTCCACCTTATACAGGTGAGACCTCAACATGGTGTGAGTTAGTACATTTTCGGCTGATGCCTTGTGGTTGTATGCTGGGAAAATTTTGCATTATCCATATTTCTTAGATTGATTCTGTGCTGATAACTCTTGGGGCAGCCATTCTTTTATTGGCAATTTATCACCAGATTTCGACGTCGCGCAGGTCCCTGGTGATAGGGGTTGAGAAAAAGATAGATTTTTGCCAAAAGCTGATCTGGTGGGCCCATCTTTTGCCAGAGGGTCTGGGGAACTGTCAACCCCAATCCTCTTCTGCCCCCTCCTTCAGATGGGATCAATAGACTGGAGAAGTTAGTTCTGATCATTGGGTTTAATAATTTTCCAGTCTCGTGTTTAACACCATACAGGATTATAGATTATGGAATTTGAACAGATGGAAGACTTTTAACACGCCGGATTCATTTTTCTGACAAACGTGGTGGCTATCTGGTGCTCTGTAAAGAAAAAATTGTACCTGTTGCTAGTTGGAACCACGGCCCTCAGCCTGGTAAGGCCTTTGTTTGTGTTATTTTCAGTCTTTTCCTTAGTGGTTATGAGGTATGGCTCTGTTAAGGTTGTGACTTAGGTCCTTATTTGTCCCCTATCAGGGTGTGGTGTTGCTCCTGTCAAGCAGATAGAATTGATCTCCAGGATCATTGAAGAGGATTTTTCAAAGCATAGTCTTTATATATGAATGACAGATAAAATCATCAACATAACAAGTAATAAATTTGTAGGTGTAAAGATCATTTGTTATTCCCAGTTTTCAGATCACTTTGTACGACTGATGTGCTGGCAAACTGCATGGGGTTCTCAGGGCTAGTGGGGATGCCTCAGCTCTGTAACATAGATAGGTTGGTTTGGGATTCCTCAGTTTCTTCTTCAGTGCTCTGTGTGCAGTCTATTCAGAAAGCTTAGACAACATTGCCTTTCACCTTGAGAGTTGGAAGCAGCCCTGAGTGTTCTAAGGCCCACTATTCCTCATAGAAGAAATTTGAGTCGTGGTTGTAACTAGCTTGTGTTGGGTTTTCTCCCGGATGATGGTAAAGCCTCATTTCTGTTTATGAGTTCATAAGATCATTTTATGGCAGGTGTCATCGCCGCTACTGTTCAGAGCTATACCCGCATTACTACATTTGGGTTCCCTCATGCAGTGGTTTCCCCCTGATTCCAACCAGACCAAGGTGGGTCTGTCGTCGCCCTCCAAATTTCCTTCACGGTCCAAGCAACTGAATTTAGGTAAGTTTTATCTTCCAAAGGATTCAAGCATTACATAAAAGAGATGTCTCCATGGAGGAGCCAATAGAAGGGATTAGGTTCCAATTTTTACCAGCTGCTTTTTGGTAGTTCAGTATGATTTAGTTGGGAGAAATATGAGTTTTTGGATTTCCTTTTCAAAGGGTGCAGAGTCAGACTATCTGGCGACTCCCAGGGAACATAGTCAGGCCAGGGAACATAGTCAGGCTATCCGGAGCTAGGAGTTGGGGGGGAGACTAGAGTGGATGTATCAAAGCCCACACAGGTCATGGCCCCGAAGATGCTCACATAATAGACGCTCATTGAAGGTCTCTCATATTTGCAGATTCCTCCGACTCCAAATTCAAGCGGCCACAAAGCAACATGCTACGAATCAACAGAACACTGCACTAGAAGAGGATCTAACAAGGAGCGGCCTGCAGACCACTACCAAAGGAGATCACTACCCAAGAGACACTGCTGTCACCAGGGAGACACAGCTCCGTCCTAAAGAGAGAGAACTCTCTGTCCCCTTTCAAAAAGTATATACCATTAATTATTTTTGTTTTTATTTTTTTCTGAGAAAGGAAACTTGGTGCCCCTTATCATTGAATAAAAGTTCTCTGAGGCTACTATCCCCTCTTGCGTGGAAAAAAACAAAAAACCTCGGAGGCCCAAGTTACTTCAAGCAGGCATTAGGGATATTGAACCCAGACTGTTAAAGGAACATGGACTAGAGGACCTCTTTGTTTGGCAAGAGAAAATCCAGACATGAACACAACAACTCGCTGAAGTAGCTCAGTTCTCTGATGATAGTATGATTTGAGTACTTCCGCTTCCATGGGTATTGCTAAGCACTGATAGTGGTTGCTCTCTAGAAAATGCTGAATGCTGATATGATGACATATGAGAACATCAGACCAGTATTACAGAACCTTCCCTACTACTGATGGTAGGTACACCAACGCTCAAAAATGAGTTATACATAGTGTTTGCCTGCCTGATGAGGTAGATCCCAATATGAAGAAAAGTGAATCAGAGCATCAAGATTCAGTGATAATCCTGCAACAGACCGTGTTGCTGAACACTGCTAAGGAAATCGACAAACATTTCTTCTAAACTTTTGAACTTGAGAAGACCCAGTCTCTGGATCTTGGTGGTGTTGAGAGTATGGTGGATGTCATTCCCCTCCGCATTATTGCATCTGCACAATCCATGCAGGCAAAAAGATGCACAATTAAGCGAGTTGGAAGTAGTGGGCATGGCAGCGATGACAAACATGGTGTGCAGCTGCAGCTCACTGCGGTTGCTTTCACTCCTGATGACCCAAAAGTTTTGGATCCGATCTGAACTTGAAGGGTTTGAGTAGTAGTCATTACCTTGTGGGAACTTGCAGCTTTGGATACTTCTGCTTCAGCATCTGCATGACATCACTAAAATGGGCCACTTCTGCGGAGCAGATGTAGCGGCCCCGAGCCCCGGGCACCTCGAGGGCCAGCACATGCGCGGTCACAACGTCGTCGATGTGCACCCACCCAATTCTGATGTTTGGGTATTCCTTGGCCGCCCCTACAGCATAAGACACGTTATGATGTTTATTATCAGGACTACAAGTATTGGCAAGGTAACATGATCCACTCACTCGCAGTGATTGACAAACAATCAACTAGGAAGCTTGCGGACAATTTCCCTTATATATATACTCTGCGAGATTGTCTGTGAGATCTCTGCATGAAATCAACTTTACCTTTCACAAGGTGGAGGAGCACCGAGATGGTGCTAGTTGGCACGGGCGCAAGCATGGACCCCATGACGAAGGATGGATTGACCACAACGAGATCAAGTCCCTCCTTTTTGGCAAACTCAAAGGCCTCTCTTTCTGCCAAGGTCTTTGCCATTGCGTACCACATCTGGGTCGCCCATTAGAGCGTCGTATCACAGAGTGAGTGAGCAGAACTCCAAACCAAAATGTCAGACATCTCAGGTAACTGCAAGCTACAAGCTTATGGTTGTCCAATTCCTTTGTGTTGACTGGTAATATACCTTCAACAATCAGAGAAAGGACTACAGTATTCAAAAGTCGGTCTTACAGATGGAGCTAATGGGAATTAACTTTGAAGCGTTCAGGAAGAAGGGTACTTTCTGGCGCAATGAAATTCAGGAGTGTTCCATTTCAAGTTATAGCTCTTGAGACTCTCTCTCACTGATATGTGACAGACCTGGTACTGTTTGCAATAGTCAAGATTGCTCCAGGTGGATTCATCCATAGGCGGGTCTTTGTCGGTGTGGTTGTAATCATAGCGAATTGCAGAGCACGAGGACGTCATCACAATCCGCTGAATAGAGGGTGACTTGGTGCATGCTTTCAACACATTCATGCTGCCGTGCAAGCATGGATTCAGCATCGTTACCTTTTGATCACACATTACAATGGAAGGGAGTGCGACTGGTGAGTACCGTACGTGGATTCACGACGAATTAGCAGGCCTAATTTTCCATTCAAAGGATTACTTCCATGAATCACATGAAATTGAATGAGTTTCGTACTTTCTGATTCCAAATCAGCCATTCAATTTTCTCCGGGGCTGTCCAGCTGCACTAACAAGTGTCTCCCAGTTCAGTTCCAGCTCGAGGGTAAGAATTTCCCACCCAGTAGATTCTTCTTTTGATTTACACCCATCGGGACTCAGATGTTGTTAACAAGGGGCTGCTGCGTACATGACTGAATTCTTCAATGATTCAGAAACTTCAGCACCTAAAATGTGTGGTAAAAAACTCTACTACAACTTACAGGTTCACTAAATTTGGGTCAGATGAAAAATACTGTAGGTGTGGATAACAAATATTGTAATGATCCCATCGTGTAAGCGATGATTGGATTGAAATGTTCAAACCTGCGGGTCTCCCTCTCCATAGAGAACAGGGCAAGCAGTGTGAAAGACTCCATCCACCCCATAAACAGCAGCATCGAAGCTGCCCTCTTCTACCAAATCAGCCTTCACTATCTGCAGCCTCTCCTTCGCGCCAGGAAGCTCCCATAGAAACCCAGTTTTGCTTTTGTCATCTGCCCAACACGAAATCATAGTTTCAGGCCCCCACCAAAGCTACATATTATCTATAAGCGAACCCTCCACTCAAGGGCCGGGCCAAACTGATAAGAGCTCGCAACGCCCTAAAAGCGGAGGAACTCAATTGTCCAACGATTGCAGGCATCATGGCTCACGACCTATCAGAGCTTGGTGACGGATCATAAACAGCTCAAATCGCTGACAAAAGAACTAGCGTATTGCGCTAGAGGAAGTGATTGACGGGAAGGAGTTGGAGGTACCAACCAGGGTCCCGAGCTGTGGTGCGCACTCGGTAGCCTTTCTTCAGAAGAGATTGGATTAGGCAGGATGCAATGTAGCCAGTGCCTCCTGTCACACACACCAGCTTCTCCGCCGTGCCTCCTTCCATACCCATCTCTCCCTCCCGCAGACCCACACACGGTGGCTCAGATCCCCTTCTAATTCCTCGAGTCCCCAGAGCGAGATCAATAAGTGAAAATCGGAAATCTTTTGAGAGTGAAGAGATGCAGTCAGAACTTCGCTTTGCCTTGGAGTGACCGCCAAAGTCAGAACGTCGTTTTGTCTTGAAACGATCTCCATTCTCGGTTCTAGGATCACTGTGGAGGTGGTCCCCATGGTGCCCTTCTGTGACATACCAACCACCCACCTAACTTACAAACTATAAATCCCGGACACATTGCTGACCCACACACCAAAAATGGAGAACGGAGGCGTCATGCATCGCGACACGTCTACTACCTGTCACTCACCAAGCTTCCTGTGTTTCGTCCACAAGTGCTCTCGAAGTCCAAGCCTTACATTTGACCAACTGCCATTATAATCATTTCCTTACTGTCTCTCTCGACATCAGAAGATGCTGATCCCATGTAAGTATGTATACACGTTATAACCGCCTGTTATTAGACCGGTTATATATATATATATCCGGATGGGGTGCAAAAATCAAAAAACCGGATATAAATAGGTCCGGCGGAGGCTAGGGGTTGAGATAATCGGCGGGCTTTGAGAATGGGCGAGCAAGTTTGGTTTTTATTTATTGGTATCCGGCCATGGCCTTAAAAAAGCACCCGGTTATCAATAATAGTGTCAGCATATGCCCTTGCTAAGATTAACCCCTAAACGACGAGCCGACCCGAATCGGGTCGGCCCGATTTTTCGTCCATCCGTAGCATGCACAGATGAAGTCCGATGAACAAGCTGCTTGAACGAAAAATGTAGAGCGGAACGAGCTGCGCACACAGGTCTCTATGGCGCCCCCAACAGAGAAAAACTCCGCCGTCAGGAATTTTTTGAAGTTTGGAAATTGCAGGATTTTGGGTGGAGGGGGAGGGGCACGGCAGTTGACCGTGGACGTGACAGCGGCCACCCGGGTGGGACAATGCAGGGGTTGGAGTCGGGGCTTGTGAGGCCCTCCCCAAAACGCTAACGAACACGGGGACGGCTAGAATGAGCTGGCCTTGGCAAATAATGGGAAACCTCGACGTGGCCTGGAAAACGTCACCGGATTCAGGCGGCCACCGATTGCCTGACTTGGAGGAGGCCGGAAATTTCACAAAATCCCACATCCCAAATGCAATTTAGGGAATTTTTGGGAAATTCTTGGGCAGGCTTGTGTAGTTCTTGGCCTACGAGGACTGACTGTTGGAATTCTTAAATGAAGGAGAATTTGGGGTTCCAATGGGGCCTATACCATTTCCTTTGCAAATTCTCTTTTTGGACCCCCATTCCAGTCACATACAAAACACCCCCCCTTTCATTTTGGCGGATTGGGGTGAAATTTGGTGTGAGGGTTTGGGATTGTGCACTTCACAGGAATATAGCACTTTTTCTCCCAGGAAAATTTGGGATCATGGATAATTTGCTTGGTCAAACATGAACTTTTACTTTGTTTTTTCCATTTTCAAAAAAATGCACAATCTTCAAATGTTATAATCTCCCAAACTACAAGGTGGAATCTCCCTCAATTTGGGGGGCTTGTGCATCTTGTAGGTAGGAAGCAGTTTGTACAGTTCATCCATGTGGATGAACGTTGGTGGGCAGGTAGCCGCTAGCCGCTGACGTGTGAGGGTGGGTCCCGGAATTGTCCAAAAACCCAAAAACACCTCTCGTCCTTTAGGGGTTAATGTGACACCAATCTGGTAACTAAGATGTCCATTATTGATCATTTGGATGATCCAGTTTCAAGGGCTAACCATCTTGCATGGCTGGTCAATCCCTGCTTGGCATTTTATTTAAGCTTTTTATAATATTTTCATCATTTCAATATATGTAAATTTTTATTTTATAAATAGTTCATTTACATGACCGCAATATAACCGTTTTAAGGACCGTCGGTTATCTACCGGTTATGAAGTATATTGAACTTCCAACACCAGTTCAAAAAACCGCATGTGCAAAGGTCTTTAATAACCGGAATTGAACTTAATTGGTTTTTTATCTTTTCTTTTTAAGGGAAACACCTGGGAGCGACAGCTCACAAATCAGGCCCCTTAATAGTGAGAGGAGAAAATAACCTCTTTCATTTATGCGCCATGGAGGCGAATGAGTGGGACACCGCCCTGGGAACCATATCACACCCGTCAATAGCAAGATTTGACCCCAGAATCATCTGGGTGGCACTTAGTGCACTTCACCATCTGAGCTATTGACTGTTGGTGGGTTTTTTGAAAACATCAAAGAACCGCCTCCGGCAGGTTATTTAATTTTTTCTTTTGTCCATTTAACCGCCTCTGGAGGTTGTAAAGAAGGGGCAATTGGCAAAGAACCTGCACCGGAGGAGCTCACAAAAACCTGATAACCGCCCAACACTGGTATATACACTGGAAACTTATTGGGTTATAGCAGTGCATTGCCTGTCAGCTGTAACAGCTCAATACCCACCTCATCACTTGCACTAAGTTAGATCTAATAAGTAGCCACAGGTTTTTAGCTTTTACAAAGTGGGCCAAGACCATCCCAAGAGGGCTCAATTGGGGATTGTGCCCCTGAGGTGATGTTAGGGTTCAAATCCTGCAACCTTATGACCTTGCAATTGTCTTGTATCTTGTATTAGTTCGATTCTATGGGTCTCGGTAATCCGCAGGAGAGAAGGTGGGGCATGCAGCTGACGCTGCGCAACAAGTTAGAGCTCAATCCCCCATTGCCGGAGCCGGCAAAAGAGAGCACAGAAGGTGAGTGCTTTACGAAATTCACTTACGCAGACCACACTGCATCAGGACGGTCTCTTGCTCACATTGAGACGTTCATAGTCCGCAATGTGCATTCCTTCTACGGTACTGTCTTCTAGATTTTTCTTGGAACGAACTCGTCAACATTCCCGAGAGTTGTGTTTTCAGATAATTTTGTCAGTACCGCAAAGTAGTTTGACGTTCGTTACTAGTAACTTTATGTGAAACAGTTACGAATTGTACTTTGAATGACATGATTAGCTGTGCACATACATGCAGCCAACACACATACTGAGGACAGTTTCGTAGTGGCCCGGACTGGCCACTATGTTACAGAAGCTCACAAATTCATCAAGCATTGTCTTAGGGGCACCCGGGAGGAGGCCCTCTTTTTCTGTGAAACCGGCAGTACAACTGCCTTAAAAAGGCTGCAAGAAGTTCTGTGAGCTTCTATTGCGAGTGAAGGTCTTGGGGCCTGAAAGATTAGGTTATATATGCGAAGGCCGGGGGCATTCTTGCATGGAGTTTAAGGCATAGGGTACCTCTTACCGAGGTTGCTCAGTCAAAACCCATTTCCAGAGGGTGCCATTGAGCTATTGCACGGTCACCATCATTATTTGAAAGGTTAGTTTGGCAAGATTCAAGCTTTCATAGAGAGGAAGACGGGTAACCAGTTTTCCAGTTTTACATGCATGACTAGATGTGGTAGACCGATGGACCTGTGACTTTTTTGGTCATTATCTTGCTGTTTTTCTGCTTGGAGTTTTTGGTTTTTTACAAGCTACATGGTTCAATCAGGCACGGTTGTTTGCGTCAGGCACCTCCATGGTCACCTCTGCACTTCAGAAAGAACCAAGAAAGGGAGGCAACACCAACTCTTGTGGCACTTGCAGGGATATGAGGACACTATGTAAGGCAGGACACTTGAAAGAAGCAGTGGACATTCTGTATCAAGGAGGTGTTTCAGCAGACTCCAATACATACGTCTTTCTGCTGCAGCAGTGCATCAAGATGAAAGGCTTAGCAGAGGGAAAACAAGTTCATCGCCACATTATGCAAAGTGGATTTCAGCCAAACATCTTTGTATACAACTCTCTAGTCAACATGTATGCCAAGTTTGGGAGCATGTTAGATGCACGGCAAGTTTTTGACAAAATGCCTGGACGAGATATCCTTACATGGAATATGCTCATATCAGGATATGGCAAGCATGGGTTTGGTAGAGAGGCTTTGGACATATATGAGCAAATCATACAGGAAAGGGTACTGCCTGACAAGGTCACATTCACTTGCGTTTTGAATGCATGTGCCAGCCTAGCAGCCCTGGAAAAGGGCAAAGAGGTCCATGCTGACATCATAAAAACTGGAATTGCACCAGATATTATTCTGAACACAGCCCTTGTTGCAATGTATGCCAAATGTGGGAGCATAAAGGATGCTTCTAAAGTGTTTAAGAGTATGGCTCAACGAAATGTGGTTTCTTGGAGCGCAATGATTGCAGGATACACTAAGCATGGGTGTGGCAGGGAGGCTTTGGAGACCTATGACCAAATGATACGGGAAGGGGTGACGCCTGACAAAATTACGTTCACTTGCATTCTCAATGCATGTGGGAGCCTGGCAGCCCTGGATAAGGGCAAAGGTGTCCATGCTGACATTTTCAAAGCTGGAATTGATCCAGATATTATTCTGGGCACTGCCCTTGTTGACATGTATGCCAAGTGTGGGAGCATAAAGGATGCACGTCAAGAGTTTGACAGTATGGTGCAACGAAATGTGGTCTCATGGAGTGCAATGATTGCAGGATATGCTCAGCATGGGTGTGGTAGGGAGGCTTTTGAGATGTACAAGCGGATGATACAGGAAGGGATATCCCCCAACAGGGTCACCTTTATCAGTGTTCTCAATGCATGTGCTAGCCTGACAGCGCTGGAGAAGGGCCAAGAAGTTCATGCTGACATCATCAGAGCTGGAATTGCTTCAGATATGATTCTAGACACTGCCCTTATTGCCATGTACTCCAAATGTGGAAGCATAAAGGATGCACGTACAGTTTTTGGCAATATGGCTAAACGAAATGTGTTTTCATGGAGTGCCATGATCGCAGGATATGTTCAGCATGGTTGTGATAGGGAGGCTTATGAGACCTATGAGCAAATGGTACAGGAAGGGGTGACACCAGATATTACCCTGCAAAATACCCTTGTCAACATGTATGCCAAATGTGGGAGCATCAAGGATGCTCGTCGAGTGTTCGACAGTATGGCTCAACGGGATGTGGTCTCATGGAACGCAATGATTGCAGGATATGCTCAGCATGGGTGGAATAGGGAGGCTATCATGATCTATGAGCACATGATAGGGGAAGGGGTGACACCTGACAAGGTCACATTCCTTAGCCTTCTCAATGTGTGTGCCAGCCTGTCAGCCTTGGAAAAGGGCCTTGAAGTACATTCTGACATTGTCAAAGCTAGAGTTGTGCCAGATATCATGCTGGAGAATGCTCTTGTTGACATGTATTCCAAATGTGGGAGTTTACATGATGCTCGTGAAGTTCTTGACAAGATGCTTGTACGGACGGTGGTTTCCTGGACTGCAATGATCGCAGGGTATGGTCAGCACGGGTATGGTATGGAAGCCCTACGATTATTTGAAGAAATGCAACACGAAGGCTTGGAGCCAGATGGTATCACCTTTGTATGTCTTCTCTCTGCATGCAGCCATGGGGGCCTAGTGGATGAAGGCCGATACTACTTTGATTCCATGAGTCGTGATCATGGCCTCAATCCTACAATGGAGCATTTTGGGTGCATCGTGGACCTTCTTGGACGTGCAGGCCAATTTGATGAGGCAGAGGACTTCATTAGAAAAATGCCAATCGAACCAGGTGGTCTGGTATGGCGGGCCTTGCTTGGTGCATGCAGAAATCATGGCCATTTAGAGCTAGCAGAACGTGTGGCATACACCCTTCTCAAGTTGGACCCACAGGACGCCACAACCTATGTGCTGCTCTCTAGCATCTATGCTGCAGCTGGCAGGTGGGACGATCAAGCAAAGCTGAAAAGAATGATTAAGGACAGGGATCAGAAAGAAGGCAGTGCATAACTGCATTGAGGTGGTAACCACTTCATACATTCGCTGTAGAAGACAAGTTTGTATCCAGGAATTGAGGGGCCCTATGCTGACGGGCTTCACTGGGCATGTCTAGGAGGCGGTACAGCCTGAAGTGCACTTCGTAGTGCATGATGTGGAAGATAAGGCAAAGGAATTTTCTCGCAGCCACCTGTGAGAAGCTGACCATCACGTTCGGGCTCATCAGCACATTGCCTGGGGCACCATCGTGCACGATCAAGAACCTTCAGGTGTGTGGTGATTGCTGCGCAGCCGCCAACTTTATCTCGAGCATTGTTGGACAAGGAGTTGCTGTGTGGGATTCCAGCCAATTTCACCACCGAAGATTGGAGTATTCTTTGTGGGCCAATGCATTGAAGAATAATTGTACTCATAAGACGTTGTTTGCCGTAGCCTTGTGGCCATTGAAGAATAATAAGATACTGGAAGGTTGGATCTAACTCATTCCGGTATGTTTATTTTAAGCTGGGTAGCTGAGGGAAGAAAAAAGCACTCAATACCGAAGTCACCATCAATCCGAGTGCCTTTTGTATTTTGGAACAAGGGAACCATCACGTTCGGGCTCATTAGCACTCTGCCTGGGGCACCTTCGTGCACCATCAAGAACCTTCAGGTGTGTGGTGATTGCTGCGCAGCCACCAACTTTATCTCAAGCATTGTTGGACAAGGAGTTGCTGTATGGGATTCCAGCCAATTTCACCACCGAAGATTGGAGTATTCTTTGTGGGCCAATGCATTGAAGAATAATAAGATACTGGAAGGTTGGATCTAACTCATTCCGGTATGTTTAATTTAAGCTGGGTAGCTGAGGGAAGGAAAAAGCACTCAATACCGAAGTCACCATCAATCCGAGTGCCTTTTGTATTTTGGAACAGGGGAACTGGCCGAGAATTCCCAAGCCTTCTTCCAGATGACAAGGACAAGGGATGCCAGCAACACGTCCATATGTGCCCATAAAAACTGCACGTTTATGACCACCCCAATGCTTGCCAGAAAAAGCGCCGTAAAGAGATTCCTTATTGGATCCACCTTCAACACGCAACACCCAATCCGAGTTTCGATTCAAACATAGTGCCTGAAATCACTGCCAAAAAAACAAAGTAACAATTGAAAAATACAAGTCAAACAGGACAAATCTCTTCCCGCCATCCCAGAAAGGCTTGTGACTCGGACCCCTTTATCCCCATCCATGCAACGAAAAAGTGGACAAAGCTCTGTGACAACAGATCTGTGCAGGCGTGTGTTCTGCGAGGTCAGTGGTGGAGATCATGACACCCGCCACGAAAGCACCCAGTTCCAAGGTTAGCCCTAGTTTATCACTGAACTGCATTCCAACAATGAAAAGAATCATTGCCCTTCAGCCAAATCATCTCAACAAGAAACAAGAGGGGTCAAAGAAGAAATAAGCAAGTATCTGGGACTTTCTCCTGCAAAAATGTCACCCTGACATAGAAAAGAAACCATCAGACCCAGAAAGACTGCAGGGCACAGACACTATGCCCAATCTGGACAGGTGAGATGGTGGGGGAGGGAGGGACAGAGGCAATAAGCAAGCAAAATGCAACTGCAGATGATACAGCTCATTTGTCTGCAATCATTCTCAAGGCAAATGCTGTCACTGGTGCAATCCAGATAAACGAGAATTTATACACAAGTCTGCATCCACTCCAGAAGGGCATAGAATAGAAACTAACATAAAGCTGTGACCAGGGCCATTTCAGAAACTACCTGGGTTGAGGCACATGATCAGTTTTAGAAATTGGGGTACAAATGACTTGGCCAGAATGGCAGCAGCCAAGAGGAAAGCTGAGAGCACAAACAAGCTGCATCGACACATATAGTGTAATATTCAAGTGTAAAAAGATCAATTTTTCATGTGAGGGTGAAATAAAACTCAGGAGTGGTAATATACGAGATTGACTAGTCTTTCAGAATGTGAAACTACTTTCACTGTTTTCATGGGATATTCACCAACTTTTTGGAAATAGAAGGTGCTTATAATCGACTCATGGAGATGAGACCTGTCATCACACCACTGTCACCTCCCAGTACAGGCAGCAGAGCAAAAAGCAATCCAACTGCACAATCTTGCCCCAGCATGCCCTCGTGTCACCCCCTTGCTCGAAACAACAAGCAGGTTGCTCCACAGAGAATCCTCACAAGACGCCTCATGTGGAAGCAACAGCAGTGACATACTGACTATTCCAACTTAGGTTGCCTTCCTCCTTCCATTTGATGCAATGGAGGTTGTGAAAAGAAGAGAATTTCAAAAGGAAAAACATTGTCATGTTGGAAAAATAGCGCTAACTCAAAGTCTACATTGGGAGGCAGGTTATGTGTACCTGTAGGATGAGGGTGCAATAGTAACATGTCCATGCAGTGCATCTGTGCTGTTACGGTCCATTAGAAACTACAGTACCTGCACCGATAACCTCAAACCCTGTTGAACTGGAATCAATAGGAGGTGGGATGGCTGGAGTGTCATTTAAAACTGCAGAAGAGTTTTGCTCTCTCATACATCTGGGGATGCAGATCTTACTGGCTGAAAGGAGGTAAAGAAACCCTCTAACATGCACAAGAAACCCAGAGGGCTTATGTCAGAGACGAAGAGTAAAAGATTATCAAAAGAAATGAAATGATTTGAAATGATGAAAACCTGTACAGCTTTCTTTACAGGAAACATGAGGTATTTGAACATATGATAGAAAAACCCCAAAACCTGGGAAAGAGCAAAGAAGGGAGGAAAGGGAAGCAAGCTAAACTAAACTATTCAAACTTCTCAATCATCCCAACCTACTACTTGAAGTAGGTCAGAGGGCAACATGGGTGTAACGTCTGGGAGATTTGGGAGGTGGGATGAAGCCGATCCAGCTATGTCTGCCCAATGTAAAATGGCCATTGCTTGAGCTCTCTGTAATGCAGCGGCCACTTTTTGTCTATAAAAGGCCACAAGAACGGAGGCATAAGCTGGAATGCCCGCAGTCTTGTTTTGGGCCGCTTCATGGGCACATGAATGGAGTAGGTCGTCAAACTGGCGATGGAGACAGCCGAATATCTCTACAGCCAAGGGGATGAAAGTGTCGGTGGGATTTATGTCCTGATAGTCGCGTTCCTTGACTTGAGCAGCAACCAAAACAAGGCCGCGGAGCCCTGAGAAGATGCCGAACGTGAAAGTAGGTCGGATCGGGTAGGTCGGCAATGACAACGTCGGCTAGGGTGCGAAGACCGTCTTTGGACAGGATGATGTCGACGCGTCGTCATGTGGACTGAAGAGTATGAGAAGGGAGGACATGAGATTGCTCTCGCATGACATGGAAACCAGCCTCTCATGTAATCGATGCGACAGCATCTCGGACGACGTCATGGGTAGCGGTGCGATCTCCCCCACATGGACATCGAAGGAGATGGACAGCAAGTGCGTCGATAAACACAATATCGCAGACCTAACACAGAAGGATGCGGTAACCCAAGTCACAAACGAAGAGCCGTGGCAAAGATGGATGATGACAAGCGAAAGGGGGTGATGGTGGGTCGAGTTGTCAGCCATGCGCCTACACCTGGCCCTGCACAGGATAGAAGCCTGGCACGATGCACATCAGAGGAAGAGCTACTGGAAAGCATGTCGGAGAAGGAGTGTTGGTGCACGCGGTCCATGAGAGTCTCCTGTAGGTGATCGATGCCTTGGGCAAGCAACTGCTCGAATGGAGGAAGATGCGCTCGTGCTGGTGCTGGAAGAAGATCTCGTGCAGAGTGAAGATGTTGTTGGAAAGGGAAGATGCCAGTGTCGACGTGATCAATGGGGTCCATGAGCAGGGGTCATTGACTGCACAAAAAATTGGATACAAGGGCAGGGGCAATCAAAGCCCAGCTGCCCAAGAACGCAGAGGCGGAAGTGTTGACTGTGGAGAGCAAGCCTACACCTCCAAAGGAGATGGGAAGGACAGCCTGTTGGCGCGCTAGAGCCCCCTCGGATCCATCCAAAGCCCCCGGTCCCAGAAGACGACCAAAGACATTCATGATGGTAGCATCAAACGGCCTGGACAATAACCGCAAAAACTAAGGGGTATGGGGGAAAGTCCTGAGAAGATAGGATGGCCGCTGGATAAAACATTTTGTCAGGATGCCATACGCTACCTGTAGGTCCCCGAGGCAAGGAAGGAGGTTGGAATGAATGACATCTTGATCAAGGGCATTCTCCAATAAAGAGGAAGTGAAAGAAGTGGTACCAAGGGGGACGCCCAGGACGCAAATGCCGTCAGACGGTGTGATGAAGTGTGCGAGAGGTACAAAGTCTAGGGGTAAGCCGGCAAGAGACCATGCAACACACTTGCGAGGTTGAACTGATAGCCCCACACCCTGAAGCTGAGTGACAAAGTGGTTGTATGCAGGAAGCTCCTCGGAGGCTGGGCCAATGATGTGAGTGTCGTCAGCAACTGAGGGGAATTGGCACGTTTGGGAATGTTGCTGCAGATGACATAGATGTGCCATGGCAAACAAAGGTCCCCCCAAAGGATTGCCCTGTCGGGTGCCAACCTCAGACCAGATGACAGTGAAGTCGCCTGTACAAGAATGGTGACTGTAGAAAAGGGGGGTTGCAGAAGCATAGAACAATCTAACAAAAGGGATGAGTTGGTGAAAATCTCCTCCAGCTAAGCGAAGTTTTTGGAAGATGGCGCTGCGGGAGACGGAGTTGAAAGCATTTGCTACATCGACTTGAAACACAACCGAGTCCGGGTGAAGGTCGAGAATAGCCCGAATCCCATGTACCACAGCCTCACAACCGCCTGGAGTGGCAACGCCAAACTGATGTGGGAAGAGGTGGGCAGAGAATGCATCACGGTACCGTCTGACAAGGGAACGGCTGACAAGACGATACAAAACTTCCCCGATTGCAATGGGACGGATGCCATTTCCAGAGTGCTTGGTCAGGGCATAGTCAGAGGGCAGCTACCGTGTGAGCAGCTCACGTGAGCACGCTCACGCTTAAAGTGGAAAACGTGAGCAGAATCCCTTAAGCGTGAGAAGATTCCAAGTGTGAGCAGATTAGTGAATGGGAGCCTACAACCGAGGGAATAAGAGGGCCTATTGCCGTGGACAAAAACTACAATGCACAGACGCATGCACACCCCATCCGACGGGACAATCCAAGCTCCATGACGACCGTATGGTACGAATGTGTGATGAAAAAGCCGACGGATGAATGGTTTCAAGATGAATGAAAAGTGGAAAGGATGAATGGTGGATGACTGTTGGGGATGAGAAATGAGCGAAATGGATGAACCATGACTTCATTTTTGTTTCACGTGGAGCAATTGCATCTCGAGTGTATCCTGAATTTCAGATTTGTCGGCTGATCCTGGTAGTACTTACTTTGAGGGAACTTGAAAGAAACTGCTGAAGTTACAAGGCAATTACATACAGGAGTAAATTTGAGTTACCTTATGGACTCTTCTGATGGGGGTGGGGCTGCAGAGGAGGAGGATAGAACATGAGAAGTGGAGGACAAAACAAAATCGCAGAAAATTTTCTCCAAAAACAATGAACCCAAAAAATTGAGTCCAAAAAAACTTTGAAGGCGGTGTGTGTCCAAGTGGGGGGGGATTAAGGTGTCGTCAACGACATCTTAATTCCCACCTCATGTTGCCACAAACATTTCATGGAAAATTCCAAAAACCAGAAAAATTGAATCCAACAAAACTTTCAAGCCGACACCTGTGCAGGTCGCGGGGATTAAGGTGTCGTCAACGACATATCCCACCAGCTGCTGCCACATGTCTTTTCAGATTATGGCCCAAAAATGGAAAAAACAGAAATCCAACAAAACTTTGAAGGCGGTGCGTGTGCAGGTCGGGGCGATTAAGGTGTCGTCAACGACATCTTAATTCCCACAACCAGTTGCGATATGACAGTTCATGGAAAAACCCAAAGAACCAAAAAAAATTGAATCCAGAAAAGCTTTCAAGGCGGTGCGTGTGCAGGGGGGATTAAGGTGTCATCAACGACATCTTAATTCCAACAACCTCAACAGAATTTTCAAGGCGGTGCGTGTGCAGGTCGAGGGGATTAAGATGTCGTCAACGACATCTTAATTGGAAAAACCACCAACCCCAATACAAACAAATCGAAAACAGATTCAACCAAAACAGTAATGGGACATGTTAAAAACATTACATTGAACAAAGTGGAGTCATTGTCAAAGAATCCAACTCCTTCTGAACACCTCACATTTCAGTAATCCTATCACGTTGCAGAAGTGTATGAACGTCAGTGGGACCCATTGTACACTGGTGAATGCACGTGTCTCGGTGAGGATCACAAAACATCATGTGAATGTAGATGTAGTATAGGTGTTTGCACGGGACAAATTTGGTTTCTTTCCAATAGAGCTTGATAAAGTGTTCTGGAAGTCCGGGCATGTGCAATTTGGAAAATTGCCAACAGTTACCTCATAAGTCCTGTCGTGAACAACAGAACCCGATGTCACCATACTGTACACCCGCCCATAGTCTGGAGGGGGGACATTGACAACTTGGGTCACCCGACACTGCAGGTTTCTTGCTTACTCAATTTTGCACTCGTTTTCGGGACCTGCCTCAACACGACGGACCGGTTTTCCATTTCGTTTCGTAGGCCAGTCGTTCCCATGTGGTGGACATGGGGGGAATGCGGATTGCAAACCCCGACATGAAACTGGTGTTATGACTACTGGGCCTCTTGGAAGACGAAACCCGGCATCCTCCAGCATCTCAATTTCTTGCTTCGACAAACATGTTCCCAACTTCACTGGCCACACGGCTGGAATTTGAGGCTTGCTGAGGACTGAATCCCGGCAAGTCCCCATCACACAACGCTGAATGTCATCAGGGCAAAACCAGAACTTGTGAGGCCTGGACTCTCGTGTACCATAATGTTTGAATAAACCAGTGAAAGACGGGGCAGGAGTCCCGCCTCCACCCCTAGAAATCTTGCTGGTGCACTTCACAAAGGATAACGCCCTAACAGCAGAACACCCAACTTTTGATCCTTGGGCTGTCCATTCAATGTGCCATATTGCATCAACACAATCGGACTCTTCCACCGCCAGCATCATCTCTCTCTCTTCTTGCACTGGAGCAGAGGGATATGAAGCATTGTATACAGCAGAAGAACAGGCACCGACAGAGGGACTGCCAGATTCGAATGTCGGAAATATATTGGAAGTTTTCGTCCGGCACCATGGATGTCCATCGTGCTTCTTGTCCATGCCCGCCATTCGTCCTACCAATCCCCCAGAGGATGTCGCTGGTGACAGCTCAAAAATGATATCACCATTAAATTCATTGGGTAGGTATTTTGCTCTAACGATTCGCTGTGTATCCCAGTCAATGCCTCTCACATCACTCTTGCATCCTAGCAACCCCCTCAAGGACTGCAACTTCGGAATGACACTTGCAATCTCTTGCACATCGGGGGCCCCCAGCAGACGTTGATTTGGAGGAGGTGGGAGCTCCGACACGTCCTCTTCTGAGCTATCGGAGATATCAACAAATGTGGTGGAGGTTGTCTCTTCTCTTTTGATGGGCAGAGTTTTGGGCACCTGAACCACCAAAGCTACTGTTCCGGGCGTGACTATGGAACCTTCCGACAGACATCTTTGATCCCCATGAACGCGATACTTTGCTGGTGGAACTCTCCACTCTCGCCAACTGCTAGACAAATGTGGTTTCTGAACGCATGTGCCCTCGACCTTCCCCACTTTGTCATACACCTCTCTCACTACATGTACAGTCCCTGCCTCCAAGCGGAAGGTTACACAAAGCAAGTCTTCTTGCACTACGGTGAGCCATTCACGTCGGCTACGGCACTCAGGTACTCCGCTTGCGCGTTGGAGTAGAAAACAGCGACGTCGGAGTTGAGAGACATTGCATGAACGAGCACGGGAGTCTGGGCAGTGGAGAGCAGGTGACAAGAGTACACCAGGAAGGCCAAATTCTGCGAACCACTTCCTGACAATGTCTCAGTGGATCCACCGACTGAAGGTACTGAGGCAAATTATTTCTTTGCATGCTGTTTAGTAGCCGGTTTTGACTCTGACAGATACTGGTGAATTTTATCTCATTAATGTCAGATCACAGACCGCCGGACACATGATTCTGACAGGCAAGAATTGCGGCCGACTTTGCAGATGCCACATCCTCAGTGACTGCGCTGTCGAACCCCTTATGTCAAACATGGATACGTGGCATGCCAATTTTTACATGTCTTGCAAGGGCAACAGGTGTCGAGTTCTCTGCGAGACAGCCCGCAAGCATCCCGCCGAAAAACGAAAACCCCAATTATGAGCCGTTACGTTTTTGGATGATTTGTCATTCCTTGAGAGGGAGGGATGAAAACCTAACCGCCATCCACTTTTGCCATTTGCCGGAGGGATGTCTTCGGAGGTTACATTCTGACATTCATCATTTCAGACTCGCCACACTGGAGCATCCCAAGAACGAGAGCGTTTCCGCAAAGAAGAGAGCGAGAAGGTAGTCTTTGTACTTCACGTCTGCTAGGCAGAGGTTGAGAGTAAAGAGAGGATGAAGAAAGCTAGGAGGGCTTTGAATTTGTCTGAGGGAGGGAGTGATCGCGAGGGGGAGGGTTTTGTGGGCGAAGGGATGGAGAGTAGGGCAGGTAAGGAGCCCATTCTGGACAAGTAGCTCAAGGATCTGTTGGAGCTCACTCTATTGCAACCGATACAGGAGGAGGAAGTCGAAAGGGAGAGCAGTGCTCCTGCGGAGGAGGAGGCAACGCAGCAAAGTCCGCAGAGGGGCCTGGGCCTGCCGACAAGGGGGCGGCCCTCCTCCATGCAACTGTCTTTGCGTCCGTTGAAGGAGAAGGCTCAAGCGGAAAACAGCGCGGGTTGGGAGAGGAGAACACTTCCAGCGGTGGACAGAGTTTGATCCAGGTGAGTACAATAGCGCATTGGCTTTAGATGACCTTGTTCCCTGACTCGTAGCGATAAGAAGAACAGTAAGAAACATACATTTGAGTCTGTTTGAAGATGACATTGACGATAGCTTAAAACGGCATTGCATCATGTCCACCATTGCATTCACAAGGGTTTCGAACAAGACGACAACGAAGTGATTGCTTAATCTGCCACCTCCGCGAGGCATAGTCCTTCGTTCTGGCGAGCCCAATGCTGTCTCTGTATGAGTGCAGTAGCCTGCAATATAGATGGCGTTGACGACACCTTAATCTGGGCCTGCAACGCTTACCTTCATTATGCTTTTTGGCAGAGAAAGCGGAAGAAGGCTTGGGAGAGTCAGCGTCCGATCTCATCCGTGGATCCTGGAGTTCAAGAGCAGACCATGCCAGAGCAGGGTCATGTCGCTCAGGAGGAGGAGGTGCAAATAATGCAGTGTCCACGATTGGTCTCAGGCACTGAGGAGAAGTAGAAAACACACAAGTGCCTCCGCAATCCGTGAAGGAGAAGAGCCAGGTGCAAGGCAGAAGGCGTGCAAGGGGGGGGGGGGGGGGGTCTTCCAGCGGAGGAACGAAGCCAGAGAAGGTTAGTTCATACATTCGAATCCATGGTTTTTGCAACACAAAGGAGTTAGATTGAGGTGTCGCTAACGCCACCTAAAAGGTCACCTTTGCGGGTAATGGTGTACGTAGGAAGGTTAAGGTGAAGGAAGATTAAGGTGTCGTCAACGACACCTTAATCTGCCACTGCGTTCAACCAAAAACATTGAGAAAACACCCAAGAACTACAACACATTAAGTTGTTGTCAACGACAGCTTAATCTGCCACTGCATTCAACCTCGAACATGGGTAAATCACCTAGAAAAAAAACAGATTAAGGTGTCGTTGACGACATCTTAATCTGCCTCTCCATTCAATTCAAAATATGGGAGAAACACCCTAGAACTGTAGCAGATTAAGGTGTCGTTGACGACATCTTAATCTACCAATGAATTGAACCCAAAAAATGGGAAAAACAGTCTTGTACTACAACAGATTAAGGTGTCGTCAACGACACCTTAATCTGCCTCTGCAATCAAAATAAACATGGGAGAAACACTCTAGATCTACAGCAGATTAAGCTGTCGTCAACGACTGCTTAATCTGCCACTGCATTCAACCTCAAACATGGGGAATTCACCCTAGAAAAACAACCGATTAAACTGTCGTTGACGACATCTTAATCTGCCAATGAATTCAACATAAAACATCCAAAAAACACCCTACAACTACAGCAGATTAAGGTGGCATTGACAACATCTTAATCTGCTTCTGCATTCAGTCCAAAACATGAGAAAAACACCCTACAACTGTAGCAG
Source organism: Takakia lepidozioides (assembly GCA_030704615.1). Taxonomy (NCBI): domain Eukaryota; kingdom Viridiplantae; phylum Streptophyta; class Takakiopsida; order Takakiales; family Takakiaceae; genus Takakia; species Takakia lepidozioides. The sequence continues at coordinate 77,160,316 of CM060731.1, forward strand.
ATTAAGGTGTCATTGACGACATCTTAATCTCCAATGAATTGAACCCAAAACATGAGAAAATCACTCTGGAACTTCAGCAGATTAAGGTGTCGTTGACGACACCTTAATCTGCCTCTGCAATCAACATAAACATGGGAGAAACACTCTAGAACTACAGCAGATTAAGATGTCGTCAACGACACCTTAATCTGCCACTGCATTGAACCTCAACATAGGAAAATCACCCTAGAAAAATAGCAAATTAAGCTATCGTTGACGACATCTTAATCTTGCCATGATTGTGTGTCTTAATACATTGCATTTTGCAGAAAAAGAGAAAGAAAGCCGGGGGAAGCCAGCCTGCAGAGGAAACAGTTGTTCTTGAAGACAGGGACATTGTTGTGGACGCCAACTATGAAGCCAAGGTGCACTCTCTTATGTACACCACCAAGGTGAACTCGAGGAAAGTCATCAACTCCATAGAAGTGAAAGACGGCACTCTTTTCATTCCTCTGTGCCGGATGATTTCTATGCCAGCAGTTCGGCCTGCCCGTCACCACGATATCAAGAAGCCACAGGGGGACTTTATCCATGGGTACTTGAAGGGTTCGGCTGTGTTTTACGTGTCGCTGACTGATATCCAGGGATCTGAGAAATTGGTGGACCTCGATGTAATGGACAGTTGGACCCGCTTCGGAAAGAAGTGAATACGGATACTCCTGCTTATGTTGGGCATTTTGACATTTGGGGAGGAGGTCTGCACATAGACCCAGATTGCGACCCAGTCGAATCTGATGTTGTTCACAACTATGTGGATGCGTCCCAGACTCTGAAAAAGACTGGAGGAATTCCATGGAGAGGTGTCCGAGAGAAGTCGCCCGCGTTCATGCAGACCTTCATTGAAACATGCAGCCGGCATGGTGGCAAAGTGGTTGACCTCTCCATGGGCACAAGTGCATGCCGAAACTCTTCTCCATTCGTCGTTGCACATGTTCATCTCCTGTTTTGCTTCTGACATGGTTTCGTGCTTTCATTCGCTATCCTACAGGGGCTTCGTTCCATGCCTGCAAGTGTGCAGGAAGACATCTTTTTGGGTTTGAGGGGGACGAGGAGCTTTACTCTCGAGTCATTGCTCCACTCTCTGAGGGAATCCTCGCATTCGACCCAGACTGAGAAGATTATTGAGGAGCAGGATCTGCAAGAGCCGGATGCTCTGGATGTGGATTCGGATTTTTCATGTGAATAAGTGCATGTTTTTTTGTGGCAACTCATAGACCCCATGACGGATCCTTTTGGTGCTCTCATGCATACAAGAAGCCCTCTTGTTTCCTCTCATGCTTTCTTTCAGTCCTCTTTCATTCTTGGATCAGCCTGAGCCTCAGCCTGAGGTCTCTTCCTTTTAAGCACCCCTATTTCATTCTAGTTTAGGGTTCAGCCTTCTTGCTGGTTTTGAGCACTCTTGCTTTCTTGTCTTCATTTCTTGACGCCCTCTTGGTTTCAACCTGTTTTGATTCTTTCATCTCTGCAGCACATCATCTTCAACCAACACCATGCCCACAAGTGCGAGCTCATCCAATGGCCGTGGCCCCAGTTCCATTCAGCAGCCTGATGCAGGTATGCTTGGCAACCTCACTCCCTTCGTCGCACGACACATTTGGATGATGGGTCTAAAATCATGTATAGTGCGTCAAAAAGCGAGGGCGACGCAGGTGAAGCATGGGCGGTGTGCGAACTTGTGAATTTGCGTTTCAAGTACCCCACTCTAAGTAAATTTTGTGACTACTTGGAGCAGGAGTGGGTTCCTAAAGTTAAAATGTGGACATTGGGTTCTCGCAACATTCCACACGCAGGACAAAGACACAAATGCCGCCATTGAAGCTTATCATGGAAATCTGAAGGCACAGCTGAAATGCACAAAGACTAAACTGGTCAGCAGACAAGTCGATTGGCTCATTCATGAACTCACAGGTGATTTGTTCACTCATTACTGGTATATGTCCTATACCAAAACATATGGCTTCATCCGTAATAAGCGAATCGAAGGCTTCGTCTGTAGCTCTATTTTGCTTGCCAAACAGATTCCGGATTGCAATGTCAACCTTCCGCAGACAGAAGGGGGCATCGCAACTGTCAAATGTATTTGGGATGACGGGACTACTTATACGGTTCACAATGTTGCGATTGTCGTCATGCCCGCAAAGGGAATATGTGTGCGCATCAGGTGAAGGTTTTGCAAATGATGCATCCCAACTTGGAAGATGGCACCATAGCAAAATACTGTGGAAGCCTTATTGGCAGCAGCAGAGGAGGCCTTCATAGCCTGTTTGCACCACCGCAATCACCCACATCAATGCGCTCCAAAGCGCTTCCCTTCCTTCCACACACAACTCATCACCATATTCGTCTCAGAAAAGTCCAGGACTGCCATTGCTGGGAATGATATCAACTGAGTTCGAGCGGGTTCTCGACATGACTAGACAGAGCACGGTTTTGCAGCAACACCTTCTTGCTATGGTTCGAGCAGCCAAAGGGAAAATTTGCGATTTGACGTCCACAATGGAGGAGGGTATTCATCATCTCACTGAGGTTGACGATGGAAACACCAAGTCACTTGTGAGATGGAAGGATTTTCTGGAGGCACGCGATAGAAAGCGTCATCTGCCACCTGTGCCTGAACGAATGAATGCGAAGAGGCAATTGTACACATCCTGATGAGGATGGGGCAGGCGGAAATTCAGATGTCTTCTTATGACGTGCTTGGCCACAATGACATTGCAGTATGCTGAGTGTAAGAATGCGTTTGTTTTCATGACGTTTCATGGCATTCTGTTTCATCTTCTTCTGTAAAGACAGTTGTTGCGTTGCACATGCAAATGGAATGAGCTCACTCAGTGACTGAAAATATTGATGCATGGTGGATCGTCGCGAACTGTGAAGGGCCAGGCCTATTGAAACCCCAGGCCAAATAAACCGCATAGGCTGGAAATTGAGGAAACTGCAAAGTTTTCTTGTTTTCTATGGAATGTATGGAGGGGTTTGTTCTTAAAGCTACATTGTACATTTTATGTATGCAGCAGAGTACATATCCATATTCCCTTCGCTCCATGCCTGCATTTCACCCTTGATTAACGTGATTTTGTATGCCAGGCGAAGTTGTTATGTTGCATGGAAATGGTATTACAGTATTCATAGCATTTCCGTGGTGAAAGAAAACGCCATTTGTGAAGTCGCATCCCTTGCATTCATTTTCATCTTTTGTAAGGAGATTTGGTGCGTTGCAATGACATGGAATGAGCTCCCTCAGTGACTGTAAACATTGCTGCATCCAAGTGGTATGCAAGGGGTTTGGTGTTCCACCCTCCAACAGGATACAACAACCATGACCCAAGCTCTGGCACTTGGCGAAAATATGCGAATGTTTACATAAGCCATACAGTCGTGGATGTCACGAAGCCATGGCCACACTTAACAAGAGTGTATGGAATTGGTGGTGCGGGAATGACAACAGTTCGTATGTGAAACTCCATCGACCTTGTCTTCTCGGAAATTTACATGAGACACATAAATGATAGGTCATAACTGAACTGTGCTCGCATCCTGAACATGAGGATGTGGGAACTCAAATTTATAGCAACCTTGTGCCTGTGCATGATGTTCACGGGTGTTCAGGTGTGTTGTCCAACTGTATTGTATGAGGCCACCAAGCAAAACTCCCTGAACAGAAGGATGACCATATGAATCATAGCACAAATGACTCATAGCACTAGTATTTTATGTCATGTGCAGCTTGCCCAAAGTCAAGTGCCCCTCATACTTGCAGTCATACGAGGTGAAACAGAGAGCGAGGACGTGAAGGGATGGGCGTGGTAGAAAGGTTGTCATGCAAACTAGAGCGGTTTTTTCATGTGGGTGCATCAGTCTATGCAAAGAAGACATCGAAGATGTAAAGACATCCAATAGTAACAAATGGAATAGTCAAAATAAGGAAAGCAATTTTACTTCCTCCCGCCCACACAAGAAGGAGCTGCATCGCCTTCATAGGGCAATGCTATGTCTGGAAAATGAAGCCTTACTTCATGACATGAAGTTTTGAACAAAGAAAACATAAAAAAAAATGCTGCATAGCAAGATACATTGCTGATGACAACCGTAAGATCCAGCACGTTACTCCGCAAACCAGTCAATGCAAGTCCAGTCATACTCTGGCACATCAACTTCATGCACTTTGGATTTCATTTTCCATGATGAAAGTTGCACATTCCACTGGGACGTACGGACGACATGGTGGAAGTGATCTGTCTCCCAGTTCTCCAAGAAGACCCGCAGGAGTATGCTGGAGCTGTTCAGTTCCCCCCCACCTGATGCGAAGTGAACGGACATGGTGTCCCCATTTACCGTCATGCAAAGGTCACCTGGACCACTCATAAGGCAGGTATGGGAGATAGTCCTTCTCAACAACCGATAAATTGGGTTGGGGACGGGGTCTACCAATTTCTTGACATCCCATGAACCCTCCACCCATTGGAAAATTGTCAGAAGATGGAAACTTTCTTGCTCTTTGTCTGGGTCCATGCCTAGACTCCAAGGACCCCACTCCTCATTTGGGTCCTCAAGGAACCTAGAACGCAAAACCAGAGTGTTGGACATCATGGCATCCCCTGCATTGTTTGGGTCATAAAATCCGCACCATGCCAACCTGCCAACAAACTCAAAAGCTCTCACAAGAATATCACCTCGCATGGGTTTGGAATTGTCGATGCAGTGGACATGTCTTACATGACACATGCACACAAATCTGCATCTTTGATCTTAGACACAACATTCTTTTGCCATGCTCTCCTCACATGCCAAAGGCATAGCAGACTGCCCCCACACGGCCCTAACATAGAAAGACATGTGAGAACATTATAATGTGGAGAAGTGCAGAAAACCTCGGAATTTCAAAGAGGTGTGAATTGGCAATCACCTGATTGCTTTTATTTCAGCATCTGCGTCATCAACAATGAAAGCATGTGGGCACCATCCTGCCTGGTCACCCCGAAGCTTCCCGTTCAGTGCAAACATCCATGGCTCCAAATCGATTGCCTTTGATCTCGCTGTGATGATGAATGCAACTGGGATTCCATTCAACCACTGGTTGAATACCATCATGGTGTATAGCGGGTACTACATAAACAGCAGTCAATGTACAACAATTCAGGCAAGTTTGAATGGAGAAAGATGTGAGGAGGACCTTTGTACGATGTGGGGATGCAGTATGGCAAGTACACCCTAAACCTGGCTTCAACGATTGTAATGAAGAAAAAACAGAGATCACACCTTCTTCTCATTGGTTCCGAAGGTGGCGTCGCAAGCGACAATTCTACGATGGCCAAATTTCAACATTTGATCTCGCTGCCACACTGTTTGTATGCCAAGAACAAATGGAAGATCAAGCTTGATGTCACTGGATGTCCAAGCCTTGTGGTTTTTTTCTTCTTGGTAGTAGAAAACACTGGCCATATTTTCATGCACCCACATGCGGACACTCTGGGCATCATTTGGGTGTTTTCTGAATGTCTCTTCATCGCATAACATCGCAATATTGCGTATGTTTTGGGAGAGGAGAAAAGTGTCACGGTTGACGTCCAACCCTTGCTCCATCAACTCCTTCACTCGCATGGTGTGCTTGGCCATTATCTTGTTTATGCTCAGCCCAAGACGCAAATTGTGCAAAATCCATGACTTCATGTCATCACTAAGATGGGGAGCCATTGTACTTCGGTTCAACTGACATGAAGGTCCGTGGCATATCTCACCTCTTCCATTTACATGTTGTTTCTCATGATAAACTATCTCTGCCATAGCAGGGTCCATGTAGCATTGTTTGACAACAAATCGGCACATGCAACCTCTTTTCATGCCTTCTCCTGTTTTGTTGTTTGTAGTCCTTACTTGTTTTGGTTTTTGTCCTTTGGATTCCGGCCTTACTCTAGGCTTCCTCCCCCTTTTCTTGGCTGGACCTGCATACCATTTTTTGGCATGCATAGCATCTGTTACCTCCACAATGTTTTGGGTATTGTCTTGTGGGCCATAGGCGCAGTGATACCTAAGCAAAAAACATGAGTGGCCTTTTAGAACCGCTCCTATGAAAAGCAGAAGTGCATGGCTAGTGGGATTGGACACAACCTATATAGTGGGCAACATTCATTTCATTTTTCATGAATCATGAATTCATACCTTGTAATGTTCATGGCACTGTTGATGCGTGGTGCCCGAAGACTCCCAGCAGGGGTGCCCTTCTGTCGATGACTTCGGAAGGTGCATGGGGCCTCCTTCAGGGAGGACTCACCAGCAATGAAGTCGACCACCCGATTCCAAGGGATATATGCAATTTCAGCTGTGTTCTGATCAAGTGTCTGTCCATGCCATTGGGACCTCCATTGCACGTCATGGTGTGTGAAAGTACTTGTCTTTGGTGTTTGTAGCAGACTTTGCAATTTACAAAGAAGGTGGGGCAAAATTTTGCCATCTTCAACCACTTCAGCCATGCTTACACAAACAAGATCCTTCTGAGTTTGTTGTTGTCTTCTTTCGCTGCCCTATCTTGCCACAAACGTCGTACTCTTTTATTCTGCTGGCAGATTATGGCATGTATAGCTGGTATATTTATGCATCAGTGGCCTGCAGAGTCCAGCCCATCACGCGGACAAACGCGGATACCCTCATCCATATTCTGGAGTCGGAGTTCCAAGGGAACAATGTGCTTCCATCTCTCCAAAGGAACCTTGCTTTCTCCCCTCCCCCCTTATTACTCTGCTTTTCAAGCAAATTGCACCCTATGAAAGCACCAACTTCTTTATGTGGGCCAAACATGCACACAATTGCAATTTACTATGGCATGCTTCATGAACAACTGGTGCAAGATACAACAACAATTCGATTTAGAATGTGAATGCAGAGTGCCAGGGTAGAGACGCGTTTCAGAAGCATGGAGAGAACGGAAATGCACGATGAGGGTAGCAAAACCCTCGATTGGGGTGGCAGTGTATGTGACCACGTGGCGTATATCTGAACGTCCATTCGTTTCCTCAGATTTGCCATTTGAAATTTGAATTCCTGTCAGAATGATTTTGAAACAGGGCATAATGTATGCTTAGGATACCATGTATGCTTGGGATAGCATGTACTATGGGGGATGGACGACGATGGCATGCCCAGGATGGGAGGCGGGTGAGGACACGTCTCATGTCCCCGCAGCGGGCACATGAGGCGCGAGGCGCGGGGAAGCGTGCCACGCGGTGTGCGGGCTACGGAGGCAGGGGTGGGCATGGGGTGGCGGGGGGTCCACGCTGGCTGAACCGGCTCCCTCGCATTCAACTCCAGGGCCCATCTAATGCTTGGCTCTAAAATGACTCAGCCGCTGCCCTGTCCCATGTGTGCATTGTTCATCCTATCGGTATCATGGCCCATAAATGAAAGGGAGTTCATTTTTTTCCCTCCTCAAGGGCCTGAATTGTGGGCTGTCGCTCCCAGGTTTCGTTTATTTAAAAAAGAAAAGATTAGAGTAGCCAAGTCCGGTCAGTCCTCTTTCTCTTTAAGAAATGCACATCAGCTGGTAGCTCAGCTGGTAAGTGCACAGTGTGTCGCCCTGGTGGTTCGGGGTTCAAACCCGCTGCCCTGCCTGGTGTGTGGATTGCTCGTGACCGGTTGGTCTGGTGGTGACGTTTCCCACCTGTGTGCCTAATAGCTTCTCTGAAAGGGGGTTAATTTTTCCCCCTCCTCAAGGGCCTGAATTGTGAGCAGTCGCTCCCAGGTATCCTTTAAAAAAAATAAAAAACAAAAAAAACAAAAAAAAACAAAGAGATGAAATTAAAGACATTACCACAACCATTCTTTTTGTTCATTAAGAGAGAATCAACTCATAGGAATAACTGTTCATTACCACTGTCCCATACAGCATACGTGCCAAGTACCATTAAATGTCATGAGAAAAAAAATTATTTGTTAAAAAAAAAGGAAAAATTAATTAAAAAAGAATAAAAACTTAATATGCTTCGTGGTTTACTAGTCGAGTATATAACTTTTACCTTAAGTGATTACGTTATATATATCCTTAGAAATAATCGCAAGGAAAAGTGGCCTGTAATGATTCTAGGTACTCATCAAAAAGACATTGGGGTCTGGGGGACTGGCCTAGCATTTTAAGAGCCCAAACCAGAAAACATTTAAGCAACAGGCTTATAAATCGGAAGTACGTTGCAGCCTGGAAGCTTTGTTTGAGTACATCTACAGCTGGTTTGTGTAAAATTTCATAGAAAGAGCCGGTTTTACAAAGTGCAAACGCTTAGTGCCTCTTCCACAAGTTCCAGGCAGCGGTGAAGCACACTTTGTAAACTGTCAATGGCAAGACTCATGTCTGCAGCCATCTCATCCCCTTCTACTACTATTCCTAAATGGACTCCTGCCACAAGCTCACGCAAGGGGAGCAGCCAATGACTGCGCATCTTCTGTAGGGTTGCCTTGGACAACACCCCTGTGTAATTGGACTTACCTGGCATCCCACATACAAACACCAAACGGCATTCCAGGGATAAATCATGTGTCATTATAATAGAAACCCACATTGGCCCAGAATCTGATTACTAGATGAAAAATGGAGAGTAACACGAGGGTCTGGGGAGGGAAGGTGTGCACCATGCTGAAAAATGCTTACCTACAAATCAGTTATGCATCCCCATTTCCCTGCAGTTAATCAAGCAGCAAAAAAACTCATCCATATCCTGAAAAGGACCGTGTACCTGACATTTCTCTGATGAGGAGGAAACGATAAAGATTGAGAGCACCTTGCACCTGGCCCCCATACCAAATTGTCGGTCACCATTACTTAGGTGTTCTAAATTACTGTAGCGAGTACATGATATGTGTTTGAAAGCCCTTACCCAAGAGCTTATGAGGACAGTAACGGAAAAGAATAAAAGACACTAATTAAAATGTCCAAATGTACTCATGTCGTTCCCTGTGAATGTTGGCTTGCCAGAGCCTTACGGCCATTGACCCAGCGGGAAACCAACCCTCCCTGGAGCCTTTTGTGGGGTTTGTACCCCAGGGTTTAGCTTATCAGCAGCTCAGCTGCAGGTATGAACTTGTTTTCCTGCAACTCTCATCGAGGCACTCGCAGAGGCACTTGTCCACATGCAAACTCGACAGCATGGTGCAGAGAGAATGTACTCATAAGATGTTGTTTGCCGTAGCCTTGTAGCCATTGACCCCGCGCTCAGTTTGAGCGGAACACAAAGATACAGAAACTACGTTTGTCAGGGGCTGATGCCGGTAGGATGAGTTACCTTGGAACAGACAATTAATCCGAGTTTTCCAGATATCCTCTAGAAATCCCTTCACACAAGCATCAATCTGCTGTGTGTGGTTTGCCCAATAAATAGGCCCCAAAAGGGCCTGGGCTTTTGGCTCAACCTCAAGACCTTCAAAGTTGGAAAACAGAGGTTCAGGCACAATTCCCTTGATGCCTTACGGCCATTGACCCCGCAGGAACGTAACCCTCCTGGAGCCTTTTGTGGGGTTTGTACCCACCATGGTTTAGCTTATCCCTGCAGCTCAGCTGCAGGTATAAACTTGTTTTCCTGCAACTGTCATTAAGGCACTCGCAGAGGCACTTGTCCACATGCAAACTCGACAGCCTGGTGCAGAGAGAATGTGTTTGACGTAGCCTTGGGGGAAGGAGAGGGAATGTACTCGTGCAGTTCCCTCCAAACGTTGGCTTGTCAAGGCCTTACAGCCATTGACCCCGTGGGAGACTAACCCAGTGGGGTTTGCGGTTTGTGGGCCAAGGGAGAGAGAGAAGACAAACAAATGGCTGAAAATTTAGACGTCCATTGGGGGCCTTGAGGATCCATAGGACAAAGTAGAACAACAAGAAACAACATCAAACCATGCCTGACAAGAGAGAGAGGAAGAGAAAGAGAGATTACTGAGTCTATTTGGGATGGCAGTTGAGGAGGTTCGCCTCCTGCAGGCCGAAGCACACTGCCAATCACTTCTAGCACTTCACCACTAACAAAAGGCGACCTGGCGGCTCCAGATTGGCACACATCTGCTGAAAAATCAGAGTGTGGCTGAGGTTGATCTTGTGCAACACAAATATCTCCAAATATTCCATCAACACTGGGCGGTCCTTTGACGGCTCGCTCTTTCTTCTTTGGCCAAGCTCTTGCCACCTCATCTTTGACACAATTTAACAACAGTGAAACCTGCCACCAAAATATTGTTATCGAGACAGAAGCTAGAACGCTTGACTCTCATCTAGAGATCTATGGTGTCCTTCAGGTATCTTATCAAGATATTCTAACAACAAAGGTTCTGTCAGTATGAGAAAGAGTCACGAATCCCTCTTGCCTGAATAAATTAAAAGCAAAAACCCTGCTGTGGTAAATGACCATTAAAGAGACTATTAAAAAAATTACCTCAAAAGTAGATGCTGGAAATTGTAAACACAGGTAGGTCAGGGTTGCCCCAGTCCCTTCTTCAACATGAGCTAACAAAGCTCCTAATAAAGAGAACCTAACGAGGAAAAACACCTGGAGGAAAGGAAGCAAAAGAGAAGTAAGCAAAGCGGGGATGGGATTAGTATACCAGGGATGGATAAGGACAACTTCTAATGAGATTGTCCAAACTGTGAAACCTGGTCGACACCGGAAGTGCTTGTTTGATTACCTGCATTTTTAGTCCCAAGTTCAGTACAGTTAGCAAACACCACATACAACTGATCCCCAAAATATTGTAAGACACATGACTGAACTGCAAACAATAACATAGATACCATCAGGATTGGCCAGACAATAAACTTTCGGCCTTCCCTGTGCACACTAACTGTATGCTTATGGATAAAAACTCTTTGAGAGCTAGTTGTGGATGCAAATGTGGTGCAAAGCATGCACAGGTAGAACCCATATGACCTGTGAAAATCTACTACAACAGAGAGAAATCAAATTTAAGCCAACAGCCCTTGTAGATTCTCACTTTTGTAAGGGAAGTATATCCTTGTAGGCGAAGTATCGGGTTGGGTGCATGGACAATGACTTCCTGAAGTGCCTGCCATCCCCAGGCCATTCTATGAGTACAGTTGTTTTTCCTATAACTGCTCGATTCATCGTGTAAATATCCAAAAATTGCACAGACCAACAAGACTAGGAACGTACTTTGACACTTCAGCAAAACTCACAATCACGAAAATAGAACACATTATATAGTTTCCCAAAACATATGCAGGATTGGTTTCACAAAACATCCAGATGTGTTGAGGAAAACTGCACCAGCCATATTGTTTAAGCTTTTCCATTTGCCTATGAAAGATGAGTCAGAGACTGCTGCAAGGTCCCTGGATACAGCAACAATTCCTTACTAGGAACCTGCCTCTATCTGTAGCTGTAGACCTGAGATTGGCTTTCATTATCAACACTTAGATAAACAAGAAATATGTCAACATTCACCAATAATGATTAGATGATTTGATGTGCATAATCTAAAGAGCTGCAGCAGAGTCAGTGAGATAAGCCTACAAAACATACGTACAGTATTTGCAATAGTACCTGGAGAACAGGAAAGATATGCAGAGTCAAGGTGGGCCAATCATCTTCCTCATCATCATCACCTGAAACCTCAAGGATTGAATGAACAAGGGCCACACCTTTCTGCAGCACTGTCCAGGAAGGTTCTGATGGGGATAGGGCAAGTAAAGATCTACCCATGCATAGAGCATCAATCACTCCTTTACTGCCTGACATCTTCAACTTGTCTTTCAGTGATTCAATGGATTCCCCGGCCGCTGCAGCCACTTCAGGCTTGGAGAGTCCCCAGTACACTGTTCTGGCCCCCAAGCAAAATGGCAGCCACATATTTGAGCACACTAACCAGATGGGTCCATGCTGAATTTCATGAGGCTCTCCAGTGAGATCCATGCGTCGTGAGGCTCTACCCAAATTAGTGCATACATCCGGCCAGTCAATGGAACTTGTGACACAGTGAGTACAAAAAAAGTCAGGACACGCGACCCAACTTAACAACAGGATGAGAGGTCTCCACAATTCAGCAGATCCAAAACATATACATAAACTCAACCTCAACTGTCTGACCTGCAAGAGCTGCTCCTTTCCTGATCTGTGACTTTCTATGGGAATCATCCTCTGCAAGAGTACCCACGACCTGTGTTTAATCAATGATAGCTTCATATCAACAGTCCCCTTCCTTCTTTCTCCGTCCCTCCCTTCCGTCTACAAGGCCACAAGGCTACGGCAAACAACGTCTTACGAGTACGCTCTCTCTCTCTCTCTTGCCAAAAGCCAAAAGCCCAGGCCCTTTGGGATCTAGGGGATCTAGTTATTGGGCACATCACACACAGCAAATTGATGTTTGTGTGAAGGGATTTCTAGAGGTTTGGAAAACTCGGCTCAATTGTCTGATTCAATTTAAGTCATACTACCGGCGTCAACCCCTGACAAAGGTAGTTTCTGTCCCTTTGTGTTCCGCTCAAACTGGGTGTGGGGTCAATGGCCACAAGGCTGCGGCAAACAACATCTAAGGAGTAGATTCTCTCTCTCGCGCAGGGAATGGCATGAGTACATTCTCTCTCTCTCTCCTAAACTCTGGGCGCAGGGTCAACGGCAACAAGGCTATAGCAAATCTTATGAGTACATTCTCCTAAACTCTGGTGGGTGCAAACCCCTCAAAAGGCTCCAGGAGGGTTAGCTTCCCGCGGGGTCAATGGCCATAAGGCTATGGCAAGCCAATGTTCGCAGGAACGGCACAAGTACTTTTCCTCTCCTCTCTCTCTTTGCCACCAAGGTCAGGTAGAGGGTGCCCTCTGTATTCAAAAACACTCCAGCCATTGAGTTTATGACCTTTGTCTCAAAGAGGGCAGCCACCTACACGTATCATACACGTAAGAAAAGACTACATACATCAATTTGACATCTTTCATTGGTCTGAACGAAATTGGCAAAGTACGATCAAGTCTCCACCGTTAACCCCGGCCTAATCAGGTTCATTAAAAAAGCTAATTGACTGCACATCGCAGTTTCACTCACCATCAACGGTGGACTCCATCAGGGCCTCAACTGGATTGCATGTGAGCAACAAACACAGGGAGATACTACAAAACGGCAACAGTTCTGTGATTTGCACCACCACTGCTAGAGCTTCTGACGATGAACTCTCCAACTCAAGGCCTCCCCCTACTATTGCCTGTACCCATGTCATCCCAATACCCATATCCATCACCACATTTTAAAACAGTTGGGGTACTACTGGGCAGAAAAGCTTCTATTTGATTAAAGCATAAGAGACTGGGAAATTCCTACAGAATGTCACGGACCAGGTTAGTAGGCCTAGGTTAGTGGCTCAGCAAGGCTGGAAATAGAAAGTCATATCAGAAGAGGAAGAGAGTTATGACTAAGCAAGGGAAGGGGAACAGTCAGAATGGCAAAGGCCAAAGGTTAGGCCTTAGGTACAAAGTCAAGGAATACCAAGGGTAATCTCAGAGCAAGGGGGGAAATCCTCTGGGAGTATTTAGGAGGACCTGATGTGAGACTCTGGTGGAGACACAGGCCTGTCCTTGAAGAGCATTGCTGAGAACATAGTAGAAGATAGGACTTAGAGAATACTCCCTAGCAAGTGGCAAGTAGAGGATTCTAGGTTGGGTGGTTATCTTGCTCATACGCTGTTAGTATAGAGACTGGTTTACCAAGATATGACAGGACTGTGACATTTGACATCACAGCGTGAGGGAAAGGGATTGGTTTGCATTAGTGGAAGTTAGAGCCTGTTAGGATGAACAGAAATCGGACCTGAATTCAACCAGCCCCCACCAGTGTTGTTTCAACAATTTCATCATGAAGTGCAACAAGTGCATCATGAATTTGGGAAGGTTTATGCTGAGACTCAGCGGATCAATCAGGTTATAGAGCTGGAAAGACAGACTGGCCAGGTAGGACAGGTTGCTCATCGGCCATCAAATAGATAGATGATGGCGCTTGAAATCTTGGCTTCATCAAGCTTAATTCCACACAAGAGTAAGTATTGCTCAAATTTACAGCCATTACTCTCCCGCATCCACAGTACGGACTGACTCTGCGCCCGTATACTTAGGTGGACTATAAGCTTAGGAAGGTCGGAACATCCAAGCTTGAAAGTCCTTAAGACAGGGTGCATTCAGTGTTCGAACTTATGCCGATAAGTATCAAGAGCAGACTTTGAAATTGCCTCGAGAATCTGTTACCGATGCAATTCAGGTTACCTTCATTGTCCTTAGGTGTGATAATTTGAATTGCAGACACTTTCTTCAGTCTGGGGTTCATAATCAAAGCGAGTGAATGTACGAGGATGGGCGAAAGGGTAGTTGTCAAAGTCTACCAGTTTTCAGTGAGGGTGATCATAACCCCTCCAGGTAATTCATTGGGAAGTCAATGAATGATGGAACCAATCAGGTCAGGATTGGATACAAGAGGAAAGAACCCCCTATGGTTGAAAGGGCATTTCAGAGATCAGCCCTAACGCCGGAGCAAAAGAGAAGGCCAAACTCGAGGGTCTCTGTCTTGGTGCTTAGGACAGCACCAATGGAAGGATTGCCCACAGAATTACAAGAGGGTAGCTACCATGCAAGTCAATGAGGTTTCAGTAAGCCAGTCTTTTGAGGTGAGTCCTGAAGTTGTTAATACCAAGCTGGTGACGTATGATTTGGTGTCAGAAAACGCTTGGCATGCTCAGAAGAAGTCTGTCATCGACTTCAACATCCATGTGTACCAGTTTCAGGATGATGGTAGGACCATTCTCATCTGAGGAGAGAGAGATTTGCCGGATACGCCATCAATCGCCAATGATAGGCTTTTTCTAAGCATGCCACCATATCATACCTCGTTAGCTTGGTTGGTAAGTTACAGTATGTCTTGATACTTATCGGCATAAGTTTGAACACTGAATGTACACAGTCTTAAGGACCTCCAAGCTTGGATGTTCCGACCCTTCCTTATCTGGTGGTACAAAACTAGAACACAGAACAACTGGCTCGAGTCTGCTAATGAAAGCTTGACCAACACATCTCAACCTTACTTCCTGTCTCCCTTCCCAACTACCCCCTCAGCCCTGACTTCTCAGGCCAAAGCTGCAGCTTACAGGTTCACACCGTTTTCACCAATGAAGCTTGAAAAATGCCAGTCATAGAAGCAAGGCTATTGATTGCAACTGATCTTCTCATATCCCTCTCACGTAAACACAAGGGAAGTTGAAGAGAAGAGCGGACCAGGAGCTCCAATGTAAAAAGCCCCAGCAGATGTTGGAGGATCTGCCTCTGCTCCTCCTGCATTTCTTCCACCCACACCCACTTGTCAAGTTACTGCCAACGGTGTTTCAATATCTTGTTCACCTTCCTCTTGTGCTAAGAAAACAGAGCCCACCTTCTCCTCCTTCTAGCCTGATCTTTATACCACACTGTCAAATTTGAGGGGGCAAAATTGATGGTGTGGACAATTGACATCTTCTAATTGATAGCCAAGTAGTTACTGGGTTTTGGAGGTTATGTAGTCTGGCCCCTTCAGCCAAAAGGACGGGCCTGGACTGCAAAAATCTGTCACGTCATAGGGGAAAGAACAGGAAAGAAAGATACCTTATGTTGTACTTGGCCAGTTGAAAGTGCCTAACTTCAGAGAGACACTACCCCCAGAGGACAAATCAAGTTATTTATTCAAGTTTGAGGGCACCTACTTGCAATGATTGGCAAGTATCCCTGACCGCTCTTGCAACCTGGATGATCTCTGTGCAGACCTCTTCGTAGGAAACAGTTTTGCTAACTAATCTGCTCCCCAAAGATGGCAAGCTCTCCAGACTTGGCCCCCCTGCCTCATCCACCTCCATGAAGTCTTCCCCCACTTTCATAGCCAGCCGAATCACAGCAAGCAGCCCAGGGTTTGCCTCCTTAAAGAACCAAGCTTGCCGCCTCTGAAGCCGTGGAAAAACTGCCATGTTCTCAATCAAGAACATGATCACTAAAGTCTCCCAATGGAAGACATTCAACTTTCTATGTCTAGTGCCAAAATCATCCACTGGTCCACCCACGGTACTTATTTTTCTGCCATGCTTAATGAAAACAACCTCAAAGGGGTTCGAAAAGCATCTCCTGGATAATCAATTAAGTCACTCTGAACACTAACCTTATTTTCTCTTGTATAACTGAAATGGTTCAACTTCAGGGAGTACGAGTTACCCTCAATGCCACAAAGGTTGATAACCACTCACCAACTGACAGGCCTCGTATAAGAGGAACACAAAATGCCAAGGTTTGGACGCTCGAAAATTTGTTAAGGGCCTGCAATAACTCGGGAACCAACCTGAATGTAAGCCTGGGATTCACAATTAAAGCAAGAAATCATCACAGGGACAATGATGTGGAAGGATACAAATATTCAAACTGTATGCTTGAATCTCTACAACAGCCCTTCCTCAATTGAGTCCTTCTGCATCCTGCTTTCAAAAGCTTCAACCATAACCATGCCTGCCACACAGCTCTGTTCTCCTCTAACACATGAACCCTAAAAAATGCTTCCTTAGTTTGAAATAGGGTGTCAAATGGAAGAGCCTCCTCAGGGCAAATGAACCATGCACCAGGGGACAGAAGGCCCAACCATATGTGTGATAAACAACTGTGTAAGATGGGAGGAGCTAAAGACCCACTTCCATGAATCCTGTAAACACTTCGCGAGGATCGCAAGTCTCTGCCACAGCCCTCATTATGCTATCGGAGCAATCCCGACATGGTTCCGACAGGCTGACATATTTGACCACCACTGATGGTAGCTCCCACCCCACGCGCTCCAACAGCACCTGTCACGTTGTCTAACGGTGTGCTCAATTGCAGGAAACCTTGAGGCTACCCTCTCCGTGAATGCATTTTTACTAAACCCCTTTCCCTTCTAAGGGCCAAAACATGTCTGTGTGTCTCTCTCCCCCTCTAGGTGAGCCCCGCTACTAGAGCAAGCCTTGAGTGGCGATTGTGGCCACCTTGCTGCTGCCATCCTCACGCTTCTGTTCTACCGGCATGGTATCTATGGCATCAAGGCTACTGCCAGCAACTTGTAGAGAAAACCACTCTCTCTCTCTCCCCGAAACATCAAATAATGATGACAACAGCCCTGGTGAAATCAAAAGAATGGTTTCAGTAGACTTCGTTCTTGAGACTTGCAATTCAAGAACCTTAAGTTGTAATCATGTACCAGACCAGAAGCAGTGGACGGATCCAGCAACGCCATGGCTAGCTGCAGTAGCTCCTGACATGCTAGCCGATTTCCCTCTCCTGTTCCTTCCAGCCCCGCATCGTCCAATGCAGCCTCCAGGATCTCCACAAACTCATGGGCGGCTTCTGTCACCTGCTCGCCTTCTTTACTCTGTCAAATCCAAACACAACAATGAACACCGACATCTTCAGTGCATAAATCTCACAAGTCGCCGAGTAATTTCTCTCAGATTCCTTGCACTGGTCAGCAAATTCCTTGTCACAAATCAGCGAGAGACAGACATACAGACACACAGTACCCAAAAAAACATGCATAGCAGCATGGATCGTTAGCTCTGAACAAAACAAACCACATCTAACAATTACGTTACGGTCTAGAGCTGAAAACCCACTTCGCAAGATTCCCCACAATGCCACTGCACCAACTAATAGAAACGAACCTGGCCGCAACGAAGGGCGGCATCCTGCAAACGTTGCGGGAGAGAGACCGCCATCACTGCCCTCACTCCTGGGCCTCACCCCATCACCTTCAGCTGGCAAGTCTTCAACAAACAAATCTAACTACAACATTCTTGAAGAATACCTCGAAGGTATCATCTGACACATCCTGCAACACACTCTACAATAAATTCTTTCTCACTCCGCCATCTTTCAAATCCCGGAGTTGTCATCCTTCGCAAATCGGTAGGATCCTCCTCCTGATTGTTCCGTTGTGCAGATTTGCCACCTGATCCCACAATGAAAATGGAATAGAATCGGTATTTACTATTGCAGTAGAACTTGTTAACTCTCACTTTCGGTTAATATTTTCTCGGGCCATTCCACCATTCTTTTCAACAGAGACTAAACTTGATAGAATCCGAGACCTATAAGAGGTGTTGACGTTCCTGGGCTTCGAGCAACTGATGCTTGGACAAGGTCACTGTACTGTGGTACGGAAGCTTTGTTCATTCTTCATTTGAAGTGAAAAAGTGGCTAGTCTGATTGTCTCTTTTCCTTTTGCAATCACCTCAGACTAGCCACATGCTACTAACGCACACAGGAAGACTATGTTGATCTCAAATATGTAGATTACGGTCAAACATAGTAAGTTTACAATTAGGAATCTCATGGGCTGCAACAAGACCTTGAATCCTCATCCGGCCCATTATCTAGCCGTTTCTTTTAGGAGTATAAAACTTTGTGCGGCCCACGAGGGCATGATTATAAATAGAGTAGTGAAGGATCTCCTACTATGCAGGAGCCACAGCTATGCGTAATATCAAATTTAGAATGTCCTACAAATGTTGGGGGACTCACACATTTGCTGGTGCTGTGATTGGGGCCAACGGAAACCAGTTGCAGTGAGAGAGAAGACTCCGGCCAAAGCCGGCCTAACTAAGAGCCACTTCGCCTTACGGCTACTACTCCCCTTTGGGGGGTGGGCCCTATAAACCAGTTGCAGTGCTCATACTGTTGCTTGTTGTCCTTGTCATCTTGGACAAAATTCTTTGTTAAAACTTTACATAGACAGAGCACTGGGTTATTGTTCTCCCCTCCAACCTCGGATGTGCAAGCATTATGAAGAGCTTACCATCTTCCACAAACAAGTGGTGTAATAGATTCATCCGGGCCTGTCCCCTGTTCTTTAAACCTAGGACCTCTGATTGCAGTTCCAGTTGTTGAACCGTGCGTTATGTCAGTAACACTGAGAGACGCTAGAGTGAAATTAGTGCAGTTTATGGTAAAATTCAAGTGTACCCATTGTGCAATTTCTGTGAAACTGAACTCGAGACCTGAGCTGTGGAAATATGAAGCTCATGAGGTTGAGACAGGAAAAAAGGTTTGTGGGACAGACAATCTCTTCACCAATCAGGGCAGGAACAAAGAAGAGACAAGGAGGACTCCCAAATGTATGTCTTCTTCCCTTTTCTTGAAAACTTCTTTCAAGGCAGAGGACCCTTCTCTCAATTTTACAGTATGTAGTATGAGGGAAATGACCCTTGATAAGGCCTTGCACAACTGATTCTATCAGAATACTACTCTGAATCTAAGTATACCAGAAATTGTCTGGTGTTCCAGCTTACCTTGATGCAATCAACTCCTGCGGCAACATTGATAAGGTTCTAATTCAACCTCTCGCAAAACAACAATACCATAAGAATAGAAATCATTGAAACTATCACTTGAGATCACCAATTCAATAACTAAAGAGGATTGTGCAACATTAAAAACAGAGACAAAATCCTAGATCACCTGTCTACACACTACATTTGGAGAAAAGCCCTCCGGACTCTCGTTTCTCTGGAGGCACTCAAGAAGGGATCTCCAAGACAATATGTAACTACCCATATATACAGAGAGAATGGACACAGAGGGTGGAATATGAAGTCTCCAACACATATTGGGGCGCACCCCTCTTCAGTGAGGCCTATATTTGCTCAAGTAACAAGTGGTGTAGGATGTGCAACAACGATGAAATCTTCATGCAAACTTCACTCGCTCATTCTTCTGGATGGTCTTGGAGGGTGGTGCTGAGCAAACACTAGGCTTGGAGCCCTGGTATGCCTTGCACGTCTTCATAATCCTGTCAACCGACAGTATCTGAAGGCTGAAACAATGATATCCTTCATAGAGCTTGCATTGCTATCAAAATGACAAGGACCACTTCCACTTCGATACTAAGTCAACTTCATTGATGTCTATCAGCATTCAGTGACCACAAGATGACAAAGCAGATAAGAACATACACAATACTGTATATGGTTCACCGTTCACGAGCACCCATGGTACATATGTGTGTGGCGGGTCCAGACGGTGTGTGTCTGCGGCGAATTCCCGTTCCAGCTGCCATCAAACAACATCATCAGTTTCTGGCATTAACCTTGCTCTTCTGGTTGCCAGCTCCACCATGCCTCCAAATTAACTTAGTGCTTGTTCATGCTGTATTTCTCCAGGGACATTATCAAGTTTCTTTCTTTCTCCCACTCTTCCTCTCTCCTATCTCACCTTCCCTCTGGGAACCCTATCGCCTTTGGGTGGACTTGATATGGGAGTACATAAATGTCTCTGTGGCTAAATGCCGGCCTTGTGACATTGTGTCTTTGTTTGTTTTGACCTGAAGCACTCCACTTCGGGTAAGCAAGTGCATTGTATTTAGTTGGAGAGTTTGGGGCCTCTCCCTCTTCAGAATGTCAAGGGCCATTCCCTGCAGCTCCTTTGGAGTGTGATCTCTGAATGGTACTACTTGGGGCAGCCCTTCCGCCCAAAATGGGCAGTTGTATGCTGTCTATCATGCTCGGCATGTGGGCTAGGGTTGGTCCTTGTGCTTAAACTTATAGCCTGCCAGCTTGATTGAGCTTTGCACTTGCTGGCATGCACAGGCTTAACTGTGGAGTGCTGGGTGAAGTAAGTATTGATACTTGATAGCAACTCAGGATAGACAAGAGATATTGATGCACTATTCGTGGCCAAAGCCTGCGCAAGCTTTGTGGCCCTCTGCCGGGTTGGGAAGAACACTCAATCGAGCTTGGATGTCATTTTCTACGAGAGAAGGTACCTGCTGCCAACAACCACTACCCATAATAACAAATTCATACTGAGACTTCCAGAGTGCTCACCACTATGTTGCACAAAGCCTACAACCACCATTTGTGGGTACCAAATGATAAAAAATAAGGTCAGGCAAATTCAACCCATTGAAAGTCACTTGCACAGTACATCTAGAGCCTCTCTAGGATCACTGGACTTAAAAGGTATGCTTGCCGCTCTAAAGAGTCAATAAAATGCACAAAAGCCTTCCAGAGTTACATGTTGGTTTCCTACTCAGGGCCTCATATTGGACTACATGCACAACACAAGCCTGGAGACAATATAGCTCGAGGGGATATCAGGTAACAAACCTTTTAAAGGCTCACCTAAGCTTCACCTCATACGGACTAGTGCATGCAAATGCTCTCTGCACAGCTACACCTCAGTCACTCCCAGAAGTCTCTTTGGACACCATCAGCATTAGAAACATTCATTGCTCTCTACCTTCGGACTGTCAAGCGATAGTTCTGAGGAAAACCCAAATAGCTAACAGTGCCACCCCTCCACCTCGCCACTGTTTACTGGGCTGGTGCAAAGGCCACAGTTGGGTGACTCTTCCCAATACCACCGAAGCTCTTGAAGTGGATCTTGTCTGTGGGAGGATCATCCACAGAAATATCTCCAATGGGCGCCCATACGAAAAGTTCCTTAGACTTCACACCTGTTAGGTTCCTGATCCTGTTGGGTTGTAGATAGCCCTTCACATCTTCAGCATAGCTCACTAGCTTTCCTGAGCCAATTGGGAACTTGTGGATAATTGGAGCCTTTTGCCTCACATGGAAAAGGCCCGTGTCTACATCAAACGTCACCTCTTCAATGTTCTCCATTGGTAAGAGCCCACCTGCCATACTTTCCAGCACAAATCAATTCACACTCTAAATAATACCAAGACATCCTGTACTAGCAGAAGCAAAAATGCAGGATTGCAACACACACTATCCAAGCAAACCCCCTACTCCAATTGCCAGCGGCCCATCTTAAACCCATCTTCCAAGCTTTTCAAATTATTATACTGAGCAGGCGCAATCCTCTCATATGATACCACCCAATATCCACATTTATACTGATACCTGAAGAGTATTTTAGCTTCCACGAATTCCTCTCTGCAAGGATAGAGAAGGCATTTTCACCAAGACTCACTCAGCAGACGGTATTTACAAGTCTACGCTCTCCCAAGGTCATGGCATACTTTTGGCATGGACACTTCAAAGGAGAACAAAGGCGCTGATCAGATCACTTTCAACTAAGAAGCATCTCCATCGCTACCTCCTCATGCTACTGATATAGATTTCCCTGTTCGTTCTCAAAGGGGGTTGACTCATTCTTAGAGATCCAACGGAAGTAAGATCTCCTCTCCATATTCAGGCCCCTCCACATTCATAGTCCAATAAACTTTCGAGCCACTGTCCTGAAGAGAATATGAACAGTATCTATCTGGCCTGTAAGGTGATATACCGCCTCTCAGCTGTCTTGCCAAATCTCTCTCTCTCTCTCTCTGTGTCTCTCCCTCTCCTCCCGCCGCAGCCGCCAGTCTATTCTGAAATAGTGGAGGGCTACTCTAAGAACTTATTCCCTTCATCTGCAGAAGCATGAAAATCTATGAAGGATCAACCACATTTCCAGCCACATGCTTAACATGAGAATAGCAGAACAGACGCACCAGGTAAATTGAATTTCTCGATGAGCTCCTTCGCCCTCCTGAAACACTGATCGTGGCCCGTGACTACCACTACTCCCTTCTCAGAGACCGCCATATCTGCCAAGCTCAACTTGCAAGAGCAACAGCGCACTCTCACACTCCACTCAGACACACACACACGCACGCACAGCGGTGGAGAGCAGCGAGGGCAGGTAGAGTAATAACTTCGTTTCTGCTGCGCTCTTAATTGCCCACAAACTATTTTCTAGTTGGCCGCATGTGAGTAGATCAATGTGATGTGGTGGGACGTGGTACTAGCTTTCTTTAAATGGCCCTACCCCTTTTCTATTCACACAGCCTTGTGTGAAGTGCCTTACTTACTTATAGTATATAAACGGTGAGACTGGCATGAGAGGAAGAAGACCCACATTCCGAAATGGTATTGGACGTCCATCATTGTTGTGTGCCTTAGTGTTTGGTGAACCACCCACATCTGATTGTTCTTTTTCTTTTTCTTTTTTTCCCCGGGGCTCAGTACGGTTCTGCATGCACTTTCAACATAATGTTGCTAACTGAAACTTGTCATCAGTGGTACTTAGCTGAGAGTTGTCACAGCTGCTATTATTGTACTATTGACTTGTCAACACTACAGTAGCCTGAGAAGCTGTCGAGTTTTTGAGGTGGATTTGATACCATTAGCAGATGGTGAAGTCTACATGAGACGGCATGATTCAATTGGTACTTCACCACCTCTGCATGTTCGGCAACTCAGAATGAAATGGGTTAGTCTAATTCTCAGAGTTTGAGTCTTGGTTGACCAGCAATTTTTTGTGTGTGTAGGGGAATGTGGGTTGCCAACCATGCAATTGTATTTTTCACAGATAAGGGACCGCTGTTGAAGAGTTTGCATTTGGATTTGTGTGGAGGAGAAGGGATGATTCTGATTAGAGAACATGGATTCTATGCGCATCAATTTGTCTGCTATCAAAATCACTCCTAAATTTCAGTGTCTACTTTGAATGCTGCACAGATTTCTTCCCAGTTGTCCTCGTCCTCGACCATCTGCTCAGCCACCACACCCTCCACCGTCGCAAGAATGTCACTGTCTGTGCATTCGTATCGTGCATGCTTGCATCTGACCGTGAATCAGTCCATATATTCTTCACCAACGTCAGTCACCCACGAAGCAGCGCCCTCACACCGAGATCAACCCAAGATTTATTCCCATGTCCCAAGCGTGCCTTCTGGCAGGCACAGCCATGCCTCCAGGACATTCCCGAGGTTGAGTTTTCCTTCAGTACAAGAACCTTTTCGTTTACGAAGAGGGAATGGGAGCTCCATCCCGCCTCGCGCGCAATCAGAAGAAAAGGCAATGGAAGAGAGAGATGCAGAGGCGAACTGGAGAGAGAGGGAAGCTGCGGCGATAGTTACAGCTGCAATTCTAGCGCCAGATTCTCCAGCTGACGCGGCCGAAGCGGCCATAGCCGCGGCAGATGCAGCAGTAGGTTCGCACCTTCCCTTTCCTTTCCTCAAACAATTCTTACAATCCCATCCAAGCGAGCTGTATTTCGTTAGGCTGCATTTACTCGTTGCAATCTGCCAAAGCATGTGAGAGTGCGATGGATCGCCGGCTCAGCTGGTTCGCCCCCTTATGCTTGTCCTGAGTTTGCAAAACAAATTGTTGTAAGAGTGTCATACCTCTTACCAGTAGATTGTACGTAGATACATTTGAATCCTCTTCCTGTAGAGTCATAGAAAGTGATTCACTCCAAATATGCACCTCAGATTCCAAAATTCAAGTGCTTGATATCCTCTTCAATGTTCTCTACAAGCCCCCAGAAGCCCACATCCAAACAACTAACAAGCATATGAACTAAGGGAGGAAAATTGGGAGTGATGCCTTAGTTGTGTGGGGGAAAACTCAAGAAGCACCTGGACAAAGCACCAGATTTTAGGCCTCCAGAAGAGGGTGTGCCATCAGTAACCACGTCATCGCAAAGTGCCTTGCTGCCCTGCTGATATGAAGTCCTTCGAGTTTCACAGGAGGGAGAGGAGGGGCGCCCAGTTAGAGAGTCTTCCATAAGTGAGGAGCTGGAGGCTATATACGCAACCTGTCAAGAGTGGATATGGAAAGGACATTCGATCAATTATGCAGTCCAAGGCAGCGGGCCTCCGGTACTCCTTGTCCATGGCTTTGGTGCATCCATTGGTCACTGGCGAAGGTGCTTCCTCCGATTGACCATCCAAGATGCCTAGCTTCAGATTGTAGCACCGTTAAAGTGGCCCGCAAATAAGATTGTTATTGTGATTCTGCAGCTTGTTTTGAATGTTTTGTACTTCTATGAGCTCGGTTGATTTTTCTTTCCTTTCCTATTTGCTACTGCAAAAGCTTGTGAGTTCTACACCAATAGCTATCTGCACTTCACAGAATTTGCGGAAACATTGGGTCTAGTGCATTTGGCATTTGAGATGCCCTGTGGCGTTTCTGACCGCAACTAGATCTTCTGTGCAGAAATATAGGAGTTCTAGCCAAGAGCAACACAGTGTATGCCATCGATCTGCTTGGCTTGGGTGCCTCCTCCAAGCCTCCTAAATTTGTATACACCATGGAGACATGGGCTGAGGCAAGGTCCACACTCTTTTGCTGCTTTCCTCTTCCCCTTTTTCTATCTGAATCTGCGAAGTCATCCGCAAACATTAGACCTGGTATGGTGGCATCACCATACCAGGTCACCATTCGCCAGCCTAGGGGATAGGCCATCCAATCTTCAGGAGTTGATTGATTGTGTGCAGAGGTACTTTGACCTGTGGAGGCTAGAAACCGATGTTAGTAAATGCGTGGGTGGCCTTCAATGATCGTGGTGGGGAGGGCGGGGGGGAGAGATGATGGGATCTCAAATAGACATGGGGCCGTGATGAGATCCTTCCTTCACATCCTTGGTGTTGAGTTTTGCGACCGGGATGAGCACATACAAAAATAAGTTTAAACAGCTAATTGTGAAGCTTTGGGTCTCACTCAGATTTTTCACTGCAGCCGGATTAATACTGAAGGTTAGAGGACCATCCTTTGCAACATTGTTAGGCCTTCCTTGGAGTACGCATCTGCTGCATGGGATGGCAAAACCATGCTAAAACTTTGGAATCCATTCATCTTTCGGTGCTCAAAGAGCATGTTAGTGTGCTGTAGAACAGCTAACGTGACTGTTTAGGGCGAGTTTGCCACACCCCCTTGAGCTCTCGAAGTGATGAGTTCAAGGTCAAGATGGCAGGGTCAGTTGAATCACATGCCTAATACCAGATACCCTAAGATGATTGACTCCATCTCTTGGGAAGCAAGACCGTCCTGTTAAACAAGCTTATTCCTGGCAGAAAAGGGTAGAGGAGATTTTCAAGTACCTGATTATTAGGCAGGATGAATGACCCTGCTAGATGAAGCGGACTTGGAGGCTGTCTAAGGCCATGTGGGAAGCACAAAGAATGTCTGAATTAAACAAAGTTAGGCTTAAAACTTCCTCCTTCCCTTGTTGTGACATGGGTGGGGACCTTTAAGGATGATATGAAGGGCCACCTACCCTTGGCATTAGGCTGAAATTTGAACTCAGGGCAGGGGGTCTACCTTTGAACAAAGAACAGATGCAGAGAAGAAAGCGAGATTGTCATTGTCTGATGTGCGGGCGGCCTGAAGACAACATCCATTTTGTGATACAACGTCCATTCTCTTCAGAGAGCAAACCTCTTCAGGACCATCAAGAACATAAGGCTCGAGGATGAGCCTAAAGCCCTGGCCGTTTTGGGGTCTAAGCAGATTGATGGTTGTGGGAAGGGCTTCCTAGAGAAAATCTGGAAAGCCTGAACTAATTGTTTATATGAAGGAAGTCCCACTACTGGAGTGAGCCCATCACAGAGTTCGTGTCTGTTCCCTCTTGCATTCCGTCCTTAAGCTCCCGACGAGATGAATTCAAGGTCAGATGGTGGGGTCAGCTGCAACATATGCCCAACACCAGATATCCTAAATTAATCGACTCTATATCTTGGAAACAGGACCGCCCTGTCAAACAGGCTAAGTCCTGGCAGAAGAGAGTAGAAGAGATCCTCAAGGACCTGGACCTGGATCCGCAAGTCTTGACCCTGCTGGATAAATCTGACTTAGAGGCTGTAGTGTCCTCAGCCATGTCTGTTGCCATGAGATTGTCTGATGAAAATGAAGTTAGGCAGAAAACTTCCCTGAACTTGTTTCCAGTCTGTGACATGGGGGAGGACATCTTGGATGACCTCAAGGGTCTACCCACTCTCGGCACTAGACTGAAATTTAAACTCAGGGCAGGAAGCCTACCTTTGAACAGCAAACAGAAGCAGAGAGGAAAGGGAGAGTGCAATTGCCCGTTGTGTGGGCAATCTGAAGACAGTATTCATTTTCTGATACACTGTCCGGGGTTCTCTCACCAAAGAGACGCTCTCTTCAAATCTATTAAGGGAATTGTGCCTGTACCCCTGTTTACCAACTTTGAAAGTCTCGAGGCTGAGCCAAAAGCCCAGGCCCTCCTGAGGCCTAGTTTTTGGGCAAATCACACACAGCAGATTGATGCCTGTGTGAAGGGATTTCTAGAGGATATCTGGAAAACCCGGATTAATTCTTTATATGGAGGTAAGTCTTACTACCAACGTCAGCCCCTGACAGAGGTAGGTTCTGTCCCTTTTGTTCCCGCTCAAACTGGGCGCGGGGTCAATGGCCACAAGGCTACGGCAAACTACGTCTTATGAGTACAATCTGTTCCCTCTTGTTCCGCTCAAACTGGGCGCGGTGTCTATGGCCACAAGGCTATGGAAAACAACATCGAATCAGTACATTCTATCTGAGTCTGCTTTGATATTATGGATACCAGAGTGAGTCAAGCATGTTGTTTTCATAGTGTGAATGGTATAATGCATTGTGCACCTTGTCTGAGGATGGAGAGCAGTTAATCCGCTGGCAGTAATTGATACTCTCCTCTCTGTCTCTCTCTCGGTATGGAGGTTCTTTCATTCCATTTTCCTTCTGTCTTTCTTCTTGGTGGCTGTAACTATTCTACGGGATTTTGTTGAGCAGCTGCTCATAGACTTTATCAAAGAGGTGGTGGGTGGACCAACTGTTCTTGTGGGGAACTCAATCGGCAGCCTTGCGTGTGTCATTGCTTCTGCAGGTTGGAGTAATGACCCCCCTTTCACAAATTTTACTGCATACATGAATCTGGCCATGTAGAATGTGTGGTGGTGGATTTTAACTCTTCATACTTCATTATTGGTTTGTTCTCTTACATATGGTTGTAAATGACAAGTCTACTGCCATTCAATTATAATATCAAAAATTTGATGGGTTTATCAAATTGAAACTATGGGGTATGCGCGGATGGGTCCAGAGGCAGCGCCCTCAGGGCTAGTAAGGGGAACAGTGCTACTTAACTGTGCAGGGGGCATGAACAACAAGGCTGTCACCGATGACTGGCGCCTGCAGCTACTTCTACCACTGCTGTGGCTCATTGATTTTCTTTTACAGCAGCCTTCCATTGCTTCTCGACTCTTCAACCGAGTCAAATCAAGGTAATAAAAGTGCAAGCTTGTCGTTGCTATGTTTCCAACAGATAACCCAGTGATTGGGCTGCTGTTAGCATATTCCAGGTGGGGGGACTTTGTCTTGCCTAGTGGCTTTTAAAAGAGGAATCCCTGAAGGAATTCGGGGACTTAGTAGTCTGGAGTACCAAAAGGTCTCTTGATGGATATCTACCCAAGAGCAATATAATGCATCGGTGGCTTGCCACGTAAAAGTGCTGATGGTGAGCTGTGATGTGCCTCTTCGGCATCCTACTACCTAGTATGACTGAACTTTTATGGTGCTTGATAGGGATAACCTGAAGACTGTGTTGCAGTCAGTCTACTGCAACAAGGAGGCTGTTGATGATGAGCTTGTTGAGGTAACTCTCTTAGCAGGTAGCACTCAATATTTCTGTGGCAATATACAGTCAGATCTCCCTCTGGTTTTTTCTCTGGTTCTTGTTCTGCCCAAACTGTGCGCGGGGTCTATGGCCACAAGGTATGGCAAACGTCTTATGAGTAATTCTCTCTGGTTTTTGGGCTCTTCATGGATGTTATAAAGGTCTCTTTGTCTTCCTTCTTTTTCTCGCTTCTTTCATTTCATTTCTCTTGCAACAAGAACTTCAAAATTTTCTAAACCAAACTCCTTTCTGCCAGGTTATACTGAAACCTGCAGACGATGCAGGTGCATTGGATGCATTTGTGGCTATTATAACAGGGCCACCAGGGCCGAAACCGATGACATTGATGCCCTCCATCACTAATCCTGTTCTCGTGCTGTGGGGTGATGATGACCCCTTCACACCCATCAATGGCCCAGTTGGAAAGTATTACCAGGCTCTCCCAGCACGTGCTCCAAATGTGGAGCACCATGTGCTCACTGGTGTAGGGCACTGTCCCCATGATGACCGGCCCGACCTTGTCCATGCCAAACTCCTACCTTGGCTTTCTAGCCTTCCTTGAAAAATCATGGCCAACCTCCAGCTCTCGCATATTCAAGGACATACATGTGCCCCAGTATGACCACACTGCGAGCTAATTCAAAGAAAGTGAATGACCAGCAACAAGCCACATCTGCGTGATGCCCATCTTGAATCTGATGCACTTGGTGGGTCAACAACCCACCTGTAGTTGTGAGAGGTGTGCTACACCCCTGGCTGTACGTCATGTATCCAACAAAGGTCAATAATCTCACATTTCGACAAATTGCTATCCAGAACTTGCTAGTTTTTACAAATGTCTAGATGCTAAGCAGATGCTAGTGCAGTAACAGGATTTACTTTGAAGACTGCTCTGTGAGGTGTAACAGGCATGACTAACCTGTTTTAAGGACCACAACTCCACCTTGCTTTTAAGTCCTCTCTCTCCGTAATGTTTCTGAATATGTTTTCTTCTTTCACTTTCTTGTTTTACTTGAAAGCTGTCTGTACACTTCTAGACATATGGGCATTGCTCCCTTGGTGACTGGCACAGAAAAGCCAATGTTGGGTTAGATAAACCCCTGTAAGATTATGTAACGGCAACCCGGATTTCTGCTAGCAGTTGAAGCACTGCATTAACACAAAGGCACAAGAGATTGGTGAAAATCTGTTGCTACTATTCAATGATATGTCACACAGTTAGCAGTAGCTTGGATAGATGTTTTGCAAAGAGTAGGAGACATCATATAGTTGTATGGATTGAAAACAACCATTTGACATGCCCTCAAATCCCTGGAAGATATTATTATCTTCAAACAGTCTGAAATGTGGAGTTGCTTATTGTGCCACGCAGCTTACTTCATGATTAGAGGATTTGTCCTTATATTGTGCCTTGCAAATTCAAGCCAAGTGTCAGAGAGCGACTCATCCCTTGATACTGTTGAAGACTGACCAAGAAAGGAGGAATCACAAGAGCGGCGCATCCAGCTTGCGCTTTGCCATCTCCCTCCCCGATTTCTCGCACATGGAAGGATTTTTCAAGGATTTTTAGGGTTTCAATGTACAGACCACAAAACAAAGAGCACATCTGGAAATAGTAAAAGGAAGTGGATGGCGAGCAAAGAAGGTTCAAGTACCAAAATAGCAAAAGCAAGAGCGAGGCTTTGTTTTGATAGCACAGAAATGGTGCCAACAATTGTCGGGCTCATGGATATGAATTCTCAGAGGCTGACTCTTTCTTTCCCTTCGTAGAGAAATTCTGCTAAGAGCCAGGTTCCATGGGCAGCTGCAAGCGCCCCCCCCCCCCCCCCCATGAAATAGCCCCAGGCTTTACGAGGCGTGAGTGGTCGAAATAGGATATTCCCTAAGGGGCGCCCCCACGGGTTCGGCCCTTGCCAAGGGCCACAAAAAAACCGTCCCTGCGATGGAGTTTCACTCCGCTAAGTGACACCTTTGTCTTTTCCTGCAGTGGGCCCGCAGCCTTACATAATTATGTTGATTTCCATCCAAAGTAAGTCAGATTTTACGAGAGGGGATGATTTTTGACATTTCCATCCAAAACTTATATTAATTGTCAATTATTATCTCATGGGCCCACAACAATTGGTGCCAAAGTTTCTAGAGGGGTGAATGGACAGCTCTCCATGGAACCACCCCCTCTTATTTTTAAGGTTGCATCGCATGCAATGATACGGGCATGGCCTAATTGAAGCATTCGCTTCTTCTACCACTCAGTCTGTATGCCAATTGTGAATGTTAAGTCGCCATCGTAGTACTTGAATGTTGGTGCCAATTTTTCCTCTTGATAGAAGAAGACTGATTTCAGGTTCTGGTCTTTCCACATGCGGACACTCTCCGCATCGTTGGCATGTTTTTCGAACGTTTGTCACGCCCGTTTCTCGGCTAGGTTGCGCACATCCTGCTCCAACAAAAAATCGTCTCGTGTCCATGCATCCCCCAACCTGGTATTGTTCATGACGTGCTCTTTATGTTCCATCATGATTTGAGCGACTGACAGGCCTCGACACAGACACTCCATGACCCATGCTTTCAATTCCTCGCTAATGTGTGGTGCATAGGCGTGACGAGTGTTCTTGAACTTAGCGGACTTCCCATGACAGACGTTATCTTTCGCGTCTGTATGCTCCATATTGTTGTAGTACATGACAACACAAATGTCGGGGGCGAGATAGCATTGTTGGACCTTGAAACAACATTGGCAACCATGCTTGTAAGACTCTCCATATTCCGATTTCTTTCTCCTTGGGCCTTTATGAGGGTGAGGTGTTCCAGCACCTACAAGAGGTCCTCCACGTTTTAGTTTGGGATCCTCCACTATCGCATTGTTGGTGTGCTTGTCATCTGGACCGTAGCACCATTGATACTTGGACATAAAAATTACAATAGATATCCATCGACTTCTGAAAGCATGAAATCACAGTACGTGGATACGAAAAATGGCAACAGACATGCAATCAGACTACAAAAGGACGATGAGGATGGTGCACACATGATATTGTTTAGAAAACTGTTGGTTCTCGGCTCTTTTAGCATGCCGGGTTGCACTTTAGTATGGACATTCACCCAAAACTGAGTGGGGTAGTCCACCAAACTTTGTCGAAGAGGCCGTATAATCTAGCTTCCCGTTTTTAGTATATCATCACCTTCTGCTTCCACGTCCATGCCCTGTACAGTACAGAGGACACGCTTCAGAACCTGCAAGAAATGCGTCGTAGTACACTGGACACGATGAACAATGTGCAAGGAGCATCAGTGCGCACGTTCGCGGCTGCTGGCAAGTGGCATGCTGCAGGGATAAGGTTTGAATGCATGCCCTAAAAATGGAGGGCTCAGATGGCATTTACGAACGGACGGTCCAAATGCGACATCATCAGTGGAATGGAGGAAAGCGGACTCATGGGCGGCGGACTGGAGGGCGGACTGGCGGGTGGACTGGTCGGGACTGGCACAACGGACTGGCATGGATGATGGGTTTCTCAGAATAGACGATCCAGATCATTCAGCCGGCGCAGACTGGCATACTAACAGACTGGGGCAGCAGACGGGCACAACGGACTGTTGGGTGGACTTGTGGGGAGGACTGGCGTGCACAGCGGACTGGCCGGCAGACTGGCGGTTTGGCGGACTAAGTGGAACTGGACTCACAGGCAGCGGACCGGCGGGCAGACTGGGGGCGGGCTGTAGCGGGAGCGGCTGGGCGACCGCGCGCAACGGCGGGCGCGGGTCCGGGTGGGCGGAGCCGGGCGTCCGTGTGCGGGGCCCACCGGTCAGCTCGCGTGCGCCATAAACGTCCCAATTATTGTAAAATGAGAGACATTATAATGCCTCTCATTTTAAGATAATAGGGTCTTCAATGGGCACGTGCGATGTGGCCGGTGGGCCCCGCGCACGGATGCCCAGCTCCCCAGCACCCCGCCCGCCCGCCCGCCCCCCCCGCTTGCCGTTGCGCGCGTCCGCCCAGCCGCGGCGCGCTGCAGCAACCGCGCCCGGCCCCCTGTCCACCGCGCGCGGCCAGTCCCCCCCCATGAGTCCGCTGCCCTCCAGTCTGCCAGTCCGCCAGTCTGCCCGCTAGTCCCCTGCCATCCCAGTCCGCTGACGGCGCAGGATCGCCACCATCCATTCCTATAACCCATCCGAGCCCTCCATTTTTGGGGCTGCAATTCAAACCTGCATCCCTGCCGCCTACCACTTGCCAGCAGCCGCGAACGTGCGCACTGTTCTCTTGGTACGTTGTCGATCGTGTCATGTACTGCGGCGCGTTTCTTGCATGTTCAAAAGCGTGTCATTTGTACTGTATAGGGCAATGGACGTGGAAGCAAAACCCGATGATATACTGATAACGGAAAACCCCTTTATACGGCCTCTTTGACAATGTTTGCAAATAGCAAAACCAGGACCCTTCCAGGAAGGATCTCCATTGGAAGAGTGAGACGCAATATGGGTTTATGGGTGTGCGAGTGAATGTTGAAAAGGCCTGCATACCTTGGGATAGAGTTGGTGACTTCGTCCTGGGAGAGGAGAGTTTTGAGGACTACCCCACTTAGTTTTGGGTGAATGTCCATTCTAAAGTGGAACCCGGCTCGCGAAAAGCACCCAGAGCCAACACATTAATGTCCAGTATTATGTGTGCACCATCCTCAGTCCTTTTGACGTTTCATTGCATGTCTGTTGCCATTTTTGTTTCACGAGTTCTCTGATTTTATGCTTCCTCAAGTCGTTGGATATCGATTTTAGAATTTTCTGTCCAGGTATCAATACTGCTACGGTCCTGATGACAAGCGCACCAACAAGGCAATAGTGGAGGATCCAAAACAGAAGCGTGGAGGACCTCTTGTGGGTGCTGGAACATCTTGCCTTCATAAAGGCCCAATGAGAAGGAAGTCGGAGTATGGAGAGTCTTACAAACGTGGTTGCCAATGTTGTTTTAAGGTCCAGCAATGCTATCTCGCCCCTGACATCTGTGTCCTCACGTACTACAACAACATGGATCATACAGATGCGCAAGGGAAACCCTCGCATGGGAAGTCCGCAGAGTTCAGGAACACCCGCCACGCCTATGTACCACACATTAGCGAGGAATTAAAAGCGTGGGTCGTCGAGTGTTTGTGCCGAGGCCTGTCGGTCGCCCAAATCATGATGGAGCATAAAAAGCACGTGATGAACAACACCGGCTTGGGCGATGCATGGACCCGCGATGATTTCTTGTTGGAGCAAGATGTTCGCAACCTTGCCGAGAAACGTGCGTGGCAAACCTTCAAAAAGCACGCCGATGATGTAGAGAGTGTACGCATGTGGAGAGACCAGAATCCTACGTCCGTTTTTTTCTATCAAGAGGAGAAATTAGAGCCAACATTCGAGCATTTTGATGGAGATTTGACATTCACTATTGGCATACAGACTCCGTGGCAGAAACGACGAATGCTGGAACTAAGACATGACCGTATCGTTGCATGTGATGCAACCTTTGGGACAAATCATGACAAGGTACTATTCGAACGATTCCATGGACTTGTACGAGCATGATAGCATAGTACCATGCAACATTCACATAAATTTGGTGTGCTGACCCTTTCTGTATGTTTTCATGTGTACGTTGCGGAAGACCGAGGGGCAGACCCATTGTGAACCGCTGTAGACCTCATCACTCTTATGAAGTCTTCTCGTGCAGAACTGAGCGGAATTTTGCATGCTCTGACCATCTTACATTGTGCATTCCAACAGTTCCCATTGTACACGTGGTTGATGGTCTTCGACGAGTGGTTGAACGGTATACCAGTTGCCTATATCCTATCCGCGAGGAATCGGACAAGAGACCTGGTTCCGTGGATGAGAGCCTTGCGCGATTCACTCCTCGCAGATTTGCCGAGCTGGCGACCCAATGCCTTCATTGTGGACGATGCCGAAGCAGAAATCAACGCTATTCGGTAAGTCTGTTGGTCCACAGCACCGGTCCATTGTCGAGGTCCACTGCAGCAGTCCATTGCTACAGTCCCCTGGCAAGTCCGCTGGCAGTCCCCGGCAAGTCCGCTCGGCAGTCCGCTGCCAAGTCCGCTGCCAAGTCCATCAGCAGTCCCTGGGTCGGCCGTCCGCTGCCAAGTCCACTCGGCAGTCCCTGGCAAGTCCGCTCGGCAGTCCTGTGGCAGTCCAAGGGGCAGTCCGCTGATGCAGTCCGCAGTCCGCTGCCCAGTCCTAGGGGAAGTCCAATGGGGAAGTCCACTGGGTAGTCCAATGGGGTTATTCCAGCACATCAACGTCATGGCATTGTACTGTCCACTGGGCGAGTCCAGTGGCTCTGCCCGCTGATACAGGTCGCTGTTACAGTCCACTCCGGCAGTCCACCATTGCAGTCCGATCCCAAGACTCTAATGTGTACCATGTGTGTTGTGCAGAATTGTTTTTGAAGGAGTACTCATTTTCCTCTGCCTTTGGCATGTCCGCAAGGCATGGGTGAAGCAATCATGCAAGAAAACGAAGGATCCGGTGACCGCTGTAAACTTGTTGAAGGATATGGGAGACCTCATGTACTGTAGAGGGGGACCACGCAACGAGAAAAGAGCGCTTCGGTGGGTTGCAAGGAGAATCCGTCGTATGAGGTCAAAATACCCGAAAGGACATGAATTTCTTGACTATATCGAACAGTACTGGAAGCCCAAAATAGCAATGTGGTGTACAGCAGCCCGCCATGTCCCTCATGCGAGCCAAGACACAAACGCAAGCATTGAGGCATACCATGGAAATCTGAAGGCAAGACTTGCCATGGGGAAAGGCAAGATGAGTGGTCGTAGAGTGGACTGGCTTATATGGGAACTCACTGGCCGTGTGCTAACACACTACTGGTACGCAATCCATTTGAAGACCCACGGGTTCATAAGAAATGACAAACACGAAAAGTACATATCCAGTTCTATACTTGCGGCACGAGACATTCCTGCTGAGAGTGTTACTCTTCCCTTGGGTCCTGGTGAACCAGCCTACGTTCTCAGCAGCAACCACCCCGGCACAACATACATTGTTTACAATCCTGATTGCGATTGGGGTTGTTGCACGTGCCCATGGGCAATGAAGGGAAACTTATGCAAGCATCAGGTCCGTGTCCTGAAGATGCTTCACCCTGACCTGCAGGATGGCCTCCTTGTGCGCGCTTGTGGCACGGCGCTGGGAACCATTCATGGAGGATTACCTAACTTGCTCTTGGGCAATGGTGCCGGCGGCAACGACGAATCCAATCAGTTCATGGAAAGACATCCTCCGGACGACTTCCCCTACGACGAGGCACCTCTGGAGGTCTCAGCCTCATGGAACAAGAATTCGCGGACATACTTCGCATTGTAGGTGATGACAAATACCTGGAGGCACATGCCCGATCTGCTCTTCATATGTGCAGAGGGCAGCTCGTTGATATCCTGGCGAAAAGTGCGGCTGGAATGTTGCACCCTGCGGCAGCGAAGGCTTTCCGTCCTCTGAACGACAACAACAACATGTCTCTGAAAAGGAGACGAGATTTCGTGGAGGCCTGGAAAACCCGGCCTAGGGTTTTGCGGAGAACCAGCAAGAGGGTGTCTGCACTTGCACTTGCACCTGCAGCACATATATACTCGAAAATTCGCAAGGTTTCAGGTCGTGTAGATGTCACGAAGAAGACAATATAAGTCTGCAATGCCTCGAAAAGAGACAAGGTTTCACGTCGTGTAGGTGTCACGAGAAGACAATATAAGTCTGCAATTCCTCGAAAAGAGACAAGGTTTCACGTCGTGTAGGTGTCACGAAGAAGACAATATAAGTCTGCAATTCCTCTGGTAGCATTGTCCCTTTCTGAAATACAAGTCCGCAATGGACTAATGCACAGTCTCCCAACGGACTCCTCCAGTCTCCCAAGCATAGTCTCCCAACGGACTCACGCACAGTCTCCCAACAGAGTCACAGTCAACAGACTGCGAGCGCCAGTAAGCCAGTCTGCTGGTCAGTCTGCTGCCCACTCCAAAAGTCTGCTCACCACACTTCCACCTCATCCCTGCAACTCTTCCAGCAGACTGCTGGACAGACTAAGTCTCAAGCAGACTCATCCACAACAGCAGACTCAAAATGGACAGGCTCCAGTGGACTACCTCCCTAACGACTCATGCCAATCCAGCGTCCCAGCGGACTCATGGACATGGTGCCTACCAGACTAGGTACCAGACCCACCAGTCCTAGCCTCGGCAGCGTACTGCTCGCACATTCAAGCTCAGCAGACTCGGGTGCACAGTGCATGGAAAAATTGACACCATTGTGTCCATTGAGTTTAGTGACAACATTACAAAACATGCCAGCACCCACAGTACACAAAAGTGCTCATCACCACTGGAATAGTAAGCGAAAAGACTCGCATTTTTATTTCGGTACATAGACTTCACAGACAAGTACATCATACTCATGAGAGCAGTTTCTCTACATTGTCCAACCCCCGCACGATATACTGGGCACACTGCATTCGCTGCCCAAGTGCAAACTTGAAAGTAAACCAGTCCTTCGTGAAAGGTGTTCCCTCTCTGGCTTTGCAGTCTTGGAGACATTTGCTCTGACTTTTACCCACTCATAAAACACTTGAATGAATGACATGACGTAAAAGCCACACTCCCAGCTGAATGGTTGCTGGGGCACATCAGGCGCGTGGAACTGAAATGCTTGGACAATCTCATGCCACTCTGGTGAGTCCATCGAGTACCCTAAGCACTCAGCATGAAGCTTCCGAATCCACCCTAGAACAAAGGGACATTTATGCGAGTCCCTGATAGAGTTCAGGTGAGTGTAACAGCCCTTGCGGAGGTCGATGATACAAACACTCCAGTGCCCCCAATGTATCAAACAACATGGCGTCATTGCACAATCATGATGGGCAGACTCAGCAGACTGACACTCAGCAGACCCACTCACAGACTCAGCACTCAGCAGACTCAATCTTCAAACCCAGTCCACTGCACAAATACAGAGGTCAACTTAATCGCTCAGAGTCAAGACGACACTGCGAAACCAGACTATGACTCAGGAGACAGTCTCAGCAGACTCGGAAGAGTTCTTACTCGTCCCCAATTGGCACCAAAATGAAATCGCACTCTTTCAAGTCCTTGCCCAGTCGTTCAGTGCTGAGGCAACCTTTCAAGACCTCCAGAAGGCTTTCATGTTGCCCCACCCCCAATGACTTCAACACCGTCCACGTCGACGTTGGAAGAACAACAATAGTGTTGGTGAACGCAGCCTCAACCGACTTCTCATAGAATCGACACCACAGCTCAAGGAGTCTATCTGTGCACTCCGACTCAACCTTCTGGAGCGCCTTTATGTCATCCGGCGACAGTCCGCATTCAAACCGTGGGTCCCCTTCAAAAAACATCAGCATGGAATTACCCGCCTTCACGTGCAGAGCATGTGCTTTGCCAAACCGAGCACCCATCCTGCACAGAGCAGACCATCCTTCGGGAAGCCTCATGTACTGAACAGACTGAATGACTAACGTCAACATGGTACCAAACACTCTACAGGAGAACAATTCATCAGACTGACAAGACTAACCACAATAGACAATGATGAAAACCAGCAGCAGACTGACCAGAGTGTAGATGACCACAACAGAGTGCAAAGCACTTAACGACAAAGAAAGACGAGGAGGACTGAGCCACAGTACTCAACTTGTGCTGTGATCCAGGGAAACGACCCACATCTTTGTCCATGTCCAAGGCCAGCTTGCGGGTCTTGTTCATAAAGACGCCAGACTTTTTCTTCAGCCGGTCTCTGGGTACTCGGACCTCCACTTGACCTCCTCAGCATGGTCCACGAAAGTCCGCTTTCTTGGCTTTGCTCTCCCTGGGAAGCGGGGACAGCTGTAGGCGGGCGGATAGAGCAGACAAAAGCAGAGCCTGCCGCCCTATTCGCAACAGAGGCTGGCAGAAGGTTGTTTTACACTTGCTGGACGGTCTTTACAGCTTCGTGGGTCGCATGCGTTTAGAACTGACACCGCGCATCGGGGGGGCGGTGCTCAACCCTACACCTTTCTTGGTTGTCAATCCCACATTTGCAGCATGGGCGGGAAGATGTCATGTCCTCAGAAGTAGACAGTCTGCCGAAGGAGGGACGAACATCCTGTGAGGATACCGAGCAAATGACGAAATTAGCCCAATTTCACAAGTGCTAAACATAAACAATAGTGATGAAAGAGGAAATGGCACAACCTGCCCAAGGGGTGAGGGAGCAGGATCCATGTAATCCAGCGCTTTCCTATACCAGACGGTGTCTGCGCCACATGTGGTTCCTTGTCAGTGTGCCTGCCAGCATGTTCAGTCTGTTGCTCAATGTGGGCAGTCTGCTCGGCAGCCGATCTTGTCAGTCCTTTCGTCTGTGAACTGTGCAGTCTACTGGCAACTCTGCAGTTCAGTCCTTCCTCAATAGGGCAATGTGCTTGGTGGCAGGTTTGGTCGTCAGTCCTTCCCTCTGTGAAGTGTGTGCAGTGCGCTGGTCAGGCCGTGTAGTCTGAACTGTGCAGTCAGAGCTGAACTGTGCAGTCTGCCGCTCCGAGCCATCCTGGTCAATCCTTCCATCTGTGACATGTGCAGTCTGCTGGTTAGTCTGCGGTTCAGTCTGCTCATCAATGAAGACAGTATGCTGCCCCGCCACAGGTTGTCGGCAGTCCTCCATGTGCCACTGTTCAGTGTGCTGGTCAGTCTGGTGGACAGCGGCTGGGTGTGTGGTTCAGATCTCCATGGACTTGGGAAACATCAAGAATATGTATGGAAGACCCACCGGCAATTGCTTCCTCAGACTCTTCTGTAAGATCTATGATACAGTTTTGCGTTCCCAGATTGAGTTCGGTCATCACGTAAGACTCATCTATGGCTTTCGTCACTGAGCGCATGAAAACGGGACTAAGATGGAAGATCATAGAAGGCAGGCCACAAGGAGCTGGATAAGAATGCTTTACCGGTGACCTGATGACGTCGTCAGTGAATGTGCCTGGGGGAAAAGTGGACTCGGTAAAAACACTCATACGCAGATCCAAAAAACATGTTGTTGGGAACTCAAAGAAAATTCGTCCACAGGGTCCGGTGTATGAGGCCAGTGCTACGAGTCTATTGCAACAATCCAGGGAACAGACTGGCTGTTAGTCTCCTGGATGTCTGCTCGGCCATGTTGCTGAGTGGGTTCGCTAGTGTGCTGCACAGTCTGCTGAGGGGCAATCTGCTGGCTGGATTCGTCGGTCTGCTGCACGGTCTGTTGTACAGTCTGCTGAGGGGCAGTCTGGTGGCCATGTTCGCTGGTCTGCTGCACAGTCGGCTGAGGGGCAGTCTGTTGGCCGGTCGTTGTTATCCGGTCTGCTGCAAAGTCTGAAAAGTTCGCTACCCGCTCAGTACTGTTTGCACATACTGAGTACTGAGTATGTGTGTGCGGGGCAGTCTGCTGGGAGTGATCCGGCCTATACCCAGGACGGTCTGGTGCACAGCTCGCGGTCTCCAGCAATTGGGCAGTCTGCCCACATGTGTCGTGGGGAATATGTTGTTGGACATTCTTGTGGCCAGTCTGCTGGACAGTCTCCCGAACTCCTTGTAGAGCCAGGACAAGGTCCTTGCACCTCTGGCAAAAGAGTCGAAAGCAGCCTGCACTTGCTTGTCTCCCAGATCAACTCGCCCCTGCAACACATGTTTATGCAAATGTGAACTTCAAAAAAAGTTGGCAAAAGAAATTGAACGAAACACGAAAGTTGCCATAAAATTTTACCTTCCAAGAGATTTCCGACGAGGCCAATGTCCTTGATTTGCCGGCACAGGCATGCTCCATCGAGATGAGCAATGGCGCCGATGCGGTTCACTTGGGATCCCACACCAAAAGGATTTGAAGACATTGGGATTCTGCAAAACAATGTCGAATACTGCTCGCTCCATCACCAATGCAAACCAGTGCAATGCGTCATCCACCACAAACTTCTGTGAATGGTCTGTTCCATGGAGTAAGTCCATCCTCAAACTATGCAGATCCTTCATCAACTTGTTGTATGAACGGAAAATTGCCAAATTGCAAACCATCTGTGTTGTAGGAAGGAAGCTGCCATGCGCTCAAAGTCCTCCTCAGTCAATCCGAACAAGTGCTTTCTTCCCACCCCAAAGGTTGGATGTGCCATAGGCATATGTCTAAGGTCTTCAGGCCGTGGGTCATCCATGAGAATCAGCTGCACAAGTAGAGGCGGCGCATATTTTGGTCGCTTGTGGCTTCAATGGCAACAGCAAGGCGGCTTCTAGAACATGGTTGGCTTCCTCAATAGAAAACTCCATGGAATAATGAAAGGGTACAAATGACCACCGGCGGTCCGTAACAATCCGGTGGAGCTCATTATGCCAATCCAAATGGGGATTAATTTCTCCCACCCTAAGCCGGGGAAGTGTAGGTCTTCAGCTCCGGGTCGAATTACCGGTGATGGCGATCGCCAAACTGCAAAAAACGCCGTGCTATGTGAGAGAAAGGTAGTCTGCTGATCAGTCTGCTGGTCCGCAGTTTGTTGGATGACAGGACTTCCCATTGGCATGGGCTGCATGATGGGCTCCTGCTCGTTGGGAGTCTGCTCCGTTGGAGTCTGCTAGATGACAGGCTGCTGAACGGGAGTCTGCTGGATAACGGCCTGCTGAATGGGAGTCTGCTGGATGGCAGACTCGGCTGTCCCAGACGCATTCCCCCCCGACGCGTCTTGAATATGTAATGCCGCTATAGCAGCAAATGACCGAGGATACTTCAATAATATGTACTCTCACACGCGGTCCACTTCTGCACGCACTGCAGTCGCTTGTAAAGGAGCATCATTGCTAGGTATCCGCCAAGCCTGAATGGCCCTACGAATAGAAAAACGTTCATCCTGGTACACGGCAGAGAACTTGGACGTCAGGAACATGGACGTGGACTCTATATTCACCTCATGCAGCGGACTCGACTCACAGACCAGCAGACTGTAACGTGCGTACGTAGGGTGGAGGCAACTAGTAGACTATACTAGTGGACTGGACCAGCAGACTGACAAACGGACTCAATAAGTAATGCAGCGATATAAAACAGACTAACTGACGAGCGGAGTGAGCCAGCAGACTGACCAGACTGAATAGGCAACGTGACCCTGATGATGGACTCAAACAGCACAAAGAACAGACTGACCATTACCTCCTCTACTTCATCATCGTCATCTTCATCTTCAAAGCTGTTCAACCAGTTTTGTTCCGTCTGTCGGATAAATGTGCGTAGCAGACCTGACTGGGCAACTCTGTAGAAATAACGGAAGAAGTCTGGATCCCCAATTGGTGGGCACTCTGGTGGGAAAAGCCCAAAGTCAACGAGGCGCAATGTGCCAGGGCAGACTGGCCCTTCAGTGCTCTGTTGAGTTTTTGGTTTTGACCCTAAACCGATGGCATGGGTCGCGATATTTGTGTGAGTCTGCTGCCGAGTCTGGTCAGGCAAGTCAATGTCCACTGGACTTGTCACCCCTTCTAGGCCTTGAGCAGATTCACTTTTAGTATCAGTACTGATGGTGTGGGTCTGCCGCCCAGGACGGGATTCAGTCTGTTGCGTGGATTTTGCCCTTGCCTCGCGAACAGACCTTGCAGCCTTCTCCTTTTTTGGGCCCCATCACTCAGTTTACGTTTTCTGGGAGCGTCCGGCGTTCCCTGCACTTGCAAATCCTCCATTGACGGGCCACCAGAATGGATGCCATACCGTGCGCGCACTTCGTCCAATTCCAAAGTGCGGGGGTCAAGCACTGATCCGCGCAAGCGCATTGTGGCCTCTTTGACGATCGACATTTCTTTCAGTATCGGCCAAGGCTTGAAATCCCATGGAATCATTGCAACAGTCTCCTTGCAACCCGTGTCAACACAATGCCGATTTAGTTGGATTTTGTCCTTGATAACCTCTTCACAGAAGGGCCAGAAGAGCTTGTCCTTCTGCCAATTCGAGTTTTTGGGCTTCCGGGCGCGGAGGTCTACAAATGCTTCCACTATTTTATGATCAAACTCGTCTGGTGAGTACCAGTACCTTCGCTCCTTCTTCAGTCTGGTTTGGTGCACAAAATCCACCCAGTCCGCTCCACCCTTTTCACAAGCATCCTCCATCGCTGCAGAATGAAATGAAGGTGCAAGGACAATGAGCGACAGATAGAAGTCCTATGAAAAGACTCACCCTAAGCAAGAAGAGGACACAGAATGGAATGGAAACACCGCAACAAGTGAGAACCTCACCGAGCCGATGAACTTTGAGTTGTTACGAAGGCAAGCGTGTTTGCGATGCTTCGCGGCTCACCGCGACTCTCCACACCTGGGGAAGAACGGTCGTCTTTCGTTACAGTAATGGAAACGCAAAGAGGAAAACAAAACAGTGCAAAACAGTGCGAAGAAATAGGCGCGAAGAGAATGGAGTCGATCGCATAGGGAACATGAGAAGAAAGTAGAAGTAGAAGGGGGAAAGCGGGCATGGCACTACCAACGTGGCGCGATTTCACAGGCGCCAACTATCCGCCGTCATCGCATTGAATACGTCCACCGAACGAACGCATCGTACTAAATTCATCCACGGTCCTCGCAAGTGCAGGAGACTCATTTCCCATCGGGCCGAGAGTCCACCGGACCGCCAGTCCACCGGACTATTCGCTTTGCTAAGGCGAAGCGGCTTCATATTGGAGGCACTTCCCTGCCAGCGGAATGAAGACAAAAGAGAGTAAGGGGAGAACAGGAAAGTCGAACACACCCATTGCGAACAGACTCGCGGCACAACAGACTGATGCATGTACAGTCCGGCAGACTGATATCCATAGAGGAGAACTGTCCAGCAGACGGACGTTTCGCCAGACTGGCGGGAGAACAAGCCAAAAGACTGACCGGAGGGAAAATAAGAAGTCAAACAGACTTAGTGCAACAGACTTCCGACATAACAAACTGACAAATTCACAAGTGCGACAGACTGATATCCCAACAGACGGACTTCCAGCAGACCGCCTCCAAACTGACTGTTATGCACGCGATAAAGGGAATATTCGGAGCATTGACGGGCCAGCGGACCCACTGTGAACAGACTCGCGACACAACGGACCTCAAACATCCACGCGCATTTGCAGATGCAATTGTCTCAGCCTGGTCCGTCTCCTGGCAAATGCGACAATGTACCGATTCTGCACCTACTCCCGTCGTGGCTCAGACATCTGCATTCAGCAGGTGCGTGTGGATGTTTGAGGACATTACGACTGGATGGTGTTCCGTGACGACTCGAATTGCTTTTTTGTGCTGCCATCCCTTATATAATACCATGTGGATCCATCGCAAA
The DNA here is from genome assembly GCA_030704615.1 of Takakia lepidozioides. Classification (NCBI taxonomy): domain Eukaryota; kingdom Viridiplantae; phylum Streptophyta; class Takakiopsida; order Takakiales; family Takakiaceae; genus Takakia; species Takakia lepidozioides. Next base: position 77,204,105 of record CM060731.1, read on the forward strand.
GCTGGGTTTCTTCACATTCTCCACTCTTTTCCACAACTTATGCACGACGGATGCAAGCCACTATATTTGGTCACATAAACAGTCCTATCGTCCGATACGAAATCTGCAATACACGCCTCCATGTGCATACGCTTCCACCATTTTCGCGCCCATGTTACCCATGGGTGTTTTTAAGGAACTAAACTTGTGAAGGCTCTCATGAGGGATGCAGTACAAAGGGGCTAAACGTATCATGACGGATCACAAGCAGAGGACGTTATCGACGACAGATGTCCGCATTTTCCATATTTATGACATAGAACCAAACCATAAAATGAAGGTTCCCGAAAGCACAACAAGAAGGCAAAAATAGTGGAAGCATATGCACGATGGTGGCTGTAGTGCCGAGACAGTCCTCTCATGTTCAAGCACACGCTTCATCATCATCATGAACATCGCGCGCAAAAGATGAACAGTCGCGTGCATGGAAACACCTACCGCAACATCGGACAACAAACAGCCGTCAAAAGAGAGCGGCCGGGATTTGGTGGGAAGATCATTGCCATTTTCGCAGCCCTAAAAATGAAGGGCTCGGATGGGTTATGGGAATGGACGGTGGCGATCCTGCGCCGTCAGCGGACTGGATGGCAGGGGACTGGCCAGCGGACTGGCCAGCAGCGGACTGGCCAGCAGCAGACTGGCGGGCAGACTGGCGGACTGGCAGACTGGAGGGCAGCGGACTCATGGGCGGGGGACTGGCCGCGCGGCGGACGGGGGCGCGGGCGCGGTTGCTGCAGCCGCGCCCAGCGGCGGGTGGGGTGCTGGGGAGCCGGGCGTCTGTGCGCGGGGCCCACCGGCCACATCGCAGGTGCCCATTGAAGACCCTATTATCTTAAAATGAGAGGCCATTATAATTTAGGTTTTTATTTTTATTTATTTTTTATTTTTTTAATTTAAGGTTTTGACTAAAAAGATGAAACTAAAAATAACTGAAAATATGATTAAAATATAAAGCTAATTTATTAAATCTTAAAAAACAAATCTTCTATTGCTATATGCAAATCGTTGTATGGCATCCTTCTATCTTTTCCCAGGCTCCGCGTTACGATCACAAGAACACAATTGGAGAGGTTTTGTCTCCTAGGCAATATGGAGGAGGAGATTTGGAGCAGGCTCCCTTTCGAGTTAGTGGTGGTAGTGTTGGCCTGTTTGCCTTATCCAAGTCTTGTCCGCTTTAAGTCGGTTTGCAAGTTGTGGAATTCCCTCCCATCCACTGCTTCTTTCCAACAACTCTGTCAGCACCTCCCTCTTCACGAAGATTCCTATCTCTTGTTTTTAGGCAGATACTATCAGGATGGATACTGCCAAGATGTTTGCACGTTGGATGGACACGGATTCTGCATTTGCCCCTTGGATGCATACTGCAAAGATGTTTGCACGTTGTATGCGCCCACAACTCGACGGTGCCATTGGATTGGCGTCAAACTCCTCGAGGATAATTTAGTATTCAGAGTTTGTGCTGCAGATGGAGGGTTATTTTGCATGTTAATGGACAACGACTTACTCATTGTGTACAATCCTCTGTTGAACAGTTCCAGACAATTGCCTTCCCTGCCTCACAACAATTCAGAACATGTGGAGATGGTGAACATGATTGTGGATAGATGCAGCAACACCTACAAGGTCCTTGTCATGTCACTTGAGGACTACAGAGGACATTGGAGAACGCACATCTATGACTCAACATGCCAGTGTTGGACCGAGACTGGAAACATGCCCTCAATAACCTCTGCGTATTGTAGAGGAAGTGTGATATGTGGCCCTACTCTCTTTGCTCTATTTTTTGGAGAGAAAGGCTACATTTTGGCTTGTGACATTGGCATGGGTGTGTGGACTAAAGTTGCTGCACCGATGCCTGGTGATTCTGGTTGGTCTTGTCAACTTGTAGAGAGTGAGGGGCGCATGTTCCTGCATGGGCCGCCTCACGGTCAAATTCACGTCTCACCAACCGTCTGTGTGAGGGAGTTGAAAGTTTCTACAACGAGTGCAGAGTGGCTGGAGATTGCAAGAACTGAAACTAGTTTAGACGCCATGTACTCTTTTCAAGTGGGGAGCCATGACAATCTCTCATTCATGTGGACCAGACCCAAAGCACTTGTGATATATGACATGAAGCAACACACATGGACGTCCACTCGATTTCCACCTGAATTACGAAGAGGGTTGATGTCCTTTGAGGTTTCGGTTGGCAGTCTTAGTTTAGGTGCAAAAGTCTAGACAAGCTGTTCTTTTGTTTTAGAACATGTTCCAATTCCATCATAGTGCAAGAAACCGGGAGACTTGTAGAAACCAGGAGACTTGTATGGCTTCTTCTTTCCCTTCCCTTGTTGGGCTCCCATGAGCCATGTGCTTGTTGCCTCATGGCATGGTTACTTTGAAGGAGATTAGTTTTTCAAAAGTTGTGGTGGGGCAAGATTAGAATATGCAGCCTGCATACTGATATGATGAAGTTGGTTGTCCCTTTCTGTGCTCATAACTCTTGAAAGCCTCCTAACAAGTACCGAACACTAATATACTGGCATCACATATACTGCACTCTTCATCATATACTTCACAACGCCAGCCTAAACGGCCTACATGACAACTTTAACATCCCTACTACAGTTATCCACCACTGTTTCCACAGTATTCTTATCGCTATCCGGTCCCTCACAGCGAACCACAAATTGATCCTTGAGGCAGTTTGGTTTGATAAAGTGAAGAAGATACAATGTACATGTAGACAAAGCACCCATACCCACTCTGGACAGATGAGAGAGACAATGTACTGATGGCAATCAAATGTTTACAACCTGTGCTGATTCCACCATGGTTTTGCAGGAGAAAACCCAATCTCCACTGGTCATAATTGGAAAATCTGGTAGAACACTGTTAGACCCTCCACAGCTCTGTGCTTCAAACCCCACTGCTCTGGGGAGGTGGATAGTTGCACGTAGATGCCCACAACAGGAACTTCCAGGGTGCAGTTGACGAGTAGCTCCTAAATTTTTAGAAGTGCCTCATTGTCACCCTCCACAAAACATGTGGTCACTGGATCCCAAGAATATTCTTGGGAGTCCCCAAAAAAATCAACTTTTCACTCTGGCATGCCTGATCGAGCTGAATAGAAGACCCCGACGTAAGATGCACTGGAACCTGCCCTTGAACATGTTGGTTCCTCATAGACCTTGGTACCATTTCCTCTTAGCATCATTCTACACTAAGCCATGGCACTCGCAACTTGGTTCTAGATCATGACACAGACATTGCCATGACCTGGCGAGCAAGGGCAGGGGAGTTCTGTAATAACTCTCTGAAATTGCCCTCCACCTCCTTCATCTGCCTCTCCATATACTCTTTAGAGCCCTGCAAGTGGAGCCATTGCTCAAACATAGTCAAACAAGTATCATAGTGGAGAGCATGAGTTTGATTTCAGACATACTCCTCAATGCCTCCATCTGACACATGGGGCTGTGATTGCAACACCGGTCACATGGTGGGGTGAAGAGGATTCATGAGCGATAAATAAACTATATCATCCACAGGGAGGAGAGGGAGAGAGAGAAGAAAGAAAGAATAGGTTACAAAAATAATCCCGCAATAGCCAGAACCATGTCCCTCCTGCAAAGCTTGGACGAACAAATGATATATCTGCATACCTCTAAGGTGCCAATGGCATTGTCACATTCGTCCGCCCTTTCTTGTTGCTCCTTCAGAAGAGTATCCTTGGGCTCTAGAATGAAGCTGCCCCAGGTAGGCCATTTGTCCCATAAATTCAGTATTACTATGCAAGAAATACAAAATGACGAGCTCATACATTGATGCCTGTGCATTCCTCAGTTGCTACTTGAAAGTATTTTTGACTTTTCATGAGTCTTAGCAAATGGATCCCTCATTCATAGGAAACAAAGCACCTTCCCTATTATTGGAAACCAACTACGCCATTCTGAAAGCGGATGTGAGTGTAAATCAAATATACTATGTTTGACATAACACACACAGGAGATAAATTCACAACCACATAATTGCAGAGACCCGGAAAGACTCACGCTTTGCCTGCACAAGCAACCAACATCACAACACAGCCACAAATCCAATTAGGCTAACCTCCAGCAGCTTAGGAGGACAATCGCCTCTCATTTTAGCAGCATTATCCATCTCACTAAAATGATGCAGAAAAAAGCCCAAACACACACACAAGCAAATTCTTGCCTCCATTATACAGGTACTCTGTCAGTAATACAAGTTCCTATCTTTTCAAAAAGTTTGGTAAACAGGACAGCTTAATTCCAAGTCCTCAAAAATATATCTCAGTCAGAGTAAGGTTTCAGGTCCCGACCTGCTTATTACCATGTACAAAAAACACACCCAAACACTCTTGCAATTCTACACTAACTCAAGATGAGTGAGGGTGGATGGTCTGATTATGTACCAACAGCACGATACGTGTTCGTGCCCTCAGGAAGGCGCTCCAGCTCTTCAAGGGTGAGAAATGCACGCTTTTTTTCGGCCTCTTTGTTGCGGATCTGCATCTGGATCTGCGCCCAAAAAATATTTCTTCAGTTGTATCGAACATAGGTGACCAACCATCACCAATCCTAGAGACTAAGAGCTCTAATCTGAACTGGAACAGCTGTAACTTCCATAGGCACGTCCGCAGGTTGGGTATGCATTGAATGTTGGCAATTATATAACCTTGACAGCATGAGCTCCACAGGAAAGTTTCCCTCCTGGAGTCATTTTGAGGTCAAGACACTAGGGGATTGGACTTGGGGGCAATTTCCATGGCATTGCACGTCGTTGATGCCTATCAGGTTATAGGGGATGGACTGCTAATGGGCAGATTTAACTTGCTCTCTACTGTAGCCCTCTACCTCAACACAGATCTGAGAAAATCTGCCTGGTTGCACTGTCATTACACTACAGTGGGACAAGAAAGAGAGGGATACATGTAGTGATTTACAGTTCCGTGCAAACATTGGCTGTAGAGTATCCTTGACTACGTAGACCCCCCTGGAGCTGCTTGTGGGGTTTTACCCACCAGGGTACGGAAACTAAGATGAGATTGCCATAGGGCTTACACACACAGCCAACGACAACCCAGTGATGGGAATTGAACGAGCTGATTAAACATTATGCTTACAAACCCTATATTATTAACAGCACTGCTACTTGGGATCCCAATTTGGCCGCATCCGTGCCATATAGAAGCACTGCCACCATCAGTCAGTGTCCAAAAAAGACCAGAGAAGGAACAACCTGGGAATCTCAGCAGAGTGGAAGAAAGAGAGTCATGCACTCAGTAGACTGTCCAAAAACCAAAAGCTTGATCCATTACTAGTACCTCTGGTGGAAATCTCAAATTTGAAGCTAATGACGAAGAGACAGACCTGCTTTAGCTTTGTCGTTGTATCTACCAGTCGCCCTTGTAGCTCAACAAAGGCCTGCCCAACAAAACAACAGCTCAAAGACTACCCGTGATCAGTTGGGATCCTGCAATGACTACATCGCAACATGTTTTTAGACAACAGGTTGCTAGAGTAAAACCGAAAATGTGGGATATTGTCTCCACGTACTCCTGACTTACAGAGAGCCAAAACCTATCTCCTCGGAATATGAAACACTTCGTTTCATATTCACTAGGGGCACACGCAATTCTCCTTCATACACACCCTAGGGTTGACACACACAGAAAGAAGCTACGTCAAAATGCCCTTCAAGCAGGAACTGCTAATAGGTACATTATTAGACTTCAAATGCTAATGATATTTCAGTACTCGTCTCCCCTTCATCTGCTTGGACAGAATTGGGCGTAGTATGTATCCCGCTGGTACCCAGCAAAGCCCCCTGCCATCGCAAGCTGCCTCATTTCGACACCAACTATCTTGAAAGCGTACAATAGAATAGTGCACAGACGTTAAGATGTTATCACAGTGAGCTTCGACCGTCCGCCTCTGTCACTGCCTTACCTCCCTCTCCCAAAACGGCATGCTCACCTCATGGCGTAAATCAGCGGTAGAATCCCAAAATAAGCCTTGAGATGCCCATGCCACAACTATGGGTATCTATCTCGTCAGGAAGAATGACTGCAAGACTCGGCATAACCCATCAAAGATGAAAAATCACAGAAGAACAATTTGGTTTCCGGGACAAATCACCTTCCAGTCAGTCGAAAAAGATTACACGAAAAGCCTGAGTTGGAAAGAAGCCCATTACCATCTTTCATTCTCACCTCCAAAAACACATGTTCTTATGACTGCAACTGAACGAAAAGAGGAGAAAAGCAGGTGCGGTCACGCACCTCTTGATTCACTTCTGCTGCCATTGTAACCTTCCCAATCCGATCTCAGATCTGCGCAATGACAATGGGGAGAGAAGCTCTGATTTCTTTTAAGTATGATTTCCTTCGAAGTGAAGGAGATGGGAAAGAAAAGACGAGCCACTATAGCACAGCTGATCATGGGCTCAAATCCCGGAGATGGGATTCCAATGACTATATAAAATGGGTCTGGATTATTTTGCCCCCCTTTAAGAGAATAAAATAAACGCTGGTGAGGGAGATGAGTGGAGGTCTGGTGGGAGTGTGCAGAAGAGAGAAGTATCTCTTCTTCCTCGCTGCTGCTCTGGCTATGGCGCATGGCGCCCTCCACGCCCCTCTCATCTGGTTGGTTTTGTATCCCTCTGCTTCTGTTGCCCGAGGTTTCGTGGAGGAGGATCATTTTCTCGCTTGCTGAGCCTTTTTTTTTTGGCTCTGTTTTCAGATCGGAGTTGGATCGCTCATACTAGGTTTGGTCAGATTTGGAACCTAACAACAGTTCGGTTTGCTTTCAGTTTGGAGGTGATTCCCGTGACTGTGTGCAGAAGCGCATTTTTTTGCCCCAGGGCTGCATTGTGTGCTGCAATGCCGAGTAATCGGAGGTTTTTGTGGTTGTTTCAGAGCAGCAGCACGTGTTGGAGCTGACGCGGCTTGCGGGACTCAATATCAAGGAGGAAATATTCCTTATTGTGAGTGCCTGATTTCGGATTAGGTGCTTTCAGGCTTGTTGAGTCCAAGAGCGGAGCTCTTCAGGTTACAGCGTCTTGATTGGTGGTGGGATTGGCTATCTTGTATGAGGATGAACTTTGTAGTGTCGGCAGTATTTGACTCCAAAACGAATTGTTGCATCGTGGCTCTTAGCGTTTGTGCCTTGTTTGCCACTCCATGTAGCTGGTAGTTTCTACGGGCTGTAAAGTGTACTTCTGGAGCTGATCTGTCTACGATGCGGCAGGATTTTTCCCTGTGGTTTTAGTGTCATCCAATATAATCGGTGCTTTTCAGTGGCAGCTCAGATTTAAAATCTGAGTGTAGGTCACAGTTTGGCTTCTCAGTGTTGTTGAGCCGAGAGGGAGAAAATTGATCGCGCGTGTTGTGGCTTGGGCTGGCGGGTGTAGTTGTGGGAGTTGATGCAGAGTGATGTTGCGCCCATGCTGGTACTGCAACTGCTCAAGTCTTTGGCAGGTGTTGCTCCTGAAGTTAGCCCTCCACCACCATCGGCGATGAACGCTTCTGGATCCCGTGATACAGGGGCGGTCTCTGGCCACTTGGTTTAGTGCTGGTCAATGAGAGTGTGATAAGCAAGGAAACTGCAGGGTAGTGTAGCAGATTATCATCATGGCCGGTGGTGCTGCATCGGCAATTTATTTGTTGGACATGAAGGGTCGAGTTTTGATCTGGAGAGACTATCGCGGCGATGTCCCTGCAGCTCAAGCAGAGCGCTTCTTTGCAAAGCTCATGGATGGAGAGGTACCAATCTTTTGCTCTATTGAAAATGTCTGGATCTTGTTGATACCATCAGGAGATCACACACGACAGTGGTTAAATGGGGACAATGAATTGGAAAATTTATTCATGAAAATACTGTCCCACAACTGTCTACCACCAACAACCCCGGTGGTGTGCACCACCGGCCCAAGGAGGGGACCTGTTTGAGCAGGACTTGGTCTTAACTTCCACATCAAAACTAGGCAAGCTGTTTGGCATTATCTTTGGTGTGGGCACAATTGTGGATTAGGAAAGATTGGAAGTGGAATTTTTGTAGGTTTCTTTGATACCAAATATCACCAGCTAATGAACTGATAGGTCTGAACTGGAAATGGCACATTGCTGAATTACCGACATGCCCCATGACACTGCAAAGTAACTTCTGAGGACTTGACTTGTCTTGGTGCGTAGCATGGCTTTGTCATTTAATTCACTCCATCTATGAGGTTGTGCAATTAGCCAAGTTTCTAAGGTCAGATGATAATGTGTACTCTGCCATGCGTTATCTTGTAGCACATCAGGATCAAGTTGATGCCAAACTAGACAATGTTTGCACTTGTCCTGCAGGTAGAGAGAACAGTTCTAGAGGCAGCTTGGGTTATTTGTGCCATGCTATTTTTAGGGTTAGGGTTTGTTCGCCATTTGGTGGCAAAGAATGCTTACATGTGCAGTGAAGAGTAAAATCTGTCACAATCTGTATGGATTCACCCACTTGCGGGGTTTTCATTAGGTCATGAGTCATGTATAGGCCAACCCAATGTGTCTATCTTTCAATCTCCTCTTAATTTTGTTTGTTGATGTATTGCCACATGTGGAAGTGGAGATGGGCTCTGTCAGGCTTGTCTCTAGCTTTGCAGGTCCAATCAGAGATTTATTCTTTTACATTTTACAAAAATGTTATCTGCCAGAGTTGGTGCCCTCGGAAAGTCAGTTCAAAGTAAAGTCAGTCGATGTCTGGGATTGCAGGTGCATTTTATGATCAGTAATACTTAAACCTAACAGAGAACTTCTTTGCTATGTACAGAGTGACCCAACTTCCCATGAGCCAGTAGTATTGGATGATGGTGTGACTTACCTCTTCATTCAGCACAACAACATATATGTCATGACAGCTTCTAGGCAGAATTGCAATGCTGCTAGTCTTCTGCTCTTTCTGCATCGCATTGTTGATGTAAGTCTCATCTCTGTATTGGTTCTGCTTTCAGTATCATCTCAAGAGTATCTTCAGGACAAGGACCTTTTTAGTAAAATGCTTCTGGACATAGCCCATCATGGAGAAGTCGTTATATCACTGTATGTTACAGAGCCAGCTTAGCCAATAAGGAACAAACAAGGATGGTAGGGGTTTTCAGGCCGGAGTTCTTAGCCAGGTTGTCATTGTCTCAATTGCAAGGAAACAGTGATGTGTCCTGTTCATGGATCAAGTCTTGGTATGTACACAGGTGTTCAAACACTACTTCGAGGAGCTTGAAGAAGAATCATTACGTGACAATTTTGTCGTTGTGGTGAGTGTTCATCAAAGTACAAACTTGCATTCCTTGTTTTGAAGGATAGGGCATACTACTTTTATACTATGCGTTATTTAAAAAAGCACATGTCTTCAGGCTAACATACTTGGGACTCCTGTATTGCAGTATGAGTTACTTGATGAGATGATGGACTTCGGATATCCTCAATATACAGAGGCCAAGATTCTAAGCGAGTTCATCAAAACAGATGCGTACAGAATGGAGTTGACTGCCCGCCCTCCAATGGCTGTCACAAATGCCGTCTCTTGGCGAATGGAAGGAATTAAATACAAGAAGAATGAGGCAAGCTTGAAGTCTCTTCCAGAACTCTCTGGATGTGGGCTGAATTATTTAGTTTGTGTGTTACTGGTGGCAATGTTAAGTAGCCCTATTGCCATTTTATGCATGAACGCAGTACATCTGCTTGTTCTTTTGGTTGTCAAGTCACAATGTGGTGGAGGCATGTTGCCACACAGGGACATCCTATACCTCAATCAGTGCAGTCTTTCATAATGTTTCTTTTGGCATGTAGGTATTTTTGGATGTAGTGGAAAGTGTGAACATTTTGGTAAACAGCAATGGCCAGCTAGTGCGTTCTGATGTGGTTGGTGCCTTGAAGATGCGCACTTATTTGAGGTAAGAGCCAACCCCTCCTCAAATATCTGGTAAAGATTTAACTGGCAATGGTGGTCCACGTATTTTTTTTTTGGAATGACATCAGCGTAGAGCATCACAGTAGAAAGTTTTTTTTCATACATATGGATGTTTTTTGAGGGTACAATATGAAAGAGGACACCTTGCTTGCTTGTATTTATCTGCTTTAAGAAACCTCACATACTCTCACATTTTAGTGAGTACTGCTCCTTTGTGCCACAGTTCTTATCGCTGCATTGTGGGTTGTTTCAGTGGAATGCCAGAATGCAAACTCGGCCTAAATGACCGGGTTTTATTGGAGGCACAAGGACGAGCAACAAAAGGAAAGGCAATTGATCTGGATGACATCAAATTTCACCAGTATGTCTCCCTGTGGTCCTTGAGCATTGGTATACGATGCATCCAGTGAGATGATAATGTGCTTCACAGAAAGTTAGGGTGCAGGGTCTATGACCCAAGCCTATGACCAGCAGATTTTCATTATGCCATCTGTTCCTCTCACACTTCAGGAACAATATGGGAGGGGGCCCCCTGTTTGTCTCTAAGAGGGTGTTGGTTTGGTCTTACAGATGTGTCAGATTGGCTCGCTTTGAGAATGACCGTACGATCTCTTTTATACCTCCAGATGGCGCTTTTGACTTGATGACCTACCGGCTGAGTACACAGGTATGGTAACATCAAGCCTATGATCTACATGACTTCTGAATTTTTGATGGAACCACACTACTACTCCATGAGATGTACAGACTCCTGACTGGGATGGCAGTCGTTCAACCATGGACACTTGTAGACCTTGGGCAATGTACAGCTCATTGAAGTGTGCTCGAGCATGAACTACCGATGGCTGTCCATAGAAAGGGAGGACAACCTGTGCAAGTATTCTCAGCAACTGGATGCCTTAAAAAAAAATTGCTTCATGAAAACGGTGTCACCCTTAAGGCTGCAGTTCAGCATACACCATGCTGTTTTGTTGGTCTGCTTAGAAGTGATGTGCTTTGGTGAGAACAGGTCAAGCCATTGATATGGGTGGAGGCACAAGTGGAGCGACATTCCAGAAGCCGTGTGGAATACATGGTTAAAGCAAGGAGTCAGTTCAAGGAGCGCAGGTACTTTTGAGTCTGCTTCTCTTTCAACTTCAGTAAGTGAATGGAACAGTAAATTCAAGATGTTACAGTGCACTATTGAATGCGTCAGCTATTGAGCTTCAATTCTATCGAGAGGTAGCTCTGGAGAGGAGTGATTCGATCAGGCCCTCGGAAGTCAGCACTTAAGGTTGCACTGTATGTGGCATGCATGGATTAGGGAGGTGAAAAAGGGCAGATAAGGGTAGATGGTTTGGTTCTTTACCCTACAGGGGAGAGACTATGGATCAGTGCAGAAATCACCTTGGAATCAATTTGATCCATGTTCCTAGGAGGTTTCCAATAGTTCCCTTGCCAGCACATAAAGTTCCCAATCCACAGACATACAGGATTCAGCGCTTGTTGAGATTCTCGTGCTTTTCATTGCCAGAATATTTTATTTTTGGTGAGGGTTCTCCCAGTTTACTCCTGTTTGTGTACACTAGCTTTGAGTATCTGTTGATCTCTCCCAAGTGGCTGGTTGTGGGTGCTGGGATAGTACGGCTTCAAATGTGGAGATCGAGTTGCCAGTGCCGTCAGATGCTGCAACCCCTGCAGTTCGCACATCCATGGGCACTGCTGTATATGCTCCAGAGAAAGAGGCTCTATTGTGGAAGATCAAATCTTTTCCTGGCGGGAAGGTATGTCGTGTGATCCTTCAACTATAGTCTAGTTGTACAAGTTGATCACCCACTTGCTCGTTGGGTTGACTGCCTTTTACTTCGTCCTTGCAGAGTCACTCTCTGGCTTGTATAACATAGAACATAGTTGCCTTCATATGAGAAACAGTTTGAGGCTTCACTTCTTAGGCTCTCAATGGGTTGAATTGCAGTTGGCATCCATGCTTGACAGTGGCAAGTTATTGTGTGGGTACCAGACGGTCTCTGACTTTTCCTATGAGGATGTTTTGTAGGAGTACATGTTGAGAGCGAAGTTCGCATTGCCGAGCATCGAGGCTGAGGAGCATACAGTTGAAAAGCGGCCACCTATTCGTCTAAAGTTTGAAATACCTTACTTCACAGTTTCTGGAATTCAGGTACAGTTCTTGCATATATCCACCATAAGGTAGAGACTATGCATGTATCACTTTGTGTTTGTGTTACTTCTTGTTGCTCAGTCGCGGAAATGCGATGCACGAAGTGACAATGCTAATGGAAAGTTGATAAAAATTTAAGACACTCTACAATACTCTCTTTTTCTACTGACTTTAGTCTTCTCTACTTTTGTAGGTCCGCTACTTGAAGATTATTGAGAAGAGTGGGTATCAGGCTCTGCCATGGGTTCGTTACATCACCACCGCTGGTGAATACGAGCTGCGGATGATATAGTTGAAATTTTATTCTTTATTCTGTCCTTGTATCGTTCAGTGACGGGCACCAATCGATGTATCCTGCTGCATTCTTATCAAACAGGCTCATTCGCTTTTGCTTCCTACAGGGAAGTCGAATTCCTTGTTGGTGAAGAGCAGGCTAGTGTGGAGAGGCCCCAATTCCACATCCCTACCGTCTGCTGAATAGTAGGTTCTTTGTAATTTTCTCAATTTGATGTGAATATCTCGCATCCTTTCTGAAAGTTTTGAGGTGTGGTTCATTTTTCTGATCTCGCCTATTCTGTCATGTACCTCATGTAGAGAAGCAGGTTATAGAAGATGGAAATTCTTTGGCATAGCCGCAGGGAGGGTTGTATAAGGGATTAGTGTCACCATAATCATGGAACCATCCTGTGTCTACCATCCTCACATATTCTAGTTTCATCACAATGCTTCTCTTGCACTTACTTGACTGCCTTCATTCAGTCAGAGAAAAACACCCTGGAATCTCTCTGGGCCAGAACTATGCTGCAGGCCTCCAACAGAGATTGGAGAAAGTAAGAAGAAACTGGAGGGAGATTGTTTGCTCATGTTTGTAAGATGAGATGAAAATTTGCTTTGTGTCTAGACATTATTGGCTTGAACTAGTCTTGTTGTGAAAGTGTCAAACCTAAGCAAGCATCAAACTAAAATAATTGGAAACTATAGTATCCTTCTATCCTTCTTGCCTTTCAAGTGAATATAACTAAAGAGTCCTGACAGGTTCACTCAATAACCCTCTTTTCGCAACTGGTTCATTATAATCACCACCGGGTACTCCCAACATGTCTACACTCTCTAGTCTTGCCTAAAGTTTGGCCCTGGCGAGTGGGCTGCTGTCTGCCAGATGCTACTGAAGGCTCTTTGTTGTGTGATACCAATAGAGATTTCTAGAGGTTATCAAAGGCAGGTTTAAAGAACATGAGCTCATCTGGCTCATGTGCTTCTCTACGCCTGCACCACAGGATTCCTGGCAGATGGGAAGCAATTCTTCACGGCTTCTAAGCGAATTTGTAGTTCTTGGAAAAGACAAAATCAGGTGTATGCATCATCTCTCAAAAACAGAGGGATATACGAATCACTAGTAAACAGAGTCACTGCAAAATTTGCAAAGATAGAAAGATACACTCAAGGGCATGTAGTTGCAGGCACCTTCCTGCAATCCCCTCTTCAAATGAGGCAAAAGCAACCATATCAAATGAAACCCTATCAAGGGCCTACAGTAAATTTTCAGTCTACAATTATAATGGCACTTACCAAATACAAGTGGAAGAGAGGAGAATTGAGGGTAACAAAAATTCTAGAAGCCGAAGAAACCAAGCTCAGTTGCTCTTTCCTTATCGAAGGTCTCAAAATACTGGTAGATGATAGTGACAGCCAGTAAGATTCCGGTGCCCGATCCGATAGCACCCATGAAGTCAGCCACAACTGTGAGAGCCCCAATGCACATGCCACCGAAGGCTGCTGCTGTTGGAATGTAGCGGTTGAGCTCCTTCTGCAAATTTGACTCTCTGTGCCCTGGCATCACCATTTGTTGCTCCTGCAACACAGGCATTCCAAATATTAATGTCCGGCGAGAGCATCAGAACAAAGATAGGAAGAGGGTGCTTGTGATGAAAGTAGTGGAGGGCACATGTGGTGCTAGATAATAAAATATTACTCTTGCTGCAGACATAATAATGTCTCCAAAACTCTACGCAAGTGAACACATTTGTCCGTGGAGTGTACCGCAGGAGGGTTTAGGGACCCTCATACCTTGAGCTGCTTAGCGACATCACGAGCAGATGACCCAGAGACTTCAATCCATGTCTTGGAGAAGAGTGCGCACGCAGTGAGCATGAAGGTCAAATAGAAAAGGGCATGGAACGGGTTGGCAGCAATGTCTCCCAAACTGTGTACACAATGTCAAGGATGAACTCAGTACTGCATACATACCCATACTACCGATGGTAATATCCAGACACTATGATGAAAGGATCAATGGGGGCCATGAACTGTCCATTCACCACAATGTCTAGACAGCAGGGCTTGGAATGCATGGAGGCAGAGATGTACATTCCACAGCCCTGGCTGCTTAGCCCACTCCACCCTCAGTTTGCATGGAATGAGGGACAGGAAAGCAAAATTCTCAGTACAAATTAGGGCTTCATGGAGTACACTCCATGGCACATTACATCATACAACATGCAGGATTAATGTTACCTAGTAGGAGGTGTAATGTAATAGACAAGGCCCCCAACAGGGATGAGCTGACCACTCTGCGAGTATTCCGACTCCTTCCACTTGCCAAGCAAGTTGACAACGAAATTGGTACTGTATCTCTTGTAGAGCAACTGCAATTCCCATCCACATTGACAACATCCAATGTAAGCACCACAAAATTTTAGAAGTGAACAAGAATAGATGGCATGACAGTAAGATTAGCTGCCTGATACCCATGGGTTCAGAGCATATAAATCGTGTGGCCCTAACCACTGATCCACTCGAAAACTTTGTCGCACAACTACATCCACTGATTGAATTCCCAGTCTCATGTTCTCTATGAGTTCATTGCTGATTAACTGGAGATGCAGTCAGACACTTTCACTTCAAGAAGACTTCACTACCACTGCTGGCTCCTCCATTCCCCCTCTAACCCTAGACTTAGCAGAGAGATTCTCTGGTCCACATGCCCCATTGTCAACCTGTTGTGCTGAACTTATATTCATCAGATAAATGAGTCTGATACTCTTGTTCGCAGGATTATATAGAGATAGATCCAGAGAGTTACAAACCTGCGAGATGAAATAGAGGTTTGAGACAAGTGCGCTCTGAAGAATGATAGGCATGTTGGAGGTGTAGAACAGCTTGATGGGGTAGGATCCCTGCTGCCCACGCGCACTTTTAGATCGCACGGGAAGAACCACCCGAAATCCTTGGAAGTAGATGACGATGAGAAACACCAGAACTGTGGCCAACAAGTTTGTCACATTTGGCAGATTTTGTCGATAGAAAGCTTCTTTCAGCGCCCGGACCTTGTCAGTTCTAGTGATCAAGAGGTGGAATAGTGCAATAACCGCACCTTCAAACTCTGCTCCACGGCCACTATTGATTGTGGTTGGGCTGAAAGCTTTCCAGATGATGTTCTCGCTGTCCAGACAAGATTATTACCAGTTAGTATGAAGTTTGACAGAGGATTAATCAGCATTGGACTGAACTTACTTTTCCACTATTACCCAAATACTGTGAGACAGGAGTAAAATTGTCACAGGCCTGTACTTTTTTGATCAGCGGGAACAAATTACACTAATCAAGAGACAATCTTCTCTCCACTGAGATGCAAGTCAACAACAATACATTAGAAAGGGTCAGCGGAGATCTACCAGATGTTGGTGGCAATGAAGAGGGAAATGCCAGAACCAAGGCCATAGCCCTTCTGCAACAACTCATCCAAGCATATCACGATAATTCCAGCGAAAAAGAGCTGCACAATAATAAGGATGGCGTTTCCAGCTCCCAGGTCACGCACATCGCCGTACATGCCTGACAGAACATAGGCCACGGCCTCTCCAATTGTGATCAATACGCCCAGCAGCTTTTGGGCGCCATTCCTGCCACATGCACCACCCTGCCCTTTTCAAACCCTATGCTGCTTTTGGGAAGCTACCGTGCGATACCCTACACAAGGAGTATCATCAGTAGATACGCAAATAGAAGGAACCCACCAGGAAGTCCAAAACTCAAAGACGAGCAATCAAAAAGTATCCTAACAGACCAAACAGCAACATGAACGGTGGCTTACAGGAGAGCTCGGTCCTCCCTCACGCTGTTGTCAACCTCGATAAGCTTGGAACCAGCCAGCAACTGCATGACAAGCCCTGACGTAACAATGGGCGTGATCCCAAGCTCCATAACCGTGCCTCGGTTCGACGCCAGGATGACCCGCATCCAGTAAAAGGGATCGGATCCGGTAGCCGAATGGATGCCATAGAGTGGTAGTTGACTGCAAACCAGAAAGATAAAAAGAGACACTACAGTGTACAACACCTTCTCTCTGAACGGGACCTTTCTCTCTGCCGTTTGCACCTCAGGCAATACTGACAAGAACGGTCGCACCAGGTGTAGAACCCTGAAACCCCCGCCAGGCATCTTGGAGCCTTTCCTTCCTCCCTCGCACGGTTTACCCAAACTACCGACTTTCGTAGATCCGCGAAAGAACAAGACCTGCGCACCCACGCTACCTTTCAGAGTCTCTCTACAACGTTAGGTCTCTGTCTATCTCTCTCTCTGTCTGTCTGTCTATCTCTCTCTCTCTCTCTCTCTGTCTCTAAACCTCGACGTTGACGTTGACGATGACGAGTACCGAGGCTGGTGATTGGCGCTGTGACATGCACGCTGCTGCGGCACTGGCTAAGTACCCACCCCACCAACCTGCCTTTTAGGGTAGCATATTTGTGGAATACACCAAATCCGTAAGCATAATTTTAGCATCTGCTTTTTCTCATTTTATTGCTTAACGATGCGTGTTAGAGATCCACTGGAGTCGGTAGTTGGAGAGCGTGCAGGTCTGGTGGCATGGCGGGGCATGGCGGGCAGAGCTCTGATCACGCTGCGACGGTATGCCTCCACACCGTGCTGCACTGCACCAGCTTCAACTCCTGCTTGTTGGGCGATCCCTCAAACCGGTTGTGCTCAATGGGTCTTGAGGAAAGGGGTTGTATTCCAAGCGTGGCGCTTCTTCGCCTCTAAGACTAGAAGGAATGCTGGTAAGTTGGGAAAATTAGTTTGATATCTCTGATGGGTATTTCCAGCACTATACGTGGATGGGTATCATGTGGAGCTATGGAGTCAGCAATGTCTGGATAGCACAGCTGATGCTGATTTGTACTATGTCCTGCCCTAGTAGATCCCTCTGTTGGTAGCCGGTAACTCCTCACGTAAAATGTTGTTTGCTTAAGGCGAATTTGGAAGAGAAGGCAGAGGAGTCCCCCCATTTACCGTGGTAGCGGCCACCTCCTGCTCACACCTTGAGAGCTTGATGAGCGAAGCAAAAGGTGACTCGTCTTTTCTCACTCTGGGGAATGATTAGGCCAGTAGAGATGACTAGGTTCTGTGCTTGTCTTTGGAGCCTGAATCAATCCTTTCTATGCTCCTCTTGTCCTACTAACTATCATTTTCAGACAATTCGCATCTGAGGCCACGAAGATATCTCTTTACCATGCATGGATTTAGAACAGTCTAAACTAACCTGTTGTATCATAAAACCCTTGCTCAAGGTGAATGAAGGTAATTGTGGACATTAAAAGATTCAATGGTTTTTACAGCTAAGCCGGGGGGGCTTGCGTTGGTTCACTTCACAGCCAGATCACGGAGGTCTTGTAAGTGTTCTATCTCTTGCCATTTCTTAGTTTGGAAAATGGGACTTGTCTAAATTGCTCTATGGCACATGCCTCATTTGTCTTCATCTTTGGGAATTGGTCACTAAGGCATGGAATTGATTGAGAACTTCTGGTGCATGAATGTCACCGATTCAATTGCAGGTCACTGATCAAGACCACTCCTTTTCGTTAATCATCCAAGGCTTTGGGATCTTTACAAATTTATTCAATGTTGGTAGGGCTCCGGAGAGGGGATAGATTTGAGGGTAACCCTTAAGTTGTAATGTGCAGGCAGGCTAATGTCACGGGTAGTCAATTATCTAAGTACACAGTACAATGATATCACATTTCTGAAAGTTGATCTTGATAAGGTACACTTACGTCCTGCTTTCTATTGCACTAGACTTTTTCAAACTGGTTTGCTACACAAAAGGTGTTTAGTCAGTTCTGCTACATCTAATTGTCTGTATGAATGTCAAGAGGGATGAGTCCTCTAAAACCAGTCTCATGCCAGTTGGGCCTCCTGGTTTTCATTTAGGTTGGGCCCGTTGCAAAACCACAGGTGTTGTCGTGTGCATTCTTGTTGACTAGGCAAAATCTAGACCACCATATGCTGGAGACGAGGGGGATTGATTGGTTGCTCCAAGGGGTTTTTGTTTTTCAGTCTTAAATTGAGGGTTATCTTTGGAAGTTAGCCAGTTGCTAAATGAACGACTCATTCACTTTTACAGCCTTGGGCTGGTTAGCTACCATTCAATCCAATGGCCCTGCCTTGGGCTGCTGTGTCATTGAGGCCCAATGAAAGATTTATCATTTATTTATTGTATAGCTTTGCCAACGTTGGCACTATACTCTGACTCGGCAATATGTGAAGGCAGTTGTGTTTCCTCTTTGTGGTTTCTTGTGCAGGCAGAGCTATGCAGGGCTGGCGATGCTGCTGGCATAAGGGATGTGGTATGTGGCTCTGCAGGTCCCCCTCTTTGTTTAGCAGCGTTTAGTAGATTGCTCTCACACTATAGTAGACAACTGCTTGTTGATGTTGGGATTCTCATATACTGTATGGTAGAGAGAGACAGAGAGATGTACTCATTGGGTTTTTTGTCCAAGTTCACTGGGCCCCAGTTGTTTGAAGTTACCTGATTTTCTAACCATGCTCATTGTTGGCTAAATCCTCTTGTTGGCTTGTGGATTGCAGCCAACTTTCCAGTTTTATAAAAAGGGAAAGGTGGTAGCACAGATGACGGGAGCGGTTCCAGCTAAGTTGAAGGAGATGATGGCATGTAGTTGGTTTTATGCCAAGTACCGAAAAAAATGAATTGTGTCTCTGCTCAAGAACTGCTGCACCTCATTGCTTGTAGGCACTGGTGGATTGCAAATGTCATTGAGTATATTATGGCACAGGCGGTGTAGAGACATGCCCAGTTTTAGGGGCTGTCAAAGGATTATCTCAGATGATATCTTGATTCTCACTACTACATATGAGACCTCCAGGTGAATGTAGATAATTCTGTCTTGTAAGCTATGGTTCCATCTGGCAACCATCTGACTATTGCAGGTTTGGGACCACCGCTCCAGCCTGGGGATTGCCCACTGTATGATTGTGTGCCCAGGTTGACGCCAAGGAACAAAAGAAAATAGAATACAATTGGATCTGAGATTTTAACAGAAGTTGATCTTGGGTCAGTGGTGTCATAACTGGGCTTACACCAGGACTTCAGGAATCAGTTCATTGTACCAAACGATATTTGCAAAAGTCTTGAAGTTCAAAGATAAAGGGCTGGATTGACAAACATGGTAAGACAATCCTTCGGTGGAGTTGCACCAAAATAAAACTGGCTGATAGTGAGATGTCTCTCAATGAGCTTCAAGACCATCTCAGGAACTCTATCTCAGTTCCATTCAAGGGTCTCAAGTCTCACCTATCCAGTATAGAGTTTTCCTGCACGGCTCATCCACTGGAACCATTAATCATCTCAACATCCAAGTCCCATGCAAGAAATTCTCCTCGTCTTTGAGAGACCAAATAGGACGTCACAGATAGCTCCTCGTCTCTCTGCTGTTTGACCTGTTGCCTGGGATTAGGCATCAAGGGGGTGGCGGGCCCTTCTCCTCAGCCCTGTACACCTTCTGGCGCTCCTCGCATGAATGAATATGCTCTAGCCTGGCTACTCTTTGGAATCCGCTGTGCATCGTCGTAGAAGGGATGGCAGACAGTCATGGAAGACCGGTGAAGCTGCTACCCATGGTGATTGTCGAGGGCCATTGGCGTGTCTGGGCAATTTTCCATCTTCGAGGGGCCAGAAGTAGGGGCCACCAGATTGTGGGCCTGGAACAGATTTCTTGAGGCTGGCATTTGCACTCGAGCCGTAGCAATGCTCTTGTCACTGGAAAAGCGCGCTGATCCTCATTTCCTCTCCTTCCGACAGGCAGGGTCTCAGCTGGGGCCCACGCTCCCCTCAATCTCCCATCTGGACTAGAGGGTTTTCGTTGCTCCGTTGCTTGGGGGCTGGTTTCAGCGGGCCCGGCAGTGTGTGGGGCTCTCTTTGGAATCTTTGCGTTTTAGTCTTTGGTTTTTAGCCCTGGTGACATGCGTTTTTTAAAATTCTTGACTGCCATGCTTAGGCACTCTTACTTAGTCTGCTCTAGTCCCTTCTTCCTAGCTTCTTTGTTAGGGATGCTAGTTGTTCAGGTAATGGTTTGCTTATGGTTTGCTCCATTTCAGGTAATGGTGTCCACTTGCACCATTCTTGTCTGCAAAGCAATATTTCCAGAGCCTGCATGACCTTCACGACAGTCAAATCCAAAGAGATAGTGTTTCAAGGAGAGCTCTTTCTGAAGGATTCAACAAGAAATCCTGAACAAAGAAAGAGAGATACACATGGTTTGATTTTGGACACTCGCACCATTCTTGTCCGCTGTCTGGTTTGAAAAGGCTGCGAGGCTTGTCCAGTGGCTCGCAGCTCTTGTTGACATGGAATTTATGAAAGGGTCCGGTCGTTAGTCTGGAACCGGCCTTACATACATAGTCTAGGATGAAGAGCCTAGAGACAGTCGATGGGATCTGGATTGAAAGTACTTCACACATAACTGGAAGGCAAATTAGCAGTACAAGAAATTAAACAAGTCTAATCACAATCATGGACAGCTTTTGAAGAACTAATCTCTTTCAATTGAAGTAACCACACCATGAGGCGCAAAAGGCAAGGCAGGCTCATGGGAGCCCAACAAGGTAAGAGGAAAAAGAAGTTCACAAGTCTCACGGTTTCTTACACACTGATGGAAATGAATTTCATGGTGGACTAGAACGTGTTCTAAAAGCAAAGGAAAGCTTGTCTACACTTTTGCACCTAAACTACAAACCTCACTAACCACCCTGATCCCCCTAATAGTTCGTAGTACTTCTGGAAAGAAAGGATCATGAGGGAATGTCCATGTGTCTTGCTTGTCATCTAAGTCCAAATGCATTTTTTTCCCACAGAGCCTACGACCAGATTTGAACCGGAGACCTTTCCATTTATATCTCTCCTGTCGAGTGTCCCATGAATGCCCATTTTTGCTATTTTTCGTGAATTTCCAGCGACCAAAAGTACTTGAAATGCCACATCTCCCACACCACAAGTCCAAAAATCATGAGACCAAGCCGATGCACCCCTCCTCGTCGAGGGCTTTCCAACGGTACCAAACACCAGGGCTGGGGCCTTGCGGTTTGGGACATCTCAACGCTACAAAACAAAACAAAACAAACAAACAAACAAACCCCTCGATTCATATATTGACTAGGGTAGCCTGTGCCGTTGGCCCAAGTGTCAAGTGTCATCTAAGTCCAAGTGCAATCCCCTATGTATCCCAGTATGTCGAGGCCCAAGTGTCAAGTGTCATCTAAGTCCAAGTGCAATCCCCTATGTATCCCAGTATGTCGAGGCCCAAATGCGACCTCTAGGGTAACTATGCCGTTTGCCCAAGTGTCAAGTGTCATCTGAAGTCCCAGTGCAATCCCCTATGTATCCAAGTGTGTCTCCTATGTCGAGGCCCAAATGTGACCTCTATGGTAGCCTGTGCTGTTGGCCCAAGTGTCCACTGTCATCTAAGTCCAAGCGTAAGATCTTCTATGTATCCCATATGTATCCCACTGCGTCTCATATGTTGAGGCCCAAGTGCGACCTCTAGGGTAGCATGTGCCTTTGGCCCATGTATTAAGAATTGAAATCTAAGACCAAGTGCAATTTCCTATGTATCCCAATGCGTCTCTTATGTAGAGGCCAAAGTGTGAGCTCTAGTGTAGCCTATGCCGTTGGCTCATGTGTGAAGAATTGAAATCTAAGTCCACGTGCAATTTCCACGAATGCCCACTTTGCCATTTTTGCAAATTTCCAACGACCAAAAGTACTTGGAATTCCACATCTCCCACACAGCAGGTCCAAAAATCGTGAGACAAAGCCCGTGCACCCCTCCTCGTGGAGGGCTTTCCATCTGTACCAATACCAGTGCCGGGACCTCGGTTTGGTACATCTCAACAAAACAAAACAAAACAAAACTAACGTCTCCATGCATATATTGATTGACTTCACAATAGATAGGCGTCCTTGCAATTCCAAGGGCATAGGACGCATTGATTCCAACTTTGATGATGTCTGCGCGAACCCTTTTGCCTTTTAAGCTCGAAGTGTGATGCATGCTACAACTTTGAGCTCCACAAAAACCGATTTGCATTCCTCCAAAAAGGGACCATGAACACAGAAGAGAGAGCAAGGCCTGTGACCAATCGGTGCACAACTACAAAATAAATACTGTTGGAAGAAGTTCGTTGTGTGATGGAAGAGAATGTTCTAGGAAAACTGATGAAGCATGAAAAAAAAAAAAAACACATCACCACGGCCTGTGATATGTTGGAGCAGATATTGGCTTTTCCAGCTTCTTGTGGAGAGAAGAAGGGAGGGTTGGGTAGTGGGCCCGCCTGCTGGAGCGTCAACGTCCCGTCGTCTGCTCCAGCTTAAGCGTTTGCAGCTTCCGTGCCAAGGAAGGGAGGGAGCTGAAGGATTGCAACTCCCTCAACTCACTCTCATTGAGACATACAACACATCGATATTCTTCAAAACAGGTACGCAGTCGACCTAGCTATGTGTCCGAACACACCTCTGGATTTTTAGGGTTCTGATTGACAGAAATGAAAATAGAAAGCACCGCTGCAAACAGTCAAAAAAGCACCGAAACGACCTCTGGGCAATATGGAGGAGGAGATTTGGAGCAGGCTCCCTTTGGAGTTAGTGATGGTAGTGTTGGCCTGTTTGCCATATCCAAGTCTTGTGAGATGTAAGTCGGTTTGCAAGTTGTGGAATTCCCTCCCATCTACTGCTTGTTTCCAACAACTCTGTCAGCGGCACCCTGTTCGCGAAGAGTCCTATGTCTTATTTGTGGACAGAAACTTCAGGCCAGATGTTTGCGCGTTGTATGCCCCCACAACTCGACAGTGGCACAAGTTCAGCCTCAAATTGCCCAAGGTCAATTCACTGTACAGAGTTCGTGCTGCAGATGGAGGCTTATTTTGCATAACGGACGGGGGCTTTAATGCCTTACCATCATGGATTGTGTGCAATCCTCTCTTGAACACTTCCAGACAATTGCCCGCCCCGCCGCGCAATCTCGGAGACCGAGTAAATATGATTGTGGAGAGATACATCAACGACACCTACAAGCTTACCTACATGTCATGCGAGAATCCAACACTTTTCGACATTCAAACAGTAAATATGATTGTGGATAGATGCACCAACACCTACAAGGTCATTGTGATAACATTCCAGAATCGCGGCACAACAACACAAATCTACGACTCAGTTTGCGAGTGTTGGACCGAGACTGGAAAGATGCCCATAGAACCTCGTACTGTTTGGTACTGTCCAGATAGTGTGATATGTGGCCCTACTCTCTTTGCTTTAGTTAGTGGACCAATGGATGATTACAGTTGATGGCTTGTGACATTGGCACTGGGGTGTGGACTAGAGTTGCTATACGGATGCCTCCTTGTGGTGCTGGTGAGGGTGGTTGTGTCCCAACGCTGCTAGAGAGCGGAGGCCGCCTACTGTTAGTGAGGATCATGGTCACACGCCGTACTCGGTACTCACGCACCTTGCGTGTATGGGAGTTCAAAGTTTCCGCAACGACAGATGCAGAGTGGGTGGAGATTGTGACAACTAGTTTCTCCTTGTCCAAGGACGGCTATACTTTGGGCGGGGTGAGCCTGCATGACAACCTCATATTCTGGGGGAGTAGAGTGGGCGGGGTGAGCCTGCATGACAACCTCATATTCTGGGGGAGTAGAGCACTCTCTCGACAGCCACGTGTTTTGATGTATGACATGAAGCAAGACACATGGACATTATCTAAGGGTTCCTTTCCACCTCAATTCCAAAATACTCAATGCAACCATGTGGTTGGCGGGACTCTTAGTTTACGTGCAAAAGTTTAGGCAAGTTTTCGAGGTGATTTTCTCGTAGAACACGTTCCACTGCAAACCATTGCAGAACATGTTCCACTGTAGACCATGACGAAACTCATTTCTGAATTCCATCAGTTTGTAAGAAACAATGATCTCAACTTGTGAAGCTTCTTCATCCCCTTGTTGGGCTCCCATACTTTTTCATTGAAAGTGGATACTCCATGAATAACTAAAAAAAAGCAAAAAATCCACAAATTGTGGGTGGGACAAGCTCCCTGTGATCTCTCCCTTTCTCCCTCCCTGCCCCTCTTCCCTCTCTCTACCTCCCTCTCTTTCATCATCTAAACTTTACTGCTAATTTCCTGTGTAGCCTCTAGAACAAATAGCCATGCTTCATCTGGGCACCACACCTCCATGGATTCTAGAGATTTAGCAAGGTTGAAATTGTTGACCCACACAATGGATGTGTACTCTAATGCCTAGTAACATTGCAAAGCAAAGTCCTTTTAACTTCAGTGTTAATCCCTCTGCAGTGGAAAAATTTACACATACCTGAGCCTTCGCGTTTAGCTGATTGAATCAATGCACATCCCAATTACAGTTGACAGAAGATTCAACACTGAGATAAGTGTAGGAAGGGAATACAGGGAACTCTTCATCACCCCATTTCCATTTAAGAACCCCACCTCCCACCCCACGGTCGTTGAATGCCACCACTGCGCATTTACTAACACTAGCTTCTAGCCTCCACCGGTCAAAGAACCTCTTTGCACAATCAATCAGCTCCTGGACATTGGATGGCGTATACCCTAGGCCTGCAAAGTCATCCACAAACCTATGGGCTGGTATGATGGGATCGCCCACCTTTAGCCCAAACCCCTCACTTTCACATCTTCAAGAAGCTGATTAAACATTGAAGAGCAGTGGGGGTTAGGGTACAACCTTGTGCTACACCTTGATCAATATCAAAGAAGTTAGACTTGTGTCCATGACCCTAACACAGATTTCGGTATTCACATACAGGTTAGGTTGTGTACCATCCTCCCGCATCTTCCCCTGACCCCAGAAGACCAAAGCTGGAGCCACAGCCCACCCCACCATACTATGTCATAAGCCTTTTTGACATCCAGGAAGAAGACAAAAGAGGGCTGGGCCTTCAGTATCCCCAACGTCTAGAGGTCAAGAAGGTGTATCCTCCAATTGCATAGATGGAAAAATAAACATAATCTTATTATCTTCGTTCATTGTGGAATCTTAGGTTTAGAGTTTAAAATATTTCGTAGATTAAAGGTTGTTTAAATGAAATTACATAAACAACCACACAAAGTGCTCCTTATTTCCTTTGAACCAGAGAGAGCAAGAGAGAGAGGGCCAGTCTTGTGATACTGCGTTCTCTTACCATCAATGTAAACAATTGAACAATCAGATCAACTGTTTGTCTGTGGAACAAAGTTTTGTGAACTGGGCCTTTCCAGGGCCTGCTAAACCAACAACCCACCAGAAATCAATGACTGGCCCTGTTTTCCAGGGAATGACAGCAGAACACCAATGACAAAGAAAAATGATAACAAGCAGGCATCTGATCTCCTCTCTTCCTGCGAGAAGTCGCTACACTCTACACTTAACCTTTCCTGCAGGAGGTCATAGGTGCTCCAGCAACCGCGTTTCCTGCAACCTTTCTGGAACCCTGTCCTCCCTGTCCAAAGATGACTTCCGCTTGGTGTCCCTCCCATGCCTTTCCAAGGAAGGCTTCCGCTCTCTACCTTTACCATTTGTCTCATGGTGTCGACGGTGATGATGGTGGCCATGGTTGTGCTGGTTCTCCCGTTTGTACATCCTACTCCTATCCCTTTCCTCGTCAGAACTATGGGAGTTCTCAAGCCCACTGGAGGCCCACTCTTCCTTGCGCCATTCGGAGAGCTTCAACTCATTATGACCTTCCGAATCAGTGGAAGCACGCCTGTCCAAATCTGATACACACAGTTCATGGACACTTTACCAACACACACTGCTTGCTGACTGGACCCACTACCATCCAGAGCGCTGCTGCTGCATCTACTGACCCAATTTCATATCAGATCTCCATCTTCTGAACTAGTAAAATGTTTCATTCCAGCTCTATTGTGACTCCCAGCCTGCAACCCTGACACCTAACTGTCCCCAGGCTTCTTTGACGGAAGGTTGACTAGGACTTCCCCTGGCCAGCCAATCCCATAAACGGGAAGGGGGTTAGTTAGAATCTCTACCCATACCTGTGAGGGGCTTCCTACAGGATATCTGGAAAGCCTGAACTAAATGTCTAAATCAATGTCACACTACCGGAGCGAGCCCCTCACAAAGGTAGTCTCTGGTCCCTTTTGTTCCACCCAAACTGGGGGCGGGGTCTATGGCCACAAGGCTACTGGAAACAACGTCTTCTGAGTACATTCTACCTGTACCTGACAGAGATCCCCAAAAACATGAAAACCGAAGACAATTTTACTTCGAGCTATAAGTGAAACTGTGAACACATCAGATAGGACCATCATAAGGGCTTCCAACCCACCAGGATATGGAACTCGGCCAGAGCTACTGATAGAACACCCCATGCACAGCGACGACACTCTGGTTAAAAGACAAAATTTTCAATGACTGGAATTGGACTTGTACAAGAGAATGGGTGAGGGAAAGGGGGAGAAGAGAGGAAAGGGAGAGCAAAAACAAACCAGAATGATCTTTGGGATGCTTGCGACTTCGCCTCTTGTGTGAACGCTTCTCCCGACCCTCATCTGAATCACTTTCACCTTCTGAACTGGAGTCAGAGTTAGAGTCTCGGTGGCTGTGCCTTTTCGAGTGCTTACTGCTGTGTTTGTGCTTGCGGTTCCGCTTCCTCCTCTTCTTCTCCTTCTCAGATTTATTATCCTCAGAACCAGAGGGTGACTCTGAGCTCCTATGCTTCTTATGTCGCTTGTGAGCTTTTCTCTCGTCTCTCTCCTTGGCCTTGGCTTCTGCAATA
Organism: Takakia lepidozioides; assembly: GCA_030704615.1. Taxonomy (NCBI): domain Eukaryota; kingdom Viridiplantae; phylum Streptophyta; class Takakiopsida; order Takakiales; family Takakiaceae; genus Takakia; species Takakia lepidozioides. Next base: position 77,231,343 of record CM060731.1, read on the forward strand.
GCCTTGGCTGCTGCCTCGAGACGCTGCTCCCACTTCAAGGGGGCCTCCTTCTTCTCAAGAGCCTTCTTCTTTCTTTCTTCAACCAGCTTGAGGAACTGTTTCTGGCTGTCCATAAGTCCGGTGACACAGCCCACACTTGAGACCAAACCAGTGCAAAATTGCCTGCATGATTGGTGGCGGGAGCAGATGCCGGAGAGTGCATCTCACAGAGGAAACACACCATGTTAGCCCTTTGTTCTTCAATTCTAAATAGCTTAACACTGCAAATACATGCATCATCCCCAAGTTTTGCAAGACTGATGGGGATTCCCCAAAGACATTCATGGTTCACACACAAAGGCTAAGACAAGCATTGGTAAGTAAACCTGATCATAAAAGGGAGAGTAGGGCTTTGCGTTCCAGCTAAACCTCTAGGGCCAACCAAACCACAGAGTATACATCTCAATGTCTAAAGTCTGCAACAGGCGTCCTATGTGCTTGGCTTCGCGAGTTTATAAGCCAGATCTATAGCATAATCTTGACTCAAACGTCCCATCACAGGCAAAACCAAAGGTAGCCTTCTCTTTGCAACTTCATCCCCCATGCGCTAAAACACCAAGTGCCCACACTAGACCCAAAGAAAAAAACCTCAAATGTGCTGTCAATCGAGCAAGGTTCCGCAGTCCACAAAGGTGATGGCTTTGATGGAATACGGCTACCCAATCTTCGAAAGAGACCAAAGCTCTTAACAGATTCCTCATTTCCGATTGTATTTACCCAACAACACCAAAACGAAAAGCCACAGGGTAAAGGTGAGTCCATCTTCGTTAAAGATGCTTCTGCAATCTAAGGTCGCAGTTTCTCCTGGACTGTGATGTGCAACCCAAGACACGCACAGTCAAGACAAGAAGACAAACTCTGTAGATCCCATCCAGATTAGGTCAAAACATAAACTTTAACCAGCCCAGATTTGTTGCTCACTTTTGAGACAGGGTTACCCGGCCCCTGCCGCTGAACCATTCACTGAAAATAGTCACCTGCGACAGAGATTCCAAGAAGCCCACTTCGAGATTTCCCATGCAGAGATTCATTAAAAACCCCCACCTTAACATTCAAGGAGCTGAGATTGTCTCGTTACTTCAAACCAGCACACTGGAATCGGTCAGATGTCTGGCTTGGAGTTGAAAGCCATAACCTGGCTTCAACACCCAACAGAACACTAGAAAAGGAGTGTAATATAAGGTGCACTGTCCTTACCTTATGCAGCGAGGCCGGCGGTGGAGTTCGATGAAGAAAAGGCTCTTTCACTTCCGTAACAAGCGCCTTCTCTTTGAAAAAACAACTCGTACTTCAGCACAACGTTGTCACCACGTAGAGACTACTGGGAGGAGGTTCAGAAACAGAGTGATCCACACGAGGCAATAGAGACTGAGAGAGACGAGGAAGAAGACCCTGTGGGCGCCGCAAGTCACCCGCACCACTTGGTGCACTGCCTGGCACGCTTTCACAGGCCTTGATTCTTGTTCACTGTGCAAGAGATCCCTCAGATCTGGACACTTGGGTGCAACGCAGTGGTCTGTCTGTGAGTATATTTCATTCAGAGCTTTCGATAAGCATGTTCTGTTAGAATCTTCAGCTCAAAACTAACGTATGATCACGAATCCTGTCGGATGGAGCCGAATCAAGAGTATCATGGATGTCACAGCGACATCCTCCACTGAGATCAACTTAAAACATTTGAGCGGCATTCTCCACCTCCCCCCTTCATGTTGATCCCGTGCAGGCCCTGCCCCTCAGACAATTGTCGAGAGAGGAGATGAAGGAATCGTCCATGCCCAATTCAAGCCTGGTCACTGCGCCAGTCTCGAATAGCCAGTACCTGAAGAACTGTAGCGGAGAAGAGAGGAAAAGAGAGAGATCTTCAGGGTGAAGGAGTTGACCACGCGGTTTGCTCGATTTGCAAAGCTACGTGGGATGTGAGGTCGATTGAGAGAACTCTTGGTTTCGGAGAAAACCGTTTTCCTCTCAATCGAGAGAAGAGTTCGTCGAAATGTGGTCACATTTGAACTTGGGCTCGTCACATTGTTGGGTTATTGTCCTGTCCAGGGGCAGGGGAAGAGTGGGAGAGGGTGGTGTAATTTTGGACTCCGTTGAGATTGGGGGTCTGTAGCCATGGGAAGGCCCGTGTCTGTATGGGTGAACACATACAGATGGGCACTCGCAAATTGCAAGTAAAACGCCCATTATTGTCGATAGGAGCTGGACGAAGGCATGGCAGGCAGACGCAGAACCCTGGCTCTTCTCAAGTTACGCCTGGAGGTGTACCCAGGTGGAAGGCAGCACACCAGGCTGTTACAAATGAGATCATTTTCAAGTGCATCAACTAAAACTGGTGGTACGTCACCTTTACTCCTTCTGATTGTTCCCTGATATGCTCTACCTCTCTTTCTCTCTCTCTCTCTCTCTCTCTCTCTCTCTCTCTCTCTCTCTCTCTCTCTCAAACGAAGTTAGGCATAGAACTTCCCTGAACTTGTTTCCAGTTTGTGACGTGGGTGAGGACCGGCCTACCTACCCTCGGCACTAGATTGAAATTCAAACTCGGGCGGGGTGTCTACCTTTGAACAGTAAACGGATACAGAGGGGAAATGCCTGATGTGCGGGCGGCCTGAAGACAATAGCCATTTTCTGATACAATGTCCGGGGTATTTTCGTCAGAAAGCGGTCCTCGCCATCAAGAACATAGTCCATGCACCTCTGTTCACCAACTTTCAAAATCTGGAGGTGAGCCTAAAGCCCTGGCCCTGTTGGGATCTAATTGCTGGGCAGTTCACACACAGCAGATTGATGCTTGTGTGAAGGGATTTCTAGAGGAAATCTGGAAAGCCCAAACCAATTGTTTCTACCAAGTCTGACTACTGGATTGACCCCTCAAATGTAATCTCTGTTCCCTCTGTTCCACCCAAACTGGGTGCGGGGTCTATGGCAAACAAGGCTGCGACAAGCACCGTCTTATGAGTACATTTTCTCTCTCTCTCTCAGAGCACCACGGCTGTGCCAACATTATGCCCCTCAGTGTATTGTGTCTGGCAACTACTGCCACATATATATCACTTGTGTCAAGGTGGAGGGATCCCTTTAGTTTGTAATGATGGCTGTGCATGAGCATGGCAATTTCTGGGGCGTTTGAATGAACAGGACACTCTTAACTCAAGATTGTCCCTTGGATGGGAAGCCGGACTGTCTTCCGAATAGTCACATCTCATGAAATCTACTCTCTTCCAAGAAGGCCGTGGAGAGATCGATACCAAATTAGCAAGGTCACGGAAACCTTGTACAAAAGTGAACAAGCTGAAGCACGGCACAATTCTACTTCACAGCCTTTGATGGATGAGGTGGTGGATTACAAATCTGAGCTGAGAACTGACTTAAGTTAATCGAACTGGAAAAAGGGAACTTCCATAACCAACATGTCGGTGATGGTGAGGACAGCGAACTAATGTTTTGTATGCATTGTAGTGGTGCTCTTTCCAACGAGCGGCCTCGCCCGCCATACACCTAAAAATTAATGGCCTTGGTTATATGTCTCCAAAAAGCTCGTCACCCCAATAATCATCCAGAATTCTGGTGGTCCATTCTGCAAGTCCCAATGGACTTGCAGTGCACTGCCATTCAGTGTCTTGTGCAAGATCTGAAATCTTTGGTCTGTTTTGAATTATGTCTTTGTGTGCATGAGGCAGAGAAGGACCGAATAAGTTGCAGAAATGGGGCAACAGAGGGATCCAACACTATCATGTCTGGCACTCGTGGGGATGTGAGGACACTGTGCAAGGAAGGTAAAGTGAAAGAGGCCCTGCACATTTTGGTCCAACGAGGCATTCAGGCATACTCCAACACCTATGTCTGTCTCTTGCAGGGTTGCATCGATATGAAAGCCCTGGAAGTGGGAAAGCAAGTGCATGCGCATATTACTCAAAGTGACTATAAGCCAAACATATATGTAGCCAACACTCTTGTCAATATGTATGCTGCATGTGGGAGCATGGTGGATGCACGTCAAGTTTTTGAGGAAATGCCTCTGCGAGATAGATTCACATGGACTATGATGATGGCAGGATATGCCAAGCATGGGCAAGCCACGGATGCTTTCAGTATCTATGAGGAAATGTGTCGGGAAGGGGTGATGCCCGACAAAGTCACATACACCATTGTTCTCAATGCATGTGCCAGCTTAGGAGCTCTGGACAAGGGCCTGCGGGTCCATGCTGACATCATCAAAACTGGAACTGAGTTAGACAGTATTTTGGAGAATACCCTTGTTCACATGTATGCCAAGTGTGGGAGCTTAAAGGATGCACGTGAAATCTTTGACAGAATGGCTGAAAGAGATGTCGTCTCATGGAGTGCAATGATTGCAGGATATGCTCAGCAGGGGTATGGTAGTGAGGCTTTCAAAATCTATGAGCAGATGCAACAAGAAGGGGTGATGCCAAACATGGTTACTTTCATTAGCGCTCTCAATGCATGTGGCTGCCTAGGAGCCCTACAAAAAGTGAAACAAGTCCATGCAGACATCATAAAATCTGGAATTACGTCACATGTTAATTTGGACAACAGCCTTGTTGACACATATGCTAACTGCGGGAGCATCAAGGATGCGCGTCAGGTGTTTGACAAAATGGCTAGGCGAGATGTGGTCTCATGGAATGCAATGATCACAGGATATTCTCAGCATGGGTGTTGTGGAGACGCCCTCCAACTATTTGAACAAATGCAACAGAGAGGCTTTGAGCCAAACTGTCTCACCTTCACTTCTGTTCTCTCTGCGTGCAGCCATGCGGGCCTGGTGGATGAAGGCTGTCAGTACTTTAATTCCATGAGTCAAGTTCACGGCCTCACACCCACATTGGAGCATTTTGGCTGCATGGTGGACCTCCTTGGCCGTGCAGGAAGATTAGACAAGGCAGAGGACTTCATCAACAAAATGCCATTGAAACCAGATGCTTCAGTGTGGGGTGCCTTGCTTGGTGCCTGCAGAATTCACAGTAATGTGGAGGTAGCAGAACGTGCCGCAAAATGCAAACTTACTTGTGATTCACAGCATGCTGCAGCTTATGTGCTGCTTTCAAACATCTATGCTCTGGCAGGCAGGTGGGGTGATAAAGCAAAGGTGAGAAAAATGATGAAGGCCAGACATCTTAGGAAGGAACCGGGTCGCAGCTGCATTGAGGTCAATAACCAGTTACATGCATTTTTCATGGAAGACACTTTACATCCACAAATCAAGGAAATCGATACTGAGCTGAAGAGCTTGTCTGGGCAAATGAAGGAGGCTGGATATATGCCTGACACGCGCTTTGTATTGCATGATGTGGAGGAGGAGCAAAAGGAAACGACTCTCCACCGTCACAGTGAGAACCTGGCCATTGCTTTTGGTCTCATTAGCACGCCCCCTGGGACGCCCATCCACATCATCAAGAACTTTCGAGTGTGTGGTGACTGCCATACAGCCACCAAGTTCATCTCAATGATTGTTGGCCGAGTACTTGTTGTACGGGATGCCAACCGCTTTCACCACTTTCAAGATGGCCGTTGTTCATGTGGGGACTACTGGTGAAAGAAGCATGAACGGAAGTGTCCATTCAAATGTGAGGCCAGAAAGTTGATTGCATTCTCTGAGAGGTACTCCTACCAGGACAACTGTTGGGAACACTTTCCAGTGTGCTCTGATTATAAGGGCAGGTTTAAGTTCCACATGTTGTGATGATTCAGAATGAAAGGGCCCCTTTGGTTTCCTGTTGGTGCTTTCCCTGGCAAACCTTTCTCTTCTGTCGCTGGTGATGCTGTGGTTCTTTGGTTGTCATTTTCAGAGTCTCTGGGATCACTTGACTATAATTGAAATTGGGAGTCGTATGTTTGTTGGGCTTGTTGTTGGTTGTGGGGATGCTATGATAGTTTCATATTATTTTTGCCGGTCAATTTTTGTGGGTTTATGGCCACGAGGCTAATGGTGAAATATGCACTTGTGTGCCTGCACATTTTTTCAAGATTCCAAAGTCTAATGTGGCAGTTCCCACTGTGGTTGCAGGCTGTTAGTCATCGAAGTGAGCCTTGGCTGCCGATATCTTGAGAGGGTTTTTCTGATGGGCGAGAGCACAGGAAGGAAACCGGGTACACATTTTCAAGTGCGAGGGTTGACTGAGGCCTCGAGTCCCTGGCTCTGAGGAACTCCTACCCTATGGTAAGTACAATGGATCGAAGGGGTGCTACTAAGTGAAAAGCGCTTTGCACTTTTAAAGCAAATTGTCAAAGAGAAGAAAACGCGTAGCGTTTTATTGGTCGAAGAGAATTTTTTTTTTTTTTTTCCGGCCCCTTATTTTCGTTTTCTACGTTTTCTTCTCTGCCCTTTCTTCTCCAACAAAGGCAAAGGGAGAGGCTGCAATTTAGGCCCTTTCGGTAGCTTTCTTCGTTTACCCAGGATAGCTGTAGCTGGGGCAAAGCCCGCTTTCTTCACTTTGTGAATGACTTCAGAGAAGAGAATACGTTCTCTCGAAGCGAAGGCTGAAGGTGGAGAACGCATAGCGTCCTTTTGTTGTGGCAGAGTCCCTATAAGTGCAACAACTCACTGTATCCATTCATAAAGCTATGAAGGCTTTTGCTTCTGATCAAGGCCTAATGAGATCACCCATTCGGCAACCCCAACCCAGATGCACCAAACATGGCAGAGTTGACTCCATCAAAAACTGTGTTGATGGTTGGAGAAGGGATCAATTGTAAGATAGACAGCTTTAGGTGCATCAACTCTTCCAAAAAGGTGAGAAGGGATGTGTAGGATAGTGGCAACGATTTCAAGGAAGGGCCATGGATTTCAGGGTCTTTGTTGTCTCTTTAAGGCAGAGACTTGCGCATAGACCTTAAATCCTGGGTTGGAAAAGGGAACATTGTTGTAATTTTTATTGAGAAGTGGAGCATGAGGATGGATGAATGTAGTGTGTATGCATATTGCGGAGGTATCTTCACATAAACATTCAGGTCAATCAGACCATTTCTCCCACACAATTACCCATTTGGCACTGCTCCCATAGTGAAGTCAGCACAATTTGTAGGACTTACCTTGTTACACAACTGATGAGTCCCTAAATTATCATTCACTGCTTCTACTACCTCTTCTTTGACAAAACAGAAGGTTGCGAATCTTCAAAGGAATTTGGTGCTTACTCCGATAACCCTCACACGAAATAGAAATGAAATATATAGCCAGGCCTGCAAAATACAGGAAGCATTGAGTTTGCCCACAATGACTATTGATTCTTGAAGGACCATACCAGTGTTGGACTGGTGTATAGGGTCTGGCCGGGTGTCAACCCGGGTATTGAATAACCGATCCGGCTGGTATTGGCAATTCCAATACTATGGTTGATAACCGGACCGGCTGGTCTTGCCAAGGCAATACCGGGGTGCATACTCGTATTATGGGCAAAAACAAGGACTATATCATGGTATGAATAGGAAATTGGCTAGGTGCTCAAGGTAAGAGGGTGCACATGTTGAGGAGGGAATGTCCAGCCGGGCCCGCCACTATGCTTCATTTCTTACCACATGTAGGGCGAGCCCGCCCCTATTCTTTATTTTAAAGAATTGGCCATATGATGTGTGGACGGATTGCAAGGTGGTTTCGCGCGGGATCAAGGATTTCTTTTAGTCGGAAGACAATTGGATTGATGAATATGAGGACCTCATTGCAAATGCTGGTTCATTTGATGATGAGGGTTGCAATCAATCTTCTTTTAACTAAGCTTGCTTCAATTTGGATACTAAAATCTGCAACATTGTTATTATGTAATGCAAGATTTTGCAACATAATAATTAATTTCTTTGTGAAATCAACTGAAATCTTCTAAATTCAATACATATTAATGATTTAATGGTAATTTTTATTAGTTATACCCGGGTTGATAATCGGCTGGTATTAGATTGGAATACCCATCCTATTGATACCTGTCCGCAAATCGAAAATCATACTACGATTCATAACCGGCGGGTATTAAAACTAAGGGAATCTTTCAATACTATGGAACCGGCTGGTATTGCAAATTAATTTCTTTTCAATACCTGGACCCGGCTAGTATTAGAAAAAGTAATACCCGCCCCAACACTGGACCATACCTATAGTTATTGATATTTAAACTTCAATTGCTTCCAGCAACTTCTCTTAAGTTTAAGAACACGCAATAGATGGAAATAGAAGGAATGTTAGCTTATGAACAACAACTGAGTCACTGCCAAAATATCCAATAAGATACGAGCCATGAAAAATTAGACGGTTAGAAATAGACCATTGGTGTTACACACATATTCGCCTAGTGTGGAAATCAAACGTCAACTCAAGAGTAGGTGTGAGACTATGTGGCATGGCTAGTCAATTTCGTCCAGACATATTTGTGCTTCTGATTAGTAATAAAGTTGAAAGCATTCCACTCAGTCTTTTCCGACCTTTCCAATCTCATATGCTGCATCTCTTATAACAAGATTTGGAGGAAGCTCGGGAACTTTTGGAGGTGTAACTTGATTTCGCGTGATCCTCGGCCTCCACTATTGCCTCCCACGTGGCCCCAAATCTTGTGAACCTATGTGATCAGCTATCTCCACATGATGTAAATCCTCGATGTGGCTGGTCCACCTACACACAATTCAAACATCACAAACGTTAAATAAAGTAACTTACCTCTCAGTTCTCTCCTCTCTGTTTTGAAAATTGGCTGGCTGGTGCAAAAATTACAAACTGGAAGTTGAAAGCTCAACCCATCTCTGAACCAAGATCATTAGTATATGTGGTAAAGACGAATTAGACCATTCAAAACATAAGTTAAAAAACAAAAGAGATAATGGTTATAGCCTTGGAGACGTTCATACTCCTTAAAATACTGTGCTGGAACATGAGTTAGTCGAAAGCGCCTATTTTCATTGATTCTACGAACACACATACTCCTCCATAGCTGCTTGGACAATTGGAAGATAGACTGTGATAAAATATTCCAGCTGAAATGGATCGTCTCTGTCCAACAAACCTATGTCTTCCATAGCTTGAAAGCAGTTCTTATAAAAGAACATCACTTTCTACATGATAGGTGTCGCCACCAATGCTCAATCCCTTGAATTTTGGTGGAAGACCCTATTAGCATCATTGGGTGTGTCAAGACGTGCAGACTCAATGTGTTGCTTGATGAGGATGTGCTATGCTGCAAAGTCAGATCGGATCCTTAATGGAGGTCCGAATTTCGTGGCAACTTCATTGTATCCTTCAAAGATTGTTTGTTTTTTCTTATTTCGAGCAACTTTTGCGCATAGCACAAAATGGCATGCACCATCGATCCCAGCATGAACTCGAAGACCAATATACATCACAAGTTTATCATAAGCTGCAACAAACACGAACAAGTCAATATATTGTTACCAATGACAAGTACAAAAATATGGAACCCGTGAATATTTGAACAACTCAAGACCCAAGTAGGAAGTTTGGAAATCCAAGACTAGGCATTGTTGCCCCACAAAGCACATTCTCTAAGTATCTTGCTTTATGATCATGAACTCTCTCTTGTTCCTTATGTTGGGTGTAGGGCCAAACAAATAGGTGATGAAACCACAAGAAACTCTTGAAAACTATTAGATTTTGATTTTTGTCAAAGAATTTACTCACAGTCGATATGCCAAAGTGTCATTTGGCAGTGTTACATTGTACTGAAGCCTCTGCAATTGCCTTGCCCTTCGCCTGTGATCGCAATGGTAACGTGAAATGATCATTAGGGCAGCAACTACTTGCCGATCATAAGCCCTGATGTTATGCCTACATAATGCCACCTTGACATGCTTGATACCCCAATTTACCCCGTTTTCTTCAATTGGAAGTAGTTCCCTTATCTTTTGGCACAATTCTTCCATAGTGAATTGGTGGTAGACCCTGAAGGGATGGCCCAAAGCTTTAGACATGAATCTCTTCAACTGTCTAGGATCTTGCAGGATACCCAATGCTTCAGCAATATTTTTTAAGGGGACCTTCTCTCTGAGCATTCTTTGAACATACTCTACCATGTCACTTTCATGCTCCATTGTACCCTAACAATGGAGTAGTTATATTCTGATTCTACTTGACTCCATCAGGAACACTGGATCTTTCATGGTACAATTTTTCGGTAGCATTTAGTTCCTGAAATGGGCAACGTCTATGCAGTGTTTGTAAAGGAATAAAGCTGAATGACTTGAAGATTTAACTCATTCGTAGATGTTCACACCTAGGAGCTTGCTTGAATGATGACATAATGAATAAGACATTTGTCTTGCATGCAAGTTACCGGCGTGGAAGAAATCAATGGGAAAAGTGTGGAGACTTGAAACAAAAAGAAACGTTAGGATGTAAAAACAATGCATCTCAGAGTAATATTGCTTGTAAAAGATAATGATATTGATCTCTTGCCACATCATGACTTGCACATCGTTTAGCCTATTGCCGATCATACTCTACTCTAAAGAGTGAGCCAGAAAATTGATGTTTGTGCGTAAGTCTAGGCTCCATTACTTCACCGGTTGCTCATGTTATGTTCTCTTTTGCCAATGAGGGTATATTTTACATAATGCATTAATTAAAGTTATCCGTTAAGTCCATGGGATGGAGGGTGAGTTAGGCAAGTTTGGCCAAAAGAGAGGTTGAAGTCAATGTTGGACTGGTATACGGTTGAACCTAGGTATGGAATACATGTATGAATATATATATTGAAGAACATGCCAGTCGGGTATGAAAGAACCTGTGTACCCATGTGATACAGGTACTGGGGGAGTATGGCTTTAGGATTCCTCCTATACATACCATACCGGTGTGGATATATGGAGAAATAGCATGGTCCTGATACCAGTATTGCGGTGAGTTCATGGCGAATGGAGATAGGTATGAGTATATGTTAGTGTAGCTAGTTATTTACTATAATTTGGTTAATTCAAGGCTCCATGTTGCAATTTAGACTTCATTTGCTGTTTCGTGCTACTTTGGGTTACCTTTGCCTAGTGTTTCACGGCTTGGATTAAAGTTAGCTATGTGCTAAATGACATTTATTTCTATGTATGGTGAGCTGTAGAAATACCATACCAGTGCTCATACCCCCCAATATCACTACAGAGAAAGGGCAATACCAGTACCATACTCATATACAGCCCAAAGTACAACTACTCATACCAGATTCATACCCAAGTTGCTCATACCTGTATAGATACCTATACCAGCTTGGTATGGAAAAGGGGTGGGACCCTTCATACCAAGACCAGTCAGGTATTAAAAAATGGACATACCAGTCCAACACCGGTTGAAGTGCAATAAATGTCAAAAGAGCAAGGGACTAAAATACAAGAAAAAAAAAAACATGATCAAACTCAAAATAACACCAACATGAGAGCAAGACGAGACGAGTTTCATCCTGCATTTGGTTTTTGGCTTTCCTCTCGGGTAAGCGGGGAGGCTGGGTAGGGCCCATGCTGATTTAAGGAGAATAAGTGCGCACCTTTGCGTGGCCCGCAACTGCCTTCCCTAGTTTTGCTTTTGGTACTCTGCAAGACTTCCTTGAGAGGTAGGTATAATGGGGGTATATCAGGGCCGTAAGGGCTGGTCACTTAACGGATAACTTTACTATCCATGAGAAATGGTACACCAAAGATATTAACATTTTTGCCCAAATTCCTTGAAGCTCAACAACCTTCTTATTGATAGGTCCATCTTATTATCTTACTATCTTATTTTTAACGTCCATCTTATTGGACGTTACAGAAAAAAAGAATCTTTATCTACCATCGATCTCTGCGTGATTATGCGCGAATCTTCAACTTGCTCCTATAGACATATTTCAACCTGTAGTCTTTGAAGTGCTCCATTATCACATTCTGTCTTGTTTTTTTATTGAGGAAATGAAATTAGAACAACTCTATTCTACTTGTGCCATCAAAGCTTAATTAAAAAGAGGTTAGAGTTCTACAAAAGAGTCACCTACATAAGTCATAAATAGTTAACTTACTTCATCCTTCAAACCAAACCTACATGTCTCAAACTCCACGTCATTTGAACTCTCCTATTAGGTTTCATTTTTGTGTTGAATGCAATTGATTTGCGTGAGCAACTTCTGTTAAGATGTCCACGTCATGGACTACTTTGTTTAGCTTGTACGGCCCACTTCCCATCATACAATGGAGCATCGATTGCGATGCTTGATGCACAACACATTTTATTCACTTCTCCAGTTAGAGAATCGACAAAATCTTCCCACTTAATTCTCCGAATTGGCTTCCGGCCAACCTTGCTAAGCATAATTACTCACTAGCTGGTCACATAATTTCATCAAATTTCTAGTTTTTCAAGTCTAGACTCAAGCTTTGAATTTATCTTTCTCAACTCTACCAACTCGGAATTTCACATTTTCAAGATGTTCACCTTGCAGGCTGTCAGCTCTGTAACGTTTGCTTCAGCTCATTGTTATGTTTGTATTTCATCTCCAAGTCTTTGGTTGGAGGGGCAACAAGTGTATGCGAGGGATCTTACTAACCTATCATATTTTCTTTACTAATCTCATTTCTTTTATTCTAGTTCTAGGGTCTCAGCCATCCACAGCCATCCTTAAACCATCACAGCCATCCACTGCCAAAAGTAACCCTATGTCTTTGTGCAGGGTAATGTCCCCCACCCTCAGGTGACACTACTCCGGGGTTACACCGGGGGTGACAATACCCTGGGTTACACTATCAAAGGGTTATAATAGACTCTCATCAAGAATTAAACCAAAAATCTCGATGTCTGCACTGCAATCGACACCCTCCTGGATTCTTAAGTATTTAATTGTGAAACCGAGGTCCGTCCTGGATGAATGAACAATGTCCCGGCTGCTGGGTCCAGGATGAAAATTGTTCATCCATTGTGCCCTAACAACAATATCCTCGAGTCATCGTGCTGCGGATTTGGTGTGTGGAGGCTTGTGTTTGTGGGGAGAGAGAAGAAGAAGAGGAAGCCGATTTACGAGCCGCTTCCCTGCCAAGCAGGACTTGTGAAGGAATTTATTAGGTCTGAGGAAAGAGGTTGCAAGCATGGCGATTGTTTCGGAGGAGCAGGCGCCTGAGGTGGAGACATTCGCCTTCCAGGCAGAGATTAATCAGCTGTTGAGTCTCATCATCAACACTTTCTACAGCAACAAGGAGATATTTCTTAGAGAGATTATTTCCAATGCCTCTGATGTGAGTGGAACGGGTCCCGCCGGCATCCGCTGTGTTTTCATTTTTTTGCTTAGTAGCAAGGACTGGAGTAGGAACGAGCAGTCCTTGTGATGTGTGGTCTTCGGGTATGGCTAGTCTGATTATTTTGAAGAAGCTACGTACTGGTACTGGTGTGTGTATGCGGACTATATGTTACCCCTGGAAGAGACTCTCTGCCTACGGGTTAACCATACAGAAGGTGTGGGCATCTTGTGGTGAATCAAGAGGAATCAACAACGATCTATAGAGCTGATCGAAGTATTTTTCTGCATGTTCTCAGTTTGTCCGTCATTGTCTAGACAGAATGCCAATAGTGCGTTTTTATCGTTATGGGTAAAACTTTGGGCAGGTCTAATTTTGAAAACCAAGGTGATGGAAGATACGATACTTACAGTCATGGTATCACTTGTTTGTATGCAAGAAAGTGAGGGTTGGAACCTACTTCTATTTCCTGAGTATGACTAGTTGTAGTCTGCTGTGCAGAGGCGTGACATGTTAGCTGTTTCATTCTGCAGGCATTGGACAAGATCAGATTTGAAGGACTAACTGACAAGAGCAAGCTGGATTCCCAGCCTGAACTGTTCATCCACATTGTTCCAGACAAGAGCAACAACTCACTGACCATTGTTGATTCCGGGATTGGAATGACCAAGGCTGGTAGAAATTGCTTACTAGTTTCCATTGTTTTCTTAAATACCGTTGGAATGAATGTCTAGTAGTGATGCGCAAGGACTAGATGTGAGTTTTATTATTCCCATGTGATCTTTCCATTTGATGGAAATAACATAGTTCATATCTCTGACAGGCTTCTCACTGAGTCTGGCTTAAGGGCAATGGTAATGGGATGTTGTGGCACTACGAACTGTCCAGATCTTTGCTGTTCACGCACCTGAAAAGAGCAGGCTGCTCAAATGGTGTTTGATTTTGCTTGACAAGTTGAGCTACAAGGTTTTAGGTTGTTCTAAGCTTTTGATGGACGTGGTTATGATCAGATTTAGTGAACAACCTTGGAACAATTGCACGGTCGGGGACCAAATCATTCATGGAGGCCGTCACAGCTGGAGCTGATATTAGCATGATTGGACAGTTTGGGGTTGGTTTCTACTCTGCTTATCTGGTTGCTGAGAAAGTGGTGGTGCACTCTCGTCACAATGACGACGAGCAGTATATTTGGGAGTCGCAGGCAGGTGGTTCATTCACAGTACGAAGAGATACAAGTAAGTGCTCGTCTCGCCTTCTCTTCCAGCAGATTGGTACTTCCACTGCTGACCCGGTCTTTTGTTACATGGAATGATAGTGCTTTTATGATTGCATCCAGATGTCGGTTTTTGGTGGTCACTTTACTGTCACAGCTGTGGAGAAGCTTCAGCTGTATAATCTGAATGTTTTCGAGCAGTGACTTTCAGTTGTAGTCAAAGTAAGATCTGCTGCCTGCTAGACAGTTGAGTTGTGATCAAACTCCCAAGTCTACAGCACTTTATTAAATGGCATGCCCATGAATCTGAGCGCCGAATTATGCCATCTACACCCGCTGTCAGGAGGTGATAAAGTCAGTGGGAGTGATGGCATCGTCACTGCTACACATGATGACTGAGACTTTGTGATTGGCAGCACATTATGAAGACTACACTCTCTATATTGTGGTAGTTTAGGCTTAACTTGGACTCGTGCAATATCTGTCTGGTTTATGTCCTGACATCTGTGCGGAGTTGTTGCTCCATATTTACATAGGTGAAATACTGAGTTACTCATTTGGAAGTTGTTCGCCAATGACAAATTATGCTATTGAATGCTCTGCATTGTGGGAAAGAAATACTAGGCTGCAGCATTTTTCTTCTCAAGCTCGGTCCTCTCTGATTTGAAGTCCCAATGATATGTGTTGCGCTGTGTGGGAGAATTTTTAATGGGGTAATGTTGTCAGGCACACAGTACAACCCAGGTCTTGGAATGCTTGCAGATGTCTGAAAATATGGAGTGTTTTGCAGGTGAGGAGTTGGGTCGTGGTACAAAAATTATACTGTACCTCAAGGAAGACCAGCTTGAGTACTTAGAGGAAAGGAGGCTGAAGGATCTGGTGAAGAAGCACTCAGAGTTTATCAGCTACCCTATCTCTCTCTGGACGGAAAAGACAACTGAGAAAGAAGTGTCAGATGATGAGGATGAAGATGTAGAGAAGGAAGAAGATAAGGAACCCGAGGAAGGCAAAATCGAGGAGGTCAATGATGAGGATGAAAAGAAGGAGACATCTAAGAAAACCAAGAAGGTTACTTCATCCGTGTCCTGTTTGCTGCAGCCGTGAAGTTGTCTAATACTAGTGACAAAGAACAGCTTATACTTTCTATGAGTGTTTTTTGAAGTACATACAGGAGAATTTCCTCATGGTTGCTGATCCATCTCAATACTCCATTGTGGCTTTCTTTCCAGGTTAAGGAGGTGTCTCACGAATGGGCTCTTATGAACAAGCAAAAGCCCATCTGGATGCGGCAACCAGACCAGATTACCAAGGAAGAATATGCTGCTTTTTACAAGAGTTTGACCAATGACTGGGAGGAACATCTGTCTGTCAAGCACTTTTCGGTTGAGGGTCAGGTAAATCCAGTAGTAGTTCTGCCTTTGGTAGAGGTCTAGTTTGCAAGGTCTTACATCAGTGAGGTTGTTTAGGCCAAGAGAACTTTGGTCGGAGGCTTGCTGGGTTGTTCCTTTTGTAATAAAAAAAATCCAATATCTCTCTAGGCAGCACATCTTGCCAGGTTGGACATTTCTGATTTATATGAGTGCTTGGTTACAAAGAAATTGACATGGGCTTCTCAATGGACATTCCCTGCCGTCGTCAGTTTTAGTGGGTGCTGTTTGTGGCAGCATAGTCTCCTTTGGTATCCTTGACTGAGAAACCCTTGCTAAGATGTTGCCTAGAGAAGGCAACATGTGTGGTCAATTTGCTGGTTTGTGTGGATATAAAGTAGTCTGTCAGTGACCTGGTATTGCCTCCTTTTATGGTTCTGCCTTTCAAGTTGCTCCTTTTGTGGTTGTCAATTCCATAGTAGAGGTTTGCTGGGTTTGGAAATGGTGATCCAGCTGTATTTGTCAGAAGACTTACCAATCTGGTGTGGCTGAAACTACAGCTCGAGTTCAAGTCAGTATTGTTTGTCCCTAAGAGAGCTCCCTTCGACATGTTTGACGGGCGCAAGAAGGCAAACAACATTAAGCTCTATGTGCGGCGTGTGTTCATCATGGACAACTGTGAGGAGTTGATCCCGGAGTACCTTGGCTTTGTTAAGGGGATTGTTGACTCTGAAGATCTGCCGTTGAATATCTCTCGGGAAATGCTTCAGCAGAACAAGATTTTGAAGGTAAGTTTTGTCTTGAAACCATCAATCTGATGGATGGATTTAGGCACTAATGCATTCCCCCAGGGGTTCCGAATAATTATTGTCTAAGCTTCAAAGAAAGACCCTCTCCACTCAGGAAGTTGGCCTGCCATCAGCTCATGTAGATGTTGGAGCTGCAAGTGATGTGAAAAAGAATAGGGACATCTTATTCCCTTCGGGGATGATGACATATTCTATGGGAATCTCTCTGATGCGCTCCTCCCCATTGAGAAATTTCTGATGTCAAATGAGTTGTGGCAGGGTTTCATGGGTGGTTGATTGGAGGTTGCATTATTAATTAGGCTGTTCAAGCAAGAATCATTGACCAAGTGGTTTTATCTTCCCTAAAACTATAGTTTACCTATGACTGTCCCATACCTGTCAAGACACACTAATACAGAGTTAGTGCTACTGTCATGATCATGTAAGTCAAATCCCTGGATCAGTTGACAAAGTGGTGACTCTTCTCTCTATCAAGAGGGTACTTTTGGGCTGCTGAGCTTGTAATAGGGAGGGGAGGGAGGGAGTTGGCCGATCCATGATCTACTTGTGTTTGGCAGGTTATTAGAAAAAAGATAGTGAAGAAGTGTTTCCATATTTTGCGCAGTAAATTGTGCATGTAGATGTTGGAGCTGCATATGACGCAAAAACATCTTATTCCCTTCTTGGGATGATGTGATGCATACCTCCCCTCTGAGAATTTTCTGGTGTCATACCACTTGTTGTTGGAAGGGTTTCACAGCTGAATGGTAGTTTGCATTGTAAATTAGGCCCTTCTGGCCAGAATCATGAACCAAGTGGTTTCATCCTTTTTAGAACTTCTACAAACTAGGGAGGATTGGTGAAGGGTAGTTGGTTGACCTCCAGAGCAACAGAAGGCATTGCATTAGTTTGTAAAATGTTCTTAATGTCAAAACCTGGAGCTGTTGAGGAATCGTTGACTCTCTATTTAAAATAAATTTTTAGGTGATGGTTACTGAGTTTGTAGAATTGCCTGATCCATTGGAGCTCCCTGTGTCTGGCAGGTTATTAGAAAAAACATAGTGAAGAAGTGCATAGAGATGTTCACCGAGATTGCTGAGAACAAGGAAGACTACAGTAAGTTTTACGAGTCATTTGGGAAGAATTTGAAGCTTGGCATCCATGAGGACTCTCAGAATCGTGCGAAACTTGCTGGTATTTCCTGTATCCTTTATTTCTGCTCTTTTGAGGTAAGAGGGGTCTAGGTTGGTGATTTGGAAAGTAGTTTTTGTTTTTGGCACTCTGTTTTATGGCAGTTCAAGTGTCCAATTGTGAGTCAACCCTATCTGAATTGTAATGTTAGACACTGGATATGCGACATTGACCTTGTCATTGTGATGCCAAAACCCAAATAGTCAGAATGTATATACATTGCAGTCTTGTATGCGACATTGCTCAGAAAATTCCCACTTCCCACATTGTAGTGAGTTGAACGATTCCTGATTTACAAAACCCCCTCCCTTTTCAATACCCATTACTTGTCATTTAACTTGAGAGGGTTGCCTATATCTAGTAGATAATGGAGAAGTGATAGTGCAGTGTTGAGGTTATTCGGTTTTGATACCTGGTTGTGTGTTCATGAAGAATTGTTGAGATATCAATCCACGAAGTCGGGGGAGGATTCTACCTCTCTAAAGGACTATGTGACACGAATGAAGGAGGGCCAGAAGGATATTTACTATATCACGGGAGAGTCTCGAAAAGCTGTTGAGAACTCCCCGTTCCTAGAGAAGCTCAAGAAGCATGGCCTTGAGGTCCTTTTCATGGTGGACCCTATCGATGAATACGCAGGTCTGTTGCAGTGTGCCCCACCCACACTAGTAAGAAGTTTGAAAGTTATTATTTTCTTGGGAGTGTCATCTTCGCCATTGTTCTCATTCCTAGCAGACTGCCCAACTTGCTAGGAGACAGGGTAGAAAGAATTGGAAGAGAGACTAAAGGGATCTTGTCTGTAGTGCTCCACACATAGAAAACAGAGAGGAAGATACTTCCCTACACATTTAGGCTTCACTTCATGGATCTTTTGGTTTGGTGAAACTCCTTTCTCTGCATGCATGTGAATTTCTGAAGGTGGGGCGGAGGGCAATGCTCTTCTCTTACAATGGTCACCTTTTCAGTACCACTTTATGACAAAAGCTATGGTGTATGTTTTATACTTTTGGGTGTACAGTGCAACAACTGAAGGAGTACGATGGCAAGAAGCTGGTGTCTGCCACCAAAGAGGTATGGAGCCTGCAAAACTTTTCAATGTGTGTACTTTGTACTACTACGAGGTAGAAGAGAGGGCAAGACCCTGTAGCTCGTCCTTCCCCAAAGGGCCTTGGGGTGGGAAAGCAGTTCAACTAAGGAACAAGTCTCAAAACTTGAAACTTCAGTCATATCACTTTCCTTAGTTTGGCTCAGGATAAGAGTCCAGTATGCATAACAGGTGCCAACCATGGATGCTGTTGGCCCAAGATAATGCTCTTTAAAGACTGTTAACTAGGGTTACCAAGCAAGGGCCTAAAAGGGCGAGGCTGTCATATGGAGACCCACCCAGAGCTTGGGAGAGACTGTATTGGCCTCACGAATGTAGTGGTCTCTTTTGTTTCTACAGTTGCTGTGAATGCGACTACTTGTATGCTATTTGCAGTTGCTTTCTAAATGTACATGTACGGCAGCTTCCCCTCCACGGCTTTGGTAGTCTGGTGATTGCCAGTTGATGCTTCTTAGTTTGATCCTACAAATGCAACGTCAATGTTGATCCCTGGCGTAAATTTAAACTCTACTATCATACTATCAAAATGTTGCTGAGAAGGCAGGGTCAATCTGGTCGCAGGGTCTGAAACTGGATGAGACAGAGGATGAGACAAAAAAGAAAGAGGAGGTCAAGGCTCAATTTGAGGGGCTTTGTAAGCTCATGAAGGTGGGCAAATGTGACCAATAGTTTTGTGAAGTTAGTGTATATGAGTAATTCGTTTTTCTTTTTGTCAAGCATCAGAATATACCACGCATGAAAAGAAAGAGGGGTATGGATTTACTGCCTAAGCACCTCCATTCACCAACACGAATGCAAAAGCATTACAAATGTCTAGATGCAGTCCAAATATACAATTCAAGTCATTTTGGAGTGAGTTGTGATATTTCCATAGTGCATGAGATACTGGAATTTGGTTTTGGTATCTGAACATCAATCTGCTCCGTGCACCTTGTCAGATTGTATGTATTACCAACTACTTTTTTATCTGGTGAACAGGATATTCTGGGGGAGAAGGTTGAGAAAGTGCTGGTGTCTGATCGTATTGTCGACTCTCCTTGCTGCCTGGTCACTGGGGAGTAAGTACCTGTAATCCATACCTCTGCAACGATTGCGGTATGTGATGCCTATAATTATTTTGGTAGCTTGCTATTCTCACCTATCAGGAGCCAAAACATCTGTTCTCGAATTCCAGGATGATGGAATGGTGCGATTGATTTCACTCAAACTCTTGATGGTGAGTGTTGATTTAGGTATGGATGGAGTGCAAACATGGAACGTATCATGAAGGCCCAAGCACTTCGTGACAGCAGCATGGGCAGCTATATGAGTAGCAAGAAGACACTTGAAATCAACCCTGACAATGCTATCATGATAGAGCTGCGCAAGCGTGCCGAGGCTGACAAGTCGGACAAGACTGTGAAGGACCTTGTCCTGTTGCTCTTTGAAACTGGTGGGTTCTTGCTCTTGTTTGTACAAGGCCTTTTGTATACTTAATACGTAACATTACTAGTTCAGGAAGAATCTTACACTGAACTTCTGTGAATGCCAGCTCTGTTGACGTCGGGATTCAGCCTGGATGAGCCAAACACATTTGGAACTCGTATTAATCGCATGATCAAGCTGGGCCTCAGTATTGATGAAGACAGCACTGCTGTTGATGAGGATGAGGCTGACCTGCCTGCCTTGGAAGAGGATGTTGACGAAGGCAGCCGCATGGAAGAGGTGGACTAGAGAGCCCGTGCTAACAAGGGAGAGGGTGGGGCGTCAATTGGAGGCCTGACCAAGAAACTCTCGAAAGGTTTTGTAAGGCCTGTGATATCATCTTCCATGATGAGAGTTGGGGTTTGGGTTGACATAGGTGAGAGTGATTTGAAGTCTCTGAGTAGGGAAGGGATTTTTCCGTCTAGACATTTCCTTAGTTGGGAAGATGGCTCTGCTAGTCCAATTTCCATCACTTGAGAGGAAAATTCTGATGAGAACTACAGGAACCTCTTTCATCGCCTATGAGACGTATAAATGTTAAAAATGAGAAAAATCCCCTTTGGTAGTCACCACTATGATTCCGAAAGCAACTAGAGGGATGTCTAGTTAACATCAGAAGGGAAGAGATGAAGATTATTTGCTATCTCCCAAGATGCATTGAATCTATGTCCATGTGAAATGACTGGTAGTCCTGCAATAAAAGTATGAAAGGGCTGTCTCCAGCTTGGGAACTTTTGTTGTTCAATGGCCAATGCTGTTTGTACTTGAAGCTTGCCAGCATAGCAGAGGATGTTTGAGAGTCTTAACTGCCAGCTTTTTGATAAAGAAACAGTGATAACAAGTTAAGCATTTCACAGCAAAGAGCTGATAACCATGATCCATTTGTGAATGGCCATAGCTCAAATAAACTCCGCAGATTTGTCAGTGCCCCTGCATATAAATCTATGGTCCCCTCAAGTCCTTACTCAGTAAGGCTTGCAGTCTTCTTCCTCCTCCATAGCTCTTCCAGGTTATAGTAACTTCTCACATCCTCCCTAAACACATGGACGACAACACTACCTGCAGTTCAAATAGGGAAGTTAGAAATCATGCTGTCAGAAATATGCATTTTGTGTACAAGTCTAATGGGCGTGGGTACTTATGCCATGAGGGGATTCAAAAGGAACACAAGGCCTCATTGGAACAAACTACAATCAAGCAGCTCAAGTAGAGCAATCAAGCCTGAAAGGATCGACACTGAAGAACATACCACAGTCAACCACCATCCACTGGTCACTGTCTCTGCCCTCCACAGTTGGGTAGAGATTTGGCCCTATATTGCTCGACCGCTTCTTCACCTGTCACAGCATAAAGAAAAACCTTATTCTCCGACATCGCCTTTCTTTGCTGCACTGCCTTCATCCAGGTATGATCCTTGATTTCAGACTGACAGGCCTACAGATGGAGAAGCCCGGGCAATGGACGAAGAGTGTGTGAAGCTCCTAAGCAGGTAAGACATCAATCCAGTCGTGCGATGATTGAGACCTCGCATAATCATCACCTCTTCTAAGAAACATTGTTGCACATATAGCAAATTGTCTTCACATCGCTTAGCAGCAACAATTGACATCATTGAACAGTTTAGAACATGTGAAACCGGTTTAAAAAATCTGTGGGTTGATTTGAATGTGTAAACTCACCTCAAAGACAATGGAATCAGCTACCCCTCGCATGTGTCTGGTGGAGTGTGCCGAGGCAATAATCAAATGATCAGTCCACTCACAAAGATCCCGGACTGGCAGCACCTCTACATCTTCAGCCCGGAGTTTATCAAGAATTTTGCACACTTCTTCAACGCTCAGGACATGGAGGTAGCTGCGGCCTTGGCGGTCTGGTTGTGGCTCTGCATCTTCCAACAGGCATTCACCTCCATCTTCCTGCATGCACCCTGCCCTCATCAGATAGCTGCAGGCTGGTATGCATAAGGTGGGAAAGCGGGAACCTTTTCTATGAAAGTAGAGAGCCTTGGTAAAACAAAAACCGCGGAAGAGGGGAACATTCTTGAAATCTACCAGCATTGCATAGAGTCCCCTCGTTCACTGTAAGCTTCATCTATCCGTTTACAGTCCTTTTACCAGTGAGATACCAGCTGTATGTAATTTGATATGGTATACCCTCAAGTCAAGCTTACAATGTAGAAATCCTCCGCCTCAGTCGCTTCTAGTGCTCCCTCCTCCTTAGTTCCTTCTGGTTCTGACCGGATTGTTTCACCTGGCTCTGATTCAAGCAATGCGTCGATCTCTTTCAAGTAGTGGGAGGATCCAGAAAACGTCGATGCTGTGCGGAGACATCCGTATGAATGAGAAACTGGAAAAGTATTACTCTCAGATTGTGCCAATTGAGACCACGAAAAGAATCCAGCAGACGAATCTGAACCAATGATGATCCAAGAAGAGAGGAAGGACGGTGATGAGGGAGGGCCACAGATACGCGCAGAGGACGAAGCCAGCAATCGACTGAGTAAATGCAGACTGCGCAGCGATGGCCGCGGCATAATTTATCAGCTCAAGTAGCTCTCTCCACCAAAGTCTTCGCCACCGATCTCTTCTCCAACACTTGTGTCTCCTTATACATGGACTGCATCAATGTGGCGTATTTTTCTTTCAAGCAAGAGCGAGGATCCAAGTGCTCCGCCTACCTCCTTCACATTCACAACTACCTCCTTCACTGATCCAACTCTCAAGAATCTCCCTCAGGGTTTAGGGTTCAATGACTTGGGATGCTGCCGGTCGCCATTCTTACAAATACCGGTGGTAGCCTGTCGCCCAGACGGTAATGTCTTAGCTTCTAATTCTACTGGTGACAAATCTTGTCTCAGCTTACTTTTTCATCAAGTATAAAGTTATCTCAATGGGCTTTGTTGTATACTGGTACCGGAGTTAAAGTTTTTACCTTTAACTTATGGTGGTCTTATAATTTGCTGTATACTGGTACTGGAGTTAAAGTCTTTACCTTAACTTACCTTGGTCTTATAATTCTTATCTGCTCAGGGGACCCGGAGTCTCGGGATGATAGAAACTGCAGGCCGACCGAGGTGGAACTGCCGGCTCGCATTGCTTCGGCGCCCCGAACCTCGCACTCGGTCCGAGCCACAGTGCCTCGTCCTTCAGACTAGCACACAGATTCTGTGCTTGAAAGTTGAAAGGGAGAGCTGGGTTTTGGTGCAGAATCTGTGGCTCGAGTTGGGTTTCGTGCTTGACCAAGTATGGCCATGGCGATGGCCGCCATACCCTCCCTGACAGGGATGCTGAGGGGCCTGAGCTTGGGTTCCAGCTCGTCTTCTTCCTACATGGTGGGGGAGGGAGGAGCGGGAATGCTTTGTAAAAGAGGGAATGTGTCATTGCCCACGCAAATGTTGGAGCTGACCATTGAAGCGGCGCACAAGAAGGGGTCGGGAAGTACAAAGAATGGCCGAGATTCCAAGCCCAAGATGCTTGGGGTGAAGATCTATGGTGACCAGGTGGCGCAACCTGGATCCATCATCATTCGGCAGCGGGGCACTAAGGTCTCCTTCTGACACCCTGTCTTGTGAATTGTGGTGAGGGAATATCAGGGCCGCAAACAGCTTGTCACGCCAACTCAGAAACTCTGTCTCTTCCTTCAAAACTGGTCACTGGTTCTTTGACCACAAGGCAAGCAAACTCTGATTAGGGAAGTCCTTCTCTCCCCCACACATATACACACAAAAACAGGTTTGAGTTTTGAACCACAGCGCACTCAGGTCCGCTCTCTCTTTCCCCATGTCATGGGCTCCTCATGGACTTTGAATTCAATTGGCACGGCTGGATCCCACTTTTATCTCCCCCATTCCCCATTGCCGCACAGTTCATCCATAAAGCCTGCTTGCGACTGCACAAGGCCATCTCCTTACTCAGGTCCCAGTAGCCCTCTTATCTAACAGCTGCATGTGCATTCCAATATTTTTTGCAAATGATGGACAGAAACAATGTAGCTCCGGAGTGAGATTCTCTCTCTCTCTCTTTCTCTCTCACCCTTTCAACCAGTTGAATCGCATGCCTAATACCAGATACCCTAAGGTAAACAAATCTGTTTCTTGTAAAGAAGACCGTCTTGAAATAGGTTGAGAAGATTTTCAAGTACCTGAATATCTGACCCTGATAGATGAAGCTGACCTGGAGGCTGAAGTGTCTAATGCCTTGTCGGAAGCATGAAGATTGCCAAACAAAACAAAGTTAGGGACAAACCTTCCCATTTCCATTTTGTGACATGGGTGAGGACCGGCCTACCGACCCTCGGCACTAGACTGAAATTTAATCTCGGGACTGGGAGTCTACCTTTGAACAATAAACAGATGCAGAGAGGATAGGGAAATTGTCAATGCCCGATGTGTGGGCAGCGTGAAGCCAGTATTCATTTTCTCTGAAACAATGTTGGGGACATTCTCATCAGAGAGTGATCGTGTTCAGGACCATCAAGAACATAGTCCCTGCACCTCTGCACACTAACTTCCAAAATCTCGAGGCTGACCCTAAAGCCTTGGCCCTGTTGGGGTCTAATTGCTGGGCAGTTCACACACAGCAGATCATGCTTGTGGAAGGTCTTTCTGGAGGAAATCTGAAAATCCTGAACCAATTGCTTATACCAAGGTAAGTCCTACTACTGGAGTGAGCCCCTCACAAAGATAGTATGTTCCCTCTTGTTCGGCCCAAGTGGGGGCGGGGTCACAAGTTTACATTGTTTCTGAATCATTCTGCATATCTGCCTGCTACAAAGGGTCATTTATGTTTCCGATTGTTGGACATATCTGTATGCAGTTCCATCCTGGAAAGAACGTTGGACTAGGGAGAGACTACACCATTTTCTCGTTGATCGATGGCCTTGTCAAGTTTGAAAAATTTGGGCCGGATAGGAAGAAGGTACACGTCCTTGCATTGGGTGTTCCGTGCATTTACTCAGCTCTTTCTTCTACATTCATAGTTTTGGTCTCTTGAAATATACTCTCTTTGTCTGTTACATCTACATTAACAATAGAAGAGTTACCTGACACCTTGGGCATGGGGACTTCCTGTAAACATTGGTGTCTTGGCGTCATGCCAATGTGATAAGAGACACCTAAGTCATGGCAAGCCACAACGGTGGCTCCAGTCAAGTTAAACCCTGGTTAGGTAATTTCATGGTCACCACCTCAGCATTATGCTATGCCATCCTAGTTTTGAACTTTGACATCAAGTGTAGCAGAACGGAATTTTTTTAGAAGTTTCCTTCATCAACAAAGTTGCCCACAGGATTAGATAGTACTTCATTTAGCTTGGTTTGTCCCAGGATCAGAACATCTAAAACAAAGTCATGCATAGAGATAAGGCTAATGCTGTGATCACGTTGAGATAATGAATGTGGTGATATTTTCTATGGTTGGTGCTCAATTGAGTGGGCCTATCCATCGATATCAAATACCTTGTTTGCCAAATCTTATTATCTATGTGCGCTATGTCTGTACTAACCTGCTTTGTTCTAGCTCCTGCATGCACAGAGCCAGGAAGAGATGGCAGGTTTAGAGCAGGCCCTCAATTCTGGCTTCTCTTAGTTCTTGATGTGTGTGCCGTGGGGTGGTTGTAGGTGAGTGTTTACCCAAGGCTAGAGGAGGTGGTGGAGAACCCAAACAGCAGGAAGGTTAGAAGGCGAGAATTCTACAGGGAGCGCCGTGAGCGTCGCAGGGCTTATCTGGAAGGCCAGTTCTTTGAGCCAAGCTTGGCTATGGCTTCAGCTGAACCTGTCGATCAAGCGGATTGTGCTAGTTAGTTGGTGTACTGGAGCTTCAAGTATTGCTCCTGCATAATTGCTTTTTGTATATCCCATTTTTATGTAAAACTTGAGAAGCAAAGAAGCTTTGTCCATTGTGCTAGTTAGTTGGTGTACTGGAGCTTCAAGTATTGCTCCTGCATAATTGCTTTTTGTATATCCCATTTTTATGTAAAACTTGAGAAGCAAAGAAGCTTTGTCCATTATCCATGAGGGGAGTTTGGAAGGATATTTGGCATCTGTCTATTCACCTCATTCCCTGATGCATGCAAATGGGGTGCTCAAGACTGTGGCAAACAATTCTTGATAGTACATCTTATCACTCTCGTCTTATCAAGTGAAGTCTTATCAAGTGAAGTGTGTGACTGTTAGGCCTTTTGGGTGCCCACTGCCCATTTCAAGCCATCACATGAAGTATAAGTGAAGTTGGCAGAATGCTATGTAAACCTCAGCCACTGAAGAAGGATTGTGAGCTTCAATCTTAAAACCTGAGGAGTTATTCAATCCATGGTGGAGTCGGTATCTCTCTGACTAGTTGTATTAGGTACTGGGGGTTGCTCATGCTCTCAGAATGCTTTTTACCGCACGTTCTGCAACCTCCACATCACCATGAATTTTGCAGGCACCAAGCAAGGCCATCCACACTACAGAACCTGGTTTGATTGGCATTTTATTAATGAACTCCTCTGCCTCACCCAACCGGCCTGCCCGGCCGAGAAGGTCCACCATGCAGCCAAAATGCTCAACTGTAGGAGTAAGGCCATGATTGTGACTCGTTGACTCAAAGCACTGACGGCCTTCATCCACTAGGCCCATATGGCTCCGCATATGAAGGTGATACTGTTCAGCTTCAAGCCTTCATGTTGCATCTCCTCAAATAGTCGCACAGCCTCCCTAGCAGAGCCATGGTGGGCACAACCTGCGATCATTGCACTCCATCCCCTTCAGCCATACTACAAAACACTTGAGAGGCCAGATGCTGGAAACCCACAATGCTGCGCTGCTTGAGAGGGAAAGCCGCATTGTCCTGACAAACCAACAAGAGATCATTGATCGCTGCCGACTCTGCGAGGTTCCGTTACAAACACGACGACGATGACGTGGCTGACGACGACGTGGCGTGGCGACGATGACGTGGCGGAGACGATGATGTGGCGACGATGATGTGGCGTTATAGCACCCTATTCCTGCTCTACTCTAAACTAGGCTCCGACTTTGAGTCGTCGCTAGAAATAGTGAAAGAGGGGAGGATTTGACAGAGGACCTGACGGAGGAGCCCAGGCTACGGGAATTCGGCGAAAGTACCATCAGATTGTACGCGTCCATTAAGTTCTTACATTATACCTATTGTCTTCCTGATTTACGTAAGTATAATACGCGTTCTTATAGTGAGTGCTACAAAAAGTGTTATTTTTTTTTTTGGTTATCTTAGGTTAAAGGGAGTGGACTGGACCAGTGGTGGGCAGTTATCAGGTTTTCGTTAGCTCCTCCGGTGCAGGTTCTTTGCCAGTTTCCCCTTCTTTAGAACCTCCGGAGGCGGTTAAATGGACAAAGGAAAAAATTAAATAACCTGCCGGAGGCGGTTCTTTGCTGTTTAAAAAAAACCCGGTTAAGTTCAATTCCGGTTATTAAAGACCTTTGCACAGGCGGTTTTTTGGACTGGTTCTGGAAGTGCAATATACTTCATAACTGGTAGATAACCGGCGGTCCTTAAAACGGTTATATTGTGGTCATGTAAATGAACTATTTATTTAAATTTTTTTTACATATAATGAAATGATGAAAATATTTAAAAACAAATCTTAAATAAATGCCAAGCAGGGATTGACCAGCCATGCAAGATGGTTAGCCCTTGAAACTGGATCATCCAAATGATCAATAATGGACATCTTAGTTACCAGATTGGTGTCACATTAATCTTAGCAAGGGTATATGCTGACACTATTTATTGATAACCGGGTCCTTTTTTAAGGCCATGGCCGACCAAACGTGCTCGCGGGTTCTCAAAGCCCGCCCTTATCTCAACCCCTAGCCTCCACTGGATCGGTTTATATCCGGTTTTTTTAATTTTTGCACCTCCTCCAGATATATATATATATAACCGGTCTAATAACAGGCGGTTATAACCGACCAAAGTTCATAACCGCCCAACACTGGTCTGCGCCGGATCTGTTTATATCTGGTTTTTTTTATTTTTGCACCTCCTCCGGATATATATATATATAACCGGTCTAATAACAAGCGGTTATAACCGGCCAAAGTTCATAACCGCCCAACACTGAACTTTGGCAGGTTATAACCGCCTGTTATTAGACAGGTTATATATATATATATCCATCCGGAGGAGGTGCAAAAATAAAAAAACCGGATATAAACAGATCCGGCGGAGGCTAGGGGTTGAGATAACTGGCGGGCTTTGAGAACCGGCGAGCAAGTTTGGTTTTTTATTTATTGGTATCCGGCCATGGCCTTAAAAAAGGACCCGGTTATCAATAAACAGTGTCAGCATATACCCTTGCTAAGATTAATGTGACACCAATCTGGTAACTAAGCTGTCCATTATTGATCATTTGGATGATCCAGTTTCAAGGGCTAACCATCTTGCATGGCTGGTCAATCCCTGCTTGGCATTTATTTAAGTTTTTTTTTAAATATTTTCATCATTTCAATATATGTAAATTTTTATTTTATAAATAATTCATTTACATGACCGCAGTATAACCGTTTTAAGGACCGCCGGTTATCTACCAGTTATGAAGTATATTGAACTTCCGGAACCGGTTCAAAAAACCACCTGTGCAAAGGTCTTTAATAACCGGAATTGAACTTGACCGGGATTTTTGAAAACATCAAAGAACCGCCTCCGGCAGGTTATTTAATTTTTTCTTTTGTCCATTTAACAGCCTCAGGAGGTTGTAAAGAAGGGGCAATTGGCAAAGAACCTGCACCGGAGGAGCTCCCGAAAACCTGACAACCGCCCACCACTGGACTGGACACCCTATTAACTTTATAGATAAGGAACCAAAAAGTCCAGGCATTAAAAAAAAACCTCTGGTGGGTGCCGTGGGGCTGACCAAGTGCTCTTAAACTCCTATACCGTAGTAGTGTCTACGTGTATACCCATCTCCATCCGTGCATGTTGCTATAGCAAATTCTAAGCTTGCTTTCAGCAGTACTTTTCCACCAACACCAAAGATATTAACTCTCAAAGAAAGGAATGCAGACTCAGGCGACAGCATCAAGCATGAATGTGCCTGCAACTTCTGTTGCCAGCTTTCATGGAGTTTCCTTGAACTATAATTACCAATGTTTTGAGCTTTTGAGCCATTTCTAGTGTACAAGCTGTACACTACACTTACACATTGTAAAGTATACCATGGAGGCTTTGAAGCTGCGAGCTTCACATTACCACGCCCATTGTAAGCTTGTAAGAAACGAGGGATCCTGGTTAGAAGTAGAAGTCTGGTATTCTTGAGCAACATTTCCTCTTCATTTCTGAGTACACCTCCCTGAACAAATATCCCAACATGGGTCTTCAGATCCTGAACGTGACTAGCTTGGGATCTATCTCCTCTGGCACCTTCCTTGCGAGGGGACATGGAGGTAGAGCCTCAGCGATGCACCTTGCTTGCAGTAAATAATTCGTGTACTTCTTTCTGGATGGAGGTAGTCCTCTAGTAGTATCTGGCATAGAATGAAAAAGTTGATTGTCTCCGTACCCAGGTTCCATAACGATAAAATCCAGCATTGTAGGTTTGAAGGTCCAGTCTCCAGTGTACCAATTGAAGTCATATAGTGGGAGAAATCTTTGACCAAAATCTGCTATGAACTCGATGGCAGAGAGAATGAATTCAAACTCCTCGTTTGTGATGTAATACGCGAAGCTTAGCCTTGCCCAGCCTGGCTTTATGCCTCCATGACCCTGTGATCCAAGCAAAGAGATTCATTAATCAATTCCATTCAACTATGTCAACTAAAGCACAATCTTCCTGAAATTTGTACATACCTGCAAATGAACAAAAGCGGCACTCAATATTCCTGCATCATCGTTTTCATGTCAGTCTGAGCCATTGCCTGCAACGTGTTCTCCAAACGTTGATCCCTCTTTGTCCCTGTTTATCGGGCATACTTCAAGTGACCAAGTGGAATGACTCTGTACCTCATGCAACTTAGTGAACTACCATCTTCCACCAATCTTGAACGAAAGATTCACGAAAATAATAGTCAATCTAAGCTGCATGAAGACAGATTATTGTACCAAAAAACAAGGAATTGTCCTTGTGAGACTGGAAAGTACCTTCAATAGTCCATTGCGAATGCATAACGATTGGTCCTCATCCACTCCCAAAAGAACATGACCGTATGGACCCGCACATGCACAACCTCCTCTTGCTTGAATTCCAAACAAATCGTTGAGCAACTTCACTGTAAACCGGCCATGCAGTGGCTTCCCTCTTTGAGTTGGTGTCACTGGCTTTTTCTGAATCATCCCTTGCCTTCTGCTCTTCAATCCTGAATTGTGCTCTGAAGAGTGGGACTCTCGATGTGGTGAGGAGCAGTGGAAGGGGCTATGCAATGACCTCAATGGCACCCTGACCCAACTTTCCAACATCTTCAACGAAGAGCGTCCAGGACTCTCATTCGCTGTAACCAACTCAACGTCCTTACTAACTTGAGATGCAAAGTCCTCAACCCTACAAGTTTGGAACTCCAGTTCAACATCATCGTCCAGATCGCTGTGCAGTGAGGAGCGAGTATCTAAAGGACTAATAGAATATGGGTTAGAATATGGATTTTGTGAAGATATCGGTGATGGTCTTCTTGAAGGCTTCCGCGATATGTTGAGGAGCTCTTTGGCGAACGACCTTAGCGGAGACCGCCGATGACTGTCTTTTGAGGTAACTGACTCACCGTGCTTATGAATATGAGACTCGTCATACTCATCCAGATGAGATGTGTGCACAAGAAAGGATATGATTGCTATTCGTCTGGCTGTAGTATTCCCCAGGAGGTGGATGTTCTTGTGCTTCCTCAGCTTTTCGATGGCAGATACAATGAAGAACAACTCCTTCTTCTTGATGAGGTTGGTGCCCATCTCCTCTTTCACCCATAAAGCGAGGGCGCATCGAATCTTCTGAATGATCGGCGGAGTGCCAGCATCCTCCCGGGCTTCGATATCTTCAACATATATAGTGTCCTGTCAAAGGGGCGTCAAAGTACGTTGAATCATATGAAACACGCACTTGAGACACTCCTTCCAATGCAAAAAGACAACAAGCTCAACAATCTTTCCTTTGCAATCCTTGAAGAATGAGCCTAATAGAGGCCTAATAGCTGCGAAGACAATCTACGGGCCTGTTGCCAAAGGCCAGCAAATATCTGGCGTATTCCACAAGAGGCTCAGCAACTGTAAGACTGTCGTACTGGATCATATCCTGTATAGGACTTCATCGATTACTCAGGGTTCTCATGCCGAGTTTGGGACCCTTTACGGATAACTCTACTGACAGGATTGTATCCGCCCTGGCAAATGTTGTGCTTCTTCAACCACATGCAGCTACAGTAAGGCTTAACCCGTATGTCAAGTCTTAAACTGGGGCACAAAATCTGAGTAGAAGAGCTTATAGGATGATGACCTCAGCTTGAAAATTGTTCACATACTCAACCGTACCACCCCCACAAGTCGACGGAGGGTTACTTCCAAGAAGATAAAGCTTCTTGTTCATTAGCAAAATGCCTGGAGTGCCAGGCCCCCCTACAAACTTGTGAGGGCTCAGGACAACAGCATCATAGCCATTGCTCTTCCCTGACCGCATATCGATATCCACGTACGGACCACTGCCATTGTTGACGAGCTTTCCATCAGGAATTTCATCACTAAATCATGACATAGTCTTGTGTGCGCATGGTTAGCATTAGAAGAGAAAACTGAATTGGGCAAAGCCCCACAGCTTATTGATCTATAATTAAGCGGCTACATCAGAAGCATGTAGATGACCTCCAATGATCTACAATTTTCAGCAAGTCATGAATACTAATGAATTACTTTTTTGGAACCCTCAGCGTTTCAGAGAACATTTTCAGCATAAGATCCTCAGTCTTCTACCACAAGCTAAGGAGCTGAGGAAAACGATTCATACATTATGATCAGAGATAAAAGCAGGAAAGAGCAACTCAGTACCAGCTCGAATAATCAAAGCAGACATAGGCCCCTCGTGCATGCAGTAGTTCAGAGATGGCACGTGTATCACAGAGAATACCAGTGACATTGCTGCATGCTGAGAAGGAACCCAGCTTAGGGCGGCCGTGGTATTTGGAGTTTTGCAGCTCTGCCTGCAATTTTTGAATGTCGAGTAATCCATCCTTGTTTACTGGAATTTCGACCACCTGTTTGAAACGCACGTCACACCAGCATGCCTTCTCAGATACATCTATCTTTACATATAGTTCAATGCGGGTGCATCTTTTCAGGGTGAGTTGCTTCTAGATGCAACTTATCAAGAACTCCGCTTCAAATATGGTCATAAACATGAGACTGAAAGTATAGAAATGAGCAAATCCCAGAGACAACAAATCATGGAGGTCTACAAGAAGAAAACAAAAACTATCTGTGGGTAAATTCGCCTCTAATCTTCTCAACCATAAGAGACGAGACAATAGTACCTCAGCCAAGCTGTGGCGCCATGACAGAAGGTTCGAGTGATGCTCGTATGGCCCCACATACACAACCCACCTCTCCTCAGCCTAGACACAGCATGCACATGCTATATTTTAAAGCGAACCTCTTACTGTTAGATTTGGTCGATTCATGCAGACCTGTAGCATGAGTTGAATTCACCAAGCCATATTACGCTCTTTCAATAGTTTTCCATGTTAACAAAAGCACTCAGAACTGTACATAAAGTTGATGAGCCAAAAAATTGGATGTGCAGTCCCAGTCCTGAGAACATCTTATTGCCGATGTCACCCAGCCAGTCCTCCATTGGGACGAGTTAAGTAGTGCATATAAGTTTACATATCCGAATAGCACTTCACATCAAACTAGAAAAGGCTTTCCAGCAAAGAACCGTACCTTCAGGGTACTTAATATCCTCGACCTCAAAGTGGAGGGGACCGCGATCCCCATGACTTCTTGCAGCCTTTTTAAGGCAGCTGTACTGCCGGTTCCACAGAAAAAGAGGGCCTCCTCCCGGGTGCCCCTAAGACAATGCTTGATGTATTTGTGAGCTTCTGTAACATAGTGGCTAGTCCGGGCCCCTAAGAAACTGTCCTCAGTATGTGTGTTGGCTGCATGTATGTGCACAGCTAATCATATCATTCAAAGTACAATTCGTCATTGTTGCACACAAAGTTACTAATAACGAACGTCAAACTACTTTGCGGTACTGACAAATCTATCTGAAAACACAACTCTCGGGAATTTCTGTCCACTACATTGAAAGTTGACGAGTTCGTTCCAAGATAAATCTAGAAGACAGTACCGTAGAAGGGAAGCACATTGCGGGCTATGAACGTCTCAATGTGAGCAAGAGACCGTCCTGATGCGGTGTGGTCTGCGTAAGTGATCGGGCGCATGCCAAATGGGGTTGCAAACTCTTGATCCCGCCCAATTATCTGTGAGCGTAGCCATGCGCATTTTCCTGCAGTTCGAACAGACAGCTAAAGAAATAAGTTTGCATATATACATGATGGCTAAGACAGTCATCTGGACCATCAGAGTTTAGCTTTCGCTTTCTCGGATGAGCTAGTTCTTACGTCTTGAAGTACGATTCTATAGTGGCATTTAGTCTGACTTCAGACGATATCTCTTTCCATGGGTTCTCGAATGATTCTGCAATAGGTATCCCTGGCAGCTTGGCATCAGAGCGGCTGAACAGTCAATCACAGAGCGATAGCTAGAATTTCGTAAAGCACTCACCTTCTGTGCTCTCTTTTGCCTGCTCCAACAATGGGGGATTGAGCTCTACCTTGTTGCCCAGCGTCAGCTGCATGCCCCACCTTCTCCCCTGCGGCGAACGATTGCCTAAACCCATATAATCTTACTGTCAGAACTGTGGATTCTGTTGTGTGGATGCAGACGAAGCAATCTGTGGTGCCCTTGGCAACCTTGTATCAGACCATCTCTGCAAAGCTCTTATAAGGCTCAACTGCTTCGGATGTGAGCTTCAAGTCTTAACTCTTGTCTTAACTCCAGCCAGGCTCCATCAATGCTTCTGTTCGCAACCGCCCACAAGCCTCCAAGTCTCGAGTAGGTACATACTACACATACCAACCCAGCTCTCAAAGTCAAATCCAAAATTTTGGAGTTGAAATTTTCTGAAATTCCAATTCCAATTCCAATTTTCATTTTTGTTTTGGAAAACAAATCCAATTTTGGAAATTTTTCTGAAATTTTCCGAATGGTCCCCGGATTTTGTGCTGAGTCCGGCGACGTTTTCCAGGCCACGTCATGCTTTGCCAATATTTCATTTCCCAGGACCACCTCATTCCAACCGTCGAGGCCGGTTTGTGGCGGGGTGATGTGGGGGCGATGAGGCACGGGGAGGAACATGTTGACATTGGAGTCAATAGGGAGATCAATTGAGGCCTAGCTTGATTTAGGTAGTTTCTTGTTCCTCCTCTCCCTCTTCCTTTCCCTCGCTTTCCCGGGTACTACCTTCTTCTCAGTTCTAGTTCTGGTCACAAGGTGGTATCCCCTCTGTGCTACTTTGAGGTTGTTCAATTTTCGTCTCTCTGTCCATGAAGTTTGAGAGCCTCTGTCCCCTCTTTTACCCAATAATAATGATAATAATATATAGGGCCCACCTTCAAAAAGATGACGGTTATTAGGTAGCATGTGCGCATGCTCAGGCTGCTCGGAGCATGATCATGCGAGCTGCACAAGGGATAAGATTAATTTTTAGACTCTCCTCGTTCTGCTGTAGCTGGAATAGAAAGATTATGTTCCTAACTAATTTCTTTCAGGAGTCATG
This sequence comes from Takakia lepidozioides, assembly GCA_030704615.1. Classification (NCBI taxonomy): domain Eukaryota; kingdom Viridiplantae; phylum Streptophyta; class Takakiopsida; order Takakiales; family Takakiaceae; genus Takakia; species Takakia lepidozioides. The sequence continues at coordinate 77,266,481 of CM060731.1, forward strand.
CAGGCTCTGTAACAAAATTGCTAGATTTCATTTTTGATTGCAACTTATGTTTTCATCATGCTTTTGCGGCAATAGAGGAATACTCTTACTAAAGCCAATATAATTTTTAGTGTGACTTCATCCTGATGGGATATTGCCTTCCATTTATTGCATGAATATACAAAATTAAAGAACATGAGGATTTGTTGTCTAAGGTGATCTAACAGATGCCTATGTTAGATGTACTCAACACTCTGCACACAATCAACCCAGCTCAAGCTACTTGCTTCAGTCCAGAAAGTCTCCCTTCCATTGAGAAAGACTTTCTTAGGCTACATAAGTCATGACAGACCTATTGATTCATCAACAAAAGTAACTCTTTTGCAACAAGATTCTCTTTTCTTTTCTGATGGTATTTCTGACAAGAATGCGGGCAACAGTAACCACATTGCACATTGGGGGTGATAGCCCCACATGCACTTAAAACACCCACACAGTGAGGAAAATCCAGTGCAAAGTGCTATCCACTTCATAATTTGGTAGCAGGACACTAAGTGAGAGTACAAACTTGGAATATCTTTTTGCTCGATTCTTTCACTAAAACCAAGCCATGCAAGGGCATAACCACGGACTACTGTAAATGAATTGTGTTGTGTGGTAATGAAACCCCCAAAAAGCCGTCTGATGTATTCATTCGTGTTACTCAGCTTTGGTGGGCTTTGTGTGAGACCTGTGGGCCCTCCCATACTTCGAAAGAAAGAAATTGGTGAAGAACATCAACAGCGACAGGGAGTAGAAGAAGAGCATCTGCCACACCCAGAGAGTTTTAACTTCGGTCAATAACTTTTCACCTAGGCTATACCTGCTATGTCACTAGAGCACCCTTCCTCCCTAGTTTGAACTGCAGCCCTGATGGGTCACAACTTGTGACTGCAATAGCTTATTGCACAGATCCCATCATCCACAGTGACATAGAACACTTCCACCCACAGACTGTTAGTGAATATAAACTTCCTCATGGGCCTCACAATTGGCTCAAGAGGTGAACAGCAGAAAATAGAACTTACTCGAGGTACGTTCTTCGCATATGCAGCAGGCCTTAGCATGCCATAAAGGGCTTGTGCAATGAAGGACAAAAATTGAACCATTTGCATCATTGTCAGGTACCTGTATTATTCATACAACAGACCCAATTAGGAATATATTCTTCATCAACGCTCCAAGAACATGGGGCCCTGATTCCAGGGCCATCGGCCAGTAGTTGTGAGCATGCACAATCTCAGATACCATGTACTGAAAGCTTTGAAAACCACTCCTGGTCCCACGGGCAAGTACAGACCTTCTCCTTGGATGACAATATAAGTGGACAATCAGAGGCATTGCCAGATATAGTATGGCATAATGGCTTCATTAAAAGATGACTAATGCCAGCGAGAGCTAGGGGTTTCGGTGACTGTTTCTACCCTTGAGGGAAATTGCCTCACTGAGGAGGGGGTGGAAGTTAATCTGGTTGAACAAAGTGATGTTACCCACAACATGGCCAGGCCTGATACTGCAGAGTGACCAATGCCCTAAACACTGCACTACCTACTGAATCAAGCTCACCACATAGAGCAAAGGACAAAAGTAAGCATCTCCACTTACTTTCCCCAGAAAAGGTACTTGCGCCTGTGGCGCTCTTCCTTGGCTACGGTGGCAGCCAGCAGATAGTACAAATACATGGCCACATGAATCCATGAATTGAATGCCGCTGAAAAGTAGGCTGCACGTTCGCCCCACAAACCTCTTGTCAGCAACCCTCTGTCTCTGCCTTTGTTTAGTATGGTTCCAAGTTCCTTCTGTTTCATCCATCTCTCTTTCTCTTCCTGTCTCTCAGACAGTTTTGAAACAAGCCAATGTTGCTAGTCTGTTTCTTGGATGGCTTCAAACACAACATAGAGAGTATATTGTGACTTGTCCTGGATTGTGAATCACTAGGGCCATAATACGATGAGTTGGGCTACACCCCAAACCAGGTAAGGTCTCTAAACTGCTCAAATTATTAAAACTTTCAGAGCAGCCCTACATGCTGCTACTCATAATAGAGTACAAAATGCGGGAAATGGAAAATAGTTTGACACTCACCATCACCAGTTGGAGAGAGATAGCTTATTATCCACCATACAAATGAAATGCTTGCATGATGGTAGAGATGAAGGTAGGTAACTTGCCGTAGATTTCTCCTCCAAAGCATCACTGCCTGTCAAAGACCCAGCAAGAGCCACTTTATTAAGTAGCATTCGGATTCTGTGAATGAAGAAGACCCGTAAAGTAACATGACCAGATTTACCAACTCCTGACTGGGCTAAATGGCTCTCAAACAAGATAACATAGGTCAGGTTCATGGTTTCTTACCGTGTCCACAAACTCATACAGCTTTGAAACGTAAAAGAGGTAAATGTAAAACCCCATCTGCAAGGAACAAGGCCACACTCTTTAAATGTATGCCACTGGCACTAGACAATGAAATTCTTTGCAGCAACTCACAGCAGCTTCACATGAGCTCTTGATGCCCTTCAATCACACTAAACTGGCCACACTACGACCATAGTCAAATAGTGAGGACCAACAAGCATATCATAGCGACTTGAGGATTCCATGCAGCAATGTCAATACCTTACAGCAAACCCAGAGAACTTACTTTAAGTTCCTTATCATTGTAGGGGTTACCCCAGAAAGAGTATCTGCCACGTACATAACAAAAAGACGGTCACATCAGGGTGGCACAAGAGTCATGCAAGAGAAAGTCCTATGGAGAGTCCTAAACTGGGTTTCTGCTTTTTTGAATGACGTTGGACAATGCCCAACCCCACCAAATTGGGAATAGTTCTATCATCCTTAACAATCCATGCATACAAGTGCCAGCTTAAACTCTGGTGCTAATGAGAGGTGGCTATATACCCCTACAAGCTATGAAAATTGCGCTGCATCTGAGCATATATGTCCGGGATATGACCAATGTGTTTAAGGCGATTGCAACCAGTTCCTCGAATTTCCTTATAATGCCTGCCGGATGGCCTGTGGGGATTGATCCCATCAATACAAATAAGTACATTTTGGTGAAAAGGCTTACGAAGTAAGTGCACTCTTGGCCAATTGAGAAGTTGGCCCAAATGGAACGTCTTTAGTTTTCACAATGGGAGATTCAACCAACCAAGATTAAGCTAAAATCGGTGAAGACTGCCCACTTTCCTGCAGAGAACCCTTCTGCGTTAACTTCATTCCAGATTCTTGTGCTTCATAAGTCATCGTACAAATTTGATTGTGAATTCTTCAGTCGAGAATCAACTCGTCCATTTCGTTCCAGCGATTTCACGAGCTTATGTATTTTAATCACTACTACTAGGTTCTTCCGAGGAATAAACCATGACAATGCAACTGCATGCAGAATTCGATGCCCCTATTTGAAATTTCTACTCTGGATCGGGCTGGAGTCAAATTTAGAACATTGTACGTGAACGAGACAGTGTGAGAGACAGACCTGTGCCGCATTGCCTCGCTCAGTATACCAACACCCAGGTACAAACTGAGGCCGCAGAGGAAACTATTGTGAAGAATGACGAACCGTTGCAACCATGTAGGATCCCGGACCCTGGGCTTAAGGCCAGCACGCTTGATGTGGGAGGACCAAATCAACACAACGAACAGATATGAGAAAATGGCAAGCACCACAGGAGCGGATCTTCTGACAAAAGGCAAGTCCCCGGTAATGAAACTGGGCTTGCGCATATCCAGACCCACAAAATTTTCCAGGAAGGCATGGACGGAGTTATCGATCACAGCCGACAATGTGTGCGGCCTGGTAGGGGTGTCGAACGACAGTACATTCCAAGTCGGCAGGAAGGACTGGAAGCTGCTCACATTCCGGGTTGCCTCTCCGCCAGAACCCAACAACCAGCTTACTTGACTAGACTTATTCTCCAGCACCCTCAACCACTCCCCTTGGCTGACTGCCATGTTTCCCAACTCCGTCTCGCACCTCCCGAGCTCCCAAATCTCACTCACTCCCTTTGTACACCACAGGAATCGGGACACCAAAGGGGTTCATGTCCTCTCCCTCCCTCTCTCCACCTGAAGAAAGAAGCTCATGCTGCGGCTCAGAACGTCGCAGCGAGGATGAGGTTTGAATTTCAGTTTCTCCATGGTTCAAGCCTATTATAGCTTCTGCCTTTGCTTCCAGGATAGATGGCCCTGCTACCATTCATTCCTATTTTGCAGCACACTCGTGACTCCTTGCCCTCCATCTGTCCTCCTCTGCTACCCACCCTCACCCTTGCGGGCCCACCTCCTCAATTTTTCATCTCCTTCTCCTTTTCCATCTCACATCCTCCAGAGGAGAGCCCTTCCGGCTCACAACACTCCATCTTTCATCCTTGGCTTGAAGGAATGCTTTTGCCACCACCTACACGTTTGTCTTGTGTTTTAGAGCTAGAGAAGCCGGGACTATTTGCCTGGTCGGTGCGTGGTGGTCGGTGCGTGGTGGTCGGTGGCGTTCATGGTGGAAGCGAAGGACTGCAAGTCTCTAGGAAGTACACAGTGAAAAGTAAGTTCTGGAGGAACTTGCATTGAATGGTATCTTGAAGCTTGCATTCTCTCTCATGTGACAGTTCAGATCAGAACTAGCAAACAAATGTAACGTTTCAAGTTTCAACTTAAAAATTGAAGGGATATCTTCTCCCTGGAAAAATATCCTGAAATCTAGGGGTTGTGCACCTTTTCAACAAGACCCTTTTGAGTTCTCTCTCGACCTCAATCTTGTCTCTCCTCTCCTCTTCTCCCTTGCTTTACTCCCTCCGTTATTCATCTTTGAACCCAACTTTCTTATGATGATATGGAGTCAATGCACAACTACTCCAAACTTTGTACTGGAAAATATACGGCTGCAAACGTCGTTTTCCTTTGAGGATTGAAGGCTGGACTGCGCCCATTACACTAATCAGCTGTTCCAAACTCTCTGAACTTAACTTTCCTCTTCTTGAGCCCTCCAGTCTTTACTCCTCTCTTTCAACTTAATCCTATGAGATGTTCAAGTTGCATTTCTTCTTGAACACTAGAAAGCATGTGGAAGAGGCATATCAGAGAAAATTCTCAGTAAAACAACACTTCTTACTGCTAGTGCAAGTGATGACCGTAGTTGGCTTTGCTTCTAGACTTGCCTATGCCCTTATGACCGTTTTGTGCTGATCATTCTGTAGTCGATTTTGAAGAGCTCTTGCAGCTTTGTTGAAGAGAAAACAAACAAGGAGGTTTTGGAGTGCTGAATTTCTCACTTTGTCCATCAACCCCTGCCAGGGCCCACGAGGTGAGGAAGCATGTTCTCATCAAGGGCCAAGGCTGACAAGGACCACGCGCACAAGAAATTGCGGCAGCACCTTGTACTCTTGGGTTTGTGGTTAGCAGCGATTCGTGCAGCACCCTTTTTCATTCATATGTACAAAAACAAGAAACTTGATTTTTGTGAGTAACAATCAACTGATTGAATGAGGATGCATCAATCTAACAATGACATTATCAAGAATGATGCTGAGCTGGTAGATGTCCCAGCAAAACAGCTTCACCACAAGCTTCTGCAATATACAATCCGACATACCGGAAGGGGATGTCAGAACTACAATACTGGTTGAGAACCTTTCAGCGTTGATCAGATCTTGCATAGAAGCTCTTTCTCCAAGTCACCATTCATATACCATGAAGTCTGCCTTAATCTACATGATGACATTTGCAAAACCAGCCCATCTTGCAGGTACAACGCACTCCTACAACATGAACATTGGATATCCATCGCTCTCTGTACCTTTTCAGAAGATCAATTGCTTGATGGGTATTTAGATTCTTTGTTGTATGCATCAGCTGAATGTCAGAGTTCGTGTGGGTATTATTTTGACCACAGAACAATAATACTCTGTGAAGTCTGTTAAGTTTCAGATCTGATTTGGAGTAAAAAAGACTTCAATCTTGTCATCATAAGAGTCTGCGAAGTTTTTTGTCTATGAAATCATTTAGAATAAAAGTCTCTAATGACTTCCAAAGCCAAAATGATAGCTTCCTTTTACCTTGAGTTTGGAAAAATAAATGCAATTCCCTGTAACCACCTGATAAAGTACACGGGTGTAGCATATTATTATCATTCTGAAGAGGGCATGGAGCTAATATGTATGTTAACATGAGACCCATACACCACTACAGCTCCTCCCCAGGACCATTGTACCCTCTCCCCAGAGAAGAATGTCCACTGTGAAGGAGAGGCAGATCCCTTGTAATAACCTTATCCACTGATGCAGGAATAGGCCACCCCCTTTTCTTCAACCAGCTCTGCCGCAGTAGCATCAAGTTTCGCTCTTGAAAACTCATTGATTGGGAGTCCTGCAAAGAAATAAGCTTTCTTGTACCATCACTTTTCTGCCAAATCGTGAGATCCCTTCACACAAACATCAATTTGCAGTGTGTGATTTGCCCAATAACTAGACCCGAAAAGGGCCTGGGCCTTTGGTCCAGCCATGAATGTCAGGGGCTGACGCTGGTAGTATGACTTACCTTGAAACATGCAATTGATCCTATGAAAGAGAGAGAGAGAGAGCGAGAGTAAGAAAGAAACTTTATGACGACACAGAGGACCCCGTGGCCTCAAGGGACGACATAGAACAACTACCAAAACCATTACCTGACAACGTGTGTGTGTCTGTGCAAGAGAGAGAGAGAGAGAGAAAGAGATGAGCAACCAAACAGTATCTTGAGACCAGCACAATGCTTTCAGTGTCTTGCAAAATATTATGGTTTTGATTTCAGAATGCACCAAGGTAGCCATGACAGTCCCTCAGAAAAGTTAGACAACACACACCTTGCACAATGCTCCAAGCACCACCTTCACAAGTAACAGGGTATGAGTAGATAATGCCAGGTGGCACATCATATGAACCATCAGAGTAGACTCCCATCGATACCCATGTCCCCTGTGTAATTATTGCCACCAATCAATCACCAAAGTTTGAGACACTTTAAACGGTAGATATGGACTATGACAATATTGGAGTCTTTGCAATTGAAACTGGTTTAGAAACTCATTATTCTGCCCACAAGCTGCAATAGTTTCCACCCTTGGCCCTTCAAGACACACGCTGAGTTACTTGCTCTAGCATTTGATATTCCAAATACTGTGGAGTCTCTTTCTTTCCGGAAGAAAGATGTTTTAAGCTCAGACCTCACGTCAAGTAATATTGTACCTTAGGGGTACCAAGGACCCAATCACGAATGTGGTCGCATGCAGAGCTGGCAGCTGAAAGCGCACTTGAAAGCTTACGAGCCTTGATAATCGCCGCACCACGCTGTTGCACCACTTTGATGAAGTCTCCATCCAACCTACAAACAGATCGAATATTAAGTTCATTGTTCAAGAGATGTACATCAACTACATTGAGAAGCACGTCCTGTGAAATCCTGGTGCTTGTACTGGCTTGGTTTGAGTCTGACATTGTGGGTCAGGAGTCAGGACCATCATAGGCAACGAGAAGGTAAAAAGAGGGAAACATTCTAGAAGACGGCTGTTCTATCAGCCCATGGGACTTGGAGGGAGAGGTGATGCACTCATTAGCCAGGTTCCATGGGCACTCCCAATCGCCCCAAAGGAACAACCCCCAAGATGGAGTCGCCCCTCTAAAATGTGCCACCCGTGTAATCACCCCTCCTTAAATCAAAGGCCTTCCGTGAGGTTGTGGGCCCTGCAGGAGGGAAAAACAGAAGTATTCTGACGGGCCCACAAAAACTCGATTGCCTCTTCATGAGTGAAGGGACATGATATTTGCGCAACCACGGAAGGGGCCATTCCCTGGGGGCGCTCCCTCCAGAATATTCTATCCAAACAAATGAGGGGGCTACAATCTTGGAGGCATGGCGAATGGGAGTGCCGATGGAACCGGCGCTTATACCTGTACCCCGTGACAATACAACCCCACACCCATATGGAGCAGAAAAGGGAAAGAGGAGGAAGGGCAAAGAAAGGAGAGCAGAACGGAGGCCCCATTTGTGGGCCCTACCATTGGAGATTAAAGATTTCTGCCATAACCCTCTTATTGTTAGTACCAATCGGATGCACACATGCACCCCCAATTCCAGACCCAAGTCATGGCTAATGGGGCAAAGAGAGAATGTATACGAAGAGAGAATTGAACAGTAGGGCGAGCCTCGTACTACTCTTCACATTGGGTGCCAGAGAAGAATGAAGGGTGGGGGAGGGAGCTTACCAAGCATCATCAGAAATGGCAGAGCGGACAGGTTTGTCGCCATCTGGACCGGCAATGACAGCATGATTGACATCTGGGTACTGCGAAGATGAATGATTTCCCCAGATGATTACATTTTTTACAGATGAGACTGGGACACCCAAGCGCTCAGCAACTTGGCCAAGAGCCCGGTTATGGTCCAGCCTGGTAAGGCAGGAGATGTTTTTCTCTGGTATTGAGGGCGCAAACTCTTTCAATATCAATGCGTTTGTGTTTGCTGGGTTTGCCACCACCAACACCTGGTCCACAAAGGATTGTCAGCATTTAACAAAGCCTGGCCCTGAAACCAACATCATTGACACTTGCCCCACCTCTCTGTGTAGTCAAAGGCTAAGAGAGTGCAAGAGGTTCAGTTTACATTGAAACAAGCAACTTGCTCCAAACATAGATGGATCCTCAAGAGTTCAGGTTGCTGGTTATAATGGCTTCAATTCAAATGTTAGCACTGATAAATCTTCTCCTACCCTTCACCAGCTCTTAGGTGGTGACGCCAAGATCACAAGCTCCTCCAGACAACTCATTGGGCCCACAGCCACCTCCCCTTCGCCTATTCTAACCTGGGGTGAACCGTTTGTCTGCTTTTACTATGACCACAGACAACCTCTTCATCATTTGAGTACCACGTGAACTAAGATAATCAATTACGGCAAGACCACCAGTACCTTCAAATCTTTGGCAGCATACTGTTCAAGGGCTGATGCTTGAGCCTTGTAGATGGAGACGTTCTTGGACATCACATCCTTTCGCTCCATGCCCTCCTTACGGGGGAATCCTCCCACCATCACTGCAATGTTCACATCTTTGCAGGCTTCCGCAACATCTGTGGTTGCCACCACGCCTGTTGCCACACAACGTGTACCATAAGCATTGGCAATACTCCTAGACTCTGCAGAGATTCTCTGTTTTTCCTACCCCGTCCCTGGGCGCTGGTGGGCCTAGCCTCAATGTTATGTCATACACACATTTGAGGGAACAGTCATGAAGTGCATCCTCTCTGGATCCTGCTCTGCACACTCTTTACCTCCCACAATAGACCCTCAAGATCACCCAACAAACGATCTGCAGACTTCATAAGCCAACTTTTTCAACTGCTGACAGAATACCCTGGATGTGAACGAAACATATACTCCTGAAGTACATTGATTTGAGACCAAAAAACAATCTATTCCGAATCTGTTGACAAGGAGTCATGTACTGAATTCCATCATTAGTTTCAGGGGAAAATTATCCTGCAATGTTGCCCTTAAGAGAAGCAAAGCAAGGCAGACCCCTACCAACTAATAACCAACTTTCTCTGTAAGAGGCAGACATGCTATTAATTAGTTTAACATGTGATTTCAAGGAAGAGCCTATGAATGTGACCAAACCTTTCAGAAGAGGGAATGCAGCATCAATGAGCTCCATCTTCACACCATTGAGTGACTCAACTGCTGGTGGGATATCCAGCATGTGCAATATCACGGGCTGGTGTACCCCAAGCATGATGCCTCTTGCAATCATTGGCACCAATGCGTACCCTATTTGCCCTGCAATAACCAGGATTTTCACGTCAGTGACTGAGAAAATTTGTAAAGTGCTGCAGGTGTCAAAACAAGACAATTTACAAATCAGAAGGCTCTTGTCATATCTCTATGCATAAGGGAATTGTGCCTGTACCCCTGTTTACCAATTTTGAAAGTCTCGAGGCTGAGCCAAAAGCCCAAGCCCTCCTGAGGCCTAGTTTTTGGGCAAATCACACACAGCAGATTGATGCTTGTGTGAAGGAATTTCTAGAGGATATCTGGAAAACCCCCGATTAATTCTTTATATGGAGGTAAGTCTTACTACCAACGTCAGCCCCTGACAGAGGTAGGTTCTGTCCCTTTTGTTCCCGCTCAAACTGGGCGCGGGGTCAATGGCCACAAGGCTACGGCAAACAACGTCTTATGAGTACAATCTATGCATAATTGCACAGAGGTAAGTCTTACTACCGACGTCAGCCCCTGACTGAGGTAGGTTCTGTCCCTTTATGTTCCGTTCAAACTGGACACAGGGTCAATGGCCACAAGGCTACGGCAAACAACGTCTTATGAGTACATTCTATGCATAATTGCATACTCTTGTTTTCATCCACTTTCTGACTGTGGGAGTGTTACTTCCCAAACCTCTATTGAACTCAGAGCCTGCATAGGGTGTGTGAGCACACAATCTGCCAGTTCTGCTCCATTGACCATTATTTGGGGTAGCTAATCAGACATTGATCAACTTACAGAACTCTTATCAGAACTGCTTTTGACTTCATGCCGACATTGGGAAAATCACAATCTTCTAGATTCCCAAAAGCACCCCAACCCCCCACTCTTGGCAAAGTGGGTTGTCCAACAAATTGATTTTATTTTCACCCAAACGTCCTTGTCATTGACGAGAACAATGACCTTAACTCTTATGCTGTCATCCTAGCATTGACTGAATTGTGGCACCTAAATTTTTCTCTAATAAACTGTCAAATTCAGTGCTCTGCACTGATAATAGTTGAAACTCTGGCTCTAAGTCCCACCCTTGGAAGCTGTCCGCCAGGTTGCGGCGATGCAATGACAGGGAAAACATAAGTCTTCCCACTCATCTCTTGAACAGCTGGCCGAATATCTTACAAATTCAGACGACAGTCCACTCAACGTATCAAAAACTACGAACAGGATATGGTCGGCCAACGGGGAGATCTGACAGGCGATCTCCAGATTCTTGATTCGCAACAACACCACTAAATTTCCAATTTGACTTCTAGTCCAACGCAATTGTCGAGGTGTCCTCTAGCTGGTACCAGATGACAAAGAATGGAACACACACCACGAGGCTTCAAAATGACATTCTCAGATAGACAGAGAGGAGCAGTAAAGTATTTCTTTACACACCCGATCCTTCATCAGCCATAGCCAGATCCAAAGAGTATGACCCATCTCCCTCAGAGGCTCATACAAAGAACATAACTCCAAGCACAATTCAAATTTCAAATGAAGAACCAGGAAAAACTATTACCACAAACCATCGCTCCCCAATTCCAAAATACCACTCAATAAAGCCAAAACAAACTCAGCCTTACCAGCCGCCCCGGTGACCAGCACGCGCACCGGATCCTTCGCCATAGCTTCTCTTCAAACTCAACCCCTCCTTCAATTCCTTAGCAAAAAACCGCTCCAAATTGATATGGGTCCTTCTCCACAGACCCCAGCTTCAACGCAATGCAACGCTGAGGATTGCGAGAGAGAGAGAGAGACACGAGCATATATGAGTATCCGAAGCCCACCACTCCCTTGCTGCTTTGACGGATGAAACATCTCTGTTCATGGATGTAATAGCTCTGTTCGTAGATGAGAACGTAAGTCAACAGTCAACCCTTCTGAATGAAAAACTGTCACGATGAAGCCGAATAAAAGGTCAGCTGAAATACGAAGGAAATTACTTTAAGACATTTTCTAAGAGAATACTTACCTTAACTTTAAGAAAACTGCTGGTAGAGTCTGTAGTCTGTACCCAAAAAGAAGAAAAGGAAAAAGAAGAAAAGGAAAGGAAAAGGAATCTTAATTATTATCTTTTTAATAAAGAGAAAAAGGGAAAGAAAAGGATAACTGCGCGCCGTCACCGATATAGCCGGGTATATCGTTGGCACCGTTTCATCGACAGACTCCTGACGCCGTCGACGGCGACGGACCTATGAACAGTTCGTCCGTTCAACGGCGACGTACGAACAAACGAAGATATTCGTCCGTTAGTTATCGACGGACGTTGCAAACGAAACTACTTCGACGCTTTCGATCTTTGGAGTTTCTTTCACGCTTGCGAGGTTTGCTCCAGATATTTTTATGAGCTTCTTCGTTGATCTTACGAGATAATGTGGTAGATCGCACACCGGCCGTTGGAAATCCATCTGCAGAGAAGCGGAATCAAAGACGTGCACAGTGTGCATGCAGAGAGATTGCGTGGACATGATGGAGGCAGGAGGAAGAATCGTGGGCATGAATAGAGTTGCGTGAAAGATGTAGTTTTTCTGGTCAACTAGACCATTTTGCTGTTCTGGAGAGATGTCTGTACCTCCAATCATCGACAACTGAAGAGCTCCTACTCAGATTGGATGTTTGACAAGATTTTCATGGTGGTCCCACGGCATTCACTAGACAGGGATTGCAGAGTTGATTGCGTGCTGTAAGATCTGCAGTTGTCGTGGTCCAACGAGCCTCAGTACGTGTGTAAAGCTTTACCTTTCTCTGCTTCGTCCTCTTCATGCTGCAAGCTTCGTCTGCGATCTCGCATAAGCAGGGGGATGGCACCCAGCTCCGCTGGACTCGTGTGTGCGGGTGGAGAGGCCATGCCGATGCACTGGCTTTCTCGTTGCAGTGAGCAGGCGCGAAGCTTCACACAATGCAGCACATTAGCGGCTCTGGACGTGAAATGGGTTTCCAGCTTGGCAGTGCGGGGCCCCAGACCCCTGCAGGGGACCTCCCAGCCTTCAGACATGCCCAAGAAAGGTACATAGATGTGACTCTTTGCGTTCGTTTTGCAGTCTCTAAGCTGGATATTGTCCTTGATAAATCCAAGCAGACTGACATCCATCTCCGCCGAAGCAGTTCCCTTTATTAGCACACACGGTCCCAGAAGGCCATAGTCCCTGTAGGATACTTTCGCCCCTCCCCTCCCCCAGGAGCTGTTTGCCGGATCTGATCCCCCAGGATTTATGAGATTCATCCTGAAATTGTTAGATTGTCCACACCAAACAACATCATTACGGGCTAATGAGTGTGTAATGCAGGGGTGAGTTTACACATCTTGCTAGCAAATGCAACAGGGATTTCAGCACTGCTAAAACCCTCCCTTTCACTGCACAGTTAATGAGGGAGAGGAAGAGAAAAAAGAAACTTCATAGATGTCCCAGCTCAATTAAAGATCTATGTTTAAAAACCAGCACTTCTCAATAGAGAGGGAGGCCAATCAGAGTTTAGCATAGTTCTCACATCCTTGTAGGTCTTCACGCAGGTCAAGCAATGAGCAAAGAACGACTCTGGCTGGAGTTCTTCCCAGCTCCTTCAAAATGATGGGACTACAGGTGATCATCACTGCTGCTTTAACCGCAATTTGGCCACACTGACAGGAAATTACAAAGGAGAGCTTGTGACCGAAGCCGGTATGATGATTTTCTATGGACTGCATTGTACCTCCAGTTGCTTAAAATAAAACCATTTTTGCTCTTGTTGTGAAAAGCGATCCTTTCTATTGGGATCAAGGGCTTGTTTGACAGTAGCTTGTCAAAGGTTGTCTTATGCTATTTGAATAGGGTTGGAGCTTTAATGGTTGTAGACTGGTTTATGCAAGACTGTCAATTGAAGCTATGGCAATTCAGCTGTCCACTGGTGGTTTCTGCAGAGAAGTCCACAATCACCAGACTTCGGACATAAGCATATAAATGAAATCCTTCACTGTAAGGGTTGGTCAAACTCTCCTTGGGTGAAAGCAGAGCTCCTTGCGGTGATGCAAGGTCGAGTCCAATCGGTTGATAGTTCTAAGGTCAATGTATACCATAGAGCTCCAGGCCGAGAATACAATAGGTATTGTTCTGATAAGGATTCAAGGATGTTAACTCAGTAGCGGTACAGTTTCTTGTCAAAAGTTGATGACGGCAGGAGTTTTGTGTTATCTTGGAGGGTTCTGAGAAGTATTAAAGACTTTTGAGATATACTATGTGAGTTTGACTGCAAACTTTTTAACTACAGGATGGCAGGGTTGAATGGTTCACACTTATTGCAATCAGGCTCATACACCATCACCACTTCTTTTGAAAGAGGCCGAAGAGTTGATGAGGACTCTTCTGGCACTTTCAGCATGGTGACAACACTCTGTAAGGCAGGGCAACTGATAAAGGCACTGCACATTTTGAATCAAGAAGTCATGTCAGCAGACTCCGACACTTACATACTTCTCTTGCGGGAGTGCATCAAAGTTAATGACCCAGACAAGGGAAAGCAGGTGCACAACCACATTATTCAAAGTGGATTCAGGCCAAACAGCTTTCTACTCAACACCCTTGTCAACATGTATGCCAAGTGTGGGAGTGTAGTGGCAGCACGCCAAGTTTTTGACAAAATGCGTAAGCGAGATGTGTTTACATGGACTATAATGATGGCAGGATATGTGAAGCATGGGTATGGTAGGGAGGCTATTGAGATCTATCATCGAATGAAACGGGAAGAGGTGATGCCCAACCATGTCACATTCGTTTGCGTTCTCAAGGCATGTGCGAGCCTAGGAGCCCTGGAAATGGGCAAAGAGGTTCATGCTGACATAGTCACAGCTGCAATTGTGCCGGATGTTATTTTGGAGACCGCCCTTGCAAACATGTATGCCAAATGCGGGAGCATGAAGGATGCATGTCAAATGTTTGAGAATATGGTTGAACGAGATGTTGTCTCATGGAATGCGATGATTGCTGGATACACTCAGCGTGGGTTTGATAGAGAGGCTGTCGACAAGTATGAGCAAATGATACAAGCAGGGATGTCTCCCAACAAGGTCACCTTCATTTCCATTCTCACTGCGTGTGCCAACCTGGCAGCTGTGGACAAGGGCAAAGAAGTTCACGCTCGCATCATCAATGCTGGAATTGCACCAGATATCATTCTGGAGACTGCCCTTGTTGACATGTATGCCAAATGTGGGAGCATTAAGGATGCACACCAAATCTTTGACAATATGGCCCATCAAGATGTGGTCTCATGGAGTGCAATGATCGCAGGATATGCTCAGCAGGCGTGTGGTAGGGAGGCTTTTAAGATGTATGAGCAAATGATACAAGAAGGGGTGACACCCAACAATGTGACATTCATTTCTGTTCTCAATGCCTGTGCCAGCCTGGCAGCTGTGGAGAAGGGCAAAGAGGTCCATGCTGAGATCATCAAAGCTGGAATTGCGACAGATATCATTCTGGAGACTGCCCTTGCTGACATGTATGCCAAATGTGGGAGCTTAGAGGATGCACGGAACGTGTTCGACAGTATGGCTCAACGAAATGTGGTCTCATGGAATGTGATGATCGCAGGATATGCTCAGCATGGATGTGGTAGGGAGGCCCTGCAACTATGTGAACAAATGCAGCAGGATGGCTTGATGCCAGACAATGTCACCTTTGTATGTCTTCTCTCTGCATGTAGCTATGTGGGACTCGTGGATGAAGGCCTTCACTACTTTGATTCCATGAGTCGAGATCATGGCCTCACTCCCGCAGTGGAGCATTTTGGCTGCATGGTGGACCTTCTTGGCCGTGCAGGGCAATTGCGTGAAGCAGAGAATTTGATTGACACGATGCCAGTAAAATCAGATGCTGCTGTATGGCGGGCCTTGCTTGGTGCCTGCAGAGTTCACGGTGATGTGAAGCTGGCAGAACGTGTAGCAAAATGCCTTCTCAAGTGGGATCCACATCACCCTGGAAATTATGTGCTACTATCAAACATCTATGCCGCGGCTGGCAGGTGGGAGGAGAGAGCAGAGGTGAGAAAATTGATGGAGGACAGAGGTGTCAGAAAGGAGCCAGGGTGCAGCTCCATTGAGGTGGACAACCATATGCATACCTTTTTTGTAGAAGACAAGTCGCATCCACAGACACAGGAAATCCATGCCGAATTGAACAGATTGCTTGGGCTCATGAAGAAGGCCGGATACGTGCCTGACACTCGCTTTGTATTACATGATGTGGAGGATGAGCAGAAGGAACTGTCTCTTTGCCACCACAGTGAGAAGCTGGCCATTGCTTTTGGACTCATCAGCACACCCCCTGGTAAGCCTATCCGCATCATCAAGAACCTTCGGGTTTGTGGTGACTGCCACACAGCTACCAAGTTCATCTCCAAGATTGTGGAGCGAGAAATTGTCGTACGGGATGCCAACCGCTTTCACCAATTCCAAGGTGGCGATTGTTCTTGTGGGGATTACTGGTGAGACGAACATCATGCATGAAAGAAGTACACCACTTTTAAGGACGAATTCTAATCTTTCTGCACTTGTTTATTTAGGTAAGTTGGAAAAGCCCAATCCTTTTACTTCACTTTCTGTGAGCTGCCCATGGTGGTGACCACAATTTAAGAACATTTGTTGAGCAGCTCCAGCCTGTCACTTGACACCTTATGGCATAGCTGTCAACAGCTTAGTCGAAGCAGTAGGCAAGAAAGAAACGTCTGGAAGTCACCGAGGTGGAAGTTTTGCACAACTGAACAAGGAACTCCCAGACATTCCTAGGTATTCAGGGGTGATTTCCTTTCAAGTGACTGGGAACATCATGTTCCTCCATTCATTTATTCCTCCCATGCCCATGAACTACAGAGGCAATCTACAGAAAGTGAGAATATATGGCAAAGAAAGAAAGAACCTTATCATGGCTTCACCGATTTCAACTCTTGCAAGAGTAGACGTCAGACTGCAGAGTAGAAACAGACCTTCCAGCCACACATACGTTTTCCTCCATCTTTCGGAAGGGGAAGATCAACCCAAGAACGCCATAACTACAGATTCCATGAATGCTCATGGAAATTCGTTCTACCCCCCTCCTATCTGCTCGATTCAGACGTGCGTAGATTGCCAGATGGACCAATTCAAGATCACTTGTCTAAAGACAGATGCACAATTATTCCTGGTAGTGTGCTCGGCAAGGAAATGCGAATGAAGCCTAGGCTCATCGATCATTCTAGTTTCCGTTAAGTTGCACAAACACCAAAACTTCTTCGACATCCACTGATCGGTGTGTCGTGCAGTGTTCCAAATTCCAACCGTTCGACATCGCAATGGTCTGCGGGTTCCTTGTCGGTTGTGTCCCTGATCCGACGGATCGTTGCCATGGACGAACGGGCTGGAAGACCAAATTGCAATAGCGGCGGATGGAACGACCGGCAGAGCGCATTCACAAGAGAGTGACAATTACCTGCTCCTCCTATCGGAAGCTTGGATTAGAAGGTCAATGTGACAGAAAGAAGAAGAAAGGAAGTGTAACGTCATGAAGCAAGCCAACACATGCTTCAATACGAGTCACGTCAGAATGCCATGAACAACCGCTTCGTGTTGCCATTGGCTGCATCGAACTTCACAATACCTTCGTGTAAGGTTGAATATAGGAACATCTTGAGGAAAGGTTTCGATTCTGGTGCTCACAAGGTGGATGTTGTTTCCGGTTCATTTGCTGATCGAATTGTGGATTCTTCAATAATAACAGGTTATACTTTCATTCAGGCGAGTGAAGAGACTGTAGTATTATAAGTTACATCGAATACGGCCATGGCTATAAACATTTCAATTTTGTCGCACGCGTTCTGCATTGGAAAAGAGGTTGTTCCTGGCCAAGTGTCTGTAGGTCTAACCGATCAGTTTCCTATTTCTGAAAGAGAAGATATGCAACCACGAACAATTGGCAGAGGGGAAAGTCCAGACTCTGCTGAAGACGGGGAGTGCTTGCCTTACTCTCAAAGAAAATCGAGACCATCACAGAGACGGAGAGCTCTGCGAATTACTTTTTCCGATGGAGGAGACAAGGAGCCTGACTGTGAGAAGGCAGAGAAAGCACATACGTCATCTGAAAGAACCTGCAGCACAGAGAGAGGCGATAGACCTCCAATTCCCGAAAGGGTTCCCAGCAGGTCACCAACTCCTGAGAGAGAGAAATCTGAGGTAATGCCAACATAAAAGCAATGATTGTTTTTGCAGCTAATTGTCAGAGGGTGATGATCTGTTGATGTACTATTCAGACCAGCCACACAGTTCTAGTATTAGGGCTGGCCTGACACGCTCACAAAGAGCCAGAAACAGAAACCAAATTCTTTTTGCTTATACAAGACTTCCCAAGTGGTGATAGGTGCTAATGTGTGATATGCGCGAAGAGTGCGCCAAAACATTGGGACTTGAAAGAAATGAACTGGAGCTCTATGGTCTTTGTCATATCCCTCCAACAGTGGAAAAAGGGAGGCTCCTCAAAGACCAATCTGGAATGATGCACTTGGGAATTGTTGTCAAGAAATCTGGTAAGCAGAGATCCCTTAGAACCGCGACTAGCCCTAAGCATTTGTCCTTACGCACCCAATTACACCATATTATTGTACCAAGGAAAATCTCCAAGTTACTATGAATGTCATGCCTCACTTGCACCATAGAATCAACCAGCTCTTAAACCTGGCCAGATATAGATGCAAGTTAGAATCTGTGACACCGGCCTGTCCTGTGAGAGGTGAGAAACTGTACCAAGAAGCTACAGATTTGATGAGTCGGGCAGAGTCTCAAGTGTGCTGATAGCAACATAACTAGGGCTTGATTTGGCTTTTCAACAGACCTCAGTCTGCAAACCATTGAACAGCTTGTTGTGGACAAAGAGAAAGCAGAGCGAGCCTGTACGTTCAAAACTCACTGTAACTAGGGCCCCTTTTTCTCAGAGATGAGCTCACACTTGGTGTCTAGGCATCCAGCTTAGTCCATTTGCAGACTATTAGGATTTGCATTTCATGGTAGTAAAGCACGAAATCAAATTCTCCCAAGTTCTATAACTTTCAATTCTATGCCAAAGCACTATCAGCTGCCAACCCTGGGTCCTATTCTTCCAGACCTGCTTATAATATTGGTTGCTTTGGGGCGTATCCTGCATTCAGGAGATGCCCTTCTAACTTAATTGTCTTGCAGATAATGGGAAAGTGAAGGAATGTGATGCTTTGACCAAGAAATCTGACAGACTACTGGAGGAAGTTGTATGTCTCAGGTATTCTAACCCCCTTCAAAATACTGGAATGCACTTTCCTTTGCATATCGTAATAAGGAGAGTGTTGCAAATACAAGAGCTGGCTTTGTTTCCTTTTAAACATATACAGCCCAAAACTGCACAATCAACTCCATGTGATGTGCAGGACTAAGTTGGAGCATGCAAATCGTCTCCGCAAGGCAAGTGAAAGGTCCACTGAGAAGCTCCGCACGGAATTCGATAAATTAATAAAGGTTTTCAGCCACACGTCCAGAAACCCTTAGCATGAGAGACTTGGAGGTTCTTAGAATTAGAGGGCAGATGTATAAGAAATGATGGCAAAGTGTGATGAATCTGCAATATTGGCTACTGCAGAAGGGTGCCCGGTCATGGGACCTTCCTGTGTGCTAACTTGTTATCAACAGACCAACAACTATGAACATACATGAAATGTATCATGGATTTACTGGTAGATCTGGTGGCACTCCAATACTGCCTGCTTGACTTAGTCTTAGGAGGCTGACGACACTACTAAACACTAAACAGCGAACACTCCTACTCAGCATGTTTCTCTTCTGGTTTGTGATGTAACTCTCTCGTGCATTGTATTGTTGCAGGATTTCTTTGCCGATAGTGATTCGTCCCCATTTGCAACGACGTAGTAGAGAAACGTTAAACACCGGGTGGACCTTCATATTTGCAGCTTGCATCTGGTCAGGAATGAGCAGGAGAGTGGAAGCTAGCTAGATTTATATTTGCAGCTTCCAAAGTCGATTCACACATCAGATCGCAAAGAACCCTTTGGACAACACCAGTTTCTTCTTAGGTGGCCGAATGACAATTGTCGTGGCAGGAATGGAATGTGCACCTTGTGTATCAAACCTGCATGACCTTTGTATCCAAGATGGAAACATGATAAAACTACCGCCAATATCAACGGGTTGCAACTTGGTAGTTAGTCAGCATAACTTTCTCCACATACATATGTCATATATTGCAAAAAGAGGATGCATATACATTATGCCAGCCACCAGCACAGGAAGCTACCACATGCTAGGAACCAGTCAGCTTTGTCGCATCTCCACCTGAGGGGTGGAAGTAGAAGCTGAAACTGCAATACCATTCAAACACAACCCAAAGAGCTTCTGAAATGTGATGCATGCACTAGATAGAAGAGAATGGCTGTCTCAAGTGAAATACTCGTAACTTGTTGTAGTACTGAACAACTTGGTCATTCAATGGATGTACTACTTCCAAGTTAGTTGGGGCTCTAAAAATGATCTGCTTGTTAAGACCTAGTTGCAGAGAGCAGTCACCCATGAGGACTTTCAAATCAGATCAACACAAACAAGGGTCTGCTCTTGACCCTATAGCAGGCACACCAGAAACTTTTGAGTATCAAATATATAAACATCTACGAACAAAACTTCCGAAAGAAAAATGAAAAAAGGATCACCAACATTGACAGACACCACACTGGAAAGTAGGAAACTTAGTTCTCAGTGTTTTTAAGAGCTCTGATCAATGGAACCAAGCGGGTTCTCCACAGCTGCAAATTTCTATGAGAGTACCAATGGCCTTTATAAAACAGGTCTCTTTTCGAACTTCACCAACAGAAGACCATCAGCACTGGGACCCTGACATGTACACCTACCAAGCATGCCAAAAGTGACAAATGTGAAAAGCTTTCTACCTTTCAGTGAAAGATTGGAACTTGTAACAGCAAAAGTGATCAAATCTACCATGCAATAGAGTGACTAAAATTACACTGCACAGTAACACAGATTCACTCTCTAGTGAATGGGAAAAGGAGGGCAACTATCCACCTTGAGAGAGAATTTTCCACAAAGTAGGATTGCCTCCAGTGTCCAAACAGAGGTCTCCCTCTCTACCACTGCTCATGTTTTCAATGCTAGCCACCAACAGGCATAGTGAAAAGTAGGCCACCGTCTTTCGCGAAGGTATGGCTAGCCTAGAGGGAACTGTTGCAGCTAGCCAACTAATACAGCCTAGATAGAGTGCTACCCTGCTACAGACAACTGCTGCCCCAATAGCCTCAAAAACTTCCTTGTTTGCTTTCAGCTTACACCTCTGGCACACCTCCCTTTCAACAGAATTTTTGGCAACGATTTTTGACAAAATGTACAAGGCAGGTGGCGGGCGGCTGGATCAAGCACTACACATCTCTGCCATATGTTGTTCAGAAGGACCCTGACCAGAACTGATCAACAAAATGGCGTGATTTTTCCGACAAAACTTGAAGAGATTGTGCCAGTCACCTCGACATGACCAGATTCGCAATAGGCATTGGTCCAAAGAGTACACCCCCAATGGGTGGCCCATGGATTGGTTTCAGGCTACTGTCGTGCCCTTGTCTCAACTTTTTCAGTTTTGAGGTCTCATCACTTTCTCCACTCCTCTCCCCCGATCGCCACCTCGGAAACTCCTCTGAGTCTTCACGCGATGCATTCTCTCCGTCGCTGATGGAGCCCTCTCGTTCTCGCATGCTGTCATTGCTGACCACTCTGTCTTCTTCCTTAGCTTGGTTCAGATTAGGTTGGCCGTGGTTGGCGCGGTGCTCTCCCCTTGCATTTAGAGGGTCACCCCCTGGTCGCATTCTCTTTCGAGCAGACTTCCACTTCAGCTCACTTGGAATTAAGTTACTGCCTGCATTGCTTAGGATAAGAGGAGACCCCAGACTTGTGAGGACATCACTAATGCCAAGCTCTTGTTGGGGGATGTCTGACTTTGTTCCTTCACATTCACTTTCTTGAGGGCCAGCCTCTTCCTTCTGAAATTCCGCCTCACTAGCAGCACAGTTGGCAACAAAATGCAGCAAGTCTTCGGCCTCCTCTGACAGAGACTTGGCATTCCTCTCCTCAGACCCGGAGCTGTGATCAGGACCGTGTGACTCCTTGCATCCTCCATCACTGCCCAACGAAGCACCATAACCAAAATGCGGCTGCTGCACATATCTGTCTTTTAAATTGGATGCAGAAAAAGATGGAGAATTCAATCGAACCGGAGATTGGAAAGCGTGCAAATTGTTCTGCCAAAAGACCTCTGAAGACTTTTTTTCGGCAGAGGGTGGCTGCCCATAGATGGTGGCTGGAGAAGAAAGGCTGGCAGCAGTGGCTGCACTTGGGTTGGATTGGACATCAACCCACAATCCATTGACCCAGTCTTTTGAGATCCGCAAGTGGATGGATTGAAAAACTGCTGTATCACCCTCGCCTGCACACCGCACACAATGTCTCAATCATGGGTGGCCTTCGTTAGCAGGGCTTGCATTGACTACCTACAGACTCCAACATCAAGCTAAACGGGTAGGCTGTAAACTCTAGCAGTCCAGCTTGCAAATGTGCATTAGGATACTCTACACTGTACCAGAATCCAAAATAAAACCTGGGCATGAATAACATACCACCGCAACCAGCTCAATGGCCACATAGATCAACAAATTAAAGGACGCGGTTGCGAAAGCAAATACCAATTCAAATACAACCAAATGGTCCAGAACGACCAGGAGTTCATACAAGCAGGGCGCCGATAATCGAGCACTATCAAAGTCCTGAAATTGGAGGATGACACCTGAATCTAACAGCCCAAGAATATCCCACCCCAAGCAATACAAAGGTTGTTGATGCAAACATTCAAGGGAAGCTCATGTTGCGACAAAACTACACACAACTGAAGAGGTACCTGGAAAGTACACTTGCACCTCCTCCCCAGCTCCCTTGCTTACAACAATGCCCTCCCACCATCCATCATTCCACCAGGCGTCAACAGCTTGTCCGATACAACAGTCAGGGGGGAGAGGACTCGGAAATGGAAAGGGCCGAACAGTGGTCCGACCCCTAATGCGAATTCCCAGTCTGTCAGGCGCTACTATTCTCCATGCCATGACCCATTCCTGTAATCACATACTGATGGAAGTTAAAAGCTTTACAAAGTCACTTCCACACACATGACAACTTATCCAGTATGGTCTAACAGACGATAGAATTGAACCAGCTACTAATGCACAAAACCCCTTCATGTGCTATACCACTCAGGGCTCCTGCTTTCCAAATGGAACTTAGGTAAGGACTCCACAAACACACACCTCCAGGTTGCCACTGTCGTCCTCGTTCTGCAGCTCATCATAGCGAACTTGCAGGCGTCCTGCATCTCGCCTTAAAACAGTTCCTTTAAACCAACATCCCCGCAAGCCACTGTCCTGTGACAAAATTTCAATCTGATCCCCAGCTTGAAACATTGGTTGGCGCTCTTGGGCACCACCTCCATCTTCACGCTTGTCCCACCTTCCACTTGATGAGGGTTTTGTGTCTCCAGGAGATGAAACATTGCAAGCATCCCCCCCTGCTGCAGCAGCCCCATCGATGACAGAACGCCCAACATCAGCAGCAAGGCCTGGAGAAGATACCCGAGTCGATGTATCCCCTGCACTTGCACCAAGCCTTCGATCAGCAAACCCCACCCGCCGCCGTGAGCTTCGGGCAGTGCGGGGACCTCGCCGGATCACATTTCCCAGCTCAAACTCTTCCTCCTCGTCCAACTCCAGGTCCTCACTCCCCGGTTCATATGAAGGAGAGCAATCCCCTCCAGGTGGCGGCCCCAATCCAAACGATAACAAAATCTTCTGGTGCCAATAACCCTTCACCTCCTGAATGCTGAAAGACTTGATGCCCTCATTGTTGTCAAACTGTCGTGAACACACATGAACCAATACAGCAGCATTGGCAGGCAACATAGCCATGCACTTCTCAAAGTGCTCGGGGCTCAGGACAGTGGCCAGCCCATCCACACACTCCACACTCAAGACCTGGGGAAAGGAGGTAAAAAACACTTCATTGAGATGGGGAGCAGGTGGTGGGATTTTGCATGCTAGCTCATTGGTTTTGTGGAACCACCGCACTCGGAGCTTTTTTCGCATCTTCTTGTCCTCATACATGTCCTCGACATATGCAATGTGCCGTTCCTTCTCTTCTGTCATCACATAGACAAAATCCTGGACCTGCAACCAAATCAGGTGCCAATGACGTTATTATAGAATGATGTCAATGACAAGTTTCGGATCATTCAACAACCCAATAAATTACAGGTTTGCAAAATGCCAATAGAAAGATACTCTCACAGGGAGGCCCCAACATCTCCTACCCCATCACATGAGGTCGACCAACACTACCCGAAACGCTACAACCATCATCTGCCAAAGCATGTCGAGATACAGAGGTTTTACCAAGATTATAGAGCCATTGCGTGAGTAACTGCAGCACAAAGATTTATCAAATGAAGGTCATACCCTGACACCCATTTCCATCAACTGCAAGAACCCTAAATACAACTGCCAGAAGGGAGAGAGAGACATGCATACCGAAATTGTGATACCATTCCGGAGGAATGAGTGGAAGTGTCGAAGCCTTTTGCGACAGCTCCATGTGTTGCCTACCCACACGACATCCCCCTTCGCACCTGCCACCTGCTTCTTCACATCACGCTCCTATGGCAACCCACCACAACAAGATTGTGAGATTTAAAACTCAACCCTTCTCAGCATTTGTTGCATTGAGCAGTCCAACTTGAAAGATAATCAGAAGACACAATTAGGTGTAGCTTCATCACCGCAGAACATTGGATCTGCAGAAGAAAGATAATCCCATAACATCTTAAAATAGCTGTGTAAGGAAAAATACTAAAGAAAAACTCAGATGCTCTTAGGATCCTCTTTGGATCACAAAGAACGCAAAAAGGAAGGTGTATCACCTGGTCCAATTCTAGAGAAGAAGACCAAAACCACAAAGCCTACTTGGCAGGGAAGGGGAGTAACATACATGTCGTTGCCAGTTTCTGTCCTCTTGACCGCTCTCCTGAGCTTCCCCATTCTCTTCCTCCTTGCCAGTACCAAACTCGGGTGATTCTGGCACCTCCTGCTTTGGCGAGCCTGTCACACGATTGCAGATCGAAGTTTAAACAACAGCTGGCTGCCAACTCTCTGAACAGTAAGGCCAGACCTCAAGTATGAACTGGTAAACCTGCACGCCAGGTTTCCTTCATACTACTAAGCTGGTCCGACAGACCATGACACAAGTTTGAAAGGCCATTGATCAACTCAACATGCCAAGGCCAGAAAACCTTTGGACACCTTCCAAACGGAAGGAAGCAGTCCTTCACTATTGCGACTTGCATGTGTCACTCCCTTTATCAAAGGGTCTGTGCAGAGATTAGTAAGGGAAACCACATCGACAGGGTGTTCATCCTACCATGTATGTTATTCAAAAACAAAAATCCATGCTACAACCCCCTCCACAATCGTCTACGAAGATCTACACCAAAAAGCAACTGCCATGCACCGAAACTGGTAAGCGAACCAGAAGCAAATCCAACAGAACCGGAAAACCCAGCGTTCATAAGCATCTCTGTTTGCCCGTGAATGCCAGCTTCGATAGAAGCCTTGTGAAACTACCCCGTTGGAAATAATGTTTGCAGCTACCTGAAACATGATTTGGCTCAGAAGACGATGGGCGAGTCTTTGTAAGCAGCGAAGATAGCCAGTCTACAACTTCCCTCCGTGCTCGCCATTTGAATGCGGAGGTCATTGATCTGTCCAACCCGGCCAGAGGAAGAAAATCATCGCAGACCACATATACCATATGACGAAGGCTGCGCTCGGTCCCAACCACTGCCAAGCAATGCTGGCCATGGCGGTCCTTCAGATAGTAGTGAACTACACGGCTCCCCCGATCATGAGACACAAACTGCTCTTCCCAATCAACAAATCGCCTGAGGTTCTGAGATGCCATGAAAGGTGTTGTACACCAAGCGGGCCAGTGACCACTGCATCCGCCCTGCACTCATGTGCTAGAAAGGCAGGCTGCTACTGCACAGTCAAGGCCATGCAACATACTCGAGGCCAACAACGGCCGTAAAAGTTGCCGAAATACCCTTCGTCCACAGAGCCACGTGAAAACGATGACAGTCACAAAAGCTTGGATGGGAGGGTTGTCCTTCCCATTAGCGGAGTTTGTTCGTAAGGGTTTGAAAAAGCCCCGATGCTCCACAGCCGATGAGGAAACCCTCCTCAAACAACCACCAACTTTGGCAAATTTGTCTCCACCAGAACTAGGACACGGAACCTGGAGCACAAGGCTAATATGACTATTTACAAAGAGCGCACAAAGGAATGGCGGAGCAAAGATCAGGAAGCGATACTGCGAATACTAACTGAGACAGGAAAAAGTACAAGAGGCAGAAGCGGATGGGCCACGGACCGGTTACAGCCCCTGGAAGCGGCTGCAAGACGAAGAATGGAAGAAAATGGGGAACGGCCTGGGAAAGACGACAGACTACATGCACCAGGGGGGCTAGGGCCCAAACTAAGGACTCTCCCAAGGGTACGGTACAAAGGCGTTAAAGCACAAACATTGCTACAGAATAGAAAGCTTCCAAGGGAAAGGAGAAAGCGGAGACAGAAAGCCCGGAGACGGAAGGAACGAGGCGACCAACACCGACGAGGAACAAAAACGAGATGACAAGACAGCAACCAAGACAGAAATCAGGGCAGGCAACTCCACCATATCAACGACAAGAGAAACCAGGAAGGAAAAGGAATTGAGATAGAAGAGATATGAGAAAACAGCCCGGGGCCGGTGTGGGATAAGGCAAGGGGCACATGCCCCCAGCGGCGATAACTGCTACAAAAAGATGCTCCGCTACTGTGACACCACAAATCACAGACAACAGGAAACGCCAAGACACACACCACAGCAAGATAGGGTCCCAGCCCTAGGCGGGGAGGGGGAGGACGAGAGGATGCGGCATAAAATGACGAAACTAGAAAGACATTTCATCAACGAGACCCGAAACATTCACACACAAGGCATGTCAATACACTCTCCATCATCACAACGCCACACCTACAGCGCAACACGGACACTAGAGAACGCAGCGATGCGAGGAAGGCAGAGCATACTCAGAAGAAGAACACGAAGAAGGCAAAGGGCAAGCAGCAGGCAGGCAGGTAGAGAGAGGCGCCTTCTACCTCGGTAATTTCCCACAATTACTTACCCCACCTTCACCCAGGGTAACGTTTTCAGACGTGTGCAAAATGTGACGGGTGTTTTCCCACCGGCTGAACCGGTCTCTATTCGCTCCTTCCCGCTAACATCCGGTAGGAAGGGCTTACGTGTCGACACGTCCGTCTGCATGCCACCTATATATTTTGGTCATTTATTATTATTATTATTGCTGATATTGAATTCGGCAGATATTTGGGGGTAGCTACTGTATGGATAATTTCATCATCCTTGGACAACAAATACAAGACAAAATAATACACGCTACCTATAAATCTGGGATTGAAGGGAAAATGAACTCATTTGTTGGCGAGTTCAGTAACACCAACGATGTTTGTCATCACGTTTTTCTTTCTGTGTCTCTTGTCTTACATGGCCACACCAGTTAAGGGCTACAGGGATTTGTACCCAGGACTAGTTCAACGTTGAGGCGCATGTACGTAGGTAGGTCTGTAGGTAGGTGTATGAATACCCAATTAGGTAGGTAGATAACTACCTACCAACCTTCCTAAGAGACCGAAATAAATGAATGTGGCAGTCAGAAATAAACGGATGAATATTGTCCAGACAAGAATGTGAAAATGGATGAATTATCTCTGAATGAAAAGGGACTTAATGGCAGGTACATTGCGTATGGTCCGTAGGCTAGGGCTAGGGTTTAAGGGGAAGATAATAGGAATAATGTAAGAACTTAAAGCGAGCGCGTCAGGACGGTCCAGCAGTGACACCCCGTACCGCCGGTTCTCCGCCTCCAGCAGCCGGCTGGGCTGAGTCAATCCCTCCCCACCCCGCTCTCATCCCGCGCGTCGTCGTTCTGCGACACTAGTCCGTCGCTTCCACCACACTAACCACCATGTAACCTATGTAACCCTCACCAGGTGTAACCCTATGTAACACCGCAGAGTGTCACCCCTACCCCTATGTAACCCTCACTCCATGTAACCCTCTGTAAAACTTTGCAACCCATGTAATCCTCTGTGACCCTCTTAACCCATGTAACCCCATGACCCTCTGTAACCCTCACTTGTAACCCCATGTATTCCTCACCACCATGTAACCCTCTGTAACCCATGAAACCCTTTGTAACACCGCAGAGTGTCACCCTCACCAGGTGTAACCCTCACCACCATATAACCCTCTGTAACACCGCAGAGTGTCACCCTCACCCCTATGTAACCCTCACTCCATGTAACCCTCTGTGACCCTCAGTAACCCTCACCAGGTGTAACCCTCTGTAACACCGCAGAGTGTCACCCTCACCCCTATGTAACCCTCACTCCATGTAACCATCTGTAACCCATATAACCATCTGTAACCCATCTAACCCTCTGTAACACCGCAGAGTGTCACCCTCATCCCCATGTAACCGTCACTCCATGTAACCCTCTGTGACCCTCTGTAACCCTCACCAGGTGTAACCCTCACCACCATGTAACCCTCTGTAACACCGCAGAGTGTCACCCCCACCCCTATGTAACCCTCACTCCATGTAACCATCTGTAAAACTTTGCAATCCATGTAATCCTCTGTGACCCTCTTAACCCATGTAACCCCATGACCCTTTGTAACCCTCACATGTAATCCCCTGTAACCCTCACCACCATGTAACCCTCTGTAACACCGCAGAGTGTCACCCTCACCCCCATGTATCCCTCTGTGACCCTCTGTAACCCATGTAACCCTCTGTAACACCGCAGAGTGTCAGCATCACTCCATGTAAACCTCTATGACCCTCTGTAACCCATGTAACCCTCTGTAACCCGTGTATCCCTATGTAACACCGTAGAGTGTCACCCTCACCCCCATGTAACCCTCACTCCATGTAACCCTCTGTGACCCTCTATAACCCTCACCACCATGTAACCCTCTGTAACACCGTAGAGTGTCACCCTCACTTGCAAAATGAATGGTAAGGGTTTAGGGATAAATGCTTAAGGGTCTTTTAGGGTAAAGGGTTTAATGTAAAGGATTTTACTAGGATAAAGGTTTACTAAGGTAGGGGTTTTGGTTTAAGTTAGAAATGGACAAACAAACATGGAAGACCGTTTGTCGCTAGACACAGACTCGCTTAGAGGTCCAGAAAAATGATGAGAACATGAGAGGTATTAGTTAAGGAGTGGCAAATTGAAAAGTATGGCAATAATGATAGGGTAAGGGTCCTCTTAGTGGGATACCTCAATTGGAGACTTGGCTTGAGTCAAGTGCAAGCACTGAGAGACGGACTGGAATTGGCGCAATAACGAGACATTGGAAAAGAAAGACTCCAGGGGTTGTGCCAGCATTTTTTTTTTTTGGTGCACTGTCTGTTTTGTAAGCCAGAATCCCCCGCACGAATATTTGTAGATGAACAAAATGTACAGAAGTGCAGAGTCCAACACGTCAAAAAAAATAAAATGAACGTCCACTGCTCACTCGGCGGCGAGAATATTTCCCCAGTATTGGTCGTATTGTTCCATTACACCCCGGTAATGATCGTCAAGCAACATTCATTTGGTCCAAAAATCTCTGTATTTCTTAATACCATTTTTGATGAATGACTGTTTTTCGGAGGAGTCGTCCCCGACTCCCAATATCGGTCTTCTTGGAATGGCATCTGGATCTTTTTCAGGGAGATTTGGAGTCCTATCAGGGTTGGATTTCCACATCTTAACGCTGGAGTTTGTATGAAGCCACTCCGAATCAGTAGCTGACTTCTTGTACTTCAAAATGGGCCAGCCATCCGCTTCCTTAAAAAACCGAAAGACATGCATATCTGAGATCCCGACCAAAGCCTCATTTCCATCAAGAATACAACACTTAACAAACTTCTTGAAGTTGGGAACCTCCTGAATAATTAGAGGAATGAATTGCATATCTTGGGAGATCATGAATGACCTCATCAAATCCAATGTAGGTACTGCGTTCTTTTAGCTTCTTCGAGAGATAACTAAAGAATCCGTCAATATCCTCATGCGTGTGCCCGACCATGAGAAAACCAAGTTGGATCTCTTCAAAGACATCTTTGGCAGTAAGGAGGGATAGAAAAGCAAGCATCCATCTGTTCTTATTGTCCTTGGAAGAGTTGTCCAGCAAATAAAGTCGTCTAGGAAGTGGTCGAGCACCATGTTTATCTTGCGGCCTGCAAGGTTTCAGAGCCTCCAAACATCTCGATTTACCTCTCATGAGCGTTTCAAAAAAATCATTTTGAACTTCAGTGTCGAAAATATTCCTGGATTCCCGGCATGTCGACTTTTCCAGTTGGCGCAGGCACCGAGCCAGCGACCCAATTGTGAAGTTTGAGTTACCCTCACTCCATGTAACCCTCTGTAACCCTCACCAGGTGTAACCCTCACCACCATTTAACCCTCTATAACACCGCAGAGTGTCACCCTCACCCCCATGTAACCCTCACTCCATGTAACCCTCTGTGACCCTCTATAACCCTCACCAGGTGTAACCCTCTGTAACTCGTGTATCCCTCTGTAACACCGCAGAGTGTCACCCTCACCCCTATGTAACCCTCACTCCATGTAACCCTCTGTAACCCTCACCAGGTGTAACCCTCACCACCATATAACCCTCTGTAACCCATGTAACCCTCTGTAACACCGCAGAGTGTCACCCTCACCCCCATATAACCCTCACTCCATGTAACCCTCTGTGACCCTCTGTAACCCTCACCACCATGTAACCCTCTGTAACCCGTGTATCCCTCTGTAACACCGCAGAGTGTCACCCTCACCCCTATGTAACCCTCACTTTATGTAACCCTCTATAACCCTTTGTAACCCATGTAACCCTCTGTGAACCTCTGTAACCCATGTAACCCTCTGTAACTCTACCTCGTGTACATCATACACGTGTAAACTTTGCGACGGCCGAATGGAGGTTGAAATGGAGGCCGAAACCCTAATTTGCTCTCTCCATCTGTTTTCCAGATTCCTAGCTCGCTCGTTTTTTTGCTTTGGGGCATCAGCTTTCTGCAATTCCCGTGGCGCCCAATCGGCTTCACACATCAATGCGAAAGATTTGTAGTTCATTCAGTTCAGTATCGTCCTCCCAACAACATACAAGACAATGCTTTCCGCGCAGCGATCCGGCAAATCTATTACTACGGTTTCCTCTACGATTGATACGGTTGTCTCTATCCTTTTTATTTCTCAATATCATTCTTGTTGTTTTGTCACCGTCTGGAAAGGGTTTTGTTTCTTTCGGTCTAGCCATGCAAGCAGCCGCTCATTTGACGGGGTGCCCATTCACTCTCCTCTCGTGTATCTTTTGTTCACACACCAGCCGGGGCAGCCTACTCATCGTTATTCTGGATGCAATATGTATCGAATCCTGCATGTTCTGCAAGCACTGCCAACCGGTTACATGTCTGATGGTTTATATTTCGCTTGTGTGCTATGGTTACACACAGGGGGTTACACGGTGTTTTCTTTCTCAATACATGGTGGCTTGGTAGACGGTTTAGTAATGGAGGTTTAGATGGGGTTGACATATTTGATGGGTTACGTGGATGTTGTGCTCGCGGAGCCACATAGGCTAGGGTTACATGGGTGGGGCGATACGTTGACCATGTTTACCTGGAGGTTGCATACTAATGGTTTGATATGACAGGGTTACATCGATGTTGTGTTCAAGACAAGTCTGTCACCAACACTGAAGTGTTATGGTTACACACAGGGGGTTACACGGTGTTTTCTTTCTCAATACATGGTGGCTTGGTAGACGGTTTAGTAATGGAGATTTAGATGGGGTTGACATATTTGATGGGTTACGTGGATGTTGTGCTCGCGGAGCCACATAGGCTAGGGCTACATGGGTGGGGCGTTACGTTGACCATGTTTACCTGGAGGTTGCATACTAATGGTTTGATATGACAGGGTTACATCGATGTTGTGTTCAGGACAAGTCTGTCACCAACACTGAAGTCTGTCTCCAACACTGAAGTCACATAGACTAGGGGTACATGAGGTTGTGACGAAGGGTTACATCATATGTGGGTACATGACAGAGGGTTACACTCGACGTGTCTCACATGCGGGTAACGGCTGGTTTGTCGCGCTCACAAGTGTAGGGTTACGGTACACTCCGCTATTCCAGGTGACACCGGGATTGCAACTCATATACATGTGAGTCAGTGCGGATATAATTGATTGCAAGCCGCCAGATTTTAATGAACCGCCGTCTTTCGCTTAACCGACGTGCCTTACGGGTGACATCTAGCTAGCTTCATTCTTCGTTCTTTGATCATTGTTCAGTTTTTCCCTTCTCGCAGCAGTTTCCTATTCTTCCTGCACTCCTTGTTGTGCGTGCTCCCTGCTGTGCGTTCTTCGGAATTCTCTTGGTCTTGTCTTGCTCTTGCTCTTCTCTTCTCTTCTGTCAGCTTGTTCTTTTGCCATGGCTGATTGTTATCTGTTCCCTGAAGAGGCTACTATTCCATTTGATCACTTGAAGAGGGATGGCGAACGAGTTCGCTTCTGGTACACTGAGCATGAGCATGCTACAATGATCGCGTACTGCCACACCAGGTGTAGAGAGGCCAAGGTGGAGGGAGCAAAGGGCCGGCCTAAGTTCAAATGTCCTTACTGTGGGGAAGTAAAGGTAGATAAGAGTAGATTGAATCGGCATATTGTCGATGGAACGGCCGCATGTATGGCCAGACCGAAAGGAACAAAACTGTTTCCTGATGCGGAGCTCAAGCATGCCATGGTTGTTGAAAATGTGGTGAATTCTGTTCCAGCTTCTGCTGTTGATGCATATCATGCATGGATTCTGCAAAATATGGTGGCTTTGGGTGAGATTGCAGATCCTATTGAAGTGCCTGCTGTTGTACCTTCTTTGGCTACTTCTGCTACAGAGGTTCCATCTTCTGGTGCTCATGCTGTTTCTGTCCCTGGTCCTTCTGTTCGGCAGGTTCCTAACGAGAGAGACAAGCGGTGATTGAGCCCGCCTCTACATGTCCCTATTGCAAAGAAAATCAACATTGGAAACCGGGGAAATCGGAGCTCAAGGTTCATCTTGCGAAAGTGAACTCCAGGCTCAATCCTTCTGCTACCACATGGCCTTATTCCTCAGTTCCCATTTCCGAAAGTCAATGAGAAGGGGTTTTGGCCGGCATTCCAAGCATTTGTTGCGCGAGGCGAGGGCGCAGTCCATGCGACAGCTGCAAAATCAAGTTGAGTTCTATCGACGGACAATCAAGTTAGATTCCCTGCCATTTCTCTGTTTTTCAAATTTCGAGCTGTTGTCTATCCGTGTAACCCTTTGTTTTACCCCCCCCGTCTCTCTTGTGGCGTGTAACCCAGAGTGTAACCCACCTACAGAGGACCCCTTTTAAAAATCCCTATGGTGTGTAACCCACCTCTGTGTAACCCCGTGTAGCCCACCTTCCTTGTAACCCATTTTTCATGTGTAACCCCTCACGCTGTATTGCGCAAGGAGCTCGACATCATCTTAGAAGCGATGATATAGAGAGTGTGGTTGATGCCCACAAGGCGTTTACAGCCTAGCCGGATCATGGTCCGTTAATGATAGCGGAATTGAATCGGGTGAAGGAGTATTTAGAGAGCATAGGGCATCCTGATATGCCAAAGCAGAAAAAGAAAAAAGGTGGAAGACTTACACGGTCCATCGAGAGAGCCAAGCCTCACATGATGATGACACGATGGACGAACCAGCTCTTGGCAATACCGACCTTGACGATGCCAGAATTTCAAATCCTCTTGTCATCACTATTACTATAGATGAAATCGAAGGTTTGGTTGTTCTAGATCCGATGGAATTCACTTGCGATTTTGCGGAAGGATTGATCAGTCAAATGGAGAATCTCACCAAACCGCACATTGGACCGCCACCACTCCTTTTGAGAATTCTGGCCCACAACGATGTAAGAAATCATGGCAGGTCAGTTTCCCAAACGCATCCCAGGTTGGGGTTCACGACTGACCTTCTGGAAAGTGCTCTTACGGTCTCAAAGGTGAAGGACCTGGTCGATGAGAATTACGGTTTTAGTCTGATGTACTTTGCACAACCTGGTGACGGAATTGCGACCTTGGATTCTGAGCTCGAGGACTTAAGATCGAGTTTGAGTACAGAAGAGTGGGGTGACATGTCAGTTAAGATCAATGGAGCTATACAGTTTTGCAAGGCAAGCCGTCGTCGCGCCGCCCACCACTTTGCGATCCATCAGAAAGAATCGTTTATCCAGCTTTGGTGTTGTGGCCTCCTCAGCGAATCACCAACAAAAATGGACTTCAATGCGCGTTTGGACATCTAGTATATGAGAGACCTTGGGTCTGTAGTGCCTTGGTATCTCTGTAAGTGTTACTCCATCCACTGTCACCCCTCTCGTCGTGTAACCCCTTTGTGTGTAATCCTGTAATCAGTGTAACCCTCACTATGTGGAACCCTGTACTCAGTGTAACCCTCGCTGTGTGTAACCCTGTAATCAGTGTAACCCTCGGAGTATGTAACCCTGTAATCAATGTATCCCTAATGTTACCCCTCGTTGTGTTACCCTAGATTTGTTACCCTCTCGTTGCGTAATGCAAACTACTGTCTCTAACAGGGTGGTGTAACCCACATCGTCTAATCCGAACCACTGTCTTGTCCTAGTCAGTATAACCCTTACATAGTGTAACCCTTGCACTTTCAAAAACCTAGTTCCACGACTAAAAACCTTTGTCTTTTCCCCGATGCAGATGAGTCCGAGCTCATGACCAATCAAGTCGCCAATGCGTTCAAAAACCTTTTTGAGGCTCAACGTGAGCTTCACGAAGTTGTGTATGGGGCCCCTCCACAATGCGATACAGGGGGCGCGCAGACGAGTGATGGGCCCTCTGTGTTATAGGATGAGGAGATGGTTAAACCTCGTCTTCATTCAATTTCCGCCCCGCAAAGCGACGATGTACATGACGAGGACATCATTCCAAGTCAATCTGCCGTTGTATCTTTGTCGCAGGTTGGTGAATTGTACTCAACCCAGCTGCACTTAGGGGTGAACCTAGCAGACTTGATGCGGGATTTGCCCGTGAATTCTGATACTGATACTGAAGATGATACATCAAGGTGGAACACCCAAGTGCAAACCTCTTTGTCCGCAGCCCCAGTCATTTCTTTTAGAGGTCTTAACCGAAGAACCGGGGACCCGCTTGACAGAGTCTGTGTATGACTTTGAATCTGGAGATGCTGGGTTGAACCCTCCATGCAACAATGTAAGTATTTGTGAGGATCATGTGGTCAACCTCTCTAAGAATGACACTGTTCGAATGATGCAGACCGAAGATCCAAATCATTTCGCGCCACAACATGTCACATTGGAGGAGGTGGTCAGTATTGAGGGTGACATTGTCCGGGGGATTGAGCAGACAGACAGTCACCGAGCCTTCGTGGGTCACATTGATGCGGAGGGTGACACTGCAAGGGGAGGAGGCCCTAAAACCGAGGGTTACACTGCACCTGAGGGTGACACTGCGCAGAAAGGAGCAACAGGGAAGGAGGGTTACACTGCACCTCAGGGTGACACTGCGGATACCGGTGTGGCTGACACTACTGTGAGGGACATTGTCGTGGGTGACACACCATTGCCCGTGAACACTGCAACTTCCGTTGAGAGTGACATTGACATGGGTTACACTGGTAGGGGTGACACCCCATAGCCAACCCACATGGCAGATGTCCGTGAGTGTAACACTGCCATGGATGACACTCCACTACCATTAGTCGTGGAGGGTGACACTCCTTTGCCATGGCCACTAGTCGTGACGGATGACGCTCTTCCGCTAGTCAACATGGTCTTGGAGGATGACAGTGCGGAGAAGGGCGACACAATCAAGGATGGCATTGAGGAGGTTGATGCAAAGAAGAGTGACATTGACATGGGTGACACGGGGAAGGGTGTCACCGAGGAGGTTGTCAGTTGGAAGGGTGACACAGAGCAGGGTCACACTGAGAAGCGTTTCACTGTGGAGAGTCACGAAGAGAATGATGTTGCGGAGCATCGTGACACTGAGAAGAGTGACACTGCCAAGGGTGACACACATAAGATTGTTACTAAGCAGGGTGACACTAGGAAGGAACCCGATGAGAAGGGTGACACTGCGAAGAGTGACTCTGATAAGGCGGCCAAAGAGAAGGGTGACACCGAGAACAGTGACATTGAGAAGGTAGCCGAAGAGAAGGGTGACACTGAGATGCGTGACACTGAGGAGGTAGCCGAAGAGAAGGGTGACACTGAGAAGAGTGACACTGAGGAGATAGCCGAAGAGAACGGTGACACTGAGAAGAGTGACACTGACAAGGTAGCCGAAGAGAAGGGTGACACTGAGAAGCGTGACTCTGACAAGGGGTCTGAACAAAAGGGTGACACTAACAGGGGCAACACCGAGGAGGTGAGTTGTGACACTTCTGCCCTTGGTCAGTCACCTCCCCAGCACGTCTCAGACGAGGGAGTGCAGTCTTCAGCACTTGCAGCAAACTCAGAACAAGGCACCTCTGGCCCAGAAATTCCCCCTACCGGCGGCATTGTCACCTCTGGCCCAGAAATTCTTCCTACTGGCGGCATTGTTAGGGTTGCAGAGAATCCCAGGAGGTCAAAATGGCCGCCTGCTCAAAGAAAGCGGTTGGCTGAACCCCCTAGCGCTGACAAAGAAGTACATGTTCTTGTCGCACCCAAAAAACAGCGAACCAAATCGAAAGGCAAAAGTGCAGGGGTCTCCGAGGTTGACGTTGTCCAGCAGCAAGAGGTCCTTGCCAAGCACTTGCGGGAGCGTTCGAGGTACCTCATTGTACTTTGATCCTCTCTGATTGCGAATATTGATTATAACTCTTGTATGATGCATCGTAATGTTCGTAATGTGCGGTTTTTTGTGCAGACTAAAACAACGGTACTTGACGAAGTTCAGAATGGTGTCGGACCCTCCTGGGGCGCCCGAAGTGAAGTTTTATTATGGCAATGTCTTCGTGACTTCTACCCCGTTACAGTTTTACTTGGAAGAGACAGATTTTGAGCCGATGTATAAAATAAGAGCAACTGTCACAGATGCATTGCTCTCAGGTTACAACAAACTTCTGGAGGCCAAATTGTTTAAGGCTATCGCACCTGAGTTTGTCATCTGTGCTCCTTTCCAGTGGCATGTCATGCGTACCAATTAATGGTAATGATCTGCAGACGCTATTCGGGTTGGTGCAAGAATGGTACACTCAGGATGCCCGAGGGATGGTGTTCACAAAGAATCGAGATCTTGTGGACGTGGTTGTCATCCCTATTGTCTTCGAGTAAGTAATTTGAGTGTTGACTGATCATGTTGGGTTACACTCCTCTGTTCTACACTGAGTTGCACTAGTTTGGATTTGCACTGCTGACTAGTTGTGTTACACCGTTTAGAGTTACAGTACAAAGGGTTACACTACTGGGTTACACCACAATGGGTTTCATTGGAGAGTTTTTTTTCTATTCTGACGTTACGGCTTTGTTTGTGTTGCAGTGATCACTGGAGTGTTGTTGTTTTAGAGCGCCGAGGTCGAATAGTACATTTGGACTCCCATAAAACCATTGCCCGACCCAAACTCATTGAAGGAATTTTGCGAAATTTTGCCATAGCGTTCTTTGATTGCATGCCTGGATCTGATGACTTCAGTTGCGTCATGGAGAGGATGGAATGGTTTAAGGCCAGTGTCCCCCAGCAACGGAGCTGTTGGGAGTGCGGCTATTATGCACTTTGTTTTGTGCAATTTTACTTGAAGTGGAAGTTCAATGTGAAAACCACAGAAGATCGAACCCGTCATAGGCGGGCGTTTACTGCAAGTTGGTTCGACGAGTCAACCATGATAGCTTCCCGTACTCATATGATTAATTGGCTGTTTAACTCTTCTCAATGTAACTAGCAGCAGTGTAGCCCGATCCATGAAACCCCTATTGCATGCAAATTG
Organism: Takakia lepidozioides; assembly: GCA_030704615.1. Taxonomy (NCBI): domain Eukaryota; kingdom Viridiplantae; phylum Streptophyta; class Takakiopsida; order Takakiales; family Takakiaceae; genus Takakia; species Takakia lepidozioides. The sequence continues at coordinate 77,304,493 of CM060731.1, forward strand.
TAGTGTAAATTACTGTGTGACTCAGAACATTGTAACTTCTAGCCGTGTACCTGATAGCATTGATTTCTGCGTCTGCATCGTCGATAACAAAAGCATTTGGCCTCCAATCTAGTTTGCTCTGAAGAAGTCGGTCGCGAAGACGTTTCATCCAGGGGCTCAGGTCAGTTGTTTTATTTCTCGCTGATATAATATAAGCAACAGGTATGTCGTTGAGCCATTCGTCGAACACCATCATGGTATACATTGGGAACTGTAATGTCACAATGGTACAAAAATGAATAAGGTGAGTGTTGTAATATTGGAAATAGTTGCATGGCACTCACATTTCAGAATGCAATGAAAGGTAAAGCGTGACACGAATACCTTATTTTCGTTGGTCTCAAATGTTGCATCGCAGGATACTACACAGTTGTGTCCCAGGTCGATCATTTTCTGTTTTTGCCACTCCGTTTGTATTCCAATCACGAACTTCAAATCACCCGCCACTGACGCTGTCTCTTCATGGTAGAAGAAGACGCTTTCAGGATTGCTATCGATCCACATACGTACACTTTGTGCATCATCTGGATGTTTTTTGTAACTCTCAATCGCAAGCTTGTCGGCAATGTTTCTCACGTCGTACTTGAACAAGAAACAATCGCGACTCCACTCCATGCCTGGCTGAGACGCACAAGCTTCCTGGAGCTGTTGAGTGTGTTGTGTCATAATCATAGCTGGAGATAGGCCACTACGAAGACTATCGACGATCCACTGTTTCATATCTTGGCTGAGACGAGGGGCATGCACGAATCGCGTGAATGGGAAGAGGGGTCAGCTGAACCATGACATGGTTTTCCTTTTGCATCCACATGCTGTTTCTGGAAGTATGTGATGATTGCCAACTCTGGATCTAGAAAACACTGGCCAACTTTGAAGCTATATGTACACCCACGTTTGTATGACTCTCCGAAATCCACTGCCTTACGTCTGATTCGCTTGACTGGTTTTTGATTATCAGAGGCTGCTATCGGTTTATCTTTCTTCTTCACAATCGGCGGGTCTGTGCACCTATCTACCGGGCCGTAGCAGCAGTGGTACCTGCAAAGAAAGCATACAAAGCGAGGAGGGTTATCGCCATATACGACTTTGCTAGGCCAGCAGAAAGAAGTGGGGCTGGGAATGTTATACAACCCTCGTAAGTGACTTACTTATGTCACTGACGATAACTGTTTGCACGCGGTGTCGTCAGATCTGGCAACTCACGGTACCTTCGATCTTGAACATAAAATTGGGTCTTCCCATCCACTCTACTCCTTTCTCCCTCCAGAAAATCAGGAATGCGAGACCATGGAACGACAGCTACTTTGATGGATATACGTTTCCCTTTTCCGTGGGAAACCTGGCGTATCCAACGGAGGTTTGTGTAATTGAAAAACCCGTCTATGGGTAGCTGTAGGATGCATTTCAAATGAGATACCAAATGCTGCAAATGACAGAGTTATCCCGCCTCGTCTTTCAAACCATTTGATTCCAATGCTGCTTTGCGTTCCTCGTCTAGCACCTTCACGGCAGCACATGCCATTACCGGCAACAGTACCACCAGTACAGTACAAATCGCAGAACACACACGGGCAACACAGCGGAGCCCTCGGGACCGCACGACGTCTGCGCACCTGGTGAAAATGACGCGCGATGATGGAGTTACACGTGGGTTTTGATGTCACCGAATCGTGTAACCCAGGTTTGAATTCAAAATATCTGACACCTCTCGGAGCCCGCCAATTTTCGCCGGGCACCAAAGGGCTACACGAACAGGGGTGACATGCGTTGGGGATAAAGGATGGGGTGACACGAGCTAGGAGTGACACGATCGGGTGTTACACGGAGGGGATTGACACAATATCGGGGTTACATGGTGGGGTTACAATGTGAGAGTTACACAATGAGGGTTACACGAGGCGGAGTTACAAGGGCTGACGTGCAGAGGGTTACAGGGATGATGGGGTTACACGAGGAACAGGAGTTACACGGAGAGGGGTACATGGGATAACATGATACAAGCTTGCATTGGGGTTACACGATGCGGGTTACATATGGTGGGGATTACATGGGATCACATAATGAGAGGGTTACATGATACGGGATAACATGAAATGAGGGTTACACCCCGCGGAAAAACAGAGGATTACATGGGTTACAAATGGTTACAGAGGGTCATGGGGTTACATGGGTTACAGAAGGTCATAGAGGGTTACATGGAGTGAGGATTACATGGGGGTGAGGGTGACACTCTGCAGTGTTACAGAGGGTAACATGGGTTACAGATGGTTACATGATGGTGAGGGTTATAGAAGGTCACAGAGGGTTACATGGGTTACAGAGCGTCAAAGAGGGTTACATGGATTACAAAGGGTTACAAAGGGTTACATGGAGTGAGGGTTACATAGGGGGTGAGGGTGACACTCTGCGGTGTTACAGAGGGATACACGGGTTACAAAGGGTTACATGGTGGTGAGGGTTACAGAGGGTCACATAGGGTTACATGGAGTGAGGGTTACATGGGGGTGAGGGTGACACTCTACGGTGTTACAGACGGTTACATGGGTTACAAAGGGTTACATAGAGTGAGGGTTACATAGGGATTAGGGTGACACTCTGCGGTGTTACAAACGGTTACATGGGTTACAAAGGGTTACATAGAGTGAGGGTTACATAGGGGTTAGGGTGACACTCTGCGGTGTTACAGAGGGTTACACCTGGTGAGGGTTATAGAGGGTCACAGAGGGTTACATAGATTGAGGGTTACATGGGGATAAGGGTAACACTCTTTAGTGTTATAGAGGGATACACAGGTTACAGAGGGTCACATGGGTTAGAGAGGGTCACAGAGGGTTACATGGAATGAGGGTGACACTCTACGGTGTTACAGAGTGTTACATGGGTTACAGAGGGTTACATGGTGGTGAGGGTTACACCTGGTGAGGGTTATAGAGGGACACAGAGGGTTACATGGAATGAGGGTTATATGGGGGTGAGGGTGACACTCTACGGTGTTACAGAGGGTTACATGGATTACAGAGGGTTACATGGTGGTGAGGGTTATACCTAGTGAGGATTATAGAGGGTCACAGAGGGTTACATGGAGTGAGGATTACATGGGGGTGAGGGTGACACTCTGCGGTATTACAGAGGGATACACGGGTTACAGAGGGTTACATGGGTTACAGAGGGTCACAGAGGGTTACATGGACTGAAGGTGACACTCTGCGGTGTTACAGCGGGTTACATGGTGGTGAAGGTTACACCTGGTGAGGGTTATAGAGGGTCACAGAGGGTTACATGGGGGTGAGGGTGACACTCTGCGGTATTATAGAGGGATACACGGGTTACAAAGGGTTACATGGGTTATAGAGGGTCACACAGGGATGGAGTGAGGGTGATACTCTACAGTGTTATAGAGGGCTAGATGGGTTAGAGAGGGTTACATGGTGGTGAGGGTTACACCTGGTGAGGGTTACAGAGGGTCACATGGGTTACAAAGGGTTACAAAGGGTTACATGGAGTCAGGGTTACAAAGCGGTGAGGGTGACATTCTGCGGTGTTACAGAGGAATACACGGGTTACAAAGGGTTACATGGTGGTGAGGGTTACACCCGGTGAGGGTTACAGAGGGTCACAAAGGGTTACATGGAGTGAGGGTAACATGGGGGTGAGGGTGACACTCTGCGGTATTACAGACGGTTACATGGGTTACAGAGGGTAACATGGTGGTGAGGGTTACATCTAGTGGGGGTTAAAGAGGGTTACATGGAGTGAGGGTTACATAGGGATTAGGATGACACTCTGCGGTGTTACAGAGGGTTACATGGGTTACAGAGGGTTACATGGTGATGAGGGTTACACCTGGTGAGGGTTATAGAGGGTCACAGAGGGTTACATAGAGTGAGGGTTACATGGGGGTGAGGGTAACACTCTTTAGTGTTATAGAGGGATACACGGGTTATAGAGGGTTACATGGGTTAGAGAGGGTCACAAAGGGTTACATGGAGTGAGGGTGACACTCTGCGGTGTTAAAGAGTGTTACATGGGTTACAGAGGGTTACATGGTGGTGAGGGTTACACCTGGTGAGGGTTATAGAGGGTCACAGAGGGTTACATGGAGTGAGGGTTATATGGGGGTGAGGGTGACACTCTACGGAGTTACAGAGGGTTACATGGGTTATATAGGGTTACATGGTGGTGAGGGTTATAGAGGGTCACAGAGGGTTACATGGAGTGAGGATTACATGGGGGTGAGGGTGACACTCTGCGGTGTTATAGAGGGATACACGGGTTACAGAGGTTACATGGGTTACAGAGGGTCACAAAGGGTTACATGGACTGAGGGTGACACCCTGCGTTGTTACAAAGGGTTACATGGGTTACAGAGGGTTTCATGGTAGTGAGGGTTATAGAGGGTCACAGGGTTACATGGAGTGAGGGTTACATGGGGGTGAGGGTGACACTCTGCGGTGTTACAGAGGGATACACGGGTTACAGAGGGTTACATGGGTTACAGAGGGTCACAGAGGGTTATATGGAATGAGGGTGACACTCTGCGGTGTTATAGAGGGTTACATAGGTTATAGAGGGTTACATGGTGGTGAGGGTCACAGAGGGTTGCATTAGGGTTACACGACGTGGGTTACATATGGTGGGGATTACATGGGATCATATAATGGGAGGGTTACATGATGTGGGATAACAGGGAGTGAGAGTTACACCCCGCGGAGTAACAGAAGGTCATGGGGTTATATGGGTTATAGAGGGTCATAGAGGGTTACATGGAGTGACGGTTGCATTGGGGTGAGGGTGATACTCTGAGGTGTTACAAAGGGTTACAGAGGATTACATGGTGGTGAGGGTTACAAAGGGTCACAGAGGGTTACCTGGGTTACAGAGGGTCACAGAGGGTTACTTGGGTTACAAAGGGTTACAGAGGGTTACATGGAGTGAGGGTTATATAGGGGTGAGAGTGACACTCTGCGGTGTTACATAGGGATACACGGGTTAAAGAGGGTTACATGGTGGTGAGGGTTAGAGAGGGTCACAGAGGGTTGCATGGAGCGAGGGTTACGTGGGGGTGAGGGTGACACTCTGCGGTATTACAGAGGGTTGCATTGGTTACAGAGGGTTACATGGTGGTGAGGGTTCCACCTGGTGAGGGTTACAGAGGGTTACATGGTGGTGAGGGTTACAGAGGGTTACATGGAGTGAGGGTTACATAGGGGTGAGGGTTACAGAGGGTTACATGGAGTGAGGGTTACATAGGGGTGAGGGTGACACTCTGCGGTGTTAAAGAGGGTTACATGGGTTATTGAGGGTTACATGGTAGTGAGGGTTACACTTGGTGCGGGTTATAGAGGGTCACAGAGGGTTACATGGGGGTGAGGGTGACACTCTTCTGTGTTACAGAGGGATACACGGGTTACAGAGGGTTATATGGGTTACAGAGGGTCACAGAGGGATTCATGGAGTGAGGGTGACACTCTACGGGTTTACAGAGGGTTACATGGTAGTGAGGGTTACACCTGGTGAGGGTTATAGAGGGTCATAGAGGGTTACATGGAGTGAGAGTTACATGGGGGTGAGGGTGACACTCTGCGGTGTTACAAAGGGATACACGAGTTACATGGGGGTGAATGGACACTCTGCGGTGTTACAAAGGGATACACGAGTTACAGAGGGTTACATAGGTTACAGAGGGTCACAGAGGGTTACATAGGTTACAGAGGGTCACAGAGGGTTACAAGGAGTGAGGGTGACACTCTGCGGTCTTACAGAGGATTACATGGTGCTGAGGATTACACCTGGTGAAGGTTATAGAGGGTTACATGGAGTGAGGGTCACATGGGGGTGAGGATGACACTTTGCGGTGTTACAGATGGATACACGAGTTATAGAGGGTTACATGGGTTACAAAGGGTTACATGGTGGTGAGGGTTACAGAGGGTCACAGAAGGTTGCATTGGGGTTACACGATGCGGGTTACATATGGGAGGGTTACATGATGCGGGATAACATGGAGTGAGGGTTACACCCCGCGGAGTAACAGAGGGTTACATGGATAAAAAGGTTACAGAGGGTCATGGGATTACATGGGTTACAGAGGGTCACAGAGGGTTACATGGGGGTGAGGGTGACACTCTGAGGTGTTACAAAGGGTTACATGGGTTACAGAGGGTTACATGGTGGTGAGGGTTACAAAGGGTCAGAGAGGGTTACATGGAGTGAGGGTTACATAGGGGTGAGAGTGACACTCTGCGGTGTTACAAAGGGATAAACGGGTTAAAGAGGGTTACATGGGGGTGAGGGTGACACTCTGCGGTGTTACAAAGGGTTACATGGTCGTGAGGGTTCCACCTGGTGAGGGTTACAGAGGGTTACATGGAGTGAGGGTTACATAGGGGTGCAGGTGACACTTTGCGGTGTTACAAACGGTTACATGGGTTACAGAGGGTGACATGGTGGTGAGGGTTACACCTGGTGTGGGTTATAGAGGGTCACAGAGGGTTACCTGGAGTGAGGGTTACATGGGGGTGAGGGTGATACTCTGCTGTGTTATAGAAGGATATACACGGGTTATAGAGAGTTACATGGGTTACAGAGGGTCACAGAGGGATACATAAGGGTGAGGGAGACACTCTGCGGTGTTACAGAGGGTTACATGGTGGTGAGGGTTATACAGGGTCACAGAGGGTTACATGGAGTAAGGGTGACACTCTGCGGTGTTACAGAGGGATACACGAGTTACAGAGGGTTACATGGGTTACAGAGGGTCACATAGGGTTACATGGAGTGAGGATGACACTCTGCGGTGTTACAAAGGGTTACATGGTGGTGAGGGTTACAGCGGGTTACAGGTGAGGGTTACATGGTGAGGGTTACAGAGGGTCATGGGGTTACATGGGTTAAGAGTGTCACAAAGGATTACATGGGTTGCAAAGTTTTACAGAGGGTTACATGGAGTGAGGGTTACATAGGGGTGGGGGTGACACTCTGTGGTGTTACAGAGGGTTACATGGTGGATAGGGTTACACCTGGTGAGGGTTACAAAGGGTTACATGGGTTACAGAGGGTCACAGAGGGTTACATGGAGTGACACTCTGCGGTATTACAGAGGGTTACATGGATTACAAAGGGTTACAAAGGGTCACAGAGGGTTACATGGAATGAGGGTTACATAGGGTGGGGGTGACACTCTGCGGTGTTACAGAGGGATACATGGGTTACAGAGGGTCACAGAGGGTTACATGGAGTGACACTCTGCGGTATTACAGAGGGTTACATGGATTACAAAGGGTTACAAAGGGTCACAGAGGGTTACATGGAATGAGGGTTACATAGGGTGGGGGTGACACTCTGCGGTGTTACAGAGGGATACATGGGTTACAGAGGGTTACATGGTGGTGAGGGTTACACCTGGCGAGGGTTATAGATGGTCACAGAGGGTTACATGGAGTGAGGGTGACACTCTGCGGTGTTACAGAGGGATACATGGGTTACAGAGGGTTACATGGTGGTGAGGGTTACAAAGGGTTACATGGAGTGAGGGTTACATAGGGGTGAGGGTGACACTTTGCGGTGTTACAGAGGGTTACATGGGTTACAGAGGGTTACATGGTGGTGACGGTTACAGGGGGTTATAGGGGGTTACAGGTGAGGGTTACATGTTGATGGTTACAGAGGGTCACAGAGGATTGGGTTGCAAAGTTTTACGAGGGTTACATGGAGTGAGGGTTACATAGGGGTGGGGGTGACACTTTGCGGTGTTACAGAGGGTTACACCTAGTGAGGGTTATAGAGGGTCATGGGGTTACATGGGTTTCAGAGGGTTGCATAGGGTTACATGGTGGTTAGTGGTTACTGGCGGACTGGTGGAAGCGGCGGATTGGTGTCGCAGAACGACGACGCGCCGGGGGCGACGACGCCGATGGGATGAGAGCGGGGGTGGGGAGGGATTGACCGAGCCCAGCCGGCTGCCTTTCGATGGCTGCCGGAGGCGGAGAACCGGCGGTACGGGGTGTCAGGGCTGGACCGTCCTGACGCGCTCGCATTAAGTTCTTACATTATTCCTATTATCTTCCGGTTTAAGGCAAGGGTGTTTAGTGTGCTTTGCTTATTATTAACAAGAGCGAAGGTCGATCGTCCAGAACCGTCAGATCCGTCCTCTAAGGAAATATGTATATTACCAACCATTGGATAGAGTTCTGAGTTCCAGCTAGGTGATTCTGGGCTCAAATCCTGCGACCTGGTGTGGTAAGGTAATTAATTAATTGAAGGGTCTCAAAGTTTGGAACGTCTCTGATTTTTCAAAATGCACCCCTCCCCACACATGGACGTGGATGGGCCCTTGGCCGACCTGCACGCAGTTGCCTAGCCCAGGGTGGGTCTCATGTATATTGGGTCTATCGTCAATGGGGTGGGTCCACCTGGGCCTTTGGGTCAAGTGACACGGTAAGTTAGGCAATGAATTCACAATTTATTTATCTTTTCCCGTGCAGTCCTATTGTGAAGAAACTTGGCAAATGGAATCATGGGTCTCCAGTAGCGACTTTCTTAAGAAATTTGGAAAACAGCACGAGTGGCTACAGAGTTTTGCAAAAAAATAGCCGTACATTCTGTTCATCCATTGAAATTAGGATAGAATCATCCACTTCTGTACTTTAATCCATTTATATCATCCATATTTGGCAAATAACATCCATTTTTTATTTTTTATTTGGAGAAGTTTGGCGATTTCATCCATGAGAAAACAGGGAATTTGCAACAGAATATTCCATTTTATTTTTTGAGGTCGAAATCTGGCAAAAATTCGCCAATAAAAAAAACGCTGATCTCCATGTATATTGTCTATTGGGGGAAAAAACTTCAATTTTTTTCGAAAGTCTAGAAAGGGGGTCTATTACAGTGTTGGACTGGTATACCTGGTTTAACCTAGGTATGGAATACAGGTATGAATGTATATATTGAAGAACATACCACAGTCGAACCGGTGTAACCCATGTGATACACGTACTGGGGGAGTATGGCTTTAGGATTCCCCGCACACATACCATACCAGTCTGGGTATATGGAGGAATAGCATGGTTCCAATACCAATATTGCGGTGAGTTCATGGCGAATGGAGGTAGGTATGAGTATATGTTAGTGCAGCTAGTTATACCCTGTACTACAATTTGGTTAATTCAAGGCTCCATGTTGCAATTTAGACTTCATTTGCTGCTACTTTGGGTTACCTTTGCCGAGTGTTTCACGGCTTGGATTAAAATTAGCTATGTGCTAAATGACATTTATGTCTATGTATGGTGAGCTGTAGAAATACCATACCAGTGCTCATATCCCCCAGTATCACTACAGAGAAAGGGCAATACCAGTACCATACTCATATACAGCCCAAAGTACAACTACTCATACCAGATTCATACCCAAGTTGCTCATACCTGTATAGATACCTATACCAGCCTAGTATGAAAAAGGGGTGGGATCCTTCATACCAGGACCAGTCTGGTATTAAAAAATGGACATACCAGTCCAACACTGGTCTATTGTTGGCCTGTCTTGTCACCCACTGGCCCTAGGGTTCCTCCCTTCTAAGGATCACCTTGCATAGGGCCCAAGATTTGAGGACCTCATAAGCTTATTGATATCTCAAATTGGTTTGTCAATGGTGCCACATGGATTCAACCGCGTAGTGTTGTCTCCAATGATCAAAACGATCACAAGAGATTAGAGGCTTAAAACCGTCTGAAATTTCACTCCTATCACATTACCTTCCACAAACTGAGGAAGAGGTAAGCATGCCATTTTTTTACAACCAATGTAAGAATGGAACTTCACCTCCCAGGAATTTAGCTGCATATCCGCAGAACATCTGAGATGGGGTGCTACGGTCCTTTGCCTTGAAGGCAGGGGGATTATGCCACAAGAAGGATTGTTCTTGTGGTGCGGGCAACGGCAGCAGTAGGAAGGTAGGGGCTAAACGACCTTTGAGTGTTGAAGACACTCAAGAGGACGAAGGCGTTCACTAGGTCTTTCCACAACCGGGTTGCGGTTGGGGACGCCGAATGGGGGTGGTCATGGCATAATGAGTCGTAGTGGGGGTGGTATAGGACTGACCGTGGGGTTGAGGTCTTGTGATGGGAGTCGTGGGGATTCATGGGCTCACCACGGTCCATTAGGGCGTGGTGGGTGAGCCAAGACTCACCATGACTCATTACAAAGAGTCGAGGTTTTACGGTGGTGGTTCATAAAAAAAGACTTGGGTTGCCAACACCTACAGAAGTATATACATGGAGTTGTAACCTCGAAAACGGTGCAAGCCTTATTAAGCGACGACCAAAAGTTAGTGAAACTAGCAAGCGAGTAGGAAAACGATCAAGTGTGGGGAGCTATCCCAGACTGCCTACAACCAAAGAGAATTTCCACTCAGCCCACGTAATCGAGGATTGCGTGGGGGAGCAAAAAGGGATCGTTATGGCCCGATGAGCAGCCAAAGCTCCAAGTTGGCCCGACGGCCAATCTGGGAGTTAGGCACACGCACCAAAACAAGTAACTATGACATGAAATGGAGTTTACTGAAGTGAGATGTGGGACACATGGTATCATAGCTTAGAGTGCGATCGTCCTTGAGATCGGACTCGCCATGGGATCGGGCAAAGTCAAGCGAAAGCGGAATGGTCCAAAAGCCGACGAACCTAGTGAGCCCGGTGGGGGCGACCCGATGCCAAAGCAGCAAAAGAAAAAAAGAAAAACCTCTCAGAGGGTGATGCTACCCAAGATCAAGAGCTACTTGAGGAATTGGAGTCCAATGATTTTCCCGAGTCGTCTCCGGATCATCAAATGTCCCAGATGCCGCCAACATTTTGGGAAAGCTATTGGCTCAGTTCGGTGGGACTCTTCAAGATGTGGTGAAAGCTGCCTGCAATGTCACTTCCGCAAAATCGAAGTTTAAAGTGAAGCCATAGGAACCCGACATCTTTGAGGGCGTCCAGAATCAGAAGGCGCTCAATACTTGACTCCTGAAGTTTATGTAGTATTTCCAGGCATGAGTGTAAGCAAGGACGGAGTGAAAATGGTTCCCACCTATTTGAGGGGCTATGCTCAACAATGTTGGCAGAAACGTCTTCAAGACCAATGACCCACCCTAGACTCGATGAGTTGGCATGGCTTCAAGGAACTCTTGAAGAAGCAGTTCGTGTCTCTTAATGCATCCTAGCTTGTTCGGGACAAAATGAGGAACTTGAAGCAGACGGATGACATTCGGGGCTATGTTCAAGCTTTCAATGTGCTCTTACTTGAAGTCACAGATATGGCGGAACCAAAAATTCCTCTTGTATGTTATCATTGGCCAAATTTCGTGACACCAAGTGGATTATATTGAGTGTCATTCGGTGCCATGTCACTCCAATATGTGTCATTCGTGAAAGGAGATGTGGAAGATTTGACAACATGGAAACTGACGTACTATAATGTTAAAGATCGCACGATTGAACACTTTGCATTAAGTTCTTAGATTATTGCTAGTGTTCTCCGACTCGGAGGGTTTAAATTCTTTTTCCTTCCAATAATTCCAAGTAAATTTTTCTAACTCTTCACTTTACAAAAAAAAAAGAATATAAACACATCCATTATACTATAGGCCATGTAACTAACCCTATTGATGCATCAATACTCCATGTCTGTCTATGATTTGTATTTCCGTTTGCAAACATATTATCATGAGGTTGGGTAGCACATGAGTAGGCTCACACCTCTACGCGCCTACTCACGTGAGTAGAAGAGGATATATCGGAAATTCCAAGAATATTCCTGAAAAATACGATCGCGAAACTAAAATGTGCAATTTGTGCTTACGTGCACAAAAACACGGCATGAGCATAGGAAAACGTAGGCGTGAGCACAAGCCATGAGAAGTTGGGGCATAAAGAATATTCGGTATGTGTCATCTCCATCAAGGATTTTTGTTGTTTGATAGTTGCGTATTTAATCAAGTGCAAGTGACGCTTGATGCAATCAGTAATACGCGAAACTATAATTATTTCATTCTGTTTCGCCAACGAAAGCATGGATACCGATATACCGCAACAAGCACATAACAATTCATCAGCGAAATAAAACAATCTCACATCGTCTCTTATGTGCAAAACCAAACACAACACATTTTGTTTCGTCCACGAAACCATTGGATAATGACCTACGCAGCGATACCTATTGCTGACGAAACCCATTATTTCGCTGGCGCAACCCGATACCTTGATTTATTTCGCTACCGAAACCCATTGTTTGCCTCATTATCTTAAATTGTTCAATTATTGTTTGGTATTTGTGTGTTTTGGATGGTGTTGGTTATTGTGACTTTGTTTTTCCCTAATGTGTTATTCTTTGGTAAGATAAAAAGTTGTAGATATGTGGAACTTGGAGCTTGAAGATATACATTGCGGGTGGTTATTTTCATTAGGGTTTAGGGTTTAGGGACATAATTAGGGACAGAAATAGGCACACAACTAACATCTTCACTATTTTGGAACCTTATTCGCATGGATTCTATTTCCATGAAAACATGTGTACCATGTTGCCATGTTTTTGTGCTCACGCCTACGTTTTCCTGTGCTCACGCCATATCACCAGTGTGCTCACGTTCTACCAACCCTTAGAACCTTGGATTGTGCTCAAGAAGGTTTTTTTAGATCTTTTTAGAAAACATTTTCTGGTGACGCCCCCTGCTATTTGAAGGGGCTTTGGTGGCAGAAGATGCTCCAAAAATACTAACGGGTCATGTGTTCTGTATGGCCTCTTTAGGTTCCATTGCCAATGAATATGCCATACCAATTAGCTTTCCATGGTTGCTTTTGGGTTTTTGCACATAACTTCATATTTTGACAGCCTGTAAAAATTCCCTAGATATGTGACAAACTTTTATTTGGCGGCATCCAACTGCTGGTCATTGGATATTTTTCTCATGTCTCCATCACCCGCTGGCCATGTTCCTCATTTCACCACAATTACCACCTTGGTTGCTTGTGTAAGATATCCATTTCACCATTAAGTTTGTGAATGTGATACATGACACATGAGAGCAGAAGATCTGGAATACAGTGTGGATGCCTTGTGTAAGAACCCAACAAATGCATTTAACACTCCACATTTGGTTAACAGTATTGCTGCCCCCAGCTTCCTGACCTGTTCAATGCTTCCGTTTTCCAAGTAGTAAGTAGCACCAAGTCACTACTAGGCAGCCAGCTTGTTGCTAGCTCATAATTATGTTGTCTCATGGTAAGTCTAAATATGTATGAGAACTGTCTCTAGCACAACATCAACCTAATACCGCAATGGAGAGCAAGCCATAATTTGCAGTTTCAGCAAAGATCTAGCTACATTTCTTGTAACACTTTCTCACCAATACCTGCACACAAGACAAGGGGGTTGTTGTCTCCCACCAGACACTGAGCCACTCATGTAATTTAGTGACACCCTTCACACCTATGACATGATTGTTGTTCAGTCTGCAGGCACATATTGGATGGATCTCCACACCCAATAGTGGAATAGAACCCCAACAACCAGCTCCAGGAGGTTTAGTATTTTGCAAAAACAATGATCTAAGGCTTATCTTGAAGCCAATATTCATAGGTTACAAGTCAGAGATACCTCTTACTAGATTAGCCTCCCATCCTTTTCCTGCAAAGGCCATCCTGAGGCAGACAGGCACTACAATACAATGAATATTTCCAGCTTAGAAAATAGAAAACTCGGCCCTCGGTGCCCAACACTTTTGAGGTAACTGAAATTTTGGTTCATAACAAGCAGGTTTGCAGACTGCATGAAGATCATTAACAATTTCTGATTACAATGGCAGCCTCCCGTGACGGACAAATTTTCAATTTACACAAAGTACATAATAGGGATTTTGGCGAGTTCCCATTCTCCAGTTAACAAGCAGGAGTAGCACTATCCAATCCACCCTCTTACAACAAGTTTCCTTTCCATTTGGGATACAAACAGAGACCAAATTTTCACCCAACTTTCTCAAACTGCGATGGCCCTCCTTTGTCAAGCGGGGCCAGCAAGATAGAAGAATAGCCCACTCCTCGATTGACCAATACTACCTGCTGCTATAACTAAATATACCATATACAGTACAACCGCTTCTGGTCACCGCAGGTACAAAGAAGAAAACCACAAAGAGAAGAGCACAAATTCACTGACCACTACAACAGGTGACCCAATCCCCAATACAGGCACAATGTCGACATGTAGCCATGACTCCACCACCCCTCCCACCACAGCCCCTGCCACCAGCCCCGCTATTGTAACAATTGTTGCTTTTCCTGCACCCAATTAGAAATTTTCATAAGACAAGGAAGAGGGGGCAGAGACAAACTGCAGAGCCAATATGCCAAGCTACTTTAGTTCATATCCAGTAACAACAGAAAGGATAGATTTTGAAACACAAAAGCTCACCTAACCTCAGATTCTGCTTGCGCAGAAAGTAGAGCGAGGCACCAAATCCGATAGCCAGGATGAGGCCAGGCACATCAGCTCCACCAGTAAGAGAACCCTCAACAGATGGTGATGTCAGCCCACTTACATACATCCAGACAACAAGTGCCCCATAGACCCCGGTTTGTGTGCCAAAGACAGAAGGTGATGGAGTTTCCAATTGAACGGGTGCCTTCACAAGCACATTTCTTAGCCACTCAGGCCCAGCCCCTCCAATTGAAACGGAAGCAGGCTTTGCCTTGCGGACATCGGCATAGCGGATAGTGTTGTCCACTACTTTGCCAGCTCGACGTTGTGATAGGCTCTGCATAAGTAACATGTCATATGCTGCTTCTACCTGCAATTCCCATCACACCCGCCTCAGTTGTCAGTCTTTGTGCCGTCACCCAAACAAATCAGTGTCCTTTATACAAAATGAGTTATGTAACGCAAAGATCTTGCATGTCCTACCATGTCTCCCGGGTGCCTAAGATTAATGTCAGAATTGGCTAGAAAAGAAGTGAAATTGACGACAGAATTTCAAAGTGTTTGGAACTGTGATATCCTTATCTTACAGGAACTGGGGCTGGAGCTGCAGGGAGTTGTCAGTTTGTCCTGTGGACCAGCTAGAAGAACCACTTGGGATGGTATGCCCATGGCAAAAGACATCAAACACCCTTCTGATTGCCTAACTCTTCGACAAAAACCACACAATCAGATCCCCAAGCCAAACTGGAGAATTTGAAAATAATATATCTGGCGTATATGAGGAGCTAACCTGGGCGATTCGCTCTTGATCCCCGCTGCTACTGTCCACCAGGGTTTTCTTGGCTCCAAGAATTTCTTCAAAGGAAGCTCCCTCATGCACCCCCAACAGTTTAAGGGCACTTTCCAATGACATCTCTGAGGGTATAGAATCATCAGCCATTGAATCATTCGCCTTTGCAATCACTCGCAACGAGCGCCTTTGTAGTTGATCTGGACTCCATCCTGATAATTTCCAGGCCTGCCACTCTAATTGGGTTAGCCTTACATACTGCCGACTTCGTCCATGATTTGAGCTCTGTACCAATGGAACGCTTTGGGCCTGGCCATTGGATCCAGTCAATGGAGAGCACACGCAGGTGCCAAATGGGGACCCTCTCCTGAATCGTAGTATTGACACACAGGGAATTTCAGTCAAAGCGAAGTACGGAGAACAAGAGCTGGGTGCCGATGACAAAGACATGAACAGGAAGCATTGCATGTTAAGCACAATACTTGCATCACTTCCACCTTTTCCGCATATAATCAAACTGGAGACGCGGAAATCAAATTCAAGATTCTCCCACAAAGGCCTAATTCTAAAAGTCCACATTCGAGTCAGGGTTTTGCAGCTCAAGTTGAAGAAACCTAATACATTCACACACGAAAGAAGATGAAAGCTCCATAACCAGAAAACATGGTTCCAGAAATGGAATCTGAAGGGAGGAATGAGTTGGAATGTCCCCTAAAAGCTTTTATTTGTTTAGGCTTACATACGAAATCTGGGAAAAGGTACACTTAATCCATCTACTCGCAAGCCTGATCGCTTCATGCCCGTGCTACATTGCGGCACAGCCTTAGTACTTTGCAAAATGGTATCTTAACCTTCGAAATGGCAACTTTGAATCAGGAGGTTAACGACCACAAGTTACCCCAGCCAAATCTGCAGGGTTATGCAAACACTGTGGCAACGACACAGGACTGATCCTAGTGTTTACGAGATAACTTCCAGAAGAATTTCTCGAGGTCCCCAACAAGACGTCAATTGCGATATCCTGAGCTGTCTAACTGGAAACTTCAGAGGAAACAGATGGGGAAACGGCTCTAACCGGGCGCATTGCAGAGGCATATTCTGTGCGCAGGATGAGACAGCCTTATCCAAACCATTTTTCCCTCCTGGACCTGCTGTGATTGTGGAGGACCAGCGCCATGGAACCTGAAAATCCGACCCCAGGGGCGAGCGCGATGCTCGCAGCAAGACCGCCATAGCAATGCTTCTGATGCTCGTAGGGACTTTTCCTTAAGGCGTTTCTTAATCAGAAATTTTCGATGACCTACGTACGCCCTTAACAGCCTAATACATCGATTTGGTTTCCAATTAATTGGCTAATGGTACACCGAGATATTGAAGTATCCCAAGGCACCCACTCTGCCATGGAGATTCCGTAAAGAGCAACGGTCTCGCGTGGGACCCATTTTCTCTAGCTGAGTAGCTTACTATAGCTTTTTGTTTTCTTCTCTTGTTTCTTGTTCCTCCCCCCCCTTTTTGGGAACTTCACATCATATGCACGTTCACCCATTGTACATGTTGTAAATAAAGTCTTACAGGGTTTCATCATCATCATTTTGGGCTGCCAGCAACCTGTATGTCTGAAGTCTTACCAACCCTTGTTGCTTGGAGTACAATATGGGTTTCTCAGATGTTTTGGAAACTGGGTTCATAATCTGATTGAGAGAAAGTGTGTGGGAGGGGGGAAACTTGTAGGGTGGAAGGAGAAACAGGAGAAGTGATGGTGCTATGGGAGATTACGCTGGCCACAGCGTACTTTCTGGGATTGAAAAGGACCTACAGACTTGCTCTGCGGTTGCAGCGTCGGGTTATCGGTCCCAATCACCCTCGCCTGAGGGAATTCGTCTACAGGTTTGTGCTCGGATGCCAGGTCTCTGTTATCTTTTTTCTATCTTGGAATTTAGACCTGCTTACCACAGGCTTTGGGGAGTTTGAAAAAGTGATTTGCATGGTGGCAACTAAAGACTGCAAGGCGATCTTACGCATGGAGATAGAGACATATCATGAGTGTAATAAATACATTGGAGATATGGAGGCTCGGATGCGGTAGTATATTGTGCTGAGTATGCTATCTTTCTTGTTTCATATAGTTAAACCCTGTGCTCCAGAGTTTGGGCAAAACTGTATGATTTCAGTGGCAATATACCCTAACGAGGATGAGAGTTAGTACTTCGAGCTTTTATTTGGTCACAACACAACCTTGTGTTTTGACTGTGTTTAATGACCGCGTCCAGATTTTGTAATATGGTACTTCTGCATGTTAGGAGGTGGGCTCCCGTTGAGGGTGTGTACATAGCAGCTGGAGCATTTTGGGTGTCTCGATGGTTTCCTTAAGCGCAGATTTAGAAGAGTAACCGGATTTCTGCGATTTTGATTTTTTTAGAAATTGTTTCTCATGAGGATGCCTAGGAGATTACCAAAAGGTGTCATTTACCAGGATTTAGGCATAGACACATAGAAACCTGTTGTGAAGCAAATTATTATGAATTTCATTTCACTGAACCTGCCCAAAGTGTGCGGCATTTCTGGTGGGAAAAGGAGTTTCCAGATTATGTCTTCTTTTGCCCATGTTATCACTTTTTCCGAAGACAGTCTATCTCTTGTACATTATTTGCAACCTTTGCTCAGATTAAGGGTTTTGCACACCTAACCACCCCTGCTGGTTGCTTGTAGGCGAACGAAAGCAGCCTTTACTCTGGCACTCAATATGCACAAGGAGATTCAGAGACGTGACCTCTCTGTTGGGCGGAATATTGGCAGCCGAATTTTGCGGATGTTGGACCGGATGCGCCCTCAAGCCAACATCCGGGGATCTCCTCCTGACAAGTCAGGTGGGCAATCAGCGGGTCCTGTGGAAGGTAAAAGTGAAAAGGGGGATTCTATTAAACGGGCATCTAATGAAACAGACACGAAGCCTGTGAAGGCAGCAGGCAAGAATGAAGCACCCAAGCCTCCAGTCACAGCATATGTGAGTGGTCAATTTGGGTTTCCAATCAAGAATCAGGTTAATTACAAATCAAGCAGGCTAACACCAAAGCCTAGTATGCAAGTACTGCCCGTTGCTGCATTGGGACTCTGGTGG
This sequence comes from Takakia lepidozioides, assembly GCA_030704615.1. Classification (NCBI taxonomy): domain Eukaryota; kingdom Viridiplantae; phylum Streptophyta; class Takakiopsida; order Takakiales; family Takakiaceae; genus Takakia; species Takakia lepidozioides. Next base: position 77,322,888 of record CM060731.1, read on the forward strand.
CAGCCAGTCAGGAGAAACATGGAGTCTATGCTTGTGAGAGATGGTCCCTTGTCCCACTCAAAGTTGCCCCTTTTTGGAAGGCTCCCCTCTACACACTTCATGCCCACCAGTGCGTTTGGAGTCTCCAGGGGTGTGCTGCGTGAGGACATTGCAGTTTGGATGCAGAGGTAACCAATGTAACCCCGTGATATTGGCTGACGAAGGCAGACACGAAGATGGCACTTCCCTGATGGTTTGGGGGTTTCACAAGGAGCTTGCTGAGAAAGTCTTGTTGGAGGTCAATCCAACCATCTCCAGCAGTGTATCATGTTGAAACGAGCAAGACTGGAGGACTTCAGTAGTACACGCCAAGGTTTCATGGCTGGAAGAAAGAAGTCCACTTTCTCTGCTGTAAATGTTCAACTCTCTTGGCCTTTGCAGCCCAACCTGCATTAGAACAAGTTGAGTCAGACAGGCAGTATTGGAGTGACTAGAAGAGAGAGAGATCGGCGTAAAGAAGAGCTTTTTTGAGTTTAATAGACCACAACAACACATGACATGGATTATGGCACAGTGCTCCGGTCATAAGTTGCCCTAAGGAATCCCTCTTGTATATATGTGCAAGAATTCATGTTAGAGATATATCTATTTAGTTATACACATATGATCCCTAAACCTAGTGCATACTTTTCTACCTTGGGAATATGCTCTTTTCCTAAAAGCCCTGGGCACCATGGGGATTGTAGCTTGTAGAGCGGGCTTAGCTTGATGGGAAGGATCTATTGCAGAGTATATCATATAGTCATCCAATCAAATCTCTAACCACTGCATATGCAACTTCACATCCAAGTCCCCACAGCACATCAAAGTACACCCTTTTTAACCACCTATGGGCAAGTGCCCATGTAAATAGATAGCAAAAGCTAATCACATCAGCCATTGTGTATATTTGCTCATTGATTAACATCAGATACAGCTAGCTGATCATGTCACTGTTGACGAGAGTGATAGCACCAAGACCCCAAATCAGGGTAGCCATTGATTCTTCAACCATCCCTTGCTTTTCATCCATGCAACCACCAGAAGAGGATATTAGACAAGGTCGACTCCATCCCACCACATATGTAATGCATGCCCACGGCCATAAGAAGCGAGCTCCAGTGAGCGAAAGAGTATCAGGCCTAGTACCAAAGCAAAACCAATCCTAATACTATGCATCCGGCATGGTGTTGGAATTCGACAGAGAATAGAGATAAAAGATGAACTGAGAACTCTCCACCCAACCATAGGACCACAACAAGCTGTGTGTCCACCCTCCGAGCTCTCCCTATTTATACTCAAAGTCTACTCCAGGAATAGCTGAGACAACTATAGCATAACGCCTGAGTTACCTCCAACTGCTATTCTGGTATCACTAATAACTGAAGCTAACTTTAGCTAACTGAGACTAATCTCTAACATTGACTTGTCAGCATTACTATTATTGTAGTCTGACTTGTCATCAGAGTAACTCTGAGTAACAGTAACTTGGCAAGGAGTTGATTTCCAACACCCCCACTCAAGGAGTTACCAAGTGAAACACTTACCTTACTCCCATCAGTATATCTGCAACCATGTTGTTGGTGTTGCAATAGATCAGTTTGACAACTCATACTTCAGTCTTCTTCCAAATGATGATGAATCTCAATATGCTTTGTGCGAGCATGAAAAGTCAGATTCTTCGAGAGAACAATACACCCTTGGTTGTCATCATATATGATCATGGTATCCTTCTGTGAATGACCAATACTAGAGAGAAATGATGCGTGCCTTTGAGATGTAGCCACATAATCTTCCTCAGCTGAAGACATAGCAATCGTAGATTGTTTCTTGCTGCTCCAGCTAATAGCTCCATTTGCTTGTATAAAAACATAGCCAGATATAGAATGGCGGTCATGAACATTACCAGCCCAATCTGCATCATAATAGCCGTATAGCTCTATGCTTTTGCAAGCATTATCTGAGATACCATATGAAGCCACTTGGTTGGACAACCCGACACTATCATTGTTCTTTCTCAAGCACAGACCATAGTCCAGTGTGCCTCTCAGATAACGGAAAATCCGCTTTACTGCAACCCAATGGAGTTGCCCAGGGTTAGCCACAAATTGGCTTACGACCCTCACTGCTTGTGCAATATTTGGCCTAGTACAGACCATTGCATACGTGAGACTTCCCCACAACACTTTGATAGGAACATCTTTCATTGTCTCCAAGTCTGCAGCACTCTTAGGACTCATCACCTTCGAGAGTTTGCAATTTGGAACCAATGGGGTATTTACCGATATACTTTCAGCCATGTACTGTGTGGGATGTCTCCTTAGAGCTTCTAGTGTAGGGCAATCTCTTTCTACCCCATGTAGTGCAGCAACTACTCACATTCCGGTGATGTTCTCAGCTGCCAAAATGTGCCAAGGTGGAAGCGTTGGAGTGCTGGTTCTACCCTAGGGATGTCTTGAATGAATAAGCATTGAGGGGAGGACTAAAAGAATTGAAAGAGAGAGAGAAAAGAGGAAATGTGAGGGTAATTTGGGCTCACGAGCCTGTGACCACATGATGGAGAGGTGATAGTTGGTACTAGTAATTGATCAACCCCACGGGAAATTCACCCGGGGGCGATGCTGCTACTGGATTGTGGTGAAACATTGGTGTATGCACTCACTAAGCTCGCCTATAAGCGACAATGAGCCTCTGCTTCATTTTCTCTTCCGCTGTGGGGCAGCAGGTGCGGAATATGAACACGAGATTTAACGGATAATGTCAGGGTGTTTACGTAGCCCCTTTTTTCACACCACACTATGAGGAACATTTGGATATGCTGCCATTGACATAGATGCTAAATGAGGTTAGCATATAGTCACAGATATTGGTCCATGAAAACGACCAGGGAGCAGCTGAGCAGCCTGTCTGAACCAGTGTTGGACTGATATACCGATATATCAATACTGGTATGAAGTACCAGACCAGATTGCCTAGCATATACCCGTATTGGCCTGGTATTTGCTTCCTAATACTGTGGACGATATCCTACCAGTCTAGTAGGTGGTTGAAAATTTGGTACCTGATACCAGTACCATATCCATATTTTGTGAGGAAAACCTAGGTATCAATACTTTGAGGAACTTGAGGAATACTTTGAGGAATAAAATCAATGAGAAGCATGCTTGTACACATTTATATGAGAAGAGGGTCTTTCAATTTTTAACATATCATGAGTTTTTTTGATACCAGACCAGTATTGATAATACCCTGGTATCGATTTCTAAAAATTCTTGCTATTGATACCCGTAAAACACCACACTAATCAGGTATTATTAATACCACCATGGTATCCAAATCTCAGATTTTTGCCAATACCAGTACCTCCTTGGTATCACAATTGGTCGGAGGCCTATATACCAGTACCAGCCTGGTAAATACGATACCAGTCCAACACTGGTTTGAACCAATGTTGGGCGGGTATGTCACTAAGAACATGACCTACGGGCCCGGACTTGTCAATATGTAAACCCTTTAGAAGCCTACCGGGCCCGGGCTTGTGAGGATATTAAGACGTGTGTTGTCCAGCGGATATGCATAGTCATTTTTTTGTTGTCGGTCATGGACATGGAGAGCCAAACCCACCTAGGCAGGTCTCGGGCCGGGTAAGAGGTATGGATGGGCCCGGCGGTCAGGGCTGGATATATACCCTGGTGCACACCCGGCTCTGACCAGTGTAGACGCCCAACACTGGTCTGAACCGGTACCTTGCATCAAACTTCACATGACATTACTTCCGAGGCACTTCGCCCTATTTCCATGGACACACCCAGGTGTCTTACATTCCCGCTCAGCTCTTTTTTCTGGTCCTTCTTGCCCACTCATGCTCATGGCGCTCATGAAATAGCAATCCCCGTTGAAAGCCCTCGATGAGGAGGGGTGCACCGACGTGGTCTCCTAATTTTTGGACCTACGGTGTGGGAGATATGGAGTTTCAAGTACTTTTGGTCGTTGGAAACTCGTGAAAAATAGTAAAGTGGGCTTTCCTCGAACAATGATGTGGAGATCTCCCAAAATGTAGGGCCTTTGGATACATAGGGATTGCACTTGGACTTAGATGGCATTGGACACTTGGGCCAATGACACAGGCTACCCTAGTACTCATGAAATAGCAACCCCCATCCAAGTATAATGGTAGTCATGACTCACAATCATATGAACCACGTCCGTGTCTGAGGTCAATTATCTTTCACCATAGCTCCGTACATCACGGAGTGATATAGTCATATATTTGTCTCCTTGTGGCCAAACACTTGGGACTAAATGGCTTCCACGACTCTATAATCATATATTTGGTCAAATATGCCATGACTTGGAGAATGGCATAATCATGAAAACCGCAATGTATTGGACTGTAGCTTATTATTAGACAAATTTAGGTGAGTTAGGTTGGTAATTGTGTGTTAGAACACACAAATGATGTAGGTGTATTAATTAATCAATTGCATTGAAGCTACTAACTTGTTACTTATTATTAGGCATTTAAATTAGGTGGTCATTGCATGCAGGTTAGGTTGTGCTAAGTGTGTGTTGACTGCAATGTCTGTCAATAACACAATGCTAAGGTGTCTTAATTAATTCATTATAGGAACAACAAGAATTTAATGATTTATTAGCTTATTATGAGACAAATTTAGGTGGGTTAGGTTGGTAATTGAGGGGTAATTGTGTGTTGACAATGTCTATCAAGAACACACAAGTGACTCAGTAACCAAGCAGTTGCATGAACAATCAGAATCTACTAGCGTATTATTGGGCATATAAATTAGGTGGTCATTGTGTGCAAGTTAGGTTGCACTAAGTGTGTGTTGACAATGTCTATCAAGAACACAACATTGCTCAAGTATATTAACTAATTCATTATAGGAACAAGAAGAATTTATTAGCATATTATTAGATAATTTTAGGTGGGTTAGGTTGGTGAGTATGTGTTGACAATCAATATATGCAGCAAGATGTTTGTTTTGTTTTGTTTTGTTTGTTTGTTTGTTTTGTAGATTTGAGATGTCCCAAACTGCGGGGGGGCCCACCCTGAGTGCTTGGTACCGTTGAAAGCAATCGATGAGGAGGGGTGCACCGGCTTGGTCTCATGATGCGCCTCGCCAGAGCGCGTTTGTTTCTTTCGTATTCCCCCGATAAGAGAAGAACAAGCGGTGAGGGAGATGTAGAAATCCAAGTACTTTTGGTCGCTGGAAATTCATAAAAAATAGCAAAAATGGCAAAGTGGGCATTCCTAGGATAGTAGTTGGAGCCTCGAGGGGAGAGATATCAAGGGAAAGGTCTCCGGTTCAATCTGGTCGTAGGCTCTGTGGAAAAAAACTTACTTAGATGACATTGGACACTTGGGCCAACAGCAAAGACTACCTAGAGGTTGCATTTGGGCCTCGACATAGGAAACGCACTTTGATACATAGGGGATTGCACTTGGAGATAGATGACACGGGACACTTGGGCCAACGGCACAGGCTACACTAGAGGTCGCACTTGACCTCGACATAGGAGACGCACTGGGATACATAGGGGATTGCACTTGGGCTTAGATGACACTGGACATTTGGGCCAACGGCACAGGCTACCCAAGTGTCTATTAAGAACACAACGGTGACTTAAGTGTACTAAATAATCATTTGCATGAACAACAAGAATCTACTAACTTACTAAATAATGGACATATAAATTAGGTGGGAACTATGTGCAGGTTAGGTTGCACTAAGAGTGTGTTGACAATGTCTGTCAAGAACATGCTCACAAGAATACACTTAGACCTGTATTAACTAATTAATTACAGGAACAACAAAAATCTACTAGCTTATTATAGGATATATTTAGTTGGTCATTGTGCGTGGGTTAGGTTGCTAGGGGTGTTAACAATGTCTATCAAAACATTTAACACACTCAGGTATATTAAGTAATCAAATACAAGAACAACAAGAATCTATTGATTTATATATTGGGCATATTTAGTGGGGTCATTGTGTGTAGGTGTGGTAGTAGAGTTTTTCTAAGTTACTTGACATGGGTGTTAATAATGTCAAAAACTCACTCACATGTTAATTAAATTTTACAGATGTTACATCAAGACAGCTTGTTATTGGTAATATTTGGTTGGTCACTCTGTGCAAGTTTAGTAGCAAATTTTGTAAGTTTGCACAATGTTGACAATCTCTATGAAGAACACACGAGTCATAGTTTAGGTTGCAAGTATTTAGGCTTTAGGATCTAACCCTAAATATTAAGGATTAATGGTTCAGGGTTTAGTCCTAAGTGTTAATTAATTACATGAACAACAAGATAGTATCATATTATTAGGCATTAGATGGTTATTTTGTAAAGGTCTTATAGCATTGGTAATCGTGTGTTGACAATAATTTTGTCTACCAAAGAGGTATAGACAGTTGTACATTAATTAGTTACAGAAAAAATAATATAACATCTTATTGAGCAAACTTAAAGCGATGTCAGATAATCAGTAATATGAGCAGCCTGACTAGTACCAAAATTTACAAAGTGCGTTCAATGATTCAATTTAAATTTTAAATTATCAAACTTATCAACATTAACACTTTTACACGAACTATCAAGATTCATGTTATAATTATAATTACATCTCGATTGTAGGGACCCCTTTGACAATTAACTTGACTACACTTAATATGTCATCAACTTTATATAATTACACTTTCCTAAATTTGCTACAAAATGTCAAACATCAATCATTTTTGTAATTATTTTATTTTATTTATACTTAAATGGTCAAATATCCTTATTATAGATATCATTAATCTAATATATTTATCAATCCAATATAACTCAATATTTTCATACATCAAGTTGGTACGGATTTAGGCCAAAAGTTAGAATTGAGTTAAAGGTTGTGTGTTGTAATAAAATAAAATAATAAGAAGAAGAAAGAAAAAAATGTTGTTATTTATAGAGACTTTGGTTGGAATCATATCTCTAAGCTCAAGTACATATGCACTACTGCAAGCACCTTCCAAACTCAATTAGGCAAAAGCTTTTTGAGGTGAAGTTACGCCTGCTTCAGCAAGAGTCTTTCTCTCTTCGTCCCCCCACTACTTATAAGCACACGAGTGTAGTTACTAGTATTGAATCTAAGTATTAGTTCTAATATATTAACTCATCTTCTTCTTGTGTGTATGTGTGTATACAAATGACGAGTACGCAAGGTTTTTCTCCCATACCACAACTTGGGAAGGATATATTATTGTTCACTTTTGTTCTACCAATCATCATTATTGGATGTCTCTCCCAAGTATCAGCAATGGATTACATTGTGTACATGGATAATGTTATGAATTATCCATTGAATTTTACAGCTTGCACATATGATGGTCCTGGTCGTGAGCCCAGATCATTCGTAAGAACTCTCTATCCGATTCCTGAATCTCACCTGATAATTGTCTTGTTCATATTGGAAAGGTCTCTAACAAGTTGTACATGATTACTTTTAGGCCAATTCATAACTTGTTATCTTTGTAGAATAATGCACATTCTTTGCTGTAACCCTTAAGTGCCCCTTTGGCCCGTTTTGGTCCTTTTGGTTTTTTGGTGTGGTTTTCTCATATTTCAATCAAATGATCCAAATTTTCGAGCTGCTAATACCATCCACTTGATGGATAGGAATCTAATGCGTGAGTTGTAGCATTTTTTTATTAGCATTACAGTTATCCAAATCAAAGGAAGGGAAGTCTGGTTTGTGGTGCGAGAATTTAGCATCCCCGACACGTGAGAAAACTCTCCTCCTACATGAGAAAATGTCTCCCACAATATTGACCCAATATGGGTTGACCAAGTGTCACTATCCCACCTTCTGCCCGGGAATGCATTTGTTTTTTGGATTGGATGCAAGATCCCCCCAAGGATGAACTTGGAGTAGATTCAATTAATTTAAAAATCATCTAAATGCCTAACAAATTGGCCGCAGATCCCTTTAGCAGGTAGGTATGCACCTAATGTGCGGTCAGAATTTTAAATTATGTTTTTTCTTTTCACAAAACTAGAAGGATATTTCAGCTCATGGATGAGGTTTTTGAAAAACATAAAAAATGACTACCAGGCGCTTAAGGGTTAACCTTGGCGGTGGCTAGATTTGAGAAACTACCATATCTTCATGATGTACAGTTTCTGACTTTACATGGTCTATTATCATCATTTTATTATTGTTTCCAAAACATGTTTTCTAATTCATTTTGGATCACTATGTCTTTTTCCCCTCTCCTAGGAATAAGAATTAAAATATCAAGTGTGTGATACATTGTAAGCTAGATTTTGTAAACCCCGTAGTTTGTAGCTCTTGTACACGTGAAAATATATCTTCACTGCATTTTTCTAATGACAATTCAATTACGAGCATTGTAGATTGTTGCTGTAGGGGCGCCATCTACCCCAATATATCTTACTTGGCTGACGTCGACAATGTATACTTGTACGGTTGCCTATATCAATTCAGCAGGGCTCATTCACTCTCGCAGATGGCAAGTCGCTGGATCATGGTACCAAGAACGAACAATTTCTTGGAAGATTGATATAAATGGTGCTTGTTATTATCATGGTGAGGACAAAGAAACTTGTCGACAAACTTGGTCTAATTGGTAGGTTGTGAACCATGTGATATCTAGATTCAGAAGTGAAAAATAGTGTGATAGACTAAATCTAGTTGGATGTTGTGAATTGTGAATCAACTTCAATGGAAATGGTCACAACAGATGGAAGGTGGTCAAAATGAAAAACAAATAGAGATGAATCAGAAGGTACGTGCATGAAGCACTCGAAATATTAGATACAATCTTCTACTACTGGGGATGGGGCCCAAGGTGCATGTAACGATGTCTAACTAGTGGTAGCATAAGATACGATGCTTGCACTTAGAGCAATTTTTACTAAGTAGGTGGTTGCATGAAAGTGATCTTGATGGATAGAGTGACGAGCAGTTTTTTGTGGAGGTAGAGGGTATAATACCCAACCATCTTATGTGTTATCCACTTTTCATCATGGTTTTTACTTAGATAGCGGTGGGCCAAAATGGTGACTCCCTACTACTTAATGGATTGGGCCAGTATGCCATCTTTGTTTTCTTTTGGTGTTTATTTAACAGCACACTTAGCTGATGTACATAATTAGTAATGAAGATGAGTTTGGGGCAATACAATAACAAGTGGAAACTACTGAGATTTTATGACATGATACTATCGCGTTAATATTTCAATTGTATTTTAGATGTAGGTTCTTCCAACTTCCTGGATCCCCTTTTATGATCATATTTGTAGTCACATTACCATTCTCTAATTCTCTTGTTTGCATTCATCCCCCTTCTAGATCATCCCTTTATGATGATATCCGGCCCTTTCTTGAGATCTTATCTGATTCCACAAATTATAAGCTTTTCTTGAACATTGATCAAACTTTTCTAATAACTTAGCCGAGCGAATGCAATTGGTGATTAGACAAGGGGGACTAAAACATTACAAAATAGATGTGAGGAAATAATGAATGGGGTAAGCCCTCTTTCTTTCTTAGGGCCATCTTAAGCAACTTCTTTGCATTTTAATATGTAACCTCAACCCTCTTCAGTCAGTGTACTCACCCCGTTATACATGGTCTCCGCATCACTCGCCATAATCACGCAGCTTGATACATCCATAAACTTCTCATGACCCGATCAAAAACCAGATGGTTCCTACTCATCAATGTTGGTACCTACCAAGGCCGACCCCCTGACCACACTGTCCCTCACTGGATCTTTTCGTGTATTTGTCCTCACACACCTTGTACCTGCCCCTCCCGGCTCTACCCAGATATCCTACTTGTCCAAGGCTTACCTATCAATGCCCCCCTACCCGACCATTATCCTGTCACTATAGCCTTTCCACCATCCCTCATCCCCTTCAGACCCATTCCACAAGTACAAGTCCCCCCCCGCTCAATCTAGAATCTTATCTCCACTCCCCCAATGTAACATATCCGCTTTTCTGACACACTTCCATCCCATATCCACACATCTAACACTTCAATTATCAGACATACTCACAGAGGATAACCTGAGGCATTCCTCTGATGAAACCTGGCTGGCCTCCGAAAAAACACTCAGAACTTTAATGGAAGAAATGACCAAAAGCGTCATCGCCACCTGCTCCGCCCCCAAAGAGATTCCACAAACTACACGCTCAAAACAAAATGGGGGCTACCTTATTCGTATACAAAAACGTGCCTGGAAGCAACATCTTAACACATATCACACAATTAGACGTGCCCTTGTTATCATACCCACTACTTCCCACATACACCCAGGAAATAACTGGAAAAGTATCCTAAGCCTAAATACCTTAACAACATGCCAAGCACTCATGCCCCCACCTGATAACCCTCATAGTATTTCGGACTGGATCACTACTCTCTCCAAAATTGGAAGAGATGCTAATAAAAAAGCTTATAATATCACCAAACAAAAAGCTGCCGACAGTCACAAAAAATTTGTTTCCTCCTTCAATCAATTACTACATGACAATCCCAAAAAAACGCACAAAATCATCTTTAACCCGGCCCTAAACCCGCCCATTGACTGTATCAAACACCGACACGGCCACTTGCTCACCAGCCCTACGGACATTAACCATGAAATATGGTCACAAACATCCTCTACATACACACCCACCGTTACGAACTGCCTACATCCCAATCTCCACAATGACAATTGCATGTGCAAAGCTAGACACTACCCATGGCACGATATAGACGGCTTCTCCTTAGACAACAAAGGATCCCCAACAGACCGTATTCTCGACCTATTCACACTCGACATTTACGAATCATGCCTTAAAAAAACTATCTAAGTCTAAAGCCCCAGGTCCTGATCTCATCCCAAACGCCATACTTCAAGCATTGGACCCCCAACTCCACCATCTTATCTTCAAGTTCTTTCAGCTATGCTACAAACTACAACAAATTCCACACTCCTAGAAACATAGCCGCACCATCTTGCTCTTCAAAAAAGGTGACCCTACGGACCTAAGCAACTATAGACCTATTGCACTAGCCAACACTATATATAAGTTATTTACCAGTACGCTCATCACAATGCTCTCAAGTTATGGAGAACAACATCAAATTCTCAGCAACCCTCAAGAAGGTTTCCGCGCTACACGCAGTACCACACAACAAATAAAATATGTCATATCCGCCCTCGAAGACACTAAACTTACAAAACAAGACATATATCTTCTATACATTGACTTTAAAAATGTCTTTGGTTCCCTAGACCATGCTAGATTACTCGCTATCATGCTTGACCTCGGATACCCCGCCGATGCTGTCCAACTTATATGAAACATCTACACAAACAGTACAACAGAATACTTCGGTACATACTATGGCTCCACCCCACCCATCCTCATTCTCCGGGGTACCATACAAGGAGATACCTTAAGCCCCCTATCTATTTATTATCTTCTTGGAACCCCTACTCAAATGGCTAGCCCGCAGTAAGCTTGGACACCAATACAAGACCTCCCCCAGTGACATCTCAGCTGCAGCATATGCAGACGATCTCGCCATACTCGCACATAAACCACAACACTTAAACCGACAGGTCAGCAAATTATCCCGATTCAATCAATGGTCAGGCATGGAACTCAGCTTGCACAAGTGCGCTATTACAGCTGCAACACATCGCAGCCGGCTCTCTAAAGATACTATTGCCCTGTACTGTAAACTCTATATACACTACCAAAACACGCCCTTCCCCTTTTTGGGACCCGATGAACCCTACACTTATCTAGGCATCCGATTAGTTCCCTCCCTCACCTGGCACATCCAAAAAGAATCTACCTCATCCAAACTCGCTAATAAAAGCCTATCCCTTCTCAAATCCCCCATTGTCATTCGGCCCAAGCTATCAATCATTAAATCAGTACTGCAAACCCAAATCCAATACTCATTCCATGCCGCGCCCTTCTCCCTACCCGACATCAGAAAACTGGATAAAACCATTATTCAGCTCACTAAACATGTATGTGGCTTACCAACTAGTACCCCTAATGCCCTCACACAACTCCCAACTGACCATTACGGAGTAGGCTCTAGCCCACTTATTATTTCATATGCTCGTACATTGGGTACACAACTCAAAGAAGCACTAAACGACCCAGGACGGCTTGGTATCATCTACCATGGTCTCCTTAAATTCCTTGCCCTCAGATACAATGGCCTATATTCGCTATCATTGCTACATCCACAAGCATGCCTCTACTCTCCCACTGCGCGCGCACTCCTAATCCTATGTCAAATGAAAATTAGCATACAGACCGACTTGCCACACTACCCTAACACCTTATCACCACTAGAACAGGCATGAATTACCAGCCCTTTCCTATCACAGTTCAACATCTCCCACCCAAAGCAAAAAATCCCTATCCTCACTTACTTCAAAGAGCGTTGCACACCACCCTTACCCAACTTACCACTGCCACAGGCCACCGACTTTTAAAACCAAGTGAATTCACCCTTAAATTCTCCCGAGTCACGCCCAAAACCAGCCGTTACTTACACCACCTCCGTACCCTCTTCTGTACAACATATAACACCAAATCCAACGGTCAGCTCAATTTTAACTAATTCTGGACTTTTGACTTAAATCCGGACAAAACTTAATATAATTTTACCTTTAAATTAAATCAAATAATTACAATTTATGAAGCAATGAATCAAGATTTAGTTTTCAAGTGAATGTGCATGACTCCAAATTCCTTAAACGTCAACATCAAAGTCGAATGATATACAAATTTAGCCAATGCAAAGGATATATACTAATTACCACGAGTATCCATGAGACATCATTACCCAGTACAATTTGTCAATTAGTTTGTTATCCCCAATACAAATGCACTATATATAGTCCACAAACACCCTAGCCCTGAAACTAGAATATCTACACATAAGGTTGACATTCAGAAGACTGGGTGTGCGTCGCACGAAAATATGTTTTTGCAAATGCCTCCGCATAGATAGGTAGCTTGTAAAAATGAAGACTCGAACTTAGACAAAATACTTTATTTTGTAATAAAAAAATATGTCGGTCTCGAATCCAAATTGACTCCTGCAAAAGAATAACCACGAATATAAATTTATGAATACTAACATATGAATACAAGGCCCGAAGGCGAACTAAAAGGTATTCAAAATCAAAACGGTCCACGGAAATTAAAAAAAATCTTACTCACATGAGAAATCCGAATCAACATTAATAAAATGTGGAAAAATGTATGGAACATATGGAACTTCTAAACATTTTTAATCGAAATAATTTCTCCAAACCAATGTATCAATGTACTCCAAAGCTATGTACATTTATTTTTTCAATGACTCGCTTCGGGATATGAGGTTGTGAGGTAGGGTTTAGGATAAGAAAAAAGTGTGAAAAGGGGGAAAACCTATAAGAACTTTCAATCAAATATCTCAACCTTGAATACATTGTACCCCAAAGTAAGAATGTGTTTTTTTAACGAGCTTCCAACATGGATATAAGGTTTTAGGTTTATAAAGTCTTAGAAAAATTATAAGTATGAATCACACAAAATATGTAGGAAAGTTTATGACCTATAAAAACGTTCAATCAAGTAATATTTTAACTTGTATTATACCCAAAAGCTGGAAAAATGATTTGAATGTACTTCAAATATTTGAATGAGGTTTAGGGTATAAGGGGTTGGAGAAGTAAAAGTACTATCAAGTACAAAATAAAATTGGAAGAAATGTGTAGAACATATAAGAATTTCCAAGTAAATATCCTGAGGACTCTATCATACATATAAGCTAGAATAAAATGAATCAATGAGCTTCAAATGTGGAAACTACATTTTAGAGTATACTAGGGTTTAGAACAAGCAAAAGTGTGAATGATACAAATAATGGGATACTGTTTAGGACTACTACAAAATTTCAATTCAATATTCCAACAACTCTTAGTAGTATGCAACCCCAAAGTTAGAAAAGAAATTTTTGAGTAAGCTTCAAACATTACAAAGATATTTTTGGGGTACTGGGCTTAGGCTATTAAACTAAAGTATAGGTAAGAACAAATATGAAAGAATGGAACTTAGGATCTACTAAAATATCAATTAAAAATCCAGACCACTTTATCTTATTATAAAATGAATCAATGGGGGGAAAAGAATAATGAGCTTCAAACAATAAAAAAAGATAACATACTAGGATTTAGGGTAAGAAAATTTGGTACTATTCAATGACAAACAAATTTACAAGAGTAATTAAGGCATATAAAATATCTCAATTAAATATCGTAAAATTCTATAAACTTCCCCAAAGCTTAGTACTAGCCAAAAAAAAAAAATCTATTCAATGTAAACAAAGGGTTGAAAAGTGCTTATAAGGAAGTTCCATACAAAATTGCTACCAAGTAGTACTAAGCAATTGCTTTAATGAGCTAATTCAATCTTATACATGTTGGGATTAAAATTTGTTCCGACCACATCCCCTCTATTATATCCCAAAGCTGAAAAATTTAGAAATGGGAGAAAAAACAGAAACAAAAACAAAAACAAACATGGGACTTGGGCTTCAAACATGGATATGAGGTGGACAGAAATATCAATGAGAAACTAATATGGAAGCGACAGTTTGTGTACGAGGTCCTATAAAAACTTTCAATCAAATATCCCAACCTTGAATGCATTGTATTCCAAAGTAGGAATTTGCTTTCTTAAGAAGCTTCAAACATGGATATAATGTTTTAGGGGAATAAAGTTTCTAAGAAATAAAAGTATGAATCACATAAAAGTATGCATGAATATTTAGGACCTATAATTTTTAAAACATTCAACAATCAAGTCAATATAATATTCTAACCATTGTAATTTGTATTATACCCAAAGCTCAAAAATTGATTTGAATGAACTTCTTGAATGAGGTTTTGCGGTATAGGGTTTCGGATAAACAAAAGTACTTCAAGTAAAAAAAAAACATATGGAAGAGTAAGAATTTTCAAGTAAATATCTCGATGACTTTGTCATACATGTAAGCTGGAAAACGTAATTAATTGAGCTTCAAATGTAGCAACTACGTTTTAGGCTATAGGGGTTAAGTCTCCGACAAAAGGATGAATGACAGGGGTGATGGGAGAGTGTTTAGGACCTATACAAATTTTTAATTAAATATTCCAACCACTGTAGTATGCAATCTCAAAGTTAGAAAAATAATTAATTTCGAGTGTCAAGCTTCAAACATTACAAAGATATTTTTGTGGTACTCGGCTTAGGCTAAGTTAAAGTATATTAGATAATAAACAAATATTATGAAAGAATAACATTAAGGACCTATAAAAATGTCATTAAAAAATCCAAACCAATCCAAAAAATAAAAAATAAAAAATAAAAAATTTAGGAGGTTATATAAAAACTTGCAAGTATTACTAAGCAAAAGGTTTTTTTTTAAATCCCAACCACTCTAACAAAATTTATTCATACAAAATTTATTGAAAGTGATCCAAATTTTGCTAGAAGAATGAACAACATTACAATTGAGTAGAACAACTATTTTTTATCCATCATTCAAAGTCATTGAGGTTTAAAACATTACAAAGAAACAAGAAAGTTGGAGAGTTGTTTGCATTCATACCATTTTAGTTTTCATTATCTTGACGATTTGCTGATTCCAAATTTGCTCTAGCATTGTCCGCCTCTCGAGCAGTTATATTTTTTGTGCTTGCTTTTGTCGTATTTTTTCTCGGCGGCATTGTCCACAATATATTGTCAACATGAATCCATTGAGTGGGATCCATTGGGTTGAACTCCCAACTTTTGGACCAACAATCTTTGTATCTATCTGCATCCGTAAGATTGCCCTCTTTCTTCGGTCTCCACCACTCCACAAGAAGCTTTTTGTAATTGCGATCTTCTCTATCTCGTACAACATCCAATATTGTCATTCCCATCCAAACAGGAAAAGTTTCCGTATTATTTGGGCGAACAAGGACAAAAAATCCTTTCTCAATATCCTTGAATGGATTTAACGGTATTTTTGGACGGTCACATCTCGGCCCACAATACGGTTCCACAATATCTTCATTGACTGTCTATGAACATCGTCTCTCATGTGGTGCTCGACCCATTTTGTTGCTGGCCAAAATCCTTCGATAAGTTCGTCATTTGGCTCCTCCAACGGAAGGTCAAGTTCTTCAAGAATATCCGCCCAATATTGATCATATTGTTTCATGATATTTCCATATTAATCATCCAAGAGCGTCATTTTTTTTCCAAAAATTCATATATTATTTAATACCGGACTTGATGCAAGATTGTTTCTCCAATGCTTCATCACCATCTCCCCAAATAGGTCTCTTACGGAGCGGTTTCGGCTGTCCAACTAGAAGCATTGGAGAACCATCGTCTTCGCTTTCCACATTTTGACATTGCTATTTTTTGGAAGCCAATCCGAATCTGTTGCAGATTTTTTGTATTACATTAGAGGCCAGCCATCCGAATCAACAAAAAACCGAAAAAAAATGCATTTCTGTAGCTCCAACCAAAGCCTCCTTCCCCTCCAAAATAAAGCTGTCGACAAAATCCTTGAAGTCTGGAACTTCTTGAATTATTTGTGGAATGAACTGTAGGTCTTGAGATACCATGAAATTTTTTTCATGAGATCGGAAAGAACATAGGTGTTGTTCTCTTTCAATTTCTTCGAAATGTAACTAAAATAAGCATCAATGTCCTCATGCGTGTGGCCGACCATAAGGAAACCGAGTTGAATTTCTTCGAACACCTCTCTTGCAGTAAACAGTGATAAGAACGCCAACATCCACCTGTTCTTGTTGTCTTTGACACAATTGTCCATTTGTAGATACAATCTTTGTGGTAATGAAAGCGCTCATTTTTTATCCTTTTCAGAACAAGACTTTAAAACATCCAAACACCTGGATTTTCCTCTCATTATGACTTCAAAGAAATCAGTTTGCATTGGGTTGTTGAAAATGACCATTGATTCACAACATGTTGGTTTCTCCAATTGTCGCAAAGTTCTAGCCAAAGATCCTATAACGAAGTTGGGATCTGCTGGCCAAAAATCCATCCAATATTGAGCGTACGCGCCATCTCTGTGACCGTGAATAACGATACCCACCATAGACACTGGAAGCTGCCCCAAGCCTGAAATCATCTTGTTCGTTGTTTGCAAACGTGGAAGAGCAGTCTTTCGATGATCCATCTTATCATGAATGATGCATAAGAATTTTATTGGCATCATAACCGATTCATTCTTCCAGCTATGGTAGAGTCTCCGGCAAGACTCTTGATGCTTCAGATGTTTGTCAAGAGCTTTTTTATGACACATTTGGTCTGCACTTCTTTTCACAGACTTCTTAATGAGGTCCTTTAGCATCTCACACCCCGTACATTTTGCAAATGTTCATCCACTTTTTCTAACTGCGACGTTGGAGAAAATATTATTTCTAATTCGACTCACCGCTGAAGTAGAAATAGGCCCTAAGCCCAGAACCTGATTGGTCTGTCATGTGCGCCCAAGAATATATTAGAATGTTGACACTAATGTCGAGGTCTCCTATAGTAATCCCATCAGCCTGATACAGGTAGTAGATAAATAAAGACTATTGATCGATCGATGTAAAAAAATTATTTGCTCAACCAAATCACATCTTATTCACATTATCTTAATAGAGAGGTCCAAAAGAAGAAGTAGATGAGAAAGAATATTCACCTCGTTGGACTTATCTCGAACTCGTTTCCAATTAATCTCTGGAAGTAGTACACGGAGTGTATCTCGGCGCCCCTCACCAATACATCTCGTTTTATGTGGCATGAAATCACTGTTCCCGTTAATGATAGACAATATATTCCCCTCAGCCTGAACAGTCTTTGGGCGGGGTCGCTTCATTCCACAATTTTCATGCAGAGAATAGATAACCCCTTCTTTACTGAGTCTTTTGTACTCCATATAAGTTGACCTGTCAATTCCATGAATTGTCCACCACGCCTTCTCGCAAATATCCACTCCCTCAATAGTAATGTATGCTCGACGAGTTGACCCCTCGAGTCTGTGTGGTCTCCGTGGAATGTCAAATCCCAGCTCTCGTCTATTGTCGAAGGTGGATCCCAAAAATGTGGTACGAAGAACAAACGTCTGCTTCCAATTAAAAAATTGATAACACCGAAGTTGACAACATGGTTTGCTACTGACCTCTCTCATAGACTTTTCCGAGAGTAATTTTTTTGATTTCCTAGATTCATCCAAAGCAACACTTCTTTTGGATTGACGAAAATGTCTGTAAGAAGCCTTCCTTATACCACACTCACCATCCTCCGGTTCACTAGCCATCTCGGAGCTGTAGAAATTTTGTAGATCTTCAGAAAACAACTTTTATTTTGCAAGAATTTTGTTCTAATCAAAGGCCACTTGACAGTGGACATGAGAGATCCACATCCTCCTACTAGCACCTTGGTAATGAGAACACCAACATGGTCCTCCCCGAGTTTGTCACAAAGTACCACCTCATCCGGAATGCATGCGTGTTTTCTTCCCTCGTAGATGTCACCGTCTTCTTCCGTTAAGAGGATACACATACGATTTCTCAAATTACTCCTTCCAAGAGGGCTCTGAGGATTTTCTCCATCCACGGATTCTTCTGATCCATCTTCATCTTCGGACGAGAAAGGACATTCTGGACTAGAGGTAGGATAGTCCAAAGAGATATCACACAAATCCCACATGACAGGTGTCCCAAAAGCCTCAGTTAGTGTGTCTCCATCCATATGAGGATATGACAATTGCATCGTCCCATAGCCATTCTCAAATGTAGTGATTATCACACTAATTGTTGATGAGGTCAATGAACGTCCATGACACTGACCTTCACCAGTCACATTTAGGCAGTTGCTAGTTGCAACTATAACCCTCGACGTTTTGTGACAGAGGAAGATTTTGAGACCAGATGATAATGAATCCATTTCAAGAAAGGACAGAACGTCGAAATGAGTGTCGACGTTCCTTAGTCTCTACAGATAGAGATAAATAGGAAAAGTAGAAGGACTGTAGCTAAATATCCTAATTAGGAGATAGAGAGAAAGAAGACTCCGACGGATGAAGAGATGTTAAGAGAATTAGAGTATATCATGTGGATATGTCGATGAAGACCAAGAAAAATAAGAAATGATATAAAGAATAAAACGTCGACATGAATGTCGACGTTCTCTAGTCTTGACGGATAGAGATAGATAGAAAAAAATAATGGCTGTAACTGGATATCCTAAAAAAGAGACAGGGAATAAATCAGATGAATATATTAATGAAGACCTAGAAAAAAAACCAAGTGAGGAAGAAGACATGCTCCCATATGCAGATGCACTAGTAGGTACTCTCAGATATTTGATGTGATGTGAGACATAATGAAGGTCAAGTGATGAAACTTTAGTTTGTATTTAAAAAATTGAAGAAGCAGCAATCCGCCAGACGTTGACACTAATGTCGACGTTACTATAGATGAATAAAAAATGGATGAATAATCATCCAGTTGGATGAGGCATGGATGATAGTTAAATAAAGATGACTGTAAAAAGGTAGGGAGATTAAGGTATGTAACGGTGGAAAAAATATAAAAATGAAGCAAACCTTGAAGTTTCTAAAACCTAAAACAAACACTCATGTATTTGAACATAACGTGACGATGAACTCGTGTCTACACAATAGATGCTTTGGTAAATCCTAAAGCTTAAGACAAATATTCATAAGAATATTGGCTGATGCAAAGGTACAAAAGATGATGCAAAGGTACACAAAACATGACACACTGAGGAGGACAGACTGATGAGAGAAAGAAACGACGCAGGAGTGCAAAATGACAGATTATATATGTACCTCTGCCCCCAAGTGTGTGGTGTACGTGGTACATTCACATAGGTGCGTAAACGAGCACAAGGATCAACGACGCAATGGCGTGAGCGCAAGTGAGCGTTGCGCGCGAGTGTACGCTCACGCAGGAGTGACGTGGCGTGAGCCTGCACCCACGCTGACGTGGCGTGAGCGTCATGTCAGCATGCTGATGTGGCGGCAAATGATGACGTGGCACTGTCCGTCATCTGCCACGTCAGCATTAACATGCGCCGCCTATAACCGAGGATGGTCCTATGACCGTGGAATTAATGCAAGGAATCTTGCCTAAATAGAATCAAGACTACCATGAGGCCTACAATTGTAGCATCCAACATTGTGCAATTATAATTACGAGGACGAGAAAATATCCTCACAAAGTGTGCGCCATAAAGGCTGTCACGGGAAGACCTTCCTCCCTCCTCAAATAACAATGAGAGTTAGGATCATCTTCAAAAGATGATTGTAGTGCATAGCGACAGCAAGACATGTAGACTTCGAACGGTGCAATGACAAATGTGCTTTTAAAAGTTGCCACTCAGAGCTCACTCCGTATAGTTGGAGGCCATATCATTGCACCGCCGACGAATTGATGTGAATTACACATTTCAAATCATGGTCGTCCACATACCACATTGCATAGTTGATGCTACCCATGTGTTGTATCCCGCTGCAATAGAGTATTGACCTCGTTGAAACTCATAGTGGCCTAGTGAATGAAGTTGTCACGTTTGGGATCGCAAACCATCATCTTCAAAAATATGAAATACAAATGTTTGCAGGGTATGAATTTACCTCTCTTGCCCAAACTGGTTGATAGCATATTCACAAAATTAGGACATGTGCAATTGGGGAAATTGGAAACCGTGATGTCGTAGGTCCTGTCATGAACAGCAGATGTGGAAGTGATGATTGTGAATACCCGACCATATCCTGGATGGGGTACTTCCGTGGTGCTTCCAACACGAGCTTGGAGCATTCTTGCGGACTCCACTTTGCCAAAGTGTTCAGCGGTTGGAGGGAAACGCCGAACGAGCTTTCCATCTCGTTTGGTTGGCCACAAGTCAAGATTTGCCGAGGGGACCCGGGAGGATGCAGAAGTAGTAGCATATGTATGGAGTTGGGGTTGTCTCGCAAGGGAAAAACCTGCCTCCTCCAGCATTTCAATCTCCTGAAAGCTGAGATGTGTTCCCACCTTCATGGGCCAAACGGTTGGAGGAGATGGCTTCATCACTACGGAAGGACGCACAATTCCATGCACACATCTGGCACAATCATCTGTGCAGAACCAGAACTTGTGGTTCTTGGCTTCTGGTTGACCGTATGGACGCATCAAACCAGTGAAAGTTGGAGCAGGAGTTCGGGCACCACCTCTGGATATAGATGAAGTGCACTTCTCGAAATTAGCCGCCCTGATCGCTGTACATTTCACACGAGACCCTACACTTGTGCGTTCTATGTGCCAAACGTGGTCGGGGCATGCGGACTCAAGCACATCAAGGGGGTTGTTTCTCTCCTACACCATTTTAGTGGCACTGTTTGATGCTGGAGCTTGCCGTCGTATTGGAGGTTCCTCCACAATGGAGGTTCCGGACATGGAGCTGTCATGTAGGAGAACACGAGGCTTCAAGAAGTTATCACGGTCTGCCCTGTGAGAATCGGAATCCGAACCAGGTGGAGTGTTCAATTTCCTCTTACAGGAGCCGAATCTCTCCTCCCCTTCAAGATGTGGAACTCTAGAAACAAGTGGCGTTCCCTGGGCATACATGCTCACCGCCCGTGCTATCTTCATTGGATCCCCAGATCTGTTTGCAGCACGCAACATCAACTCCCATTTGTCCAGACCCTTGCCACCAACCCCACCTCGTATTAAATCACGGTATCGGGTTTGTTGTTGCAAGGCACGTATCAAATCATCTGTTGTTGCCACATACAAATCCCGACCTCGTTTCCCAGACTGCTGCAACCATGCGTTGTGCACAGTTTCTGCCAAATTGCAAGATGGCATGTCCGCCATTTCCTCAATGGACATGTTATGCAAAGTGCAGAACCACACTTCAAAATAGTGAACATAAAACAACATAAAGAAAGCGAGGACACAATAAAATGGAAAGTAAATGTATGAATAAAGCAAGAAATATAAGCCTCGTACCACTGCCATGGCTGCTCCCCACTGTCTATACCGGAAGTGCCAAAACGCCAGCCAATCTTCCAATGCTCTCATACTCTCAAGTGATGCAGCTCCAGAAGAGAACCACCAGGCACGAATTGTCTGGAACAAAGTGTCCGCCTCCTTCATTGTTCTAGCATCTTTGTACTCTTTCACAATTTACGGTGCTGAGTCTGCATCTCTGGTTTGATGTCCGACTTTGTATGTTTTTCCAGAGATTGTGTCCAATGGAATAGACATGTACGCTATTTTCCTCGCATTGGCACTTTTGGGTCGCCCGATCCGAAGACAATACGAACAGCATTGAAATTTGCTTGAGCACTATCCGCCATGAAACCTGCGAAATTTGGAGATGGTAGCCCATGACACGTATCAGGGAATTCCACATGAGCTTCTGGGATTCCGTATCCTCAGATTGCATGTCACAAACTGCAATTGTCATAACTCGTTGGTACACTGGATCGTAGACATGACAAGTCATTGTCGTCCAATCCTTCACTCGTTTCACATGATCAAACATAAGAAAACAGTTCTGCAAGTCCCCAGTCTTCTGCATCCGCTTCACGAGGCTAACCCCACTGCCCTCCCCAACAGTCGACATTTTGAAAAGAAAAACTTTGATGGCACCTTGACCTGGGAATACATTGTCTTGGATGTAATCGTACTTGCTCACTCGTTTCAACTCCAAAATGTTGTCTATGTAGCCTCTGATACCAAAGCCCATTCTTAATGCATTGATCTGATGCCGAATGTTAGATGAACTCAAAGTGGAGAAATGATCCATGACCAGGTCCAATGCTGCACCGTCAAGTTTAGTCCCCACAGAATCCCCTCCACTCAAAATATGGCTTTCCAATAAAGACTTGCTTGCGCCAAGAGCAATTGCAGATGTTGTTGCGGATGGGTTTCTCCCAAACTCCTGTTTAATCAACCTCGATACTGTCTCAACACTCTCCCTGTAATCCCCCTTCAAGACAGGATGGTTATGGAATCCGAAATGCACATAAGCTCTTGTCATTGTTTTCAAACGGTGGACAACATAGTACATTCTTGCTCCGCAGAGCGCCAAGCAGGATGGCACAAGTTTGGCAGAATTTGCAGACGAAAGTGTTTGCCGGTGGAGGGGCAGTCCCAGGCTGAAATGGATTTTCCGCCAGACCCTCCCATTCGCTTTGATTATGAACCCCAGACTGAAGAAAGTGTCTGCAATTCAAATTATCACACCTAAGGTATCCATTGCAAACTGTTCTCCTGAAAACAAGCTTGTCATCATTCTGAATATTGGATGTTTTTGTTCTCCACCACGGGTGCCTGTCGTGTTTCTTGTCCATTCCATGCATCATGATTGTTACACCTCCAACTCGCGGAGGAGGAGGCAGCTCGAATAGGATATCGCCATCAAAAGTCTCTGGCAAGAACTTCACAGGCACCTGCTTCAAAGATTCCCAATCAATTCCTAGCAACTCACTTTTGAATCCATCCATTCCTCCCATCGCCCGTAATTTTGGAATGACACTACAAATCTCTTCTTCATCAGCTTCTCCAACCACAGTAGGAAGGACTGGATTTGGAATTTCACTTATGTCATCATCGGACGAATCCGAAAGCTCAACGATTGGAGTGGAGGATGTCTGTTCTTTTTTCACCACCACCTCCATCTTGTCTTCAACGACCGAAGCAGCAGTCCCGGGCGTCACATATGACCCAAGGGACTTTCGCCGAGGCTATCCAAGTACTCTGTATCGACCAGGGCGCACTCTCCACTTGCTGATATGAGCCGTCTCATCACGGTTTTGGAAAGAGTATTTCAACAACTTCCCTTTCAAATCGTACACCTCTTTCTCCAAAAAGATGGAGCCATTCTGAAGCTGAAAACGGATAGCCAAGACATGTTCCAGAACAATTGCAAATCCATTGTCAAGGACTTTCTGGGAGAACGGCACTGGTTTGTCGTCAGAGAAGAACTCCGCTTCAGAGGAAGCCATCTTCCTTCCTCGCGTACGTTGATACCTTGCTATCGCAGACCTTCAGTGTAAATCGGTTTACTGATGTCTCCAGAACACAGTTGAAGAATGAGCAGAGAATGAGGAAGCTCAGACGACGACTGTGCATATTCTGTTATTCTTTCCAGATATGCAGCCGTCCATTTTAATTACTTTTCTTGTGGGCCCAGTGATCAGAGTATCCCTAGGAGCAATGTCGGCAGCTGTTAAACCGTTAATCAGAACCTCATTAACAAACACAATAACAAGCCGACTTCCTGGAAGCATGCCACAGGCTCTGAGGGTGGGATTGCAGATTAAGTAAATGTATCTTTATACTACTACCAATGATCATACGCACCTGGAAAGTTCAAAATGTGAAACGAACGTGGGGTTGGCTAACAAGGATGACCGTGTATGATATCCCAAAATTTGTCATCAAACTCTCGTTCATTTACATATATTTGTCTAAGATTGTGCGCCAAGATTTCTGGGATTCGCTGTTATTTTTAAATATTGACACCGTTCTAATAAAGAACACGCCGTTTATTTTGGGCGACACACGCCAGACATCAATAAATGAATTCGAACAGCTGTACACTAATTGCTGGCATGTGCATTAATAAGGGAAAAACTATGTGTAACGGTCACGCGAGAGGGAATCCGATGCTTCTAGAGACAAGCAACAACGAACGCAATCCCGCAAGAAATCGGGAGTCACTTCGTTTTTCAACTTTTCGCGCTTAGAGGGAGAGTGGTAGTCAAGCTGGAGAGGGTTCCTTCTACTATACGAAAGACAAGAAAGTCTCTTTATTTTACTTCCCTTAGAGAGAGACGCAGAGCAAGAGAGCAAATGACGAGGCGTCGTTTGTTGGAGAACTCAGGGCCAAGGCAGCAGGTGAACGCGGAGACTGATTCACAAGAGCAGACCGAGACTGAGGCAGCGGCTGTGACACAATCGGCGATAACAGTGCGCGTTGGAAACCAGCCTGTGGATGCAGAGATGTCTCGCAGGGAAACTGAAGGAGGTGGAAGCACGAGGAACGCTGAACCGGGAGAAGGTCCAGAAACCCTAGAGCAGACAGAAATTCCAGCAGATGTGAGAGGGAAGAGGAAAGCTGCAGAGGGGGATCCAATTTCAAAACCTAAGAAGGCGCTAGTAAGTTTTCTGTAACTTACATTTCATTGTTGAAGATCTGCGTAGAGATTGAGTTCAATGTCCCAGAAAGGGATTGTCGCTACCGACTATCATCACGAAACAATGGTGATTTGCTTTCTACTCCTCTGTTAAGGGTTTACCGCACAATGAGTGGGTGACTGACGGTACCGTCAATCACCGTTGTTCAGATCAAACAGTCTATCTGATTGCCTTTCAAGCAGTCCTTCCTCTTCCCTTCTTAAGCAGGAACATGTGATTGAAGTCTGCTGAATTGCGAGCGTCGTTAACGCCATTCGATTCAGGTAGAGTATGGATTGAAAAGTACTCTCGACATAGACAGGAAACCATGAATGCTTGCAACGGTAATCACAATGGAGTCAATCTGAATAATCTGCACTTACTGTCCGCCCTAAACTATACTGAATGTCGTTGTCGCCAATCACTTACACATATATGTCATTACACAACACCGATCCGGCAGGTCCTTATCTTTTGTGATTGTCGTTAACGCCGTTCACTATCGCTCTCGCTTTTGTTTTGAATTCGGCAGGATCAGCTTTGCTTGTGTAGATGTTTCTGAATTGTTTCACACCATTCCTTGTGAGTTTCTTCAAGACAGAGTGATGGTCGTTACCGCCGTTCACTATTTGCAAATTACTCAGTCAGATTTGAATGGCATCGTGTAGAAAACTGTGAGGTCCAAGCCTACAGGATCAGAGGGGAAAGGATCTGGAGATGGGGAGGAATCTGGAAAAAGCTCAGAGAATACAGATGAAGCAGATGAATTTGAAGTGCACTACCTTGACAAGGTGAAAGAACTCATGTCATTCGAGAAGGTAAACTCCCAGGAGGTTATAAGGGACATGCTCGTATCTGGAGGGCGTCTGGACATCCCTTTGTGCCGGATGATATCTATGCCTGTTGTGCGTCCACCTCTTTCCCATGACATAACAAAATTGGAGAGTGATTTTGTGCATGGATACAGACTTGGTGCTCAAGTTTTTTATGTGTCACTGACGGATATAAATGGGAAAAGCACATTAGTGTCTCCAGAGATCAGTGATAACTGGGATGAGTGCTGGAAAGATGCCAATGAGGAGTTCGAGCTGGGCCTCATGATGGGAAAGAACACCCAGCAATTCTGCAACCACATGTTCTACGTCTGGGACGGCAACCACCGATTGCTGGCATGGATGGGATACATCCAGAAACACCATGCGAAAGACAAAGACAAGCATGTTGTTGTGGAGGCAACGGTTTTGGATCCTGGAAACGACATCGCTAGGCTTCTTACAGCTATGCACGATGTGAACAAGTAAGTCATCCTAGAGATTTCATTCCCTCTGTAGTGTCTTGTTAATCCCCAAAAAACAGAGTTAATGAGTGCAATGTTTGCAATGTTTTTGCAGATCGACAGAGAAATCGCATGTGACAACAAGCTTGGTCCACACACTATTTCGAATTCAGAGGATTGATCTGATGAAGCTGGATGATTTTCGGACAGCACTCCCACCCAATATAATCAAGAAGTGCAAAACAGGAAGAGCTGCAGACACCTGGTATTCTTTGACTCGAGAGGCGTTTCTGGAGTACATGTATGCGGTAAGCCTGAGTCTGTACTCAGTTTACTTTTCGAATACATGTTTGTAGTCCCTTCGGTGCTAATCACTATTTGAATCAATGCAGCAAGAACTGGCAGAGACAGCTGAGAAGGGAAAATCCGAATATTACCGCACTACACCAGGGGAACTAAGGACATCAAAGGGTGTGGAAGCAGCAATAAAGAATGAGTTTGAAATGCGAAGAACCAAATTGATGTCCGCCTTCAGAAAGCAGCTTAGAATAGTAGATCCTGGACTTGGTTCTGAGTTCCTTCAGCAGATCAAATCTCACTATGACAAGCATGTGCATCCGGAGATGCAGCATGAGAAATTGCACCGGTTGGCCATATCCATGGTCGACCCACAAACAAAAATAAGGTGGCTGGAGATATGGAACTCAGATAAGACAATAAAGGACTTGAATCAGTTCCCAAATAGCACCATACAGCCTGGCACAAAGGTGGAAGGAATCAGTGATTTGGTGTTTGATAACTGGCTCCACAAGGCTACATTTTGGAGTCAAGTGTGTATTCAAATAAGCCGTTTTCTTTTCTTCAATTATGTGATGAGTACCTTATTTGCAATACTGACAAATATACAATTTGCAGCTCGAAAAGCGCGCCGTCATTGTGCTGGAACAGACTTTGAAGGACTTGAACATTTCGATTGTTTCCCCTCCCCAAATGTCTTTGGAGGCATACATAAGGAAGTGGAGAGGTCTCACCTGGAGATACTGTTTTTTCCGGGAGTTCTCCAAAGATGGTAACATTTTACGGTCCAACGACTTTGACAGTCAGGTTGGAGGAGAGTGGGCCATGATGCGAGTTGTGTACATGTGCAATATCATACTGGAAACTCTACTGCATTTTTTGGGAAATAATTTGGCTTCATAAGGATTGTAATCATAGATCCAAATTGAATGTCGTTGACGACATTCACTTATTTGTCTGAGTCATTCTTAAGCGAGAATTTGAATTCACCTGGATTAGGAGCTTATGGGGTAATTATAGTGTCCCTGATTAGAATTGATAATGTCCCTGAATGGCGTTGACGACATTCACATCCAGAGTTGTTGAGTTGTCCTTAGAGTTATGTAAGTTTTTGTAATGTCCATAGATTTTACAGTGAGGGTTCCTCACTTCAGTTTGCTGAATGTCAATGCAGACAATCAGTTGTTCTGCATTGCTTTTGCCTCTTGTGAGAAATCTTGAGGCTTGATTAGCTGTGTTATCAGAGATCCGGAGTGAATGTCGTTGACGACATTCACTTCTATGTCTGTGTCATTCACCAGCGACAATTTGAATTTATATGGATTGGGAGCTAATTAAATGGTTCCTTGTTGGTAATTTTGTGAATGGCGTTGACGCCATTCACATCCACTGTTATTATGAGGTCCTCAGTGTTATGTTCGTTATGAATGTCAATTGGAAACCAGTTTTTGGGGAGGGTTCCTTAGTCAACTTTCTGTTTTCCATCAAATGATTTTGCCTTTTTTGAGAAATCATTAGTCTTGATTAGCAGTGTATTCACAAATCCAAAGTGAATGTCGTTGACGACATTCACTTCTATGTCTGTGTCAATCCAATGCGAGAGTTTGCATTCACGTGGATTAGGGTGTTTTTACAGTTTCATTGAATGGAATGTTTTGAATGGCGTTGACGACATTCACATCCGGAGCAGTCGTGTGGTCCTGAAAGGTCCTTGGAGCAGTTCTCAGAGCCATTTCATTCTATGTTTTTTTTCATTCTGTGCTACTTGTATCTTACTCACTTCGCGCTTTGGTGGGTTGGGATTTATCTTCTGTTTAACAGGTACACGAAATATGTGCTTATGGAAGGAAATCACCTGAGCGGTATTCCAGACTATCTTGACATGTGGTCGGACCCTGCAAACGATCCAACCATGTATACTGCAGGGATATTGAAGGACTGGAGTCCTTCTCACTTCAGAGACTGTGGCTGGTACCTTGACTGACCACCGGAGCACACGACCTTTCAAGAATAGCATATGAAATATTTGAACAATAATGCTGAGATGCTGGCGCCTCTGACTGACGAAGAGTACCAAAGAAACATAGCAACATTGGCTGCCAAGGAGCCTGATGCTCAGGGAACGCCGCAGAAGGGAAAGAAGGCGGGCCGCAAACCAAAAGACAAGGCTCTTGATGTCATAGCCATCTCACCAGCAAAGCCAAAGGACAAAGACAAGTCCAAAGAGAAGGAAAATGACAAGGGGAAGGAGAAAGAAAAGGAGATGGAGAGTGGGCAGGACTTCACTGCTGGAAGATATACCCGCACAGTTCAGTGCGTGTTCGATGCCAAGCCACACCCTTCCCGTTCTGATTCGGCAGGAGAGATTAAAATTGTCAATGAGGGTTGGCTGGCGATGATGCAGAGTCGAAAGAGAGGATACACTGGGGTGCCTTCGCCTACCTGGGACAACATAATCTCATTCCTCAATCTGGTGAGAATTCCAGTTTCTTTCCTTTTTCTCTGAAAGTTTCATTGGTAGTATTTCAGTCTGGTTCTTTGAAAACATTCTTGCCATCGTTCTTATAAAAAACATGTCTGTTGCAGGTGAGCACAGGTCCCACCTTCGTGTGCGGTGTATAGAAAACATATGCGGCTGACATTGTCATTCTCGACATCCCGGATGGCCAGGCTGTGCCAGAAGTTCTTCCAAAGGGCAAGACGCCAGGCTGGAACAAATTCGAGGACAACTACTGGAGTTGGGTGTTCGGGTTCTGTAATAATTTCCTCTCTGATGCAGGGACACTTCTGCTTTTTCAGTCATGTGACAATGATAGTCGTCGGGCATTGGCATCATACCTCAAGTCTTCAAGGTTTGAAGTTTTGCGCACATGGAATTGTGTGAACAGCCTCTACCTTGTGAAAGGGGGTTTCCCTGGTCAGCTGGTATGCCGTCTCCCTTCTGCTTGTGCTTTTATGATGAGTTTCAATGTTCTCTGCAGCTCCACTCTAGTAGAATCTGTCATGATCGACACCTATCATCACCGATTTGTGATAAAAATGATTGTTTTGTGACTGAGTTCTGAATAGCCTATGTACACACTTCCACTATAGATTGTGTTTACCACACTAACCTGCTATCTTTGGCAGACGAGGATGTTTGAGGTGATCTGCCTGCGGAGGATTCGCACCTCCAAGACACCATCCTCCATCCGCAGCTTTGAGATTTCTGACCAGGGTTGTTTCGTCAACCCCCCCTATGAGCCGCATGTCGATGACATTTTGTACAACTTCATGCAGTCCAACAGACCTTGAAGAGACCAGATGGCACTCTCTGGAGAGGTGCAAAGGAAGCGTTCATGCAAATACTATTGGAGTCATGCAGCCACCACTCTGCACGGGTGGTCGATCTTTCTGTGTCCACAGGTTCGTTCTCTCCTTTCCGAATTGATTTTCTTTCACCAGTTCCATTTGCTTAAATCCCCCCTACCAAACTGTTCATGTCCTCCTGTCTGGTGCAGGAGCAACTTACCATGCATGCAAGGCAGGCGGAAGAAGCATTTTTGGCATGGAGGGTGATTCTGACCTCTACAACACAGTGCTCCTCCCCCTTTTGTCTGGCTCCGCTTCAGGCATACAGATTGATCGGATTCAAATTCAAAATGATGACGATCCCGAAGATAAGCAGGTCGAAAACGACTTTTCATGTGAGTAAGTGCTAAACCCACTTTGGGAGTCATACTCAATTTCTCAATAACATGAAAGTTACAGTAATAACTTTTTCAGGCTGTCTTTCAGGAAAAGCAGCGGTGGATCTTCAGGACATACAGTCATTTGTGGCGAGTCTGTTTTCGACAGCCCCCTTTCCAATTTTGTGCTTCCTGGTTATGCCGAAGCAATGGCACTTCACGCGGCCGAGTCCCTATCCCCTGAATTTTTACTGCCCGGCCGTAGGTGTAGCCAGCGTAGATCCGGAGTTCTTAAATACTTAGACTTAGATGCAGAGGAAGTGGGGATACATTGTACTAGCTCTGAGTCAGACTGAACTATGTTCTTTTACTATTCTGTTTCATCTTATTTGGAAAACGTTGAATCCCCTTCCTCCACCGTAGTTGTTCCTTTGGAAAGAAAAATAATCAAAGAATCAACTACCATTTAAATTGCAATATGTATGAATCCATCTCACAAACCTCCCTCACTCTTGTCATATCCATTGTGCTTTCATCTACAGTGTATTCATGCGTGCTCCATTCATGAATGTTTTCCTTTGTTCAACATCCATTGTGCATTCATCCTCTGTACTCTTTAATCCACCCGACAAACCTTCCACACTCATGTCATATACGTTGTGCATTCGTCTAAAGTTTTAGTCATGCATCTTCCTATCATGAATGTTTGTCATTGCTCAACATCCATTATACATTCATCCATTTGACTCTTATCCATCCCTCATTCATCCATCTACATTCATTTTTCACACTCATCCATCTGTTTATCATCCAACTGTACATTCATCCATCCTTTATTCAATGTCTTTTATTATGTCGTCCAGCTTGTTTCCGTGGTAAAGGGTGCCAATCCGCGGGAATACACTCCACTTCTTTCTGGGCGCGTGGTGACGCGGTCTTCAAGTGTGATGACGTGGAATGAGCCCCGTGATGTGGCATTGGCGCAAGGTGACGTGGCGTGATCGCAGTTGCGCTCACGTGACCAGGCTCACGCCGAGGCATCCCTGCACAAGGATGGAGTCTTCCCGCCGTGGATATGGACTCCCAGCAGATCTGGCGGTGGTTAGGGTGCCAATGCAAATGATTGAGAATGTACCACAGGGATCAAGCGCTCCAACCGTTGATTAGCACTACCACAAATCTGACGGACGTAGACAGCCCGCGACGCGTCGAACGATCTTGACGATCCAACGGATGACATACGGCACATCGCGGAGTTAAGCCGCTCACCGTCCGTTCGATCGTCAAGATCTCAATCTCAATCTCAAGATCTCGATCGCAATCCAACGGCGGTGATGTTTGATCTAACCCCCAGGTGTCACCATAAACCCTACCTTTATTTTGTGAGAGAGCGTCATTTGACCCAACTCTCAACTATGGAGGGTTAGGTCAAACACGTTTATTTTTGTTTTTGGGCTTTTGTTTTTGGGTCGGACGAAAGTCATTTGATTGCAAAGACCTCGACGTGTGCGCCGAAGTTCGACATCACCATCCGCAATTGATTGTTATTTTGTTTTTAATTTTTTTCTCTGGGAAGCAGAGAGATGTTGGATCGAACGGATGGGAGGACCAGTTTTTTCTTTTTAATTCCATATGTACTATTTGTTTATTTTCCACTTAGTTGTCATCTATTATCAACCTTTTATTTTACCTGAATGTGCACCTCAGTGGCGGCTGGGGTTATTTTTTGTGGTGGGCTCAATAATTAAGACCTCGATGTGTACGTCGAACCTCAATAGTTAAGACCTCGGCGTGTGCACCGAGGTTCGACGGAACCCTCAGCAGCTGATTTTTTATTTTTTGGCTTTTTTTTCGGAGGCTCGGAAACCATTGGATCACAGAGATCCAACGGACGGGAGGACCTACTGCTAATTTTTACCCTATTTTTTATATTTTATTTTCTAGTTAGATATTATCTACTTTCTATTTCTTATTATATGTGCAAAACAACGTGAAATTACCTGCAGAGAGTAATTATAAATCTAGTCCTACAAGGCAAAGCAAACAAAGGGCGCAAAAATCGAACCTGTAACCTTTTGACCCAGATTCGTCAATCATACCAACAGACTACACATGAGATTTTGAAAAATCTATCGTTCATAGTATATATATTGAACACAAAGTAATAAGGAGCAATTCAAATGTTGAAGTGCGCCAAGTTGTTTTTTTATTTTTTGTTATGGAAATCTAATGTCTATTATTTTTTATATTTTGTTTTGTTTTATATTGGGTTTTTTTTCTCCTGGGCTGGAGGCCGTTGGATCACAAAGATCTAACGTCCGTCCGTTCAGGTATTATTGGAATTTATAATATTTTTTTTATTTTTTATTTTAATATACTTTACATTTCTGTGTTGGGTTTTTCGAAGCCGTCGGATTTTGAAGATCCAACGGCGTAGAGATCTCACCTAAACGTCAGCGCAGGGGTGGCGTCTAGGGCTAGGTCTCTTAGAGACCCCCGCCGTTGGATCTTTCCAATCCAACGGACGTTGGGTTTTGTTGTTTTGTTTTAATTTGTTTTTTGGTGGCTGATCCCGCTGACTTTTCCAGGCCTCGTGGACCCACACCAGGCCGCATGCCGGCGCGTCGCCACAAGCCAATGGACGATGGTTTTTTTTTTTTTTTTTTTTTTGGGGTGGCGGTGGCCTTTGATGGCGCTGGGGATGCACGCTCGCCACGTGTCCAGGTGCGGTAGTTTTTTTTTGTTTTTGTTTTGTTTTTTTTCTTAAAATTGTGGTGGCGGCGTCTGCTGACGGTGCCGACGCACGCTTGGCGCGACCGCACGTGGCCAGACGCGGAAGTTTATTTATTTTTATTTTTATTTTTTTGTTTATTTATTTATATTTAATTTGTTGGGTGGCGGCGCCCGCCGACCCACGCCAGGCCGCACGCTCGGTGCGTCGCCACATGGCCACGTGTCGTCGCGCTGGTGTTTTTTTGTTTTTAAGGGTTTCATTTTTCAGGGCTTTGTGAAAGCTGTTGGATCCAGCATCCAGCATCCAACGACCAGGGTCGACATTGTTTATTTTGTCTTTCATTTAGCTGATGCCGTTGGATCTGGCCAGATCCAACGCAGGGGGTTTGCCCTAACTCTTCAGCCACCACCTCTACTGTGAGTAGGGACGTTGAAGCTGCTGCGAGTCGAGAGATTGCGAGAGAGAGGGACAGAGCTTGGAGCGGTGGAGCTGCGGAGCGTTAGAGTGGCGGGCTGGTGCATAGGGGCATCACTTCACATTTGGGTTTCCTAGCCTAAGAGAGAGAATGAGGAAGATGAGAGAGAGAGCAATGAGCAATGCATGTTTTAGGTTCATTTTCAATCTCACTTTCTTTTCACCTTGTGTTTGCTGTTGGGGTTTCTTGCCCTAAGAGAGAGAGAAGGAGAGAGAGAGGGGAGAGATGGTAAGGCATTGAAAACTGAATATTGTCTTAAAGTTTCCAACAAAATGTCCATTGCATCTCCTTTCCTCTTAGCTTCTATTTGCTGTTTGGGCTTCCCGTCCTAAGAGATAGAGAAGGAGGGAGAAGGGAGAGAGGCAAGGGGATTAAATTAGATAATAAATTTATTATCTTCAGGTTGCGGCAATTGCAATCTTCATTTCCCTGTGAGCTTCTATTTGTTGTTCGGGCTTCCCGACCCCGAGTTATTTTCAGGTCTTCTAATGGCTTTGGTACAGTAGACTAGGGCCAACCAGAAGTTATTGTCATTACCACCATATTGGTTACCTTGTTTTCCATTGTCCTTATTAGATCTCTTTTTATACCTTTCAAGCTAATAGATGTATTTGTGGAAGGGTCAATCAGTGGATAGAGGGCATTTGAAGCATCTAGACACACCGAAACACTTCGACATGGCATCCAGTAGCAGGTAAATGCAGACTTATTAATTCATTGTGTTGTCTTGTTTTCCTTGATTTCTATTGTCTTTTCTTGTCTTAACTTGGCTCCAAACCATAGATCCAAAACTGTAACACCCAAATGCAAAGAGCCCCAAACTTTCAAATCGATTTCGAATTCTACTGCAATTTCAATTGTTAATGTAATGCACTGCACATGCATAAACAATGCATAGGAAATGAATTGAGCGTTACTTGTACCATGGAAACACTACTTGTAACCACCCAAATTCCCAAATATGAGACAACAAATCATAAGACCATATGCGTACACGATCGATAGTGAGTCGTAGAACGTCGACATTAATGTCTAGAAAGTCTAGAAAGTCTAGAAATATAGCAAACAACTTCCTGGTTCACGTAATCATGAAAAGCTAATGTCAGGAACATCGATATGAGTGTCGACGTTGTGGAGATTAATGAGGTCAGGTTAGGTTGGGAAATGCGGTTCAAAGAGGTTGGGTTAGGTTCGGTTTTCATGAGATTGAGTTTCACTGACGTCAATTTGGATTCTTGTACTGAGGTAAGATGCGGCAGGCTAGGTTGGGTGAGGTTTTTACATTAGCGTCTTCGTGGCGAAATGTCCCACTATTTCTTGACATATTTATCTGGAACCTCGACATTTGCGTCGACGTTCATTAGACCTGATGTAAAATCTTTTGTCCCTTGCTTAGGATCATACTGAATTCGACATAGGTAGTAGAAGAAATGTTCCAAAAAATAGTACTCCTTAGTCTCCTCCAAAGGGACGTCGATATTCATGTCGACGTTGAGAATTTGGAACAAATTTTTTAGAGAGGTAGGACCAAATTAATTTTCTGTTTGAGTGAACTGAGGCAGTTCGTAGGTGGTTGTGTAGGAGTGATTACTCTGGAAAGGATGAAACGACCCAATACTGATCGAGCTTTTACCCAATTTCCGGAACTCCCGAATACGAGCTTCCGGACTTCATTGAACCACCTGAAATAGGCTACTCATCATCCGGTTCAAAGGCAGTGGACTCGTCTGGATATTGTCTGTCCTCCCCTGAGTATATGCCAACCTCACCACAATACATTCGTTCCTCTAAACGAGATAGCCAACGGCCATATGAATACATGTTATTCTACCCTACCTATGTTCCAGAAACATACAGTCCAGAGACTTACGTTCCACGCACGTCATACCCCGAAGAATATGAACTACCCATGGACAATGTCTGTGCCGAGATTCTTGGGCTGTCGGGAACTCAAGGTCAAGATCAAAAGATAAGTCCTCTTTTGGAACCTGTTTGGTTAGGCCGAATCTATTGTGATGAAGACACTGGTCTCTGGACATTTGAGTAATGTTGTCTCATTGTTGAGGAATGTGTTGTAAATCTCAGTTGCTCTCTGATGTGAATAAAAGATGAATCTTTACAAAGTTTTTTCAATGTGTTTGAGTTTACAAACCTTGTGGGATTTGGTTTGTCCTTCATTATATGTGGAAAAGATAGAGTGATTAAATATCATGGTCACGTCGTAAACATTTTCTGACGTCGACATTAATGTCGAGGTGTTTTCCTGATCAAATATTGGACATCTGGCTTTTGCAATTCTCAAGCCTCCGAAGACTACCAACCCGGAATGTCTGCAGACATTTGTGGGGATTTCTTATCTGTCAGATCCCCGGGATACAAGACCGAACATGTAGCTATATACAAATTAAATAGCAGCATAAAAGAATAGGGCATTGAAGTCGATGGGGAACCTCCAGATCACAAGCTCCAGTTTCAGTACAAGACGGGAAGCAATGTTACAGAGCTCAAGTACGTATACGTGAAGGAAGTGGAAACCCAGACGAATATGCAGTCTCCAATGCTGGTGATCTTTGTTACTGATGATGGAAGGGTGCTAAAAACCTTCGAGTACGTAGCATCTGGAAATTTTGTCCGCAAGAACCTCATGAAACAATCAATAAAAAAGGATTCAAGTGCAATGAAGACAGCAACATCGGTCAGGATACCAAATCATTTATCCGCTCCTGGGGCCGTTTTCAAGATGTATTGTTCGTAGCCGGTAATGAAAACATGGAACAAAGAACGGAAACACCAGCAAGACAAAGACGTAAGTCTACGGCAGGGTCATCAGTAACAGAACAGGATCAGGAAGATGTTGGATCATCCTCAAAGAAGCGGAAACCAAAGAAATCCATTGATCCAGCCCTTGCTCCCGACGTAAAGAGACCCAAGACAGCCGACATTTACGACAAGGATAAGTCAATAGAACTGACAAAAAATCTAGTAGAATACTACGGAGACATGTTTCCATTCGGTTTTAGTAGAACTTTCAAAATACCGATATCGCGAATGAATCTTGCTCCTAAATTTATGGTTTACCGGCCCTTGAACCTCAAGCACAAGGATGAGGTTAAAACCAGACTCCTGCAGCTCCGACATCTGGATGCCCAACATCCGGTATACCTCACTCCAATTGATCTAGAGAAGGAGGACAATGTATGTGAGAAGATACCAACGAGATCAGCGGAGATCGACGATGCTTCGACGAAATTTTTCATTATCGGAGGGCAACACACGATCGTGGCTGCCAAGGTATTCGCTAACCAGATCTATGTCTCTCGACTCTAGAATTCAACAAATAGATTTTCAATTGGTCTAAAACCTCGACATTCATGTCGACGTTATATGTTATGGACGTCTATTAAAATGAAGTAGGATACCGTCGAGTCAATTGAACGTCGACATCAATGTCGACGTCAAATGAATTAAATCTTTACAACATGGAATTGTGTCTGTAGGAACTTGTTGAGGATTTGGATACAGACGAGCAGCTCGTAAACTACTTTGGAGAATGGCCGGCCAGAGCACTTGCAACTGGTGGAGCTCTCCAAGCTTCTAAATGATCCGAACAAAGCACAAAAGTTTGACACGACTTTTAGCGAGAAATTGGGTCACCTGAGAAGCTATTATGCATCAATTGGAAAGCCGCCGAAATACAATGATAATGCAAAAAAGAACGAGACTGGCTTGTGGAATGTAAACATTATTCTAATAGTTTTTTTCTTCATTTATATACATACTAGTATTTAGATAGGGGTTTTGGAATTCCCTCACTGATAATTTGTTGGGTCTGAAAATAATTGTGCTCTTCATCCCAGGAGTTTATGCAAGTGGCACTGGTTATACTAGAGAAGAACTCCTCGAAAGAAGCGTTGGCATTGGTCCATGCTGATGAGGACGTCTGGGAGTTGTGGGAGACTGTGTTTCGAAATTGGGACAAGGGGGAGCTCATTGATGCTATGGGGATTGTATGCAACTCTGAGCAGGTTCCATTGACCAAGTCGGCTATCCAAAAGCTTCAAGGGCTTAACCAGCGGCCGATCAAGAAGGTGGCACAGAGGATCCTGGACTTGAGGGTGAGCATTATAAATCCATATAAGGGTAAGGATCAAACCTTGAGGAGCATGAACGACTACATTGATTACATGAAAACACGAAGGTTTGTGGTTGATGACATCATGGTGGTACTCGGAGGAGCAGAGCGGTCCAAAAGCAATCCAGAACCGTACACGAAGGAGGAATGGACAAAGGTGAAACATGACCTCAAAATCACTAAGACAGTTTTTAAGGCCATGTAGTCCAAAACAATGGCGGAATATTTGGCAGACAAGGCCAATATGAATAAGGTGACACCCTCGATCCCGGAGCCATTCAGGAGCTATGTACTGTCTTGGAAGAAGAAAATTGAGGAGATGGCGATCTACAACGACGACCTGACATGATCATTCAAGGACCGCTATGTCATGCTGGGTGCAAAGAGGAGGTTCTCGAACGCTGTCAGCCGTCTTTCATTCTTCAGCAGGAATAAATTTCAAAACATTGGTATGGTCTTTGTGAACACAATTGGAGACAAAGAGGATCTTGTGTTTGAGAGGAATGACTACATCACCATATTGTCTGCCTTTAGGAAGCGCAATGTCTTTTCAAACATATTCGTGTTCTTCTCAACCCAAGCTTCCTCATCAAATCTTGTTTCTTACGTGCGGTACGGTGGGGGTTCCACGAAGTACATTCTTCTTCAGGAAGTCTACCTCCCTGGATCAGAAGAGCGCAAATATGCAACCATCTTTGCTGCTTCCGCACGCCCTGTGTTATGCCTCGACTACGTCTTTCTTGCAATAGAGAACCAGTTCAAGACCCCAGACGCACACGTCCTGACAACTCTTTTCAAGAAGCCCTTGGAACCCGTGCTGCATGGCACAGAAATTGAGCTCAGTGATAGAGAAATGGAGCTAAGAGTGTACAAGCACGAGCTACGGAGTCAGGTTTATGAAATCCTCGTTGGTCAGTTCTGTCAGGAGGGGATGTCAGCCTTCAATATATTTGGTGGTCCTATGCTCAGCTACCATCTTCAGGTGAGCTAAGGATAATCACCTCCTCGTTGTTACGACTCAAACGTCGACATTTAACATCAACTGCCACTACTATTATATTGATTTCGTCCTTTGAATTTTGTTGACTTGGAAATAACAGTGATCAGTTCTTTTTGTAGGCACACGGAGTTCGTGTTGTGGATATAAACCTAAAGAGTCATGTTGAACATTGCAATGATAAGATGGAGACAACATTCAAGGTCCTCGAAGTGGAGAAAGGAATAAAGTTTCAGGAAGAAGGAGATGCCGAAAAACATGACGGTGCTTCTAACACAAACAAGGTTGCGGAGGTCTCTGATGAGGATGAGGACACTGAGGACGAAGTGGATGTTGTGGACAAAGAGGAGATTGAGGAAGAACCACATGTTGATGAGGAAGCAGAAGATGACATCGATGGTCAAGAGAGTGGTGGGAGCTCGGACGAGTCCACTGAGGACAAGGAATCCGAAGGAGGATGATGATGACGTTGAACAGCAGAGGGCTGAAAAGCTTGAAACAGTTGGAGCAGTTGGATCAGCTGGTGGTCCTGACAACAACGGGACAATTGAGGAAATAAAAAAAGATGACCATATTGAGCAGGCAGTTCACGAGGCTGATGAGGGTAATAATGAGGGTAATGAGGTCACATGGCTCAATGACGAGACCAGTATGGAGGACTTGGATAGGGTTGTGGAGACTATGGTTTTGGAGAGTCTCGGAGATGTTGGTGTTGGAAGCAATAATCTGGAAGTACAAAATAAGCAAGCTATGGAGACAAAATCAATCATTATTGCTAATGATTCTGAGCCTGACACATTCACGCCAGCTGCTGGTGATTTTCCAATCGGCATAGTATCCCCAATAGCGGGGCGTAGCAGAGAGCGGAGGATGAAAACCAAATTGGAAAATCACTCAGAAACCCTGCAAATACTGGATATTTCCCTCTTACTTGTAATGGGTCAAAAAATAAGCTGTCTAATATAAATGATGCAGTGTGGCCATTCATCTCAAACATGATAGGAGTATCCAGTGTTGTTGAGTATGTGAGTGAGCGCTCATCTTATTTATCAGCACATTCCAGCTCACTCATTCATACTACTCAAGCCCACTGACATGCCCTATGGACCTCCTTACATTTTCCAGTCCACACCACCGGGACTGTGTCTTTGGAGCCATAGGCAACGCTACCCAGCACACCTGGATAGGCCGGGGCTTTGCCCCCCCCCCCCCCCGGCCCCCTCACACACGAAGCTGCAAAATTAGCAGCGCACTCATCCCCTTCCACTTCCACCATCCTCATCCTCACACAACAAAACTCCCCTTGCCCCTCTCACCCCCTGCTATGTCTCCCGCCAGAAGTCAACCTACTTGCTACAATAGACCCAAACCAGCTTAAATATGTCCACACACCCCCCCTCCCCAAATACCTCAACCAGAAGGAACCAACACTATGTCAAGTTATTTTACCACTAGTGTGAAGTTAGCTAGGAAATAGCTAGCTTTTATATATTGACATTTGGGATTGACCCAAGTGTCAATCCAGGGGCCAATACATGTTTGGGCACCTGGCGTTGTTATCTTCATTGTAGATCGCGGTGGGCTCATTTTTCTCGAGTTGACCCTCACCGCGTCTAGCTATGGTGTCGTAGTGTGGATTCCCCATGGCGTGGGGTGTACTTGGCTCGACTTAATATATGAGTGATGTTTTCATGTGCAAGTGTGTGAGTTTGAGAGAGCTTGTATGCTTGCATTATTCTTTCCCTTATCACTCGAGAAAGATGAGCTCGAGTCTGTGAGTGCCAAGTTCGAGTTAGTTGTAGCACTTGTGTTTTCAGATCATGAGAAGCGGTTCAGCCTAGAGTGCAGGGAGCCGTGCATGAGCCTATCCAAAGCGGATAGAGTGCAAAGGCAAACAGGTTGCAGGTTTGCCATGGATAGAGAGGCGGTCAGTGTTGCGTAGCTCAACGCTATGGCAACCAAGTTTGGGCTTCTAGTGTGAAACGGAGGAGATGCTGGCCACGAGTGGGCAAACTGGTGGTCGTCTTCTTCAGCTGCAGGCCGAGTTAAGGAGCTATAGGAATGTGGGTTGCGCATGGGAAGCTAGCATGTTGCAGGTTGGAGATGATATGATCAGCTCCAGGTATTTGCCCGAAACGAGTTGTTGCGGGTAGATGAGAAGCAGCCGAATGGTGGAGCTGCGAGGGGATGCATCGCAGCCTGTTGGGAGCTTCAGCTCCAAACTCATGAAGAGGTATGAGTGAAGAGAGGGGGCTGGTCCCTCTTGTGTGT
Source organism: Takakia lepidozioides (assembly GCA_030704615.1). Lineage (NCBI taxonomy): Eukaryota > Viridiplantae > Streptophyta > Takakiopsida > Takakiales > Takakiaceae > Takakia > Takakia lepidozioides. The sequence continues at coordinate 77,364,035 of CM060731.1, forward strand.
AAATCAGTGCACTTGTGAAGCATGTGCTTGAGTCAAAAGTTTCAATCTGAAACTCTAGCACGGCGAGGGCTCTTGGAGTGGCAAGAGCGGGGGGCTGGAAGGACAGCAACAAGGCGTCCTATAGCCAGGGAAGGTGCAATAGAACTGCAGGTACACCAAGTTTGTAAAGGTGTGTATTTTCAGATTCGTTTTTGTGAGCTTTGTGAAAAAATGGAGCTTGTTGGGCAGCATATAGCTTGCTTGTTGAGTTGGGGGCGCTTCTAGTGGGCCGTGAGAGCTCAGGAGTGCAGGGCGACAGGGCTGATGGCTCCACAGAAGCCATAGCTCGTCGGTAGCAGGTGCTGGAGCAAACCCCAGCTCGGGAACGCGTGGGAACGCCCCGGAAACTCATGGGAACTCATTGGGAGTTCCAGGGAACGCAGGGAATAGTGGCCGTGATGGGCCGTTGGGGCGGTATCACGAGATACCACGAGCCCAGGTCGTGATGGTTGACCGTGACTGTTGGAAGTCGTGGTGCGGACACAACGGGTGGGCACGGTGACCAGATCGTGGGGATGGCGGGCCGTGAAGGCTCGTGGGAGTGGTACCACGGGGTATCACTGGGCAGCCCGTGGCCAACGAGTGACTAGGGCGGGCCGTGAGGAGTAGTGGCGGTTGGAGCCACGGAAGGCCGCGAACAAGCAGAGTGGAAAAAAAAAAAAATATAAAATAAAATCTTATTCACTCGTTTCGTGGGACCTTGATGGGGAGGCTGGGCTCTGAAGAACAACGGTTTTGAGCTAGCTGATCCGGCAGAAAAGTCGGAATTGCCTCCCTGTTGTGTTTTAACAAAGGGGATTACTTCCCTGCAGGTAATCTTTTCGGGTTTTCAGCCCAGTTCTTAACTATGGGGGAGACCAGCCTGCAGGTAATTCCTTTGGACAGAATGTTGTTGGGGCCTATATGTACCTCTATTTGCTCCATTTTTTAACCTTCAGTGAACGGCGTGATTTCCTGAGGTGGTTCCATTATGAGGAATGACTGGTGGACAAGAGGAGGCACTGGCGGACCCTATGGAGGCTTGCATGGGGCCCTGGAGGCCAAGTTTCATGAGCTCGTGGATGAGGAGTGCCTACAGGATGCTCTCATGGTCATGCAAGTGAGAGAGGAGAGGGAAAAAGAGGGTGTTGGGATGAGAGCGTGTTGGGGATAGGCATTGCTTTAGCTCCATTCCTCGTAGCTTTCCACCTTCTCTGTAGGCCGAGACCTTTCCGTAGGTGGAGGCAAGAGTCAGTCCGGGTTTGGGCTGGGTTGCAGGAGCGACACTGTGGAGTTGTTTTTGGTGTGGGGGAGTTGTTGTTTTCATTCTTGTGTTTGGATCCCCTCCACACCTGCATGCTTGATTGTGCGCCATGCTAGTTTTGTATGGGCGCTTGATTTTATAGGTGGTTGACTCGGGCTTGATCGCCGATCCAACCCTAGAGCATGTTGTCGATGGTGAGGCTGGGTTGATGACCAGTCAGACCATCTTTGTTTCTCCTGTGGTGAGGTTGGAGGTAATGACCAGCCAACCATAGGAGTGCCTGCGGTGGATGCAGGTGCAGGTGCAGGTGCAGGCTATGTTAGGAACCTAGTATTCCAAACCATAAGCCGCATCAGGTTCTCTACTCGGTTACCTTGTGGAGAGGGGGTTAGAGACAGGTTCATGACCGGTTGAGTGCCAGTTTGTCAACACGGAGGTGCCACTAGTTGCTGGGGAAAGTGCCGGTACGAGCACTAGCGATACTAGCGGGTATACGAGACGGGGTGTGCGGTTTAGGCCACCTTCACCTCCTGTGTCTTCTATGGAAGGTTCTGATTCGGATTGTGAATCAGGATGACTCACACCGGCGGTGCAAGTTAATTCCTTGCCATTGTTGTGGGACACGATGGAAGAGATGTATGGAGCCACCAAGGGGCCACGTAGGTACTCTGGGGCGGTGGGCACCATTGAGTTGGATGATTTTATCCAATAGTTTGATAGTTGGTGTGACTTGCAACAAATGCTCAATCCACAACTGTTTACGCCTTTTATGGCATGGAAGGGGCTGTTTCAGCACCTTGAGGGGCTGCCCATGGATGATTACCATGAGTTTAGGCGGGGGCACAATGTTGAGATCGAGGAGTGGAGGATGTACTAGTCACCCGACTATGTCTCCATCACTAGAGGGACAAGGGCAGCAGCCATACCGGCAGCTTCCACGAGCAGCAGTGGGACTAGTGGTATAGAGGCTACGACGTCCACCCAAGCTACTGCTGCACCAGCACCAGTGGTGGTGCCTGCCTTCAACCCTGTTGTGGAGTTCTTCGAAGAGTTGAGAAGGAACCACCAAGGGGTGAGGACAGAAAAGTTGGGGAGCTTGCAAGAGTTCCAGAGGAAGCCTACTGAGAGCTTGAGGGAGGCTTTCACTCGCATGAGGCGCTTGATTAATGTAACCCAAGGGGTTACGGAGGCTCAGGCAGTCTAGTTCTGGTACGGGATATTGGACAAGGAGCTGAGGAGAAGGGTGCGGAATGCAACTCTCCTACAAGCAGCCCAACCCACCTTAGCAAATGTGTTTTTGCTGGCAGAGCGGCTAGAGCTCAACATGGTGGAGGAACGAGTAGTTATGGTGGGATTTGCTAAGGAGGCACCACAGGGTAGTGGTGCACCTAGCCAACCACTACCTCAACGTGCTCAAGGCAACAAGGGGGCTCAGGTGAAGCCCAGGGAAGGACAGAGAGGACCTCAGATGCAGGGGTCTCTCCCTTCATTTGCAAGCCAACAACGGGCGGATGTGGTATGCTGGACATGTGGGGGACCCCATGTCAAGAAGGATTGCCCAGAGGGAGGCAATGGTTTGGCACCGACACAGCCTGCACAGATGCAGTGTGGGCATTGTGGCAAGTACGGGCATGGAGAGGCCCAGTGCTATGGTTTGCATCCTGAGTTGCGCCCAGGCCAGTTCCAAGGGAACAATGGTGGCCGGGGGCGAGGTGGAGCAGCCCAGAGAGGACGAGGTGGCCAGGCACGAGGTGTATGCCAATGGCAGGCTCAACATGGCCAAGAACGCGGAGGTCAGGGTGGTGACCAAGGCATGGCCAACCGGCTTCAGCAGCTAGAGTAGAGGCTCGCTACCATGGCCACAGCTCAGGTGGTACCGGCTCCAAGGCCGGATACCTCCTGCTCCTGAGGGAGGAGACATGGGAGGCATGGGATTCATGTGCGGGGCAGCACTACCACTAGTGACACTACCGCTACCACTATGGGTGAGGCAGCACTACCACTAGTGAGGGGTGCCACTACCACTACCACTATGGGTGGGGCACCACTACCACTGGTGAGGGGTGCCACTACCACTAGTGTCGGGCAGCACTACCACTACCACTATGTGTGGGGCAGGACTACCACTAGTGCAAGTGGAGTCAGCTGCGGCAGTGACTCGAGGAGCAGCACGAGTTCCTGAACCACGGGATGCGGAGGTGGAGTTGGATCCACAGCGTGGGGAGGCAAGCCATCAGGCCAGGCTTCCTCAGTCATTCACATTGGCGGAGACAGTGTCGACGCCGTCCATGGCACCTAGTTCTCGCCCGACTATTACCGAGGCGGAGGTTACTATGCCATTGGCGAGAGCTACACGGGCAGCACCACTACCTAGTGTTGCCAAGGCTACGGCAGCTAGTGTGCTGCTGGGGGCGGCCACAGCTGTGTGTCAGGCTCCATTATTCTTAGTTATAATGATTGCGACGCCAGGGGTAAGACCAGCTGAGGTGTTCAGGCTGGCAGCCACACTCTGTGAGAGTGGGGAGGTTACTTCATCTTCTGCGGAGATAGTGGGAGGTGTAGTGCCGGAGGGATCCTCGGATGTGAGGGTCAAGACTGCCACAGCGGCGCCATGGCAAGCTGCAGCTGCCAGGTTGATGGAGCTGCCAGCTAGGCCAGCCATTGAGCGCGCCATGGTGACACCTGGAGTTGTCACGTTAGACAACCAGGATGGCATTTTCAGTTTGAGTGGACCAGCAAGCAAGAGGTACCGGCCACTGCGAGTCTTGTTGGACTCGGGAGCTTAGCCATTGATGCTGGGCAGAGCTGCTATTGCAAGCTTGAGCCTCACGGAGGCGGATATAGAGCCGTGCCCTTTCCAGATACAGACATCTCTGGGAGGATCAGAGCAGGCTCGAGGCATGACACGACGTGAGTTGGCTATCAGACTACAGCCGGATCATCCTACAGATGGCTCAGTGATGAGAGCCAAGGCCATTGTGACAGATGCGGTCTCGTACGATGTCCTTGTTGGTGGGGTAGTGTTGTATCCCACGGGCTTCACCCTGGATTTTTGGGATGAGTCAGCTTCCTATAGGCCTGGATGGCAGTCAGGGGAGGGCCGGCGTGTGCAGCTCCCTGTGACGTTCATAGGAGGAGTTGCGGTTGCCCAGCGAGGCAAGATGCCAACACTGGCAGCATTCACAGCTGCAGTGACTTGAGAGTTGTTGGATGACTATACTCATTCAGAGGATGTGTCACCTCCGGGAGAGCAGGATGAAATGTATGGTATGGTGGAGTTGCCTGCCATGGTTGCTCACACTCCATTGTGGGGCTTGAGCAAGGATTTGCAGCGGGTTGTTGATCGACAGGTGCAACAAGCCTGGGAAGAGGCTTTTGTACCATCAGAAGAGGAGGAGAGTGCGGGGATTGCACCAGAACCACTCAGTTGTCACCATTGGACACCACACCGATCGTGTGGCAGTGTCCGGATGAAGGCATTTGCCTTCTGGACTTGTTTGGCGGGATCAGCACTGGGTTGGCTGTTGTTCTAGTGTACGAGTACGACGTTACCTGTATGTGGAGAGGGATGAGATTGCACGACGCGTCTCCCTACGCCATGTTGCTCAGTTGGTGCAGCAGTACCCTGAGTTGTTGCCGGTGTCTACGGTTCATGGATATCAGCAGGCCTTGCTAGCAGACATCTCTTTGCTAGGGGCGCAGGATTTGCAGCGGGTTGGCTCCATTGATTTGGTAGTCGCAGGTTGGCCCTGCCAAGGGCATTCATCAGCCGGGCATGGCAATGGATTGCGAGACTCGAGGTCGGGTCTGTTTTGGGAGATGGTGCGGGTCTTGCGCCACTTACAGCTTCATCAAGCTGTATCTCCAGCATACATCTTGGAGAATGTGCCACTGTTGGGCGATTCTCGGGCCAGGGTGATGGCCAGTGTGCATCAAGTCCGGTCGTGGCTTGGGTCAGTAGTGTTGTTGGATGCAGCTGTAGTGGGGTCACGGGCTCATCGTCCACGGCTATGGTGGACTAACGTGATGCCACCCGCACTGCTTAAGCGTGCATTTGATGGGGTGCAGCAACCAGCACACCTCACAGTTGATAGCATGTTGGACACAAGGAGGCAATCTCAGCGTGTGAGACACGATGACCGTCCGCCTTTGGCAGTGGTCAACAAGGTGGGTCGACCACGAGCAGCACTACCTACACTGCTCAACTTCCCAAGATCGCATGTTTTCCGGGATAATGGACCGGCCTCCTGTGGGATGGTCAATTGCAGCAGTTACTGGAGCCTAATGCCAATGAGCGAGAGCGGGCTATGGGTTTTTTCACTGGGACCACGGCGGTGCCTTCTCTTTCTGAGGCATTACGTCGTCAGGTGTTGGGGCAAGCGATGGATCTAAATTGCTTGACCTGGATTCTCAGCTTGGCTATGGCTGAGCAATGTAGAGTGCGGAGTGCACTTCCCTTGATAGTCTTTCTGCCTACTGAGATGGTACAGGCAGTGAGTGGGGGCAAGCCGGTGAGGACCACGGGGTGTAGACATCCATGGCACACGTTGGAGGTGCTCGAGGTTCAGAGGGAGTTGGCAGCCAAGGCGGCTGTGATGGATGAGGTTGGGGATTCTTCTTGGGTTGAGGAGGTCCTCAAGGATGAGATGATGGGGCAGGATGAGGCCTTGTCATTGACTGAGCAGGCAGGGAGTACTACTCATGAGGTTGCGGCATAGCAACCACGAGACGCGTCTCCTACTTCTAAGTCTGTTGGACTTAAGGTTGCAGTTACGGAGGACAATTGGGAGCCTGACATTGGACCCATTGTCACTGGAGGAGAGAGACGACGTATACGGCGGTTCCTGAGGGCTTATAGGAATTGCTTTGCCTTCAGTTTGAAGGATTTGGGAGCACTTAAGGGTCAAAAGATTTGTATTGAGTTGGCCACGGACACGCCAATCTTTCGGAGACCCTATATATACAGTGACATGGAGAGGTCTTTGATTCAGATGAGGACTCAAGATCTCTGGGAGGCTGGTTTGGTGGAGCTCTCTAGTGGAGAGTATGCTTCAGCCACGGTGATGCCAGCCAAGAAGGAAGTCTATGGCAATTGGACGGAGAGATGTATGTGCGGTGATTACCGACCTGTAAATCCTCAGACCAAGTCCGATAAGTATGTCATGCCCACACCGGAGGAGACCTTTGATGCCATTGGGCATGCCAAGGTCTTTAGCACTTTAGACTTGCGGTCCGGATATCACCAGTTGCCGATCAAGGAGGCGGACAAGCAGAAGACGACATTCTGGGGGATCAATGAGCACGGGAAGGATTGCCTATATCAGTGGCGATTCTTACCATTCGGGCTTAAGAACGCTCCTGCAGAATTCCAGAGAGTCATGGATAGGATTCTTGTAGGGGTGGACTTTGCTCGGTGCTATATAGATGACATCATCATCTTTAGTGCTATGGTGGAGGAGCACGAGAAACACCTTCACGTGGTGTTTGAGCGCTTGAGAGCGCACGGATTGAAATTACATCCGGGGAAGTGCAAGTTCTTCCACAACTAGATTGAGTATCTGGGCCACATGATATATCCTGGAGGATTGGGGGTTCAGCAGACTAAGGTAGAGGCCATCGCACAGATTCCACGCCCCATGGATGTGAGCTGAGTTTGAGCTTTCATGGGGTTGGCAAACTACTATAGACGGTTTGTCAAGGGATTTAGTGTTATTTCAATGGCTCTAACCAAGCTGACCAAGGTAGACCAGGAGTGGCAGTGGGAAGATGAGCAAGAGCAAGCTTTTCAGGATCTCAAGGCGAAGTTGACCTCGGCGCCCATCTTGAGACGACCTATCAGGGGGCGTCCTTTTCAGCTGCGTACAAATTGGAGCATGTTGGGGTTTGGAGCGGTGCTCACATAGGTGGATGATGAGGGAAGAGAGTTCGTAATGGCTTATGCTAGCCGCTCGAACAACGCTGCAGAGTCTAAGTACAGCTCATATGAGGGGGAGTGCTTAGCTGCAGTGTGGGCCGTGGCACACTTCAGGTGCTATCTATACGGCAATCTCTTCATCTTTGTCACGGATCACCAACCAGTCAAGTGGTTGATAGAGTCAGACAAGCTTACAGGGAAGCTTGCACGGTGGGCACTTATACTCCAGGAGTATGACTTTCAGGTTGTGCATCGACCGGGTTTGGTCAATAGGGATGCGGATGGATTGAGTCGCAATCCATGCACAAGCCAGCAGGATGACACTAGAGCTCGGTGGCATGGTAAGACGGACGAGGAGATGGTGCCGGGATGGCATGCATCTGCCTTTTTGTGTATCTTGGAATCGGGAGGTCAGGTTGGACCTACAACATGGATGACTGTAGACGGAGTGTCTGAGGACCCTGAGGCTAGTGATGAGCCAGGTGGTGCCAGAGATATACATGAGGATTTGGTTGTGTTGGATTACCTCCGCACTGGAGACACGACAGCTAGTGTGACTGCCAAGGAGATGGATCGGATCCTGCAACGAGCCAAGAGATTCAAGTGGGAGGGGATACACCTGCTTCGAGTATGGGAGGATGGTCGGGTGAGGATCGTGCTTCACCCAACACAGCGTGCACAGTTAGTGCGGCATGCCCATGAGGAGTTGGGGCATTTTGGAGTGCGACGCACTCATAGTTTACTGCAGGGGCAGTATTGGTGGCGTGGTATGCACACAGAGGTGCAACAGTTCGTGGCTAGGTGCATGGTGTGTGACAGGGTGCGTGCTTCATTCAACGCCCATACACGACAGTTGCTACCCATCATGGGATTGGACTACAGGTGGAGTCTTGACTTCGTAGGGCCGTTGTCATTGACGATGCACCACCACAGATATGTGTTGGTGATGGTGGAGCACTTCTCCAAGTGGATTGAGTTGGTTCCATTGCCTGACAAAACTAGTGAGGGGGCTGCGTATGCATTCCTGATCGTGTGCTTAGCCGACTTGGTGCTCCAGCTGAGGTACTCACGGACCAAGGGAGAGAGTTCTTGGGGGAGTTTCAGACTTTGTGTGATAAAGCCTTGATAGACCACCGTACCACTTCTCGGGATCATCCTAAGGCCGATGGCTTGGCAGAGAGAGTGGTTCAGACAGTGAAGAGGGGTTTGCGCAAGTTTGGCTTGCAAAAGGGACACCTAGGAGATTGGGATCTTCAGGTACCTTGGTTAGTCATGGGCTACAGGTTCAGCAAGCAAGCATCACTTGCCTTCTTCTCACCATATTTCCTTCTCTTTGGCCGAGAGCCGGATTTGCCTGCATCTATTCGCAGGGAGGCTGCAGTAGTCCTCAACCTTGATGATCCGGATGTGTGGATACAAGCATGTGCCCAGCGGGCAGAGTTGTTCAAGAGAGTCATGCCTATGGCTTTTGAGAATCTTGCTATTGCCCAACACCGAGACACATTGAGGTATGCCACTATACGTGGAGGGGGATATCGGCCAGGTGTTCGGCGTTTCCACCCTGGGAACTATGTGTATCTGCAGCAGACAGCGCCTACGACCTTGGATGTCACAGCAGGACGTGTGATTCTAAGGGTCAGGGAGGTGTTGCCTTCAGGAGTGTTGATTCTGGAGGGTCATGGCATGGTATGGAAGGACCATGTGCGTAATTGTGCGCCATGTCACCTTCCACATGTGGATGGAAGGATAGATCCCACCCTTCCAGTGGTACCTGCAGGGTTGCGTTGCATGCTATGTGGGCATGCTCGTGGTGCCGCCACTATGCTGGTGTGTGATCGATGCTCAAGAGGTTGGCACATGGGATGCTTGACACCACCTCTTGAGAGGGTTCCTGATGGAGATTGGTTATGTTCATACTGCTTGGGATAATGGCAGTGGATATGACTAGTGGCAGCTCACAAGACATGGGAGGCCCAGCTCATAGGAGTCAATACCCAAGAGCTCAGGCTCAAGTTCACAGGTTGCAAGACGATGACTAACGATGGGGCAACTCTTGTACCCGGCCTCTTGATCTATTGAGTTTGAGTGTAGTAGAGACAGTGGTGGAGGACTTAGTGAGGCTATGGCCACTATCACATCTTGTGGCTACCTGGACTTAGAGGGACCTAAGCGCCAGCTAGGGGGGCGATTGTGATGGACTAGTGGCTGCACTAGTGGTGGACTAGTGGTTGCGCTAGTGGCAGGACTAGCGGTGCACTAGTGGTGGACTAGTTATAGACTAGTGTTCAGTGTGCACATGTGTTGTGTGGTCTTGGACAACAATGTAGTTGTGTAGCGATATGTATGCACACAACAACTAACCCTTATCTTACAGGTACAACACCCCCTCCACACAGACGTCTCGACCCCCTTCATGCAATAGCTAGAACAGATACTCACCATCAAACATAAATTAAAAGCTACCATCCATCACCCACCTCACCTCCCCTACACCACAACACCTGTCACCCTCTCTCAGACCAAACCAAACAAAGCCTGGAGCATAGCGATTCCCCCCCCCCCCAGATTACACCCACAATACCCCCTCCCCCAATCCCCCTAATCTATCAACAAAACACCACCCCCAAATATCCCCTCATCAACTCGCACTACACTGACGGTTCCCTCACCCAACCCGATGCGGGCTATGGTATTTATCATGCAGGAACAAGGCAAGGGGTCGCCCTCCGGCTACCAGGTCCGGCTACCATCCTAAGGGCCAAACTGATGGCCATATATGATGCCCTCCTCCTGCTAGACTCCTTCCCGCCAACATACTTCATCTTCACAGACAGCCTCACCTCCCTATTTTTGATCCGCAACCATATATCCCGCCCATCTTCCCATCATCATCACCCTGATCGCAATCTCATTACAGCCATTGTTAACACTGTTATAATTATAAGACACCCAATCCAATTCCTCAAAGTCCGCTCCCACACTGGCATCCAAGGTAATGAGGAAGCGGATCTACTCGCCCAACTTGGCGCCACTAAACCCAAAGTCTACCCCACGGATGACCCTATCCACATTGCCCACACTCACCCATTCTGGTTTATTCACCCCGTCCCAGACCCCCCTGCACCCCGACCAATACGTAATCTCTTAGCCACTCTCACCCATGAAGCCAATAAACAAGTTGCTGACTCAATTAGCCATACAAAGGTCCATATTCAAAAATGGACCAAATCCAAAGTGTTGCACCACAAACTCTCAAACCACTTTTGGCAAACCAAAGCTACCACTGATGCGCAAATCCGTCAAACACTCAAGTTCAGATACGCACAATACATGGGTCATCAACGTAAGCATATTTTTTGGCCACGACTCTACCCATCATCATACTGCCCCATGTGCTCAACAACACATCACGAACAGGATACCTGGCCTCACCTGCTTAGCCGATGCACACACCCGGTTATTCACGGCCTACATATTACCCGACACAACCACGCAGTATGGCACCTGCATAAACTCTTCTCAAAACGTGCTGAGACACGTTGGTTCACGCTCATTAATGTTGGTACTTACCAGGGAAGACCACCAGACCACACTGTACCGCCATGGTTGTTACCATGCACATGTACCCGATCACCTTGCTCCTGCCCAACTAGACTTTCCCCAGACATACTTATTATCCAAGGTCTACCCACTACTGCCCCAACACCTGCCTCCCCGTCCCCACAATTTACTGTCCACTTCATCGAATTTACATTTTGCCACGATAGGTACCCTAGTGACTCCATCCTTGAGAAACGACAAAAATATGCCCCCCTCATCCTGGCAATTCGACGACAGGGTTGGGCAATAGGCCCACTCACCGTTGTCACTGCCGGAACAAGGGGCGGCATCCACAACGCCAGCATCAATGATATACATAATAACTTCAAAATTCCCCACCCCCCCCCCCCATCCATAAATACTTCAAGGAAATCCACCTCACAGCACTCCGATCCCTCACAGCTATCATCACCAACAAACGCCAACTCGAGTCTGGTTCTTCTAATGCGCCTCGGGGCCCATAGGCCCTCCACCCCCCCGGCTACCTAGTGTCCCTCATGACACTCTGTCTTTAGTTATATATATATATATGGCCCACCCCCAAAAGGGGGCAGTAGCCGAAAGGTGAAGTGGCTCTTAGTTACGCTGGCTTCGGCCGGAGTTCTTCTCTCTCTCTCTCTCTGCCCCCCTACCCACTTCCCCTTCCCCAGAACTCACTATTCACTTTGTTGAATTCACAAACTGTCATGACCAATACCCAGCCCCCTCCACCTTAGAGAAACGAAAAAAATCTGCCCCCCTTATCCTTGTTATAACCGCCAGCGTGGTTGGCGCACCGGCCCTTTATCAATCATCACAGCCGGTAGTAGAGGTGGTATTCATACCGCCAGTATAAACACGTTACACGATAATATTAAAATCCCTATCCCCCCGATCCACAAATGCTTTAAGACCATTCACCTCACTACGCTTCGCTCCCTAACAGCTATCATGACCAATAAGCGACAACTCGAGTCCAATCCCTCTGCAATACCCTAGGGTACCCTAGATACTGCTATCATATCTACTACTTCCCCTTGGTTACCCGGTGTCAACTGGACACATGTTTCTTTATAGGACCCACCCCTGTCGATCATCTTTTTTTTATTCTAATCAAAACAACATCTTTCATGTATATTAGTATATATTTTATTGAGTTGAGTACAAATTATAGTAGAAAATCTTCAAGAAGTGAAATATAACAATGGTAAAGTTGGAGTAACTATCGGAGCAAGCCGGATGAGATAACGGCTTCTTCCTCAAAGAAGATCAACGACATGTTCCAGCAGGATAGGAAAAGGTCTCGCTTTTAGACTGTGAACTGGAATCGGATTTTTAAAAACCCATCTCTAGCTACTAGTTTGTCTGACCATGGGAGCCTTGGCAACTGTTAGAGGACTGTAGGGGACTTAGACACTTATACGGGATCTGTAGGGTACCCTTAATTTTTGCACAGACTGAGACCAACAGGAGCCTTAGGGGTGACAGCAGCGCACTGTAGAAGGGGGTTACACAGCCAACACAGCCCGTTACAGTCGACACAGCCGACACAGCCGACACAGCCACACAGCCAGTCACAGCCTACACAGCCAACACAGCTAGTCACAGCCGACACAGCCGACACAGCCGACACAGCCAACACAGCTGACACAGCCCGTCACAGCCGACACAGCCGACACAGCCAACACAGCCGACACAGCCCGTCACAGCCCGTCACAGCAGACACAGCCAACACAGCCGACACAGCCCGTCACAGCAGACACAGCCGACACAGCCGTCACAGCCCGGCACAGCCACACAGCCAGTCACAGCCCGACACAGCCAAACACAGTCGCACAGCCAGTCACAGCCCGTCACAGTTTCACACAGCCAGTCACAGCTTGACACAGCTGTCACGATCATAGGGAACGAAGAGTAGGACAGGGAACGACTGTGGGGAAACAACACCTGCGAAGGGAACATGTTAGTTCACAGACGACGGTTAGTGAGGGAAACGGTTAGAACTGCGGATAGGAAGATAAAGGGAAAAACGGGGAATTGAGGGGGATCATTATTCGAGGAGGACTTCTTAGTCAGGCTGGAGCGGAGATCGGAAGCAAAAGATGGAGAGCACGGTGAAGGAGGAAAGAGGATTAGTAGATGCTTGTTATATGCAAAGCTGTAGTGATATTGTAGAGCAGATTAGAGACACAATGGCTTCGGCTTGATACCTGATAAATCATAATCTGATACTTATGCGATACAATCACACTGTGTAGAGAGATCTGAGTGAAGCTGTGGATTGAATGAAAGAGTGAAGGAAACCGATAGATTGATGAAGCAAACTGATACTTAATTATCAATGGTAAGGTAGCTAAGATGAATGCGGAAAGGGAAACAAATAGGAAACACCCCCATGATACACTAGCTGTAGGTCATGACTGATTGTTCTGCGCGGGCTGAGTACTTAGAGATTTCCAACTCTTCTATCTTGGAGTTTCCGCCTCGGATAGCGAAGGGATGGGTGAGTAAAAGCTGCGCGACATTTGGCGACCATACTGGGGACCTGGGACATGAACAACCAGATGTGACAGGCATCTGGTGGGATCATGGTGGTTGGACCATTAAAGAATTTGAAGTGAATCAAATTCCCTGTGGAACGAAGGAAGAAAGATTGTCCAAACGATTCTTTCAAAGGTTCTTGGAATTGCCAGACGGTTGTAAAGAAAATATTCTTAAACGAGTGCATGATGCTGATCCAGAATGGGGTCTAGAGAAAGGAGTGATAAAGATTTATCAGGTAGCCTGTAGAGGAAGAGCACGTTGGTTACCAACATTGGTTTATGTGATAGCATTGCTATCCATTGAACGAGTAGAGTTTGAAGGCTGGGAAGAAAGAAAGGTGAATGTTTATACTCATATGCATGAAGAGCTTGTACTGGTAAAGAATTGGATCCCAAAGGATATTTTGTGGATCAAACTCACACCAAGAACAGCTTTTCAGACTTGTTTGCCATATGGTTATATGGTAACGGAGACTTCAAGTATAGCCAAGGGTGCATTGAAGCTTGAAAGAAACCCAGGCATATACGAGAGATATTACAGAAGAGAGTTTTGGTTATTGCCACATTAAAAGAAATGAAAGACATGGGACATGAGTGATGAAAGAGAAGCTAGACGACAGAGATATTCAGCAAAAAGAGAAAGCTATCTGAAAGCTAATTATCCATATCTTTGGGAGAGAGGAATAGACATAGGGGAATCATCTGGACCTCTCACACCATCAAGATCAAAGAGTGCATCACCTATACCGGAAGAGCTAGAGTTGGATGCCACTCATTCTGTTTCTTTGCAAGAAAGATTAAGGGAATTGGTACAGGAAGAAGATCAATCACGAGGTGAAAGATCTGAGGTACATCCTTGGATAAAAGACTTGACAGAAATCTTTGATAAGAGTTGGCATGGAACACCAAAAGCAGGAACTCCAGTTTCTGAAGCAGAAGATGAAGAAGGAGAAGAGGATGTGGCAGAGCCAACGGAGAGTTCAGACTCTCCAACACCATTACAGTTGAGTTACATGAGTGAAGAAGAAACCCAAGGGCAGAACTTGGAGGATGAAAACAGAGAGAAGAAATTAGAAGAGGAAGAATATGAAGAAGTAGACCCAACAGCTGAGGTTGAGACTACAACCAGGACATCCCAACCCGTTGGACCTGGATCAAGTGGAGCACTTGGATCACAGGCCAACGAAGGTGTCGGCTCAGGGGGATCAGGCGGGCTGCCTGGATCTGGCTCTAGGGGGACAGGGAGTGTGGGAAGTAATGCAACTGAAGCTGGGAATACTGTGAATATCGTGGGACCAGAAGCAAGGAGTGCTCAAGGGCCACCACTTGGTGGAAGATCCACCACAAAAACAACAGGTCCAGAAGGACCAGCACCAGCAAGGGTGCCAGCACCTGTCAGTGGGCAGAAGGTAGGGCCACAGATGGCGTTACAACCAACACGGGCAAAACCACCCTTTCCAATATATTCAGGAAAAGGGGATCCCGATGTACACATTAGCCAATTTGAGCACATGTGTATAGTGAACAATGAGAATGGCGATGATGCCAAGATGAGACTGTTTCCTTGTTCATTTATCAAGAAAGCAAGTGAATGGTATGCAAGATTCTCTGATAATCATTTCCTAACCTGGAATGGCTTGAATACAGCATTTCAAAATAGGTTCAGGACAAGTAAAACTGAGGATGAAGTGTATGGAAGTTTACAACAGCTGAAGCAGAAGAAGCATGAAACTGTTGAAGAGTATATGGAGAAGATGGAATTGATGATGAAAAAGCTGGCTGCAGTACCAGCGCCCGGTTTACAGAAGACTTGGTTTGTGAGTGGATTAAGACCAGAGTTGCAAAAGAAAGTGGATATGTTACCCCATAACACAGTGGAGGAGGCATTTGAAACTGCGAACAGAATTGAGCAATTGGGAATGCTCAGGAGAGAGAAAAAGAAGAGGAGGACTCTGAGGATGAGTCAGATGAAGAAGAAGAGCAAGAACTAAAAAGAAAGAGTAAGAGAAAGGAGAAGTTGAAGAGGGATAACTATGAGAAAAGATTGGAAGAAATCTTGAAGAAGTATGCCACAGAGGCTGCAACACATTGGAGGAAGGGTGTATGGTGTGCAAAGTGCCAGAATGAAGGCCATACCACCACAGAATGCCACATGAAGGAGAAACACTGTACTATCTGTAAAATGGATAACCATTCTACTGAGAATTGTTACTACAACAGAAGGACAGCTGCAAGAGAACCTAGGCAAGTAAGGGTGCATCAGGTGCAGCCCCAGCCAAGAAGAAACAATGATCAGGACCACTATGGTAGGTCTGGTGGTTATAACAATGGCATGGAAGGGAGAGGTAATTCAAGGGGGAATTACCAAGGAAATTCCAGAGGCAACTATCAGGGTAATCCAAGGGGGAATTACCAGCCCGGGAATCAGGATTATAGAAATAATCCAAGAACAGACCAAGGGCGAGGACCCAATGGTGAAGAGCTATGTTACTATTGTAATCAGCCAGGACATCGCAAGGCAGCCTGTTCATTCTCGTACAGGAACCTTGCTGTGGACTTGGCTGTGTTGTCCCTCAAAGCTTTAGCTTCCACCCACTTTGTAGTATAATCAGTGGCTGTAATTATGTACCTGTTTCGTGTATTCTTGGATGGTGGATTAATTGGTCCAACAAAGTCTAGTCCCCATTTCTGAAATGGTTCCGTAGGCATTGTAGGATGCAAGGCCATCCTTCCAGATCTCTGCAAAGGTCCTAGCCTCTGACATTCATCACACTTCTGACAATACTCATGTACATCTTTGAACAAAGTAGGCCACCAGTATCCTGCGAGTAGTATCTTTCTACTGGTAGTCTCTTCTCCAAAATGACCTCCAGCCACTCCTTTATGAACTTCCTCCAAGACTTTATTTACTTCATGGTGGTACAAGCATCGTTTTAGTACTCCATCAGGTCCTAACTTATACATTCTGCTTCCTACTATAGTATAAGGTAAAGCTTTGATAGCAATTCTCTTCCTCTGCTCCTTACCATAACTAGGTGGGCACTGACCATGAGCAAGGTAGTATCTGATTGGCACTGCCAATCTAACCATTCATCTGCACTTCCTTGCACCTCCATTACAAATAAACTCGCATCAGGTAACTGATCGTCCACTCCTGTGGCGGCCTCTCCTGTTGTTAGTCGTGACAAATGATCTGCCACAAGATGCAAACGGCCAGGCTTGTAAATAACCTCGAACTCAAACTCATGCAAGATTATTAACCACCTCGCTATCCTTCCACTTATCAAGGTTTGTTCACCAGATATATCAGAGCCTGGTGATCCACATAAAACGTAAACTTTCTTCCCAATAGGTAATGCCTGAATTTCTTGACTGCATAAATCATTGCCAATGCTTCTCTTTCCGTTGTACTATAGTTCCTCTCAGCACTGTTCATCAATCGGCTAGCATAGTACACAGGTGAATCTATATTCCCTGTAACATTCTGGGCTAACACCGCACCCACGCTTCTCCTGATGCATCGCAGTGAACATGAAATACTACATGCCAGTGAGGGTTAATCAGCACAGGTGTAGTTGTTACTGACAGTGTAAGTTCCTCAAACGCCTGTTGACATTCAGCTGTCCAGGCAAACACTACATCTTTCTTCAGAAGCTTGCTCAATGGTGCTGCTATTTGTGCATACCTTTTGACAAATCTTCTGTAATAACTGGTTTGCCCAAGGAATCTGCGTAGACTTTTAACATTCACTGGGGGTGGAGAGGCTTTAATGGACTCTGTCTTCCTGGGATCCACAAGGAGTCCCTTCTTACACACAATGTGTCCCAGAAGCACCCCTGAGTTCACACATAAAGTACACTTCTCTGGATTCAGGCCCAGACCTCTCATCCTGCATCTGGCCAAACATAACTCCAATTATGCAAGTGCTCACTCTTAGAGCTGTACACACTGAAATCATCCAAGAATACCTGCATGAAATCATCCAGATACTCATGAAAAGATTCACTTATCACTCTCTGAAAGGTCGCTGGTGCATTACAAAGTCCAAAGGGCATGACTTTGTATGCATAAGCCCCCCAATCTGTGATGAAAGCTGTTTTCCCTTGGTCTTCTTCTGCCACTTGCACTTGATTATAACCACTGAAGCCATCCATGAATGAGTACATCTCAGGCCTGCCACAGTGTCTAATACTGCTTCTGTGAATGGCAAAGGGAAAGGATCTTTCTTCGTACAAGCATTCAGCTTCTTATAGTTACACATACTCTTAGTTTGCCATTCTTCTTGGGAACTATAACAATGGGTGACAACCAAGTTGTATACTCTATGGGGTATATAAACTTAGCCTCAGCCAACTTCTTTATCTCTTCTCCAACCTTCTGTGCGTAGTTGGGATTCATTCTATACCTCGCCGCTTGATTGGTACTGACCCTGGTTCCAGTTCAATCTATGCTGACAGACTTCAGGTGGTATCCCTTTTAGATCCCATAGCTCAAGCAAATACATCTCTGTATTTGATGAACAAGCTTTTGCTTCTTCGAAGAATTCCGGCTCCAAATCAGCCCTACTTTCACATTCTCGGTTCCTCATGAGTTCCCACATTTACTTCTCTCACCTGCTCATCAGCTGTGATTGTCCAACCAGTCACCACTTCATCCTTTAAGCTCACAGTGGCTGGTTCTTCTAGGATTTCTATCTCTCCCTCCTTTCTTCATAGAAATGTGGTGGGTAACTGCTGGTTCCTCTTCAATTGGTGTTGCGACACTACACCACAGCAGATACCTCTTAAACAACTTAGGCTTTCCAGCCGCATCTCCGCAACCTGCTCCCACTCTGGGTGTGCAGGCAAATAGGGTAGCTTCCTGCTCCTCATCCAGTCCTCCTCTCCAGTCATACTCTCTGACTCCTCGAGGTCTTCTTGTAGCAGGTAATCTACTAGATTTCTTTGTGGTAATTTGTATCTCGTGTATCCCATTATGCACGGTTAATAACTGAGAATTTCCAGTCATGGAATACCCTGGCCTGTTCAGACACGGACGTCAATAATAAGGAGTAAGCCTCCATGACTTCATCCATTTTAATACAGTTACTGTGATCATAAAGATCATTTTCTGTATCTGTATCTTAACTCCTCTAATTAAATCCCAATGGCTGCACACTTCTTTGATCTGCCATTGTTACGTAAATGGGGCTGGTTTCATGTTACTTAGACCAAGCTTCTTCCTAATTGGTCTGTCATGATATTTACTCCAGAACCACCATCTATCAGTAATCAGTTAGTTCTGTGCTTCAACTCTCAATTGGATTACTGGCATAGAATCATCAAAGTCCATGACTGGTTCTCGCCCTTCGGCTTACATTATAACTGGTCACCTTGCTGTTCAGGTGTGTTTCCTGTCTCTTGGGCAATTCGATTGATTGCCTGATACAGCCTGTGCCTACAATAAGGTGCCACAGCTAATAGCTGTCCAATGGTAATTCTGCTTTGGTCTGACATTTACTGCAGCCAAAGTCTCTTCATTACTTTGCATGTCTGCATCTTCTTTTTTTCTTTCTCCTCACTCCCTTCTTTTTCTCCATCCGAATCAGAGGAATCTGCCACAGGAATATCAGTACTCTTTTGCATTTCCCTTATAGTATCTGCCACTTCCTTGTGCAGTTCTTCTCATCTTTCCAAGTCTCTTCATCTTCAGGCATATCATTGCCACTTCCAGTCTCATCTTCTTCCTCTTCTACTGGAGGTATTAGTTTGGTTTACTTCTTGTTACTATCATTGTACTTACTTCTGGTACAGCACATGGCCTAACCATGTGAGCTGCCACCACTGG